>OX387349.1:2305000-4705000 GCA_947563465.1 Archips xylosteana
TTCACGCTCGCACTGGCCAGTGGATAAATAAAAGTTAGTGCACTTACGGGATCTTCGGGACTACCTCGACGATGACGGGTGAGTCACGCTAGACTACGGGGGCCGTAGCCTGCGGAGTATGTTCGGGGACCCTCAGGCCGTCGAACCCAACTAGCCAGTAGCTAGGTGAGGCCTGGGGGGAAACCAGAGGCTGCGCCCGATGACCACGGTGATGGTTAGTGCGGGGTGCAATGCGCGGGCAGGCATGAAGCCCTTGGCATCGCACTAAGTACTGCAGGATCTGCCCGCCAGAATCCTGAGCCTACGGGAACCGAGGCGCGCGCGGTCAGCCGCGGCGCGCGACGGGGGTGAAGCAAGGCGTTGACGCACCCTTGGCTTCGCGCAAGCGCATCAGGCCGCCTCTAAGCCTGAGCCTTCGGGCAACAAAAAGCGAGCGCGGTCACGCGCGGCACGCGTCGTAAACAAAGCGCGGCATTCTGCGCGTAGCTGGGGTGATGAAGGGCATTGATGCCTTCTTGGCGTCACACGAATGCACCCGGCCGCCCTCTCAGCCGGGGCCTACGAAGGATGAGTGCGGCGGCGCCCTCCCACCGCGAACGTCACTACGCGGCACAACTCGCGTTTAACACTGTATTCATGGCGATACTACACTCCACGGTACATTGTAAAGCAATCGCAACGGCCTGCCAAGATGTCCGGACCCAACGCGATATACGCGGGACGCGATGCCTCGCCCGATTGTTTACGTGCGAGTTCGGAATGTCTAATGCGCGCGATAAAAATGCGTTACGTGAGCTCGCGGAGAGGGCCGTGCCAACACTGACGTTTCACTCGTTACAGAGTGGGAAACTCTTGCGCCAGTTCCTTGTCACGCTACACGGGCGAGATACGGTCCTAAGTTTGTATGGCGCGCCACTGTCAATGTGCGCCGTTAGAGAACGCATATTTCGCTAAATGGAACGGTTTTTGATAGATGTCTAAGTTTTCTAATAAAAATGTACCTTGCAGTTTAAAGAATAAATTTATGACAGTTCCGCGTCTGAAATTTACTGAAATACGCTTCGATGTGCAAAACAGTGATAATAAGTGCGTAGCTTAAGTTCCTCTGATCAAATTGGTGTATCGCATGTGATTGGAAGTAAGATAGTTTAGTGGGAAAATGGTTGTGAAAGTTTGCGAAAACACATGGAGTTTCTGTTGTGAATTCAGCTCCTGTAGCTACTGAAGGCCTGGAATATGCCTGTCACTCGTTAGATCGAGAGTTTAGCTACACGTGAGTACATATGTCTTATTTCAAAACATGTTATTCACGTAAATATTGACATGTCAAAATCGGTATTGAGTTTAAGGTTATGTTGTAGTAATTTGTACTACAATACCCCCCTTGTTAGGAAAAGAGGTTAAGCCGAGCTTAACCGCAACAGCCGGTATAGCCGGGAAAAAAAAATCCTATCTCATTATTTAGGTATGCATGCGACTTAATATCATTAAGGTTAAGTAGGGAGTAGAAAACTAAACTTATCAAGTAAGTGATCCTAAAGGCTAAGCATGCGTGTTGAACTTTATCAACGTCTAACACTAAGTAATGCCTGGACTCCGGCCTATGTGGGTCCGGTTCCTGGACTATGATCCTAAATTTCTACCTAATACGCCTAGGATACTTAAATTACTACCAACAAGCTATGGTAAGTCATGCCATGTTATGAAGGTTATCCTAACTTAAGGTACAAGTTTATGTATATTTACTTTATACTATAATATACATTTTGTACAAGAGATACATGACAGTGAGCGCTCACTGTCAAGTTCTCACTATATACAGTAGCACACCTTGTGGTGGTGGCTGCAGTAAATCCGAGACGTGTGAAGTGTCTTTGAACTCCACACTAAAATTTAAAGTTCAATAATTGCGATAGCTATCAAGAAAGTGTGAGAAAAAACTTAGTTTTTATTTTTTCTCCAAAAGTACTGGACCGATTTTAATCCGGTTTGCACTCCCTGGATCCTAGGGTAGTACAGGTACACATAAATTTTTAATTTTTCAAAAAAGTTAAGTTTGACACTTTTTTTTAAAAAAAGTGTAATGTGTACAAAAAAATAAAGCAAAGTCAATGTCGCGCTTTGGTATACACCTTATGGCACTTTTAGACCGAGTTGTTAGCTGGAGGTCGTCTGACGAATGTGGTGCGTTGCCGTGTATACAGTACAGCGCACCGTTCGCGACGAACTCACGGCCTTTTTGCCAAAAAAATGGTGTATATCCTGTTGCAACGTCAACAGTGCTGTTTAAAGTCATTTAAATATGTGGTAAATGCTTGGACCAATTCCTGTGGTCCTCGCTTACCAAAATTGCTAAGCTGATTTAGATCCAGAATTGGATCGGTGCATAAGCTTCAAATCAAAAGATTAAATTTTGGTGAGTGTTAGTACCACCAACAGCTAGCAGTTGTGCGTACATAGGCTGAATGATTTCGATAAGGCTGGCATCCTCTAATAGGGACACCAACCTCGAATTCATGTGTAAATCGCCAGTATGTATAAATTTAGCGGCTGTCCTGGTAGTTGTCGGCGGTCTCTAACCCTCTCCAAAGCTCAATCGCTGTCAATATATGTGAAAAATCTTTAAAATTAGATTTGTGACTCCGACAGGGTGGTAACGCTGTCACGTATTTGCCTATAAAAATCTAAAGCTTTGGCACTTAATAAGTCGGGAAAACATTTGAGTACCTTGCGCTCCGACGTATCGCGACTGCGCATGTAATCATCGAGCCTAAGAAAGAAATCTACGACGTCCGATTCGCCCGTAAACTTTAAGTTCCACGCTCGTAAGCTATCCTCGCGTATTACGTGTACAACGCGTTCTTCAGAATCTGCGGTTGGCTGGTGGTACATTTCGCGCCAGTGAGGTGGTTGGTCTAAGATTCTGGACACTAGCTTCGGAGCTTCTAATGTGTTTATGGAACGATACTGTCCGGTCGCGGCGGTCGGCGCGTCTGGTTGATTGGATGGACCGGGGGTCGGTTCGTAAGGGTCTCGATTTCCGCGCGGTCGCGTGTTAACGAAACTAGGACCGGGTCCTAAGTCAAAACTTGAGGTTGTCGTCGGTGGGTCGCGTCTGGTGACTTCAATTTCGTGATATAATTCGTCTTCGTGGTCCGACATGTTGGCAGCTCGCTAATGTCTGTGTGGTCCCGAACAAGTGTAATAATAATAATAATAATGACACTTCTCAATGGAGAAGGTGTCATATAAATTGTATTAACTGCAAAGCATCTATTATGATGCGCAGTAAAATAATTGAAAAATATATTTAATTCTAATTGTTCAAATTGTTTGTTGTTACTATGCTACATTCTCATAGTACAACTAAAATAATTAAATTAATTAATTGTTACTTGGTCGGGTACACACAGATGCACAAAAAGACTTATAAGTATAGGCAGGTTATCATATTGCATCAAAAATATTTAATTTGTTTCAAAAATATGGCCATGTTATAAATAATACAATTTAACTATCAGCTGTCCGCTAATCACACCAACAATATTTAAATTTAGTGAAACTATTTTTTTCCTATGTTAATTACAGTTTTTTGTTATTGATGCTGTATACTAATATCGACTAGTGAAGGTAAATTTTATAGTTAATTTTTTCAAAGTTACTTTTTTTTTTTAAATTATTATTATTTATGAATCTGAATAATAACAGTAATAATTAAGGTTCGGGCGCCAAATCTGTCGTGTAGCGGGCTGGTATAATTGGATTAGGTACTTACCCACTCCTCACTTCACGGACAGATGGTTACATTTCTTTTGGTTACAAACTAGAAGTTGCTCAGATAGATCCAGCGGCTTCCTAAAAGACTTTTATTTCAAGGGCCGTAGCCGGTTATGCTTGTGTTGGGGTGATTAGGGCAGACAGCGAAATGATACAAAGGCCAATTTAAATTAACAGTATATTGTTTTACCAACATGCAACGATAAAAACATTTCTATAAATTGCAACAATTTTGTAACATAGACCGTGTGACGAAGAATGGTATGTTCAAGTTAGGAATGACCTCTTATTAAGATACGTATGGTAACGCGCACTGATTTTAAAGCGTGGGCAAATTCACGCTCGCACTGGCCAGTGGATAAATAAAAGTTAGTGCACTTACGGGATCTTCGGGACTACCTCGACGATGACGGGTGAGTCACGCTAGACTACGGGGGCCGTAGCCTGCGGAGTATGTTCGGGGACCCTCAGGCCGTCGAACCCAACTAGCCAGTAGCTAGGTGAGGCCTGGGGGGAAACCAGAGGCTGCGCCCGATGACCACGGTGATGGTTAGTGCGGGGTGCAGTGCGCGGGCAGGCATGAAGCCCTTGGCATCGCACTAAGTACTGCAGGATCTGCCCGCCAGAATCCTGAGCCTACGGGAACCGAGGCGCGCGCGGTCAGCCGCGGCGCGCGACGGGGGTGAAGCAAGGCGTTGACGCACCCTTGGCTTCGCGCAAGCGCATCAGGCCGCCTCTAAGCCTGAGCCTTCGGGCAACAAAAAGCGAGCGCGGTCACGCGCGGCACGCGTCGTAAACAAAGCGCGGCATTCTGCGCGTAGCTGGGGTGATGAAGGGCATTGATGCCTTCTTGGCGTCACACGAATGCACCCGGCCGCCCTCTCAGCCGGGGCCTACGAAGGATGAGTGCGGCGGCGCCCTCCCACCGCGAACGTCACTACGCGGCACAACTCGCGTTTAACACTGTATTCATGGCGATACTACACTCCACGGTACATTGTAAAGCAATCGCAACGGCCTGCCAAGATGTCCGGACCCAACGCGATATACGCGGGACGCGATGCCTCGCCCGATTGTTTACGTGCGAGTTCGGAATGTCTAATGCGCGCGATAAAAATGCGTTACGTGAGCTCGCGGAGAGGGCCGTGCCAACACTGACGTTTCACTCGTTACAGAGTGGGAAACTCTTGCGCCAGTTCCTTGTCACGCTACACGGGCGAGATACGGTCCTAAGTTTGTATGGCGCGCCACTGTCAATGTGCGCCGTTAGAGAACGCATATTTCGCTAAATGGAACGGTTTTTGATAGATGTCTAAGTTTTCTAATAAAAATGTACCTTGCAGTTTAAAGAATAAATTTATGACAGTTCCGCGTCTGAAATTTACTGAAATACGCTTCGATGTGCAAAACAGTGATAATAAGTGCGTAGCTTAAGTTCCTCTGATCAAATTGGTGTATCGCATGTGATTGGAAGTAAGATAGTTTAGTGGGAAAATGGTTGTGAAAGTTTGCGAAAACACATGGAGTTTCTGTTGTGAATTCAGCTCCTGTAGCTACTGAAGGCCTGGAATATGCCTGTCACTCGTTAGATCGAGAGTTTAGCTACACGTGAGTACATATGTCTTATTTCAAAACATGTTATTCACGTAAATATTGACATGTCAAAATCGGTATTGAGTTTAAGGTTATGTTGTAGTAATTTGTACTACAGTTTCCAATGCAATTAGTGAATTCGCCACATACTGATAGTTCCATAGGATGTTTTAGCCGTTTTCGACGGCTTTCTGATTAGTTAAGGTTGAAGGTTTGCATGTAGAGGTAAAAGCGAGTTCTATATTTTAAATAATCATGCGGGCATGCATAATAAAAAAAAACATGTCTACGAACGACTTTAGCTCAACATGTTTTGGGGTAATCCGTAGGCCTTCCTGGAGCAAACGCCACAGCAGTCGCTGCCAAACGCGCACTACGTCACCGCTCCGGATACACATTACGCTAGCATTACGCCTACGGATACGGATTAGCCCGAAACATGTCGAGCATGTAGAGCGACGACCTGGTTAAGGTTGCGGAATCGCGTTGGATGCGGATAGTACGGGACCGATCTGTTTGGTGAGCCTTGGGGAGGCCTATATTCAGCAGTGGTCGTCTTTCGGCTGAAATGATGATGATGACGATGTCGAGCTAAACTCGTTCATTGACGTAAGTTATCCGTATTTTTTCACTATTAATGAGTCTCACGGTAGTAACGTCGATAAATCAAAGGCTTCTAGAAATACAAGAAGCTTAAAGTTTCATCTTACAGATTGGCTAAACGAAACCAAAAAGTCGTTTCTGAGAAATTGCGTTTGTTTTTTTAAATATAAAATTCCAAAAATCTATAACCGTCTAAACAGATACAAAATTCTAATCCATCGTCATCATCATCATCATTTCAGCCGAAAGACGTCCACTGCTGAACATAGACCTCCCCCAAGGCTCGTCAAACAGATCGGTCCTCTGCCGCATGCAACGCGTTCCAGCAAACTTAATCATCGCTCGTCGCTCTATTTTGTTGGAGGCCTAACTACGCTTCGTTTTCCGGTCCGTGTTCACCACTCGAGAACCTTTTTGCCCCATCAGTTCCATGAGCAATGCGCCCTGCCCACTGCCACTAAAGTCTGGTGATTCTTCGAGCTATGTCGGTGACTTTAGTTCTTGCGTGGATTTCGTCATTCCTAATGCGATCCCGCAGAGAAACTCCGAGTGTAGCCCTCTCCATCGCTCTCTGAGTGACCTTGAGCTTTCTTATGAGGCCCATCATTAGCGATCCATCGTCATGAAAACATTAACATGTAAGTCGTTCTATTAATTAATTAATTAGGTAAATAGGTATATCATGGACAGGGATGTTTGGAAATGATTCCGATCCGCATTGGAGATGCATAGTTCCAAATAGCTTATCTACTGTGTTAAAAAAAATTAGTTGTATTAAATACTTTAGATGTAAATGTAATAACTTTGTAGACCTGTTTAAAAAAAACCTTGTTGAGTTTTTTTGCCGGTTTCTTCTCAACAGGGTTTTTTTAGAACATGTGGTAGATTCGAATTTCATGAGTGCTAATTACTTTTGATAAAAATATTTTGATTTTAAGAAAACTTTTGTCCCGGAAAATTGCATAGTTCCCGCGGGATAGCGATAAACGAATTCTTCCCAGACAGAGTCCGGGCAACAGCTAGTTTAAAATGAAGTTGTGTTGACCTTTAAAAAGCACAAGTTACTCCAACCCACCAGGGCTTTACCGGGAAAATTGTCAAGAGTTTGGCTCAAGTCGTGGGAGTTGCTCGGAGTTGCACATAGCGAGATTTAATTTTTGCTGTTACACATGGTCAAGTGAACAGGCGAGGGGGATCGCGAAACTTTGGCGCTTTGGCGGCGGGGTACAAGTCAAAGGTTCTGGAGAGTTCGGAGTATTCATAGCACGTTAAACCGAAAGCGAGTCATGGAGCCAACATTTGACATTTAAATTGTATTCTTTACTCATAATCAATCATTCCAGTCTACGCCCACTAAAGAGCTCGGGCCTCCTTTCAGAATGAGAGGACTGGGGCCGTAGTTCCTACGGGGTCCCAGTGTGGATCGGAAACTCACACACACCATTTTTTTTTTAATGGTCAATGGAGCTAAAAGGTTCTCAAACGGCGTCCACGGACCGGAAGACGTAGTGTAGGTAGGCCTCCAACAAGATAGAACGACGACCTGGTTATGGTTGTGGGTTAGATTCGGATGGTGCAGGACCGATCTGTTTGGCGAGCCTTGGGGAGGCCTATGTTCAGCAGTGGACGTCTTTCGGCTGAAATGATGATGATGATGATGTAATGATGAGAGGATTAAATCGATGCATAATTATTGCACTTGACCATACTACAATACGATTAATTTTAGTTTACCACTCACAGATGGCTTGCCTTCATTTCATTTCCAACTTTAACACCATACAAATAAAGTAGCTATTACAAAATCTGCAAACGTGGGTAACAGTATTCTAAAATTGGCTTTATTTGTAGGTCGTTAAAGTTGAATATGAAATGAAGGCAAACGATCTGTCAGTGGTAAACTTTATGTAATTTTACTGTACCATAATTGCTTGTGAAAAGTGGGGCGGAAACATACGAACTTAAATTCTTGAATTACGTAGTAGCCCCCTAGGATAAATCGCTAACATGATTAGATCCCGATTCGCTAGATTCTTGTTTCGTTGGATTCTTGTTTCACAGGATTCTTGTTTCGCCGGAAATATTGCAATAACATTTACATGTTAAAATACGGACAAGAAAGGCCCATGTTCTACAATTTCAAATTTTCTAGAATTTTCCAAACAACCGTTTTAGAAGTTCTAAACAGTTTAGCCAATATCATAGTTATATCAATTCATTTTTTTTTGATAATGCAATCACAATGATGGGCCAATCAACTTTTAAAACGACACTAATCTGTTCGCGACATTTTTCAAACAATTGCCGATTTTTGTAGGTAAACATGTTTTTTCTGTAATTTAATAGATGGTGTACATGAATACATACCATCCTACGTAAGTTTAACCTATTAAGCCTTGAAATATCTTGTTGGAAGTACGATTTTTTGGTAACGCCAGAGACAATTTTGGTAACGCAGGAGACGCCAAAAACGTCGGTTTAAAAGTTGATTGGCCCATATACCTTTATTTAAATATATGCATAGTTTTGTTTAACTCGTAAATTCCGACGAAACAAGAATCCGGCGAAACAAGAACTCTACGAAACCAGAATTCGTTGAGGGAACTAATCGCTAACACTTGAGCCTTAGGCTCTCGCCTGCCGGCACGCGTAAACCGGATTAGCGGAGTTAGGACGGTATGTGCCGCTCCTTGGTGGGATTCGATTAGCTAACTCGCGGCCTGATGAGCAGCCGTGGAGACGTGTCAAGTCTTGGCTTGCGCGGAAGCTGAGGACATGTTTGTTTGAAAATCTAGTTTATGAGTGCCTTTTTAGAGTTCCGTAACAAGAAACCCTTATAATATTTATATTATGCGCGCCAGCCACTACCGAGCTTTTGGCGCATTTATTGCATTGATTAATCCCTTGTGTGTGTAGGTAAGCTGTGGTTCTGAAATTCATGTGTAAGATACTTATTTGAGAATTCACTTTAGTGATCAGTGTTTTTCGAAACACAATTACTAGAAGTTTGATAAAATAAATCCTTAGTACGGCGTAAATACTGCACGGCAGGTCATGACTTTTTGAATGTTAATAAAACAAGATGTTTTCTAAGACCAAGTGTTGCTACATTTTTAAAATATGTATTTGTTTTAATAAGAAGATGAAATACATAAATACACGCGCGGTCTGACCAACCTATCTTGAGCCGTCATGCTTCCCCCTTGTCCGTATAGTTAGTTGCGTTAGTCCTCCTTGCGATTACGCACGGCTTTGATTCTAGCCGCTCTCACGCACACATACACGAGTGCTTAGAATACCTAAAATCGATTACCGCAAGAAGCTCGGTGCGGCCTTAAACACTGATAAAACTAAAGTAGCGGCATACTCCTTGTGACCAACATACAATATGTCACCAATAACTATAAATTAAAAATTTTAAAAACCCCCAACGCAATTGTGTCACTCGTATGTTTGAACATTAAGTCAGTGCCCGTTATGCGTCTAAGATCCTTTCCGCAGCTAACAAAAGAGCTGATAACTTTGAAACGGCTAAACCGATTTTGATGAAACATATATATTATATTAAAAAAACCGCATCCAAATCGGTGCGCCCGTTTAAGAGCTATGATGCCACAGACAGACACACACACATAGCGGTCAAACTTATTATAACACTCCTCTTTTTGTGTTTTAGACGACCAGATGGCCTAGTGGTTAGAGAACCTGACTACGAAGCTTGAGGTCCCGGGTTCGATTCCCGCGTCGGGGCAGATATTTGTATGAAAAATACGAATGTTTGTTCTCGGGTCTTGGGTGTTTAATATTTATTTAAGTATGTATCTATCTATATAAGTATGTTTATCCGTTGCCTAGTACCCATAACACAAGCTTTCCTTAGCTTACTTTGGGACTAGGTCAATTGGTGTGAATTGTCCCGTGATATTTATTTTATTTATTTTTATTTTATTTGTGTCGGGAGTTTAAAAATGAGGTATTAAACGATACAATATGGCTTTTGCATTAAAGGTCGTAATCGTGTCATAATAAATATTGTTTTAAGCCGATATCTGTTGGCGCAGGCCTTTATATGCAAATAGTTTGTGGGGATCAAAGGGATCAATGCAAGAGTTAAAAAAGCCATTTTTTGAATTAATAGCATTGTATTCACTGCTACGTTTTATGTTTTGTTGGTGAGTGTTGATAAATATTTTAAATAATTTATTGAATCAGGCGTTACTGTGCGAAGGTCCATATTAATGAACTGAAACAATTACTTTGCTCACCCGCGACCTTACCATAGCTACGTTTATGTAAAAATGCGTGTTCGTACAGTACCTCCATACTGTATGAACAACACAATTCACACAAACCCAACTATCACCACCACCAAGCTACACTGACGCGTTTCAAACTCAACCAGCGCTCATCTTCAGAGTACCGCAACCGTTCACTGTGCTACGAAATATTAGACTAGCTATCGTAAGGCCGCGGGTGAGCAAAGTAATTGCTTCAGTTCATTGAAAAAATTTTTTTAATGCTTATAGTAAGTAGGTACCTACCTACTTGAAGCCAGTAAAATGAAGTAAGGCAGATACAATTTAAGTCAACAGATTTATTGTAGCAAATAATTACGAATTATAAATTCTAAAAATACACTTTCAAAGGTTTGTAGACAGGGTGTCGCAAAGCTCAACAAAAACCTGATTCCGGATGAGAGGTCATGTTATACCAGTTCTGTAAAAGTAAGAAAATAATCTTTGTTCATTATCATCGGGAACGTATCAAAATATATAAAGTTTAAAACGAATAATGGACGAAATACATAATGGTCATAATACATACTAAAATTTTCTATGAAACTATTGATAAAACGAACTTTTTTAATCATGTAATCTACAGATTGGTTTAGGTTTGGTTAGGTTTATTTTATGAAAATCCTGTAAAGTTGAGAATTTCCAAGAAAATTGCATTATATCAAATGACCATTATGTATTTCGTCCATTATTAATTTTAAACTTTAGATATTTTGATACGTACCCATTATCATCATTTCAGCTGAAAGACGTCCACTGCTGAACATAGGCCTCCCCCAAGGCTCGCCGAGCAGATAGGCCCTGCGCCACCCGCATCCAATGCGTTCCCGCTACCTTCACCAGGTCGTCGCTCCTTCTATTGTTGGAGGCCTACCTACACTGCGTCTTCCGGTCCGCGAACGCCACTCGAGAACCTTTCGGCCCAATCGGCCGTCAGTTCTACGAGCAATGTGCCCTGCCCACTGCCATTAAAATAATCTTTTCGCTTCTCATGCTCTTAAAATGTTACTTTAGTCTCTGCATATCGGGACTAAAGCTCTTTTTTGATCTCTTGGGATTAAAGTAATTTTTTTTTAATTGACTATGGAAACCCCTATACTGCCAATCACGGTGTTTGTGAATGGAGGATTATCGCCATTTTCAGTAACTGGGTATAGACAATTTTAAAGCTTTCCACAGACCGAAGCGCGCTGCGGACGCACTGTAGCGCCCTGCGCTTCGGTCTGCGGAAGCCTTTAGGGCGTGGAAATAACCTCAAAATGACAACTGTATAAAAAATATTTAAAAAATAATAATTTCGTGAAACACAGTGAATAATTACGAATATTAATCTATTTAATTATAAAATATTAAACATGAATTCATTTTATTTTGCATGTAAAGAAAGATTTCCTTTAGCTTAGGTGTTTTTTAATTTGTTTTTTTTTTAAAAACGTTGTCGGCAAAGCAGTTCCCTGCTCTGTCGATAAAATAGCAATCCGCACTGTCGGCAAAGCAGTGCTGGAGTCTACGGTAGATAGGGCAGTTACGTTTGAAAGTTAATATGGCGTGACTTCAAAATAATGCGATGTCAGTTGCATTTAATAGTAAATAGAAAGTATAATTAGATATAATTTAACAAAGAATTGGCATATAGAAAATAAACTTAAAAAGTCGTTTCTTTATTCACGGGTAAGTGTTTCAGTTAACAATATATTTTGTGTGTGAACTTAGATCAATTAGGTTAATTTATTTGCCGATTCTAATGAATGAACAATTATCATTCTTACATGCATAGTCCAATTAGTTTTAACATCTTAGTCTTAAAGTTAGAATCTGTTGGCTAATTATGCAAGCATTTAAAGCGTCACTTTACAAAAAAAATATAAAAGAAAAGAAAAGACAGCGGTATTTTTCTTTGCTATTTGAATTTTGAACAGATGTCCATTGCTCGTATTGAGCATACGTTGTAAAAAAGTAATTTTGTACGTCGTTTTTTTCCTCGCATTCAAAGTGAAAAGTAGAGTGTTTAACGCGGGACTAAACTACCATAATGACAACTCGAATTATAGCCTCCCTCGCTGTCGCTCGGGTGGTTAAATATCTCGTGTCATTATGGCTTGCTTTAGTCCCTTGTTGAACAATCTACTATTGTTACTTACTAGTATTACGAGTTATTATTTGTATTTTTTAATGACTTCTGAGTTTTTCAAAATTCCATTAGGACATATGACATTTCACCTTAAGCTTTTAAGTGAAAGAAACATCGTGAGAAAATTTCACACACCTGTGAAGGAATTTGATGGCGTGTGAAGTTCCTAATTCACACTGGGCCCTCGCGGTTTGGCCCAAGCCCTATCAAACTGAGAGACTTATGCCCTGCAGCGGGACGAATATAAGCTGGGATGATGAGAAAAAAGCCATCAAAACCGTACAAATCTCCTCTCAACATTCCACCCCCAACCTTAACAGGTAACACATTTCACCGTTTACATAATTACTTTCACAATTTTTACATCCATATGCAAAAATGAAAATTTGAAATTCAATATCGGCGCGCCGTTTCTTGTTTGGGCCTGGCCCGGTAAATAATGTCGAATACATTAGTCTGAATATATATTTTTTTATCAAACGTGGCGATTTTCGGGGCATAACAGCTGACGCTCGGCTTTGGGCACACGATAAAATGAATAAGCACACAATCTATTTCAATGAAATGCCACGTTATGGCGTACCTAGATGCTATCATTGCTTTTTATTCTTTTTATGTACAGCTTTAACCATTAAATCTGTCAGGCGAGTTAAAATTGCGGAGTTTTTCTAAATTCCCATGGGAATTGTTACCAATTTACGTCACGGTTTTCAGCTACCATAAAGAATTTAGAACTCTAGACCAATAGGTTCCTAACCTTCTATGGACTACCGCCCCATTAACAAGAAAAAAAAATTCTAACACCTCCTTCAGCTACTTTATATGTCTGCTCATCATCATCATCATTTCAGCCGTAGGACGTCCACTGCTGGTCATAGGCCTCCATCACTGACTCCCAATCCAATCATTGCGGTTGGAAGCGACTTGCATCCACCCTGAACCTGCGGCCTTCACCAAATCGTCCGTTCATCTCGTTGGCTCGTTGGCGGACGTCCCACGCAGCGCTTGCCAGTCCCTGGTCTCCATTCGAGAACTTTTGGGCTCTAACGGCCATCTGTGCTGCGTGCCATCTATTATTAATCGCAAATTATTTGCCATACCTATTTTTAAGCAGCGATTCGAGATTTCCCGCCATACGAAAAGTTGTAGAATATGAAAAAACCTTTCCGATGATATTATATAATTATGGCTTGCCGTTATTTGATCCCTAGGCCAGAGTCCATACAAATCTGTCTATCCTCCTTCAATACAAATCCGCCTAGCCATTGAAAGGAGTGACAAACACACACACACACACACACACACACACACACACACACACACACACACACACACAGGCATGCGCGCGCGCACCCATGCATTTACTCACAAACTTTACATTCATAATATTAAAGTAGCGGCATTGTGAGAGAGTTCTTGAGTGGAGACCACGGATCGGCAAACGTAGCGTAGGACGTCCTCAGACTCGGTGGAGCGATGATCTTCGCAAGGCGGCTGGCAAGAGCCGGATGAGAGTGGCCGAGAATCGTGTTCAGTAGTGTGCCATGGGAGAGGCCTATTTCCAGCAGTGGACGAGCATAGGCTGATGATGATGATGATGATTGAGTGATGGCACTTTTGACGTTTGCTCGTTCATGAAGTTCCCTGAATATTATTGACAGCAAGTTTATAGGAACCAATCATCATCATCATCACCCCAGCCGACGTATATTGGCTAGAGGCTAGCTGACCTAGAGGTCACGTGCAGGGTCTCGAGGGTAAAACAATGCACGCGAGGGATTTCAACCCCGCAAATCCTAAACTAAATACTAAACCTAATTAAGATATACTGATTTTACTATTGACTTCCTAATTTACATCATAATTATTATAATAATCTCTAAGTCTATCATTAGTACTGGCAGTAGTATCCGTTATTTACCGGATACATAATTCGTTATTACGTCCCAAGGGATATAAATCTGTTTTCAGACTAAGTATCCCTATCTTTCAGTAAGGAGTTATCAACGGTATTAATTGATTAAAGTTACACATGTATTAATTATGTACATAAGTACTTTTCCTTTTTATTAACTCATGATGACATTAAAGAGTAATGACGATCATAATCTTATTAATAAATTACGTCTTAATGTTATTTTTATAAATACCAATGAGGCTTAATTGCAATCGACAATATCACACATCAATATCATTTAAATTATTATACTTTTTGAAATTACATTATTCAATTCCCTTCTTCTGTTTTCCTTTCCCTTAAAGTGATATAACTTCGTGTTTGTACAACTGTTTCTCTTATCATATTTTGTTTATTTCATGGTTTTTTTATTACTTATATATAGGTAGATACAATAGGCGGTTGTTTTAGCTTCAAAGCAATTTCTAGGCATTTTTTTTTCCATCCAGGTACTCGTAGCATTTCTTAAATCGTAAAAATGCATTTTCGCTCTTCTTGTACAATCTGGACAGCTCAGGCACTGGAATTCCTCGACTGCACAATTCTCGAAACTCTACCAATTGGACATCTTCAAAACTGGGATTCTTATTGCAAGCTTACTTAATTTAATCACATCGTATACATAGAAAAAAGACTGGCATGTTTAAAACAAATAGACAACACTTATCGAAATAGCATTAATTACTTAATAATTTAAATATTTTTATACAAAAGAACTAAGCCAAATTGATGTGGCTTTATACTGCATTTTTGGTTTGAATTAACCTGAGCAACCAATGTTTTTATATCTGTTGACGGCGTATGTAGTTTCTCCAACTATTTTATTATTTCAAATAGCTATTGTTATTTAACTACGACAATTTTTAATTTTAATTCTAATATACTTTTTTACTAAAATAGCTATAATTCTTTTCTGAATCCTATCTGATATTCTTCGTACATCTTGTAGTATAGGTCCAGGAAAGCCATCCTGTCGTTGAAGGGTCTGGTCTCCATGGTCAGCTCCGAGTCTATGTTCAGGTAGTTCCACCGGTCCCTGGTGACTGGCACCCATATCACCGGCAGCAGCTCAGAAGTCTCAGGAGTAGGGTTCCTAAAAAATGCCAATTATGTTTAAAGGCATATTTTTGGGGTATGAAATACGAATTCTTTATGTTTGTGTAAGATGGCAATGGGAACACGGTTGCCTTGTAGAATTACAGGTTAACGTGTAAAATTAGAAATCGCTTTATGGCTGTATGGCTGTGTGATCTTTATCTGTGCATCTGGATGTTTATAGAATTCATAGGACACATGCATTTTTTTTCAAAAATATGAATCGTGGCTTTAAAAGTATATGCAAAACTGCTACCTATTTTGTTTAACACACTACTCATAAATGGAGGAAATTATGTGTGTGGGACGGGATACATGGTTACAATTTGGATGTTATTTTTTTTTACCCATATTTCACGAAGTTAGCCCACAGAGTAGTCATTTTGTCAACTACCAGTTGGTCCTCTTCAGGCATAACCGTGGCCAGAAACTCAACGTCGAACAAATAGCTGATCTCGTCAGCATGAGCTGCTCCCCCAAAGGTAATATTGTTTCTGTACTTCACGAAATTCCTTTCACCGTCATATGAAAACACATAAGAGTATATCGGATGAGCACCATTTTCAAAATACTTGATTATACTTCTTCGAGTTGTATGCAAAAATTCAAGGTCTGAAGCTATATTTATAATTGGACGTCTAGTCTCTACACTTTCTTGCTGATCGCCCATGTAGAAACGACGGATGTCTCCTGCCGCTTCTTCAAAGTTGTCATCAAAGTTAAAAGTGATTCTTAAAAGGTCATCGACTACACTTGACTGCTCAAAAAATTCAGGACCAGCGTGTGCGTATCTAGAAAGCCACTCATCATTGGTAAACCCAATCAAAATCGGTAAATTATTAACCTCCGGATTCCTTAGGTTTACTGGATAATCTCTTATAAATATTTCTACGTTATCAAAAGAATTTTCAACGCAAAATCTGAAGTTAAGATTAAGTTCGATATTTGCAGCGATAACACGGCTTGTGTCGATCGTGGCTAGGAATGATAAAGCATCAGTTACATCTTGCGTTACAAAACCAAGGTGCTCCGCCAATCTCAGTGGTCCTTCATTAAAGGGGTTACGTAACATACTAGGCGTCAATACCACTCCGCTCTGTAGTATAACCTGATTAAACAAATTTTCGTGAGTGGAGTGAATATGTTGATCAACGGACATCGAACCAGCACTTTCACCAAATAGCGTAATTTTATTAGCGTCACCTCCAAAGGCTTCTATGTTGTCCTTTACCCATTTCAAAGCTAACCTTTGGTCTCTGAGCCCTTGATTACCAGGTACTTCAGGTACATCGAGGCACATGAAACCGTACGGGCCCACTCGATAGTTGAGGGTGACTAACAAGATGTCATGTCTGACAAGGAATCTAGGACCGTGGACATATCTCCCAGCAAAACCAATTTGTAATCCCCCGCCATATATCCAGACTAGTACAGGCAAGGGGTTGCTAGAACTGGCGACATTGGGGACGTAAACGTTGAGATGCAGGCAGTCGAGGGTCCCAACTATGGTGTTGTTGAATTCTTCCACTTGAGGGCAGATCGCTGAGTCATCAAAGGCATCGAAAGTATCCTCGAAGTTAGGATGAGGAGCTGAAGGCTGAAATTTTTTTTTTTTATATATATAAGAAGTAGCAATTTAATGTCAAAATATTTTCATAATATCAGCTTTTGTATTTAGTTTTATTCTCTTCGATAGTAAAAACAAGAAAATTTAAAGGTTATTAATAAATTGATCGCCTATGTTTACAAAAATCATTGGTAGGTGAGCAGTTATGAAGTGGCAAAAATGGTTTATTTTCAATCGAATTTATTAAGTATATTTTAAGCGTCGCTTATTGTCTGTCATAATGACTTACCCCAAATGGATTATTCTCGTCAACCTTAGCATAAGGTATGCCCATAAACATGGCATAGTCTCCGTCTTCCGCTTGCAATCCACGAATCAGTCCCACCTTCAGTCAAAAGCAAAAAAAACTTAAAATTCTCGCATTCTTAAACTAATAGATATTATGAACAGGACATTTTGTGACTTTTGTTAATAATAAAATTATCTAAATTTTGATAAAACAAATGGTTCTCGATTTTCTTGACGTCTTTCTGGGCATGGAAAAAGCCTTTATATACTGCGTCATAGCAGTTATAAAAATAAAAGAATTAGCAAAAGTCCAGCTACAGTCATACAAAGTACATCTTAAGAGAATGTATAATCATCAAATAATAAGAACTTTATAGGTAACTCATCCAAATTACCTTAACTCACGATTTCATTATCTTTACTCCAAGAACTTACTTCTACAGCAACAAGAAAGTCATCATAATCATCCCACTGCAGGGCACAGGCGTCCTCTTAGAATGAAATGGCTTGGGTCGTAGTTCCCACGCGGGCCCAGTGCGGATCGGGAACTTCACATTTACAGTCATGTGTGGCAGGTTTCCACACGACGTTTCCCTTTACCATAAAGCTCATGATAAATTTCAATTTTATTTTCGCACGTAAATTCCGAAAAGCTCAGAGGTGCGAGCCCAGGTTCGAACTCCCGACCTTTTGCTTGAGAGGCCATGGATCAGAACACTGTGCTATTACGGCTTTTTTTACAATAATAAAGTGTAAGGAACTAACCAGCCCTTACAGTGATGATGATGATTTTTTTCATATTACAAATTCATTTCTGTCTTTTATTGCCTTACCTTGGTTTGGACGAGAGGATCAGTTCCAATAACGGCAGTCGCATATTGAAATGCAAGCAGGCTTAGTAGTATGAACGTCATATCTGTTTACTATTTGGCATCGAAATGCTGAATTTTTATATCCGAAAATTGGTCTTATCTATGGTGATTATGGACTGGATAAGCGCGAGAGATTTTTACAAGAAGTGGTCCCATTTGATAGTAATTTAAATAAGTATCAGGGCCATTTGTGGGGGGTTTGGCGGTTTTAGTTTTCTCTATTTATGATTTCATTTGTGATGCTTTTGAGATTTCTGCATTAATAGTTTAGACCTTTAAGTACAATAAATTTACAAGTAAAAATACGTCATAGTGGTCACAAAACATACGAAAAGCATCGTCCGAACGCAACGGCAGCATACACGCTTTGTCTTTTTTACTCCCGCTTAAAAGGCATAGCGTTATCCTTTCTTTCGACACCACACGAGATCAGAGACTAACTACAGTAGTAGCCTTTTCTACGATTAATTTTCGGCGCGTTAATAACACATAGTACTTCTTTTCACAGACGGTTCTGACAGAAAATCAGCGGTGCAGGCGTCTAACGCCTCAGCATAATGCTGAGTCAGCGACCGTTTCACTTTTGCGGAAACACACATGCAGAGCTGTGTATGTACATGTTTATTACTCCATTGTTTGTTATCTTTGTTTTTTTTTGTGTTAAATTGTGTGTACTTTCTTGTATATGTGTGTCTTGTAAAAGTGATAAATGTCTTCTTTCTTTCTTTCTTTCTTTCAAAGTCAAAGTCAAAGTCAAAGTCAAAATTCTTTATTCAATTTAGGCATCAAATTGATGCTCCTATGAACGTCGAACAATCTACCACCGGTTCGGAAAAAACCCTGTTGAGAAGAAACCGGCAAGAAACTCAACAAGGTATATTTTTTTCAATCAGATCTACATTGTTATTAAATGACATACATCTAAAGTATTTAATACAATTAAATTTTAATTTTCTTTTAATACGAAACTTATAATTGCTTCTTTATAGATTTGACAGGAAATGAAATCATAATCGTCTCCCAACACAATTCATCTTTTTTCTGTAACAAGTAGTTTGACAGCTGACGATAATTCTGATACCTTAATAACTTAGTGCCTTGAACAGCAAATTAAGACTTATGGCGTTTCTATCGCTTCTCTCGCAGAACAGTGGAATTAAATTGAGAGATCCACAGAAGAACCACCAAAAGCGACATTATTTAAATAAATAAATAAATATTAGGGGACAATCTTACACAAATCGACCTAGTCCCAAACTAAGCAAAGCTTGTATTATGGGTACTAGACGACGATAAACATACTTATATAGTTAAATAAATGCTTAAATACATAGAAAACATCCATAACTCAGGAACAAATATTCGTGCTCATCACACAAATAAATGCCCTTACCGGGATTTGAACCCAGGACCTCTTGCTTCGTAGGCAGGGTCACTACCAACTAGGCTAAAGCGGTCGTTACTTAATTACTTTGATTTCCTACCAGCTATTCCGCACGTGTAGAAGCAGAGTAGCAAGATAAAGATAATATAGTTCATTGATATGGACCTCGCAAGGTAAAGCCGTAATCATTCAATTGGGAATGTCTAAAAAAATTACCAGTAGTTTTTATATTTTTTTTTGTATAGAAAAGTTAATTATAAGAAACTAATTTGAATATTTTGTCATTTAGTTCACTACATTTTTCAAAAATAATTTTTGAAACAATTTGGTTGAGGATGTCAGATTATAATTGAGGGCTCCCACACTGCCAAATATCAAAATCTATCGAAATGCGTACGATAAGGCAACCCCTTTAATTATTTTTTGCGTAGTGGTACACTGTAAATAGTGTCACTTTGCTGGCGCTGTCAAAGTGCTAGATGTCAGACAGCGGGTCCAAATCAAACTCCGTAGTATAATCCAAGCGTAAATTGTGAGTAATTCTAACCACACATAATAAAGTACGACTTGGACCGGTCACGCAATTTACACCAATATCAAATGAAGGTCATGGCTTATTTGTTATGTAATAAATTCAATACATTATATTAAAATTAAATAACTACAGAAAACGAGTTAAAAAGCGTTTATCTCGAAATGGTTTTCGATTTACTGTACATTGCAAAAAAATAGACATCCTCAAATTAGTGATAATGACTGTCATAGGAATTGTTTTACACTGAGACATCTCACACGCTTCCTGGTTTTAAGAGAATGACTTTGGGCCTTGCTCTATAAGTACTCATCTACCACGGCGCATCACACCCTCGCGCGCACAGCCATGCCTCCACCACCCCAAACACTTCCCACCGGCTGATGATCGCTACCATGGACCTCCCTAAATAGGATCCCATCCAGCGGGCTTGATCACGCTGGTGATTGAAGATTATACCGAAGATGACACCGATGAGGCCACCCAGCCACATATTCAATGACCCGGTCATATTTGTGGTCGGTGTACCTACAAAGCCGCCGAACAACACCCCGTTCGGTATTCCCGCCCAATTTGCAGGAAATGAGCAGACCCCATATCAACCATGACAATGGGCAGGTCTTTTTATACGGTCTTGGTTTTCCTTGGTCTTTTTGTGGTTTATCTCAAGTACCTGTCATCATCATGGACTAGAGACTTTTCTTTTGGCGCCAGCTTTCAGAGTAGAGTCAGGGGGCGCGATCCCCTGTAGCAGCGAGAAGCTCGATCGATGCGATCGAACATTGACGTCATGATGGCTCGCAGAACCCTAATATATGCAATGACCTTAGAATAACAATTAAATAGTCGCACGCGCGGGAATTATGATGTGGGGTCGCTAATTCTTGTTTACTCTAAGACTTAGATAAGATACACGAACGGCAAAAGCAGTAGATAAGCCTTGATAAAAAGCAGATTTTAGTTGTAGTTATTGTTATTGTGCAAGCAAGCGTTTTAATAAAAATAAATGCATTTATTGCCACGGTATGAAAATACGGCTACACAAAAAATAAACAATTTGGTATAATTAACACAACATACTGCCATGTGTATATACATGTGTATGCAGTATTTCCCATCCCAACCTACGGTGCTCAAACATGCTCCTTGATCGAGATTCAGAAGATCAAGTTGAAGGTCTGCCAAAGAGCTAGAATGCAGCATTTAGACGTGAAAAAAGACCGATCGAGTCCGAAACACTTCACTGCGCGTCTAAGCTTGCATAGCAGATGTAGGCGAAGCAACCGCCAGGCTCAAGTGGGACTGGGCTGGCCACATCTGCCGCATGCACCCAGAAAGGTGACCGCGGGTTACCACTGAATGGATGCCCCAAGATGGTTATCGGCCCCGCGGTAGACCAAGGCGGAGATGGCGGGATGACCTAGACACGTTCTCGGGCAACTGGCCGGGCATAAGTGCTGATAGGGCAAGTTGGATTTGAAGTCAAGGAGATAGGCCTTTGCCCAGCAGTGGGACACAAATACAGGTTAATAACAATAAAATAATAAACACAGCATAACAACATGCAAATACAGTTAAGTATGTGTATAGCAGCAGCAGCGTGACCGTAGTACTTTGAGACATAAAGAGCAGAGATCGTGGTTTCTAATGTGTGTTCGGACCTGTGAGTTTTCAAGAGTTTATGAGCGAAAATAAATTTGAAATTTGACAGTTAGCTGATCAATCATTTTATATAATGTTTTTCTGCTGATTGCTGGCCTTTTTGGGAGGCTCAGAGTCACGTAATGAGCTATGGAGAGAACTGAAGTTAAATAATTATAGGCTATAAGGTGGAATTTTGTTTGCTTTCACAACGTAGTATATTTTACCGTGTAACATTATAATTATTTTTCAAGTAACAAAAAGCTAAACGAGTAACATACACCCGGAACTGGAAGCTTCAAACGTATTTAGTGATGCCGGACCTTTGACGCAATTAAATAAATCCTGTTACTATAAACAACAAAAGTAAATAGTATTTGCATTGCCATTATTTTAACAAGAATTATTGTAAGCTTTAGATGGCAAAGTATGTGCAGCGGAGATGAGGGAGCAAAAAGACAACAACAAGTAAGTATTAAATTCGCGAAACGGTCACGAGGGCAATACACCGTCCGTCCGCATTGCTAGTATATTTGCAACTGCCCTCTGATTGGACGCATCTCATGACAGTTGTTATGACATTATTAGATTTACATTTACAGGTGTCCCTCGCGCTCGCTTTGTATATCTAATCTAATACCTTTAAACGAGCAATTCTTGTATATATGTATATATATATATGTATATATATAATCAGGATCTCGGAAACGGCTCCAACGATTTCGATGAAATTTGGTATGTGGGGGTTTTCGGGGATGAAAAACTGATCTAGCTATGTTTCATTTTCAGAAAATCGCTTTTACTCGTGTTTTCCGGCTATTTTTGTTTGCATTAGAATATAAAGCTAAATTTCGCCGACTTCGAGCAGATCATAATGGCACATTAGAAATCGGGTGGTCGCGGATCCAGCCGACCTCGGTCGGTTCGATACCGCGTTTTTTTTCAAGATTTTTAGTTTTTTTTTAAGTTTATTTTTTATGAGAAAACGTCAAGTTTCTTCTTTCGTGAGAAAAAGTTACTTTTTTGTGAGAAAAAGTTATTTTTTTGCAAGAAAAAGTTACTTTTTTGTTAGAAAAAGTATTATAGGGAACGTGCAGTAACTATAGGCGGCAGCACTAATGCGACAGAAGAGACACTATGCGGACAGTAAAACAAACTTATCAAGGTAAAACATTCAAATTGATGGCACCCTTATGGCACCAGTTGGCAGCACCGTCTATGTGCACGTTCCCTATTGGGAGCACACAGAACAGGAAAAGCCGGTTGTCTGTAAAGTCGGTTTACGGACGATAGTTTAACGTGACTCACCCCTCCACCCCCTCCGGTGTTTTTGTCAAATATCTTGAAAACGGTGCATCCTACGGCAAAATCAATGAAATTTTCATCTCCCCTTTAATACCCCCGCGCTCCCTCCCCCGCATCCCCTCCCCCCCTCTCACACCCCCCCCCCCCCTCCGGTGTATATAATCAGGATCTCGGAAACGGTTCCAACGATTTCGATGAAATTTGGTATTTGGGGGTTTTCGGGGATGAAAAATTGATCTAGCTTGGTCTTATCTCTGGGAAAACGCTTGGTACCGAGTTTCTGCCCGAGCAGAGCTCGGTCGCCCAGGTACTGCTTTTTATTAAACATAGAAACTATGAAAATGAACGTTATATGTATGAGGTAAGTACTATTACAATTAAACACAATTATATCTATCTATATACTATTTTACTCTAGTTTTAACATAGGTTTTAAGCTCTCTTTCAGGTAAATCACCGAGGGGTCACTTCGCCAGCGCCTGTCGTTTCCAATTATATTCGGCGGATGACGATGATGATGAATATAAATGATTACTGCTCGGTGCAGGTGTAGTTCCCAATCAGAGCCGCCAATCGGCAATTGTAATCACAAGAGCATTTCTAAAAAAGTTTGTACATTTAATTTTAGACTCCGAATTGCATAGAAATTTACAAGTAAGTAGTATGAATGAAATTGAGCTTAACTAACGCAGCCTCCAAAAATGTCCTGATTCATTTGTGTGGAAATTTCCTTTTTGTTACTCACCATGAACCACGTGGTAACAAAAAAGGAAAATTCCATACAAATTAATCAGGACATTTTGGGAGTCTGCGTTGGTTAAGCAAAGTTGCATTCACGCTCCTTACCTGGAAGTTTCTATTGCAATTCGGAGTCTAAAATGAAATGTACAAACTTTTTTAGAAATGCTCACAAATTTCACACGCACCATTGAATGGTTTCGGAAGTGTGTACTGTTTTTACACGATATTCTCCTTCACCGTAAAAGTCGTAGTACAAAAAAGTTTGCTTTTGCGAGTGTGTGTTCGGCTTTGAACTCACGATCCGTCTGGGAGGCCATAATCAAACCACTAGGCGTCAATGGCTATCATAACTATCGCATTTAACGAAAAAAAACTAAACCGCAAAAGCACGGTATCAAATATGTAGGTAGCGAAATTGAATTCCTGCCGTGAATTCTGAGTTGCAACATTACTTGCGTTTCTTGAGCTACGAGCATGACCACCATTCTCCTCACGTCGTCGATCGAAACTAACCTTTATCGAATTAGGAGACGTAGCAAATCTAGATTTGTAGTATCCTTTCCTATTCTACTAACAATATAAATGAGAAAGATCGTGAAAAAATGTTTATTTATTAGTCAATCACGCAATAACAGCTGTCTGGATTCAGATGAAACTTGGCGTTGACGTACGTACAGTCAACTTTTAACTGTTGAGCATTTTTTTTAACAGATCTAAGATATTATTTAATTACATACATCCATCTAAAGTATTTACCACAACTTTTTTTTTAAACAGTAGATACAATTTGAAGCCAGTGACCGCCAATACGGATCGGAATTATTTCCGATATTCCCTGTCCAGGATTTTACCGACTGGTAGTGGGTGAGCAAGGAAACAATGTAATTGTAATCCAAGACTGATTTTATTGTTACAATTTCTACCTTATATACTAGATGCCTAGTTACTATGTTATAGCGGACGTGAAGATAGTTGTACCTTTTATCATCACGCCGCTATCAACTTAATCTCTTAAGATTGTGCCATAAACCTATTGAGTTTATGGCACGTCCTGAGGCACACTTCTTGAGTCCCCCCCCCCTTTAAAAAAAACAATAATAAACAAAAAAAACAACAACAATAAAAAATATAAAATAGCGTGTGTCTAGTTCTTGAAACGAACCATGCGCCCAGATTTCGTGACATACGTGCGATGGCCCGTTTTATCACTATCATCACTACTATCAGGGTTATCGAGCAGAAACGCTGGTTTAACACGATCTATCGATACAACCATTTCTTTATCTCCCCGTTGGATCTTAAAAATTTTGCTTGTTCTGTTTATCACTGGAAACGGCCCTTCATAGGGCGGAGTTAACGAAGGTCGTAAGGTGTCACATCTAACAAACACGTGTGAACACCGCTCCAAATGTGGGTGGACGAATATAGACTTTCTTTCTCGTTGTCGCTTCGGTGTCGCCGTAACCCGTGCTACACATTCCTTGAGGTTAGCCATGTACTCCTCATACGTCTCTGCTTTTGCTTGCGGTTCGAAAAATTGTCCTGGGAGCTTAATTGGTGCTCCATATACGACCTCAGCCACAAAGCCACATGGCTCAAGAAGTGTGCCTAAGGACGTGCCATAAACTCGGAAAATCTTTCCAAAATTCTGGGATACGGGATATTACCGTGTTTGAGGCGATTTCCAAAGATTCGGCGCCTGACACTGCGGGAGTCCTCAGCGGTGGCGACATCTTGGTCACTTGTTGCTTCGTTGCTTTGTCGGCTTCGGGAACAACAATTCTTCCTTGATGTTAATGCTCAGTCGGGGTCACCACTTTACCGACTGATTGTGGGTGAGCAAGGAAACAATGTAATTGTAATCCAAGACTGATTTTATTAGAAATTGTAACAATAAAATCAGTCTTAAGTTAGCCTAGTTACTATGTTATAGCGGACGTGAAGATAGTTGTACCTTTTATCATCACGCCGCTATCAACTTAATCTCTTAAGATTGTGCCATAAACCTATTAATGTATGTAATTTTTCCTTTGTCAGTTTAGTGTTAGTAAGCAAATTTAAAAAGTTACAGCAGCGGACAATAATGGTTTTTCATACTTACTTTTATGGCCTAGGCCAAGAAGTAATGTAGGGAGCCATAAACAACAAACTTCATGGCTTCATTTCGTGACATTAACGCATACATTTCAAAGCATGTTTGAGAAATAGTACCTACATTACTGCAGAGGCCGTGAAGTAAGGGATTGATGGACGAGATTTGGGGTATACGGCCGAGTCGTAGACGAGGCCGGATAAAACGAGTCCAGCAATCCCTCTTCCGGCCGAGGATTGTATAGAGCTTTTCTCAAACATGCATCATCATCATCATCATCATCATCATCATCATCATCATCCATCCATCCATCCAAACCATCCATCCATCCGTCCATCCATCCATCCATCCACCCATACATCCATCCATGCATCCATCCATACATCCACCCATACATGCATTCATACTCCATCCATACATCCATCCATCCATACATCCATCCATCCATCCATACATCCATCCATACATCCATCCATACATCCATCCATACATCCACCCATACATCCAGCCATACATCTATCCATACATCCATCCATACATCCATCCATCCATACATCCATCCATCCATCCATCCATACATCCATCCATACATCCATCCATACATCCATCTATCCATACATCCATACATCCATCCATCCATCCATCCATACATCCATCCATACATCCATACATCCATCTGTACATCCATACATCCATACATCCATCCATCCATCCATCCATCCATCTATCCATACATCCATACATCCATCCATCCATCCATCCATACATCCATCCATACATCCATACATCCATCCGTACATCCATACATCCATACATCCATCCATACGTCCATATATCCATACATCCATCCATACATCCATACATCCATCCATCCATCACCAGTAGTTTAGGCGGTTTTATAGAAATAAAAGAAGATAGATTTTTTTTAATGTCGTAAGTTGGCTGTATGTAATTTTGCCTTTGTCAGTTTAGTGTTAGTAAGCAAATTTAAAAAGTTACAGCAGCGAACAATAATGGTTTTTCATACTTACTTTTATGGCCTAGGCCAAGAAGTAATGTAGGGAGCCATAAACAACAAACTTCATGGCTTCATTTCGTGACATTAACGCATACATTTCAAAGCATGTTTGAGAAAAATTTATTTACAAATTGTTTTGACCATTTAAACAAAATAAGAGTTAGTAAAAAATAACTTTTTCACTTCTCATGCTCTTAAAATGTTACTTTAGTCTCTGCATATCGGGACTAAAGCTCTTTTTTGATCTCAAGGGATTAAAGTAAATTTTTTTTAATTGACTATGGAAACCCCTAAACTGCCAATCACGGTGTTTGTGAATGGAGGATTATCGCCATTTTCAGTAACTGGGTATAGACAATTTTAAAGCTTTCCACAGACCGAAGCGCGCTGCGGACGCACTGTAGCGCCCTGCGCTTCGGTCTGTGGAAGCCTTTAGGGCGTGGAAATAACCTCAAAATGACAACTGTATAAAAAATATTTAAAAAATAATAATTTCGTGTAACACATTGAATAATTACGAATATAAATCTATTTAATTATAAAATATTAAAGATTAATTCATTTTATTTTGCACGTAAAGAAAGATTTCCTTTAGCTTAGGTGTTTTTAATTTTTTTTTTTTAAAAAAACGCTGTCGGCGAAGCAGTTCCCTGCTCTGTCGATAAAATAGCAATCCGCACTGTCGGCAAAGCAGTGCTGGAGTGTACGGTAGATAGAGCAGTTACGTTTGAATGTTAATATGGCGTGACTTCAAAATAATGCGATGTCAGTTGCATTTAATAGTAAATAGAAAGTATAATTAGATATAATTTAACAAAGAATTGGCATATAGAAATTAAACATAAAAGTAGTTTCTTTATTCACGGGTAAGTGTTTCAGTTAACAATATATTTTGTGTGTGAACTTAGATCAATTAGGTTAATTTATTTGCCGATTCTAATGAATGAACAATTATCATTCTTACATGCATAGTCCAATTAGTTTTAACATAGTCTTTAAGTTAGAATCTGTTGGCTAATTATGCAAGAATTTAAAGCGTCACTTTACAAAAAAATATAAAAGAAAAGAAAAGACAGCGGTATTTTTTATGCTATTTGAATTTTGAACAGATGTCCATTGCTCGTATTGAGCATACGTTGTAAAAAAGTAATTTTGTACGTCGTTTTTTTCCTCGCATTCAAAGTGAAAAGTAGAGTGTTTAACGCGGGACTAAACTACCATAATGACAACTCGAATTATAGCCTCCCTCGCTATCGCTCGGGTGGCTAAATATCTCGTGTCATTATGGCTTGTTTTAGTCCCTTGTTGAACAATCTACTATTTCACGACACTGCTCGAAAATGTGGCCATAGATAACCTAAATCCAGTACTCAAAACTGCCTATATATTATGTACATTTAACAGCTGACTCATTTATGGCGCGCAAACACGACAACAATGTTACACTAATCGAAAATAGAACGTATCAGTATATTTATTTCATTATACGATACGACTTTTTGAAAGATAATTTCTGAATTTCATTTCTGGTGTGCTGAAATGACATTATTGGACCAATCAAAAGTAATCGTCTGCTGCATGTGATGGATGGATGGATGGATGGATGGACGGACGGACGGACGGACTGGATGGACGGTTTTTTTATTTTTTTTTTTATTTATTTAATAGTACATTACTGCAGCGGCCGCGAAATAGGGGATTGCCGGCCGAGTAGTTATAAATGGCAGAGTGTTAACGAGTGGTAACATCATCAACATACATCAACATCCAACAACATCCATCAACATCCATCAACATCCATCAACATCCATCCATCCATCCATCCGTCCGTCCGTCCGTCCGTCCGTCCGTCCGTCCGTCCGTCCATCCGTCCGTCAAACATAACGTCAATATTTCATGGCATGTTTTAGAAAATAACAATTACACAGCGTATACATTAACACATTTTTCGCCAAACTGCATGACAGTTTGTTGGCGAAATTAAACACTCAAAACACTTCCATATAATACTGTCCAAAAACTATATAACTAACTACATAACCTAGAAAAAAATCTTAGCTTACATTTGCATGCATAGTTGGAGTTATATAAAAAAGCAGGTGGGTACTTATTAAATTTGATACTAGGTGATAGTGGGTACATCTGTGGGTTATATCTATAATTACTTAATACATTACATTAAGGACTAAATGTTTTACTAATAGGATTACTTAGCAAAAACAACTTTACTTTATTTTTAAAACAACGTAAACTAGTGCAGCCTTCCTCCGAAGGGATATTGTTAAGGATTCTCGGTATCAGGCAGACCAGAGTCCGCTTCCCATAATAATTATTTGCTCTCGGTCTAGGTACTACTACTACATGTGAAGATGCTTCTTCAATCATTTTGCCCAAAATTCATAATAATGCTTTGCAATCTTGCAATACTGAAAATTTTCACGACGTATCTTTGGCGTTACATCAGTCTCCTAACTTTTCAACATTTTTAGCTGAGCAAAACATCCAGTTGGACATTACAGATTTACCAGTACCCACGGTTTCAGAAGCATGTTTACAGGATGTTAATTCATTTCCCCCACACGATCCTTAGTATGAAATCATTTAACTCAATAAATACGAATTTCATTCAAGAAGTTACATCGTTGGAAAGTTCTCCTTCTAATCAACCACTTTCGAGTTCTTTCGACCCAAATTTTGCCGCAAGTTCTCCAAAATATCCTTTCTTGACACTTTTCAATTCAAGTCAAGCTGAAAATAACACTCTCATGTGTGATTCGCCTATGTCACCTTTTATTGCTCAGCTTATTGATGAAATACGCAATGCAAATTCACCAGAATTAATTTCTCCAGCTACAGCAAACTCGCATGCAATTTCGTCATATCTGCATGAAGAATCAAATCAGTCTCAAAATTTAGTTTTAGGCAGTCCGTCTGAACAGCTTCAGCCCCAAAGTAGAAAACGGAAAAATAAGTCCCCTAGACCAGAGAAGGGTAAAATAAGAACACGCCGTGAGGACTTCTGGATTGATACAATGCGTAAAAATGCAAAAAACAGTGGAATACAATATAAAGAAGATTATGGTATTCATTAAAAGTATTTTTATATGTCCTTCTTTTATTGAATTTACCTATTCCATGTTCAGATTTTGTTAATAGTCATAATTATCATCTAAAATCCCAAAACAGCACGTTTATCAACAAAAGCAAACGTGTGTTATTAAATTACAGATACAAATATTATAATTATGTATGTGACAGTTACAAATAAAGAAATAATAATAAATAATGATAAAAACTTAACATAAATTAGAAGTATAACAGTGCAAATAGGCAGGGGAAACAAAAGTTTACATCTAAAAATGATGTACCTACCACTTACATATTTTATTTTAGAGAATACAACCGAACATAAATGAGTAACTGACAGTTACAGGAATTTACTATGATGGGCGAGACCAAGTAAATATGTATATGTGCCACTCAGAGGATTTTCATCGCGTCAGTTTGCACAGTATAATTGTGTACTTCCCAATAGCAGATTTTACTATGGGTACACTTATGCAAAAAACTTAATTCACCACTTACAGACTTCATCTTGGGAATCAAATAATAATATTCTCTCAATTAGTTCAAAGAACAAATGCTTATCTGGTAGATACAGTCTTTTTCTACGTGAATTCATCTCATACGTATCACTTACAGAAATAAGGCACATAACTTTACGACGAATAAGTGTGTATGAGTCAGTTACATTTTTTGGCTCAAAATTTACTAACAAGTATAAATGTAGAAGTGCATTAAATAAAAAACTACCAAAGATAAAAAATAATAAAAAATACACACAATAGTAAACCATAATTTAAAGTTATATGCCAATTTTTACACCTCTAGCTTTAAAGCACAAAGAGAAATTACGATTTCAATGTTCTTAAAATCTTTAAAGCGCTCTGCTGTAAACTTTGGTTTTTGCAGATACACTGGATTACGTAGGGAGTGTCGATGTATTAAAAACATCGAATGGATCAAAAGACCGACACGATTTTTTCTGAAACCGTTAACTTTTAAGATTGTTATAAAATAAACCTAACCTAACCTAATGGGTTCTGTATGATGCCGTTTTAATAAATTCTGAGAAGTTTACAGTTTCAGAAAAAAATCGTGTCGGTCTTTTGACCCATTCGATGTTTTAATACATTCGGTCTTTCGTACTTCGGTATTGTTATATATACTCGTGTGCATATTATTATTTAGCTACTCTAATTTGATTCTCTATGTCCTCATAGGAAAGGGAGCTCAGCCATGCTAATAACTTTTCCTGAGCTTCTCTAACGGTTAATTTTAATATTAGTAAGTATGGATTTAAACAAATGCTGTTTTCAACACGAAGTCAGTATAACGCCGTAGAAATTAGCAGGCGACTCCACAATTCCAATTGAGGCGCACTCAGCTTCAGTACTTAAAGTCGGACTCTCCACAACTCCGAGAGCCTTCAAACTTATCTCATAATGAACCCAGCTGCTCTTGAATTACGAGCACTAATTAAAGATATTTTCCCGCAGTTAAACGTAGCCTATGTGTTAATCCAGGGTAGCAGCTAGCTTCATGCCAAATTTTATTAAAATCGCTCCAGCCGTTTAGACATGAAGAGTTAACAAACATACACACTCACAAACTTTATAGTATTAGTGTGATTATTTTTTTAAAAGCCTAGGTTGCCTGTATAAACAACGCTATTTTACATTTACACGTTGAACGAGACATTGGTGTCCAATGCCCTGTAAAATGTGATGTATCGCGCAGTATTAACGTTCATTAGACATAGTATGTTTTGTATGCCAACTATTATATCTGTGTACATCTGTGACTTGCAAGCAGTCTTTAGAAATAGCTTGACACTAGTGGCCGTATGGCACCAAAACCTTCGGCAAATTATCGAGACGCATAAAAAAATTTAAACTTTTTTTTAATATCGGAAAGACTTAGGAAAAGCTGCAGCATATAATTAGTGTTTTTTTTTCTTACAGGCTGTTACTATTCTAATAATTAGTGATAAGCAAGTGTTTTTTAAAAATCGAACAAAAGATTCTTTTTTTTTTTTATAAATCGATTTTCTCGATAAGCGTTCAGTTTCCGAGGCCAGCTAACGACAACCGACGATACCAATTGGAAGTCCTAATTCCCTTCGTTTAAACATGGAACGCTGTAATTTTTTTTAGCGTTGCGCTAAGAACGAGTCCGCGATGACTGTTGAAAAAAAAGTGTGCCTGGACGATATTCTAGCCAAGTTTAGTGTTATAGGGCGCTATCATGTTCTAACAGGGCTGTTAATAGGGCTCGTCAACCTATCTAATAATATTTATTATGCCAATTATGTCTTCGTTGCTGAGGAGGTCGGATACCAGTAAGTATACCCTTTTCAGGGTTCCGGAGTCCAAAGGGCAAAACGGAACCCTTTTAGTTTCGTCATTTTTTTTAATGTTTCAAGTTACTACAGGGCAGTGCATGAACATTTTTAAACACGAAATCATGGTGTTTTTGAGAGCATTGATATTAGTCTAATTATGGCACATCTCGTACGCCATTGACTGATTAATACGTCGTTAGTGATGTTGCGAGACGTCCACATTTAATTATTACATTATCATTATGTTAAGCTAAATTCGTTAGAATATTTTTGTCGTAATTAAACGACAGTTTTTAGGGTTCCGTACCCAAAGGGTAAAAACGGAAACTCTATAACTGAGGCTCCGCTGTCCCTCCGTCCGTCCGTCCGTCTGTCTGTCCGTCTGTCACCAGGCTGTATCTCAGGAACCGTGTTAGCTAGAGAGTTGAAATTTTCACAGATTATGTATTTCGGTAGCCGCTATAACAACAAATACTAAAAAATGGAATTAAATAAATATTTAAGGGGGCTCTCATACAACAAACGTGTTTTTTTGCTCGTTTTTGCTCGACATTTATAACGGCAACAGGTAGACACTTGAAAATTCATAGAATAATCATATATTGACTTTAAAAATAAATCATTAAATTAAAATAAAAAAAATATTTAAGGGGGCTCCCATACAACAAACGTGATTTTTATAGATAATTGTACGGAACCCTTCGTGCGCGAGTCCGACTCGCACTTGGCCGGTTTTTCACTTTAAATGATACTCAATAATTTTAATGACAAATAATTGTTTTTTTTTTAATTAGTAGCCTTTGTGGTAATAAGTTTTTAAAGAAAGAACAGTTCGAAAATGGATTTCTCGATAAACTTTAACGACATTCGTTTGTTAATAAAACGTGTCGCATCCCTTCTATTATAATTGAAGAACGCAGAAAATACTATATTCCTACGCCGTTGATTGATAAATCATTCCGCATGTGACACAATAACTATTTTTAGTGCTGCCGTTATCTTTAAACTATAAGTGGTTACCTAGTCCGACATGGATACTGAAGAATTGTTGCGAATTTTAGAAAGCCATGTACCTGATGATTATGTTTTCGAGGAGAAATCGGAGGTAAACTTAAAAAGTGTAAGTACAGATTTTGTCCCGTTTTATATCCTTTCTCATACCAATATTATAAATGTTACATTTATAATTAGGATATTTGTCATTCAATTGCGAAGGTAAATTGTTTTCTCTATCAATGTACAGTCGGAGTAAAAAAGGTTAGTCACCGTAAAGTTGACACTTGGCTGCACTAAGGCAATTGTCAGTCCTGTCAATATTTTATTTCAAACGAAACAATATGATATTGACATTTCCCATTTTTCAAAAGGTACTAAGAGTCTTTGACTTGATAAAGGAATCAATTTAATAACTGACGAAGGTTTTCGTACCCCGACTGTACCTAGAATGAAAGCCTCTTTTCGGCTGCCCGCTATAATGCCAAGACATATAAATTTACTTTTTCAAATTTCAGCATAGCCCTCTAGATTACTCGCATAGTGGGCTACTCGATACAATCTAGTGGGCCGTGGCCAGTGGTCAGGCTGAAAAAGTTGGAGGTTGGATATAGTCTTAGATTATTTAAAAGCGAAAAAGTTTTTCGGGTGCGCCGGTGGGACTCGAACCCACGTCTCCTGGGTATGCGCTCCAACGGGTGTTCTACCAATTGAACCACGTCGCATCCAACCGACTCCCCCGAAATTCTTAATCGCTTACATACGCCAACAGTGGCGTGTGGTAACATCCATCGCAACTAAATATCGCTTTTAAACAATCTTAGATTCGGTGAGAAGCCGTACTGCTAATAAAATAAATAATATTTGAATAAATAGATGTGGTACATCATTTCTTACGTATTTCCAATATAATTTGGAACGTAGGAGTCGTAGCTTCTAATAGTTGCGATGGATGTTACCACACGCCACTGTTGGCGTATGTAAGCGATTAAGAATTTCGGGGGAGTCGGTTGGATGCGACGTGGTTCAATTGGTAGAACACCCGTTGGGGCGCATACCCAGGAGACGTGGGTTCGAGTCCCACCGGTGCACCCGAAAAACTTTTTCGCTTTTAAATAATCTTAGATTCGGTGAGCAGCCGTACTGCTAATAAAATAAATGATATTTGGGTATAGTCTTTTTCAAATTTTTCGAATTTTGTTATATTGGACCATGCATGCGTCAAAATGAACCAAAACCCAACAAAGCTCGAGTTGTCCTACCCGCACACTGGAGCGACGAGCGAATCGCATCCAATGTGAGAATCGTCTAAGATAAACCCGATTTCTCAATAACCGTATATACTCTGACTAAAATGTATTAAAATATATTTTATCTTAGGCGGTCATTGGATGCGATTTGCACGTCGCTCCCGGTATGCAAGCGGGGCACCGCTATGGTGGTCTATAGCTACAGCTGTGTCCCGCTCTCACACTCCGCTCGCACACTCTGACTCTAATATGAATATGTCAGTTCTGTAATAGAATTAAAATATTTGTAACAGATAGTCACTCGTACTAATTAGGGTTCCGTAGTCAACTAGGAACCCTTATTTCAAAATGGTGAAAGAAATAACTAGAAGAACTTTCACTTACTTAATATTTTTTTGTTTTGACATTCAGCTTGGCGTCGAAAAGATTAAAGTCCAGGAATACCTCTCTATCCTTAGTCGTTCACAACAAGGTTGCCACCTCGTTGCCCCGAGTGGGCAATCGTTTGAGGGGTTCATTTAGCGAACGGCGAGTCACCGCCTACCAAATGCTCAGTTTATGAGATATTAAAATGATAGGTGTTCGCCATCTCACTCCATAGCCCGGTAATCCTTTCCACAACATCCCAACCCCATAGCCCATTCCATGTCGCTTCCTACCTAGAAATAGTTTGGCAACTGTGCAGGACTATCCGCTAGCACATCCTTATGGTGTATAAGGGGATAGACCTCAGTGGTTGCGTTCGTCTCATTTATGGTACCAATACCAAAGTATTACCAAAGGCCTCTTCATGTTGGTTTCGGCCCCATGAATGCCTTTCAAATGACCGGGTCCCCATGGACTCGTGATCGGAAATCCGTACCAACGATAACTAAAATAAATCATTGGAACGACTGACACCAATTGATCTTTCCCAAACTAAGCAAATTGTACTATGGGTACTAGACAACGGATAAACATACTTATATAGGTAAATACATATTGAACATCCAAGACTCCAGCACAAACATTCGTATTTTTCACACGACTATTTACCGCGACCGGGAATCGATCCCAGGACCTCAACCTTCGCAGTCAGTTTCTCTAACCACTAATCGGAGACAGTGGGCAGGGCACTTTGTTCGTAGAACCGAGGGCTCATGAGGCAATAAGGTTCTAGAGTGGCGATAGCGAACCGGTAGAAGAAGACGAAGGCTGAAGGCCCCCAACAAGATGAACAGACGATCTGGTAAAGGTCACAGAAACCACTTGGATGAGGGCAGCTTTGGAACAACTGATTGTTGGGGAGTTCCCTGTTCTGGTGCCCCCAATGTGAGTTCATAAACCTTTTTTTCAGGAGTCCATGGTTCCTTCATAGAAACCACTATTCATATTCATATTCACAATTTCAAAGTAGTAGCACCATTGGACGTGTGCCTTGGTGGAATTATCATGTATGGAGACAGTGAACGTGTTAAAGAAATGTGCAACAACTAGCGGAAGATCTCAATTTGTTAAAATTTCATGCTTACTGTTAACTTCATCATTATCATATCACCCGCAGGACGTCTACTGCTGGACATAGGCCTCCCTCATTGATACTCAATAATTACGGTTGAAAGCGGTTTGCATCCACCTTGATCCTGTGGCCTTCACCAAATCGTCCGTCTATCTCGTTGGTGGGCATCCCATGTGGCGCTTGCCAGTCCGTGGTCTTCATTCGACAAATTTTCAGCCCCAACAGTCATCTTTTCTGCGTGCTATATGACCTGCCCATTGCCATTTTAACTAGCTTATCCGCTTCGCTAAGTCAGTGACCCTTGTTTTTCTACGGATCTCCTCATTCCTGATTCGATCCCATAGAGAAACTCCGAGCATAGCCCTCTCCACAGATCGTAAACTGTAGTTTATTTCTTAAATATATGCGACAGAACACTGGTGACGATTGAAACGACCGCAGAACTACCATAAGTTAGCTCAATTCAAAAATAATTTAAAAATCGTGGCAGTCTATTGATTTGATCTGTAGTCTCTGAAGCAGGTCGTGGGTTCTACGCCCAAGGTCTCTTATTCAGAGAAATTCATCCTGCCGGGTGATGGTGCTGGTATAAAACCACTTAATTCAATAAAAGGCAAAATAAATTATGTTCCAGGTGCAAAGATAGTTATTCTAACGAGAATGCTACTAACAGTAGCATGGAGTGGAAGGGGTGTAGCAGCGGCGAAACAAGTCAATGCCGTGAATGGGTCTACGATAATCCCGATAGTTTTGTAGCCGAGGTAAGAGTGTTTTTACGGATAGACTACTCGCAGTTAGAAAGCCGCTTTGACCTATTGCCTCTCGAGTAGAGGGTCTTGCTTGAGTTCAAGCTCGCTCCTCTAAATTAAATGAAAAATCTACCTTGAATTTTTTGGCGATGAGATGAAGCGCTGTTAATAAGATTGGTCAACCAACGCCAAAACACTGGACACATTAAGTAAAATGCCTGCAAACGAACAAGTTATGATAGTTTACCCAGCGCTGGAATAATTCCGCTGACATTGTTTTTGCATTAATTTCAGAACATTCTATTGAATAATGTTTAAAGCAAAAATAATTGGGTGCTTCGAAAGGGATTCAAACCCGCATCTCTTGGCTTTACGCACCCAGTATGCTTACATCTGCACCACGTCCAACCAACCAACCCATCTGAAAATGTTACTCACTTGCATACGCCAATAGTGGCGAGTGGTCCCATCTACGAGTATCACAACTATCATAAGTCACAAATCCTATTGGAAAGGTATAAGAAAGTAAAAACGTGAAGCATTTCAACCGCTGTGTTCCATGTGTTACCAGAATCTCGACTAATAATACGTCGGTCAACTAAAAATTCTAGTGCAGATTTGCAATCGGTTTTACTTCATGAACCCTGAGATCCTATCCTTAGATTGTATCCTTAGATTTTGGTAACACACGGGATATAGTGGTTGAAACGCGTAGCGGACCCACCCAAGAACTCATGTGGCTCTTCTATTTTATTCAATGTTTGGTAATTTCAGTTTGACTTGGCGTGCCAAGAATGGATGAGGACTCTGGTGGGCACCATGCACAGCTTTGGCAACATGGTTGGCTTGCTGATCGTTGGACCTCTCTCTGACAGGTAAACAAACGTACTGTAAATAAAATATTTTTCACTTCTCATGCTCTTAAAATGTTATTTTAGTCTCTGCATATCGGGACTAAGGCTCTTTTTTGATCTCTAGGGATTAAAGTATTTTTTTTAATTTACTTTGGAAACCTCTAAATTGCCAATCAAGGTGTTTGTGAATGGAGGATTATCGCCATTTTCAGTGACTGGGCATAGATAATTTAAAAGCCTTCCACAGACCAAAGCGCGCTGCTGCCGTGGCATCGCGCGCATGCCTCGCGCTTCAGTCTGTGGAAGCCTTTAGGGCATGGAAATAACCTAAAAATTACAACTGTGCAATAATATTAAAAAAAAAAGATTTAATTTCGTGAAACATGATAAATGAGTGATTTTATTTAATTATATTAAGGATGAATTATTTTACTATAGAGATCTAGTCCAATTAGTTTTAAAATAGATTTCTAGTTTGAATCTGTTGGCTGAATATGCAAGCATTTAAAGCGTCACTTTACAAAAAAAATATATAAAAGAAAAGAAAAAACCGCTGTACAATGTTTTTTGCTAAGTATACATTCGACGCCCCCGCGCAATAAGTCAGTAATCGCAAAATGTAAATTTTACAGGAAAAATGATTAATTGTTTTTGTATCTTAGCAACCGATTGGAATACTGAAGGTATTGATATATAAGATAGATAAGATGAGATGAGATAAGATGAGATGAGATGAGATGAGATGAGATGAGATGAGATGAGATGAGATGAGATGAGATGAGATGAGATGAGATGAGATGAGATGAGATGAGATGAGATGAGATGAGATGAGATGAGATGAGATGAGATAAGATAATTTTTATTTCATAATTTGCAGTACAAAGTAACAAAAGATACAAAATTTTACAAAAAGTCTATGTAACACGTGTGCCTGCACTAGGGTTAAGAGAACTCTGTGTCGCAGGCAAAACGAGCTATCATAAAAAATAAAAATAATTAGCTAAGCTTAACAGTGCAAATAGGTATTATAGAAGTGTGCAGACATAAAGATAACGTGAAATCGAAAACAATAAAAAGTAACCAATTATTCTAGTAATTACAGATAAATCAATTAAAATTAATAGTCTAAAAGAGTACATAAGTATACAAATATAGCATCATACATGTAAATTATAGTCAAATAAACCACTGTCAGTGCAATATTTAACCGGGTCAAAGCAGCGGCAAAGCAACAAAGCAGCAAAGCGGTGTGTTATTTTATGTAATTGTAAATTAACAAAATACCAAAAAAAAAGTTAAAATTACTACATTACACTCGTGAAAAAGTTATACCCGTAGATACAAATTGTGGCTATTAGTTGCCTTCGTAATCTATTGTACTGATATATCTTTTTTCAGCCATAATTTTTGCTGGACAGCCAGCAGCACCTGTAATATGGTTGCTTGGGTTTTTTTAAAACGCAAGCAAGTAGCGCACTTTGGGTTGTCTGACTTCTTTTGGCATTCTTTCAGGGTGTGGCCTAGTTCGCCACAGTGGCCGCAGGTGACGGTTGACTCCCGACAAAACTTGGCAGCATGACCATACTGCTGATACTTATAGCATCTGGTGACCAAAGTAAAGTCCCTAACAGGGCAGGAAGACCAATTAATAAATACTTTGTCTTTAGTTATTAGGGCTTTACGTATATCGGCGGGCACTTCCACAACATAATTACATGTTTCTGAATCCTTTTTTCCCGACTTGTAACTCATCTTAATTGTGTCGCAAAACTTATCGAAACTAGCACATTTAGGATTATTGGCCAGGTTTTGGTGGTACAAACAGGAAAAAACGTCGATTTCCAACATAGATGTGGGCATTTCCAACACTGTGTGGGCACTCCTATAACTACTATTCTAGGCCTACGTTTCTGCGTTTCATCGATCGTAAGGCCTGAGTTTTTTATCTGGGCGGATTGTTTAAGTTTCTCGATATCCTCTTTTGTATCTGTGCTAATTACGACACCACCATTCCGAGTCTTGCGCAAACCTTTAACGTGCAGCTTCATCTGTTGGGGGTTGATCAGTTTCTGGACAAGAGATTTCGTGTCATCGCTAGATTTTAATTTGTCGTTGGGATAAATAGTCACTGAATTGTCATGTTCGGGCTGTATGAAATTAGTAGGACTTTTCTTTACCATGTCTGCAAAGGAAACCCCCGACGTGGATGGTTTAACTGGCTCCTGAATACACAGCTTGAGGTCTTGGAGCTGCTGCGAAAGTCTAATGTCTTCCTGTAAGGTCTCGACAGATGAATAAGCTTGCACGGTTTTCTGCTTAAGGGACTGGTACGCCACTGCCATTTGAGATGTGCCATGTCCTACTTTTCGGCATAAATTACTGATGCGTAGTTTCTGTTCAACTTTCCTGCTTCTGTAATGGCGCACACCTCATTTAGGCAGTCTTCAATTGTCTTCATCCAGTGTTGTATTTCTGGAGTTGAAATAAGGTCAGGCTTATCATCGTCTACCTGGTGAGGCTGCGGCGTTGCAGGGCGGGGCGTGGGAACGGTCGTGGGCGGCGGGGAGCGCGCGGTCCTGCTACTCCGGTTAAACGGACTATTTTCCATGTTTAGATATTTGAGATGTTACGTATGAACATTTCTCATATCAAGTACACTTAAAAACACCACAACACTTGACACATACCTAAACGCATGACACGATTACTTTTCTACCGACTTAGTAAAACAAGGTCACGAATCAGCATGTGATTATTCAATTTATTTTTACAATTTATCGATACGTCTGTTCTTAACGATAATCTCGAAGCCATATGAAATGAAAGCTAATTTTTTATGTGATATTTTATAAACATTAATACTTAAAAATGTGCACATAGCATTATGCAATTAAAGAAAATTTATTTTACTGATAATAAGTTGTAATTAATTTCCAGTAATAGTAACTTACCGGATTATTGTGGTGAAAATGCTAAAATTGTGGATTGGTAACAGCATACTGCTGACTTTTATAATGTATTTTTTGCTTTGAAGAGCTAAACTGAGTTTTTGTTAAACTGAGTTTAACATTTGGTAGCATAGCATACGGTTGTGGTGCTCTGAGGATGAGCTCTGGTTGAGTTCGAAACGCGTCAGTGTAGGTGGTGGTGATGGTTGGGTTTGTGTGATTTGTGTGTGTTCGTACAGTGTGGAGGTGGAGGAACTGCATGAACACGCATTTATAGGTCTGTTCAAACGTATTATGCAAATAAATCTATCCACTGAAGATGGAACTTCCATCCAATAGGTAAGAAAATATTAAGTACATATTTACTCACTAACCATTGACCTATAAAACTTTGTTAGTCACTATTGCCGTATAAAGTTTCTTCAATAAATTACAGTATTATCGCTTACCAAAAATTTGACAAAGATTATTTACGACAATAAACCGGTAACAGCATAGTACCAAATATCAAAATAATAAAAGTATGTGTATTGGTGTGTAGCGACACTTTTGCCGTGGTATTTGACTTTGCAGATTTCCGTACAATAAACCCGTCATTCTAAACATCTTCGTTAGTTGCATTAAAAAAAATATGAAAAAAATATATATGATGTATTCCAACCTGTAGATTCAGAATTTAGCATAACAATAAAAAGTCCATAACATAACATTACCGACTTATTGCACGGGGGCGTCGAATAGTATTTGAATTTAGAACAGATGGGCTTTGATCAATTATAACTGTAGATCCACAGTCACGCGCCCGAAAATGTCCGAACCAAATGAGCGCCACTTTGATAAAAGTGGCCTTCTTTTTTCTCAGAACGTTGCGTGAAATTGTCAAGTTTAGTGGAGTTTTGCCGCTACCGAAATTCGACTGTAATGAAGTAAAGACTAGGTTCAAATTTCTGTGTAGGTGATGATTTTATTTGTTACGCAACCAAATAAAAAAGTTCGGACATTCTGTGAAGGGGATTTTGTTCGGCAATGTGTATCTTCAGTTATAATTGATCAAAGCAGATGGGTTCGAGCGTTCCAACCGCCTCACTTTCGTGGTCACGTTTTCTACGTATCGGTTGTAGATTTTTATGGCGTTTTCCGTTATTTATTAGAGGAGCTGTACTTCTACCACATAATTAATTGAGCGTTCGTTGTAAAAAAGTAATATTTTAATTTTGTATAAAACGCCGTTTTTTTTCCTCGCATTCAAAGTGAAAAGTAGAGTGTTCAACGCGAGACTAAACAATCATAATAACACGCGAATTATAGCCACCCTCGCTATGCTCGGGTGGCTAATTATATTGTGTTAATATTATGACTTGTTTTAGTCCCTTGTTGAACAATCTACTGTTTGATACCGGTACAGGGGGGGACACAACGAAATTTAAGTTCGTATCGTGCCATTCCCGCCGTGCCGTGGCGTCTCATTCACTTCTCTGTTTAATACTACTAACGTAAACAGAATGACTCCTGGCCTTAAATATACTACGAAAATTCTGCCGTACTTAAGCTAAAAAAGGGTTAAGCCTCATTTGGTCAGTTTCGAGTTAATGATGCCAAATTACAGAGCGCAAAATTCTCTACATTTTGTTCTAAGACACATATCTCCTACATTCTACGGTTTCGGAGATACAGATTGTCGTGAAACAGTTAAGTGACACTTTTTTTCAGACTTACTTAATTAAATACTAGTTAAGCCACAAAAATTGTCTATAAGAGGGCAAAAGGCTCTTAGCTTCACGAAATCTACTTGTTTTTTAATAATTTGCTTAGTTAAAACGAAGTTAACCATTTTTCCTAGCCTAAAAATAAGTAAAGATCCTTTAACTCTGTTAAAGGCTAGTTAACTTCTCATAAATATTTCGTTAAAAACTAGACTATAAACAAGTTAACATAAAAAACTTAATTGAAAATCAGTTAAGATCCTTTAACCCTCTTTAACCTAAGTAAAACTTTTTTTTTTATACACTATAAAAATCTAAATAACCAATCACCTGTTTTTTTAAAACGAAGAGAAATAAATATTTTGTAAATAATCTTTAGTTAAAATAAAGTTAAGCCACATTGCTAGGCTAGAAGTAAGTTATCTGCTGTTCGCATTCGGCGGCGCGGACGCACGATTGGTCAAATTAGGGAGCCGGGGAACAGTGCGGACGTGGTTGTGCGGGCGACGTTTCGTCGCGTTCCCGCCATGTCTCGTAACACAGGAAGGTAAGACATTAATTCTGTACCTACTACTGAGTTTTCGTTATTTATTCATATGGTTATAATTTAATATAGGGACTTAAGGATTGCAGTTACAGGTCGATTCACAAGAATTAGCACGAATGGATCGAATGAGTGAATGAAAGTATTTATGTTACCTATTTGAATACATCATCATCATCATCATTTCAGCCGAAAGACGTCCACTGCTGAACATAGGCCGCCCCCAAGGCTCGCCAAACAGATCGGCCCTGCGCCATCCGCATCCAATGCGTTCCCGCCACCTTCACCAGGTCGTCGCTCCATCTTTTTGAAGGCCTACCTATACTGCATCTTCCGGTCTGCGGAAGCCACTCGAGAACCTTTCGGCCCCATCGGCCGTCAGTTCTACGAGCGATGTGTCCTGCCCACTGCTTCTTAAGTCTAGCGATTCTTCGAGCTATGTCCGTGACTTTAGTTCTTGCGCGGATTTCATCATTTCTAATGCGATCCCGCAGATAAACTCCAAGCATAGCTCTCTCCATCGCCCTCTGAGTGACTTTGAGCTTTCTTATGAGGCCCATCGTTAGCGGCCACGTCTCAGTGCCATAAGTCATCACTGGCAACACACACTGATCAAAGACTTTTGACTTGAGACACTGCGGTATATTGGATGACAAGATATTGCGGAGCTTCCCGAACACTGCCCAGCCGAGTCTAATTCGTCGATTGACCTCTTTTTTGAAGTTGGTATGTATTTGGAATAAAACCTGTCTAGGTTTTATTACATTAAAAAGGCTTTGGTATAAAAATCGAGAATTTAGTGTATTTTGGGAACAGGCCGTTTTGTGAATCAATCATTATAGGAATCGGGTGTTCTGCAATTTCAAATTTAGGGTATTTTGGGAATGGAGCCTTATGTGTATCGGCTTTTATGAGCTCCAATCCATTTGAAATTGGCTCATATTGAGAAAACTGCAAATCAAGAACGGTTAATTTTGGTAATAAGTTAATTTGGGTTTCATTCGTTATGAAAATAGTTTGTTTTAGATATTGGGTCGTATTCGTATTGAGTTTAGTGTCGAATGCACTGGAAAGGGATGCTACCTAATTAGTTAAATTCTCATAATAAAATTATGAAAATTTCCTACGTGTGTCCATTTGTTAATGAAGACTGATATAAAGTGCCTTATTTAATTGTTAATTACGAAATACGATTATTAATAAGTAAAGAGACAACACAATCCCACAAAAACATTTCATGTTAAATGTTGCCAAGACGAGACCATGTAGCTCGCATTGTCAAAAAGTAATCAGATCTCTTGTAGAGCCAAGTTTCTAACCCTACGTGCCCAGCTCTAAATCTATAAGCCCTAATTTTACACTAATTAATTTCGTAGGCATGCAAACCGTGGACTAAACTGGCGAGTCGGCCGCACGAACCTTTTGCAATTCGGCATATGGGCTTGAACTTAAAATCTATTCAATCTTTTAAACTCTTTCCGTGCGGCCGACTCGCCAGTTTAGTCCACGGTTTGCACGCCTACGAGATTAATTAGTGAAAAATTAGGGCTTATAGATTTAGAGCTGGGCATGTAGGGTTAGAAACTTGGCTCTACAAGAGATCAGATTGCTTTTTGACAGTGCGAGCTACATGGTCTCCTCTTAGCAACATTTAACATGAAATGTTTTTGTGGGATTTCATTTCTTTTTGGTAGGGGATGATTTACTAAAAATCCTAAAATACATATCTTATTATTTATAACAAGGGTAACAAGGACCCTCTATATCAATTTTCAGACCTCTAGCATCAAAATTTGCGGAAGTCTCATACATAGTTTAAGGGGTTGGGGGGTAAAAGTTTCAAGTTTTAAGATTTTTTCGTTGTTTGTATACTATTACTAGCTTACATACCAAATTTCAGCTTTCTAGGACTTCAGGAAGTACCTTAAGAATTTTGATGATCAGTGAATCAGTGACGAAATTGGGGGTTTTTAGACATTGATAAAATCTAAAGTATAGCTACAACATTCAAACTTTGTATGTTTCATGTTTGTACTAGTTTCATTATATCTTGAAATTTTCAACTATTTAACATCATCCAAAGCAAAGTTATAAGAGTTCAAAAAAACGACGAAACGTTTCGAGAAAAGGTAGGTAGTGCCCTTGCGCTCCGCTTGGCTCGTCTTGGCGGGGGCACTCCCGTGCCCCCAGATTCCTTCTTTTTGTTATAGGTAAACGTTTTTCCAAAACGTTTACCTATAACAAAAAGGAGTAATTGTGTTGTCTCTTTACTTATTAATAATCGTATTTCAAAATTATTTGAGATCAGTGTAATGTAAACCTATCTACTGATCTCAAATAATTTTGTTATAGGTAAACGTTTTTAATTTATTATATGCTTGAAGCTACTGATAGGTAAACCTATCTACTGATCTCAAATAATTTTGTTATAGGTAAACGTTTTTTAGTTATTGTATGCTTGATGTTACTGATAGGTAAACCTATCTACTGATCTACTGATCTCAAAAAAAATTGTTATAGGTAAACATGTTTTAGTTATTATATGCTTGAAGTTACTGATAGATAAACCTATCTACTGATCTCAAATATTTTTATTTTGTGTATTTAGGTGATTTTTTGTTTAATTTGATACGAATTTTAATTTCTAATAAACGATTAATACGGAGTAACGTTTTTTTCGTCAACTTATCACTAGTCCATCCTAAGCTATAACGGGGTTAACTACAAGCAATATTTTCTTAACCCCTCTTTAGCTAAGTAATGTTGCATAAATTCATGACATAAAAAAAAATATTTGAAGTTTGCTTAGTTAAATAAAGGTTAAAATCCCTTTGCCATTTTTTGTTATCTAGTGACGTAGCTCTTTTCAATATCATACTTGGTTACAGAACAGTTATGCAGCTTAACTTGTTTATACCTAAGCAAGGCTGAATAACTGTGTAATAGTTTTTTTGGTAGTGACAGTAACATGAAATTACTAAGCTAAAAGTAAGTTACGGTATGGTTAGCCCTGTTTTAGTATCATAATTAGTGCAACATTAGAAATAAAAAGCTTAACTTAATTAAAAAAAAGTGATTTTAAGTATTATATTGATAATTATTTTCAATAGAAATTGGTCCATGTGATAGGTGAGAAAATTAGCTAATTTTCTCTCTAAGAAAGTTCACTCTATCTTACATAGTTTTTTAGAGACATCAATCCCCGCATTTTTTGACGATATCTCAAAATCGACTAGTCGGGTTTAACCCTTTTTTAGCTTAAGTACGGCAGAATTGATTTTCATAGTACCTGTAAGGCTAGGCACCAGCTTTTGGAGAAATCGTAGGACATTGTCAGTGTTGTGTCGGTGTGACAAGGCATCCTTTTGGCAGACGGCCTTAACGGGAGAGTAGCATTTGGGCAGGTGCACCTTGGGCAACAACGGTTGACTTAAACCTGCCACTTCACCCCCGTCAAAAATATTTTTACGAAAAACATTTACAATCTTAGAGTTTGGCCTGAAAAAGGTCACAATGACATTTTTGAAGCACAACGGTCGCTCGGATAATCCATTCTATTGATTGCCAATGATTATATAACCACATCACTTGAAAGCCGACGTACCTCAACGTTCTTGAATAGCGCCCTCCATTCTCGTCTAAAGTAAAACTATTCTCCTATGGGAAAGCATTAACGGATATTAAGTATCCTCTCTCTGTCTCTCAATCCAAATTTTTGTATACCGTAGGTACGCTAAGTTTCATCTATATTAGTTGAGCCATTATACGTATTGCATGTTTTTTTATATACTATATAGGCTTGCGTTTGACCACAATCACGCCTGATGGAAAGCGAAGATGAGACCTACGATGGAGCACGCTTACCTAATAAATGCTCATTCACCCTAGACTAGAAAGCGGCCAAATTGTAGTAAGATTGAGTAACAAACATACGAACATCATCACAAACTTTCTCATTTATAATATTAGAAGGATATGATAGGAGAGGCTCAGTGATAGCTTAGGGCCCCCATAGATGGACTACTTAGAGCAATCGAGACCGACGGCATGAGACCAGTCGTGTTGCGGTAGGAGTCTAGGAGTCGACTTCAACCCGAATGCTATACAATTTTGTATTGAAACTGCAGATCACCCAACAGCGACCGCTTGAAGCACTGAATGCTTTAAGCAGTCTGTCTATGGAGGCCCTTAGATAGAACTATATTTTACAAGCTTTAATTTAATTTGTCATGTTAATATGTATGCAGTGTGTATCAAATCTTGTAAGTCAAATCTCACCCATTTTTAGTGATCCAGTTGTGGTGTTGGTAATTGTGGTAAGGGCATGTCTTTTGGATAAAAATACAAATACAAGCAACAGAAAAGTTTGCAACAAAAATGAAATTCAAGAAACCCCGATGACAAATCCACGCTGCTAAAACATTACTAGAAATCAAACGATTAGCCCTATACTGCCCTGCAGGCCCTATAACGCAGTAAGAGCAAAAAACGATTAGACCATTATGATCCTTACGCTGTGCTTGTTATGGTTCAATATTCAACAAACGTAAAAACCTTCTTACTGCGTTTTAGAGTCTGCAGGGCAGAATACTTCTCGATGTGTATAAGTACCTAAATGTATCGGTAATCAACAAGAACTAGAAATTGATCGAGGACAACTGCTCGTCGCAACTTTCACATTGTAGACCCAAATTTTTATAATATCGCTGGATAAATAACTAGTTTGATTAGAAAAGGTAAGCTGTGGAAGCCTAGTGGTTTGACCTCTGCCCCTTAAGAACCCCCCCCCCCCTGCTTTGCCCCTTGTTTTGCTTGCAGACGCTCGTGGCTACAAGCCCGGGCTTGCGCCTCTGAGTTTTTGTGCGAAATATTATTTGTAATTTTAGGGTCTCTATGGTTTTGCCTAATTTAACAAGTCATAATGTATCATTCTTCATAAACAACGTTAGTCATAAAGTGATTTATTTCTGAGACAGTTTTTTTTTCGGAATTATTGTAAAACAAATCTAACCTACCTACTGCATTCTATAAGAAAGATGGCATTTAGAAAAGTCCTGAAAAAAATACTGTTTCAGGATTAAATCACTGTATGACTAACGATGATTGAAGAATGATGCATTATGACTTATTAAATTATGCGAAACCTAGGGATCCCGTAATTTTACCATGAGTTGAAGGCAAAGAAGGAAAGGATGCACACATGACCAATGGCTTCTTCCATTTGACTGCATCCAACGTAGGGCCGCTCGATTTGCTAATAACCGGACACTCTCTGACCGGCTTGACCCACTATGCTATGCGAAGATATGTACCATCCCAATGCATATTGTACCGCCCGCGTATATCATGGGGAGTGCTCCGTAAAGCTGTAAACTCTTAACCTTGGTGAAGTCCTCTGGAAAAACGCGAACAAAACATTGTGAATGGCCGTGAAAATATATTGTAGTAGCCATAGCCTTCCGTCCGCAGCTTCGCCCGCGATGAAGTAGTTTTGCCGTAGGAAAAGGTATTTTCCCGCGGTAAAAAGTAGCTTATGTCACTCAGTGATGATGTAGCTTTCTAACGGCAAAAGAATTTTTGAAATCGATCAAAAAAAGAAAGAAAGTTATCAGCTCTTTTGTTAGCTGTGGAAGGGATCTTAGACTCATAATGGGCATTGACTTAAGGTGGAACGGCACGCTCTAGGCGCGAAATTCAAAATTTTTACAGGTTTTAATTTATTTTGGGTAAACGGTGTAATTGTTTAACTTCATATGGTACTTGCGGTTGTAAAACAGTGTTCTTTATATTATTGTGTAAAGCTTTTTAAGAATAAAATTGTTAGCTTGATATAAAAGTTGTCAAACAAGGAAATTCGGACTTTCAACGTTTTGACAACTTGTATTTCAAGCTAATAGCTTTATTCTTAAAAAACTTTACACAATAGTATAAAGAACACTGTTTTACAAGCTCAAATACCATATGAAGTTAAACAGTTACACCGTTTACCGACAATAAATTAAAAACTCTAAAAAGTTTGAATTCCGCGCCTAGAGCGTGCGCTTCCACCTTAACGTTTAAACAATACGAGTGACATAATTGCGTTGGGGGTTTTTAAAATTTTTAATTTATAGTTATATATATTAAGATTTATTTTAATTGATTCTGAAATTTTTGGTAGAGATTATTTTCGTTCGCCTTCATTTGATTTCAGGTATGGCAGGAAGACTCTGCTGGTGGTTGCAGGTGTCCTGGGAGCAATTTGTGGTCTGACGAGGAGCTTCATCACCAACTACTGGCTATACATCAGCGTGGAGTTCCTGGAGGCAGTCATAGGAGACCCTTACTCACCAGCCTTCATGTTGAGTATGTAATTCCCTTATAGTAATCCTACTTTCAATTGTGCTTGGTTTCTGTCTGTGGCATTATAACTCTCAAACAGTTGAACCGATTTGGATGAGATTTTTTTATTTGAAAGCAGGTTTCTTGGCGAAGGTTATTAGACATGTTTTTATCAAAATTGATTAAGCCGTTTCAAAGTTATCAAAGGGATCTTAGACGTATAATGGGCTTTTACTTTATTAACAAACATCGCTGACAAACATATAGGTATGTGTGACCTAATTGCGTTAGGGTTTTGAATTTTTTAATTTATAGTTATTGATTATGTAAAACTTACTTTCAGCTATTGAAATGGTGGCAACTGAGAAACGAGTCCTGTTCATGATCATGACCAATTTTGGCTACACTTTCGGTGGTATACTCTTGCCCCTGATATTCTGGCAAGTTCCTCACTGGAGGACATTTTTGCGCGTTGTCTATGCACCAGGACTGCTGTTCTTCTTTTACTTATTCCTCATAGATGAAAGCCCACGATGGTTACTCATTAAAGGGAGGAAAGACAGAGCAGTATCAATTTTAGAAAGTGCAGCCAAGACCAATAAAATGAAGGTCGATTCTGAAGAGTTGGACAATATACATTACGAGGAAGAAAAAGGAGCTAGCTTTGGAAAAGCGTTAGCTGATACGTTTAAGTCAAAGACGATGTTGAAGAGGTTTTGTGTGTGCTCAGTGTGGTGGATAGCCTCAACGTTTGTGAACCATGGATTGACGATTAATTCAGTTGCCTTGCAAGGGAATAAGTACATTAATTACGCGTTGACATCTATCATTGATATTCCTGGCCAGATCATGGTGACCTTCATCCTGCTTAAGTTAAAAAGAAAGGTGCCTTTGGTGACAACGTTCGTGGCCTGTGCTGTATTGTGTGTGTGTCAGCCATACGTTTCTGGAGGTGAGTGTTTTCGCCGTCTTAATTACCTCGATTCATTTTTCGCCTAATTTTTGAGAGGCTGCAAACGCTTGTTATCGCATTCACTCCCGAGAACGCATATATACCTAGTGCTGCTGTTATAGTTTGTCAGTAATTTTAACGCACATGTGCATTTGTGGCACTGAAAAAATATCGAGTCTAACAGCTAGCAACGAATGCGATAATATCTATGTGTATTGTAGTATATTTAGTTGCTTAATTTAACCAAATTTCATCAAAATCGTTGGAGCCGTTTCCGAGATCCTGATTATATATGTGCGAGGGAGGGGAGGCGGGGGAGAGGGTTCGGGGTTTCAAAGGGGGGATGAAAATTTCATTGATTTTGCCGTAGGATGCACCGTTTTCAAGATATTTTACAAAAACACCGGAGGGGTGGTGGGGTGAGAGGGGGGAGGGGGTGCGGGAGAGGGAGTGCGGGGGTGTCAAAGGGGGGATGAAAATTTCATTGATTTTGCCGTAGGATGCACCGTTTTCAAGATATTTGACAAAAACACCGGAGGGGGTGGAGGGGTGAGTCACGTTAAACTATCGTCCGTAAACCGACTTTACAGATAACCGGTTTTTCCTGTTCTGTGCTCCCAATAGGGAACGTGCACATAGACGGTGCTGCCAACTGGTGCCATAAGGGTGCCATCAATTTGAATGTTTTACCTTGATAAGTTTGTTTTACTGTCCGCATAGTGTCTCTTCTGTCGCATTAGTGCTGCCGCCTATAGTTACTACACGTTCCCTATAATACTTTTTCTCACAAAAAAGTAACATTTTCTCACAAAAGAAGAAACTTGACGTTTTCTCATGAAAAATAAACTTAAAAAAAAAAACTAAAAACCTTAAAAAAAAAACGTGGAATCAAACCGAGGTCGGCTGGATCCGCGACCACCCGATTTCTACTGTGCTATTATGATCTGCTCGAAGCCGGCGAAATTTAGCTTTGTATTCTAATGCAAACAAAAACAGCCGGAAAACACGAGTAAAAGCGATTTTCTGAAAATGAAACATAGCTAGATCAGTTTTTCATCCCCGAAAACCCCCACATACCAAGTTTCCGAAGAAGTCGTTAAGTTAGAAGCCGTTTCCGAGATCCTGATTATATAGGTACAAGAATTGCTCGTTTAAAGTTATTAGATTTGGTAGCATAGCGTATGGTTGTGGTACCAACCCTGAAGATGAGCTCTGGTTGAGTTCGAAACGCGTCAGTATAGTTTGGTGGTGGTGATGGTTGGGTTTGTGTGATTTGTGTGGTTCGTACAGTGTGGTGGAGGAACTGCATGAACACGCATTTCTTACATAAACTTAACTATCTTAAGGTCGAGGGTGAGCAAAGTAATTGTTTCAGTACAATAATATCTGTTCACGACTTAGGATTCACCCTGTGTCTAGGCTAGTGACGGCTGATTGAAAATCGATTTATGTACTTAACTATTGCTGAATTTCCAGATCTCCCCTGGCTATCGATCACTGTGTACATGGCTGGCAAGCTCATGTCTTCGTTTTTCTTCACCATCACGTACATCTTCACTTCGGAGCTATTCCCTACTTACACCAGGAACTCCATGCACGCCCTTTGTTCTTCGGTGGGACGGATCGGGTCCATTGTAGCCCCACAGACTCCTTTATTGGTAAGTTATAAAATATTATAACATCTGCTACATTATCTACCATGGTTTACTACAATATCTACTTGTTATGTGTAGAAAAAAAGTAAGTATACCTACCGTTTATTTCCTATGGTTCACATTGTCAAAGTTTTATAGTGGTGCAATGTGTCAGAATTTAGTTGCCGTTGACTATAGGTCATATTTAGCGTAGCCTATCAGGCCAGGCAAGGATAACCTTTTGTTATTTTCCAGGTCGCGTACTGGTCTGGTCTTCCAGCCACCGTGTTCGGCCTGGTGTCTCTCACGGCAGGACTCCTGACGCTCCTTGTCCCAGACACAGCGGACAATTCTCTTCCTGACACTGTGCTCCAGGCTAAAACTCTTCACCAACCTTTTGATGACGGGAAGAATCAACTCAGAAATAGAAAAGAGAGTTCGAACCTTTAACTTTACGTATTTTTTTTATTTCAATATTATCAGTTTAAGTACCTATATTATTTTTCTAAAACTCAAATAGTGTTTTTGTTGCGAGGGTCGTCGCCTCCTATAGATATAGGGGATATTACCTTATTGTCAAGCTACTGGTTATATAACCAATGAATAAACTAAGTACTAGACAAATCTGTCGCCTAGTGTTTTTTCAGTTTCACCACTCCAGTCCTGTGCAAACTAAGTACCACTTAACTAATCGTCGGTTTGACAAAAAGACGGAATGGCAACGTCGCATTTCACGACCACGTGTTCCTGTTCGCACACTTTCGTTAAAAGAGTCGCTCATTAGTAAAGCAAAAGAAATCGTAAACTACCTATGTAATTTTTAAATACACATATTTTTTTGCATAAACAAATGTATAACATTATAATTAATCCAAAAACGGTATTTATTTACGTTACTTTGTTAACAATAACAAAGAAAAATAAAATCACGTAAAACGAATCGAAAAGTGGCGCCAAACCATTTGACAGATTAACATTTTTTTTAAAGGCGATGTACAAGTTCAGGTAGAACAAACGATTGTGCCACTGAAAAAAGAACGTAATTATAGTTATTTGTTATACAAGGGGGGAAAGTTGTATTTTACCTGCGAGGGTCCATTTGAAACACAAGCTATCGAAAGGAGTCTATGATTGACCACGAGCGAAGCGAGTGGTTCAAAAATAGAATCCTTTCGATAGCGAGTGTTTCAACACACGAGACGTAAAATAAATTTTCACCCGTGTATAACACAAAACTTTTCACCTCACTACAGCGAGGAAAATAAGAAAAAGGGTTTGTACTATCAATTATTATTTATTTCTTCACTCAAAATAATTAATTGAAAAGTTTTGACTTAAGTTTTTTTTATTATTTCGGATGCGTTTTGTTCGCACATCGACTTACTTGGACTGTCAGAACATTTTATCCGTTTTTGCAACAAGAATGAAGGTTAATGTTGAATGCTGATATTTATGAATTAAAATAAAGTTGTAAGACTGTATTTAGTGTTTTTTACTCGATGCAATTCATTAATTGTGATGTTAAAAATTCAGCACTTTTAACGTTTTACGTTTTGTTAGCTGTCAAATAAATATCGCGTAAGCTGCCTTCAAATGTCAAAACTCTTTCTTCACATGTGGATAAAAAGCGATTTTCTCAATAGATGTCAAACAAACAAAAAGGGCTTTCCGAGCTAGTGAGGTGAAAAAAATATTACGAAATATTGAATTTATTTTTACATACTAATATTTTTTTATTCAAAACTTGATATTTAAATTTTCGTTTGCAATTTAGCATGACTTCTTTCTTTAAAAAATAAAAAATACTTACTTTGATTTATTTTTCTGAAACCGGCTGAAGGGCTCTCCAACCATGGCCAAAAAAAAATAAACTAACCTAAATAAAAAGTTTATGTGACAGATAAAAATGCTAAATGCCACCTGATCTGGGCCCAATTGCGTAAAAAAGTACAACTTATATTACAAGCGGAACTCCCTTTCTAGTTAATGTAACTGAAGCGAGAGTTCCGCTTGTAATATTAGTTGTACTTTATGATGCAATCGGGCCCTGATGGTCAAATTAAGAAATAGTTTGTCCGTCACTTAGCGCTAATCAAGACTGGTGAAACAGAAACTTTTATTCCATCTGACAAACAAGGTTCTGATTAAGCTAATCCGAACTTTAAAAAAAGTGGTGAAACAGCCCCTTAGTATTGTATATAGCACATTCACTAGTAGATAAATGCCTGAGGATTAAGTTAACGGATTAAGAGGATACGATGGCTGAGAGACTTTTGAGAAATAGGTATTTTAATGAAATGTCGCTGTCTCGCCCGAACCCCTCCGTGTCAGTACAGCGAGAGCGGGACAAATGCAGCTCAGACCGTTAATAGGCGCGTAAAATTGATCAAAACAGCATTTCGTAGTTCCCTGTTTTCTTCCCGAAAAATGAACAAATATAATTTTTTTTTTTCAAAAATAATTAGAGGACAGATTTAGCTATGCCCCTATGTTTTCCTTTCTTTATTTATATGATGGATTCTTTTCTGATGAGTGTCTGAAAATGACGTTGAAATTGGGCAATTTTGTCAGTTTTTGAAAGCTCATATTTCATATGTTAATTGAAATATGGAAAAAAACGAAACATAAGGGCATAGCTGTGGTAGATACAGATTACACAGTAAAAAAAAATTGGCTCTAAAGCCATTATCCAGGGAGGAAACAGGGGACTACGTTTGTATGGAGAAATGGTGCGCATCGTATCCTCTTAAACAATAAGAACTAAGTTTGGTATAACAAGCTCTTCGAAGTCCAAATTTTAGAAAAAAATAACTTCCGATAATGCAAAATAATTATGTCACAAATTAATTTCACAATTCGTTCACAAGAACCGCCATACTGGTACAAAAATGACCTAGTATTTTGTGTCACCATCCCCCGGTCTATGAGTTTCGGGACATCCTGTGCGTTGTTGTTTACTTTATAATAATAAAAAAATCCGATGTAGCGAGTTAACTTGTCCTTTGGTACATTTCCGTACACAACTAAGTAGCTACTAGATGTTTTAAATTTTAGTCACATCTGAGCGCCACACAAACCAAGCACTCCGATTTAAAAGTCTCAGCTAGTTCCCTCCACCACGTAAGCAATACCGCGTCAAAATATCAATTTATTCGCTCCAGAGCTACCAAGACTTTGATATATCAGCGCCAACCGCACAAACCATGGTCTGGCGGCATTCCCGTCACGTTTGATGCGAGTCGATGCCAATATTGAATCGAGTCGAATCGAGTCAGCCGATCCGAATAGATTGCGTCGTCGTGTTTATAACTGGTAATATTTTTAAGCTGTGGTCGGGAAATTTTGATGGCTGGATTTATGACACATTGCAATTTTTAATTTAAATGTGGTTTTCTTTATGGCCAGTGTCACGTGGTGAACGTGACAAATTTATCACAAAAGTATCATGTTTTTCAGTTGTATCAACTATGTCTGGAATAAGTATTACTGCCCTGCAGGCCCTAACACGCAGTAAGAGCAAAAAACGATTAGACCATTATGTTCCTTACGCTGTGCTTGTTATGGTTCAATATTCAACAAACGTAAAAACCCTCTTACTGCGTTTTAGAGTCTGCGGGGCAGATTACTACTTTATTATTAAAAGTAAAAACTGATTGTACTGGTTCCTTTTTAGAAGCAAAATCATTGACTGTTGACTTTTAAATGGCATTTCTAGTTACTTTTAAAACGATGGAATATTGAATATTCAGTTTTTAGAATTCGGTACAAACAGAACTGTATTTTCTTTTGTATTAGAAGGTTTATCACAAACCATGTATAGCAATACTTGAAGACAACAATCACAGAGAAAATCTAACAATCCCAAAAAAATAGACATTAACTCGAATTACCATCAACAGTAGAGACCTACTATTACGGGAAAAATAAAATTGCACTTCCAAACTTATATATTTTCAAGCTCCTACCAAATCTAAGTATATCGAACATAAAGCGATGTTTTATAGCAACGCTCATAAAATTCTTCAAGGCGTTTTTGCGTGATAAATATTCTTGAATAATCAGATTTTGATTTAAAACTTTCATACCCAAGATTCGGTAATTGGGATTTTAAACTTATCGAATAAAAATTTTAGGGTGCGCAAATCTGAGCTGAATGTGATTATACCTACAGGATTCTTGTACAAGCAACATCAAAATGACGAGGACGTGTAAATACGCTTATAAGTTAACAGGCTAATTTTTATTTATCTATTCGTGATTTGTGACATAATTATTTTGCATTATCGGAAGTTTTTTTTTTTCTAAAATTTGGGCTACAAAGAGCTTGTTATACCAAACTTAGTTCTTATTGTTTAATCCGTTACTTTAATCATTAGGCATTTATCTACTAGTCAATGTGCTATATACAATACTAAATCTATAAGAATAAGAACTTTTTATTTAGCCACGAGTTCCAGCTCTACTAGTTAGCTGAAAATAGAGCTGGACTTCTTATTAAATAACTAGCTTTTGCCCGCGACTCCGTCCGCGTAGAATTAGTAATTTGGGCAGCTTATTTTTGTATCCAATTTGCTTTTTCATCAATTATGGCTCTCCTTAGTTTCTTCCGGAAGAAGTGAAACTTCATAATAAACAAACCCGCTCCCAATCCGCCCCCAGCCCGCTCCTAACCCGCCTCCAACCCGCCCCCAACTCGCTCTTAACTCGCTCCCAACCCGCCCCCAACCCGCTCCCAACCCGCCCCCAACCCACTCCCAACCCGCCCCCAACTCGCTCTCACCCCGCCCCAACCCGCTCCCAACTCGCCCCCAACCCGCTCCCAATCCGCCCTCAACCCGCTCCCAACCCGAAACCAACCCGCCCCCAACTCGCTCTCAACCCGCCTTCAACCCGCTCCCAACCCGCCCTCAACCCGCCCCCAACCCGCTCCCAACCCGCTCCCAACCCGCCCCCAACCCGCCCCCAACTCGCTCTCAAACCGCTCCCAACCCGCCCCCAACCCGCTCCCAACCCGCTCTCAACCCGCTTTCAACCCGCCTCCAACCCGCTCCCAACCCGCCCCCAAATCCCCCCAGCCCGCTCCCAATCCACCCCCAACCCGCTTCCAACCCGCACCCTACCCGCCCCCAACTCGCTCTCAACTCGCCCCCAACCCGCTCCCAACCCACCCCCAACCCGCACCCTACCCACCCCCAACTCGCTCTCAACTCGCCCCCAACCCGCTCCCAACCCGCCCCCAACCCGCCCTATCTAACTGGGCTATCTAACACTGAAAGAATCCCTGAAATTAGCGCCTATAGAAGTTTTACTTCAAAAACCCCCGATTTTAAAACATTCTTCCGCTTCGCTCCGCTCCTATTGGTGTTAGCGTGATAATATATAACCTATAGTCATCCTCGATAAATGGGCTATCTAACACTGAAATATTTTTTCAAATCGGAGCAGTAGTTCCTGAGATTAGCGCGTTCAAACAAACAAATAAACAAATAAACTCTGCAGCTTTATAATATTAGTATAGATAAGTCAGTTTTGGTTATCTTTTTCTTTTTCACCTATTCATTTTTCATAATTTTTGTATGCAATATGTGTAAATCAGTGATTTGTTTAAAAAATAATTTTATTTAAGATGTTCAAAAAAAAATAAAAAAATTATCTCTCCATTATACTTATTAGTAATCCAGGTCTTATAAATATTACATATACAAAATTTTTATTTTTTTTAATGAAATTTTCTAGTTACTAATCACCTGCTGGTAAGTATTAATTTTCATATTAATTTTTTAAAAATATAGCTCCATCGATACTATCGATTATTCTGCCAATGTCGAGGTTGATATAAGACATAATCGGTTGGCCGCTGTTCGATATAAGAACATTCAGAACAACAGATGATCGCAAATGCATTGCTAGTTATGGCTATAATGTTAATACCTACCTTATATTGTCCTTACAGAATGGTGGTGGCAATCCAGAGACCTTGCACAGGGTCCCGCAAAACCTACATAAAGGACAGAATTGTATTGTGCTCGTCAGCAATATGACTTCTCGTGTTGGGTCGGTGGTCGCCGCGTGGCGCGTAAAAGTAAACGAGGTGGCTTACTCTATTTCGGTATCGGTACTTGAGGCCTGCAATACAACAGGGAAGAGGGAATGGATGTGGTATCATTTGTACGAAGCATGTTTTCTCTGCTAATCTTTGATCAACAATACACGGTATTGTTGATCGAAGCTGCTAACACTTTGATGAAGTTATGGAATTTAATTGAATCAAGCGTTGCTTTGCGGGGGTCCATATTAATGCACTGAAACAATTACTTTGCTGACCCGCGACCTTATGACAGTTACGTTGACTTTGACTTTGAACACACACAAATCATGCGAACCCAACTATCACCACCACTAAACCACACTGACGCGTTGACACTTGAACACTTGCTTACTTAACAATTGATTTATTCAGGTGTTACTTAATTTATTCATTTGCTCAAACAATAATTATTTATAATTATTTACAGATACTTAATCTAAAGTTTGTACAATTTATAAATAAAGGAAAAATAAAACAGAACCTAAAACTAAAAATTTATAAATAAAATTATCTTTTAAGATGTCACCCGACGACATAGTTCCCAGGAGGCAGGCAGCGTTCCCGCGTTGAGTGGCCAGGCTCAATCGTTGGCGGAAATAGCCACCTGCCTTCTGGTCACCAGTCATTTCTACCAGGCGCGAAAAAATCTCTTTTGCGAGTTCCTTCGCACCTGGACCCCATGCGCCTAGAGTTTCTACTCCAAACGGTGCAAATAAGTACGACTGTCCTATACAGGCATATTTGCGCCGTTTGAAGTGTTCAGCCGCAGTGGCCGCCGCAAAAAATGGTTCCTATGAAAATCGCTGTTATTTTATTTCTGTGTCGGTTACCTTTAATCTCTCTCTTCTCCCTTTAATCTTGTTTGCCCGAAACACGTAAGGCATAAACTTTTTCATCCGACTGTCCAAGGAGGGGTGTGTTTTACAATACCGAAATACAAAAGACCGAATGTATTAAAACATCGAATGGGTCAAAAGACCGACACGATTTTTTTCTGAAACCGTAAACTTCTCAGAATTTATTAAAACGGCATCATACAGAACCCATTAGGTTAGGTTAGGTTTGTTTTATAACAATCTTAAAAAGTTAACGGTTTCAGAAAAAAATCGTGTCGGTCTTTTGACCCATTCGATGTTTTAATACATTCGGTCTTTCGTACTTCGGTATTGTAATACATACCCAAACGGCTCAATGTATTTTGAAGTGTGAGGTGTCATTAGATTCGTCTCAGTTCTCAGAGTGACATAGGGTATTATGTAGTAGGGAATTATACACGAGTTTTTTTTTTCATCTAGAATTAAATAAATAAATAATCTTTATTCAAAATACTTTCTTACAATACAATACAATTTATCTAGGAGACTTATAGGAAAAAGAAACACATATGCCTGAACTAGGATGATCCTGTGTTTCAGGCGTGACAAATAAAAATTACATTAATATCCTTAAAAATTAACACTTGCATATAATATAACAAAACAAGGCCTTAATACCTAAGGTGAATTATAAAATAATATAACTTTACCTTAATAAAAAAAAAAAAAAATACTTAATATTACATAAAAAAAAGTGTAAAACATTATGGTCTATGTCATTATAAGTACCTATCTATCTTCAAAAAAAAAAAATTTCCATTTAAAAACAGTCAACAATTTGAAATTAAAGTTACTTCTAAGATCATACTCCTGTGCACACGTCTTTTCTCTCTCCAGGGCTGCCGTAAGCCCGCCGAGCCAATCAAGCCGAATGTTTCGAGCCGCAGTATCGCGCCCCGAGCGGCTCCTTATATCGTACAGGCCCTACCACAGGCAGCGCGTGTTGACGAAGACTGCTCGGATCAATCGTGGGGTTCGATTTTTTTTTTTTTTTTGAATGAGTCGCCAGAGGGGCCAAAGACGCAAAGTCTTTGCTGTTTTTTAACTTTAGGGTAGGAAGAGTGACTTGTGCTCGGGAAAAATCCCTTCGGACGAACTGGGAATGGAGGGCCCAGACAGTGTCCGACTTGCACGGACTAAAAAACCCGGTCACAAGTCCCCTTCTCTATTGATTATTAATACAAAAAACGTGTGCTTTATATTTTGAGGAGGAGAGGGGTAGGGAGGGGACTTAATCTACCCACAGTGTCCTGCCTCAGCCATTTGCTGGAAGGCCGGGAGAGGAGCATGCATTCTCCCGCTGGGCACTGGGGGGTGCGTGGGGTTCGATTGGAACATTCGAAATTTGCTAGCGAACCTGTGTTACGCTCGTTGACATCAAAAAACAATGTAAGTAAAAACTACTATCTATAGAAGCGACGACCTGGTTAAGGTTGCGGGAACGCGTTGGATGCGGACGGCACGGGACCGATCTGTTTTGGCGAACCTCGGGGGAGGCCTATGTTCAGCAGGGGACGTCTTTCGGCTGAAATGACGATGATGATGACTGTCTATAGACTGGAGACTCGAGACCGCCGTGGCCGTGTTGTTGTGACTTGTGCTTCTGACGCTTGCCTTCGCTTTCACCATCTCTTTCTTTCATCATTTCATACCGTTTGACAGAAATAAATAGTGATTGCGAATGCAAACGTCAGAAGCGTTAGATAATAAGTCTGAGGGTTTGCCGAAATAAACCTCTTTAGCTACGCTGCTGTGCAAACCAGCCATTGAAATCATAATAGTATTTCAGTGGCTTGTTGGCACAGTAGTGTAAGCACTACTGCTGCTTGGCGGCACTTTTACGTTACCGTTACTCCTCTCCGGTAAATGGATCGTTTTCATAAAATTTGTACATAGTTAACGGCTTCATCAAAACAAAAATCACGATCGCTATTTTTGTGTAACGAAAGTTAGTCATACAAAGTATATATGGGTAACTCCGTTACACAAAAATAATTAATTAAATTTTGTTTTTAATTAATCCCTTAATTATGTACAAATTTTTTGAAAACGACTCAAATTTCAAATCTGAATTCGCACATAAATTTCGGGGAACTCAGAGGTGTGAGCGCGGGCTCAAACCTACGACTGAAATAAAATTATGAAATGACGAAGATAATGAAGATGAAGACGCGATGGCGGGCGGGTTGCTAGGTTAATACTCGTATTGGTAGGAATAAGCAAAAAAGTAACACACGGTATACCGTTGGTAGGAGGGACGCACGCTACCCACGTCATCCCGAAACTTGCGTGTACTCGTAACAACGGGCCCATCTCGAATAAAACGTCTATCGGGAATTGAATTGCTGATCTTCGGACATCCTTTCTTATTTGAATACGTTGGGCCGAAGCGGTTAAAAACTATGGCCGCCTATGATGGTCTCGGGATCTTTTAGTTGATTGCGTGTTGTCTTCGAAGGAGAATTGCAAACTATACAACGTGACCCACGAGTTATGCGATAAAGTTAAAACATGCCAAAAATGTAGTGTGCCTAAAGTCAGGTCGGTTTGATTTTATATTACTTAGATTTTTTTTTATTAATAATACATAAGGGAACTTTACATTGTAATTATTGTTTTATTATCATAGTGAAAATAAACGGATCACTCACGTCTTAAAACGAGTTTAACTCAGTGCGCGTTTGGCAGCCGCCGTGACGTGTGACTCCGAGAAGAAGGGCTACGGATTAGCCCGAAACATTTCGAGTTAAACTCGTTTTAAGACGCGAGTGATCCGTTTATTTTCAATTTGAGTGAGTCTCAGGGTAGTTTCATGTTTAAATTGTTTTATTATGTATGAAAAACAAAAAAAATCTTCTATTTTAACAAAAAATTATTTTACAGGTAAAAGGTAACGCCACCAGAGTTGAGGCCACGCACACAACCACATCTCATGTAATGACAGCGGGATTTTGACGTTGTGTTGTGTTGTGTGTGACCTCTAATCTGGTGGCGTTACCTTTAGTTTCTGTTAATGTACCGAGCAACGTGCAACGTGTCGACGGTGTAAAGATGATGATGTGACAAAGATTGGAAGTTAAATGAAAGCTTGTAAAATACAAATTTCTAGTCTCAACTTGGGCTCAAAGTTCATAAAAGAATGCAGGAAGTGGAAACTGTTGACGCCGAGATGGGGTCAGCGATGAAATTGCCGAGACAATGCCAAGATCGCAAGATTACATAGGCATCCAGTGCAAGGTGGCAAGATATTGCAACATTCCAAATGTGCAGCACCGTGGCCCGTAGTCAACATAAGGATCGTCTTGGTTTGTCAAACCTGTTGTGCTGAAAGATTTAGATCCTAGGCTTTTTAGAAAATTAGTTCAGTGGAACTAGTACTAGTGCCTTAAGTTCCCCGGCTTCGCTCGTGTTAAAAATACATCGGAAACATTTACAATCCTAGAGTTTGTTTCGAAAATAATAAAAATAAATATTTGGCACAATTGACACCAACTTGAGCTAGTCCCAAACTAAGCGAAGCTTGTACTATGATGAGTATTGAATAACGGATAAACATACTTATATAAATAAATACATTTTTTTTTGAATGAGTCGCCAGAGGGGCCAAAGACGCGAAGTCTTTGCTGTATTTTACTTTAAGGATTGGAAGGGTGACTTGTGCTCGGGAAAAATCCCTTCGGACGAACTTGGAATGGAGGGCCCAGACAGTGTCCGACTTGCACGGACTAAAAAACCCGGTCACAAGTCCCCTTCTCTATTGGTTATCAAAACAAAAAACGAGTGAATAAAAATACATAATAATATTAAATAATATTAGGGGACAATCTCACACAAATCGACCTAGTCCCAAACTAAGCAAAGCTTGTACTATGGGTACTAGACGACGATAGACATACTTATATAGATAAATAAATACTTAAATACATAGAAAACATCCATAATTCAGGAACAAATATTCGTGCTCATCACACAAATAAATGCCCTTACCGGGATTTGAACCCAAGACCTCTTGCTTCGTAGGCAGGGTCACTACCAACTAGGCTAAAGCAGTCGTTAAATTATAAAATATCCAAGACTCTAAAAATATTCGCATTTTTTTACACAAATAGATATTTGTGCAGATGCCCCGGCTGGGAATCGAGCCCGGGACCTCAAGCTTTGTAGTCAGGTTCTCTAACCACTAGGGCCTAGTGATCTAGTGACTTTGCCTGGAACCAATAGATGGCGTTGTCCGAGCGAACGTTGTGCTTTAACACGTTAACTGTGGCAACCCAAAAACTTGTCCAAAATTTCAGTGCGTTACGAGGCTTTATTTACCCCGTAGTTTTTTTAAATTTATTCTTTAATATTAGCACATACATAACAATATATTTAAGTACGCCAAACTGTGAAACAGTTTGTTGGCGTCACGTTTGTGGTTTACGCTGTGCGTTACGGGTATTAAAGTGCCCCGTACATCCACGTCCAATTAAGCGAATTTAAAATCCTGAAATACAAATTTTTCTGATTATTTATTTAATCAATTAAAAGAACATGTTGCATGTGATCCTTTGAATAAAGTCGATGCTTATCACCCACCTCTCGAAATGGTAATTGATGTAATTGAATGTGTAAGCTCTGCTGTGCCTAAGTCTTTTGCTACTCACAATTTTAAGAAAGCTTGTTATACTCTTGTTAATTCGAAATTGAATAAAATAGATTGGATCTGTAAGTTTTCTGATTGCGTTACTGTTGATGATATGGTTTTAGTATTTTACGCATCTCTCCGTGAGGTTATAGACGATACTGTTCCTTTATGTAAGACTAGACAGCTTGGTCGGCCAAAATGGTTTAGTTCTGTACTGTTGCGAATGATGCGTGAAAAAGAAAAAAGACGTCTGATTTATAAAAGGAGTAGAAACCCCAGGGACTATCTTGAATATGATATATTACGTAAACGTGTCAAAGTCAGGATGGACAAGGATTACGCGGGATATATGGCTTCTGTTGAAGATGGCATAAACTGCAACTCTCAAAATTTCTGGGCATATGTTAAAAATCTCAGGAAAGGAAAATCTTCTTATCCATCCACTATGCAACTGAATGGTGTAACTGATGATAGTCATACCGGTATCTGTAACCTTTTTGCGAAACAATTTTCCTCTACCTTTTCTGGGATGTCTTCAATGGACAACTATCTTGAGTCAAAGAATTCTGCGAGTCCATACTGTTTCGCCAGCATGTCACGTATCCGTTTCTCTGAGGGCGACGTACTTAAGGCAATTAAGTCAATAGACATAGGCAAGGGCGCTGGACCAGATGGCATACCGCCTTTCTTTATTAAAAAATGTGCGTCTAATTTGTCTCTTCCATTGTTACTGATATTCAATAAATCACTTGAAACATCCACATTCCCTGCGCTATGGAAAGAGGCAAATATTGTTCCAGTATTTAAAAAAGGAGACAACACTCTTGTAAATAACTATCGTCCGATATCTATCTTAAGTACATTTTCGAAAATATTTGAGTGTCTGATTTATCCTAGACTAGCTTGGCACGTAAAGGAGCAAGTCTCACCATTGCAACATGGGTTTATGCCACGTAAGTCCACAACATCTAACTTAATAAACTACGTCAATGATTTGTCTGTCTCGGTTGATTGTAGAGTGCAGGTTGATGCCATTTACACGGATTTCACCAGTGCATTTGATAAAGTTGACCATAACATACTGTTGAACAAGCTCCTTCGTGATTTCAGTGTTTCTGGTGAAATGTTGGCTTGGCTTAGATCATACCTCACTGGCAGGAGGCAAAGGGTTGTAAAGGATGGGTTTATGTCGGCATATTATCCAACTACATCAGGGGTCCCACAGGGATCGCATCTGGGCCCGCTACTCTTCGTTTTATTTGTTAATGACATTGGTGACGTCATTAAGAATAGTAAATTCTTATTATATGCTGACGATTTGAAACTTTATAAAGAATTTAAGAGTATTAGTGATGTGGAACTGCTTCAGATAGACTTGGATAGTATCAGTGGGTGGTGTGCGTCTAATGGTATGGTCCTTAATGTATCTAAATGTCAACATATTAAGTTCACTCGTAATAAAAACATAATCAACAGTAGTTATGCAATTGAAGGCGTTGAGCTGGATGAAGTTTGCACTATTAGGGATCTGGGAGTAATTCTCGACAGTAAACTAAGCTTTATTGATCATATAGATGGTGTAGTTAGGGGCTGTTTTAAAATGTTAGGATTCGTCAAGAGGGTAGCTAAGAACTTCAAGCGCACTAAGACACTTGAAACGCTTTACAATACTCTCGTACGTTCTCGCCTTGAGTACTGCAGTCAAGTGTGGAATCCTTCATACCAGGTACATATTGATCGCCTAGAAAAGATACAGCGCTCTTTTACTCGGTACATGGCTTTTAAAGATAACACTAAAGGCATCGGAAGGCGCACAAGTTATGTTGGCAGGCTGAAGCATTTCGGGATGCGTTCTCTTCAGCTAAGAAGGGAATACCTGGATCTTGCTCTGCTTCATAAAGTAGTTAATGGTGATATCCATGAAGGTGGTATCCTGGAAAGCCTAAGTTTTGTTGTCCCGAGAACCAATGCTAGACCGTCACGAGTCACTACCTTTAGGCCTAAATTGATGAAGTCGAATTTAGGTAAATTTTCTACCATGTGCAGGATCCAAACACGTTACAATGAATATCAGAAAAAATACAACCTTGATGTCTATTCCGATAGCATTTTTAGTTGGAGGCGTAAAATACTACTACCGATTAAAGCGTCAGGTAACGAAATTTCATAGTCGTTTTGGGTGAGCGTATTAGTGCTCGACACCTCAACGCCTAGTGGATGACACCCATCTGTCACCTCTCTTACTATGACATAAGATTGAAGGTGCCATGTGTTGGGTCGGTGTCGAGCATGGGGACGTTTTACCTTATCTGTTTGTAAATTTTGATTTTATTTTCATTTTTAATTGTAGTTGCATACTTTTTGTTAATGTGATGTGATGTTTATCTATTTTTTCTCATAGTGAATGTTGATGCATGCCTGTCATTGAGGTACGGGTTAGGCGTGTTACTTATTATAAATTTTAATTGGTTAATGTAATTGCTCTGTACTTTGTTGGTGTGTCTATTAATAAATAAATAAATAAATAACAATGGTCTTGACCATTGTTATATTATTCTTTTCGTGCGTAGATACGACGAAAACCAATAAAATTACGAAGAAAAGAAAATGCGGCGTTATTTTATCCCCAAATCGCACTAGGATTGACGAAATAATTTCCAAAACGGAATTTCATAGTATATGGCCAGAAAATGCCGTCACCTCGACTATCTCAAACTTATATTTCATACTAAATACGAACTAAAACATGGATGCACAGAAAAAGACCAGCTCCGGGAATCGAACCCAGGTGCTCAGCATACCGTGCTGCATGCTTTTACCCCTACATCACAGCTAGTCGGGATATAGGCACGAATTTTTCCTATGCATCACACGTGTCGTCTTAGTTCGTTTAATCAACTTTAGCAGTGATAAAGCAACAAACTTCACAAAGTCCTTTCACGATCAAAACTTGGCGTAGCAAACGTCGCAAAAGCGAAATCGCGTCGCAAAATCGAATAGCACATTTCTTGGGTACTACAAGGATTCCCGAGACCCATACTGTTCGCTGCGTGGCATCAAAATATGCCTGATCTAATATAAACGTTACATATTTACTGTCGTTTTATTGTCGCCCCGGGCCTAAAAGCGCCGTACCTGCCGTAAGGTTTTTACGATGGCCCAGCAATGAGGCCCGAAGCGCTATATCAGTTTTATATACCTTTTGTATATTTAACGCCGTGCCCTTTGAATGGTATATTACGCATTTTACGACTCCGTGACATTCATGTGAACTGTTCTTTTGCACTTTGATTTTGGGTTAAAGGTAGTAGTTTATTTATGGGATTTTAAAAGATTTGAGGACGTATTCTTCTATTATTAAGTATAAAAGAAAAAGTTTGGACAGATATTTGAATGCTTGGATATTTGAATTTGCTTGGATGTACTATCGCCCCAAGCGCCAGATACCCATTTTCATAACAAATTTGCTTGCAGCCGTTGATGTTTATTGCTATGGATTGTTATGGACAGATGTCTAGCCACTGCACGAAAACTGGGCCTTTAAGGTGGTTATCTGGCACTTGGGGCGATAGTATGTCATTTAATAACAATGTAGATCTGATTGAAAAAAAATATATACCTTGTTGAGTTTCTTGCCGGTTTCTTCTCAACAGGGTTTTTTCCGAACCGGTGGTAGATTTTTCGACGTTCATAGGAGCATCAATTGATGCCTAAATTGAATAAAGAATTTTGACTTTGACTTTGAATGTTTGTTTATCAATCGTTCAATAACGGTTTAAAGGGTTTAGATCTGATAAAACTTCGCGTAGGTACAGAAATCCACATGTCATTGTATTTTTTCTTTGAAGCCTATCTTTTACTTTCCGACTATATTTATTCTAATTCCGCTTAGTCACTGAAACTAAAACGTTTTTAGGAATCCGTACCCAAATGCCAACGGGACCCATTACAGAGACTCCGCTGTCTGTCTGTCCCTACGCCTGTCACAGAGCTCTATCTCTTTGAATCGTAATACCTAGAGACTTGAAATTTTCACCGATTATGTATTACTGTGGCCGCTATAACAACCAATTACTTACATTAAAAAAATTAAAAACCCCCAACGCAATTATGCAACACATATGTTTGAAAATAAAGTAAAGACCCATTATGTGTCTAAAATCCTTTCCATAACTAACAAAAGAGCTTTTAACTTTGAAACATATCTAAGAACTATCGCCAAAAAACCTGCTTTCTAATAAAAAAACCGCATCCAAATCGGTTCACCCGTTGGAGAGCTATGATGCCACAGACAGACACAGAGGGGGTCGTCATACAAGCAAATTGTTTTTTAGAGTTGCTGGGCGTTGCTAGGCATTGCTAGGTGGCCTAGGCGAGAGCCGGTATTTGCTAGGCAAAGCGAGTGACCCTGAATCCGAACGTTTACCTACCTATTAGTTAGCGATTTTAGTACATTAATTTCGGCTATTTTTTACTGAACTGTTTTAAAAACATTGTACGGAGATACGGAACCCTTCATGTACGAGTCCAACTCGCACTTGTCCGATTTTTCTTACTCTGGACGTTACTTTAATGCACATATGTATAAATCTCTGACAGACTTTCTCTACTAATAACAAGTAAACTTTGTTGGTCTTACCATCAAAAACTTAAGTAAACATGACTTACATAGACAAGATTACAGATCTCTATGAACCGACGTTTTTTAGTCACATTTTTAACAACTGGCTAAGTGTTTGTTGTAACACGTCACGCTTTTTTGTACATAAAAGGTGATCTTCTGAACTACAAAACCGATTTAAAAAAATCTGTAATAAATCTGAAGCCTCTTTTTTTACGTTATTGTACGATGTTAGTGTCTACTTTGTTAGGCGAAGAATAAATATGTTCATACTTATTCCTTTAAAAGAAGGAAAAATCCTTCTTTACCCGTGGTCCTACTGCGTAGTCCTACTGGTAGTACCACGGGCATTTTTTTCTGTCCGTGGTTTTTAACCACGAAGAGAAAACTACTGGTTCTATAGGTAGGACGACTCTGGACTAATAAAATTGCCCGTAGTTCGACTAGAGTACTACGTATAAGAGCAATTATCCTGGTTCTACTGTACCTACCTATATATTATAAAGATTTCCCTTCATGTAGGATAAACATTCCCAGCCCTGTATTCTCTCGTGGTCCCATTGTTTTGTCCCATCATTGGGACCACGAAGGAGACTTCTGTATCGGAGATGCCAGTGACTGTACTACCCGATCAGTATGACCAATATCCATACAATATAATAATTTTATTGTAACAGTCATACTGATAGGACCACGGACAAAAAATATTTCCCTTGGCACAACCAGTAGAACTACGCAGTAGGACCACGGGCAAAGAAGGAAAAAAATACCGGCCAAGTGCGAGTCGGACTCGCGCACGAAGGGTTCCGTACAATTATCTATAAAAATCACGTTTGTTGTATGGGAGGTTTATTTTATTCCATTTTTTAGTATTTGTTGTTATAGCGGCAACCGAAATACATCATGTGTGAAAATTTCAACTCTCTAGCTATCACGTTTCCCGAGATACAGCCCGGTGACAGACGGACAGACAGACAGACAGACAGACAGACGGACGGACAGCGGAGCCTCAGTAATAGGGTTCCCGTTTTTACACTTTGGGTACGGAACCCTAATAGACAATAGTCCATAGTAGTTTTGTTTCAACCACGATGCTCCTCTGACATATATAAGAGGAACGTGTGCAATATGTGTGTGGTAATATATAATAAGCTCCCAAGTGAGCTAAAATTGTTGCATGGTACAAAATTCCAAGGAGCACTTACTACGTGGCTACTGAGTAATTGTTTTTACACTGTTAAGGAATACTTAAACCATAAAGTATCTAATAGAATTTATTGACATCCCTTTAATTTTATTGATATTTAATGTTGATTTAGATTTTAATTTTGGCTTTATTTTAATTCTAATATTGATTTTTATTTTGACTTTGATTTTTATTTTAAGTCGGATTTTAATTTTAATTTTAATTTCAATTTCAATTTCAATTTCAATTTCAATTTCAATTTCAATTTCAATTTCAATTTCAATTTCAATTTCAATTTCAATTTCAATTTCAATTTCAATTTCAATTTCAATTTCAATTTCAATTTCAATTTCAATTTCAATTTCAATTTCAATTTCAATTTCAATTTCAATTTCAATTTCAATTTCAATTTCAATTTCAATTTCAATTTCAATTTCAATTTCAATTTCAATTTCAATTTCAATTTCAATTTCAATTTCAATTTCAATTTCAATTTCAATTTCAATTTCAATTTCAATTTCAATTTCAATTTCAATTTCAATTTCAATTTCAATTTCAATTTCAATTTCAATTTCAATTTCAATTTCAATTTCAATTTCAATTTCAATTTTAATTTTGATTTTAATTTTGATTTTGATTTTAATTTTGATTTTAATTTTGATTTTAATTTTGATTTTAATTTTGATTTTAATTTTGATTTTAATTTTGATTGATATTGTTAAATTTTATTATTTTTGTTATTTTTATTCAATGATAATTATTTGATTGAAACACTAATTTGAAAATTTGCATGTCGAGCTGTCGGCTGAATACTGTGACTTACGTAATACTGTGTACTTATTTATTACTCTTAAGACCTTGTAACCGTATTCTAGCAAATAAAGATTTACTTACTTACTTACTTACTCCAAAACCAAAGTTTCTACAGGATCCAGAAGTTGCGAGCGACAGTAGTTAGTCATGTGATAAATAGACACGGCTCACCTCAAAGATAAATTATTTGTCGCATCATATCCTTAAAAAATTTAAGAATCATCTATGTTGCTATCTGCTCCACATCCACTATCTTCCAATAGATAATGGTGCACTTTATATATCTCAGCTAAAGATCGAAAAATACCAATGTCAAATAACATCTCAGGGAAAGATGACGTTCTATAGATTTATTTGTGTAACAGTTATTTTATTCCAATATGTTGGAGCAGTTCCGCGGGTGGATCCGTTAGTGGACAGCAAGGCAGGACTGATCCGAGGACAGGTGGCTACCGATGGAGACTACTCCATGTTTCTTGGTATCCCTTACGCAAGAGTTGACGAAGATAATCCGTTTGCAGTGAGTACATAATTTTGATGTACCTTGTACCTAACTAGCTTTTAACGGCGGCTTTGCTTGCAACCATCATGGTATTGTGTACCTAACTCGGGCACTGAGATGTAGCTTCAGTATATCAAATATTATAATTGAAATTCAAGGATTACTGGTAACTCGATGTTTATTGCTTGGGCTTCCAGTCACAAGTCAACACTCATATTTTTTACAATGTAGACATTCGACCGCTGTTTTTCATTTAAATTAAAATATTGAAATATAATACTAGCGTACCAGCATCGGTCGAATGACAGCTTATAGTATCCAGCAGTTTGATAAAAAAATCACCGGGATTTTACTAAAATGCATCGTGGTCTTCATGGTTGGTAAACGTTGCATGAGGAATATCTGTGCCAAATTCCATGCGACCCACCAAGCTTTACACCAAAGAGTATCAAACAAACACACATAAGCAATTTTCGCAAATATTAACAGGATTAGTGGGATATAGAAAAAAATCTAGAATTTACTAACTATACAAATACTACCTACGATTTGGAAAGATTTCTTTTGCTAATTTTCAATTCTTATCATGAGTTTTACTATCGATCAGCTTTTACTTATCGATTGTTATTGAATGACACTTATACTCGTGAATTAATCAGTGCACGCCCGAGACTCAGTGATAACCTGTTTTTAATTAAAAGAATCCACAGCCATCATTATCTAAAATATTAATGATAATGTCACAGGCAGGCCGCAATCAAGATAATAAATTATAATTGTCATCATTAAATTTAAAACTTTACCAAATACTTTAATGACTCTGTTAGACATTGAAAATTGCTGTGCCCTATCAGGGTTCATGTCTGGAATCAGTATTTATTTGTAAGACCTAAATGTACGACATGATTATAATGCAATAATTAAATTATGAATTACAACAACAGAATAGATTAGATTAGAATAGGTTTTGTTAAGAAATATTGTCAGTCAAGCTCTTTTTGCTGACTGAACATTTTGTACTTGCTTTGTCATGCAAATTACAATTTAGTACCAGATTTGAAATCAAACCTATTACTGGAAATGGGTTAAATGCGACGTGAAAGACTCGAAAACCACTAACATATTTTATAGCTAATTAAAATAAAAGCTTGTATGAAGAGTTGTATTATTTTTTTACAGCCTTCGGTTCCATACCCTACGTTTGAAGACACATTCGAAGCTTTTGATGATTCAGCAGTCTGCCCTCAAATATCAGAATTCGATAACAACGCAATAGTAGGCACCATCGACTGCTTGCATCTCAACGTATACGTACCTACCGGTGCAACATCCAGTAACCGTTTGTCCGTGCTAGTCTGGATTCATGGCGGAGGTTTCACATTTGGCTCTGGAGGAAGAAATTTTTACGGTCCAAAGTTCTTAGTCCGGCATGACGTCATCATGGTAACATTCAACTATAGACTAGGCCCATATGGTTTCATGTGCACTGACACGCCAGCTGTGCCCGGCAATCAGGGGCTAAAGGACCAAGAATTGGCATTGCAATGGGTGAAAGAAAACATAGAAGTTTTCGGTGGTGACGCTAACAAAATAACAATATTCGGTGAAAGCGCTGGTTCGGGTTCAGTGGATTTCCACGTTCATTCAAATCAAGACTTATTCCATCAAGCTATACTACAGAGCGGAACAATACTTGGTCCCTGGGCAATCCGTAATCCTGGTAACGATGGAGCTTTAAAATTGGCCGAACATTTAGGTCTAACGACCAATGACGTAAATGATGCTTTGTCTTTCTTAGCTTTAGTGGATTCAAGTCTTATCATTGCTGCTGTCCGTGATTTAGATTTCGTTTTCAGACCGTGCGTAGAAAAAAAATTTGATGGCGTAGAACCGTTTTTACTAGATCATCCAATAAATTTACAAGCTCCCAAAGCTAGACGAGTTCCATTGCTAATTGGTTTCAACAGCGACGAAGGTTTTGTTTTTCAGGAAGAATTTAATTCGGATTATTTGACAAAAACATTAAAGGAATCCTTTGATTTTGATAGTGACACTTTCGATGAAATGTCAGAGATTGTTAGTCATTACTATTTTGGTGATGATGGTATAAGGGAAGAATTACAGCGTCCAATTTTAGACCTATCCTCTGACTTCCAATTTATAAACCCGACGCAGAGAAGCCTGAGAAGATATTTTGATAACGGAGCGCAAAGTATATTCACGTACATGTTTTCTTACTTGGGAGAAAGAAATTACTACAAATATTTTAACAACATCACGTATGGGGGAGCGGCGCATGCTGACGAACTAAGTTATTTGTTTGACCCGTACTTCGTAGACGGTGTCATGCCAGATGAGGATCAACTCACAGTCGACAGGATCACTACTTTATGGACCAATTTCGTCAAATACGGGTACGTGTATTTCATCTGAGATCAAGAGTTCCACACCTGTTAGTTCCTTAAATAGTTAGTAGTGTACTAAATTATTTATTTATGACCATCTCCAAAATATTCCACTGCTGGACTTCTGTCCGCCTCTTTTCTTTTTTTCATGGTAAAGGGGGCAAACGAGCAAACAGATCGCCTGATGGTGAACGGTTACCGTCGCCCATGGACACTTGCGACACCAGAAGAGTCACAAGTGCGTTGCCGGCCTTTTAGATAGGAGTACGCTCTTTTTTTGAAAGCTTGAAGGTCAAATTTTCTATTTCTGTTTTGTTTTTATATATGTATAACTTTAATTTCACGGTGTATTGGTGAACACTGTAATGCCGTTTAAAATTATTGAAATAAATAAATAAATAAATATCGGTCCGGGAATACCGCAGCAGGTACTTCATTACAGAGCTTACCTTTACCTCTTAGAATAAGAGGGCTTGGATTGCAGTGCGAATGGGGAACTTCACACAACCTTTCCATTTGAAGATTCAGCACTTGGTTTCTTCTTTTTTTCTTGATTTAAACAAAAGCTATGATTTATTTTCCAGGAATCCCACTCCTGAGACGTCTGAGTTGCTGCCGGTGACGTGGGTGCCAGCCACCAGACACCGGTGGAACTACTTGAATATAGACTCAGAGCTGACCATGGAGACCCGACCCTTTCACGACAGGATGGCTTTTCTGGACCTGTTCTTTAAAATGAACGAGCAATATCAAATTGGATATCGTACTCCTAATAATAAAAATTAGGTCTTAATACCACAATAAAGTTATAAAGAAAATTACGCTTTGTTATTATTCGGTTTATAATATAGGTACTCTGAAATACTTATCTAGTTCTAAAAATTATTTAAGATTTATCAATTAAGGTATGCTGTATTAGCAAATTATGGAAGATTAAATATATTTCAGTTTACTGGATTTTTGCTTTGCTCTTATAATTAAAAACCAGTGTAAGAAAATTAATGAACAATATTTTAGCGGATGCATGGGCAAGTTTGATTGAATTTTCTCGTGTTTTTTTTTTGGAATTTTTGATTGGAATCGACGAATGTTATCATAAATTGGTCGGTGTTCAAAATATACCACGTTAAAATACATTTTGAATAAGAAAATGTAATGGAAAATCCATTAAAGTACGTTCAGTCCAACTTGCTCAAATATCTACAAAAAAAAATATTATTTTTGATCTCCAGTCTATGTTTATTAAAGAAATATTCTGTCTGAGTGACTTCATCGACGTCCTGCTTTGGATTAGAAAGCTGAAATGTTACGCAGAAGTTCTCTATACGATTTTGACAAGTAATACGAGTTTTAATGGATCTTACGACATTCTCAGAGTTCTCCCAGTTTTCATTAATATCAGGAAACATGGTTGAAAGATACTTACAAATACATAAAAAATATATTTTATGTGGTATTTTTATTTGGTATTAACCAATAGAAATATCCATATCCAACGCGATACTTCCTCAATCATCTGCAAAAATAATAAGTAGGTACATTGTTCTTGCTCTCCAGTGTATATTTGAGAAACATTTCTGACTGACTTCATCTACCCCTAGCTCAATACCCTTGGACCTAGAAAACCAAAATCTGAAGTTCTCTATACCCCTTTGACGAGTAAATAATATAACGGATTCTACGAACTTCTCAAATATCAGCTGTTTTCTCTGTAATTAAAGAAACATCGTTGAAATATACTTACACTTACACAAAATAATACCAAGAGCAATGTTTAACGCAGTAACTCATCAAATGAGTGTATGATAGTGTACTGCACTGATTCTGATGCCGATTAAAAGATTTTCTTACGTTGTATCTGTAAAAATTGACAATATCAAATATATCTTGATTATTGATATCTGTTGATCTATTGATGATTATTAATATCTTGTAAATGATAATGATGATGATTAAGGCAAATGATATCATAATAAAATATTATTTTATTGAGCAATACCTACTGAAATCTTGAAGACCACGTATGCGGAATGATAAGCAAGCGCAAAACATCTCGAATTGAGCTTGGACAAAGAATGTTTTCATACATCCTGTGGCTGTCCGTCTGTCTAATCTTTTCTCTACGTCGCATTACTCAACCAATTCTCGTAAAATTTTGTGAGAAGGTATGATAATTAGTTATGTTTTATATTTTTTTCAATTCTGTTTTTTGGAAATTTTCCATAATGGAGGACCCATGAGGGTTGAAAACGTTAAAGACAGACTCGCGAGGTCAATTTTGCGAATAGGGAGTCATATTTTATTCACAACAAAACTTAAACCAACTTCCAATATTCTTTATTCTTAAATTTAAGAGGTATGCTCTTGTACCGACAAGAGACCACCGGGAGTAACTGCCATTCTGTATGGTCTTTGCCCAGCCGTTTGACTTCCTGATAATCGTATCACTCCACATCCACATTCTCCTTCACCTGGTTAAAATAGGTCAATGTGGGCCTTTTTCTGCCTCGTCTTCCTCCTATTTTTCCTTGCAGGAGGTTTAAAAAGAAACTGTCGTGTCGTATCAAGTGTTCCATCTTATTATGCCCCCTTCTACAATGTATGTAACATTCTTCTCCAGTAACATTCTTTTTTCTTTGACCATGGTAAGAACCTCTTCGTTGGTTTTCTCACCCTCCTCCAACAACACATTATATTAATAAAATTATAATTATTGAATAACTAGGTTTTGCCCGCGACTCCGTCCGCGTGGAATTAGTAATTTGGGCAGCTTATTTTTTTATCCAATTTGCTTTTTCATCAATTATGGCTCTCCTTAGTTCCTCGATTTAAAAAAATTACCCGCCCCCGCATCCCTCCACCCCCCACCACAGGACCCCCCCCCATGCACCACCTACCCCAACCCGAACCCCACGCACACCCGCGTTCACATTCACCACCGTACTCCCAAGTCAAGCGTGCCTAAGATAGAAGTTTTACTTCAAAAACCCCCGATTTTGAAACATACTTCCGCTCCGCTCCGCTCCTATTGGTGTTAGCGTGATGATATATAGCCTATGTCTTTTCTCAGGCTTTATCTGTGTACCAAATTTCATTCAAATCGGTTCAGTAGTTTTAGCGTGAAAGCGAGACACACAGATAGACAAACAGACAGACAGACAGAGTTACTTTCGCATTTATAATATTAGTTAGGATTTTATAATTTTATCGTAATTTAAACGGGATTAGCTTTGAGACATAGGTACTTGTATTGTCCACCAAATAAGCGCTTTATCATTTTTCTATGTCGGAAAAAATAAGGCTGATTAACACATTGACTTATTTTATAATTATAAATAAGCCGTGCAATACAACTGAGATTGGCCCTTAGGATAGTAAAATAATTTTTTGATCAACTATCCGTTACTAAACATAAAAAAATCAACGAACTGGTTTATAACCGGTGAAAATATTAAAGATAAAAATAAGCCTAAATATTAAACATACTAAAGATAAAACATAAAAATCTGAAAGAACGGATAAAATGTCTGCAAACACGTCTTTTGTGTTTGTGGTAACAAAAATGGGGTCTCCATTGTTTGCCCAAATTTCATAAGCCATAACATCTACGAGTATAATGCATCGTTTACCATAATTTTTATTTAATTTTGTCATAGTAATTTATTTCTGAAACAGTATTTTCTTCAGAACTGTTATGAAACTAACCTAGCCTGACGTATTCTATAAGACAAAAAAAAATTCAAAAAATCCTGAAAACTGGATGCTTTTTTGTTTTTATGGCAAACGTTAGAATGGTAAGTAAAATATTGGCAAATGAAATTATGGGAAACAAAAGGATGCGACAAAAATGGATAGGGCACTCAAGCATTTCAACCACCGTATCCGGTCGGTGACGAAAATTGACTAATAATACATAATGTCAACTAAAATTCGCAACTATTGCCTTGTTTATTGTGTGGTCGCAGAATTGTAATTGGTTCATGGATATTATTCTTAGATTTTTGGCACACACGAGAAACGGCGGTTAAAACGTTACAGTGGTCTAATTACACACCAACACATCCAAATAACGATTAACAAACACTGTATTCAATAGTGCTGTTTTGGTTGTAGTTTTGATGAGAGGAGAATTCTCCTTAAGCCTTCCTACAGAAGACTTGCTTTGGCTTACCTTAACCGAATTGGTATACTAGTTGGGTTGGGTAATCTAGTGGTCATTATTGGTTACTCATGTAAGCTGTGTACACAAAATATAAAATGGATCACGAAAAAATAACACAAAAATTTAACTTTTTTAATTAATTCAAAATCTGTTCTTACGATTACTGAAAAATAGATAGTCGTAAAATCATTGATCACAAAGCTTATGGAAAACCCAAGATAAAATTCCGATAAGCGCATCTAAGTTACAAAAAATATTTATCTCAAGATAATCTTATAACAGAATTCGTTATAAATACGAAAGAGTTTTGAAATTGTCATTATTGAGTAGGCACTGAAAGCAAAACAATGTTCTATTCATTGGTTCTTGCTGTTATTGTATCCCAGAGTGTTGGAGCCCTTCCAACACTGGATCCTTTGGTAGATAGTAATGTGGGGCCGATACGAGGACTGCGAGCGACCGATGGTGACTACTCCATGTTTTTGGGTATCCCATATGCTAAGGTCGATGCCAACAACCCTTTTGGAGTAAGTTCATTAGACCATACATTTTCATTTTTTTACACGAGATATTTTGCTCATGGTACTTTATTATTATTTTATCGCCAGTTCTGAGTTTGTGCGTTCAGTTGATCCGAAAGTTCAAGTCGATCAAATCGATAAAAAGGGCTCAAAATTTACTTAAAGATTTGAACCAAACACATACAATATAAAGCTAATAAAAGCTTGGGAAAATACATTATTGTCCCTTCTCTCTGTAATCATTACAAACTTTTAAAAGTATCAAATCTTGCAAGTGAATTTGGCCTTTTTGTTAGAGTTCGTACTGACTTCAAATCTGATCCAATGTTAACTTGAAATGTTTGTTTGTATGTTTGTTAAGGTCGAATCTTGCAAGTCAAATCTTACCTACATCTTTTGATCGAATTGATTAGATTTTTGGTATGGATTATGTAATTTAGATGACAATGCGAGTCACAAAAAAAACTTTCAATTACCTTATTGGCATTTCTTTGTAATTGATAAAGCAGCCTTATTGTTTTATTTGATCCGTCATTTGGATATTCTATCAACATGGTTTATTATCACAGATCTTTTACTTGCCGCTTTTTTTCATGTGAAAGACATGTATGCTGATGACACAAAATTCAAGTTATTTTGTTGTACTGTACCTATTAAATATTACTTTTGAAAAATCATCTCCAAAAGCGTAGCTACAATTGAAGTACAGTTAAAACATGGGATTGTTGAGCCATCTATTCTATCTTGCAAGCTAATCAATTTTATGAATGACAATATTTTTGATATGTGTACTATTTCCACGTAGCATTCCCGAGGTGTGACGGTGTCTAGCAGTTTTAGCAGCATGACGTGTCAAAGTTTTATTATAATGTCATTTTCATTTTACAGCTGTCAGCTCCCCAGCCGAAGTTTGAAGAAATCTTCGAGGCTTTTGATGACTCAGCATACTGCCCTCAAATAGAGGAAGTTAACAACACCATTGTTGGCGTTATTGACTGCCTAAATCTTAACGTGTACGTGCCCACTTCTGCTAGCTCCGAAAACCGTTTGCCTGTGCTTGTTTGGATCTTTGGAGGAGGATACAACCTTGGATATTACGGAAAATCCTTCTATGGGCCACGGTATTTGGTCAGACATGACGTAATTTTGGTAACGGTGAACTATCGTTTAGGTCCGTACGGCTTTATGTGCCTTGATAATCCAATAGTACCCGGGAACCAGGGACTAAGAGACCAAAGATTAGCATTACACTGGGTCAAAAATAACATAGAAGCATTCGGTGGAGATTCTAACAAAATTACTGTTTTCGGAGAAAGTGCTGGTGGAGCATGTGTCGATTTTCAACTTCATCAGCCTCAAGAAAATCTTTTCAACCAAGTTATTTTGCAGAGTGGTAATGTATTGAATCCCTGGGCAGTGCTGAATTCGGGTAACGAAGCTCCTCTCAGATTAGCAGAATATTTCGGTTTTAAAACAAATGACGTCACAGAAGCAGTGCCGTTTTTAGCAACAGTTAGTCCAAATCTTATGATTGAAGCTACAAATCAGTTAGGTTTAGCGTTCAGGCCTTGCGTCGAAAAGAACTTTGAAAACGTTGAAATGTTTTTGTCAAGTCATCCAGTTAACTTACAAACACCAAATGCTAAAGAAATACCAATCATGATTGGCTTCAATGACGACGAAGGAGTAGTATTCTATGGTAATTTAGACGTCGAAGTTCTGAAACAACTTGACATCATCGCTGAAAATGTTGTGGAAAGTTTTAATTTCGATGAAGAACTTTATGAAGAAATGACGGAAATCCTTAGACGTTTCTATTTTGGCGATGAAGAAGTCGGTGAGGAAACAAGACGAGCAGTTATAAACGTCAGCTCTGATATTGGTTTTGCTCATCCAACGCAAAGGAGCATTAGAAAATACTTAGGAAGTGGAGCTGAATCTGTATATTCGTATGTCTTTTCATACGTTGGACAAAGAAATTATTTGAAATACACGCAAAATATCACTATTGGAGGGGCAGCTCACGCTGATGAATTAAGTTATTTATTTGACATGCCAAATCTGCCAGAAATAATGACGTACGCTGACCAAGTGATTGTTGACAGGATGACCACTTTGTGGACCAACTTTGCAAAATATGGGTACGTATATTTTTAAGTTAGGTATATTTTCAATTTTACAGATGCAGGGGTATAGGCACCAATTATACGACTTTGTCACTTTGTCTCATTCTATGTTGAGGCCCGTGGTCCATGTGGTCATAGTACTATTATGAGGCTATAATTATAAGAAAATAGCAAAGAGAATAGTTGGCATCACAAGAGACCGAAGAGCTGGCAGCTAAATCAAACAAAGAATTAGTATACCTAATCAATGGGGAGACGCTGACAGTACCTATCTTTGGAACCTTGCCTAAGGGGACCCTTTTTCATGTTATAGTTATTTTTATGTATTTCCTTTTTCCTAATGTACCTATTTTTAATTTAGTAAAATATAGTTATATAAACACAATAGGGTAGTGTCCTGGGTAAAAAAACACTATTACAATTAGTCCGACATTTAAATTATCAAAAAATATTGAACACGTTTTTTTTCTTTTGTCAATTGAACAAAAAACGACAAAGATAAAGCGCGACAAAGTTCGGGAGTGGGGGCTCGTGACGTCACGGTTCGCTAAAAAGTGTAGCGAATCGTGACGTCACGCGGAACTTCAACATACTATATCTCCGTCATTTTTTGTTCAATTGACAAAAGAAAAAATACGTGTCCAATATTTTTTGATAATTTAAATGACGAACTAATTAGATTTTTTTAGGAAACTAGCCTATTGCATAAGGGTAAATTTATACTTTGTGTTTGGAATTTTGATGACACTAATGATGCCTTCTAAAGCCATAGCGAGCGGTCATATTCACCAAGGCTTATTGACATTAAGTTAGTTTATATTTACATAACCTGTAAACAAAAAAACCGTGGTGGCCTATTGGTTTAACCTATGGCCTTAAGCAGAGGGTCGTGGGTTTTAGCTTGGACTTGCACCTTGGAGTGTTTCGGAATTTACGTAGGAAATTACGTTTGAAATTTACCATGAGTTTTACGATGATAGATCGTGAAGAAACTTGTACACATTTACAACGAAAGTCAATGGTGTGTGTGAAGTTCCCAAACCGCACTAAGGAGGAGGCCATTGACCGGCAGTGGGACGTAGGCGTAGGTATATCGGCTGGGATGATGATGATAATGCTAATAGAGAACTATGGAAATTTTTAACTTTGTTAAAAAAAATACAGAGGTTTAAAGAAATCAAGCGTGCGAAAATTTTTTTTGCACTAAATATTTTTAAACCAAGAAAATTTTTTAGAAACCCAACTCCTGAGGCTTCTGAGCTGCTGCCAGTGACGTGGGTGCCAGCCACCAGGGACCGGTGGAACTACCTGAACATAGACTCGGAGCTGACCATGGAGACCAGACCCTTCCACGACAGGATGGCTTTCCTAGAGCTGTTCTACAGGATGTACGAGAAAAACCAAATTGGTTACGAAAATTATGCTTAAAATGCATTTTGGAACATTCTAATTTCTAATCCAGACACTTTCTTTCTTTTCTAAATTGACATGCTTGGTATTTTCTTTATTTAAAATACATAATTGAGTATAAAAAATTGTTTTGTTTTATTTCCACAATGCTCATTATTAGAGGAGGCCTGTGCCCTTTTCTGGGACATATAATATGTTATTATAATTGGCCAAGATTTACTTTAAAAAGTCAAAAAAAGCCTAAGTCAAAATTCTTTATTCAATTTAGGCATCAAATTGATGCTCCTATGAACGACAAAGAATCTACCACTGGTTCGGAAAAACCCTGTTGAGAAGATTCCGGCAAGAAACTCAACAAGGTACATTTTTTTCAAACAGATCTACATTGTTATTCAATTACATACATTTAAAGTATTTTAATATAACTAAATTTTTTAACACTATTTGAGACTAGAGATCGCCAATGTGGATCGGAATCACATATTTCTAAACATCCCTGTCCCTGAACATTAAAAGTAAAGAAAAGGCTGAATTTGATTGCGCTTTCCATTAGGTCACATATTATTATATTATGTTTGAAAATAAAATTGTAACACTTTGGAGTCTAGACTTCTAGACATTTTTCTGGTTTTTGTTGAGATGTCGAACAAAGATGTGAAGCAACATTGGTACCTTATTTCTTTTGTCATTCCAGTCTGTTTTAAGTACGACGCATGCTTTTCCCTCAGGAACATGCCTTACATTCACGATCACAGCACAATAATACAGCATTTCACTAAATAAGATTAATTCATTTGCGACAAGGAAATACTAGATGTTTTTTTAAACAAATAGCCTGTCAAGTCATAAACATTTCATTCCTCCTTTGTTTTTGTTTCAGAAATTCTTTCGACGGCTGTCATTTTGACAATAGCTCGAACAGTTACCGCAAATAACTTTAATTTCAGATAGCCAGCAGCATACTTATTTCATGTAGGCGAATTGTAAGGAAAATTTAGGATCAGTTTCAACGAGGGCAACGACGAGGGCAATCACAGGAGCGTTGCCGACCCTTTTAGAAATTGGTAGGCTCGTTTTTTAAAGATCCCTAAGTTGTTACCACAGTAAGCTGATTCCAGATCTTCGTCAAGCGAGGAAAGAAGTTTCGCTTAAAACGCACGGTACTAGACTGCCAATCATCAAGATGGTGAGGATTAAAAAAACTAAAAAACACGCTTTAAAAAAATAAAAATAAAAAGTAAAAATAAATTAATAAATTTCAATTCACTATTCTTATAGTGCAGTAAAAAATCTTAATAAGCAATTATTATATTGTTATAACCAGATCAAAATTTGTAAACAATTCTAAATATTGATAAAATAAATAATAATAGTTTAAAATATTTTATTGTAAAAAAAGCGTGGGGTGCATGGTGTCAATTGTCAAGGATTATCATTTTGATAACATCTTAAAAAGCACCCCACGCTTTTTTTACAATAAAATATTTTAAACTATTATTATTTATTTTATCAATATTTAGAATTGTTTACAAATTTTGATCTGGTTATAACAATATAATAATTGCTTATTAAGATTTTTTACTGCACTATAAGAATAGTGAATTGAAATTTATTAATTTATTTTTACTTTTTATTTTTATTTTTTTAAAGCGTGTTTTTTAGTTTTTTTAAACTATTATTTATTTTCTATTTTTTAGTTGCATTTTTTTTACAGTGACAGTTTCCATGTGCTAAAAAGAGACCCCCCAACCCCCTAAACCCAACCCCCCAACATCCCCCAACCCATTTCCCCAACCCCCCCAAACACCTAACCCCAACCCCCACCCCATTTCCTCAAACTTCCCCCAAACCCCTATCCCCAACCCCCCTTACCCCCCAACCCCAACCCCCTAAAACCCCAACCCCGAACCCCCCTTACCCCCTCCCCATTTCCCACAACCCCCCAACCTCCCTAACCCACGAACCCCTCCAACACCCCACACCCTTAACCCCAACCCCTTAAACCCCCTTCCCTTCCCATTTCCCTTCAACCCCCCACCCCTCCACCTACCCCCCTTCCAGCTCCATCATCAAACCCTTGTTACCATCTAGGCCTCTTACCCCCTCCCCATTTTCCACAACCCCCAAAATCCCTAACCCCCGAACCCCCAAACACCCCCACCCTATTTTCCCCAAACCCCCCCTAACCCCCCCACCCCCTAACCCCAACCGCCACACCCTTACCCTCAACCCTCTAAACCCCCGACCCCCTTACCCCCACCCCATTCCCCCCCCCCCCCCGCCACCTGCCCCCCTTCCAGCTCCATCATCAGACCCTTGTTACCATCTAGGACCAAAGTACTCGTCAAAACGAATCAAACGAGCCCAAACTCGGTGGGGTTGTGTCGTTTTATTGTGGAGTGCCTTTGGCCATCTTCCAGCTCCATCATCAGACCCTGGTTACCATCTGGGATCAAAGTGCTCGTCAAGACGAATCAAACGAGCCCAACTCGATGGGGTTGTGTCGTTTTATTGTGGAGTGCCTTTGGCCATCTTCCAGCTCCATCATCAGACCCTGGTTACCATATGGGATCAAAGTGCTCGTCAAGACGAATCAAACGAGCCCAAACTCGATGGGGTTGTGTCGTTTTACTGTGGAGTGCCTTTGGCCATCTTCCAGCTCCATCATCAGACCCTGGTTACCATATGGGATCAAAGTGCTCGTCAAGACAAATCAAACGAGCCCAAACTCGATGGGGTTGTGTCGTTTTATTGTGGAGTGCCTTTGGCCATCTTCCAGCTCCATCATCAGACCCTGGTTACCATCTGAGATCAAAGTGCTTGTCAAGACGAATCAAACGAGCCCTAACTCGACGGGATTGTGTTATTTTATTACATAGTTCCTATGGCCACCATCCAGCTCCATCATCAGATCAGCTCCATGTTACAATAATATTGCATTGTCATCCAATTTACACATATGTGCAAAATTTCAGCTCAATCGGAAACCGGGAAGTGGGTGAAAATTATGCTCAAAGATTCCGTTACATACATACATAGTTAGTTACAACCCAAGCTAATATAAAGCGTGTTAATAATAAAAAAAGATAGACGGTTCCTCGAAGTGCGGTAGTGGAATTTAGCCGCAGGCAGCAATTCGAACAGTTCGTCAGAACACCCCATGATAAATATATGCAGAGCGACGCCACATCCACATGACATATTGACTGGTTGTTGGAAGAGAGTGTGTGATGAATGTTTCAAGTTTTGTGAGATGATAGATGCACGTCCGTCCGTCCTCGTGTTATTAATTAATTTATTTTTATTTTTTGTTGCTTGATATAATGAGGTACAGTACGGGTATAATATACGGTACAGTATTTATTATTCTGTCTTACTCAGTACTTTGGTATCATACTGTCATGCTGTGTAAGTTTTTACAAATCTATACATATTAATAAATCTGTAACAAGTCGGTGTCTGTACATTGAAGATATTTGAGAAAAACTGCCACTAGGGCTATTTACTAGCGCAATAGAACCCAAAACAATGTTTTTTAGAATTATTGTCTGTTTGTCTGTGCGTTTGTCCGCGCTAATCTCAGAAAAGGCTTAACCTAGAAGGATGCGGTTTCACTGATATGTTGGTATTTTCTTGGATTAACATTTAATGTTTGTTTCATTTGAATCGGTTCACAAATAAGAAAGATACGTCTATTTTAAGAATTTATAGAACAGTTTTTAGAAGTAGTGACTTGGGAGTAGGTACGGTGGTGAATGTGAACGCGGGTGTGCGGGGGGGGGGGTTCGGTGGGGGGTTGGTGAGGGAGGGGGGGGGGGGTTGCGGGGGGGGGGGGTAATTTTTTTTTATATCGAGGAACTAAGGAGAGCCATAATTGATGAAAAAGCAAATTGATAAAAAAAAATAAGCTGCCCAAATTACTAATTCCACGCGGACGGAGTCGCGGGCAAAAGCTAGTAAATAAATAAATCCCTCCGCAAAGCCAAAGGATCGAGTAGACCAGAGAGTGCCTGATTATAGACAAATCGAGCAGCTCTACGTTGGATGCGGTCAAATGGAAGAATTTGGTACTTCGGTGCCCCGGCCCAGAGATGAGAACAGTACTCCATGTGCGGTCTAACCTGCGCCTTATAGACTTTCGTAATTGTGATGTTAGTAAGATTAGAAGGATGATGGGATTTTGTCAGAATACATTCTCTAGATAGATACTACCTATGTATATTTTGTAAGGATTTCCCGTACTGATTTTCTAATATCTAATCATGAGATTTACCATCGATCGGCTTGTTCTTATCGATTATCACTGAATGTCTCTTTTACTCGTAAATTAATCAGTGAACTAAACTCGGTGGTGACTAGTTCTTAATTAACTCAATCTTATCATTACCATTATATCTATAATGATGAAGCCGCAAGCCACAGTTAAGATAGTAAATTACAATTGTCATCATTAAAATTTATAATTTCACTAAATACTTTGATAGACTCTTAAAAACAATAGATAATAAGGTTTTTTTAAGAAATCATTGTTAGTCTAGCTTTGGGAATGAACTTTTTGGACTTGCATTGTCATAATAAGAGAGAAGGATAATAATTGAGAAGACGTGGTGGCCTAGTGATTTGATCAGGGTTCAAATCCTGGCTCTCTTTTTCGGAATTTATGTGCGAAATTACTTTGCAATTTACATTGAGCTTTACGGTGAAGGAAAACATCGTGAGGAAACCTGTATACACCTGCGAAGAAATTCAATGGTGTGTGTAAAGTTCCCAATCCGCACTGGGCCCGCGTGGGAACTACGGCCTAAGCCCTCTCATTTTGAGAGGATGCCTGTGCCCTGCAGTGGGACGTATACAGGCTGGGATGATGATGATGATTATGAATAAGACAGAAGGATCTAAGCGTCCTGCTCGCACAAAACTGGGAAGAGATCGCAGAAAACAGGGCGCGTTGGCGCCAACTCGTATCGGACGGAGGCCAAGATCCACTTCGGGTCCCTGAGCCTACCGAGTGGAGTAAGTAAGTTAGATTAAATAAATAAATATCACGGGACAATTCACACCAATTGACCTAGTCCCAAACTAAGCAAAACTTGCACTATGGGTACTAGACAACGTAAGTATTTCTATCTTAATTACTTATACGTGCCGAAGGAAGATGATAAATTGATTAAGATGGTAAATTTTGGTATATTGATCTAGGCACTCGCTTATTGAGTGAGTTTGAAGTCACATTACAATAAGTCCTATAGTATATTTTAGGACACTGGGCGGCAAGAGGCTAAGGTTACTAAATTGAGTGCCCTTTGAAATTTCGACAAACTGTTTGTCGAATTTCATTTAATTGAAAACGATATATCGAATATTTAATACTAATATTTTCTCCTGGATTTATTTCATTTCACCGACTAGTCATTACATTTGAAACAAGTGTAAGAACAACAGTACAAGAATTATTATTTGCTTAAAAATACATTTCATCAACTATTCATGAGACAGAACAACTACATATCATTTATTTCTTCGATGTATTATTATAAAACACTTTTATTTCATATTCAATTACATAGTATAACAATATATTCTACTAGTTTTAGTGATAACTTTTAATTTATTATTGTGCATAAAATGACAGGTACTTTAAGACGAAGAATAAAAAAAAAAACCGGCCAAGAGCGTGTCGGACACGCCCAAGATAAGGTTCCGTAGCCATTACGAAAAAATCAAGTAATACTTTTCTAAGGATTTCATATGTGTACGGAATCTTCCAAGTTTAGGTATGTTTTATACCTTAGGCTACTATTTACTCTTAAACTACAAATAATTCCCAAGCAATCTTAACCGCTATAATTTTCCTTGTAAATTTGATATATTTACTACCATTCTGAATTTTTTCAAATTTTTCCACCCAACAGTTTAGATTTTAGAGGGGGGGGGACGGTCGATTTTAATGAAAATTTTCACTTTAAAGTTGAATATTTCGCAAACAGATCACTGAATAGAAAAATCATGTTAGCAACCCCCTAATGGTTTTAAAGACCTATCCAACAATACCCCACACTATAGGGTTAGTCGAGAAAAAAAAAATCACCCCCACTTTATGTCTATGGGAGGTACCCTAAAAAAAAAATATTTTTTATTTTTTTATTTTACCACTTTGTTGGCGTAACTGATATGTATATTCATGCCAAATAACAGCTTTTTGGTACTAACAGTCTCTGAGCTTAGCCGCGGACAGACAGACAGACAGACAGACGGACAGACATGGCGAAACTATAAGGGTTCCTAGTTGACTACGGAACCCTAAAAAGATAGAAAAGTAAATCTCGTTTTATTACAGCGAGCGAGCGAGACGGATCGGAGCGAAAGCGACTCGGATAGGTTAGGTTCATAAAAAAACTCTCGCTACGCTAAACTCCCGCATTAGCCTTTGGTGTTAGGTATTTTTTTAATGACCACCCTGAAAGTCTTGCTGTTTTAAAAGCAACTGCAATTATTAGTGATTCATTGATTATGATTACTAAACAAAATTAACAACCTACATCCGTCCGCGAGCATATTGCGTTTCGTTCCTCGCATATACATTATACATATAATTGAAGTTGTGAAATGATAAATATTAAAGTAATATTCTACGATATAACATTTACAACATTCAAAAAAGTATGAAATAATAAAATATGAAATGAATATCTGCCAAATAAACAATATATTAAATAATATTTCCAGAAATTAAAAATCGATGATTTGAAAATACTCATTCTAATCATTTCAGGTAATGAATATTGAAAAAATATAAAACTTTGACTATTAACTGATATTCGATTAAAAGTATGTCGACATTTCAAGGGTAAACCTAATAAATTAAATTATGCTTATTAGCAAATTATGGAAGATTAAATACATATATTTCGGTTTTCTCTTGAGGGTTTACTGGATTTTTGATGACGTTCAGTTAAACTTTCCAAACCATCTGCAAAAATAATACATTGCTATTACTGTCCAGTGTATTATGTCTGACTGACTTCATCCACCCCTTTCTCCCCTTGGATCTTAGAATCTGAAATTTTACGCAGAAAGTTTTCTTAGCACGACTTTGACGAGTAAATAATATAAATGGACTAGCTGTTGCCCGCGACTCCGTTTGCGAAGTATTTTTTTGGAGTATAAAAATAGCCTACGACGTATTCACAGACCTACCGAATTTAGACGAAAAATTTGATAAAATTGATACCAAACGGTCTAGCCGCTTCGGAGTAGTTCGATAACAAACACCGTGACATGACATTTTTATACAGGGTTATTGGTAATTCGACATATTCCCGTTAAGGGGTTATGGGGGAGGTCATTTGCAATCATTTTTGTCCCATAATGCCTTATGCAAAAATGAACCATTTCTGAGAAAATTGAAATTTAAGTTTTTTGAAAAAAAAGTCGGAAACGCATCTTCAAAAATTTATTTAAAAAAAAGTTGGCCATTTAAGTAAACTTTTTTTATTTTTTTATGTACAAGATAAAATAGCTGTTTTTATGCAATATTAAAAGTATAATTATCTGTACACGTTTAAGAACGCAAGACCAAAAAGTAAAAAAAATATGATTTTTTTATAAGGTTGTTCAAAATGAATGGCACAATAACAGAAAATTTTATTATTACATTTGGCGTGCAGATTGTACGGAAAACATGCACGTATTTCTAGCTTTCTATCAAGCTACTAAAACTATCATTTTTGTAAATGGTTGCCAGAAAAAAATAATCACAAAGGACGTAGGAAGAAAATCACGACCGAACATTTCTCAAAATCAACTCATCAATGAAAAATTTATTAAAAAAAAAGTTGGCCATTTCTGTCATTTTTTTTTATTTGGTTGTGTACAAGATAAAATAGCTGTTCTTATGCAATATTGAAAGTGCAACTATCTGTACACGTTTATGAATGCGAGACCAAAAAGTAAAAAAAAATATGATTTTTATCAGGCTGTTCAACATTAATGGCACAAAAACACAAAAAATTAAAATTTGTTGTTTCAAATTATGAGAAATAAAGAACCTATTTGAAAATAGAACTTCTTACTTTGATAATCTTATAAAAAAATAATTAACTGTGTTTATTTTTCGTAATTATTATGATCCCAGACATAGTAATCTGCTTAGTAAATAAAATGTTGTGCATTAACTAAACGAATTTGCCGCCGATTTTCAAAAATACACAATGTTTTTTTAATGAGATTATCAAAGTAAGGAGTTCCATTTTCAAATTGCTTCTTTATTTCTTATAATTTGAAATGGAAGTTCTTACAAATTTCGTAGTCAGCAACTGCAACAAATAAGGAACATTTATGATGGGTATCAAATGTAAATAAAATAAAAACATCGTCGGATTTCAAACTTAATTGTTTTTTTGTTTCAATTTGGTATTTTACATTAGTTATTGTTGTTAGTTGTATTTATAACAGTTATTATTGATAGATTCAGTGTGAGTTAATTTAAAAAAATGTTCGGACGTAATTTTCTTCCTACGTCCTTTGTGCTAATTATTTTCTGCCAAGCATTAACGAAAATCATATTATTACTTAATAGCTTTTTAGAAAGCTAGAAATACGAACACGTTTTACGTATAATCTGCACGCCAAATGCATACGTAAAATTTTCGGTTTTTGTGCCATTAATGTTGAACAGCCTGATAAAAATCATATTTTTTTTTACTTTTTGGTCTCGCATTCATAAACGTGTACAGATAGTTGCACTTTCAATATTGCATAAGAACAGCTATTTTATTTTGTACACAACCAAATAAAAAAAAAAGACTTAAATGGTCAACTTTTTTTTTAATAAATTTTTCATTGATGAGTTGATTTTGAGAAATGTTTGGTCGTGATTTTCTTCCTACGTCCTTTGTGATTATTTTTTTCTGGCAACCATTTACAAAAATGATAGTTTTAGTAGCTTGATAGAAAGCTAGAAATACGTGCATGTTTTCCGTACAATCTGCACGCCAAATGTAGTAGTAAAATTTTCTGTTATTGTGCCATTCATTTTGAACAACCTTATAAAAAAAACATATTTTTTTTACTTTTTGGTCTTGCGTTCTTAAACGTGTACAGATAATTATACTTTTAATATTGCATAAAAACAGCTATTTTATCTTGTACATAAAAAAATAAAAAAAGTTTACTTAAAGGGCCAACTTTTTTTTAAATAAATTTTTGAAGATGCGTTTCCGACTTTTTTTGCAAAAAACTTAAATTTCAATTATCTCAGAAATGGTTCATTTTTGCATAGGGCATTATGGGACAAAAATGATTGCAAATGACCTCCCCCATAACCCCTTCACGGGAATAGGTCGAATTACCAATAACCCTGTATATAAGAAAGATTTTACGAAATTCTCAAAATTCGGCTGTTTTCTTGAAAATTTAAGAAACATCATATACAATTATATACTTACACGTACACAAAATAATACCAAGAGCAATGTTCAACGCGATATCTCATCAAATGAGTGTATGATAGTGTACTGCACTGATTCTGACGCCGATTACAAGATTTTCTTACGTCGTATCTGTGAACAATGACAACATCAAATATCTCTTGATTATTAATATCTGTTGATCTATTAATGATTATTAATATCTTGTAAATGATAATAATGATGCTTTAGGCAAATGATATCATATATTATTGAGCAATATGTACTGAAATCTTAAAGACCACGTATGCAGAAAGAAATTAATTATTTATACATAAATTTAAGACGATTTGTGTTCCCATTGAATGTTATTGACCAAGTTAGCGCAAAACGTCTTTAATAATATATTTTAGTTTGGATAAAAAAATCTTTCGGACGCCCAGCTTTCCAGTTGTCTTTTTACCAATAATACGTCGCATTTGCCAGCCGATTTTCACAAAATTTGTGAATATTCGAAAATTATAATTTATTTTGACAATTCATTTTTTGGAAATAGCATGGCTAGTAGTAATGATGAAAACGAAAAGAGGTCTACGGCTCACACAGCTACTAGTCATAGTTTCATTTACAATAAAACGTAACCCAACTTTAAATGTAAATTAAATTGTAGCTAATCGTTGAACAAGTTTTAATGGAAATTACATGCCATCAGCTTTAAGACTACCTCCATAATACCATAGACTAACATCTAATAATGTAATGAACAGGAATCTGAATGAATAAATGAATATAAATAAGGAAATGACATACCCATATTATTATAATATAGTCAACCTAGTAAGTGCACGAAATAGTACGTTACAATTTTTAGAGACAGTTTCTACATCAGAAGAAGAATAAGGCTGTTTGTGCATTTGATATTGTAAGCCACGTAAATGACATTTAGACTTGAGGGTGGTCAAGAAGATTCTTGGTCGACTGTCTATTACCGAACACAAAAAATAATCATCAAACTGGTTTATAACCGGTGAAGATTATTAAAGTAAAAATATTAAAAATACACATAAATATAACTGTACTGAAAAATGAGTAAGAACAAGGAGAAGGCTCCGTAAGGGCCTACGCTAGCTGACGCGGATTACCCGGAACGGACGCCCGTCGTGCGGGCGTCTAATAAGAAATTGTATGAACAGCGCTAAGTGGCGATTTTAGGTAGATTTTTTACGGAGCGAGACCCACGAGCGTGCGCACGCGGAGGGTGTTCGCGTCAGCTAGCGTAGGCCCCAAGATTTTTGCGTTTGTGGAACCAAAATCGGTGGAGCTCTGTAGCGTTATAATTGCCATATCCCATCATCATCCCAGCGTATATATGTCCCACTGCAGGGCACAGGCCTCCGAACGAAAGGGCTTGGGCCGTAGTTCCAACGCGGGCCCAGTGCGGATTGCAAACTTTTCCCATGCGTTACGAAAATCGACTAATAACATATCTGTTAACAAAACAACCCAATGACCACGCGTGGTATGGTGTGTGGTCGCTTGTAGTAGATTTCCGTAACATACGGGATACGGCGGTTGAAACATAACAGAGCTCCACCCAAATAATAACTTAGCTAACACTGAAGTATTTGCCGGCAGCATTTATGCTGAGCCTGAGCCTATTGCCACGAAGTTTTTTTTTGTTTTGTGTGTTTCTTTTTATTTTACATGTATGGTTGTGGCAATAAATGGATTTTTATTTTTTATTTATTAAGTCAGTAGTGCTTTTTGGTTGTAGTTTTGAGGAGGAAGACTAAAGCCTTACTACAGTGCACCTGCTTGCCCCAACCAAATCGGTATACTACTTTATGAAAAAAATCTGGTGGCCATTATCGATTATTGTGTAAGCTGTATGAACAAAAATAAAAAGCATCACGAAAAAGTAACACAAAAATTTAATTTTTGTTATATTTAAAAATCTATTCTTATTGATTACTCAAAAAAGATAGCCTTAATGATCACAAAGCTTATGGAAAACCCAAGATAAGATTCTCGATACGCGCATCTAAGTTACTAAAATTATTAATCTCAAGATAATCTTATAACAGAATTCGTTATAAATACAGAATAGTTTTGAAATTATCATTATTGAGTTGGGACTGAAAGCAAAACGATGTTTTATTCATTGGTTCTTGCTGTTATTGTATCCCAGAGTGTTGGAGCCCTTCCAACACTGGATCCTTTGGTAGATAGCAATGTGGGGCCGATACGAGGACTGCGAGCGACCGATGGTGACTACTCCATGTTCTTGGGTATCCCATATGCTAAGGTCGACGCCAGCAACCCCTTTGGAGTAAGTTTTTTTTTTTACACAAGAATTTTTGTTAATTTTACCATCTGAATTCTAAGCTTGTGCCAAATTTGAAGTCGTTCTGAAAGTTTAAGTCGATTTGGCCAATAGAAATAGCTCAAAATTGAATAAATAATTTTGGGACATAATTAACAAGTAAGCTAAATGTACTAATGCTCGACACCTCAAACGCCCAGTAGATGACACATATCTGTCACCTCTCTTACTATGACATAAGATTGAAGGTGCCATGTATTGGGTCAGTGTTGAACACAGGGACGTTTAAAGCTAAATTAAGCTTGTAAAAATACTTGGAGTATAGTCTCCTCAAAGCATAAAATCTTGCAAGTTGAACTTTACTTACGTCTAGAGATCGGATTGATTTGAAAATTATGTATAGATTATGTAATTAAAATGACAATGTAAGTCACTAAAACACGCAGTCAAAAAAAATATGATCAGCATTTTCTTGTAGACAATTATTACTTCTCTTAGGGGTTCATTGTTAAGCATTCTTATCGTTTGGTTGGGTTTAGCAGTCGGTTATTCTTTCAACAAAATGAACACTCCTCTTTTAGTACTCCATCTTTTTTTCATATAAAAAAATATTATAGTTATCACATAATATAGTTTTAACACATAATGTAATTTTAATGTACTATATCATATTCACATGTTCAGTACCGTATCTTACTACAGCTGAAGTACAGTCAGACATGATTATATTATTGAGTCACATGCCACTGTTCGTAATTTGGCCGTGTAAGCCGTGTAATACTAACCGACTTTATTAATGACAATATTATTAAGTATGACGTCTGTTACTACAAATATTTATTATCCGGCTAAATTATGATCAGTAACAATGCTGTGGTGTATCTTTATCCAGCAGTTCTTAAGCATAACGTAGCAAAGTTTATAATGTCATTTTCTTTTTATAGCTTTCAGTTCCTCAGCCGAAATTTGAAGAAATCTTCGAGGCATTTGATGACTCAGCGCACTGTCCTCAAATTGAAGAATTTAACAACTCCGTTGTAGGTGTTATTGATTGCCTAAATCTTAACGTGTACGCGCCCACATCTGCTAGCTCTGAAAACCGTTTGCCTGTGCTTGTTTGGATCTTTGGAGGTGGATACAACGTTGGTTATTATGGACGAACCGTCTATGGGCCAAGGTTTTTGGTTAGACATGACGTGATTTTGGTTACGGTGAACTATCGTTTAGGTCCGTACGGCTTCATGTGCTTAGATAACCCAATTGTACCCGGAAACCAGGGACTAAGGGACCAGAGATTAGCCTTACGATGGGTCAAAAATAACATTGAAGCATTCGGTGGAGATTCTAATAAAATAACTGTCTTCGGAGAAAGTGCTGGTGGGGCATCTGTCGATTTCCAACTTCATCGGCCTCAAGAAAACCTTTTCAACCAAGTTATTTTGCAGAGTGGTAATGTTTTGAATCCCTGGGCAGTGCTGAATTCGGGTAACGAAGCTCCACTCAGATTAGCAGAATATTTCGGTTTTAAAACAAATGACGTCACAGAAGCAGTGCCGTTTTTAGCAACAGTTAGTCCAAATCTTATGATTGAAGCTACAAATCAGTTAGGTTTAGCGTTCAGGCCTTGCGTCGAAAAGAACTTTGAAAATGTTGAAACGTTTTTGTCAAGTCATCCAGTTAATTTACAAACACCAAATGCTAAAGAAATAAAAATCTTGATTGGCTTCAATGACGACGAAGGAGTAGCATTCTATGGCAATTTAGACGTAGAAATTCTGAAACAACTTGACATCATCGCCGAAAATGTTGTGGAAAGTTTTAATTTTGATGACGAACTTTATGAGGAAATGACGGAAATCCTTAGACATTTCTATTTTGGTGACGAAGAAGTCGGCGAGGAAACAAGACGAGCAGTTATAAACGTCAGCTCTGATATCGGTTTTGCTCATCCAACGCAAAGGAGTATTAGAAAATACTTAGAAAGTGGAGCTGAATCTGTTTATTCGTACGTGTTTTCATACGTTGGACAAAGAAATTTCTGGAAAGAAATGGAAAACATCACTATCGGAGGGGCAGCGCATGCTGACGAAATAAGTTATTTATTTGATGTATCATATATGAAAGAATTAATGCCGTACGAAGACGAAGTAATTGTTGACAGGATGACCACTTTGTGGACCAATTTTGCAAAATATGGGTACGTATTTTGTATTTTGATGATTACGCCATTATTAAGGAATAGTTGAATAGTAGCCTTGATTTTGTAGCCATTAGTTTGCTTATTTTTACACCACTTATATACAGAAGATGTAACGTAGATTCAACAAGATAGACTGAAGATCTTGTTAAAATTGCAGGAACAACTTGGATGCGTTGATCGCAGGAGTGTTAGTTGTAAAACCCTTTGGGGGATGCCATTATATATTTGTGGCCGTATTTTAGCTGATAATGATGATGATGATAAAGAAAATGATAATAATTATAAATTTTAAGATTTTTTAAGAAATAAAGCGCCAAAATGCCTGTGCCTGTTAGGTACTGTTAAAAATTAGTACTTTGACTTTTCGCATCAACTATTTGTAAACGAAACAAATCTTTTAGTAACCCAACTCCTGAGGCCTCTGAGCTGCTGCCGGTGACGTGGGTGCCAGCCACCAGGCACCGGTGGAACTACCTGAACATAGACTCGGAGCTGACCATGGAGACCAGACCCTTCCACGACAGGATGGCCTTCCTAGAGCTGTTCTACAGGATGTACGAGAAAAACCAAATTGGTTATGAAAATTATGCTTAAAACTAATTGAGGAACGATTAAACTTAAGCACCCGTTATACCTTCTTATTTTCATGTTTATTTTATTCATTCATACATAATACATAAATGAGAATCAAAATCTGGCTTTATTTTATTTACAAACTAAAATTATAGTTAAAAAAATAAAGGAAATTTACACATACATACATACATAAAAACACACGTATACATACATTCATAAAATCACGTCTGTAATCTTAAAGGAGGTAGGCAGAGCACTTGAAATGTTAGATTTTCGTTTCGACACCACTTTTAGCAATTTTATGTTTAAGGGTAAAAGTAGTATAATAGTGACAGGTCTACCGCCTAAAATATACCTTAACCCATGCCCTTAGTAGCTTCTTACGGCAACCACGGAAGAAATTGAGAGATTTAATTACAACCATACTTATAAATTTGGGGGCAAAATTTAATGACAAGTAGCGAGTTCCTTTATCGATAAACTCAACTATCGACGCTTTTCCCATATACTAGAGTGATCGCTAACAGTTTTTAAATATAATTTTATAGAAAGTATGGATACAATTTAAGCAAAATAATAAATCAACTCTCTTCTTCTTTATCCTAGTAAAGCCCACGTCATATTTTGACCATCATACAATTTTGAAAGTTATTGTCAATCAAGAAAGTTGACATTTGCTTTGACACATGTAATCAATTTAGTATGTTAGGCCACAGAATATATAATAGTACTGACGTACAGAATGGAAATGGTCCGCCCCGCACCGATTCGAATTACCCCACCCCTCAAGGCGCAGATAGCCGGAAACCGCCAGAAACAGGAAGAGTGCGCGCGCGATGTATGTAGGCGTACGCGTGTACAGACGTCGTCGTGCTTATGTGGATTCAAGAACGCGTATTTGTACGTCGTGTCCGCCGCGTGGTTAGGCTTTACGAGGTTATTTTACCCACCCACCCTCTTTTTGTGTCGGGGGTTAAAAATGGTACGATTTCTGTACAGACGAAGTCGCGGGCAACAAGTAGTACTCACAGATATAGTATAAATCTTCGAAGGTGAACTTTTCGCTTCGAACCCTTATGTTTCAAAACAAACGGTATCTTCATAGTATTAAGGTTCAAATTTAATGTAATGGCTCGAAGCGAAAAATTCACCTGGGAAGATTTATACTATACACACACATAAAACTTTCGCATACAGTCATTTCATTACAATAGTTGCTTAAAACATTTTTACTAGCATCAAAGTACTCAAAATACATTTTATCTGGCCTCCCAGAGTGTCCTTAAAAAACTGATAATAATAAAGTGTTCGATAGATGCATCAGAGTTTAGATAACTTCATTTATCTGAAGATAACTACCTCTCTTTCAAAGGCACTTGGAGTTACCAATGTCAAGTTGCATCCGATGAGAAAATGACGTCCCATTTTCTGTTGGCATTAGTTATTTTATTTCAATATGTTGGAGCAGTTCCGCGGGTGGATCCACTTGTGGATAGCAAGGTGGGGCTGATCCGAGGACAGGTGGCTACTGACGGAGACTACTCCATGTTCCTGGGCATCCCCTATGCTAAAGTTGACGAGGCAAACCCTTTCGGGGTAAGTTGTTTGACAAAAATATCAATGAATTACAATATTGTTACCTTGTTTTGCCACTACAGTGCACCGTACAGCTACCTACTTCTGACAAAAACTCACTAAATTAATTAATCTACTATCAGGTTAGAGGAAAAGTTATAACAGTTCTGAAAAAAAGCCAAAAATCCATGAACTGAAACAAAATTACTTTGCTCACCCGCGACCTTATGATAATTACGTTTATCCAAGAAATGTGTGTTCGTGCAGTTTCTCCACCCGTACTGTACGAACACACACAAATCACACAAACTCAACTATCATCACCATAAATCTACGCTGACGCTCTGGTTGAGTTTGATACTCGTCAGTGTAGATGGGTGGCGGGTGGTGATAGTTGGGTTTTTGTCGAATGTTACAATGGTGTCGGATATCAAATATTCATCATATCACAATAACAATCATCCATAGTTTTCATTTAAGTAAAACGTATAATTTATTGTGGCATTTGTTAAACTATTACGAAAAATTTATCAATTTTCATATTTATAACCTTGTTAAGATTAAAACATGAAATATGTTCGTTTTTAATCGATTACGATGAAATTACAATCGATTATTTTATTAAGGTCTGTGTTCATTGGCACATTGCGTAAATGATACATGCCAATGAATAAATTAAAAAAGTAGCTTGAACAGAAAAGTAGCATTTTGATCCCTGTCGTCAGGGAGCAAAATCTACTTTTCCGAATGAAAGGTGTGAAAAGTTATGTGTCTCTATTTATTATCGCTTAACTATGTGACATGGTTTTTTTTTTTCATATTTTATACAGAACTGGTGTAACTGAATCTTTCGCCTGGTATCAGGTTATTATTGAGTTTTGGGACACCTTCCTGTATGTTAATATGCCAAAAACGCCCCCCACTTTCGTATAAAACAATACATTATGTCAAATAGGCTCAACTATCTCAAACACTACACAAATCGTTAACGCATTTTGAACCCGCTACGAGTTCATTTATAAAAGCTTACGAGTAGTTAACAAACACTCGATCATTATCCGTTGCCAAACCAAACGAATATCATACTCGCATACGAGTTGAACGGTGTTGGTTAACTAAGCTTTGATGATGAGTTCGTAGAACGGCACTTCATGCAATGAAATAAATATAATATTACCTACTGCACTGGAGTCTCATGGAATATGGAAGAATCAAACACCGCGATCCACAATAGATATTTATAGCTTTTGATAACAAAACAATAAATTAACTAATCTAAATATTATTTATACGTACTAAATACTACCAAGGATGATATACTGGATTGGCAGTCGCCATAGTACGGATCGGCCGCGGTTTTTGTAGTTCGATTATTAAATCTCGATGGCGCTGAAATATAGCCAGAGGCTTTGAAGGCAAAACAATAAGACTACAGATATTAATAATATTCTTAAAGCTTACTACTAGTTTTAATTTATTATTTCAGTCATCAGTTCCTTATCCACCTTTCGAGGACACGTTTGCTGCCTTTGACGACTCGGCCATTTGTCCTCAAGTTGAAGAATTTAACAACACTATAGTCGGGACCATTGATTGTCTGCATCTCAACGTATACGTTCCTACTGCTGCTTCTTCCAGAAACCGTTTGCCTGTCCTCGTTTGGATCTATGGAGGTGGTTTTGAAATTGGATTTGCAGGAAGATATCTTTACGGTCCAAAGTTTTTGGTCAGACATGACATCATCTTGGTTACGCTCAACTATCGCCTGGGGCCGTACGGTTTCATGTGCCTCGATACACCTGCAGCACCCGGCAACCAGGGTCTCAAAGATCAACAACTAGCTCTAAGATGGGTTAGAGACAACATAGAAGCATTCGGTGGTGATGCTAACAAAATAACTATATTCGGTGAGAGCGCCGGATCGGCGTCAGTAGACTTTCACCTACATCAAGAACAAGAAAATTTATTCAATCAAGTTATAATGCAGAGTGGTACTATTGTTAACCCTTGGGTTGTGACTAATCCTGGTATCGAAGGACCGTTAAAATTGGCTGAACATCTCGGTGTTATCACAAGCGATGTGAATGAGGCATTGGCATTTTTAGCAACAGTTGATACAAAGCTAGTCATAGCTGCTACAAGTGAACTGGGTTTGTCTTTCCGACCTTGTGTAGAGAATAACTTCGATGATGTAGTTCCGTTTATAACAGAACATCCAATTAACTTACCTGTACCAAATGCTCGCTTTGTTAAGATTTTCATTGGATTCAATAATGACGAAGGACTAGTTTATTATGGGAATGCAAACGCTGATTCATTATCTAACTTAGATATCGTAGGTGATTCGTTAAATGAAGCTTTTGATTTCGACAGCCACACTTTTGAGGAAATGTCGGAAATTCTAAGACATTTTTACTTCGGTGACAAAGATGTGAGCGAAGAAACTAAACGTCAAGTTATAAGATTTATGCTCGGATATGAGTTTTGGTCATCCGACGCAGAGAATTCTGCGAAAATACTATGACAACGGAGCTACTAACATATTTTCATACTTATTTTCATACGCAAGTGAGAGAAATTTAGTAAAATATAATAATAAAATTACTATTGGCGGTGCGTCTCATGCAGATGAAATTAGTTATTTGTTTGATGTATCTTACATGAAACAGATTATGTCAGATGAAGAACAAGTCATAGTCGACAGAGTGACAACTTTGTGGACCAACTTCGTAAAATATGGGTAGGTATAATTTTTTGAATAACAGCAGTTGAACAGAAAAATAACCATTGCAGATTATCTATGCATATAAAAAGGAAAGTCCTGACTGATTAGCTCACTGACATTAGCCAATGAATGATCATTCACTGATTGACTGACTGACTGACTCAACAACACCCAGCCCAAATCCTTGGCCCTAGACTGCTGAAATTTTGCATAGATGTTGTTTTTATAATAATAAATAATATAAGTAAGGAATAAAGACGGATTTTCTAAAATTCTCACGGCCTATGAATAAATGATTTGATTTGATTTGAGATTTATGTTATATTCACTAACTCATGCCAAAGATGATAATGAATTTTTGCTTTATTCAATAAAAGAGAGAAAGAAGCTTTACCACATGATACTAATAAAGTGGATTCTCCTCAGAAGAAATCAGGAAAAAAACTAGCTAAATGATAAACACAAGAAACCGTGGTTATGCTTTAAATTTAGACTTTATTTACTTGTTAGCAACCGAAAACATCAATTCTTTACTTCCAGAGACCCTACTCCAGAGACTACCGACCTGCTACCAGTTAGATGGGTTCCAGCGACCAGTGAACGGTGGAACTACATGAACATAGACTCTGAGCTGACCATGGAGACCAGACCCTTCAACGACAGGATGGCTTTCTTAGACCTTTTCTACAAGATGAACGAAAACAATCAAAAAGGCATACACAAAAGTGATGCATAGAGATCCTTTACTAATGAGATTTAGTTCTATAATTTTTGTTATATGCAGCTATTGTTGATGTAATAGAAAATGAACATAAAAGTACTGTTAAAAAATATTTTGGTCTTAAAACAAGCGATTTCACTGAGGCATTGTCTTTTTTAGTAATCCTTGAAAGCAGCTCCCAAAGCTGCACCAGCTACGTATCAAGTACTTACCTTCTTCTATTTTTAGGGTTCCGTACCCAAATGGTGCCAACGTAACCCTATTACTGCGACTCTGCTGCATGTCTGTCTGTCCGTCAGTCTGTCGCAGGGCTCTATCTCTTGAACTGTAATAGCTTGACACATAAAATTTTCACCGATTATGTATTACTGTGGCCCCTATAACAACAAATTGTATCATGCAAGAAACGGGTTTTTTCAGCGTTTTTTGGTTGCCAGGCGTTGTAAGGCGTTGCTAGGCGGCCTAGGCGACCGTCAGTTGTTCGAATGCTTTGTATGTTAGCGATTTTATTGCTTACATTTCGGATTTTTTTTACTGAACTCTTTTTAAAACATTGTACCTACGGAGGTACAGAATGATCAATAACAGCTAAAACATCATGCAAATACTCATGTATATATTATTATAGTACGTAAACATTCCAGATATCTAGTTCATTTAATTATAGAGGAAACCACAACTAAATATTGTATCATGCCATTCAATATTTTAATGCATATAACATTGAATTTAACACTCGATATTCAGAAACGTGCCTTCTAATATAACCATTTGTACTACATTTTAAATTAATAAAAACCTGTAAAAAATCAATAATTAAGTTAATTTTTATGGAAAGGCAAACACTAACCATATGGCAGACGGGCAGACGGAGAATATATTTTTAATCTACTTTGTCTTGCTTGTATTTATGTGAATTTTAATATAACTTTTTTTGGAAAAAAAAGGTTTATGAGAAGTACTCTGCGCCGCATATTTTATGCCAATAAAATTCTTTTCGAAAGCGTTAGTAGTTAACATAAAAAAATAGAAAAGTGAAAGAGCCTTTTGCGACCTAATTACAGAATAAACGTTTTGATTTTTGGACCGAGGAGACCTAGTAATATGAACCTGTTGACACAATCGGGGTACGGAACCCTTGAAAAAATTCATGTCATAACCATTCAATTAAAGAAAAGGTTTCATAAGATTAAAATACATGCTTATTATCTAATCGTAACCAGTAATTAGAAGGCATTTGGAGAGATTCATCAAGATAACTAACTAAATAATATTTATGGGATTGTTTACGAAGATAAGAACCCAGAACACACGAAATTCACAGAAAGAAAACCGTATCACGGTTTTATTTTATTACTCATTGCACTGTTTGAATCTTTTTTGCAAACATCTGGATGGAAATTACGAGCTGTAAATTGATATTTGCATAAAATGGAGCAGTTCTGCGGTTGGATCCCCTGGTGGACAGCAAGGTGGAGCTGATCCGAGTTCAGGAGGCTATCGATGGAGACTACAACATGTTCCAGGGCATTCCTTAAGTCGACCAATCCTTTTGGAGTAAGTGGTTCAAAAGATCTTAGCATACTGTAGGAACTGATCTAACTATAATTTTAGCGTACCTACATGAAACGCTAAAATAATAAAGGAAATTAATTACCGTACATGAAAACTTACACTAAACTAAAATTAAAGTTGAAAATAAAATAAAAATACACTTACATACATACATGCAATCACGAGTTCTTCCCAGCAAAGTGGTAGACGGAGTCTATTTTTTTCCACTTGCTAAGATCCTGACATAGATCTTTTATATCCACAACACTAATTAGTGTTTTCATACATGTTCGCTGGTTTGGGGTACTTTTTTAAGATCACTTTCTTCAAGACAAAAAAAAATAAGTATGACTAAAAAAAATATAAAAGTTCCCTCTGTGGCGTGGATCCAAATATGCTAGCAGCATTTCATCGGTATATAATAGCAATGCTGACTGACACGTTGTGCGAGGAAGCTACCAACTCTTCGATCCTCTGTGGTATCCGTCAGTTGTTTTGTTTTTTGTTTAATTTAATTACCTAAAAAATATAAAATAAACGTAATTAACAGAAAAACTTGGTTTGTTCCCTTATTTATATGTATAAATAAAGGGTTAGTGTTATCTGAAACTATTGAAGCAATCCTGAAAATTCCTTCAAAAATGGAATGTTAACTAAATATAAATTACGAGTATAAGTTAGTAACTAATTGTATTTTCAATTTCAGCCCTCATACCCCGTGCCTGTGTTCGAAAACACCTTTGAAGCGTTTGATGATACAATAATGTGCCCTCAAATAGATGAGTTTAGTAATGCAGCAGCAGGGACTCTCGACTGTCTACGCCTCAATGTCTACGTGCCGACCATTGCGACCTCAACTAACCAACTGCCTGTACTGGTCTGGATTCATACAGGAGCATTTACCAGCGGATCTTCAGGACGAGCGGTCTATGGTCCAAAGTTCTTGGTTAGGCATGACATCATTTTGGTAACGATAAACTACCGTTTGGGTCCGTACGGATTCTTATGCTTGGATACACCAGCCGTTTCTGGCAATCAAGGACTCAAAGACCAGCAGATGGCGTTGAGATGGATCAAAGATAACATTGAAGCATTTGGTGGTGATGCTAATAGAATTACTCTATTTGGACAAAGCGCTGGTTCAAAATCCATAGATTTTCATATTCATCTATCTGAAGAATTGTTGTTTAACCAAGCAATTTTGCAGAGCGGAACGATTCTAACACCAGGTTTAATTAAAAATCCTGGCAGAGAGGTAGCTTTTCAATTGGCTGAACATCTTGGTCACGCCACGAATGATGTCAATGATGCTCTGTCATTCATTAACACTATTGATACAAATACCATTATTGCTAGTGTGAATGAACTAGGTTTACATTTTGAAGTATGCATTGAGCAACAATTTGACGGTGTTAAAGCACTTGTGACAGATCATCCATTAAATTTACAAGTACCAAATGTTAGGAATATACCACTTTTAGTTGGGTGTACTGATGAAGAGGAGCTTATAACTTATGGTAATGCTAATGGTGATTCTTTAAGAAACTCAGATATTATCGGAAATGCAATAAAAAACAGTTTTGACTTTGAAAATGATACATATTTTAATGAAATGAAAGAAATGGTCAAACAGTTTTACTTCGGAGATAAAAATGTCAGTGAAGAAACATTACAAGAGGTCATATACATGACGTCAGACTTTCGAGCAATAAGCCCGCTGCAAAGAAGTATTAGAAAATATTTTGATAACGGAGCAGACAATATATTTTATTATATTTTCTCCTATGATGGAGAAAGAAATTTCATGAAAAACGTGTTGAATATCACTTTTGGTGGAGCGGCGCACATTGACGACATTGGATATTTGTTCGACGTAGCACTTCTGAAAACTGCGACACTTCAAGATGATCTAATAATGGTAGACAGGATGACTTCCATGTGGACAAATTTTGCAAAATATGGGTATGTCATTTCAATAATCTCTACTAATTTTATGCTGTGAGAAAAACCGAAAATTCAAGAGAAAAAGTGTACCAAAACTTTCATATAATTTTCGAATCATATCGTTAGGTACTTATGGTCATTATAAAGTCTATGAAAAACTTGGCCCACTTTTTTTCTCCTAGTAGGATCGAAAAAGGTCAAGATTCTGAGCAGAAACCACATAAAATTTTCCGAATTTTAAAAAAAGTCAAAAGATACAACAAAATAAAAAATGGCCCATTTACAGTAGGTAAGGTTGGAGCGGTCTTGATGCTCAAAAATATCTGAACACGCACTTTATGAAATCGATAATAGTACTTACTTAGTCTTGTTCAGATATTATCACCACCTAGACATCTCGTGGATAAGGAAATGGACCAGTGCCGTTTTGGTAGCGGTTGGTACCGCTTTTGAAACATTTCAACTATACATAATTACACTGACGAGCAAAAATAAAGGGTCGGTTACAAAATTGACGATAACTACAAAACCCGCTATGATAGCTTCTTCGACTAAAATGAGTTTAGTAAAGAGTTCTATTCTTAACAAGAAAAAGTTTAGTTGAGAATAAAACTCTTTACTAAACTCATTTTACTCGAAGAAGCTATCACAGCGGGTTTTGTAGTTATCGTCATTTTTGTAACCGACCCTTTATTTTTGCTCGTCAGTGTATATACTTGAAAGATAAAGGTTCACAGGGATATGCAATTCGATTACTTAGACTGCATATTCCTGTATTTGCGGTAAAAGAAAATATCGTGAGAGCATCTGCACGCACCTGCAAATAGATTAAATGGTATGTGTGAAATTTTCAAATCACACTGGGCTCGCATGAGAATTAAGGCCTAGGTCGTACTGAAGCGAAGCCTGTGCCCTACAGTGGGTGTATTGGCTATGTGCGAAGTGGGTGGTGGGGTACAGAAAACGATCGCAGCGCACAACATGGCAAAAATTGAAAGTAGATGAGGAGGAAATGTTGTCAACGCTACGCGGCGCCAACGTCGTGCACGTAGCCAGAAGCGGGTGGTGGGGCTATAGAAAACGATCGCAGCGCACAACATGGCAAAATTTGGAAGTAAATGAGGAGGAAATGTTGTCAACGCTACGCGGCGCCACCGTCGTGCACGTAGCCAGAAGCGGGTGGTGGGGGTATAGAAAACGATCGCAGCGCACAACATGGCAAAAATTGAAAGTAGATGAGGAGGAAATGTTGTCAACGCTACGCGGCGCCACCGTCGTGCACGTAGCCAGAAGCGGGTGGTGGGGGTATAGAAAACGATCGCAGCGCACAACATGGCAAAAATTGAAAGTAGATGAGGAGGAAATGTTGTCAACGCTACGCGGCGCCACCGTCGAGCACGGTCCCAATTGGCCGAAATAAAATATAAACATCAGCATTCTCCTATTATTTATTAACCTAAGAATAATTCTTTTTTAGTGATCCTACTCCGGAGATTAATGACTTGTTGCCGCTAAAATGGATCCCAGCCACCAAAGAGAAATGGAACTACCTGGACTTAGGGTCTGAACTGACTATGGCGACCAGACCCTTCAACCAGAGAATGGCTTTTCTGGAATTGTTTTATTTGATGAACAAGAAGTACGAGATTGGATATCGTGATGATAGTAAATATTAATAATTCATTTAAGTACCTCATCAGACGGCACAACAAAACGGATGAGAAATATAATATAATAATTACTATACTAAACGGGACTTATCACGCAATTAATATTTACCTCGACGTTGAGAAATAAAATATTTTGCTATTTATTTATTTTTTATTTATTAGGTATCACACAAATTGATTGTACATATAAAAAATAACTGGGGGCTTACCATGATCTCTTAATACGATTCAGATTAGGCTCTAAACTGAACTGCATCGCTATTTCGTACCACGACGTTACTTTTGCGATTCAGTTCAAGTGCGGTTCAGCGGTAGCGATACAGACATTTTTATTCACTCACTTCAAGTGATTTTCGTACCATGACGCTTAACTTGAGTAGGAATTGTTCAGGAATTCAATTTCAATATCTGTCTTTCATTCACTTGTAAGCGATTGAGACTCAGCTCTGAGACATAGACGTCGTGGTACCAATTTCACGATTCAGTTTAGGTGCCTAAATTGAACTGCTCTGCGTTTGGATCGTTTATTGAAAGATCATGGTAAGCCCCCTGCAGACATTGGATTGAGGTTGGATGTTTTTTTTTTGAGTTAATAGCAATTGCACCATTAGACTGATAAAAAATTGCAGATAAGTAGAAATTTGCCCTTAGAAACGGTGAGTTATGCCGCGTGATCAGAAAATCTGGGTTAGGGGATAGCTAGAGATAATTATATGTCCTTTAGTCATAATATGCAACCGAACGCGCTGAATCCAATGGTGTAATAAAAACATAAGGGCATAATTGGTCTTATACCCCTTTTCACGGAAGGCACTGATATTTACTCTTTTTCTTCTCACTAGGTTGACCACACTTTAGCAATAAATAATTAATTTCGACTATTGCTATGATATGATTCTGAACAATGCTTAATTGAATCGTATCACTTCTGATTACATCTCCGATGTCACCATGTAGCTGGATGCAGGGGATACGAAGTTCACCGGGTCAGCAGCCTGACCTAGAAAATATACCTACTTGGGCCCCCGAAACCCTCTGCATACTAAAATTCATGGAAATTGTTGGAACCGTTTCCAAGATTCTGATTATATGCAAATATACAACGCGTTCTCGCAACCTTAACCAGGTCTTCGCTCCCTCTTGTTGGAGGCCTACCTACACTGCACCCTCCGGTCCGTGGACACCACTCGAGAACCTTTTGGCCCCATAGACCACCTCTACGAGCGATGTGCCCTGCCCACTGCCACTTGAGTCTGGCGAGTCTTCGTTCTATGTCGGTGATTTTAATTCTTGCGCAGATTTCATCATTTCTAATGCGATCCCGCAGAGAAACTCCGAGCATAGCCCTCTCCATCGCCCTCTGAGTGACCTTGAGCTTTCTTATGAGTCTCTTGGATGCGGATGGTGCAGGACCAATCTGTTCGGCGAGCCTTAAGAGCGAGCCTACGCCTCATGTTCAGCAGTGGACGTCTTTCGGCTGAAATGTTGATGATATAATTATACAAGAATTGCTAGTTTAAATTTGAATAGACAAATTTCATGACGCGCACAATATTATTATACCTTCGCAGGAGTACCTATGCTGGATTCCACACAATGCTTTCCTTGACCAAAACGCTCATGGTAAATCTAAAACGTGATTACGCATATACATTAAAAAAAAACGGATTTTTCAAGTCTAGGTACGACCCTAATATGCTGTTGTCAGAAATCGCCTGTAACGATAATAATTCAATATTTATCATAATAACAATAATTAAATTTATAATCATCGAGCAATCGAGATAATTCTGAAGTAATTTGAGCTAATTCATCAAGATAATGATACAATAAATTTACCATACCGTTTTCAAATGACCATTGCTACGTTACATTTCAAAAGAAAATGACGTGTTTCAAATTGATTTTTGCGATCGTCATTTTGTTCCAATATGGTGGAGCTGTGTTGCGGGAAGACCTCGTGGTGGAGAGTAAAGTGGGGCTGATCCGAGGACAGGCGGCTACCGATGGAGACTACTCCATGTTCCTGGGCATCCCCTATGCTAAAGTGGACGAGGCGCATCCGTTTGGAGTGAGTACATTGTCTAGCTACTCAGTTGATTTTTGGGGTTCCGTACCCAAAGCGTAAAAATGGGATCCTATTACTGAGACTCCGCTGTCCGTCCGTCTATCTATCTGTCTGTCCATGGTAGACAGTTGAAATTTTCACAGATGATGTATTTATGTTGCCGCTATTATAACAAAAATCATTAAAAATAAAATAAACTTGAAAATTGAAGGGGGTCGTCATACAAGAAACGTGTTTTTTCAGCATTTTTAATCTTTATAATGGCGTTAAGTAGATACTTGAAATTTTCACCGATTACGTATTATTGTGGCCAGTACAACACTAAACAATAAAAAAATAATTATATTAAATATTAAGGGGGTCCTGAATAACAAATAAAAATGATCTCACATTGCGTACATTTTACTTAGAAGCAGGGTTCTGCTAACACTGGGTTATTATAGTTACGGCTGTTTACGGCGTATATTTTGACATACCTAAAAATTTACAACGAACCCTCGCTCGGTGCGCGAGTGCGACTCGCACTTGGCCGGTTTTTGCTTTTACTGTCATTTATGACATGGTATTTCAAACAATGTCATTATTGTTTGTTTATTTGTTGCTAGTAGGTTTCTACTGAAACAACTAGCGACCAAAGGACCGGCAGCTATCTCTTTCATCGCTTCCTGTCTTTTAGGCAAATTGCCACGGGGGAGTAGTTCTACTAGCATTTTTATCACTATCCTGAGAAACGAGCCACACCTGGCGGGAGGTTTTCATAAAACTGGACAGTACAACTTAAATTTATTAAATTTTCATACTACCTACCTAACTGCAGCTTATTTTTTTAATGTCATGAGACAGGAAACTGATAGCAGTTGAAATGCTCGTAGAACTACCCGGGGTTTTTTTATTAGATTTGATTTAGTTTTAAGCAACATTTTTTTAATGAATTTTAGTTTTAATTTTTGTTATCAGGTCTTGGGTGTTTAATATGTATTTAAGTATTTTTCTATCAAATAATTACATGTCACAGTTTACATTTAGTTGCGTAATAGTAAAGTTAAAAAAAATACAATTAAATTTTTTAATTGTTTTTTAAGTTTCCTTGTTTGAAATAAAAATGATATTTTTGAATATTAAATAATTATTGACAATTTGTTTTATTTTGAGTAAATAATAACACGCAAAAATAAGTAACAAATGTCTTGCACTGTAATCAAAATGGATTGATATTACTTAAATAAACTTCAACTCATTTAATATAATAAAATAAACAGGGTGGGTAAATAAATCAGCAGCTGCTTTTTAAACGCGTATATTTTGTTATACCTAAAAATTTGTACCGAACCCTCGAAGCACGAGTCCAACTCACAATAATTGGTCGTTTTTTTTTAATATTGTGAACGAAATTTATCGAAATTTTCAGTAGATAATTTTATTATATGCCTTTTTTAAATGTAAAAGTAAAATTAAAAAATCTCTATCAAAAACCAATGGGTGGTAAATATCACAAATGCGTCGTGTTGTTTGTATAATATAAAAAACCGGCCAAGTGCGAGGCGGACTCACGCACGAAGGGTTCCGTACAATTATCTATAAAAATCACGTTTGTTGTATGGGAGCCCCCTTAAATTTTTTTTTTATTTTAATTTAATAATTTATTTTTAAAGTAAAGTCAATATTTCAAGTGTCTACCAGGGCCCAATTGCATAACAAAGTACAACTAATATTACAAGCGGAACTCTCGCTTCAATTATATTAACTAGAAAGGGAGTTCCGCTTGTAATATAAGTTGTACTTTGTTATGCAATTGGGCCCTGTTGCCGTTATCAATATCAAGCAAAAACAAGCAAAAAAATAATGTTTGTTGTGAGGGAGCCCCCCTTAAATATTTATTTTATTCCATTTTTTAGTATTTGTTGTTATAGCGGCAACCGAAATACATCACATGTGAAAATTTCAACTCTCTAGCTATCACGGTTCCCGAGATACAGTTTAGTGACAGACGGACGGACGGACGGACAGCGGAGCCTCAGTAATAGGGTTTCCGTTTTTACCCTTCGGGTACGGAACCCTAAAAACTAGCTGACTCGGCGAACTTTGTTCCGCCTTAGAGTACCCGCTCGCCGCTCTCTTGCCACTGGCCCTCGCCGCTCATGTACTTACATTGCGTGATCCTTTTTAGGGTTCCGTACCCAAAGGGTAAAAACGGAAACCCTATTACTGAGGCCCCGCTGTCCGTCTGTCCGTCCGTCTGTCACCAGACTATATCTCGGGAACCGTGATAGCTAGAGAGTTGAAATTTTCAGATGATGTATTTTGGTTGCCGCTATAACAATAAATACTAAAAAGTGGAATTAGATAAATATTTAAGGGGGCTCCCATACAACAAACATGATTTTTTTGCTCGTTTTTGCTCGATATTGTTAACGGCAACAATATTTAATTATATATTAACTTTAAAAAAATCATTAAATTAAAATAAAAAAAATATTTAAGGGAGGCTCCCATACAACAAACGTGATTTTAGAAAGAAAGAAAGAAAGAAAGAAATACATTTATTTACAACAACACAAGACACATCATCAATATTTTACAAAACAAAAGACAACACGAAAGCTAAAGATAGAATGTGTCATTGCGGTTGCAAATCGGACACTGGCTCAGCATAATGCTGAGGCGTTTATAGCACCCCAGCGCTGATTTTCAGCCAGCACCGTTGGTGACACCCGGATCGCTGTAAGTATAGATAGATAAATAAATAAATAAACTGCACACTAATAGCTACATAAGACTACATGCGTAAATAAATAATTTGTAGAATATAAAAAAGCAAAGAATAATCACTCAAACATATGTAAATACTATACCTCACCTGCCAAGTATACAACCCTGCGCGGACTTAATTGAATAATGAAAAATGAAATCACCGAGACAATAAAAAAAAAAAAAATCAAAGAAGTTTTGTGAAATACTTAGTGCTGGAAAGGAGAGGAAATTAAGGTTTTTGTAATGACAACAAATAGCCTTTAAACTTTCGCCCAAAGGTATACCTGCTAGTCACACCTAAGATGGGAGGGGGGATGTCATTCCAGCACTTAGACGCCGCAAACCTAAAACTGCCTCGAAACGCCGCTGTCCGGTGCGGCGGCACAATAGCCTTAAGTCTGCGCACACTTTTCAACCATGAGATTTTTTCAAAAAGGTACGAAGGCGTTTTGTATCGTACTACACCGAACAAAAGAGACGCAAGATGCAAGCGCCTGCGATTGTGCATCTTAAGCAGATCAGCAGCGTTCAAGTACGGAGTGACATGGGACCGAGGGGGGACTTTGAAGCAAAAACGAGCACATGCGTTCTGAACTCGTTGGAGCATTCTCCCAGAACGACCTAGTAAGCAACCATCATAAACGACGTCACAATAGTTTAATCTAGACAATACGAGCGATTCACACAGTCGGACACGCAAATCCACACTGAGGTAATCACGAATATTGTAAAGAATCCGAAGGCGATTGAAGCAGCTGCTAACTAACTGAGCTATATGGCTCTCAAAGCGTAACTCGCCGTCCATAATTAGCCCAAGATTTCTTGCTACGTCTACCCTTTCTATTGGTTCGCCCATGATAGCAACATCCTCGGAAGCCAGGTATTTCAGAGTATTACGAATTTGATGCCTGGATCCAAATATAAGATACTTGGACTTACCGGGATTAAGAGCCAGACAGCTCCTCCCCGACCAAGAGAAAACCCGATCAAGGTCCGCGTTAATGTTCTCCACGACGGTGAATGCATCTGAAGGCACACTGGATGCATACAACTGCAAATCATCGGCGTAAAGATGGTATCTACTGTTCCTTATACAAGAAACGATATCAGCGCTATAAAGTATAAAGAGCAGCGGACCCAAGATCGAACCTTGCGGCACTCCCCTGTTCACAGAACTAAGGGAGGACCGCAAAGCACCACCATGCATTCCGCGTAACTCAACCGCCTGAGCCCGGCCGGACAAGTTACTGTCAAACCACCTAATCGCCATAGCATCAAATCCGTAATATGACATCTTAGATAATAGCAAGGACAAATTGATGCAATCAAAAGCCCTAGAGAAATCCAAAAGAACCAAAATGGTACTTTTACCAGCATCCCTTGCCTGTAAGATGTTATCGACTACATCGAGTAGCGCAGTAGCAGTCGATCGACCCTTACGAAAACCCGACTGTAGTGCAGGCAGGATGCTATTTTTCTCCAGGTATTCCGACAGCTGATCACAAATTATCCTTTCCAATATCTTCGATGTACAAGGAAGGATACTTACAGGACGAAGGTCCGATAGGTCAGATGGATTTGGTTTCTTAGGTATAGGAGTCACTCGAGCGTATTTCCAGTTCTTCGGGAATGTTGTAGTCGTAATACTTTTGTTAATAATAAATGTTAAAATGTCAGCAGTCTTTGAAAGCATCAAATGAAGCATGTCAACAGAAATCGAGTCCAGCCCCTTTGCTGTAGATTTTATCCTAGCAATAATTTTAGCAACAGTCGTCGATGTCGTTGTTGTAAGTTTAAAAGTCGAGTCGCCATGTCTGTGAAATTCGTAAAAAGACAAGTCTGATATAGCTACTTTTGACTGCCCTGGAACGTTGAGAAAATGGTGATTTATTAAGTCAGGGTCATTAAAATGGTTAGGTAGGTCGTTTTGAACTTGTGGCTCTGGGAGAACTGTGCGCTTCAAGTTTTTCCAGAGAGTCTTACTGTCAGTTGTGTCGTTGATATGTTGTTCGAAGAAGGCACGCTTTTCATTGTGGATTGCTGCAATAACAAGATGCTTTTAATAGATAATTGTACGGAACCCTTCGTGCGCGAGTCCGCCTCGCACTTGGCCGGTTTTTCGTGTATGCAGCGGCGTTCATCGATTTAGTAGACGTTGTTATGTCAAAAATTAAGGGGTGAACCACCCTTAACATTTAGGGGTATGAAAAATAGATGTTAGCCGATTCTCAGGCCTACCCGATATGCACACAAAATTTCACGAGAATCGGTCGAGCCATTTCGGAGGAGTTTGGTAACAAACACCGCGACACGAGATATTTATATATTTATTTATTTATTTATTCAATTTAATACAAAGTCAGGCTTACAGTTTGCACCAAAACGCCTAACTCGGCGTTAATACAAAAAACATTACTAAAATTACTAAGACTATAAAGAGTAACTAATTACTAAATTAAAACTAGAAAAAAAATATAGAAGAGGCTCCCTCCGCGATGCGGCATGGATTCAAAGATGCTGGCAACGTTTCCTCGCTGTATAGCAACGCTGATACATTGTGCGAGGAAGCTGCCAGGCCTTCCATGCCCTTTGGTGTCCGTCAGTCGTTTTTTTTACCAATTTTTGTTGCCAAGAGACTGTATAGTCGACCAAGCAAGTGCTTTACCACTTTTTATGACAGTTCCTACATTAGAATAAATACAATAAGGCTGAATGTCACATTGACTTGTTAGTGAAAATGGCCTTTGATGTTTTAAGCCGTACAACTGACAATGAACCTTAGGGTGGTAAAGGAATTTCTTGGTCGATCATACCTGGGTCAAACTAATATCCTTTACTAACATTTATTTAATGGATTCATTAACTTAATGAAATCTTTTGATTAATTCATAACTAAATTCCTTTTTTTTCAGCCCGCAGCTCCAATGCCCGCCTTTGACGAGATTTTCGACGCATTTGATGACACAGCAATGTGCCCTCAAGGGAGTGGCAATAATATCGAGGGGACACTCGACTGCTTACATCTCAATATCTACGTACCGACCACTGCGTCCTCTAACAATCCTCTGCCCGTGCTAGTTTGGATCTTCGGTGGTGCATACACATCTGGTTCTCCAGGACGCCAAGTCTATGGCCCTAAGTTCTTAGTCAGGCATGATGTAATCTTGGTAACCATGAACTATCGCTTAGGCCCATACGGGTTCCTATGTCTTGATATACCTGCCGTTCCTGGGAACCAGGGACTTAAAGACCAAAAAATAGCGTTGAGATGGATCAAAAACAACATTGAAGCATTTGGTGGTGATGCAAATAAAATAACAGTATTCGGGCAAAGCGCTGGGTCAAAGTCAATAGATTTTCACATTCACTTGACTGAAGAAAATTTATTCCATCAGGCTATTTTACAAAGTGGATCCATCCTGACTCCAGGCTTGATAAGTAACCCTGGTAATGAAGCGGCTTTCAAAGTAGCTGAACTTCTTGGTCATCCTACGAATAATGTCAGTGATGCTCTGTCATTCATTAACACCATTGATACAAATACTATCATTGCTAGTGTAAATGAACTAGGTTTTCGTTTTGAAATATGTGTTGAACAACAATTTGATGGTGTCGAAACACTTGTATATGATCATCCTATAAACTTAAAATTACCGAAAAAAAATATACCGATATTAATTGGGTGTAACAATGACGAGGAGCTCATTGGGTCCGGACGGGCGAACTTTAGCAACCCAGAAATTGTTGCAAATATCTTAAGAAGAAGTTTTGACTTCGATGACGACATGCTAAATGAAATGATAGAATTTGTTAGACCATTTTACTACGGAGACAAAGATATGACTGAAGTCAATATAAGAGAAGGTTTGGACATAGGATCAGACTTTCGTGCCGTTGAGCCTTTACAAAGAACGATAAGAAAATATTTTGAAAATGGAGAGAATATATTTTATTATATGTTTTCTTACGTAGGAGAAAGAAATTTTGTAAGACATACGTTTAATATCACATTTAATGGCGGAGCAGCTCACACCGATGAGGTCGGTTATTTGTTTGATGCCGTCGTCTTGCAAGACATGATGACACAAGAAGATCAGATTATGGTTGACAGGATTACAACTCTATGGACTAATTTTGTAAAATATGGGTAGGTATTTAAGGATTTGGGTGCTAAGTCTTCCCTTTTCTATTAACCTTATTTTGTTATTTCAACTTAGTTTATTTTTATGAGTTAAAATCAGGTTTTGTTCCGCGTACCTTGATTTTGAAGAAGCCCGATATTTCGGCACAGTTGCATGCGCCATGATCACGAGACGACTGCCAACACTGCGACTGCAACTGTGCCGAAATATCGGGCTTCTTCAAAATCAAGGTACGCGGAACAAAACCCGATTTTAACTCATAAAATTAGTAATGACCGCGATAGTCTAAAATATTGTGTTAGATTATTTTGTATTATTTTACACCTACGTTATCGTCATCATTATCCCAGCCTATATACGTCCCACTGCAGAGCACAGGCCTCCTCTCAGAATGAGAGGGCTTGGGCCGTAGTTCCCACGCAGGTCCAGTGCGGATTGGGAACTTCACATACACCATTGAATTTCTTCTCCGGTTTATGCAGGTTTCCTCATGATGTTTTCCTTCACCGTAAAGCTCATGGTAAATAACAAATGTTATTTCACACATAAATTGCCCGGACTCGAACCCACAACCCTCTGCTTGAGGGACCATAGGTCAAACCACTAGGCCACCACGGCCTACGTTATACATGACCCAAAAAAAATCATGTTTAATTTTTATTTCAGGGACCCAACTCCAGAGATCACGGACTTGCTGCCAGTAAAATGGATTCCAGCTACTAGAGACAAGTGGAACTTCTTGGACATAGGCTCGGAACTTACTCTGTCAACCAGACCTTTTAACAAGCGGATGGCATTCCTAGAACTATTATTTATTATGAACTATGAATACCAAATTGGATATCGCAATGATAGTGATGATTAAGAACTCTATATCCAAAAAGGCACGTTTTGATCACTAAATAAAAATAAAATGAGAAGTAAAATATTCGTTTTTTTATTAAAAACACAAGTAGGATACACGGATCACTCAGTTTGTAGTCAAGGTATACCCAAAAAGATGCAAATTTGATGCTGACTTTTCAAAATCGTAACCAAACCAATCCGAAGTATCGACCATCCGCTATCAAAACTAAAATTCGGATGACGATTATTTTGGGTGAATTTACGGCTATATCTGAAGGCAGTGCAATTGTCAAGTGGACATGACTTCTCTTTAGAAGCCAGTTGCAGTCAAGAAGCTGTCGGTATAGTTAGTTAAATGCTGAGGGTTCCATAACTGTAACAGCAAGCGTACTTAAGGATGTCTTCCAGTTCAGTGAAGTTACGATTCACGAAAGGTGGATCTGATAGAACTGGCAGGAGATAGGGTAAATGGTGAATCTTAGGGATAGCCAATGGTTAGTAGTAGACTACTATTATCCTAACGATGATGATGCCTGTCAATCAATCAATAAATCAATTTTTATTTCGTCATCACAGGTAGATTTTGTACAGATGATAGGCATTACAAAGTGGTTCGGCTATGATGTACCTTTTGGCATACGATAATTTAAAGAAAATACATAAAATTAAGTGCAAATGTCACAAACTTAAGGCTTAAGTATTATTAAGGATTTCATCTAGAATTATCATTATCATCATTATCATTAAGGATTAAATACGCAAGCAAGCAAATACAAAACAAAAATAGTGTAGATTACGAAATTCAAAAGTAGCAATAAATAAATAATAAAATTAATCAAACATCAATATCAAAATCACAAAGGTAATCATTAACATCGTAATAACATTTCTCCTCCAGCAGTTTAACAAATACTTTTATTTATTTTGAAAATATCTACTTATCCATATGCACACAAATATTATAAATGCTAAAGTGTGTCTGTCTGTAACTTATACATGCTTAAACTGCTGAACCTTTGCGCTGAACCGATTGAAATGAAATTTGGTAAGTACAGATATAGTTTGTGAACCTGGGAAAGACATATGATAGTTTTTATTCGGAAAATAGCTTAGTTCTCGTAGGATGGCGATAAACAAATTATTTGCAGACAGAGTCGAAGAAAACAGCAGTATTCAATAAATATTACATTTATGCTCACTTTTAGTGCTTGCGTATCACTTTTTTGATTAAATCTGATTATTAACGAGTACAATCTTAGTACAATACCTACCTAAAGACGTGACTTAAATAAGTATTTAAAATTATGATTAAGATTGACGTCTCCGAAGATTTTAATCTTTTGATACCTACTCTGTACTGTTCTGATAATTATCGAATGGAAAATTACAACTCCACATTCTAAACATAAGAAATAATTACGTACATACAATTTCGAAGACTCCTGTTGCGGATTCCAATCTGTTATTATGACGAAGCTTGTTGCGGATAACAAAATGTTTACCTGACAAAGCCTGCGCTGCGGATCTGATTTTCTTGTATCTTTTGGCTTGAAATAAACTTTTTTATTTTTATTTTGAAGACATTATTTAAGTTCCCTCTTGACGAGTCAATGTCATAAACAATCCTGACGGATTTAAGCGAGGTAGATGATGGTTGTTTATTCCAAATTCCTGGAGTAATTCTTGTGGGCTTATTACAAATTGTGAAAAAAAAAATTAAAATGAAAATGAAAATATTTATTTTCGTTAACAATTGTGCATAAATCGTCGTATCCTACGATAAGAGCCACTATCACCATAGGGGCTTTTAGTTTTTATTGTAAAATAGAATTCTACACCTCAAGATACATATTTATAACTTTATATAATAATTTTAATATTTTTTTATTAAATAGTAAAAAAATATTTTTAATAAGCCACAATTACGTATGTCTCACTTCTAACGTGGAGTAAAGCCATAAGTATGCTGTATGCTTAGTATAAGTTTTCCTTCACTTCAATACTTCTCGATCGCGTTTACGTAAAAATTTCAATTCTATGGAAACATAGACGCGCGCGCGCGGAGGCGCTGTCCATGTTTCCCTAGTAATTGAATTTTTTACGTAAACGCGATCGAGAAGTATTTTGGTGAAGTAAAACTTATACTAAGCATACTGCTGTCCTTATTCGCCGTGCAAAAAGGATCGACGCGGGCGCGAGGAGGGGGCGCAAGAGCCGTTTCTACTGTATTCGGCGGACAGCGGCGGAAGAGTGGCATGCATTCGTAATGGTTATTTAATTTGTAAGATCATCTTTGTTTTCGTTAATTGTTAATGAAAACAACAAAATGAATCGTCGAATACATAGATTAGTGAAAATAGTTGCAAAAGACGACGCTGAACGAAAGAGGAAAACACCAAGTAAATTACGCTAAATTTATTTATAATGTTTTTCCATTATTCAGATCCTATTTATTACTTCTTTTAGGTTTACTTTCTTAGTATATATTTTTAAATTCACTTATTTATATATTTACATAGTTTAATGAAGAAATTTAAAGAATTTAATGAAGTGGTTAGTATTGCCGAGAATAAAGCCCGAACGGCAACTGCGGCCTTTTTCCGCGGAAAAGCTCAATTTTATTTGTATAGCGAATGTGTGGCCACAATTGCGGTAGTGTCCTTTTTCTACGTACGAATTATATTTTATTGAATTATTGCTTAAATATTCACTTTTTAAAGATATATTTGGTAGGCTTATTAACAATGCGGCTCCATGGAATGAACATAATTGTTTTTTGATAACAATAATTATTTTGAACGTGTGATTTTGCATGTCTCCTTTTTGGGTTCTGTAGCGTAGGGTATGCATATTTGTCAATAGAGGGTAGTTATAAGTTTAGATCGATCTAGATGATTGAGTTTTAATAAAACCGTTCAGCTAAGCAGTTGAGTTATTTCCTGTCTTCCCGTCGCTTCCCGACATCTCAGTGGCAAACGAGGATTTGGGATTCATTTTACGGACAGTGTACGTCACAGTGTGTGGAACAATGTCGATTGGAAAAATTTCGGAATTTTGTGTGTCGGACGGAAATTGGACATTGTACGTAGAACGCTTAGAAATGTATTTCAAGGTTAATAGTATCAAGGAGGAAATGTGGCTACCGACTTTGATAGCCGTCATCGGGGAGGCGACTTATGAGTTGTTAAGCAATTTAACGAGCCCGAAGAAGCCAGCGGATTTACAATACAAGTACGTGATTGATGTGCTGCGTAAACACCTGCAGCCAAAGCGATCGGAAATGGCGGAGCGATATCGCTTCCGTCAAAGAAGGCAAGGCACGGAAGAAAATATCTCGCAATATATGACGGGACTTAAACAGATGTCTAAGTACTGCGAGTTTGCGTCGGCGTTGGAAGTTAACCTCCGGGACCAATTCGTGTGCGGCATTAAAAGTGATGTAATAAGGCAGCGTTTGTTCGCGGAGGACGAGTTGACTTATGAGGGGGCGGTCAAACTCGCTAGCGCTTTGGAGGCTGCCGAGCGGGATGCGGCGGCGGTGGAGCTGACGCACGGCGGCACGGCCGGCGCGGGCGGGGCGAGCGGCGCGAGCGGGTCGGCTGCGGTGCACGCGCTGCGGGCGCGGCCGGCGGCGGCGCGCGCGGCCCGGCCGGGGCCTGGGGCCAGGGGCGCGTGGGCGCGGCACTCGGCGAGGCCACAAGCGGCCGTTGCGGCATCGTGTATGGTGTGCGGAGCGGGGGATCACGCTGGGGGAGCCTGCCGTTTTAAGAACTTCGTGTGCCGGCTATGCGGAAACAAGGGGCATCTCAAACGGGTGTGCCCGGAACGCGCGGATGGCGCAGTTAGAAGCAGAGGGGGTCGCGACATTCACCACGTCGGGGCGGCGGCGCCCGGGAGCGCGCCGGAGGACGCGGCGGCGAGCGACTACGAGCTGGAGGAGGACCTCCACCATCTGTGCTTGAGAGACTATAGGCCGGTGAGCATGTCTTTGTGGGTAGACGGTGTCCTTTTGAAAATGGAAGTGGATACAGGATCAGCGGTGTCGTGTATAAGTAGAAGGACATACTTAACATATTTTTCGTCTAGACCAATAGAAAATTGTGAGGTTGTGTTGAAATTTTATGATGGCACTAAAGTCAAACCAGTAGGTATTATTCGGCCAAAAGTAACGTTTGGAGAGACGACGAAACAGTTAGAGTTATTTGTGATCGAAGGGGGATCCACATCTTTACTAGGACGTCATTGGCTCTCAGAGTTAGGGATTAATGTGCCGGAAGTACCAAAACCGAGTTTAGAGTCTCATAAGGTCAGTGTAGACATTAATGAATTATCTGTGTTGGTTGACAGGCATAAGGAGCTGTTTAACGGCGGTCTGGGGCGGTTTACGGGCGGCAAGGCGACGTTGCGGGTGCGCGAGGGCGCGGTCCCGGTGTTCTGTCGAGCGCGGCCCCTGCCCTACTCCATAAGGGGCCAGGTGGACTCTCAGCTGGACGACATGTTGAAGGAGGGGGTCATTGAACCCGTAGATACATCGGACTGGGCAACTCCATTGGTACCGGTAAGGAAGTCTGACGGGGGTCTTCGTATCTGCGCTGACTATAAAATTACATTAAACCCTGCCTTGCTGGTCGATAGATATCCGCTGCCTAGAATAGAAGATTTGCTAGTCGGTCTCAACGGAGCTAAAGTATTTTCGAAGATAGACCTCTCCCAGGCCTATAATCAAATCGAATTGGACGACTCGAAAAAGTTTACGGTTATCAATACACATAGAGGATTATTTATGTATAATCGATTAGTATTTGGTCTTGCGTCAAGTCCTGGTATTTTCCAACGTACAGTTGTGGCCATATAATTAAGAACGATTATTTATTGAGATGATTTTTTCAAAGTAACAAGTATAACTAATTGCCCGTATTTTTTTTATTTCTCTCGGTATTGCAAAACTTTTCCGTACTACCGGTACATTCATTTATGCAACATTGTTGGCTAAAAAATTAATAGAGAAACTTTATACATTCGATCTGAACCTAGTATTAGTACTTACTGGCTGGTCACGTAATTAAGAACGCTGAATAGTTTATTGTTTTTTCAAATTTAAATAGAGAACACTGTGTGGCTCTGTGGTTGTAGATTATTATTCGTATAATTTTGGCGCCATTTCGTGCTGTTAAAGTCTTAAAAGTGATTACTTCGTATAAAAACAATGGGGAAAAATAAAAGTTGTGATAAATCTACAAGAGAAGTAATAATAAAACTTCGCGAGAAGAATTGGTCGTATAAAATGATAGCCGACCATCTGCAATGTTCAAAAACAATGGTTTTCCATGCCGTAAAGCATTTTTCCACGTATCAAACTACTTCAAACGTTCCGCGTGGACCTAGACAGAGAAAGTCATCTCGTCGAGATGATCGAAATATCGTTCGTTTGGCAAAACAAAATCCTTTTAAAAGGTCTAATGAGTTGAGAAAAGAATATTTTGGCGAAAACAACCCTTCAGCAATCTCTGCACGCACTATTCGAAGGCGTTTGGTAGAAAATAAGTTGAACGGAAGGATAGCAAGGAAGGTGCCTATGTTGAAACGATGTCATAGGCAAGCCCGACTTGCATTTGCAAGAAGGTATGAAAACTGGACAGTCAGACAGTGGAAAAACGTTCTTTTTTTCTGACGAGACAAAAATAAATAGGGTATGTTCTGATGGAAAACGATATGTACGACGCCCTCCGAATAAAGCATTCGACCCAAAGTACACAAAAGTGACATTAAAGCATGGCGGGGGAAATGTGAAAATTTGGGGGTGCTTTTCTGGACATGGCGTTGGACCTGTTAGGCTGATAGAAGGAAACATGGATCAATTCCAATACAAAAATATACTGCAAGAAACAATGTTACCATATGCCGAAGACGTGCTTCCGGTTATTTGGACATTCCAGCACGACAATGATCCAAAGCATACTGCACGCACCGTTAAGGAATTCCTCACATCACAGTCAGTTTCAGTCTTAGATTGGCCAGCCAACAGCCCAGATCTTAATCCAATAGAGCATCTTTGGTGCGAAGTCAAGAAAAAGGTTTCAAATCGACAGTGTGGCAATTTGAGAGAGCTGTACGACGTTTTCTTAGAAGAATGGAACTCTTATTTCTCTTGCGAAATGTCAAAAATTGATAGATTCAATGCCTCGCCGGTGTAAAGCCGTAATTAAAAGCCGTGGACATGCAACTAACTATTAATTTTAGTTCAAATGTATTAATTTGTTTTTTTTTTCTTTACCAAGTTCACATTAATATGATTTATTTAATCTAAGTTTCATATAAAACAACTCTCGAGCAGTTTAATAAATCGTTCTTAATTATTTGTCCAGCTACATTACTATTTGAATTTATTAGTATAGAGAACAAATAAAATTTGTAAAAAAAAATGTTAGCAATTATACACTATTATTATTAATCCCGTTTGCTCTATCCATGTGGCTATTTTATAACATAACTTGTTACTTTTAAGAAGGAACACAACTAGACATATGACATGATGTAGATAAAAAAAAATCGGAAACTTCAAATCGTTCTTAATTGTATGACCACCACTGTATAATGTCGAACATTCTTAGTGACATCCCTAAAGTCGAAGTATTTTTGGATGACGTAATAGTGGCCACTGACAGTGTTAAGGAGCATTTGTTAATCTTAGAACAATTATTTAGTCGGTTTCGGAGCTACGGGCTCAAGCTAAAGAAGGGCAAGTGCTCGTTCTTAGTAGACGAAGTTAAGTACTTAGGTCATATTATTTCAAAGGACGGCCTTAAAGTAGACCCTTCGAAAATAGAAGCTATAGTTAAAATTCCCCGCCCGGCCAATATAAACGAACTAAGGTCGTTTTTAGGCTTAGTTAACTTTTATGCAAAATTTGTGAAAAATATTAGTACAATATTAGCACCCTTATACCAACTGTTAAAAAAAAGTAAAATATGGCATTGGGATTCGAGTTGCGAGAAATCTTTTAAGGCAATAAAAAATGTGTTGATAAGCGCGGATGTATTAGTGCATTATGATCCTAGCAAACCATTAACCCTTACGACGGACGCGTCGTCGAAGGGGGTGGCAGGGGTGCTGAGCCAGCCGGGCGCGGGCGGCGGGGAGCGCCCTGTCGCGTATGTATCACGCTCCCTTACAGGAGCAGAAACAAATTATTCGCAAATAGATAAGGAGGCGCTAGCTATCATATTTTGTTTTGAAAAATTACATCAGTATTTGTACGGTAGACGATTTATCTTGCGTACCGACCACAAGCCCCTGGTTAGTATTTTTGGGCTTAAGCACGGCGTACCTGCAATGGCGGCCAGCCGCCTCCAGCGCTGGCCATTAAGATGTCGGCGTATTCGTACGACATCGAGTACGTTAATACGAAGCTCAACGGGGCTGACGGGCTGTCGCGGCTGCCGTTGCCGGTCACCGCACGAGCGCCGGCGATACCGGAGCAGACGTATTTGCACTTTGCCCAGGATGCCATGTCATTGGATTATAATACGGTTAAGAAAGTTACCGCGCGAGATCCAATTATAAGTAGAATTCTAGCTTACGTTCGAGACGGCTGGCCGACCGAAAATGATATTAAAACATTGCAACCCTATTTCAATCGTAAAGACGAGTTATACGAAGAATTAGGATGCGTGATGTGGGGCCATAGGATTGTCGTACCTGAGGGCTGTCGGAAAAAAGTATTAGACGAGTTACACGGTGGCCACATGGGTATTGTAAAGACAAAGGCGTTGGCGAGGAGTTACGTGTGGTGGCCGGGACTAGACGAGGCGGTGGAAGCGCTGTGCCGCGCCTGTGCCGTGTGCGCCGCCGAGGCGGATGCACCGCCCAAGCAGCCGCCGCGCGCGTGGCTCTGGCCAGAAAAACCATTTTCACGAATACACGTGGACTTTTTAGGGCCGATCTTTGGTAAAATTTATTTGATACTTATCGATGCTAGGACGAAATGGCTAGAGGTGTTTGAAGTGCCTAGCACAGCGGCTCTTCATACGATTGATAAGTTAAGTGAAACATTCGCTCGGTGGGGTTTGCCCATGTTAAACCTTCTTGTTTATTTTAATAATATCAAACACCCTGGCCATGTGTATGATTTGTATTTTTGAATATTGTTTTTTCCATTCTTTACTGTCTGCTGTCACCTCTGTCTTCTCCTAAACTTTTACCGTTGAACATATATTATATTTAACCATTTTCCACTGCCAAACTCTGGTTTCCTTTAAGTGGTTATGGGCCCAGAGCCGCTAACGGAATATAGAAGAAACAGTGCTAATAAGAAAAAGTGCTATGAATTCTAATAATTCATCGGCGATGCCCTCATCGTCGGCACCATCGGCATCAACGTCAGTGTCAGGCTCTGTGAGCTTTACCAAGCTCAACGGCAATAACTTCAGCACGTGGGTATTTAGCCTAGAGTGCTTGCTCACCGACCTCGATCTTTGGGACGTTTCCTCAAGACCCATCGAACCGTCAGACCACGTCGAGAAGAGGAAGGATGCAAAAGCTCGAGCGAAGATCTGCCTAGCCTGCGACGAATCGGTGTACCCGATAATAAGGTCAGCTAAATCAGCTTTTGAAACGCTAGAATGTCTGAAGAAGGCCTACGCTGACAGCGGGCTGACAAGGCGTCTTGGCCTTATCAAGAAATTATTAGCATGCAAGTTCAACGGGAGTATGCAAGAATATGTCAATAATATGCTGACTACACAGCAAGAGCTACAGGGCATTGGAGCAGCAGTTGAAGACGAGTTCCTTGCAGTCATCATGCTGGCGGGACTACCAGAGTCCTTCAAGCCACTCGTTGTCACACTGGAGCACGCCAACGTCAAGCTTACGTCGGAGAATGTGGTGACAGCTCTCCTCAAGGAAGACCTTAGAGCTGTACCCACCACACCGAGTACCCTACAACGACCTGTCAACACCGCGCTACACGTGAACCGATCGAAGACACTGTTTTGTAATTATTGTAAAAAGTTAGGGCACGTTGTTTCGCAGTGTAAGAGCATCAAAACTAACAAAAACAAGAATGTTTCGGCGATCAAATCCTTCAATACATCCGAACATACACTTTCATCTTGTTTTTCTAACGTTCCTTCCACAGGTCATCAAGACTGGTTCATTGATTCTGGCGCAACTTCCCATATGAGTAACAGGAGCGATTGGTTTACGAATCTGTCATCCCATACGATTCCTATTACTGTTGCGAACAAGGAACAATTACTAAGTCATGGTAAAGGTACTGTAAATATGAACATATCTCCTAGTGTAAGTAAAATAAGCGACGTTTTATATATCCCTGGCCTAGCTACTAATTTATTATCAGTTAGTAAATTAAATCAAAATGGTTACGATGTTTTGTTTACATCCAAAGGCGCGAGCATCTTTCCTAGCGGGGGATGTCAAGTGACAAATAATGTCATTGCCACAGGCTCAAACCATAAAGGCATGTACAAACTAGACGTGAGTTCGAGTACCGCCTTTCTTATTAAAAGCAAAGAGTCTGCTATGTTGTGGCATAGACGCCTCGGCCATATACATGCCAAATGTTTAAGCATTTTAAAAAACAGACACATTGGCATAGACTACGCAGGTAGTTTAAATGAAACTTGTGTTCCCTGTTTACAAGGTAAACTTTCAAAGAGACCTTTCCCGAACTCTACCAGTAAGTCGAGTTGCGTATTGCAGTTGATTCATTCGGACTTGTGTGGTCCTATGAGTATGCACTCGTGGGGCGGAGCCCTTTACTTGCTAACATTTACAGACGACTTTAGTCGCAAAACTTTTGGATATCTTTTAAAAACAAAAGACGAAGTTTTTAGTAAATTTGTAGAGTTTAAACATTTAGTAGAAAATCAAACAGGTCATAGGATTAAGATTTTACGTTCGGACAACGGCCGTGAATACGTTAACCACGGACTGTCAACCTTCTTAAAGGAGAACGGGATTATTCATCAGACCACAATCCCGTACACTCCTGAACAGAATGGGATTTCAGAACGGGCGAACAGATCCATAATTGAGAAAGCAAGATCTATGCTTCAAGACTCGCAGTTATCAAAAGCGTATTGGGCAGAAGCTGTCAACACAGCTATCTATTTGAAGAATCGAACGCCAACTCAGTCTCTTCAAAATCGGATCCCAGAAGAGATATGGACTGGTACGAAAGTCAACCTGTCTCATCTGAGAGTCTTCGGCTGCCAAGCTCACGTTCTCGTACCTAAAGAAAAACGTACGAAACTTGACTCGAAGACGCAAACGTGCATCTTCGTTGGCTACGCGACCGAAAGCAAAGGCTATCGACTCATCAATCCCCAAAATCCTCGAGCGATAATTGTCGCGAGAGATGTTGTCTTCATAGAAGACAAAACGCAGCAGCAGTCCACTCAGAATTCACCTCAAATCGACATGCCAGATTCCCAGCCTAAATCAACTCAAGTCCAAATTCCGATATTTGAACAGTCAGTTCCTCCACTCCAGCCGAACACCCAGACACCTGTGTCGACGCAGCTTGAATCTGAACCCCAGCAAGCAGAACCTCAACCAGTTCCTGAACCTGAAGCCACCCATCTAGATCCAGTACCGGAACGGAGATACCCGTCAAGAGACAGGCATCCTCCTGCGCGGTATGTTTGTACAGTGCAGATGTCTTCAGAGGAACCTGAAACGTACAAAGAGGTCATAGAGCATCCGCAAAAGGATGAATGGTTCGAAGCTATGAAGGCTGAATATGATTCATTAATGAATCATAAGACGTGGACATTAGTGGACAGACCTAAGGATCGTAAGACCACAAAATGTAAGTGGGTCTTTAAACTCAAGAAGGACACAAGCGGGCAAGTTGTGAAATACAAAGCGCGACTTGTAGCCAAAGGCTTCACACAAGTTGAAGGAGTTGATTACGGCGAAACCTTCTCGCCAGTTGCAAGACTGTCCTCTGTGAGAATTTTAATGGCATTCGCAGTAGACTTAAATTGTCAAATTGACCACCTGGACGTGGAAACGGCATTTTTGTATGGTGATTTAGAAGAGGAAATTTACATGGAGCAACCTGAAGGCTTCTCAACTGACCCTAAAAACAAAGTTTGTCTACTTAAGAAGTCTCTCTATGGTTTGAAACAAGCACCGCGTCAGTGGAACAAAAAGGTATGTGACGCAATGTCAGCTTTATCACTGACACAAGCCACATCGGAACACTGTCTCTACTACAAACGAGACGAAAAGGACTTGCTAGTCGTTGCAGTATTTGTGGACGATTTTTACGTCTTATGCAACAATGACCGGCTAAAATCCAAATTTAAAAATGGTCTTAAAACCTTTTTAAGGTAAAAGACCTAGGTCCTCTAAAGGACTGTCTCGGTATGAGAGTTATCCAAAAGAATGGGTCGCTTACTCTCGACCAAACGACTTATATCGATAAACTAATCGATAAATATAGCATGAACGACGCTATATCCGTAACTACACCTATGGAGCCTGGACTTAAACTTACCTTACCAGAGAAGGAAGATGAAGTGGAAGTGCCTTATCACGAACTTATCGGCTCGTTAATGTACGTTTCGATTGGTACTAGACCCGACATTGCCCACACGGTGTCGTATCTATCTCAATTCAACGCACATTACGGGGGGGTACACTGGAAAGCCGCTAAGAGAGTCCTACGATACCTCAAAGGTACCAAGGATCTTAAACTTCACTTCACCAAAGGCCAGAATTACCCAGTAGGTTACGTAGACGCAGACTATGGGAGTAACATGATTGATCGGCGATCCTTTACTGGTTACGCATTTCTCATGAGTGGAGCACCTGTCTCCTGGGAAGCGCGCAAACAGCGTACTGTCGCGCTATCTACCACTGAGGCAGAGTACATGGCTCTCGCAGAAGCCTGCAAAGAAGCCATTTACCTCAAAACGCTCATATGGGAGGTATTTGCCATCTCTCATCCCATAATCATACACACAGACAATCAAAGCTCTATCAAACTTGCACACAACAACACTTATCACGCACGCACAAAACATATCGACATCAAACACCACTTCATACGAGACACACTGACACACCACGACCTACACCTCACATACATTCACACGAATGATATGATCGCTGACATTCTTACTAAACCTTTGGCAAAGCTCAAGCACTGCAAATGCGTCAATCTTTTAGGTTTAAGTTAGATTGGGCTTTTATAGCAGGTTTATTGTTTTAGGTGTGTACAGTTAGCCTTAAGTAGGTGTATATACAGGATGTCATTTTTTGTTTTCTTTATGTTTGTGTTAGTGTTAAGTTAGTGAATAGTTTAGCTTTTTGATATGATTGTCTACTTGTATATATATATATATACAGGGTGTTTATATTACGGGGGGGTGTTAAACCTTCTTGTTTATTTTAATAATATCAAACACCCTGGCCATGTGTATGATTTGTATTTTTGAATATTGTTTTTTCCATTCTTTACTGTCTGCTGTCACCTCTGTCTTCTCCTAAACTTTTACCGTTGAACATATATTATATTTAACCATTTTCCACTGCCAAACTCTGGTTTCCTTTAAGTGCCCAGGCAATTAGTTTCGGATAACGGACCCCCATTTACTAGTGATGAATTATCGACGTTCCTTTCTAAATTAGGTATTGAACATACTTTCGCAGCGCCTTATCATCCTGCGTCAAATGGGGCCGCAGAAAATGGGGTCCGTATAATTAAACGAGTGATAAAAAAAGCTGTCAGAGAGGGTAAAAAAATAGGATTGGCCATTTCTACATTTTTGCTTTATTATCGTAACACTGAGCACAGCACTACGGGGGCAAGCCCCGCGTCGCTCATGCTAGGCAGGCAAATGCGTACGAGATTAGACGTTTTTCGACCTGATTGTTCAAACAAAGTACTTGAGGCTCAGAAACGTCAAGGGGACCGTATTAGTGATTCGGGAGTAGCATTAAAAACCGGAGAGGAAGTGTGGGTACGGCAGTATCGCGGAGATCACAAGTGGTTGCCGGGAGAAGTCGCGCAGCGGTTAGGTAATAGGAACTATACAATTGTGGACGATTTAGGAAGATCTTCGCATAGACACATCGACCAGCTAAGGCGGCGGCATAGAAGTTCTCTAGTTTGTCCAACTAAACAGTCAGATCGAAACTCTTCTTCGGATGATTCCGTGGGGCAGGTACAGTCGGATCAATTACAGCCCGAGAGCCCACCTGGACCCCGTCCTCCTGAGACAACCCGCGGGGTTTCGAGCCCAGTGACCGCGTCGGGAAGCGGGACAGGGCTAGATGAGAGTGGTAGCGAGGACCCGGGAATAGCCGGGCCTGCCTCGCGGGCTTCACCAGCTTTGCCTCCCTTGCCGCCTCAGGTTAGACCGTTACGTAAATGCCGTACCGAGAACCCCGCACGTTACAAATTGTAAACGTAATAAATGTGCGATTACTTTTTACTTTCATGCAAAATGCAAAATTAAATAAAGTCTAATTAAGTAGACGTACATAAGTTGTTAAGTTTTAAGACTAGCTTTGTTAATTACTTTAAGAGTTGATAAGTACTATGTAGAATAAGGGTGGAGGTGTGTAGCGTAGGGTATGCATATTTGTCAATAGAGGGTAGTTATAAGTTTAGATCGATCTAGATGATTGAGTTTTAATAAAACCGTTCAGCTAAGCAGTTGAGTTATTTCCTGTCTTCCCGTCGCTTCCCGACATCTCAGGTTCTTATGGCACTTGTGGCCTTTTCCGCCATATACAGGGTGGAATTTTGTAATGCCATCTCCAGGAAAAGTACTCTAAATACTGAAAATAGGAAAATTTACTCAAAGGAAACATTCCTTTATTTTTGAAAAGAAAGAAAACTGCATTCAAATATTTTTAAAAATTCGCTCACCTGACCCGGGAACCGAACCGGGTGCCCGATTTTAGCAGATTCGATTCCCGGGTGCGGCAAGCGGATATCCGAAAATATTTGAATGCAGTTTTCTTTCTTTTCAAAAATTAAGGAATGTTTCCTTTGAGTAAATTTTTTTATTTTCAATATTTTGAGTACTTTCTCTGGAGGTCGCATTACAAAATTGGGTACATATTGAAAAAAATCATGTGATTTTGGTATTATTATATCTATTTACCTTCTAATTTGTTGTCAGTCTGACAATAATAGGCACGAATATTATAATTCCTGAAGAATTTCATGAATGACTTATTATTTATTACAATTACAAGCTTTTATCTACCTTCACCTGGGGCACTTCCCGATTGCCGATTAAACTGAAATTTTGCATGCATGTGTAAATCGGATGAAAATGCAATATTATTATGACATTATGCTGATCTGATGATGGAGCTGGAAGATTTAATCTCGACTTTTAGAATTTAATACCGTAGAATTTGGACTCGTTAGATTCGTCTTGACGAGTACTTTGATCCTAGATGGTAACCAGGGTGTGATGATGGAGCTGAAAGGTGGCAATAGGCACTCCATAATGAGACGAACCTAAGCATTTGTGGTAAATACTTAGTTATTTATTAGTTTAGTTAAATTAACACTATAATTAAAAGTAATATAAACTAACTTAACTAAAAAATTGAAAGACGCAACTCCGTCGAGTTTAGGCTCGTTTAATTCATCTTGGTGGGTACGTTGGTCCTAAATAAACTCTAAAAAGTTAAAAATATATTAAAAAAAGAAAAAATATTTTTTAAAAACAAGCTTTTATTAGGTACCTACATGCTAATAAAAAGAACTAAAAAGTTGAAAACAATTTATGCCACATATCAAATCTTTGCGTTTTTATCACAGTCCCAATTATTTTTAATAAAAGCGTGTTACATTTTGTCAATAGAAATAAAAAAAGGTGTAACATGCTTTTACCAAAAAATAGAGCCTGTGATAAAAACGCAAAAATTTAATACGTGGTATAAATTATTTTCAACTTTGTAGTTCTTTTTATTAACATGTACCTTATAATTTATTTATATCGTTACCTCATGAGGTAGGAGGTGTTGCTACTGCGGGTGATACAGACGTTGAGGATGAATTATGAAAGTTCTCCAATGAATACTGAAGACTGATTAAATAATATGTGCAATTCTATTTATTTTTTAAGTTTATGAAAAATTAAGAAGTTTTTAGTTTCACTTGTTTCCATAAAAGAGACTTGTTTTGTGTTAGAAAATTACTGTGGGTACCTACGCTTTATAATTTAAAAAATCTTAAAAAATAAAAAAATATTGTTGTTATTTGCCACTTCTTTCTGCATTACGAGAAATATACTTTTTTAAATTTAAAATATGTACTTTATTTTAGCCCTCTCATTCTGAGAGGAGGCCTGTGCCCTGCAGTGGGACGTTTATAAGCTGGGATGATGATGACTTTATTTTAAAAATAAAAAATTGTTGACACTCAAATATTTTAACAGCTACAATTTTGGTCCTAATGGTAGTTGTGGCCTCGTATTTTTCGACGATAAAAGGCACAATGTAGCTTATGGCCCCTTAAAACTCATTTAGTCCGACGAAAAAGGATTTAAAGGACAAAATCGATATATAATATACCATTTAAAACATAAATTTTATTTTAGCAGAACCCTAGAACACTAATACACATTATTCAATTACAAAATTATCAATTTGTTAGTTATCTTTTAAAAGAAACACAAAAACGCTTCTCCTGAAAAGTAAGCATTTTGTAATTGTGGCTCTTATCGTAGGATACGACGAAATAGTGTCAAGGTTGGGACTTCCTAGTAAGTATTGTAATACCTGTAGCAGGAAGTCCCGCTCCTCCAAAAACAAGACAGTTGTTTCTTAACAAACGATACTTATAAAACTAAAGTTTAATGGAATTTACATTTTAAACAGTTATGAAAAATCGGGCTTCACGAATAATGTCGTGAACCTGTAATTTTGAAAAGGTAAGTGTGTGTGTGTGTGTGTGCGTGTGTGTTGTGTGTGTGTTTGTTTGTGCGTGTGCAAATGCCACAGAAACAGCAGTAACTTTGGACATTATGAACAACGGGATAAAGTGAAACTTTCAGGCGCATCTACGACGTCAGCCATACGTACTACTTATTTATATTTATATATATAATGTGCAAATTAGTATATATTACATACATTTGTACATTGTTATGTTTACTTTAAAGTTATATTTAGTTTAATACATTACATGATAAATTAGAAGTTCAGTATCTTCGTAGCTAAGTGTCTTCAACCATTCCGTTACAGATCTTTTACAGGTATATAATTGTTGCTGGTATATGTTAATTTTGTCATTTATTTTATTATAAAGGTATGCAGATTGAGTTTTATACTGTCTTTTAGCAAACATGTATTCACATATTGTAAGTGGGGCAACAATGTTTTTTCGTCTTCTCGTAAGAAGCGCAGGGTTAAACTTTTATGTTTTATGTAATTTTAGTATTGTACAGAGGATATACAGCCTTCTCATGGATAACTGGTCGCTAATCTGATAAAGTTCGTTAGTGGGAAATCTGTAAGGCCTTAAGTACATTACCTTCAAGAGACATCGCTGTCCCCTCTCAACCTCCAGAAATTTAGTTTTAGTTGCCCCTCCCCAGACAGTGATACAATAGCTCATAATGGATGGCGCTAAAGTTACATAAAGTTGATTTAAAAGTGACTTATTCGCAATATGTCTCAGAATCTTAAAGATCCATATGAGTTTTCTAATTCTACCATTCACAAATTCAATATGCTTATGCCAGGAAAGGCGCTGGTCGAATATGACACCAAGGTACTTAGTGTGACTCACCCTCTCAATAACCATACAGTTACAAAGAGAACGATCAGCATAAGAACAGGTTTGTAGTTTAAGTTTCAGATTAATCAGTGGTTGAGTGCTGTTGTATTTCGTAAAACATATGTGATTCGTTTTGTTAATATTTAAAGTGAGAAGGTTAGTTTTAAGCCAAGAGGATATACTATGAGGTTGTACCATGAATGATCATGAAATTTGGAACTGAACTGACACATAAGCTACCATGTAGTTGGAAAGAAATCCTGAGTGCGAAATAATTCGTCGCGTGTAGAAACTTATTCGTTTTATGTCTGGCCCACAGTATTTTGCCTAAAAAGGCTCTAATCATGTGCAGTAGCATACATAATTTTATCTACATACACAAGTCTATAATATTTCTCATCACAAAACATGGCAACTTTATTTTCTGTTCTTCGACATTTCTCATTCAGAACAAATGACTGACATTTATCTATTTTTTAAATTCATAAATAATCTGGACTTGAATCGATTCCGATTCTCGAATCGATTCTAATATTCGAGATTCAAAAAATGTAAAGAACAATAATTTCACATTGAATGTAATTACAAATAAACTTATTTCCCGTGTAGGTGTTTCATCACGGGCGAAGCCGCAGTATAACGTTAGTACCTATTTGTATAATGAGAGCTAAACTCTGCGAAACAATGTCAGTCAATCAATGATAATATCAACTTAATGCATAGTTTTCTTATGAATTGCCGAAAAGGCTGACGCATGTTCTGTAGTATAAATCAGTTATCAGTAATTACAATTCTTATTAAACAATTACAATTTAATCTCTGCACTGATTTAAAGAGTTTAAAAATAGGTATATCAAAGGTTTCTTATCAACTAATATTGGCTTAAATCGATACTGATAAGGTCCGGATAGATGTAAGGGTTTTCACGCACCCCAAAGATTTTATTTTTAAATGTTTTTCATTTAAACATGGTGCAAGGTCTCTTCTTGGTAACTTGATAGAATATTTTGTAATTTTAAGGAGAAACGGTTGATTATTATAAAAACTGTTATTTTTTTAACCAACCTCGTTCATGGATTGAACACTGCGCTCCACTCACAATCATAACTGGATCTGTTTGATTTAGGTAGGTGGGCGACTACGAAAGTTTTGAGATACGGCTATTTCAGAAAAATAATTAATATTATTATTAAATAATAATTTGGGTGCTTTCATGTCAAGGGTAAATGAACATTTACTAGGCAAGCGTGCTCCATCGTAGGCCTCATCATCGCTTTCCATCAGGCGTAATTGTGGTCAAACAACCAATATACCTATTATTTAATTATTACAATGTATACCTGCTTACCTACAATAACATCTATGTTTGTAATGTAATAAGAAATAACTAAAAATTGAAATTGAAATCAAACGCGAGCCTATATTGTATTAAAAATGACCTACTTAAATCATACCTTTTTAAAAACCATCTTTATTTAAAATAAGAATGCTATAAGCCAATTTACGATATATTAAAAAATAAAAATGTTATTTGTTTCATGCGTTTCGCTAGTTTTTCTTTAAAAAATGGAGTTCGATCGCGAACATTTTCGTGCAATAATGTTGTATGATTTTAAAGTTGGTTTGAGTGAAACTGAGTGCCGAAATAGACTTTTATCTTCATTTGAAGAACTTCCACCATCCCGTGCAACAATTTTTAGATGGTTTTCCCAATTTAAAACATTACCTTCCCTCGACAGTCGGGTGACAAGGGAAAAGTTCCCTGAAAGATGATGACAGCTTGCGTGACCCAGTGCCGGATGCTATGCTTGAAAATTTTGAAAATGGAGAGGGCCGCAACGTATTTAATATTATTATTACTGGGAGACGAGAGTTGGATCTATCAACATAACGAACTAACTAACCGCCAGTCGATGGTTTGGGTGTTTACGGACGAAGAACCTCCACGGAAAGTCAAACGAAGTCGAAGTGTGGGGAAAAAATTGTTCAAAATTTTTTTGGTGCAAGTGGTCATTTGTCAATTTAAAAATTTATCTAGAAAGTCAAAAAACTGTTAATGATCAAAGGCACACGGAAGTGTGATTGTCAACTGTATTTGACGCGCTACGTGAAAATCGTCCAAAACCAGGTTTGTGGGGGGCTTTTTTGTATCACGACAATGCATCACTGCACAAAGCCAAATTTACTCAAGAGTTTTTGAAAAGCACAGAAATTCAACAAATGAGACACCCGCCATATAGCCCCCATTTAGCTCCGTCCGACTTCTTTCTCTTCCCAAAAGTGAAACTTGGCCTCCGCGGTTATCATTTCGAAAGCCCTAAGAACGCTCGGAATGCCGTTACAGCAGCGGTTGAGGATCTCCCTGAGGAAGAATATTGCCAGTGCTTTAAATCTTGGTTTAGGCGAATGAATTGTTGTACAAAGAGTTATCTAGAATATTTTGAAAAGTTCTAATAAACAAAAAGGTTCTAAAGGCAAACATTTTTTCGTATCTCAAAACTTTCTTAGTCTCCTAACGTATAATACAGAATCATGACACGTAGTCGCTTACAATGGGTTTCATAAGAAAGCTTAAAGTCATTCATAGGGCGACAGAGCACGCTACACTTGGAGTTTCGCTGCGTGATCAAATTAGAAATGAGGAGATCCGCAAAAGAACCAAAGTAACTGACATAGCTCAGAGAGTTGCTGGACTTAAATTAAGTGGCAGTGAGCAGGGCACATATTTTGTAGAACCCACGGCCGATGGTGCAGTAAGGTAGAGTGGTGGCCGCTAAGCGGAGGACGTGGCTTATAGGAAGGACCTCAACATGATGGATCGACATTCCGATAAAGGTTGCAGCAGCCATATGAATGCGGGCAGAGCCGGACCGATCGTTGCGGAACTCTTTGTGGAGGCCTTTGTGCACGTCTTTTGGTTGATCATTCATTCATCATCATCATTTCAGCCGAAAGACGTCCACTGCTGAACATAGGCCTCCCCCAAGGCTCGCCAACCAGATGGGCCCTGCGCCATCCGCATCCAATGCGTTTCCGCTACTTTCACCAGGTCGTCGCTCTATCTTGTTGGAGGCCTACCTACACTGCGTCTTCCGGTTCGTGGACGCCACTCGAGAACCTTTCGGGCCCATCGGTCGTCAGTTCTACGAGCGATGTACCCTGCCCACTGCCACTTAAGTCTAGTGATTCTTCGAGCTATGTCCTTGTCCGTGACTTTTGGTTGATAATGATGATGAATTAGACATTGCCACTGCTGACATGCCTTTGATGGAACACGGTTTTACAATCTTTACATCTATAATTCGACTAATTCCTTGATAACAATTTTAATTATAACAAGAGATTTTACCGCTTGTAACTGCGCATTGATGAATACTATCTGAAAAGAAAATGACGTGTTGTAAATTATTTTTTGTTGTCTTTGTTTTATTCCAATATGTTGGAGCAGCGCGGGGGGATCTTCTTGTCAATACCAAAGTGGGCCTGATTCGGGGACTGCCTGCATCTGATGGAGACTACAACATGTTTCTGGGTATTCCTTATGCTAAAGTTGACGAAGCAAACCCATTTGGAGTAAGTCACCACTATCGTTAAAAATATATTCGTCTTAAAGGAGTGACAGAGAGAGGGAGGAAGTTTTATTGCGAGTTAGATCATATTTTTAGAGATGATAAAATTAAATTTGATTTTCATTTTAGCCCTCACACCCCATGCCTATATTTGAAGAAATTTTTGAAGCCTTTGACGACTCAGCCATCTGCCCTCAAATAGAAGAGTTCAACAAAACTATAGTCGGGACCCTCGACTGCCTTCATCTCAACATCTACGTCCCAACTACTGCAGCTTCAAATGATCCCCTGCCTGTATTAGTCTGGATTTACGGCGGTGCATATACTACTGGATTTGGGGGACGATATCTTTTTGGCCCAAAATTCTTAGTCAGACATGATATAATCTTGGTAACACTCAATTATCGGGTGGGGCCTTACGGATTTTTGTGTCTCGATATACCTGCTGTTACTGGTAACCAAGGACTAAAAGACCAGCGGATAGCATTAAAATGGATCAAAGAAAATATAGAAGCGTTCGGTGGTGATCCGAATAAAATAACGGCATTTGGACAAAGTGCAGGAGGAAAATCAATAGATTTTCACATTCATTTAACTGAAGAAACGTTGTTTCAACGAGCTATATTTCAGAGTGGATCAATTTTGACTCCGGGCTTGGTCAATAACCCTGGTAATGACGCGGCTTACATGTTGGCTGAACATCTTGGGCACGCTACCACTGATTTAAATGACGCCTTATCATTCCTTAACACAATAGGTACAGATGATGTTATTGCTAGTGTAAATGAATTAAATTTACATTTTGAACTGTGCGTTGAAAAACAATTTGATGGAGTGGAATCGTTTCTAACAGATTACCCAGTAAACATACAAGTTCCAAAAGATAAAAATATAGCGCTTTTAATTGGATGTAATAATGACGAGGAGCTCATTCGCTATGGCCGCGGTGCTAATTTTAGTAATCCGAGTAGCATTGACACTATCATTAGAAGAAGTTTCGATTTCGATGACGATACATTTAATGTAATGAAAGGAATTGTTACACATTTTTACTTTGGTGATCAAGAATTAAGTGATGATACATTAAGAGAAGCTTTAAACCTAGGCTCAGACTTTCGTGCAGTAAGTCCTCTACAACGAACCATTAAAAAATATTTTAATAGTGGAACAGATGAAATATTTTATTACATGTTTTCTTACGCTGGAGAAAGAAATTTAATTAAATATATGGACAATTTTACTTTTGGTGGAGCAGCGCACACAGATGAGGTCGGATATTTGTTTGATGTATCTTTTTTGCAAAATGTAATGCCGCAAGAAGATCAGATCATGGTCGATAGGATTACTACTTTGTGGGCAAATTTTGTAAAATATGGGTATGTGCTTAGTTAACTTTTTTGTTTACTTTTCTTCGAAGTAGTAAATGCGTACTTTATCCATGTTTTTTTTTTTTCAGGAACCCTACTCCTGAGATCACAGACTTGCTGCCGGTAAAATGGCTACCAGCTACTAGAGACAGGTGGAACTTCTTAGACATAGATTCAGAATTGAGTTTGTCGACGAGACCCTTTAATAAGAGAATGGCTTTCATGGACTTATTGTACGTGACGAATGAAAAATATCAAGTTGGATATCGTGATAATAATGATGTTTAAATTAAAAAAAGCATGTCAAGAGTTATCTTTATACAAAAATAAATAATGAGCAACTGATTTTAAATATTATAATAAATACATTTTCATTTTCATTTTTCATTTTCATCTCTATTACACCTTTTATTATTAAACTTACTAAGAAAAATAACAAAATGAACTTAAACAATTTCTTTGCTCACCCACGACCATCTTCTTCTAAGACCTTTTTCTAAGGTCGCGGGTGAGCAAAGTAATTGTTTCAGTTCATTCATATAGACCTCCGCAAAGTAACGCCTGATTCAATAAATTATTTAAAAATATTATATTTTATTATTAAATAAGTGAGTTTATTAATTTGGCACGTTTGTTAATTGTAAGTAATTGGTACATTGTCATTAAAAGTAATTGTTATGACAACCGTGTTCTGCCTTTTTGGCGAATTATTTTTCGCAAACTGATTCATTTGGCAAATGATTCATTTCCCAAATGTTAATTATTTCTGAAACTGTAAACTATTCAGGATATATTTCAGGATTATCATGTAGGTTAGGTTAGGTTAGGTTATGTTTGTTTTATAACAATCCAGAAAAGTATACAGTTTCAGATATAATAAACATTTGGGAAATGACACATTTGCCAAATGAATCATTTTGCGTAAAGTTTTTCGCCGAAACATTAGTAAGCCTTATTAAAAAAAAATTTGCTTAATTACGCCTGAACGGTTAGTGCCGATACGTTATTGATACAAATCAAGACATTACCGCGATCAATTAAATAGGAGTACTTCATTTTTATATTTTAAGAGCGATAAACGAAATAACTTTCTTCGATCAATTTATGCCTCATATAAAAAAATCTTGTACAAAAATAAAAAAAAAACAAAAATAAATAAAAATCGTGTAAGCCTAGCGGTACTTGCTCAGCGATGCTCGCTTGACGGTCAGAACTCACGCTGAGAGACTAACCAGCAATCATTCTGCTAACTGTACAGCGTGGTGCGAGAAATACTCGCTTATATCCGAGCGACAAAACTATCGGAACTACACGCTCGCTTCTCGCTGCTCGCTAACTCGTTGCTAGTTTCTAGTTCTAATCGCTTCTCGCTCATCGTCGGCGGTGGGACCAGTGCCTTACTCGTTTATTTTTTTTCTCAGTGTATTAGGTACTAACCAACCTTTTTAGTTCTGTTATAGGTTATTCTAGCTGGTAATGTAACTTGATTTTGTAACAAAAGGACACAAAAACATGCTGTCTTTTCCACTTTATTGTTGAAAGAAGATTTGGGATGTTATTTTTGGCAAAGGTCTTAGGTAATTTGTTTCGTATCACTTTACTTTGTTCATTGATACTCTTTACGTATACTTACAAGCTTATTTTCCCAATAAATTATGATGATTACAATCTTTTTCACTAGTTTGTTTTTTACAAATCATCCGATAATTGTAAATATGCAGTGATTACGCCACATAAAAACAGTGTTACGTCTTGCATAATATTACAATATTAATCAAACATTATATTTCTTTTAAAATTTTCCATTTTTTTCTGATAATTGACTGTCAGTTGAACTGGATCTAAGTGAACTAAAACAATTACTTTGCTCACCCGCGACCTTAAGGTCGCGGGTGAGCAAAGTAATTGTTTTAGTTCATTTAAGGTCGCGGGTGAGCAAAGTAATTGTTTTAGTTCATTATTAAAGGTCGCGGGTGAGCAAAGTAATTGTTTTAGTTCATTAATATGGACCTCTGCAAAGTAACGCCTGATTCAATAAATTATTTAAATTCTGGATCTAAGTATTAAAGATAATCTTATCATTATACCTAGCTTTATCTTTAACTGCCTATTAAATCTATCTAAATTCTTCACGTGAATCACACTAGTAAATAAAGTTCGTTTAATCGTATTCATATCAAAGATAAATTTAAACATGATCTGAATGAATTTCTAGAGAAAAAATAATTCTTAAAATGAATATCAACAGAACTATAATGTTCTTAAGATAAATTTTACTCCATATTATTCTGTACGATTTTATCGTTTATTTTAAGAAGTATTTTTCTAGTTCTCTTTTTTATTCCTGTGTTTAGCAGTCTTTTTAATAGCTTTTAACCGATCAATAGCAATTTGCACTATTTTTTTTACAAATCTAATAACGCTGTAAATCTCAACGTAGTTATTTTTGTAAGTGAAAACTGTTTAATGATTGATAACTGAACCACTGCTCACTGGGAATCGTTTCATTAGGCTTGATATTTTAATACTAATATAATTTATTGAATCAGGCGTTACTTTTCGGAGGTCCATAATCAATGAACTGAAACAATTACTTTGCTCACCCGCGACCTTATGATAGTTACGTGTATGCAAAAAAGTGCGTTCATGCAGTTCCTCCACCTCCACACTGTACGAACACAAATAAATCCTACAAACCCAACTATCACCACCACCAAAACTACACTGACGCGTTTCGAGCTCAACCAGAGCTCATCTTCAGAGTATTGGCGTTCACTATGCTACCAAATGTTAGATACACATATACATATTTACATTATTGACATTTGGTAAAGGATACTAGGCTGACAAAATTTTATGATTTTCTGAAATCTTTCTCACCTTAGAATGTACTACGTCAATTCTCTACGAGACCTACATCTAGAGTAAGAGCCCTTCACTCTAGAGTTTTTCAAGCGTTCTCGTCTTATCAGCGCTCGCGCAGCTTTGAAACTTTTACTAGTTAAGTTTAGACGTCAGCACCTATAAAAAAAAACCAACGACGTCGTGGCGTCGTTGCTTGTTGCGTTGAAGCTGCGCAGGTGCTAACAAGACGATAATGCTCAAAAGACGTTAATATCTACATATTTTAAAGATAGTCGCATAGTTTGCAATTTTGGGTAAAGTAGTTAATGATCATCAGAAATTAAAGCTTGTTATCCGTGATTGCCATGCAAATTCTACTCTTCCTATCCACCTGAGTCATATGTTCCTCGCACCCGGTGACGATCGCAAGTAAAGGCAAGGTAGCTCTACCTGACGAGTTGCGTTTCTCCAAATTTTTCTCATAATGGTTGCTTTACGTATGTCTTTGAAAGCATATTCATTCTGCTAATCTGAAAATAATCTAATCTGAAAACAATAATTATAACCTGCTTATATGTTTTATTTAGTTTATTTCTGTATCAGAAGATAAATTGGAATTACGAAGAGATGTCCTATATTTCCTGTATGATTTATGTTCTTTATCTTATTGACATCTTAAATCATATCGATTTAAATTTTCTATCTACTTGTGTTCTCATACACAAATCCTTTTAGAGAGCTATTTTCTAAACGTAATTTTCCAATTTACTGCTCCGCGTTTTTTATTTTAGTATGAATGAGTTCGGTTTTGATGATTACTTTGAAGCTTTGAGCAATGTATAACTACGTTGGTATTTTAGTCTTGATGATGAAGACAATGGCGAGCATCCCATATAGACAATCGGTCGAGTTTTCATATGAACATTAATTCTGTGATCTTTGCTCACAGTTCTATTAGCATCCGACGAAGATGGTATCTTATTTATATTTTCCAATAGTTTTATGTAATATTGTCAATTTCAACTTAGCTGTGTTTTTTTTGGTTGGCATTTTATGTATGTAATTAAACGCAGATTTCATCTGTTTTTATGCATAAATTAATTACTTCACAATCTTATCACAGGATAATGATAAATTTTGAAATAATCGGCCACTTAATCTAATTTTTGCGTCAGTCATATCACAATGTTAGTGTGTAACACGTTCTTTATTTTAAGTTTTATTTTACTAACATTTCAAAATGCTGTTGCAGTGCCAAGAGTTAGACCTCTAGAGGATGGCGGATACCCAGTCGTGGACACGAATGTAGGATCCATTCGAGGACTTAGAGCTGAAGACGAGAACTATTCCATGTTTATGGGAATACCTTTTGCTGAAGTTGATGGAGATAATCTATTCGGTGTAAGTACTAAAGTTTAATATTTACTCCATACCTTTAAAACCTTGTGAGCGCTCGTTTTACTCCTTAGAATTAATATGTTGCTCACAAAATTTTAACATATCATAAAATTTCAGAATGCTATTCCGTATCCAAACTTTGAAGAAACCTTTGATGCTTTTGATGACTCCTCTATATGCCCTCAAACGGAAGAATTCAACCATACCATAGTAGGCACTATTGATTGCCTGCATATCAATGTGTACGTGCCTGATGGTGCGAGTCCTCAAAACAAGCTACCAGTCTTTGTATGGATATTTGGAGGCGGTTTTTCAATAGGTTTTGCAGGCAGATTTCTATATGGACCAAGCTATTTAGTAAGGCATGATGTAATTTTCGTAACATTCAACTACCGTCTAGGTCCATATGGTTTTATGTGTCTGGATACCCCTGAAGTACCCGGCAACCAGGGATTGAAAGACCAAGTGCTAGCGCTCAGATGGATCAGAGACAATATAGCTGCTTTCGGTGGAGATGAAACAAAAATAACCATTGGTGGAAACAGCGCAGGTGGAATGGCAGCTGATTTTCATTTGTACTATGGTACAGATGAGAATCTTTTCCACAAGATTATTCCACAAAGCGGTGTTAGTCTAGTAGCTGGATCAGTGGGAACAGGAGACCCCACAGCACCTTTAAAACTTGCAGAATACTTTGGCCACCCAACAAATGATCTAAATGATGCCTTATCATTCCTTGTCACTGTAGACCCACATCAACTCATTGCTGCGACATCTGAGACTGGAATATCCTTTTCCCCTTGTCTCGAAAAAGAATTCAGCAATGTAGAAAGTTTCATTACCACTCACCCAGTCAACACACCAATTCCTAGAGTCAAAGATATTGAAGTTTTAATAGGTTTCAATAACGAGGAATTGTATTCTGGGATGGCTCTTTTGCCCGATATTATTTTTGGGATGTCCGATTTTGTTGGTAGCTCGATAAATACTAATTTTGATTTTGAGGGGGAAGATGAACTTTATAATGAAATGAAAGAGATTATAACACACTTCTACTTTGGAGATGAAGACATTGATGTACAGCTTAAACAAGAAATAATAGACATGTCGGGAGATTTCTTTTTTAGTCATCCTACCCTAAGAACTGTGAAAAAATATTTGGACAATGGAGTTGAAAATATGTATTTGTACTTATTTTCATATTCTGGAGGAAGAAACTTCGCTAAACACAGGTTAAATTTAGAAGGAGGTGGAGCCACTCACGCTGATGAACTTGGTTATCTGTTCGACATTCAATACATGGAGAAACCTTTGGACCCTGCAGACGAGCTCATTGTCGACAGGATGACCGAAATGTGGGCTAACTTTGTTAAGTACGGGTACGTACCAAAAACATTACGTGAAGTATTAAGCTTTTGATAGGATGTCACTGTGATATTTAAAAATTCTATCAGTTTCATATTTTCATTTGATAAACCTTTGGTACCTACGTGAGCACTGACACTGTAATGACTCACGGAGTTCCCCAAGGTAGCATCTTGGGCCCAACTTTGTTTTTAGTTTTTATAAATGACCTGACTGACATGCTCATACAGGATGGACAGGTAATTTCTTATGCTGATGACACGGTGGTTATATTTTCTGGGCAAACTTGGGAGTCTGTATTCGAGGTTGCAGGGAAGGGCTTACATGGGATCAACCAGTGGCTTAAATCTAACCTACATACGCTAAATACTAAAAAAACTAACTACATTTGTTTCTCTAAGACGGTCAGTACCCAGCCTCCCACTGATCTTAATTTGAAAATTCATCATTGTAACCTCAATGCAACCACTAACATTGCATGTCAATGTTCAGCTTTGGGACAGGTAGGATCTACCAAGTATTTGGGAATAATAATTGACAGTCATCTTTCTTGGCACCAACATTTAGAATACATAAATGGAAGGATCAGAAAACTGATTTGGCTCTTTAAAACACTCCGACATGTATCAAACACCACACTGCTAATACAAATATACACTGCGCTTGCGCAATCAATTATGTCGTACTGTATTCCGGTCTGGGGTGGTGCAAGTAAATTAAATTCCTGGAAGTTGAAAGAGCCCAGAGGTGTTTGTTAAAGACTATGTTCTTTAAACCATACAGGTACCCCACTACTGATCTGTACGCACTTTGTAAATTACTGAGTATGCGTAAATTATATATTACCTCTGCTCTCTTAAGATTTCACAGGTCAACTGCTTTTAACCCCAATCTTTTAAATAAAAGAAAAGCACACACAGTGGTGACTGTGCCTTGGAGTGGGTTGGCTTTTGCGAGGAGGCAGTATGATGTTCTTTCTGCAATTATGTATAATAAAGTAAACAGGATTTTGAATATTTATACTATGAACTACCATGCCTGTAAAAAAGCGATACTAAATTGAATAAGTGAACTTGATTATGTAGCAACTGAAAATGTACTGTATACATAAGGTTTAACGTTGAATTTTAATGAGATATGAACGTACTCGCATGCACACACGCACGCTCACGCACGTTCTCACACACATACATACACACACATACACGTTACATACACATACACACACGCACGTACACACAAATAACACAATGTCATTACACACATTATTCCCATTAAGTACTATTTAGTTATTAAGAACTTTTACTTTTTATGTTATTCTTGCATTCTAACGCATGACTGTACTATTAGCTGGAAGAGCGAGGCTTCCTGACACAGGTACACTATACCTAATAGGAAGTCTCGACCATTTTGTATTTACCACCTAAGTCGGAATGAAATAAATAATTTATTATTTATTTATTATTATTTTTATTATTAAAATATTATATAAATTATCTGGTTAATAGGCACAGTTATTACAATCCTTCAATTGCAATGTTAAGTGATGATGTCATCTCTATTATTATATGTCACGATAAAATAACTGACGAAATATTTGCTTCTAGGGATCCAACACCAGCGCCAACAGAACTCGTTCCTGTTCACTGGCCTCCAGTAACCCGTGACAAGTGGCACTACTTGGAGTTGGACACGGAACTCAGAGTGTCCACCAGGCCTTTCCAGGAGCGCATGGCCTTCCTTGATCTCTTCTACAAGAAGAACGAACGGTTCCAACGAGGATATGAAGCACCTTCTTCGGCTAAGAGCATCGTGTTGAACATAAGCTTGCCTTTATTGATTGTTATTCGATATTTTCTGTAGTTGACTTGTTATAGATATGTTTCAAGGTTGTGATTATTACAAGACTTTTTATTTGATAGCCTGTATTATTATTGTCATACTGCTGGACGAACGCTCCCGAACTTTGGCATCGGATGGTATTTTAAAAGATATTTTTATTTGTAAATTTTGAGTTTTACCTAGTTTAGTTTCTATTTTTCTTCTATTTATTAATTGTATATAAAGCGAATAATATTTATATTGTAACGAGATGATTTTAAAGAATAAAATATACAAGAATTGCTAGTTTAAAAAATCTTCAATTACTTAGATTCTCCGCTATTAACTACTACTTTGTTAACTTATTGAATCAGGCGTTAATTTGCGGAGGTCCATATGAATGAACTGAAGCAATTACTTTGCTCACCCGCAACCTCCGCGACCACGAAGGTCAAGGGTGAGCAAATTAATTGTTTCAGTTCATTACTACTATGTTAGAGAAGAAGCACGCTAAAATTAGTGATATACCTCCAAAAATTAGAGCCAGAATAAATCTTAATATATAAAAGAAGAAACTGACTGACTGACTGACTGACTGACTGACTGACATATCAACGCACAGCCCAAACCACTGGGCCTAGAGATTCCAAATTTGGCATGTAGATTCCTTATAAGGTCTAGGGGTGCACTAAGAAAGGATTTTTCAAAATTCACTCCCTAAGGGGGTGAAAAGGGGGTTCAAAGTTTGTATGGGGAAACAAGATTAGTTCGACTATTTTATTCGAAACTTCACAGAAGTACTCCTAATGATAAATGAGTAAACACGTGTTTCAGGTTTTTTGAGAATTCAACCCCTAAAAGGGGGAAAGGGGTAACAAAGTCTGAAAATCAACATGGGTGTTGTTTCTATGGTTTATCGGGTCGCTGGTTATGAAAACAACAACGGTTATAAAATCCGATGTGGCATACGTAAAATACCATCTCCCTGGATGGGGTGCGATGGGGTTGAAATGTCTAAATATCAATATGGGTGTCGTTTTTAAGGTTTTGCCCAAACCACTGGACCTAGAGACTTCAAATTTTGCACATAGATACCTTATACAATGTAGGCATCCACTAAGGAAGGATTTTTGAGAATTCCCACGGGAACAGGAAAAAACGGAATTAATATATTCGATTCCGAGTGACCCTATCTCAGTAACTATAATAACTAGACTCTTCAAATTTGATACACAAGTAGGTATTACATTAGTTGAAACATTAATTTCAGGATTTTTCAAAATTCCCACGGGATAAGGAAAAAATAGGATTTATATATTCAGTTCAACGGAATCCTATGAACTATAATTACTAGACTCTTCAAATTAGGCATAGAAGTAGGTAATTATAGTAGTAAAAAACAGTTTTAAGGATTTTTGGAAATTCCCGCGGGATAAGGAAAAAACGGGATATTTTGCTTTACTGGTCGTAGAAAGCCTAAATTCGGCATGTAGGTTGCTTGGGAAGTGTAGAGGAGCATTGAGAGAGGACTTACGGAAATTCCCACGGGAACGAAAAAAAACGGGATTTATATATTCAGTTCAACGGAATCCTATGAGCTATAATTACTAGACTCTTCAAATTTGGCGTAGAAGTAGGTAATTATAGTAGTAAAAAACAGTTTTAAGGATTTTTGGAATTTCCCACGGGATAAGGAAAAAACGGGATTTTTCGCTTTACTGGTCGTAGAAAGCCTAAATTCGGCATGTAGGTTGCTTGGGAAGTGTAGAGGAGCATTGAGAGAGGACTTTCCAAAATTCTCACGGGAACGGGAAAAAACGGGATTTTTCGTTTTACTGGTCGTAGAAAGCTGAAATTTGGCAAGTGGGTTCCTTGGAAAGTGTAGGGGAGCATTAATAAAGCATTTCCCGAAATTCTTACGGGAACGAGAAAAAACGGGATTTTGCGTTTTACTGGTTGTAGAAAGGTAAAATTTCAAAATTCAAAAGTTTATACTGTAAGTAAAGAAAAAGGAGGAGGTTATGCATTCCACTGTATGTATTTATGTAGGTATGTTCACCGATTTTTCGGTCAATTGTGGACCGATTTTAAAAATTATTTTTTTATTCGAAAGAATAAAATATACTTCTGAGATGGTCACATTGTCACCAAATCAGGATCTGATGAGGGGATCTCAGGGAAATCGAGGGCAACCTTCAAATTTTGTTGGCACGCATTACGTTTTTCATATATTTTCTCAAGCTATTGAAGTGTTTGCGTCTGGTAGACATCATCTCATGTTGATGAGCTGATGATAGAAGGTAAAACTCCTTAACGGTTAGGAGTTGAGGATATTTTTTCAAATATTATAGGTACGTATAGACCGATAGTTGTATTTTTTCAGGTTATCCAGGTGAGCTGATGATGGAAAGTTAAACTCCTTAATGGTTAGGAGTTATAGGAAGTTTCTTTAAATATCATATGCACATATAGAGACCTTTAGTTGTATTCTTTCTGGTTATTCAGATTTTTAGTGTCCGCTTCCGAATTAGTGAAAAACATTGTATACAAAGAAATACTGTAAAGGACCGTATCTACCTGAAGTTTAATCGTGCTTGCATGCACGCTTGCATGTACGCTTACTTGCACGCTTTCATGCACGCTTGCTTGCTTGCGTGCATGCATGCTTGCTTGCATGCTTGCATGCATGGTTGCATGCTTTCTTGCTTGCCTGTACGCTTGCTTGCTTGATATCTTGGTTCTTTGGAATACTCATGATACACGCGAGCGAAGCCGCGGGCAAAAGCTAGTTAATTAATATAATTAAACGTTAACTCACTTTAACTCTCACAAATAACGTCGTTAATAGTTTAATGCATTTGAACGCGAATTATGGCAGATGGCTTGAGATGGCTAATGAGCGCATGATGTCTAATTGCCATGGCCATTACGGTCGTTCGTATGCATCGTGTGCCACAATGGTTTCTTTGTTGGCTTTCGGCTAACGTGGTTGAATTGTTAATAGCTTGTTTTAACCGGTTAATTGACGAGGACATTTTGGATTTATTAGAAACTGTTTATTGATATGAAAAAGTCAACGATAACGCGAAACCAGGTGATAGGTCAAGATATATCAGTTCTGAAAAAAAATAAGATAGTATAATTCCCATTTATTCCCTATCCCATCCATGGGAATTTAAAAAAACCCTCCTTAATGTATCACTATGACACTCGAGGTATATGTGTACCAAATTTTAAGTCTTTAGCTGCAGCGGTTTGGGTTGTGCGTTATTAGTCAGTCAGGACTTTGAATTTTATCGCTAGAACTTTAGTACTGAATTTTTGCACTAAGACTGGCTGCTTTTCCTCGTTCCCTATGGAAATTTAATTAATATTGTGCAGTGCAGAGAATCTCAATAGTCTACGCAGCCTATCAAACCCGCAGCACCCCAAACCTCCAATCTTTAAAATCATCAAACAGCTATTTGGAATCTTCGCCAATAAAATGAAGTGAAAATGAGCTGTGAGCGCAATTAGCTAAATGGACCAAAGCCCGGGAAAAATCCCGCGAATCCCCGACCCTGGGTGCCGCCGATCGTCCTTTATCGCCCCCACATTGGTAGACAATTTGCGGGAATGGCCGGCGAGCGGGTGAATCTACAGTGTAGGAAGAACAGTTGTCGCATTTCGAACCAATGGAATCATCAATTAAGTTCTAAATACAAATTTTATTATTAGCTTGGTGGTGGTGATGGTTGTGTTTATGTGATTTGTGTGTGTTCGTACAGTGTGGAGGTGGAGGAACTGCATGAACACACATTTCTTGCATAAACGTAACTATTGTAAGGTCGCGGGTGAGCAAAGTAATTGTTTTAGTTCATTAATATGGACCTCCGCAAAGTAACGCCTGATTCAATAAATTACAAATTTTTGTTGACTCAAAACAAAATGTCACGTCATATCTTTCGTAGAACTGATGGCTGATGGGGCTAAAAGGTTCTCGAGTGACGTCCGCGGACCGGAAGACGCAGTATAGATAGGCCTCTAACGAAATGGAACGACGGCGTTATGGTTGCAGAAACGCTTTGGATGCGGTTGGCGCAAGACCGTTCTGTTTGGCATACCTTTGAGGAGGCCTATGTTCAGCAGTGGACGTGGAGTGGCAAGAAACTCAACGCGGTACATATTGCATTACCAGCCATACCAAGTTTCAAGTCTTCATATGGGCCAGGTCTATAGGTTTCGATTTCTTCGTTTTTGTATGGAAGTTCACTTACAAACGGCTTTAAATTTCATCGTTTCAACTTGAAAAACTTATTTTTTTTAGCGGAATCATCACGTTGAGTGACAATGCTGAAAATGGCCAGTGTACTGTCAATAGTAACCTGTGTCCCTGAAACAGTTGGCATGTCCACCCTCGAATTACTCATGCAAATGCCGTCCAATGATAGGGACGTTGCACTTTACTTCAAAATCACGATTGGATGCCAAAAATTAAATTCGAATGAACAGTCAAATTTATGCGACGAACTCATTTCCATTTTTGTATTTAAATTAAAGTTTTCACGGCTCAAAAGCTGTGGAGATTTAGTTGATTGAATATTGAATAATAGAAGAGTTGGTGTGATTGATTAATCGTTGATCCCTCTAGCTTTAATTTTTGAATGGTAAGCAAATTAATGTTGTAAAATTACCTTTTTTTTAATTGCCTTTTTGAAGCCCAGCGGTTGGACTTATGGCTTTTCTAGGAGACAGCCATGTGGTGGCTTGTACCTCCGAGTTATTCGGAATCGATGTACGAAATACATTTGTAATTAATTTTACCATGAGTTTTTCAGTGAGCATGAAGTTTTCAAGGGAATCTGGAATACCTACACCTGTGTAGTAATTGTATGGTCCATGTGAAATTCCCAATCCGTATTGGGTCCGAGTGGGAAACAACGGCCCAAACCCTTTCTTTCTAAAGTGATCTGTGCCTTACAGTGGGATTTTAAGAATTATTATTTTAGAATTTGAAACAGGCCTTTGACCATAAATATAGTCGGTCATATTGAAAAACATCAGTAAAAAAAAAGATGCTAGTAGATAAATGCAATTCTTAGCTATTCGGAAAATTAATTATTTTTTTTATTTTTTTATTTTTTAGAAGGAGAGCAAACAGAAGCAAATGTATACAACACGTACTTATAAATTAGATACAAAATTACATGCACTTACTCCCTAACTAGCTCCCACTAAAACACATGGGTAATATGATGAAGTAGACTTACACTATACACTGTTACATTAAGGGTTCATAAATTTTGCTTTTGAACTTTTGTCTCGTCGTATTAAACATATCTACAGACAGAAATAATTTATTGTAAGAGTTACACAAGCGTCGCAAAGGTGCGCGATGACCAGCGTTGCTGGAGGAGATCGGGACGGCGAACAAGGATCCTTTTTTACTTTTTTACTTTTGGTCTATCTGTCAAAGAAAAGAGCCATTATGATATTACCTTGGCATAAGACGGTGGTAGATTTTTCGACGTTCATAGGAGCATCAATTGATGCCTAAATTGAATAAAGAATTTTGACTTTGACTTTGACTTTTACGTCTGTGAAGCACTTCAATGGCGTGTGAAGCTGTGGAAACTAAAGCCTCTCATAAAAAAAAATATATTTTATTATCTTTGCCGTTGTTTTTCAAAGTTTGATATTAATCGTATAATTTAAGAAAAAAACTAAACTGTTTGAAGAGAAACTAGAGCGATGATCACGTTTGAAAAAATCTCCTCTACTGTGCCCCACTCTCCCCTGAAGCAAACATTTCGAGTAGAACGTCCGCAGTAAACAACACATAACAGTTGCGCTTGAGCGCTGCTTAGTACAATAAACAGTTCTCTGGCTGAAATCTCTTACAAATTCCCGCTACATTAGTATAATGACATGTGCAAAATGCATGAAAAGCATGCCGAGCCGCAACCGCAGCCGCAGTAAACATTGCACAAACAGTACGCCGTTTAATTTTCTAAAGCGCGTCTTCTCAAAATGATCGCCTTGTTCACGCCTTGTTATTTTAAAATTGACTAGCTTAGGGCAGCAGGAGGAGTAAGAGAGATACTTATACTATTTTTTGTCTTCACACCTTACAAAAAAAAGATGTCTGCAATAATTTAACCTTCTTAATAGGCTCCGACTAGGCTTTGATAAGTGAATTGCTGTGTTTCAGCATGGAGAGTAAAACTATCTCTTTACTTTTCTCAAGCCATAATAAAATAAGGACAGAGCTTACATTTATCTGACAGATGCAGTTTACTGAACATTGAAAACCTATTCCTTAGTCTTTTAGCTTGGCAACGCATTTACAAATCTATGGTGTTGATGTGAATACCCTTAATACTGAATACAAATCTACCTATTACTGCAATACTGTTCCAAATAGAACACTGTGGCTCAGCAGGGAGCATGCATTTACAGAACATAATATATGAAAAATAAAACGCACAGAATAACGTTTAAGAAAAGAGCAAAACGTGAGTCGTATCATATACATAATGTACATACGCTGCTCCGAAGTAACCAGCTGTCTGTTTTTGCCACGCATGGAAACCTTAAAAAAGAATAAGGATCACTTTTGAGTTTTGTAAATAAATAAAAAAAATGAATAGACTAATGAGTGTTGTCGAAGCGAAAGATGTATGTCAGGATCGTAGCAGGTGGAAACGAAAAATAGTCTCTGTCTACCCCTTTGCTGTGAAGGAAGCGTGATTGTATGTATGTAACAAAGAAGCAAACGGAACCCTAGCTGGACCACTTCATTTTTTATCTACACGGTGATTTTTAAACGGTGATCAGAGGCCGTATTGTCTAACGCTTCTGACGCTTGCCTTCGCTTTCACCATCTCTTTCTGTCATCAACTTATACCGTTTGACAGAAAGAAATAGTGATTGCGAAGGCATGCGTCAGAAGCGTTAGACAATAAGGCCTCAGGAGTTGAAAAATATTGATCCCTAGCCCCAAAATGGAAATTAATAGCCGAGGTCTCCAGTAAAGTCTCAGTATGATTTAAAAAAAGGTATTGTTATAACTAATAATGCATGGTCATCCTACATCCGTTGAAGTTAGGTAGTTTAATCAAGTGTCATCGCTATGGCGGGGAATTTGACAAGCCTCACGTCAAACTTTCTTTACGAAACTGACTTATCAAAAAGGTTTCAGTCGTTTTAGACTCACAATAGACTAAATCATGTTACAATGATTTTATTGAAAAAATGATATTCCAAAGAATCATTATAAAAAATAAGCTTTGGGCTTAAAACCGCTAAATTTCATAATACCTTATTCATTAATACCCCTAATTTTCAAATTACCGTGGGCTCATAATACCTAAAAATACCTAAAATTTCAAATTGTCTCATGTTAAAATTTGAAATTTTAGGTATTTTTAGGTATTATGAGCCCATGGTAATTTGAAAATTAGGGGTATTAGTGAATAATATTATGAAATTTAGTGGTTTTAAGCTCAAAGCAAAAATAAAAGTTTTGTTTCACGCTTAGATTATTTATGCACTAGACAGAGTGCCAGTAGCAAACATTGCGATACAAAACGTCTTAAAATCTATTTGACAGCTTCATATTACGATCGCGCTACGTCATTCAAACTGAAGGGAGGCAAATGACATTTAAGCCAACAGTTGGCTTATATTTTTTTCGGGACTATTTCATGCCGGTGAAGCTCTATCTAGTGTATAAATAATCTAAGGCTTCACGTTATTGCGACTTAAACGTGATCGCCACCGAATACTGATCTAGAAAAACTGGCTCCTGATCACCGATTAAAAATCATCGTGTATAATGGCTGTCAAGTATTGAAATTGGCAAGTAATTAGAACCACACCTCGAGACTCGAAACTCAACACGGTGTATGCAGAAATACGCAACGTAAACCTAATTAGAATAAACCAAAGCAACAGCTAAGCAAAAGAGGACACTTTTTCCTAACACGCTTTGTCGTGGAGTTTAAAGTAGTTTTTTTAGTGGCCCGAGTAAAAACCGAACGACCCGCTAAAAGTAACTACCATTAACCTTTTTCTTCACATTCGCTGAAAGAAATGCGGATAACAACAGAAAATTCCCTTGTTCGCGTACCGTAAGATAATTAGTTTTAATTAACCCACGGTGCAGGGACTTCCGGTGTAATCCCTAAAACTGCTTGAGCACGTACTTTTATAATATTTTCGTCCCAATCGGATCCCCCGCATAAATCAAGAAGGTACCTTAAATGGTTTATACACTACGAAAATATGACAAATATCATTTTTACTCATACATTATTATTTGTATGAATCTAAGGGATATAATAAAAATGAAATATTTATTTATTTTTGTACCAGAGATCCGATTTGGTTAAAGACATTGTAAAAATCATGCGGTACCAGGTTAAGGGATTGGAATGGAACAAGCCTGCTCAGGTGGAGGAAAAGCAAGCAAAACCCTTTAATTAGTGCTGCTGTTTTTGTTAGTTACGGTTTTAACAATGCATTCAGGAATTTTTTTGAGAAAATTTCGGAGTTGATAGCAAATTTTTAAATGGAAACTTGCGATACCCGTGAGAGCAATGTGCTTAATTTACACACACACACACACACACACACACACACACACACACACACACACACACACACACACACACACACACACACACACACACACACACACACACACACACACACACACACACACACACACACACACACACACACACACACACACACAAATACACATGTACGCACGCATGCTCGTTCGCATGAGTTTGCATGTTAGTAAGTATAAGCTACTCTTGATTTGTTTATAGCTTGTTGACCTCCTATAAACCTTATAATACGAGTACCTATGTTATTAAATTGAAAATTGTACCTACTGAAATTGTCAGCACTTATCGGTGAGTTTCCGGGATGGGGGCCTGGAGATCTGTAATACAGGTTTTACCTAGTTCAGACTCCAGTCCCTCGCAAAAGTTACTAGTATCTAACTAAACTACCATAATGTTGTATTATTTATAACTATTGCTGTTACCTATGTACTTTTGTGAGGAGAAAATATACGATTATTATTATTATTATTATTTTATTTGTTTCAGGCAAGAAATTTAATATCTAATCACAAATCTTTAAGTTTTATTTATTTACTCAAAATTGTTATCATATCACTGCCAACTGTCCTCCTAAGGTCATCATTTCAATGTGTTGTAAGGCGTCCTATACTGCGCTTTCCCAAACGTGGTCTTCACTCTAGAACAGGTGTTGTGCTCCAACGATTGTCAGTTGTACGGCAAACGTGACCAGCCCATTGCCACTTCAGCGTGCTAATTCTTTAAAATGGTTATTGGTCTTTTGCCTTGATATGCTTACTGCGAACCCTATCTCTCAACGAGATACCAAGCATAGCCTTTCCTCCACCCCACCCAGAAATCCCAGGATCGTAAGTTTTGGCGCAATATGAGGGAGGCGGTAGTTCCCACGCGGGCCCAGTGCGGATTGGGAACTTCACACACACCACCGAATTTCTTCGCAGGTGTATGCAGGTTCACTCACGATATTTTCCTTCACCGTAAAGCTCATGGTAAATTACAAATGTAATTTCGCACATCAATTTTGTAAAACTCAGAAGTGGACCTCAGAACTTCATTCTGAGAGGAGGCCTGTGGCCTGCAGTGGGCGGACAATGGATCTAGATAGATAGATAGATAGATATCATATCAAAAAAGTCCTGGTAGCCTAGTGGTTTGACTTATGGCCTCTCAACCAGAGGGTTGTAGGTTCGAGCCCGATTTCGTACCTCTGAGTTTTTCGAAATTTACATGCGAAATCGAAGTTAGCTTTACGATGAATGAAAATATCTTGAGGCAACCTGCACACTCAGTTATAATTATTAGAGACATCAAATTTGGCATGCAAGTAGGTGATTATAACAGCAAAAAACTGATTTTGGGATTTTCCGAAAATAACACGGGATATGAAAAAGACTTTGAATTTCCCGCGGGATAGAGGTCACGACTTGACCATTAATTTTATTTGTACGCAGAAGAAGTCGCGGGAAAAACTAGTAAATTAATAAGTAAGTATGATAATTACATCACTTTAGCGAACTAAACGAATTTGAAGAAGTACATGAATTTTTTCCTCTCATTTCATTCCTTTATAGCTGTAGCCCGCAATTCCGTCTGCGAAGAATTTTTTCATCCCTATCCCGTGGGAATTATGCAATTTTTCGAGATAAAAAACTATTTTATGTCCTTTCCAGGGAATCAAACATCTTTTTACCAAATTTCATCTCAATCGGTGCAGTTATTTAAATGTGACTTGAAGAGACAGACGGAACAGACAAATATTTAGTCAAATTTTTGAATTTTTAACATTGTATTTAATATGGATATACTAGATAGGCTAAAATCACAATTGAATATTATTGAATTGAATATTATTGCGCTAAGGTACTATGTCAGTACTGAAATTTACAATTAAAAAGGAGCTAAAACTATTAAACCAAAACCAACCAACTCCTATCAGAACGTCTATCTAATAAACTAGATTATCCGGATCAGGCGCGCTTTTGACTTAAGAACATGGCATTTCAAAAATCAGTCAAGCACGAGTTGATCGTTTACGGAAAGTTCCGTGCTAACCACAGTTGGCGAGAACCCCACCGCATAGACAGTCACACAGACACACAGTTGTACAGTGGTACAAGCCGTTTAGGTTCATTTTGTCCACATTCCCACTTCGTCAGCAATCCCATTTCGTCCGCAATCAATTCCCAATTCGTCCACATTCCCATTTTGCCCACATTTTCATTTCGTAACAAAATAGTAACGACATTGGTAGTGTATTCTGAATACTATTGACCCGCACCGTGCTAAGCAAGTATTTTTCTTAACTTGAATACCTAAATCACAAAATAAAATCTTCCCTGAGAATTAAGCTGTGATAGCGAAAACCGCATTAAAATCGGCTAGGAATGTTGACTAAGCGGGAATGTGGACGAAGTGGGAAAAGGACGAAATGGGAATGTGGACGAAATGGGAATGTGGACGAAATGAACCTAAACGGTACAAGCTTAGAAGACTAAGATTAATACATCCATGTGCCAGTAATTTCACCGGTTTTCCTTCATTTCGTTTGTCATAATTTATCTTTTTAACCCCCGACACAGAGGGGTGTTATAAGTTTGACCGCTTTGACTGTGTGTGTGTGTGTATACATGTCACTTTTTTAAACTACCAGCGCTTTCGTAAGGACCATCATTGCCAAGAAGAATGCGCCGCAAGTAACTTGGCAGAAAGTCATCTTTTCAAACTTAAGATGAATACTTACTAAAAAAAAAAACCGGTTGTCTGTAAAGTCGGTTTACGGACGATAGTTTAACGTGACAACGTCATAACAAAACATTGATGAAATGATTGCATACTTTTGCCGATTGTGCCTTTCGCTCGCTCGTGCCGCGCTCACATTCTGATCTTTCACCGGCTCGAGATAAAGAAAAGTTATATAAAAAATACAGGGATGTATGGGGTCCCCTAGTTAAGAAACTACTAACTACTTCCATTCATGGTTCACTACAGTAAAATACAGAACCATGGAACTAAAAGGTACTTTAATCGATTTACACGCCGTGCCCAAGAAGTTGGCCGGTGCTCGTGCCAAGTAAAGAACTTAGAATTGAATTAAACTTGATAAAGATTTGTACAAAAGCTGACATTTAAATCGTATGGGAAACTCCGAGCCAGTAACTTGGTTTTTAACCGAACTGTTTTCGTACTTAGCAAACTACTTACTAATTATTTCCGTGGACCGTGAACAGTTGAGTCAACAAGAATAATGCAAGTTAAGACAATGGTGTATAACGGGTAAGTTTAAAAATAATAATAGACGAAATACAATGGTCATTTGATATAATGCAATTTTCTTGGAAATTCTCAACTTTACATACAGGATTTTCATAAAATAAACCTAACCTAACTTAAACTAATCTGAAGAGTCCACGTTTAAAATAGTTCGTTTAATTAATAATTTCAATGAAATTTTTCGTTTTTTTTTGACCATTATGTACTCGTCCATTATTCGTTTTAAACTTTATATAATTTTGATACGTCGGGACCTATGAGTTCGTGGTGACCTAGTGGTTAAGCCTCTCAAGCAGAGGGTCGTGGGTTCAAACAAGCACTCGGACTTCTGAGTTTTTCGGAAGTTTACCAGGAGATTTACGGTAAAAAAACGTCGTAAGGATGAAATTTAACGGTGTGTGTGAAGTTCCCAATCCCCAATTATAGCCAAAGATCTCTCATTCTGGACCAAGATGATGATGAAGTAGAATTAGAAAATACAGCTAAGCTAATATAGCTGTAGCTACATCCAAACAATGCTCCCAAATCCGTGTCATATTGATCTCTGAATGTAAACTCATCCGATATAAAGCGCGACCCGAACACGCAACCGTCTCGGATACAATAAAAAAAATCGTCCCATATCTTTTGTATTAACTTTTTTATGTACACGGACTTAGATGCCGAAGGGTTGAGATTGCGTTTTGTTATCGGACCGTGTTTTCATATTTCGTCCAAACATTTCGCCCGAAAGTTTAGCCGAATTCGATTATTCGGATATCGGGTTTCGATTGTTCCCTTGGCGCTACGCCGTCCGATTGCATTGTATTCAATTTTTATCTTTGGAATTTACGTCGATGATAAAAGTATTCAAGAATAAAACCGGCTAAGCGCGTGTCGGGTCGCGCAGTGCTGGGGTTTCGTATTAATCATATCGGGTTATATATCCCAATACGGGGCACAGGCCTCTTCTGAGAATGAGAAAACTTGGGGCATTAGTTCCTATATATTTAGTGGGGGCCACGCAGATCCAATGCAGATTAGGAGTTTCACGTACACCATTGAAATGTCTTCGTTGTGTGCAGGTCTTATAGTTTTTTTTTTACATTAGGCTTTTGTCATACAGCTATGTGTATTTGTTTTAAAAAGTAAAGTTGTTATCTATCTATGCAGTTTCTTCTTAATATCTCGGGCGCAATTATGCCTGATCAGCGACACATCGAACGGTTTTGTATTACATTGCTCGTGTTGTTAATAAAACGCTTTGTTTTAAGCCTTTTGGCAGTGCACTGAACAAAGAAATCGCCGCCGATCGTAAAAGTCGTGAGCCAAGTGGTAACGAACGCCTTTACTCGCTCATCCGCATTCCGACCCACGCTGAAACGGAAAAACTTAACTTTTCTAAACTTTTTTCTACAACAACAAAGCGGGAGGTTCTTCCGAACAACAAAGATGCATTAAAATTCACTTTAGAGTTAGTCCGTTAATGAAACGTTGGATTGCTACAGTGCGCTGTTTTGGCGATGCAAAAGACGGTAACGAAAAGATTCACAGAAAATCAGATGAGTTATAACTTTGATACGAAAAAAACAATGTTTTTTCACACATAGAGTTTGTCATAAAACTCAATGAAAATTTGGAACCAGGTGAGAGCGACAGTTCCGAAAAAAATATGAAATTAGCATCGAAGAGATCCAACTCCAACTATCGGAAGATCCCCGTCTGCTGGTATCATAACGAGTTCGGGGAACAGGCTCGGCGATGCGTCAAGCCATTTTAATTACCAGGCGGGAAACGCGTCGGGCGGCTGCCCCAACGCAAGTCGCTTGTTCGTCGTGGACTCAAGGAGTAAGGTTCAATTTTTGATATACAGTTAGTGATTTGTGCGTATTTTCTCCTACTAAATTAAGGGACCGTAGAACTCCCAACAAACTATAATTTGTGGGTAGGCTACAATAGAGAGATCTCGCTCTAGTCGGATGTTATGCCTGGAGACCGAAGTCCGATGGATGAAAGTTAGAAGTTGTATTTATGCAGCTGAGTTGAGACACTTCGATAGTGCGATGCAGGATGTAGTAATTAATTTCTTATGTGATGACTAGATGGCGCTAGTAGTCGCCACAAAATCTATTACCGCTTAACTGAGTGACATCCACCCTAAGGTGTGAACCCTATTGTATCAAAGTAACATTGATTTTGCTCAAAAAACTAAAAAAACCGGCCAAATGCAAGTCGTACTCGCGCACGAAGGGTTCCGTACCATTACCTATAAAAACGGCAAAAAATGACGTTTGTTGTATGGGAGACCCCCTAAATATTTATTTTATTCTATTTTTTAGTATTTGTTGTTATAGCAGCACCAAAGTACATCATCTTTGAAAATTTCAACTGTATAGCTATCACGGTTCTTTTGGGTACGGAACCCAAAATAAGAAACTTTTCCGCTACTGTCATCAATGATCGATAGGTACAATAGGGTACTTGACACCATAGGATGGATGTCACTCAGTCACGCGGCGGACACGACGTACAAATACGCGTTCTTGAATCAACATAAGCACGACGACGTCTGTACACGCGTACGCCTACATATATCGCGCGCGCACTCTTTTGGATTCCGGCGGGGTCCGGCAATCTGCGCCTTGAGGGGTGGGGTAACTCGAATCGGTGCGGGGTGGAGCGTGTCCATTCTGTACGTTAGTACTATTATATATTCTGTGACTCAGTTAAACAGTAAATAAAGTAACATATCACTTTTAGTGTTAGATATTTTCGAAAACAGGTTTATTGTCGCGTAACTAAACTAAATGGCATGGATTTGCTGCAAGTCTACCTTCCCAGATTAAGCCGTAGTTGAGTCACAATATTATACACTGCATCTAAAACTATATTGGCCCTGTCAAACTGAACTCGCAAATAACTAAATCAACTAATAATATTCTAAAAATTGCAAAAAAACCATGAAAATTATGACATTTTGATAACAGCGCCATCTAACGAGACGTTTACCATGAGCTAACCTGACGATCTACCTATATAGAAAAGGATCAACTCACTTGTTTACGTCCTTACATATAATTCATAAAAAAAGTTTTAAAATTTTAGGTTACGAACTTGTTTACTGCATACCTAAGTGCACATAAACAGATTTTATACCATCACAGAGAGTAATTTACCCTTCAACTGGCCAATGTGGTAAAAAGCTGCAACAACTTGTTGGCCGACTGCCGAGGAATTAGTCAAATCCGAGCCAAGTTGGTGGATCGGTAATGAGAACGGTTCCAGCTAATAAAGTTGAAGATTTTTATTGTTAGTCAAAAAACATTTTTAATTGCAAGCCTTTATTTACTGACTGTACTTTTTAGGGTTTCGTAACTCAAAAGGAAAAAAAATGGAACCCTTTATTACAGGGTCACTCGTATCTCTGTCGAATTGTCCGACTGTCACAGCCGATTTGCTCCGAAACTACTGAACCGATTGAGTTGAAAATTGTTGAGATTACGGCTCAAGCCCTGTTTTTCGGAGAGGAGGTCTGTACCCTGCACTGGGACGTGTATTGAGATGATGATCATGAGTCGTCACGTACTTGAGGCAGCAGAGTAACAAGGCAAAATGTTGTGATTCATTTTGCATTGATTTTAGAAGTTTTCTTGGAGCGTAACTGTCCTTATAAAGTAAAGGGAACGCTCAATCATGTATCGAGTTACTTATTAGCATGGCTGCCCCCTTTAAGTCGGGTATAAAAATCCAGCCAGTTACGCTCTGGTGTCGGATTTGAGGTTTGAGTCTCCTGGGAAACGTAGTTAAAGTTTTAGGGTATTTATATTCCTTTTTTGTTAAAAAAATATGTTTTTTACAAACTTTTATTTACCTTGCAACGTTCGTACGTTTTTTTGTAAGTCATGGTGTCATTTACAAACCATTTTTTGACAGTAAAAAATTGAGCTGAAACACGCTTACGCGGCACTACTTCAGTCGCCTGGGGGGGCTACTACGAAATTCGATTTGCAAGCTTCGTATCAAGCGGAGCCATGTCGTTTACGCTAGCAGCATTAAACGTAAGAGTGAAAGTGACGGCGCGATACGAACTTCGATTTTCGTATTTCGTAGTAGCCTTTTTAAACAAAGTTTATTTTTGAAATGAGAATAATTCGAATTGTGTCAGTCTCATTCTAACTGCGATATACTAGTTTGATTGACAACGCAAGTAAAATAAAAAGAACTTGCATTTTTTTTCTGAAATTTATTTGTTATATTGTTATAAGAACTTGACCAGTGAACTATGTATAAATGGTTCAACTTAACAAGCCCCGCGTTGTCCCGTGAGGCGAATTGTCAAGTTAACGCAAACTTGTGCAAGAACGCGTCGATAAGTGGAAAGTAAGTTAGCACTTAGTGGGTCACGACATAGTGTAAGCGAGTAAGTAATCCGCTAGCTAAGGCGCGACTAAAATGGGTCCCACTGAAAAACAGCGTTGTGGCTTGCCGCAACATTATGTGACCCAATTTATACTATTCGATGTTTTTCATTTGTATATTTTCCTGTCAAATGTATTTTTTTTCTGTGTGTCGAATATGTGTAAATAAATACATCTCTCTCTCTCTCTCTCTCTCTCTCTCTCTCTCTCTCTCTTACACCTATTGAATGAGCAAGCACAAAGTGCGTGCAAAGATTCTACGTTGCAGCTTGGGAAAAAATGTAACGTATATCTGTCCGAAGGACGTTCAGATGTTCTCCTTTTCAGGCCGGATTTTTCTGCCGATACTTTTGAAAGTAAGAAAGTTCGTATTTCGATTCAGTATTCCGATTTTTTTTAAATGTCGGAGCCATAGATTTAGTAAAACGTAAAAATAATATTTCAGCCGTAGCATGACCGAGCCGTTACAAAGGTAATCACGTTCATTTGCTGTTCGCTGTTCGTGACGTATGTAAACCTTTGATCAATTATAACTGAAGATACACATTGCCGAACAAAATCCCCTTCAAAGAATGTCCGAACTTTTTTATTTGTTTGCATAACAATTAAAATCATCACCTACACAGAAATTTGAACCTAGTCTTTACTTCATTACTGTCGAATTTCGGTTGACACTTGACAGCTAAACTTGACAATTTCACGCAACGTACTGAGAAAAAGAAGGCCACTTTTATCAAAGTGGCGCTCATTTGGCTTGGACATTTTCGGGCGCGCGACTGTGGATCTACAGTTATAATTGATCAAAGATGTAAACGCGTATTTTTTAATAGTGTTATCCAACCAAACTTAGAAGTTACAGTCGTGTCGGTGGAGCAGTCGGCTGACCTGATACAACACAACACCGGCTTTTCCCTTATTTGATCCATGTAGCTGCACCCGGGACACCTCTACCTCTCTTCCCTTCAATCTTTCCTTCTAAAAGATTTTGATTCTTTTAGTAGTGGTAGAGCCATGTTGTAGCTAGCCGCTGCATCACGAATGGGCCGGCTCGTCCGGGGCAGTACCACCCTCTCACAGAACACCGGCGTGAAGCAGCAGTAATCCTGCTTGCGTTTCGTACGGTCAGTGAGAGTGCCGGGGGCCCAATACCTCACCCCTTCCCTCTCCCCCTTCCTCTATTCCCTCACCTTTAGGGCCGACAACGCACTGGCATCGTGTATAGCGCTGCTGGTGTCTATGGACAGTGGTGTTCATTTAACATCAGGTGACCCACTAGTTCATTTGTCTGGCCTATCTAACATAAAAAAAAAAATGATCTTAAAGAAGCTGTCGCGTCGTATCAAAATGTCTAATCATTTTCCCGCGTCTTGTATCTATATTATTCAGGATGTCGTACAAATATAACTGTGTGTAAAACTGTACTAAATATTTAATTCCATTGCTAATAATAAATAGTAGTACACAATCTTGTAAATTAAGATGGAGAAACTATAGTCCGACAAGCTCATGCGCGACCCTCTGCGGAACCCTGTCGCAGTGAGTATTTGCCGCACTTATTAAAAACAATCTTGTTAAGGACAGCAAAGGCTTCGTGCGACAGGGTTCCGCCGAGCGCCGCGCACGAGCTTCTCAAGGTATAGATCATTGGACGACTCGTTTTGATTCTTAAATCTCTCTTCTTAGTCGTTCACTCTTGATAGAGTGGTCGTGGTCATGAGGGGTCGCTCTCCGCTGCGGTCGCTACCTTGGCGATCCTTCTCCACCGGTCTCTATTGGCCGGTTTACTAATTGTATGGATCTGCGCTAGGCAGAGTTGGACAGGGATAAATACATAGATATAATACTGTGAAGAAAGTGTACCTGGCTTTCACTGCGTCGCTTCTCGCAGGGCCCTGCTTGCATCCACGGCGCTCTTCAGCTCGATCCACTTTTGGGTTGGTGTATGGGTGTGTGTGTGTATGTTTATAAGGTATATAAAGCCCGAAAACCGTACTTTGGTATTTAATTATGCGCACTAGCACTCGGCGCGTACCGACCGAATCTCGAGAGCTTTTGAACTGTCACCTTGACAGGTCAGAAGAGTATTTCTGAAGGATACACTGAGAGGTGTATTTTCCTATCAAGGTTGAAAACCGAACATTCCCCCGCCCAAGCCATTTCCAATGGCTTAATCCCGAAACAATCCGAATAGAAGAAACCGAAGCCTAATCCACAGGCAGCCGAGAAAGCTTGGCAATCGCTCGTTGTAAGACCGTGCCTTGAGCCAACTTAACGTCAGCAACCCGAACCGTACCATCTTTGCCTGGGTACAACTGGACGATACGTCCACGACGCCAATGTAGAGGAGGGGCGTTTTCCTCCTTTAATAGAACCAAATCTCCCACCTTGGGAGGGGCAGCAGGGTCATTCCACTTGACTCTCTGCTGTAGAGTATGGAGATACTCCAAATGCCAACGATGCCAAAATCTTTGTGAAATTTGCTGTAACAGCTGGAACCGAGTTAACCGATGCAGTTTCTCCTCTTGGAGGGGGAATTCAGGAACACCATTTAAAGGCTGACCGATTAGAAAATGACCCGGAGTTAGAACCTCTGGGTCGTTAGGATCCGAAGAAAGGGGACACAGAGGTCGCGAGTTTAAAACGGCCTCTATTTTGCAAAATACGGTACTTAACTCTTCGAAAGTGAGAATGGTCTCTCCGATTACCCGTTTGAGATGAGTCTTGGCTGACTTCACAGCTGACTCGAACAAACCTCCCCATGAAGGGCATGCTGGTGGGTCAAATATCCATGAAATTCCACGACAAGCTAACTCATGACCGATTGTTCTTTGATTTTCAGTCAAAAAACTTTGAACTTCTCGTAAATAATTGTTAGCACCCTTGAAGTTGGTACCGCAATCCGACCGAATGATAGTAGGCAGCCCACGCCTAGACACAAACCGAGAAAGAGCTGCTATAAAAGCTTCTGTGGAAAGTTCCGAGACTACTTCCAGATGGACACTCTTAGTGGCCAAACAAACCAAAACGCATAGATAGACCTTTGTGATTTTCGGTTTCCGCAATTTATGTGATTTCACAAGGAACGGCCCTGCAAAATCTGTGCCAACACCTTCAAAAGGTCTGGCTGCTACAACCCGATCGCGAGGCAAATTACCCATTAACGGTTGAGTGGTAGATCCCTTCAGTTTGTAACACGGTATGCAGTTAGTGGTGACCTTATTAACCGCTCGTCGAGCCGATAATACCCAATATTTCCGTTGCAGAATACCTAACAACGTATTTGGACCGACATGTGCATTTTTTAAATGTAAATCCCGAATCAAAATAGTTACAAAGTGACCCGATTTAGGAAGCACTAACGGATGTCGCGAATCATAGGGTAAGTCCGAATTTTGTAGCCTACCACCTACCCGAAGCAACCCCTTAGAGTCTAGGAAGGGGGTTAGACGTTTCCAGTGGCCCTTAAGCCTTCGATTATTCCGCAGAGTATCAATTTCCTCGCCGAAGTTCTGGTTTTGAATTAAAGCTACACAAACCAACAAAGATTCTTCCCTCTCTTCAGGTGACAAATATTCCGATTTGATTTTGCTATCTTTATTCCGACAGTTATGAGAAAATCTCCGTAACCAACCGACGACACCGATTAATTTGTCGAGAGAACTATACCGATTTAAAACATCAAAATCCGAAACCGTTTGATCTTTACCGCTGGTTGCTACTAAGCAACGCAAACCAGGTAGCACAGCTGGCGCCTGTACTACCGAAACAGGCCAATGGGATTCAGGCCCCTGGAGCCATTTCGGACCCCACCATAAAGGATGGGAAACCAAGTCTGATGACTGACAACCTCGGGATGCACAGTCAGCCGGATTCATCTGGCCTGGAACGTGCCGCCACGAAATGTGTACCGCAGAATTCTGTAACTGTGACACGCGATTCGCTTCAAATACCTGTAGAGTATGAGGTGGCGTTTTAAGCCACGACAGGACAATGGAGCTGTCCGTCCATCCATAAACCTCCGAGACATCCATGGTTCTTTGCAAACAAAGACAAACATGATGCAGGAGCTTAGCTAAGAGCACGGCTCCACACAATTCCAACTTTGGAATGGTGAGCCGAGATCTGATGGGAGCGACCTTACTCTTTGCCATTATCAGGTGAACCGAAGAAGAACCGTCCTCAGTGATGGTACGTAAGTAGACCACTGCTGCGTATCCTAATTCCGACGCGTCACAAAATCCGTGAACCGAAACTTGGCACGTTGACTTGGGAAACATACATCGCGGAACCTCGATCCGATTAAGGTTACATAAATCCATTTTAAACCGAATCCAGTCTCTCGCAAGACTCCCACCGATTTCTTCGTCCCACGTTAACTTTTCAAGCCACAAACGCTGGAGTAAACACTTTGCCCAGAAGGTAACCGGGCAAATCCAACCTGTAGGATCATACATCCGAGCAACGGTAGACAAGATTTGTCTTTTCGTAATCAAATTATCCGAAGTTAAAGTCGTCCGATATGAGAAATTATCCGAAATCGGATTATATTGAACACCTAAGACCGAAACCGAACTATCCACTTCAGGATTATCAAACAAATGAGGAACTTGCAAATGATCTTCTGGTAAGTCCTTCAGAAGTGCAGGACAATTGGATATCCATTTACGCAACTCGTATCCTGCCGAATCCATTATTTGGATTAATTCCCGTTGGAGTAAGAGAGCCTCCTCTTCCGTATCCGCTCCTGTCAAAATGTCATCGACATAGATATGTTGCTCTAGTGTGGCCGCAGCCTTAGGAAACCGTTCGCGTTCTCTATTTGCGAGTTCTAGTAAAGTCCGAATAGCCACGAAGGGGCTAGATTTTAAACCATAAGTATTTGTGTTCAATTCGTAAACGAGCAGCGGCTCATGAGGCGACTCACGCCATAGAATCAATTGAAACCGCCTGTCCGAAGGATCAATCCAAGTTTGACGAAACATCATTTTAATATCCGTCACGAAAACAATCTGATGCTTCCGAAAGTGCATCAAAATCTCCGTGATGTCCCTATGAAGTTTAGGACCCGCATGCAGGCAATTATTTAGGGATGCGCCCGACGACGTAGCGCAGCTCCCGTCGAATACGACCCGCAGTTTCGATTGTTCATCTTTACATACAGCATGATGAGGAATGACGTAGAACTCCTGACCCGATTGAAAGTCAAACTTTGAAAGTGACATATGACCGAGATTTGAATATTCCCGCATAAAGTTGATGTACTTTTCGCGTAAGGCAGGCTTCGCCTTAAGCCTACGTTCTAACGCCAGAAACCGTTTCTCCGCAATGGCGCGGGAATCCCCTAAAACCGGTCGCGATGATATAAATGGCAATTTAGTCATATAAACCGTCCGTCATTCAATCGTACTGTATTATTTTTATAATGAAGCTCACACTCCTGGTCTAATGGATTAGACTGGCACGCTTGGGGTGGCTCTTCCACCTTCCAAAACTTCTCTAAGGTATCCGAAATTGACGCACCAAAAAACTCCGAATCATCTATTAGAGTTGAGGCAGCCGGATGCACTAGCACCGGGCCTAACAACACATAACCAAAAACCGAATTATAAGCCGTCAGCCCGTCAGGCTGTAATACTATTTTATCTCCTCCTACTAGTGCGCCGAAAACATCCGAACCTAGTAATAAATCGATGGGTGCCGGTGAACCGAAATTTGGATCTGCCAGAGTTAAGCCCCCTGTAAGCCGAAGAACCGAATTATTTAAAGTAAGTGCAGGCATGTGACCGATTATATTTTTCATACTAACCACCGGAGTGGTAACCATAGGAAACCGCTTAGTAACCGGAGAGAAGGTCAACGAACCCTTCCCACAAATACCAATAGCCTTTGTATTACCAATACCCCGAATATGGTTGTCCGATGGCTCTAGCCGTAATCCTAGCCTGCGAGCTAAATCCGAAGTTATTAAAGACCCCTGCGAGCCTACGTCCAGTAACGCCCGAACTTCAATGCCCTTATCCAAATCCGAATTAAAATAAACTTTTACTAAAGCCGTGGGCAGTAGCACTGTTACTGGAAGTAGCCCCGGGGCAGTATGACCGAGAGAAACCGTATCCTATGGTCTAGTAAACTGCTGGTCGTGACGACGGGCAGTATCTCTTTCGCCATGACGACGTTGGTCATGACCATCACGAACCTGACCCTCATCTTGGTCATACTCTCTCCGCTGTTGAGCCTGATGAGGAGACGGAGGTTGAGTGCGAGACGGATTCACTCTTCGTCCAGACCGAGAAGGCGAGCCACGGTGCGACCGTGAAGGAGAACCACGGTGTGGCCGTGGTGGATCTGAAGCAATATGACCCCCGCCCGTACGGGCCGGTGACCGCTCAGCCGAACGTCGCTGGTTAGGGTGGCCCTGATGAGAGCCCGACCGATTGAAACACAATAAGGGATGATGTTTCCTACTCCCACACGATGCACAGTTAGGAACCCGATTACAATATTTATATCCATGTGGTCCGAGGCAAAAGAAACAAAACCGATTTTTCTGCACATAATCCTTCCGAGCATATGGGGACATCGCTTTGAACTCCGAACAGTGTGGAAGATCCCGATGGTCCCGATCTCCACAAAAGCCACAAGGCTGGATAAGTGTCACTCCTGTGAACTGCGGTGCCCTACGACGTGGCCTAGATGGACTCGCAACAGGCTCCTGAACGGGATGCACAGGGTCAGCCCTGGCACATTCCAATAACCGACATTCTACCTCGAGAAATTCCTGTAAATCCGAAAATGTTGGAATGGTCTCCGCTTCATTCCCACACTTTTGCTCAAACCGTGTCTTGAGATTAGTAGGCAATTTTGCCAGACAGATATGGACAAGTAGAAAGGACCACTCAATGACAGGAAAACCGAGACGCTCCAATGAGTTGACTGCCATAATGATTGGATTGAGAAACTGTGCCCGCAGACCGATAAGTTTGGGAGACACAGACGGCAGGTTAAGGATTTGGTCCACATGCACGTCTGCCAGCCGACGGGTATTTTGGTACCTTTTCATTAAAAGTTCCCTTGCAATTTGGTAACCCTCATCCGATATCCGCAAATGTTGGATCAAACCCCGAGCCTCACCGGAGAGGCACGACATGAGATAGGCCAACTTTTGAGCTCCCGATAAGTCCGAACGTGAATCCACCAAACTATCATACAAATTATTGAATCCCACCCATTGGTCCATTGCCCCAGCAAAGGACGGTAATTGTAATGTTGGCAACCGAGATAATAGTCCATCTGACTCCGACCGACTTGAATCCGACTTACTATCCGACCTATTGATAGTTTGTTTATATTGGAAATTCGCCTCCATTAGCTTATCGAAAGCCTCTAAACCGCGCGTATACTCAAGGCGACATGCAGCAAGAATTTCCGCCTGAGCTGGTACGTCCGAATCCGAAAGTTCGATAATCCGTTGAAACGCCTCTTCAAATTTTAAAAATTCCGTATTTACCGTTAATAGGCGCATTTTCAATCGACCCGCATGCTCCGATCGAGTAATAAGGTCCGCACTATCGATCAACCATTGTAATTTAACTTTAAATACCGAGAAATTATATTTAAACGACATCGCAATGTTTATCAATTCACCCACCGAAAATAAGTAATTAAATCCGTATATTACTTATCAAACAGAAAACACCGAATGTTACACGTATTACGCAAACCGAAATTCACTTATTCACTTCACTATTTCACTTAAACACTTATTTAAACCGTAAATTAAACACCGACAAACCAAAACAAAACAAACCTAACAAATTACCAGTAGATAACACAAGTGAGTGATAAGAATTGTCAAACGTCAAACGTCAAATTCAAGTGACACCATAGATTAAATTAAATCCGAACTGTCATATATGACAGCGTTTATTACCACAAACTCGAACACACCCAAGTTACCAACCCACTATCAAAAATATAAACCGAATTGAAATTCGAAGGTAGGTATAAAATCCTTTGTTCGAAGATAAAATAAGGTCAATCCGACCGAAATAACCAAAATAAACCGAAATAAAGCCGAAACAATCGCGCTCTGCTACCAAAAATGTATGGATCTGCGCTAGGCAGAGTTGGACAGGGATAAATACATAGATATAATACTGTGAAGAAAGTGTACCTGGCTTTCACTGCGTCGCTTCTCGCAGGGCCCTGCTTGCATCCACGGCGCTCTTCAGCTCGATCCACTTTTGGGTTGGTGTATGGGTGTGTGTGTGTATGTTTATAAGGTATATAAAGCCCGAAAACCGTACTTTGGTATTTAATTATGCGCACTAGCACTCGGCGCGTACCGACCGAATCTCGAGAGCTTTTGAACTGTCACCTTGACAGGTCAGAAGAGTATTTCTGAAGGATACACTGAGAGGTGTATTTTCCTATCAAGGTTGAAAACCGAACACTAATGTTTGACCAAAAAATTATTGACAAATGATCATTTGACAAACAACGTTTCACCAAATTATCATTTGGCAAACGTGACATTTGACAAATGTATAATTTTACAAAAACTCACTTAGCAAATGATCAATTAGCAAACACTACACTTGGTAAATGTGTTAAATAATAAAATGTCAATTGACCGTTTTCCATTTCACCAAATGATATGTTTCGCAAATTAAGCATAATGGTTCATAGAAAGTTATAACTAATTTGTTTAGTAGTAGTAATGAAACACTAATAATTGCAGCTGCTTTTTAAATAGCAAGACCTGACCTATCCGAGTCGCTTCCGCTCCGAGCCGTCTTGCTCGCTCGCTTCGCTCGCTCGCTGTAATAAAACGAGATTTCTAATAAACAATTCTAAAACATTGTAGGTACCAAACGTTTTTAGAACAATAGTAGTTTTGTCTGATAACTCAGTTGCTAAATGTTCATTTTGTCAAATAATTATTTATAAAATGTAAATTTAACTGTTGATCATTTGAATAAGTGAGTCATTTGTAAAATGACTACTAGTAAAATGATCAATAAAATTTTTTTGTAAAACGTTGTTTGTCAAGTGTAATTTTGCCAAATGACTTTTGGTCAAACGGCAGGACACCCTATTGGCTGCCTGGCGAGCGCACTCCGCCACAGGGATCTTGGTTATGGACTTAATGGTATCTGCCCAATGGGGTGGGTGATCGACCACGTGGTCTCTTATCCTCAACTGCACCCTGAATCACCAATAGTTCTATTCTTAAATAATAGCTAAATACAACCCTGAGCCGCGAAGCATTCGTTGGCATTTATATCCTATTTATTTGTTTATATCTATAAGTTACGAGATTACATACTTCTTCTATTTTACTACGGTCACAAGTTGAAATAATGGGGAATTTCAGCGTGACAGTTTGTCATGGAAGACTTCCCGTTTAAATGTGTTTTCGGCTTTTGCTCGTGTGTTGCAAGTTTTTTATACATTTTATCGTGGGAAATAAACATTTGTCACGACTGCCGAAGTGTCATTTTACAAGATTCCTATGATCCTGCAATAGTTTATTTTGTAGAGTGATGTCCAGACATAGGAATTTAGGGAGCAAAATTTAATGACATAGGTGTAGGGAGTTCCTTTATCGATAAACTCAACTATCGAGGCTTTTCCATAATGTACTAGTGATAGTCCCCAGCTTTGTTTGTAACTTCGTATTATTTTGTATGTCTTATTTATTTCGGAGACACATATGATAAAGTTTATACATAGCATATTTTAAACGATAGCAGCTGGATAATGAGTACCGTTGGACTATAAAATATTTACAATACTTAACCTCGTAAGGCCCAAGTTGCTAAATTTAATACGTATGTCAAAGCAAATGCCAAATTTTCTTGATTGACTAATAAGTTTCAAATTATGATAGTCAAAATTTTACGTGGGCTTTACGAGGATAAAAAGAATTTAAGTACATACTTACATCGGAAGTGTCGATAGGAAAGTGTTGAGTTTATCGATAAAGGTACTCCCTACTTGTCATTAAATTTTGCCCCCTAAATTACTATGTCTGGTGATGTCTAAGCGTCAATAGGTAATTTTTATCCTGGCGGCGGACGATCGCCGCTGAAGCGAAGACGATAGAAATGGCTTGGAGCGAAGTGAAACGCAAAGCTCAAGAGTCTTGAGTCAAGACCGTTCGAGATGGTGACGTACTGTGGATGCCCTCTGTCCCACCCAGGGGACATACCTAGGACATTAAGTCTAAGTAAGTCTATTTAATAAAAAGCTTGTAAAAAACCCCTCTTCGTCACATAAGTAAAAAAAAACTCCAAACACGGTAGCAAAACTAACTCTATATAAGTATGTGAACAATAGATAAATAACACTACCGTAAATAAGGCCGGCCGCGGACAGGTGAGAGGGAATTAGAAAAAATATAGAGATACCCCTGTCCCACGGGTGCCGTTAATGAATTGGGCCGGTCGTTTCGCCGGAATACTACTTCCTTGATATATCGATGTAGTACGAAATAGGGATCCGATGACCTTAGGCTTGGACTGCCTGCAAACGTTCCAGCCAGACTAAAGGCTCAAGGTTTCGGTATACTAGACCTATCCTACTAAATATTTTAAATGAGAAAGTGTGTGGGGTGTGTTTGGGCGGTTGTCAGGCGATGACGCAATAAAATAATTAGTTAAATTTTTACTTTGATTTTGGAGCTATTTAACCATTTAAAACCATGTTGGAGCTAAAACCAGTGTGCGTCTGAGTTAGCAGTTAAAGTTAAGTAGTCAATTAAATCTATTTCGTACAAGCGTCTAACGACGTTGACGATAATGATTTGTAATACAGTCCCCATGACCACAAGCCCGTGTCATCAGCCATAACGAGATACCCAACGATAACTAGCCCTACTGGATTGGCTGGAAGTCTCTCCAGCGTAAGCTCTCTGAATTAACTCGGAAGCTTTCGTTGCCAAGAGCTTAACCTTTGTAAACAAGCGGTTTATTTTAAGCTTGGTTCGAATTTAGCTCTAATCGACATGAACGGGGAATACGATTTAGTTTTGGGATTTAAATTTCAATTATCATCATCATCATCATCCCAGCCTATATAGGTACGTCCCACTGCAGGGTACATTACCTCCTTTCAGAATCACTACATAGTATAGAACAAAGTCGCTTCCCGCTGTCTGTCTGTCCCTATGTATGCTTAGATCTTTAAAACTTCGCAACGGTTTTTGATGCGGTTTTTTTTTAAATAGACAGAGTGATTCAAGAGGAAGGTTTATTATGTACTAGCTTTTGCCCGCGACTCCGTCCGCGTGGAATTAGTAATTTGGGCAGCTTATTTTTTTTTATCAATTTGCTTTTTCATCAATTATGGCTCTCCTTAGTTCCTCGATGTAAAAAAAATTACCCGCACCCCCCCGCAACCCCCCCTCCCTCACCGACCCCCCACCGAACCCCCCCCCCCGCACACCCGTGTTCACATTCACCACCGTAACTACTCCCAAGTCACTACTTCTAAAAACTGTTCTATAAATTCTTAAAATAGACGTATCTTTCTTATTTGTGAACCGATTCAAATGAAACAAACACTAAATGTTAATCCAAGAAACTACCAACATATCAGTGTAAACCGCATCCTTCTAGGTTAAGCCGTTTCTGAGATTAGCGCGCACAAACGCACAGACAAACAGACAATAATTCTAAAAAACATTGTTTTGGGTTCTATTGCGCTAGTAAATAGCCCTAGTGACAGTTTTTCTCAAATATCTTCAATGTACAGACACCGACTTGTTACAGATTTATTATAATTGTATATATATGTATATATATGTATAGATAGATTATTATATGTATAGATTTATTATTAACATTGCACCCGTGCGAAGCCGGGGCGGGTCGCTAGTAATAAATAAAAAATAAAACCGCCTTCAAAAACGCCCAAAAAAAACATAAAATAAAAATTGAACCGATCACAATGACCATGAAAATAACTTTCTAATAATCTGTTTGAAGTCAGTGCCTTAGCTCGAGCCAGCAGGAGTGGACCTAGTAATCTAACTTACCTGCATACCTACTATCTATAGGGCTTCTACACTCCTGCTGGCTCATGCTGAGGCACCGACTTCAAACTTTTTTGTTAGAAAGTCATTTTCATGCTCATGGTGGTCTGTTCAATTTTTATTTTATAGTTTTTTAAGGGGCGTTTTTGAAGGCGGTTTCTTTTTTTTTTGCTTTTTAGTTGTTTCTGTATAAAATAAATGGGTAAGATTCGAACCCACGACCCTCTGCTTAAGCGGCAATAGTACAAACTATTAGGCCACGTGCCACGGCTTCAAATTTATACCTACTGCTCTGTTTATTCAAGGATCTTGCGGCATGCATATGAAGACGTGTAGTTCCACAAAGGATGCTACCGCCGCCGTGGCCTAAACTACATAGATACTGAATATTATTTCCTAGTATGCCGCGAAGGCGAATAACTCCAGCGTTTTATGCCTTCCGCAGAGCGTTATTTTCAATTCCCGATATCAATATGCACAATTTTATGGCCTCTAGTGCTTATCGGGTGGTTTTTGTGTACAGTTTATATCTCGCAATGTATAAAAGTGTAGTGTGAATATTCAAGCGTTTTGACCGCTCGGTTAAACATTATTATCATCCCAAAATCCCAGAATTATTAACAGAATAGAAGGTCAAGTCGCAATTGGTCAAACTAGAGTAGTTATCATCGGTACTGTTTTTAGTTTTCATAAAAAGTTTACCCCTAAAACAACGGGTTTAGATTTAGATGAAATTTGGTACGTAGAGATGAAACAAGTTTAATAGGTAAAAAAAGAACAAAAGATACAAAAATGTTGCAAACTGGCAGTACTTGAAACTGAAGTTGTCAGCATCCAATCCCCATTTTCATTCAATCGCTTAGTCTAAGTAATATGTCGACTACAAAGAATTATGTTTCCATTTTTTAACCCTGTACATTTGTACCCAAACCCCCCAATCCCCCGAACCCCCAGTCAAAAACCTCAATTATAGTAAATTCCCCACGTCCATCTCTAATTAATAGTCTTCTTTTGAAATGGGATACAATGACCACTCGTTATCATAGGGCCCATTGTCCGCCATCTGTCCCGGACTTAGTCCGATAATTAATTAATAATTAAGGGGCACTCTATTATCCTTTAATTTCTGCCCTTCATTTCTTTAATGCGCTCCCATTGTGCCAATGACGTGTGGGACACGGGTAATTTAAAAAGGAAATTTGACCCAATTTTCTTTTGTATAGCGTACGAGTTTAGGAAAATTGCTTGATGACTGTTGGGTTTTTGAAATGAAGTGTGCAGTGTAATTGTCATATGATATGACGGTAAACAAGAGGTTACTCGAGGTTACAGGAGACCAAAGAGCTGACAGCTACCTCGGACAAAGAATTAGCTTAGCTATTCAAAGGGGTAACGCTGCCAGTATTTTCGGAACCTTGCCTAAGGGGACTCCATTTCGTAAATCAAATATTTTGGCTTAGAACACGTTCGTCAGATTCCACTTTCGTCAGAAGCAGATTTTTTTATAATTTCAGTTCACGTTTCATAAGCGAACGAGAGAGTGGAGCGAGAGCGTAGGGCGCTATCAGTGAGAAGTAACATGTTGATCCGCAGGTTTGCAAAATGTACAACAAGTGTTAAAGAAACTTTGTTCAGAGCTTACTGTCAGTCATTCTACACGTCTGTGGATCAACTGTACCAAGAAAGCTTGTGGCGAACTGCGCGTCTTGTACAATAATGTGTTCAGGATGCTGATGGGGCTGCCGCGTTATTGTAGTGCGTCGGGGATGCTCGCAGAGGCGTACATGGATGGCTTTCACGCCATAATGCGCAAGCGAGTTGCATCCCTGATGAGGCGCGTGCGCGGCAGCACCAACAGTCTCCTGTGCGCAGTGGCTGATACAGCTGACAGCCCGATAATTTTTCACTGGGTGGAGTCGCACGCGTCACTAGTGAATTATGTATATCACCCACATAGCACCTAAGGACATTGTTACTAACAATTATTATAGAGAATATCCGAAATAAATAAATATTATATTATTACTAGCTGACCCCGCAAACGTAGTTTTGCCATATCACCTAGGGGTATAAAAAATAGCCTACGACCTATTCTCAGACCTACCGAATATAGAGAAAAAAGTTTCACAAAAATCGGCCAAGCCGTTTCGGAGGAGTTCGGTAACAAACACCGTGACACGAGATTTTTATCTATTAGATTATTATTCTAAGGAATGACGGATGTGGATAACTTATAATGACCCTTTTGTCAGATTATTCCTAGAGTTAATTTGCCCAGCCATAATTCAGTCCAGAAAATAGGTAGGTTATTAGGTATTTTCTTCTGCCGAAGGGCAAACCGCCCAGAAATAGGGTGAATTATGGATGAATAAATGTTAGGTGAATTAAGACTGATATGACGAAAGCGGAATCTGCTGGACGAGGAATCACAAGAATAGGCTAGACGACTAAAAAAAACTGTTTAGTCCGTCAGTTAGATTATTAAAAAATATTGTACACGTATTTTTTCCTTTGTTTGACAAACAAAAAATGAGGAGGATACAGTGCTTAGAAGTTTCGAGTGACGTCACTATATGGTACAATTTTTACCTAAGGGTGACGTCACAAGCCCCCACTCCGGAAGCTTGATGATCTATATCTTTGTCGTTTTTTAATAATTTGATAAACCAAAAAATACGTGTCCCATATTTTCCCATAATCTAAATGACGGACTAATTAGAATGACCAATTTTTAACCCAGTCGTCATCCCTATTGCTGTTTCGTCACCATTTTCAAAATTCTGACATATTACTTACAGAAAAAAGAAGTGATCTGACGAAAGTGGAATCTGACGGACATTTTTTATATCACTAAAATTAGTTATTATTTTTTGTCATAATTAGACATTTTTAAAAGCTTTTATAGCTGCATAGCACATCTCTGGTGGTAAGGCACCCTTAAGACCATAATAGATATCGCTCTGAACGCCGTACGTCACATCAGTCGTTGACGTGGAACCTGCGGTGCTGTTACATGTGTCGTTGGCGTCGAAAAGGTTAATACCAGTTCACTTAAAAAAAGTAACAGTTAGCAAAAGTTTTTCTTTCTTTATAATAATTATATAATTTGTGTGTTTTGTGTGGCCTTCCGTGATGTTGCTGTACTGTGGCCCGGCGAAAGACCAGTGCTGGTTTTTAACTAGCGACATGCTGAGCCGGGTCCCTTTTTGTAGCAGCACTAATATGTACCTACATTCCTATGTCTATGTCTATGTTTGTACTCTTATTTTTGCCTGTTTATGTGTTATTGTTGTTATAAAATAAATTTTTTTCTTTCTTTTCTTTCAAAAAGATTGATTTTATTTAATTTATTAAGTAAAACTTTTAATAGGTAAATAGGTAGGATCTTTCTCTAGAGAAATTTGTGTATTCTTAAACATCACTGCCTCACCCATCAACATCCCAGCCTATATACGACCCACTGCAGGGCACAGGCCTCCCCTCAGAATGAGAGGGTTTGGACCGTAGTTCCCACGCGGACCCAGTTCAGTGTGGGAACTTCACACACACCATTGAACTTCTTCGCAGGTGTATAAGGGTTTCCTCACTATGTTTTCCTTCACCGTAAAGCTCATGGTAAATTTCAAATGTAATTTCGCACATAAATTCCGAAAACTAAAGAGGTGCGAGCCGGGATTTGAACCCACGACCCACTAGTCTTATCTGAGGCACCCATTTATATTAAAAACAATACCCCAATACTATCGCCATTTCAATCGCTCAATAGTCCATAGAAATTAGCACACATCGCTGGAAAATGGAAACACAATTTCCATTCAGTGAATGAGTGCTCCAGTTTCTTCTAGCTTTTGTCTGGCCCACAAAGCTGTGGAACCCAATCAAGGATCTGTCCAAACGTCGCCCAGTGAACAGCGTGCTAGCTTTTCTTTTTCGCACTGGCCGGGTGTCTGGATCGAAATTACCGGCAGATAAAGCGGCGCAGACTGTTCGATAAATGGATCGCTGAACAAAAAAAATGAAGTACTTATTTTGCTCTTCCGCGAAGTACCTACCTCAGATGCAAAGAAAGATATGTTTTTTCTTTCATATTTTATCTACAACTGTTATAACTTGGGATTTTACTCGGTAGCAGGTTATCGTTTAGTTCTAGGAAATCATGTATATCCTCGTAAGGCCCAACGTCCTATTTTTAGGGCTGTAAAATAATTCTTTCAGCCCAAGCAAATGTTAAAATTCATCAAATAGCGTCCCAATGTCCCATAATAAGGGGACCTTCTAGTTCTCAATTACAATCTTGTTTAAAATAAATTAAAGTTCATTATGATTTTTGTATTGGTACAATACAAACGTCCTAAAAATAGTACGATACTAAATTGTATTTAATATATATTTATATTTCTTGTATTTTAAAAATTTGCAAACCATTTTTTTACCACTTTTTACATACAATTAAGCACAAATTTGATATAATAATGAAAGTTCGGTGACATACCTACATTAGGATTAAATTCTAAGGGTTAATGCTATTGATTTTGAACTTGGTACGCATAGTGTAGCCTGGGTGTCGATGCAACAGTCAGCAAAAAAAAAAACTCTTTGGGCAACATCGTTTTCTTCAGTCTGTTAGACTTATTCTTTAGTTGAAGGTAAATCGGTTTGGTTACGCGAGAATTGATTACAAAGGGCTTATTGAATATTCCCTCCGATTGGCTACAGAGGCGTGAGCTTTACAATGAAAATGCGAACTTATATAAATCTAACGAGGCAGTGAAAGAGAATCCTAAATGTGATGACGTATCTGTTATCCGCGAGATATTTCCATTGAACTTTGCATTTTGAGATCCTTAAAAAGTAGCATTTGTTCATTTGGGATAGTGAAGAAAGTCGGGGTATTTGAGTGGTTTAATCTGTAACCTGACAAGTAGAGGGTCTTGGATTAAAATAAATAAAGTCGGTTTACGGACGATAGTTTAACGTGACGTCATAACAAAACATTGATGAAAATGATTGCATACTTTTGCCGATTGTGCCTTTCGTTCGCTCGTGCCGCGCTCTCGCTCCGATTGTTCATCGGCTCGACCGTGACGGGACGCGTAACGGGAAAATGTGTTACGTACGTTACACTGAGTCATCCTTTTTCGTGCGTGCAGCCGGCGTTCATCGATTTATTAGACGTTGTCACGTCAATAAAATCATGGGACTGTTGACACCAATCGACCTAGTCCCAAACTAAGCAAAAACTGTACTATGGGTACTAGACATAACGGATAGACATATTTATACATACAGACAAATGCACATTGAAATACATATTAAAGCGCAAGCCACACAGAAGAGACGTGGGACGGGGGCGCGTCGCAGTCCGCGTCGTTTGTTAGCAGGCCGCGTCTCCATCCCGTCTCTTCTGTCTGCTTTGGATCGCGACGGTTACATTAAGTATGAAAACTGGATTCAAGGGGTGCCTCGACTGCGACGGCCCCATCTCACGTCTCTTCTGTATGGCTTGCGCCTTACGTGGCCGTGGACAGGCCACATTGCTCGTAGAACCGACGGCCGATGGGGCAGTGAAGTTCTAGAAAGTTCTAGAGTGGCGCCCGGTAGCCGAAAGACGTGGCGTGGGAATGCTCCCAACAAGATGAACCGACGATTTGGTAAAGGTCACGAGAAGCACTTGGATACGAACAGCGCTGGACCGCTTGCTGTGAAACTCTATGGGGGAAGCCTTTGTGCGACGGTGGACGTCTTTTGACCATTATATCAGACACCTTGACGCTCGGGGCTATGCTCGGAGTGTCTCTGCGGGATCGCATTAGAAATGATGAAAGCCGCGCAAGAACTAAAGTCACCGACGTAGCTCGAAGAATCGCCAGACTCAAGTGGCAGTGGGCAGGGCACATCGCTCGTAGAATGAGACGGCGCGGAGGCGCGGTCTGCGAATAAACGACGCGGACTGTTATGCGCCCCCTTCCCAAGTCTCTTCTGTGCGGATGCTGGGTTTACACGAGCTTAGTAGCTAATGCTTAGTACTTGTCACTTACACCTTGTCAGATGGGTGTAAACATATTGTACAAGTGCTTAGTATTAGTGTAACTGCAAGTGCAAGTGATTAGAAGCCGATCCTATTTACTAAGCAACTGGTGCCTACCCCCATATAAAAATCTACTCATACTTGTCACTTGTCGAGTGGTGTGAACATTCATGTCAAGTGAAGTTTGATTGCTCACGTGTTTTTTTCTTTTTTTGTTTTCCCAGATCTTTGTAACTACTAATAGCATTCTCTAACACCCATGTGTAGACGGCTACTTGTCACTTTTTACACTGCTGATAAGTCCTTGATCACTTACACTAATGACAAGTACTAAGCCCGTGTAAACCTAGCATAGTCTGGCAAGTCTCCGACCTATGTCAAGGTAAAGGTAATAAGTAGTTAATTTATATGGACGTCTATTTTGAAGACGCCGGAATCAATCAATCAGTTTCAGGTTGCCAAATAAATTTTATTTCTTCTGATTCAAACTCGATGAACAGCTGTCGATGGCGAAATTTTCCACATTCGCCCCGTATGTGGGGTGGAGGAATTTTGTGATAAGTCCCCGCGGAACACCTAATGTTACTCCCATTGATGTAAGCTGGAAGAGACGGTGGGGGCTATTCTTAAATACGCTCGATAAAAATTATCTATAATATGGTAAATAAAATCTGCATATGTGATATTCTTCGTATTACAGTTGCCCATGGGCGGCGGATATTACTTCTGACCTTGTGATCCACATGCTCATTTTCCGCTTCTTATATAAAAACCTCTACCTCATCATCATCATCATCAGCCTATGTTCGTCCACTGCTGGACATAGGCCTCTCCCATGGCACGCCACTGAGCACGATCCTCGGCCACTCTCATCCAGCTCTTGCCAGCCGTCTTGCGAAGATCATCGCTCCACCGAGTCTGAGGACGTCCCACGCTACGTTTGCCGATCCGTGGTCTCCACTCAAGAACTTGTCTACCCCAACGGTTATCGGTTCTTCGGGTTATATGGCCTGCCCATTGGCACTTCAGCGTAAAACCTCTACCTATCTATCTGTAACCTTTTCACGCTTAAACCGCTGCATTGATTTTTTTTACACAATATAGGCTTGCGTTTGGCCACAATCACGCCTGTTGGAAAGCGAAGATGAGGCCTACGATGGAGCACGCTTGCCTAGTAAATGCTCATTCACCCTAGACTTACATGAAGTTTTGTATGAAGATAGCTCGAGACAGAAAATTGCAATAGTAATGAATACAGTATGTATAGTTTTACCTAGATGAGTCTCGCTCTGTCGCTGTTCTATGTAATTTGAATTATAATGCTAATCCTTAACTATGTAAAACCATTAACTATGGCTGCCAACTTTCTCTTCATCCCGAGGGAAATTTACATGTTTCTGAGATAAAATATAGCCTACATTACACGCTGGCAACACTAAAGCTTTAAATCGGTGATAAAATAAAAAAAAACTGGTGAGCAGTTTTCGAGTTTATCCATACAAACAAACACACAATCAATTTAACGTTTAAAATAATTTTTATTTGTCACCAACTCTTATTGGTATACAAAAGCCCAAGTAAACAACATTATTGTTCCATAAAATAGTATTCCACACGCAGAGCGCCATAAACCAAAACTACCTTCACTCATTAAACTTCAGTACAAGCACAAAGCCACATAACCCTCATCGATCGAAAACGACATCCACTTACCGCCATTACATATATTTATTACACACAAATTCACTCGTAAATTGTCGTTCAATTCGCCTAATAGGCCCCTATTCCGCATCCGCGGGGGTGTCACACGAGTTTGACATCGCGGCTCTCGTTACTTCTTTTATTGCGAGAAGTTTCGTCTTCGGGGATGTCGAGTGGGCTGATAATGTCGTTCACGCAACCGCGAATGATTTTGAGAATAGGCGCTTTGTGCGCGTTTTATGCGTTTATTGACGGGTGAAGTGTGGAGATGTGGCTTTCTCGTGTTGAGGGGAGTGGATTAGCATTGTTGTCGTTTTTGTTTTTGCGTTATTGCACTTTTTAGAGTATTGGACTTTTTATGTAGGTCTCCAACAAGATGGAGCGACAAGCTAGTGAAGGTAGCGGGAACGCACTGGATTCGGATGGCGCAGGGCCGATTTGTTTGGCGAGCCTTGGGGGAGGCCTATGTTCAGCAGTGGACGTCTTTCGGCTGAAATGATGATGATGATGACTTTTTAGAGTTCCGTACTCGAAAGGTGACATACAGAACCCTATTACTATTACTGTCGCTACGCTCTCCAACTGTCTCACACAGGGTCGTACAGTAAAATTACATAAAGTTTACCACTGACAGATGGTCTGCCTTCATTTCATATTCAACTTTAACGACCTACAAATAAAGCCAATTTTAGAATACTGTTATCCACGTTTGCAGATTTTGTAATAGCTACTTTATTTGTATGGTGTTAAAGTTGGAAATGAAATGAAGGCAAACCATCTGTCAGTGGTAAACTAAAAGTAAACGTATTGTACGTATCTAGATAGAGCTGAAATATATACATGTATTTTTATTGTTGTACAAGTTTGTACTGGGGTCTCAAGGAATACGGTAGAATCAAAAACTGCGATTAATGTTAAATATAACAAGACGTCGTCTTCTTTCAACAAATAACATACGATACTATGAACTAATTTAACCATATTAGGGAAGACAAACGTTAGCGTGGTTGACAATGGTACAGCGCCATCTAACGGGAACTTTTACAACTAAAAACTCTGAAAAATTATTGTCGACTGCGAATAAAAAAATACATAATAATCTCGTGTCACATATTTGTCGAACTACTCCGAAACGGCTTGACGATTTTTATCAAATTTTTTGTCTATATTCGGTGGGCCTGAGAATAGGTCGTAGGCTATTTTTTATATCCTCCTCTTCGCAGACGGAGTCGCTGACAACAGCTAGTAATTATATAAAAAAAAACCGGCCAAGTGCGAGTCGGACTCGCGCACGAAGGGTTCCGTACAATTATCTATCAAAATCACGTTTGTTGTATGGGAGCCCCCTTAAATATTTTTTTTTTATTTTAATTTAATGATTTATTTTTAAAGTCAATATATAATTAAATATTCTGTGAATATTTCAAGTGTCTACCTGTTGCCGTTATCAATATCGAGAAAAAACGAGCAAAAAAAATCATGTTTGTTGTATGGGAGCCCCCTTAAATATTTATTTTATTCCATTTTGACAGACTGACGGACGGACGGACAGCGGAGCCTCAGTAATAGGGTTTCCGTTTTTACCCTTTGGGTACGGAACCCTAAAAACTAGCTGTTGCCCGCGACTCCGCCTGCGAATAATATATAGCCTACGACCTATTATCAGACCTACCGATTACAGAGAAAAAAGTTTCATAAAAATCGGTCATGCCGTCTCGGAGGAGTTCGGTAACAAACACCGTGACACGAGATTTTTATATATTATAGATAGATAGATAGAAGATCTTGTGCCACAGTATTTGTCGAACTCCTCCAAAACGGCTTGATTGATTTTTATGAACTTTTTCGTCCACATTTGGTACCTAATATCATCATAAGGCGTTAATTTAAAAATATTGACTTTGCTTCAGTATTACCACATAGCACAAGAAGGCCTTTGGTCCAAAGTTCGATGTACACCTCCATTAATGGTTAGAGTAACTTTGTCTCGACAAGACCTCGGTTAATCCTCGGTTAACTTGTACTTTACTTAAGCACTTGCGAATACCTATTCTAAGACTAATTACTATAGAGTAATAGTTGACCCCGCTAACGTTGTTCGGCTAGAGAACTAGTGCTTATAACTCAGTTAATCATGGGTGATATCTATCTATCTATTCTATATATACATATAATAAATCTGTAACAAGTCGGTGTCTGTACATTGAAGATATTTGAGTAAAACTGTCACTAGGGCTATTTATTAGCGCAATAATAGAACCCAAAACAATAGTTTTTAGAATTATTGTCTGTTTGTCAGTTTATCTGTTTGTCTGTGCGTTTGTGCGCGCTAATCTCAGAAACGGCTTAACCTCGAAGGATGCGGTTTTCATTGATATGTTGGTATTTTCTTGGATTAACATTTAGAGTTTGTTTCATTTGAATCGGTTAACAAATAAGAAAGATACGATACTTTCAGTATTAGATAGCCCATTTATCGAGGAAGGCTATAGGCTTTACATCATCACGCTGGGAGTACGGTGGTGAATGTGAATGCGGGTGTGCGGGGGGTAGGGGGGTGCGGGGGGGGGGGGTAATTTTTTTTATATCGAGGAACTAAGGAGAGCCATAATTGATGAAAAAGCAAATTGGATACAAAAATAAGCTGCCCAAATTACTAATTCCACGCGGACGGAGTCGCGGGCAAAAGCTAGTTATCATAATTATATATACCTCAAGGCTGCCCAACCTTTTGAACAGTCGGGCAAATTGGATGATTCAAAAATTCGGGCCACTGACCAGTTTGTATTTTCGTTATTTCTTATATTATAATAAATTATAACATTGAGCTTTTGGCGGGCAATTTTGAAACTTACTCACGCGGGCGGCGGGCCATTTAAAATTCGTTTGCGGGCCACGTTTTGGCTCGCGGGCCTAGGGTTGGGCAGCCATGATTTACAAGATGGAGCGACAACATGGTGAAGGTGGCGGGAACGCATTGGATGCGGCTCAGGGCCGATCTGTTTGGCGAGCCTCGGGGGAGGCCTATGTTTAGGCAGTGGACGTCTTTCGGCTGAAATGATGATGATGATGATGATGAATACTATCATTCATCATCATCATCATTTCAACCGAAAGATGGCTCCCCCAAGGCTCGCCAAACAGATTGGTCCTTAAATTTTCAACAAAAGCTGTGTCCATTTTGTGATAATACGAGTATGCTCATCTTTTATTTTATTCTTCTTTTTAACCCCCGACATGTATACATGTACATGTGTACATGCTGGCGTTCGCTGCTCTCTTGTACATACTGGCGTTCGCTGCTCTCTTGTATACATACTGTCCTTCGCTGCTCTGTAGGTACATGCACGGGATATGTACGTTACATTGCGTCATCCTTTTTCGTGTGTGCACTTGCAGCCGGCGTTCATCGATTTATTAGACGACGTCACGTCAAAATAGAATACTTTTAACTGCGGCTTTTAAAGCTATAGCTTCCGATGGGATAAATGAGGTCATTCGTAACTTAAACGTATTAAACTAAAGAACAGAGAAGCCGTTAACATTCGAATACGGCGCTTAAACAATGCACTAACTACACTCCGCACCCAGAATCGCTCGTTACGGCTGCGGCTTGGCAAACTATCGATGATCTCTGCGCCGATGATACTTGAAACTTTGGAGTACAGTCAGAGAATAATTGACCATTATAGACGGAACTGTGAGGACTTGACGGTTTTAGAAAGGGTTGCATCGCTTTCTCAACCTGGGCCCAATTGCATAACAAAGTACAACTAATATTACAAGCGGAACTCTCGCTTCAATTATATTAGCTAGAAAAGGAGTTCCGCTTGTAATATAAGTTGTACTTTGTTATGCAATTGAGCCCTGCAAGCTTATTGTCTAACGATTTTGACGCCTGTCTTCGTAATTAATCACTATTTCTTTCAGTCAAACGGTATAAGATGGTAACAGAAAGAGATGACGAAAGCGAAGGCAAGCGCCAGAAGTGTTAGACAATACGGCCTCTGGTAGAATATAAATCATCATCATCCCAGCCTATATACGTCCCTGTGCAGGGCACAGGCCTCCTCTCAGAATGAGAGGGCTTGGGTCTTAGTTCCCATGCGGGACCAGCGCGGATTGGCAACTACACATACACCATTGAATTTCCTCGTAGGTGTATGCAGGTTGTTTTTCTTTCACCGTAAACGTTTACGTGTTTATGTGCATAATAATATTGACCTAAAAACCTAATTATCATCATTATTTCATCCGAAAGCGTCCACTGCTGAACATAGGCCTCCCCCAAGGCTCGCCAAACAGATCGGTCCCGTGCCATCTGCATCCAACGCGATCCCGCAACCTTAACCAGGTCGTCGCTCCATGTTGTTGGAGACCTTAACTTAATGGCTAATGCCATTAAGCCATTAAGCATTACCTAATGGTAATTCATTGTAGTTTAATTAATAATTTAAAACAAAAAACAATTGTGTTTAGTATAAAAAAAAACATTCAAATAACATATATGTTTGCATGCCAATGTATTTGGTTAGACACTGCATGTTAATAGTAACCATGAAAACCGATTGTTAGATACCATGTCTAAAGCAAAATATTTTACTTCATTCAAATCAAATCAAATCAAAATCAAATCAAAATATATTTATTTGTATGAATACATTCCATTTTTTTCAAAAACAATAACAAAATCAAAGCATTAATTTTTGAATAGACCCATAAAAACGCTTTACCGAAGCTCAGACACAGGCGTCCACACAACGAATCTGAGAGCTCATTAAATGCAACAGCTTCCTCAGGTTATAATTTGCAGCGCATTCCCAGTTATCCGCAGTGGCCGGGGCAAGTATCTATTAGGAACAGATAAGAGCGGTCTCTATTGGCGAGGTTCAAGCTTTCTATAGCAGCCTGTTAAGAGATCATAGTTTATTTTTAAGCGTGTCTGTAATGGTTTGTTTGGATGCCTTTATATTAAAGATTAGATAAGATTAGATTATTTATTCTTTCAATATAAGATTACATCATAAATTTGTACAAAGTCAAGTCACGCGAATTTATATTGAAGTCGTCAAAAGCACACAAATTAAATTAAATTAATGAATCAAATGGATGTCACAAAATGTTAAACTTGAATAAAATAATAAATAACAATAAAACAATTACAACTAAATTTTTTCTCCTCTCAGGATCGTCATAGTTAAAATAAAAATAAATAAATAAAACATTAATAAGAATAATAATGTCACTAACAGGGATCAACCTATTGAAATACATGACAAATAAAATATTAAAAGTAAAATACAAAGTCAAACCATAATACAAAATAAGTATACATGTCAAAAATTATAATTCAATGTCTGCAAGCAAACTCACTAACAGAGTATAATGGTTTATCCAACAAAAGATTTCTCAGTTTGCGTCTAAATATTTCGTCAGATGGCTCATTTTTCAGTTCAGCTGGAAGACGCTCATAATGCGTGGGGCCAATGACGCGAGGATTCTTCACCGAGAGTGCCGTTCGACGGGGAACTGCACACAACCGTCCTGTGCGACGGACCTGCTTGCCAGCCACGTTTACCCGTAAAAACATGGATAAATTGGTCCTCACAAACATTATCACTTCAAACAAGTACAGTGAGTAGTGAGTCCCTGCACGAGTGTCTAGGCCCGACTCCAGCTAATATGCGCATGGTGGCACGCTTCTGCAGCAACAAAACTCTGTTTGAAAGGGAGACATATTGGGTGAATCAACTTTTTTTGTGTTGTTTACTCTGTTCCCAGTTGTCCAAGTAAGTGACATCTTCATACTGTTTCGTAGAAAAATGCTTAGGTTAGGTTAGGTTAGGTGGTAAGAACAGTGTTGATTCACCCTAGAAATAAATGATGAAAAATTTTAGGTCGTAATCAGGGTTTAAGTCGGCTACCCTGTCATCATCATCATCATCCCAGTCCATAGACGTCCCACTGCAGGAGACAAGCCTCCACTCTGAATGAAAGTGCTTGGGTCGTAGTTACCACGCGGGCATTGTGCGCATTGGGAACTTCACACACACTTTACCGGCGAGACGTAGTTCCTCTGGCTGACTACTTCTTGCCGGATATTGGAGGGAGCAGAGGGTAAGAGAAACTACTCTAAAACCTTATTACATATATTTATATGCAATAATCTACTCAGTAAACCTACACTTTCTATCTACACGCCTTATTGGTCTTTCGTGACCAACTACATCTTAACCTATCACACGCACAAAATTAATGCTAAAGAATGTGTCTCTCGCCACATACACCAAATAATTTATTTACAGATGTACTTTCTTCACGGTAGTTTCCTTCGCCGTAGGGCTCATCGTAATTTTTTTGAATGTATATCGCACATAAATTCCAAAAACCACTAGGCCACCAAGGCAACAATACAACTAAATGACTCTTTATTGTATATCATATTACACACAATTGACAACATTTCATATTTCTAAGACTATAATTTGATTCGTTCTCCGTATTCTGTTTGGAAAGACAAAGACGCTGATAGTTTTTAATTTTCACTGGGATTATTAATTAATTTATTAAATTTTTTTAAAGATGTGCTTATTCTAAAAGAGCGTAACGATAGAATGGATCCGTTAGTTCCGTTACTTTTGTCCAGTCTCTATTAAAAAAAGTGGTGACGTAAATTTGACGTTAAGGTTGTTATCAAATTTAAAATTATGACAGCTCATTTTTCTAGTGAAAAGGGTAAAGGAAACATATCTATTCTGTGGCAATATTTGTAAGTACACATATGTTTTTTAAATTTGTAAAATTTTTTCAATTATGGAGAAATAAATTATAATAAATATTTTTCCGTGTTCTTTCGTTTCCTGTAGTAATTTTCAGGTGTTAAAAAATGAAAGGTTGTCAATTCAGAAAAATAGTTGACAAAATTTACAAGTCAAGCATCGCGACCGCAGAGCGATCTCTTCCAGTCACCCTCTGGCTCCGGAACCCTAGCAATACCAGAAACATTCAAACAGAGAAATTCCGGGCTGCAATCCAATCTGAATCGATTACGAGCAATGAATCGGTGCAATCGAGTCGGATCCGAAAAGTGTCCGATTTTAACTCGACGTTGTATTTGAAAATTCAATCATTCGCAACTTAATCGCCCTGTTTTTGAGCTTTTGGAAAACATGCCAATTAGCTCTAGAGTAAAAAACGTAATTTAAATGGCAACGCAAGTTCAATCAGCGAACGCAAGCATTGAAACTTAAAAAGTTCATCATCATCCAGCCTATATACGTCCCACTGCACAGGCCTTCTCTCAGAATGGGATTACCCTACCCGGGCCCAGTGCGGATTGGGAACTTCACACACACGATGACAAGATGGCCTAGTGGTTAGAGAACCTGACTATGAAACTTGAGGTCCCGTGTTCGATTCCCGTGTCGGGGCAGATATTTGTGTGCAAAAAATACGAATGTTTCGATGGCCCCTACGTAAATCATCGAAAGTCAATTTCTGCACTTTTCAGTATAGCGTTTTGAAGTTGGCTTATGGTATGATTCCGAAAATATAAATATTACATTGACTTTTTATAACTATAATAACTAATAAAGTAAGCATTTACCTTGCGGCATTTTTATTTTCAGGAAAATTATATTAGTTTTCTGGAAATACGAGTTTCGATGGCATACGTCGTGGTAAAGAGAATTACATGTATCGAATCTGCCAGTTTCGATACCAAGTCAATAGGGAACGTGCACATCGACGGTAGCTGCCAACTGGTGCCATCAATTTGAATGTTTTACCGTGTCAGTCAATATTTGACATTTACAATACGAGTAAATAATAGTACATTACTGCAGAGGCCGTGAAGTAAGGGATTGATGGACGAGATTTGGGGTATACGGCCGAGTCGTAGACGAGGCCGGATAAAACGAGTCCAGCAATCCCTCTTCCGGCCGAGGATTGTATAGACTCTATACTATAGAGCTTTTCTCAAACATGCATCATCATCATCATCATCATCATCATCATCATCATCATCATCATCATCATCATCCATCCATCCAACCATCCATCCATCCGTCCATCCATCCATCCATCCATCCATAAATCCATCCATACATCCATCCATACATCCACCCATACATCCATCCATACATCCATCCATACATCCATCCATACATCCATCCATACATCCATCCATACATCCATCCATACATCCATCCATCCATACATCCATCCATCCATCCATCCATCCATCCATACATCCATCCATACATCCATCCATACATCCATCCATACATCCATCCATACATACATCCACCCATACATCCATCCATCCATCCATACATCCATACATCCATCCATCCATACATCCATCCATACATCCATCCATCCATACATCAATCCATCCATACATCCATCCATCCATCCATCCATCCATCCATCCGTACATCCATACATCCAAACATCCATCCATATATCCATACATCGATCCATACATCCATACATCCATCCATCCATCACCAGTAGTTTAGGCGGTTTTATAGAAATAAAAGAAGATAGATTTTTTTTAATGTCGTAAGTTGGCTGTATGTAATTTTTCTTTTGTCAGTTTAGTGTTAGTAAGCAAATTTAAAAAGTTACAGCAGCGGACAATAATGGTTTTTCATACTTACTTTTATGGCCTAGGCCAAGAAGTAATGTAGGGAGCCATAAACAACAATAGTACATTGTTGTAGAGGCTGGAAAGTAAGGAATAGATGGACGAGTTTGTTTGAGGGCCGACGCGTAGCGGAGGCCCTCGAAAGTACGAGTCCATCTATTGCACTTTTGGCCGAGACTAAACATTGTGCTTTTCACGACTAATGCGAGGAAATAAAAAACGTTTCTTATAATAAAAATAAATATTAAATTAAAGTGTATGTTAATGTTTGCATGGGGGCAGTGTTAAAACTCATTGTGATGTTTTTCCCTGGAAAGCTGATTTTAGTGTTCTGCGTCATTTCAGTCGGTCGGGAACTTAATCAAACATAGTTAGAGTTAATGTGAGCGGCCGGCGCGGCCGCTACGGCCGCTCACATAACTCGAACTATGTTTGATTTAGTCGCCGTCACGACGCGTCGCCGGTCGCCTTACCGGCCTAGTGGCCAGTATCAAAAACCACATAATTAAAAAATAAAAACCTTAACCTTGCAGCGCTTAAAAAGTTCAATGCTGTGGCGTTTTTCATACTTAAAAAAATTAAAGCATTTTGTGCATATTATGCGTTTAAGGAAAAAAAACACCTCATTAAAGTCATGAATGACGCATTCTCATTGGTCAATTGAATTTCACATGCAGCAGACGATTACTTTTGATTGGTCGTTTCAGCACGCCGGGAATGAAATTCAAAAATTATCTTTGAAAAAGTCGTATCGTATTATGAAATACATATACTGATACGACCTGTTTTCGATTAGTGTAACATTGTTGTCGTGTTTGCGCGCCATAAATGAATCAGCTGTTAAATGTACATATATAGGCAGTTTTGTGTACTGGATTTAGGTTATCTATGGCCACATTTTCGAGCAGTGTCGTGAAAACTTCATGGCTTCATTTCGTGACATTAACGCATACATTTCAAAGCATGTGTAGGTGTTCGTTACTGTTTCACGCCAAAACGTTTTGACCGATTCTGATGAATGTTGCCACGCAGATAGCTTATAACCTGGATTAACATATAGGATACTTTTTACCCCGGAAAATGAAATATTACCCACGCGTTCGCGGGCAGCAGCTAGTAGATATAATAAATAGTTACATAGGTAACACTGTAATTGGCTATAGTCGATAGTCAAGACAAATAGCTACCATTTCGCTGCAGTACGCTGTTTCATCGTAAGACATTTGCAAGGTAAGTGCCTACATTTACCCAAAGTGTTACCTTAGCGCAAGTGTAAGCAATTCCTCTCCTGATGCGATCTATCGCCCACAGATTCAATTATATGCACCATGCCGTGATATAGAGGATGGAACCGTTAAATTGATTGTAACACTAAAGGAGAACGGACTTGATGTGGCAGGTAATACCGTGTCAAAAAATTAAACATGTTTATTTAGAAACTGATTGTATTTTATTAATTTTGCTTTTCATCAACCTAACGTGTAACAAAGCTATGTGGACATTATTTATTTATAGATTATAGATGCACAGAAAAAACCAACTGACTAATCCTGGGAATCGAACCCAGGTCCTTGGCATTCTGTGCCACGTGCTAAACCCCTACACCACCACTGGTCAGGAATTTAGACACAATTTTTTCTATGCATCATACATTCTAGCCTGCTATAATCACTTTTGCAGTGATACAGCGCCATCTATTTTCAGTTCTTATCGAGAAACATCAACACTCCTTCGAAACTAACCGCTCACCCGGACTAAGAGATGTCGCTACTAGGCCATACTTTTTGTACAAAAAGATACTTCAAACCAAACTTTTTGGACATTGTTAAGCATGATGAACATAATTATTAGTCAATTTTCGTAACATACGGGATACACTGTTTTAAACTTTCGTGATTTTCACTCATTATTACTAGGTATACTAAACGGGACTCATCACGCAATTAATATTTACCTCGACGTTTCGGCTAGTTAACTGCAAACACGGCTGCTGCAATGTGGCCGAAACGTCGAGGTAAATATTAATTGCGTGATAGATAAGTCCCGTTTGTTATAGTAAATACGGAATACAGCAATTGAAAGCTTCAAAGCCCCACCCTGATAGACAACGACATTAATAAGGTTCCGTTTGTTAGCTTTCGGTTATGAAACCTTAGAAATAACCCTTCTTGCAACCAGTACGCCTCTACGTCCCTGGTCCACCATACATACCGCACGTCTCATGCACAGACTGAAGAGCACTCCGCTCCGCTGATCTGCCATTAACTGGCTTCCATGTTGGCGGCCAACGTTGGCGCCAAATTGGATGTCACCGCCAATGTTCGGTCGTGCCGATGTAAAATTATCTTCTGATAGACAGAACATGTTTAAAAATCGGCCAAGAGCGTGTCGAACACGCCCAGGATAAGGTTCCGCAGCCGTTACGAAAATTCCTTGCATATCTGGCAAGTATTTAAAGTACCTATCTATAAATTGCACTTTAAAGTTAAATATTTCGCAAATTAATCACTACGAGTAAATCGAAAAATCGTCTTTACAACCCCGTAATGATTTTCAAAGACCTATCCAACGATACCCACACTATAAGGTTAGACGAGAATGAAAATCACCGCCACTTTACTTACTGCCTTGAGAAAGATTTTTCTATTGTAGGTAGCTAGCAACTATTATAATTTGACTTCCTGCCGTTAATTTTGTTGGAGGCATACCGACACTGCATCTTTCGGTCCATAGACGACATTCGAGAACCTTCTGGCCCCATCATTCAGCCCTATCCATCCTATTTGCTACCATAATTTTAGACGCTAATCTACCCCATAAACCGTAGTGGTACTATACTATATAACTGGCAAAAAAAGAACCTAGCAGAAAGGACCAAGTTATTTTTCCTTTGGCGTGATAATCTTTAATGATATGAAACAATTACTTTGACCGGATAGCCTAGTTGTTAGAGAACCTGACTACGAAGCTTGAGGTCCTGGGTTCTATTCCCGGTCGGGGCAGATATTAAATTTGTGTGATAAATACAAATATGTGTGCTCAAGTCTTGGGTGTTTATGTTTGTATTTAAGTATGTATTTATATATATAATATATAAGTATGTTTATGCGTTGTCTAGTATCCATAGTACAAGCTTTGCTTAGTTTGGGACTAGGTCAGTTGGTGTGAATTGTCCCGTGATATTTATTTATTTACTTTGCTCACCCGACCTTACGATAGTTACGTTTAAGTAAGAAATTCGTGTTCATGCAGTTCCTCCACCTCTACACTGTACAAACACACACAAATCAAACAAACCCAACTATCACCGCCACCAAACTACATTGACTTGTTTCGAACTCAACCAGAGCTCATCTTCAGAGTAGTCTGTGTGTTAGGTGAGCAAAGTAATTGTTTCAGTTCATTAATATGGATCTCCGCAAAGTACCTAACGCCTGATTCAATAAATTACGACAAACTTTGTACTTAAGTGGCGGCGATCAGTGATCGCTTGCTATTAGACGACTCGCTAGCTCTTTTGCCTATTTATACAAACTCTATCTACATTTACGGACAGACATAGAAGGGACGCGATAATTCAATTCCATTCTCAATCCTCGATCCTTTTTGAAACACATTAATGGAGCGAAAAAAGTTACTTTTTGCTAACATTCTAGTTTAGTTTTTTGTGTCTGTGAATATGTAAACGATAAGAAAATAATAGAATTCACTTTACAAATACGAAAGTTCGTGAGTAATCTTTCACACTAATACATCTGGATTTTAATAAATTTGGTATGCAGATAGTGGGATCTCGGGAATCACACATGGCTGCTATATTCCAATATCCTTATGGAATCGGTATTTTCAGTCGAAAAAACTGAATCACGTATCAGAGTGAACCTTGTCATTGCAAATGCCATGTCGACATTCCCATACATCTGCCAAAGAAATCATTGTGAAATTGGTTGTGAAAAGGTTCCTCCCTGGCTGTACGCAAAAGGTACGCATGTAAAATCCCGGTTCCTTAACCACTAGGACTAGGGGCAGTGAATTCTGCTCAGGTGTTCCTTACAGGTACCTAACATCGTAAAAGCAAATTTCTGGAATTCCTATGAGAAATTAATTAAATTGTTCATCATCATCATCATTTCAGCCGAAAGACGTCCACTGCTGAACATAGGCCTCCCCCAAGGCTCGCCAAACAGATCGGCCCTACGCCATCCGCATCCAATGCGTTCCCGCTACCTTCACCAGGTCGTCGCTCCATCTTGTTGGAGGCCTACCTACACTGCGTCATCCGGTCCGCGGACGCCACTCGTGAACCTTTCGGCCCCATCGGCCGTCAGTTCTACGGGCGATGTGCCCTGCCCACTGCCACTAAGTCTAGCGATTCTTCGAGCTATGTCCGTGACTTTAGTTCTTGCGCGGATTTCATTTACCGCAGTGTCTCAAGTCAAAAGTCTTTGACCAGTGTGTGTTGCCAGTGATGACTTATGGCACTGAGACGTGGCCGCTAACGATGGGTCTTATAAGGAAGCTCAAAGTCACTCAGAGGGCGATGGAGAGGGCTATGCTTGGAGTTTCTCTGCGGGATCGCATTAGAAATGACGAATTAAATTGTTAATCTGACTTAACTGCCAGATCTAATAGGTAAACCAGGGAACGAAACAATAAAGAACGAAACAGTAAAATTTAGTTTACATATTTTGATATTTCAACTAAACTTTTTATCAAAGTATATTAAAAATACTTTCATTCAGCCTATATACGTGCCACTGTAGGACATAGGCCTCCTCTCAGAATGAGAGGGCTTGGGCCGTAGTTCCCACGCGGGCCCAGCGCCGATTGGGAACTTCACACACACCATTGAATTTCTTCTCAGGGGTATACAGGTTTACTCACGATGTTTTCCTTCACCGTAAAGCTCATGGTAAATTTCAAATGTAATTTCGCACATAAATTCCGAAAAACTCAGAGGTGCGATCCGGGATTAAATATGAACCCACGACCCTTGAGAGGCCTTAGGTCAAACCACTAGGTCGCCACGGCTTCTTAATATGCCTTAGAATTTCGTTTAGTAACTTCCGAATTTACTTGGCAAAAAAAGCAAGGCGTGAATAGGGATGTTTCCTAGGTAAAAAAATAATAATTCTTATTAGTCCGTATTTTACATTATCAAAAAATATTAGACACGTAATTTTTCTTTTGACAATTAAACAAAAAATGACGAAGATATGGCGCGTTGAAGTTCCGCGTGACGAGGCGTGACGTCACTTGTTCCTAAAACGCTCATACAAATTGTAGGAACAAGTGACGTCACGCGAAACTTCAACGCGCCATATCTTCGTAATTTTTTGTTTAATTGACAAAATAAAAAATACGTGTCCAATATTTTTTGATAATCTAAAAGACTGACTAGTTAGGAAAGTAGCCAATTGTATTTTAGTACCTCCTTATGTTACAAGGGCTAGGCTAGACCAGCTAATAAAACAGAGGAACCAATTTTGACATTAAGGCAAAAAAACCGGCCAAGTGCGAGTCGTACTCGCGCATGAAGGGTTCCATACCATTATCTAGCATTTGTCCAAAATTGCAAGTGGTTAAGCACTGCGCGAGGTTTCAAGCTGTGCGCTTGTTTAACAAACTACCTACTGAGCTGAAAACTATAACAAGTCCTATGCTATTTAAAAAGAAATTAAAAGTATTCTTGTTGAGAGGATGTTTTTACACTGTAGACGAAATATTTAATAAGGATTGTTAATTTAGACCTGTATGTAATTTTCATTTTTTGTTTTTGTTTTTATTTCTGTTCATTTTTTATTATTATTATTGGTTGTAAGTGGGTTTGTTTTATCATTATGTTTAACCTGCTGCAACTGTATTTTCAATCACGATACTTGTATTGTTCTTTAATAAATACTTCTTGAATCTTGAATCTTGAATCTATAAAAACGCCAAAAAACCACGTTTTTTGTATGGGAGCCCCCCTTAAATATTAGTTTTAAATCTAATAACTATTCATTTTTAAAGTGAATATATAACTAAATATTCTGTGAATATTTCAAGCGTCTACCTGTTTCCGTTATCAATATCGAGCAAAAACGAACAAAACAATCATGTTTTTTGTATGGGAGCCCCCTTAAATATTTATTTTATTTTAGTTTTTAGTATTTGTTGTTATAGCAGCAACCGAAATAAAACATTTGTGAAAATTTGAATTGTCTAGCTATCACGGTTCATGAGATACAGCCTGGTGACAGACGGACGGACGGTCAGCGGAGCCTTAGTAATAGGGTCCCGTTTTTACCCTTTGGGTACGGAACCCTAAAAATACGCGATTTGTCACAGTTCATTCATTGTTAGAATGGATAGGTAACATAATTTAGTGGTCAGGTCATAAAAATGTTTGCACAGCTTACGAAATTTGCCTGATTGAAAAAATAGATGTGCTATTCCGTACGGTAATAAAAACAATTAACATAAGATAGTATAGCGAGAGCATCGTGTTTATCCACGGGCGCCAAACGGTTGTTTTTCAACGAAGATATATCGATCTGCGAGAAAATTGGATTTCGTATCACTCTATTTTTATTCTGACGGGCTCCTATGAAGTATTACTTAGAGAAATTTAGAGTCAAAGTGGTTTTAGCACGGTTTTAATATGACCACATAGGTATAGGTAAATTACCAGGAGCGTAGAATTGCATATGTAGTGGTATTGTGTTTATAGGCATTCCACTTTAGTAAGAGAGAGACAATAATATAGAGATCTCTCTCTCCAATGCCTATAAACACACAATACTACTCCATATGCTATTCCACGCTCTCGGTAATTTATCTATATAGATAGGAGGCGTGTCTGGTTCATTGTTAGCGCTGATATGAATAAAAACTCCTTGATCTCCTTATGCATAACTTTACTAGCTATACTTAAGGCTTTATGTCAGTGGAAATTTAAAATAATATATCAGCCAAGTGCGAGTCGGACTCGCGCACCGAGCTTTGCGCACAAGTTTTTATGTATACCAAAATATACGTCGTAAACAGCTGTAGGTAACTATAATAATCCAGTGTGAGCAGAACCCTGCTTCTAAGTAAAATGTACGCAGTGTGAGATCATTTTATCTTGGTTGTGCAGGATCCCACTTAATATTTAATATAGTTATATTTTTATTATTTGTTGTTGTACCGGCCACAGTAGTAATAGGTACATAATTGGTGATAATTCCAAGTGTCTAGTTAACGCCATTATAAAGATCAAATACAAATACAACGACCGCTTTAGCCTAGTTGGTAGTGACCCTGCCTACGAAGCAAGAGGTCCTGGGTTCAAATCCCGGTAAGGGCATTTATTTGTGTGATGAGCACGAATATTTGTTCCTGATTTATGGATGTTTTCTATGTATTTAAGTATTTATTTATCTATATAAGTATGTTTATCGTCGTCTAGTACCCACAGTACAAGCTTTGCTTAGTTTGGGACTAGGTCGATTTGTGTAAGATTGTCCCCTAATATTTATTTATTTATTTATTTATTTACGTTTATTGCCAGAACATAGTAAATACAATAGATCTTAGTGGTACAGGATGTTCTTATGTTCTACCCTATCTAGGCGTGCAATATTGAATTATTATTATTTATTATTAACAATATGGGAATGATTAAGCCATATGCATAAAAAGGCATTTAATTATTACTTATTGCAAAAACGCAATCAATGATCAATTCAAAAACGCTGAAAAAATGTTGTAATGTTGTATGACGACCCCCTTTAATTTTTAACTTTATTTTATTTTTAGTATTTGTTATTCTATAATACAGAGGCAACAGAAATACATCATCTGTGAAAATTTCAACTTTCTAGCTATCACGGTTCCTGAGATACAGCCTGGTGACAGACAGGTAGACAGACAGACAGACGGACAGTGGAGTCTTAGTAATAGGGTCCCGTTTTTACCCTTTGGCTATGGGACCCTTACGGAACCCTTAAAAAAGCTGACTGCCAAAAATCCCTTCTCAGTGTGATCGTCTCAGTGTCTATAAGTCCCACTGAACGATGATGTCGGAATGAGACAGCTTGGGCTGTAGTTCCTACGCGGGCCCAGTGCGGATTGGTAACTTCACACACAATTCAATTGCTTCGTAGGTGTGTGCAAGTTTCCTTGCAATGTCTTCCTTCACCGTAAAGCTCGTGGTAAATTTCAAAAGTATTATGTAAGCCGTCAGGCTGGCTCAGTCACGATAGTGCTTGTTAAAAATACCATTTTCAATAAAAATTTTTGCTGACTTTACTTTTTGCATCTGATATCTTACTATCTAGGACCAAAGTACTCATCAGGACGAATCAAACGAGCCCAAATTCGATGGGGTTATGTCGTTTTATTACAGAGTTCCTATGGCCGCCTTCCAGCTCTATTATCAGATCCACTCCATGTCAAAATAATATTGCATTGTCATCTGATTAACACATGCATGCAAAATTTCAGCTCAATCGGATATCGAGAAGTGGTCCAAATTTAACTTGCAAGATTTAAATGACACACAGATAACGGGGCAGGTAAAGGTATGTAAATAAAAGCTTGTAAAAAAAAATAGAAAAATACATTTCTGTATGTTTCTTTTACCGGAAAAAAATTGCATGAAAAATAAATTTCGGCAAAAAATATTGCAAACGGGATAAGACGCGAGCATAAGCTTATATAAAATCAATTTACATTTATATTACACAACCACAATTTTCTATAGACAAATCGTTTCCAAAAACACAAACAATATCGCACTCGAATATAACCTCTGTGCACATGCATGAAGCAAAGCTCGCTTCGTGAACCACCGCGATAGCGCGGACTGGCACCAAAGAATCGCTGGCGTTCCAAATTCAAAAGCGCTCAGTGCACTGCTCGGCTTTAGACATGTCGGTGACCAGGGCCGTTGACAGATCAAAATGGCGGCGTAAAAAATGTATAAAACCACCGCCGGACGATGACAATGACTGCGCTAGTTTGGCTTGGTTGCTAAGCTTCAGGTTAGACGAAATAGTGAACGTGAAAGTACCTGATGACGAGCCATACGTCATCGAACCTAGGCTGCCAGAGCCACCGCCTGCGGCAAGGAAACCTCCGTACACGTACCCTGAGCTCATAGAACGGGCGTTGAGGGAAAATGGAGAACTAACAGTGTCTGCGATTTACCAATGGATTTCGTGAGTGATCTTTTATTTTTGAAGATTTAACGCATTCACTGCTGTAAGGCATACATGCGTTTTCTTGCGCCTTATGTCGCTGTCTTGTTTGGCAGTAATTTGAACGCCCATGTGAATACGTTGAATGAAAATACTAACTAGAAAATTAGACGCCTTTAGATTGATTTTCGTTCTGTGTTGGTTTATAAATACACAATAAGTATATTCAATGATCTGAATGGTATACCAACTGCTTCCAGGATGCCTTTTAAAAACTGTATCGACCACTTTCAGGAAAACAATCTGGATTGTCGTTGAACTTGGTTTTGGCTTGACAGTTCGATCGTAATGCTACTAAACTGAGCTTTACGCTAAATCAAGGTTTATTTTTACCAGCAAGTGGCCAAGTGATGTTTGTGAAGCTTAACAAATTCCATTATTTTCGAAGACTCGTACCTAACAAAATATTGCAAATTCTTCGTAGTTTTATATTAAATCTATAAAGCGTCATTTGGCTGGAACAAGTCTTACGAAAGACGTAATTTAATTTATATTTAAATTTAAGCTCAATTGAAACAACTTTAGAGTCTAAATTGAAATTGTCCTTAAACATTACTTTACGAGTTAATCTAGTTGGTCTAGCTTATAGTGCCAAAGTTTTAAGTATCGCTATTCTAAAACTTTATAATAAAATCAATATGAAATTTAAGTACCTAACTGTCAAGTGCGACTCGTTGTTACTATTATTAAGGTTCATTTTAGATTTCGGTTCTCATTACGTTTCTTTGCATGTCTACTCATCTTTCTTATGTCCTATCCATCGTTCAAAGTTTAACTGGAAAACATTCCTTTTGAGTAATGAGTTTGCCTTTATCCATCTATTTCTCTTGATATCTATTAATTTTATATATTTTATGTACTTTAAAGAGTTATACAAATAAATACATAATCGCCGTTTCCCGCAACTTGTGTTTGTATTCCGTAGGAACATTTAACTTATTCACAATAAAAATAGCATACTGGTCAGGGAAAGTCTAGTTGCAGAGTTTCGTATACGAAGGGGTGATAAATAGAACTCTATTAACGTAGCGACGCTGTGCATCCTGTCCGCCATAGGTCACATCTTAAGAGCCGTAAAAGATATACAGCTGATTGTGTCGGTCTATTGCGACTCCAATAGTAAAATTATAATAGAAATCAACTGCATACAAATAATAACATCAACCATCAACAAATAATAAAATACGGTCCAGTGTGAGTCGGTTTTTGGGGTTTTTTTTTTTTTTATGTTAGATAGGCCAGACAAACGAACTAGTGGGTCACCTGATGTTAAATGAACACCACTGTCCATAGACACCCGCAGCGCTTTATTCGATGCCAGTGCGTTGTCGGCCCTAAAGGAGAGGAAATAGGGGAAGGGGGAGAGGGAGGGGGAGAGGGAGGGGGAGAGGGAAGGGGTGAGGTATTGGGCCCCCGGCACTCTCACTGACCGTACGAAACGCAAGCAGGATTACTGCTGCTTCACGCCGGTGTTCTGTGAGAGGGTGGTACTGCCCCGGACGAGCCGGCCCATTCGTGATGCAGCGGCTAGCTACAACATGGCTCTACCACTACAATAAAATGTAAACTTTTTAATTTGTTGGTCAGCTACTGTACATAATTTGAACCTGAACAGCTAAAATTGAAAGCATAGAGATATTTATACAGCCATAATAGAGTCAAATATATGTATATGAAACACTAACAATAAATAAATAAAGTTAATGGCATAAAGATGTACAGATGTTTTTGACACCTTGGTAACTTAAATAATATTTTATTATTTATTATTTTGTAAAGATACACGGAACCCTCGGTGCGCGGGTCTGACTCGAACGGGAACGTATCAAAATATATAAAGTTTAAAACGAATAATGGACGAAATACATAATGGTCATAATGGGTGCGCCAAAGTTGAACTAATTTTTCAATGTCGATTATCGGAAGTCCGAAAATGTTGTTCCTAAAAATTTACATCATAATAATCACTACTCATAACTACTCTGTTCCTAACGTTCTGAATTCCTAATCATTCAACTTCATAATGTCCGTTGCAATAAACATCTATCATACTACTATTTGTTTTCCTATATTTTCTCAACATAACCATCTTTTACACTATTATTCATAATCATATCTTTTTTATGTAGATTTTTTTTTATTCATAAAATTGAACATTATTATACATTAAACTTCATAATGTCCGTTGCAATAAACCGAGTTGCTTCCGCCCTGATAGGTCTTGCTCGCTCGCTCGCCGACTCCAATGATAGAGATTGAAGCCAGCGAGCGAGCGAAGCGAGCGAGCAAGACCTTGCGGAGTGGAAGCGACTTGGTATGGTTAGCCTTTGGTGTTAGTTATTTTTTTTATGACCACCCGGATAATCTAATTTGTTTGATAAATTTCAACAGTGAAGTTATTACTTAAAATTTTTGGAAAACTGAGTGTTATGGACTACGTTAATAGTAAAATAAATTGTAGGAACGAAAACTTTAGGATATAAAATTTTAGGAACAGTGATAATTAGGAGTACAAATCAATAGGAAAATCAATTTTCGGAAAACTGAGTGTTATAGACTACGTTAATAGTAAAATAAATTGTAGGAACGAAAACTTTAGGAAACAAAATTTTAGGAACAGTGATCATTAGGAGTACAAATCGTTAGGAAAATCAATTTCGGGTGATGAAATTTAGCGAACCCAATATGGACCCGGTCATAATATATACTAAAATTTTCTATGAAACTATTGATAAAACGAACTTTTTTAATCGTATAATCTATAGATTGGTTTAGGTTAGGTTAGGTTTATTTTATGAAAATCCTGTAAAGATGAGAATTTCCAAGAAAATTGCATTATATCAAAGGACCATTATGTATTTCACCCATTATTAATTTTAAACTTTATATATTTTGATACGTACCCGACTCGAACAATGGGTTTTGAAATCACTTGAGTTTCATCTCTTTTTTACACTGAACTCTACACCTACACGGAACCCCATGTGGTCGCCGTGGCGCGAATTACACGATATTACAATTATAATCACGGTATAACCCGATAAGTCCGTTATCGGGCTGATTTAATATTTGGATTTAGATTGTAATTCGAGCGGAAAGAGGGGCCTTTATTAATAATCAGCTTCATGACTAGCATGAGTGGCTGTGACTACCTATAGTACAGATATATTGAAATATTTTTTGTCATCATCATCATCCCAGCCTGTATACGTCCCACAGGGCACCAGCCTCCTCTCAGAATGAGAGGGCTTGGGCCGTAGTTCCCACGCGGGCTCCGTGTGGATTGGGAACTTCACACACACCATTGAATTTCTTCTCAGGTGTACACAGTTTTCCTCACGATATTTTCCTTCACCGTAAAGCTCATGGTAAATTACAAATGTAATTCCGCACATAAACTCCGAAAAACCCTATGTCAAACCATTACGCCATATTTTTTATATTGTAACTAACTTTAATCGGCGACGTTGCCCTTGTTAGAAATACCTTTACTTAGGTCCGACTTGTCGAAATGTGCGCTTTATCTAAAAGTGCACTTCTTCAGAAGGATCACTTTCTCGGGTGGTACGCTGTCTCTAAAATTACACTTCCAAATGTACATAAAAACATAAGATTAACAGTTAACAAGAGAAATGATGCTACGTTACGTTATGAATACTTTTTTACTAGCTGTTTTCCACGACACTTGCTACTGAATTCAGCGCGTTACTGATTCATTTAAATTTCATTGTTCTTCATTGTGTAAACAATCCATAAACAAATTTGATCGTCCCACACGTGACCTGCGTGTCGTTGATAAGTGAGGGGCAAACGGTGGCAAAGCGGGGCGATTAGCCTGCACAGCCCTTAGGGCCACCACAGACCGCAGCGCGGGGCGTGCGCGCGACGCCGTCGGAGCCTGCCCCCGCGCGTTGTATAACACTGAATCATTATATGCACGGTTACGTTGTATACATTGAATCATATATACGGTGTGTCACCGTATATATGATTCAATGTATACAACGCGCTGGGCCCGCTCCGTCGGCGTCGCGCGCACGCCTCGCGCTGCGGTCTGTGGTGGCCTTTTATTCCACCAAGTTCAGTATTCGAACATGGTATTGTGCCGTTCCGTTTACGCTAATAGTGTTTGATACGAGAGTGAGAAAGACAGCGCCAATGTAGAGTCGCCTTTTGTAGTGGTAGAGTCTTGTTCTAGCTAGCCGCTTCATCACGAATGGGCCGGCTCGTCCGGGGCAGTACCACCCTCTCACAGAACACCGGCGTGAAGCAGCAGTACTGCTGCTGCGTTTTGTATGGTCAGTGAGAGCGCCGGGGGCCCAATACCTCTCCCCCTGCCTCTCCCCTATTAACTCTTCTTTTTAAAGGCTGGCAACAGATCAGTGACTCTCTTTGAGTTGTTGATATTTATGGGCGGTGGTGATCATTTTCCATCAGATGACCCGCTTGCTCGTCTGCCTCCCTCTCATAATTAAAAGAAAAAGACGAAGTCGCGGCCAACAGCTAGTAATTTATAATACTTACCCCCTGTTTCACCATCCATTGATCAAATTTATTTGACGGATAAATGTGATGCCGTCTCTGTTTGTTTTGTTCGAATAGACGGAGACGACATCACATTTATCCGTCAGTTAAAATTAATCAATGGGTGGTGAAACAGCCCCTTAGTATTGGATAGGCATAGATACGGATAGACCCTTCTTTAGCCATGTCCACAGGAGACAAAAAAAATGTGTACGACCGTGATAGTGTTTCGTTAAGTGTAATTCTTCCTCGGATATTAGCATATTTGAACCAATTTCCTGTAATACGCGTCATTTGGTTCCGCTTCGCGGGCAATCGATGCTCGCGGCAGCGGTGCCAGGCGCCGGCTCGCGTGCGCCGCTTTGTTGTCATCGTGCTAGGGGTTGATCATAAGACCCTTGATATACCGGTGGGTGAAAAAATGGTGTCCTATTATCTCGCCTCATTCGTTTTTCGTTTAATTATTATTTCGTCTCATTCTGTATTCGTCAATCATTCTTTATTCGTCTTGTTCGCTATCCGTCACTATCTTATAATGGTCAAATTATGTAACTTGTCTCTCTCTTAATAAGTCTTATTCGTTTTTTGTCGCGGTCTTCCTTGGACTATTCTTTGTTTGTCTCCCTCGATTTTAGTATTCATTCGCAGTCTATCTTTAGTCACGTAGCACCGAACGTATCGAAATAATTCGATATTAAGTTTTGATGTACTAAATATTGCTAGTTATTTATCTTATTATAGATCTACTAAATATAACTGTGGTAGTTTTCCTTTAGAATTCGTTATAACTATTTTTTTTTTACTTTTTTATCCGCGTGCATGGTTAATTATTATTATAACATTTCTAACACTAAGATAAACCGCTGACGGACTTTCTTTCTCCACTCTTCTCTAACCACTAGGCCGTTCGGTCGTCAATAATAATTTGGAAGTTTCTTAGTCCTATTTATCTTTAGATATCATATTATGGTCAGGGAATACTGCCTGTATAATGTTATAAACTTTCGCGATTTTCACTTATGTAATCATAACGAATATTTTTCGGGACTTGACCCGAAAACCTTACCTTGAATAAGGTAGAGGCTATTTAGCGACCACTTTCATTGAGTTGGAAATGCAAATCCCAGGATTGAGAGGCCATAGGTCAAACCGCCAGGTCACCACGGCTGTTTTTGTCCCGTGATATTTATTTATTGATTTTATTTGATTTTAATTTCTCCAACAGTGACCGCTTCCCCTACTACAAGGCCAACGACGAGCGCTGGAAGAATTCCGTCCGCCACAACCTCTCGATCAACCCCCATTTCAGGAAGGGGGCGCGGGCCCCGCAAGGCGCCGGCCACCTCTGGTCTCTAGCTGCCAATGCGTTAGACCTGCTGCCTATGAGGACGCACATAATGATAGAAGAAGAGGAAATACATGAGGCGCACGTCATTGAATGCCCCAAGGTAATGTTTTGAGTCTTGTTTTGTTTGTTGGGTTTTTCTGTTTTTCGAATTAAATGTTTATATTTATACTAGCCTTACCCCTTTTAGATTTTACTAGGTTGGTAGTTGCTATTTTGGGTGGATTTATTGATTACTTTCATTTGATTACTTAGCTGGTTTCTTATAAAACTATGATTATATGACATTTTAATCCAACTTTTTGTGTGCCAAATGTTCAAATCCGTCGTATCCAATATACCAGTGTTAGCAGACCCCTACTTTTAAGCCAAATGTACGAAGAGTGGGGTCATTTTATATCGGTTTTGAATGGCTAGTTTCATAGTTGGTATGATTGTTTTAATATTTTCCATATTTCACTAGGAGCTTAGTCTAAGATGTTCCAAAATTTAGACGGCGTATTTCAGTGGATAGTTGAGTTAGTTTGACAAATACCCCTGTTTTTTTTAGGTTTTTCAAATGTGTCAAACGCATTTTGCAGACTTTGATTGACGTTCAAAGCGTACCGCGTCAAAGGCGCCGTTTAGGTTCATTTTGTCCACATTCCCACTTCGTCCACATTCCTATTTCGTCCACATTTCCCATTTCGTCCACATTCCCATTTTGTCCTTTTCCCATTTCGTCCACATTCCCACTTAGTAAACATTCCTAGCCGATTTTAATGCGGTTTTCGTTCTCACTTAGCGTAATTCTCAGGGTAGATTTTAATTATTTTTGTGATTAAGGTATTCATGTTAAGAAAAATACTTGCTAAGCACGGTGCGGGTCAACTATTCAGATACACTACCAATTTCGTTACTATTTTGTTACGAAATGGGATTGCGGACGAAATGGGAATGTGAACGAAATGGGAAGTGGACGAATCGGGAATTGATTGCGGACGAAATGGGATTGCTGACGAAGTGGGAATGTGGACGAAGTGGGAATTGGACGAATCGGGAATTAATTGCGGACGAAATGGGAATTGCTGACGAAGTGGGAATGTGGACGAAATGGGAAGTGGACGAATCGGGAATTGATTGCGGACGAAATGGGATTGCTGACGAAGTGGGAATGTGGACGAAGTGGTAAAGTGGACGAAACGAACACATTTTTTAAAAATGCCCGAAGTCAAACTAACCCTATAAGCTGAAATATTTTAGAATAATTTTAAAACGCCTTGTATAACTAGTAATATGAATTTCTCAGTGCAACCTTTTCTAACTCACTTTTTAAACCAATATGTTTGAAATATTAAATAAATATTCAACCTTTCTCTCTAGACAACTGGCAAATGCAGTAGAAAGTCATTTACGTCAGTTTCTATTTATTCCCAGTATGCATCCAATTCCAAATTCATTTAAAAAGAAACGTGCTTTGGCGACGTTCGTTTCGCTAACTGCCTCGAAGGCTGTTAATTTTTAAACGGCATTCTATGTATTTTTTTTTAATTTCAGGTCATAGTCCTGGACGAGGCGGCGATCGCAGCGGCCAGTATCATTCCCGATCAAGATTTATTCTCGGGTAGTACAAGTGAGTTTTTTTAAGTCTTATTTATTGCCGTCATCAATATGCGGCCTCATTGGAGGCCGATGTACCTGGCAGCCATCTTTGAAAAAGGTTTGCCGGGAAAGTGGGTACGTTTTCGAGGTCGTGGAAGGGTTTTGAATTGTAAGATTGATTTTGAAATGGAGAGTTAGTTTAGGTGACTTTTTAGAAACAGAAAATGACTGTTGGTCGTGTTTGAAAATGAAAAAGCTTGGTGAATAATCACACTTTGCAGAAAGAACGTCATTGAATTTCGGCGTAACTACGCCTGTTTTTTTCAATTATTGGCAACACATTTTTCGGAATTGCGTCACGGTTTAGCGTCGTAACTTCGGTCGGCCGGTAACCGAATTTACGCGTCTGATTTTATCAAAACGAACCATTACATTATTTCGGAAAATGTGTTGCCAGTGTAATTGAAATAACATTGCAGGCGTAATTATTCCAAATTGCTGTCGTTTAATTTCGGCGCTAATAGTGCGTCATAATTATCGTAAGCCGATTACGTCGCGTATCTTCGGTATGGTGTGCTTAAACCTTAAAATGTGACAAGACTGGATAAAACGTGGTTTACGTAAATCTTACAGGTAGTATAGCAATGACATCATAAAGCAATAATTCCAAGAAACGACTCGATAAAAAAAAATGTTTTAGCCCTGAAATCTAGAATAATTTTCAATCAAGTGCAAATTTGGATTTTTAGTTGCTTTAACCCGTCGCGCGATCCGCGACATTTTTGGGTAATTTTTTCTAAGTAAGTACCCTATGTTAAAAGGTGATCGAAACTAGAAACAAAAATTTGCAAATTTTGACAGCTAGTTTAGGCACACGGTGTGTGCCTAGGTCGCTCGACGGGTTAAAACAAATAAATAGTCAACTAATTTGGCCTAGAAGTGACATTATAACTCTAATGAACTAAAACAATTACTTTGCTCACCCGCGACCTTTAAAACCGACTTTTAAGGTCGCGGGTGAGCAAAGTAATTGTTTTAGTTCATTAATATGGACCTCCGCAAAGTAACGCCTGATTCAATAAATTATTATAACGCTAGTAATTTCCATACAAAAGCTACGGGAGGGTAGTAGTAGTAGAGGGGAGTGTAGTAGTAGTCTTGACAGCTCATAAAAAGTACGTCAGTCGGTTGGTGGTACCATCATCTCTGTTGTATTGGCATTGAGTCTACGTATACAGGGTGTAGTCTATAACATAATCAATAAATTAAAATGAAGATTCCTTAGATTACTAGGAATCATAATCAAAATATCTTAATGTTATAAAGTCCTAAACTTTGGAGAAAACAGAGATTGAAATTTTACTTAGCAGTCAATGGATGTTAAACATCGCGATATTGTCGCCCGTCGTTCGTTTGGTGACAGTACCACGAAATGCTACTTCAGAAATATTTTTAAAACGATCGAAATTAGTCTTTGTCCAGATGCACTAGGAACTATTTTCATTGGTAAGATGTGCAAAATGGCACTGCTTTTGGTTATTTCTTCTAAATTTATTTTGAAAACTGTCAAATATTTTAGTTTAAACTTTTTATTGTTGGGTAAAAAGTAAGGCCATTTTTCAGTTTAGGTTTTAGATAATCGTAACCGAAAAGTTCTAACATTGACAGCTAAGTTGACAATTATCAGTCACCGTTAAAAATACCACGAATTAATTATGATGGCAGAGAATTGTGCGACATGATTTTATTATACAGTGAAGCGAGAGGTAATGCTGTTCGTGCACTTAGTTTATACCGTGAACGGTATCCTAATCGGAGACATCCATCAAGCGGCCGCGTCATCGTCAACGCCGTCTAACGTGTACGGGACAACCAGCCCATAGCCGGCCAAGTGCAACTGGCACAAGGGCCTGGTGCGGCATTTAGCGTTAGACTATCCCTGGAACGGCGAATTCTTCAGCACTTCCGAGAACGTCCAACTACCAGTACAAGAAGAGCGTGTCTCGTATTTGGTGTCCATAATACTACTGTTCACAAAGTATTAAAAAAGAACAAAAAACATCCCTACAAGTTCCTTAAAGTACAGGCGATGTTGCAGCGCGACTACACGGTGCGGCGAGCTTATTGTGAGTGGTTTTTAGAAGAATCTGGGAGTAAAAATGACATTACATTCGCACGAAAAATGTTATCTGGACAGATGCATCAACGTTCACTAACAATGGACTATGGAATCCAAAAAATACCCATTTGTAAGGATTCTGGCAAGAAGCTGAAGAATTTAAGTTTTTTTTTATAATATTGTTTTCTTTAAGTTATCTACTTAACTCAACTCAAGGCAAATAAATACAAAGGTCTCGACTCTGAATACTACTTTCTACCATTCGGGGTTGAGACCTTAGGTCTGTGGGGCCCCAGCGCAAAAATACTCTATAAAGAACTTTCGAAAAGGCTCTGTGATACCACAGGGGACCGAAGAGCTGGCAGCTTCCTCGCTCAACGTATCAACATTGCTGTACAGCGAGAGAATGCTGCCAGTATCTTTGGGTCCATGCCGCGGGGGGAACCATTTATGAATTTTATTTAGTTTTTAGTTTATTTAGTTTTGCTTTATTTTTAATTATACTGTTAATTTATTTAAATTTAATTTGTAATTAGTATTTAGTTTTATTGTATTACTGTTTTTATTAAATTGTTAACGTTTGTATTATTAAATTCAGACTTATTTTATTAAACCTTTATAAAATCAGAGTGCTTAAATAATTTCATTCTTATCGGCTTTCTCTAAAGGTGAACTTTTCTCCAGAAGTACCAGAAGTATCACTTTCATGGAAGGTGCACTATCTCAAAACGTAAATTTCCCAATTGGTACGCTTTCCTAAAACATTCATTTTCTCAGATTGAGTATTTTCTCTGATGATACGTTTTCCCAGAAGGTACACTTTTTCAGAGAGCCGTATTAGTGCATATTAAGCTGTGTCCACATTTGTATTATTTTTCCATATCGTATCTCTGTCGCATAACATCGACGCGTATCATGATCGTTAATGTGGACGCAAAAAGATCACGATCATACATACTATGAGCTGGATGAGAATGGCCGAGGATCGTGCTCAGTGGCGTGCCATGGCATGGGAGAGGCCTATGCCCAGCAGTGGAGAGTGACGTAGGCTGATGATGATGATGATACTACTATCATCATCATGGGTGTCATCTTCGACTAATTCGGCACCGCTGAGTACGAATTTGACATTAATTTTTGCATCCAAGATGGCGCACGTCATAAACGATTACGATTTCCGGCCTCAAAATGGCATCCGCCATCTTGGATCCAAAAAATAATGTCAAATTCGTACTCAGCAGTGCAGAATTAGGCGAAAATGACACCAAAAAGTTACTGATCTAACTAGAGTGGTAGATCTACCTATTTTTCATTTTCATTTCTACCTATTTGTACTAGCTTTTTTTATGTTAGAGAGGCCAGACAAACAAACGAGAGGGTTACCTGATGTTAAATGATCACCACTGTCCATAGACACCCGCAGCGCTTTACGAGATGTCAGTGCGTTATCGGCCCTAAAAGGGAGAGGAAAAAGGAAAGGGAATAGAGGAGGGTGAGAGGTATTGGGCCCCCGGCGCTCTCACTGACCGTACGAAACGCAGCAGGAGTACTGCTGCTTCACGGCGGTGTTCTGTGAGAGGGTGGTACTGCCCCGGACGAGCCGGCCCATTCGTGATGCAGCGGCTAGCTACAACATGGCTCTACCACTACAAAACTATTGCATTTTGTTGTACCATTCGTCCAAAATTGTATGTAGCAACACTGATCGCCTTTGGCGTATCACGTATCAAATCATAACTGCGTATCGTGATACAGTATCAAAACACGTCCACACTTACCGATCTTGATACGCGTATCCAATCACACGTGTGTGGGGTATTTAATAACGGCGTATCAACATGGATCGCGAGCCATCTGCTACGGCGCGTAGCATGATCGCGATCTTTTTGCGTCCACACTAACGATCATGATACGCATCGATGCCACGCGTCGGCGATACGATACGGTCAATTGATGCAATTGTGGATCCATCTACAGCTGCTACGTTACGGTTAGTGTGGACGCATTTTTTCACGCCACGATTTTGGTGATACAGTATGTCCAAAGTGAGCGTTCATACTTAGGATACGCGAGCTCGATACGATATGCATGGTCGTGATCAGCTAAATGATATAAATGTGGACCCAGCTTTACGAATGTCTGACTATAGTCTCACAGAGTCGTGATTAGAGTTGTTGCGATAGCGATAGTCCGTATCGTGATAGGTCCTACCGAAACTATCGACCCTTCTAACTATTGACTCGATTGATGAAAATAAGACTCATCCTAAAGATCAATAGTATCGATGACAACAATAGTTTTCATCATCATCATTTCAGACCAAAGACGTCCACTGCTGAACATAATGCCTCCCTCAAGGCTAGCCAAACAGATCGGTCCCGTGCCCTCTGTTTTATTTGTTTTTTTTTTTCATAGTTTTGCTCTAACGATAATCGAAAATTATCTTTTTTTATCAAAATAGATTAAAACAGTTATTTCTATCCCGCGCGAACTTTGCACTTTCCCGGGATAAAATAAGCCTGTTTCAATCAGGCACAGGCCTCCTCCCAGAACGAACAGACTTAAGCCGTAGTTCCCACGCGGGCCCAATGTGATTTGGGAACTTCACACACGCCATTGAATTTGTTCTCAGGTGTGTGCAGCTTTTCTCGCGATGTTTTCCTTCACTGTAAAGCTCATGGTAATCTTCAAACGTAATTTAGCACATGAATTAGGAAATACTCAAAATTCCTCGGTACCCGGGCTCAAACCAACGAGCCTCTGTTTAAGAGTCCATAGGTCAAACCACTAGGCCATCATGGCTTAGCGGCCATAGAATTCACTTATTCCTATTCTGCGGAAACTTCGCATTTTCCTAGCATTGTCCTATGTGTTAATCCATGTAATAAACTATTTGTGTGCCAAATTTCATCCAAACAACTAACGTTATTGTTTTCGCGTACGAAGTCGCGGGCAAAAGCTAGTAATACCCTATAAAATAGTACCATGACTGACTGATTGACAGACAACACACAGCCTAAACTACTACTGGTGCTAGAAACTTGACATTGGGCATACATGTAGGTACCTAGAGTACCGTAGAGGTGCACTAAGGAATGATTTTTCGAAATTCCCACGGGATAGGGAAATATCCAAACTTTTATGTTTCTTTGTCTGTAGGGGTACCGAAGATATCCCGGAAGTAAGCCTGCACGAGATTAGTATGGCTCTCAAGCTACTCAGAAATGGCAAAACCCCTGGTGATGACGGAATAATGGCCGAACTTCTGAAAGGCGGGTGTAAAACCGATCCTCAAAAAGGTGATATCTAATACCTCATTGAAGAATAATTATAAACCCATTTCACTTCTGAGCCACGTTTACAAGGTCTTTTCGAGAGTCATCCCGAATCGTCTCGCGTGCAAGTTTGACGATTTCCAGCCTCTTGAACAAGCTAGATTTCGAAAAGGCTTTAGCGGCAGGCTATACAGAAAACTGAGGAGTAGGTATAACCGCCCCCTTTGTCTGTCATTTATGGACTACGAGAAAGCCTTCGATTCGATCGAGACTTGGGCTGTACTGCAGTCTCTCCAACGGTGCCAAGTAGACTACCTATGTCTGTATAATAACGCCACACTCTGGAGCTGACCTCGGAAGATTCTTCGAACAAGACGAAAGTCCATGTCGAAGGCTTATGTTCTAATCGGAGACTCTTTACTCGAAGTTATTGACGAATTCGACTAATGTGGGCAGCGATCGGGAAGCTCCGCAATGTCTTGTCATCCAATACTTACACCGCAGAGTCTCAGGCCAAAAATCTTTGATCAGTGTGTGTTGCCAGTAATGACTTATGGCACCGAGATATGGACGCTAACGATGAGCCCCATAAGATAGCTCAAAGACAGTCAGAGGGCGATGGAGAGGGCTATGCTCGGAGTTTCTCTACGGGATCGCATTAGAAATGATGAAGTCCTCACAAGAACTAAAGTCACGGACATAGCTGGAAATATCGTCAGACTCAAGTGGCAGTGGGCAGGGCACATTGCTCGTAGAATTGACGGCTGATGGGGCCGAAAGGTTCTCGAGTGGCGTCCACGGACCGGAAGATGCAGTGTAGGTAGACCTCCAACAAGATGGAGCGACGACCTGGTTAAGGTTTCGGGAACCGTTTAGGTTCACTTCGTCCATATTCTCATTTTGTCAACTTCCTAGTTCGTCAGCAATCCCATTTCGTCCAATTCCTATTTTGTCAACATTGCCATTTTCGTCCATATTCCCATTTCGTTCACATTCCCATTTCGTCCACATTCTCATTTCGTAACAAAATAGTAACGAAATTGGTAGTGTATCTGAATAGTAGTGACCCGCACCGTGCTTAGCAAGTATTTTTCTTAACATGAATACCTAAATCATAAAATAAAATCTTCCCTGAAAATTAAAAGCTAAGTGATAAAAACCGCATTAAAATCGGCTTGGAATGTTGACGAAGTGGGATTGTGGACGAAATGGGAATATGGACAAAATGGGAATGTGAACGAAGTGACCTAAACGGCGGGAACGCGTTGGATGCGGATGGCAAATGACCGATCTGTTTGGCGAGCCTTGGGGGAGGCTTATTTTCTGCAGTGGACTTCTTTCGGTTGAGCTGATGATGATGATTGGTCAACAGATTTTGTTATTTCATTGTAATAGCAACGTCAACTTTGTCCTTAGGTTATTGCTTCTACTCGTAGACATTATTATTGGTTGACTTTGGGTGCAGGCTGTTAGGTTGCTAGTTCTGGCCCTCAGATCAGCCAACTCTTCGTCCGCACAGGGATATTTCACCGCGCGGTTTTTTATTCGCAGTTCTGTCCTACATTGAATCTTATGGACGTAGACAGGCGTCTAATTGCGAATCAAAAACCGCGTGGTTAAATATCGCTGTACGGACGGGGCTTTAATTTATTTATCAGTGGGTAAAGCGGCGATTATAACCGAAACAGTTTGTTCAGGAATGATAAGATAATATTTTGGAAAAAACTGGAACTCGTCAACATTCTCTACCTACATTCCGCGCCTTTTTAAACTTTTTACTAACCTTCTTAAGTTGTTGAACTCCAAAAAGTTCAATATTACTATCACACACCATAAACTATACATTGCAAATGCGACCTATTCTTTTAATTAAGAATAAGTTTGTTACTCTGTTAATACACGTTAAATTGACAAAGTAAGTCAAGTTGGGCAATCAAAATACTTCAAAAAGGCATCAACTAAATTAAATTACGATGCACGTGAATTATGACCAAACAAGAGCAAATGTAAACCAAGATTTGTGTTAAATATCGCATATGAGGAACCTCCGATTGATAATATTTTGTTGTCATCCCAGAGTAATGTAATAAGGAATCACCGAACGTGATTCTGATTGCGACCGCGGGTGTGCAGCCAGGAAAAGGTCCAAGGGTATATTCGTTGTGAAAGTGCAAGTTATCTTGAGAAGAAGTTACCCGGTGAGATTGGGATAATTTTACTATTGTCAGTGATTTTATCGTAGTGCACTTTTTCTTGGAAACGTTAAATAAACAGGATAAAGTTATTTTAGTGTTTTAATTATTTCATCCACGCCTAGGTAGTTGATGAGGAAACTATTACGTATGTTTGAAAACAAAAACTGATCCTTTCATTAAGAACTACACAATGTTTACTAGCAAAAATATTAATGTATTGAGCACACTTTCAATTGATAACGATAGTAAATGTCAACGTCAAGTATACCGACTAGATAATGACGGTTTGCAGTACATTGCTGGCCCGATTAATTTTGTTAGAAAATAATAGTTTTTTTTTTTTACGTTTTAAAAAATTAAAACCATTTGGACTTAATTACTGATTAGTTAAAAGGTGTATATTTTAATTTATTGACTATGTTACAGTCTACACCCTGTATAATGTAAGTGATAACAGAACGCAGAGATCGTAGATAAACTTTGAAATTTATAACGCCTATATACGATGCGAATCAACGTCGACGACATTTTTTAAATACGTAAAGTTTGCTAAAATTAAATCAGTTTATTCAAAACGGAGCTTTCGTTTGAATTTTTAAAATCAAATGCAGAAATAAATGGCTGTGACAGTTTAGTGGACGTAAATGCAGTTCTATGGAACTGAATGTGTCGATGCATTTCAAACTTGCCTAAGTATTCAAATATTATTGGTAGAATTGTGTTTTGACAGCTCATAAAAAGTACGTCAGTTAATTGGTAGTGTTTATCCCCATTCAAACTCTCATGTTATTGACTTAGATGTTTAAATTATCAATCAGGTCTTGCTTTATAGTCATTCCGGATTGACAACATACGAGGTCGTACTTTAACTGCACCCCGCGGAACTAAACAATTTTACAATTTTTTCTGTGTCTTAAGCTATAGCGTAAATATATTAGTAAAAATATTACAGACAAACATACATCCTCATTTATAGTGGTAGTTAGGATGTAGGGAATGCATGTACATTATTATAACAATTTCTACGGTAGTAAGACTTTACGCAAGGTTCATCCAGATTGCTACCATACCTTACTCACAAATACTACCGCTAAGCAGCAATATTTGCAGAGAAAAGGTACCCCCACGATACGGTTACCGCCGACCTTTTTCTCTGCAGCTGACTGACTGCACTCCTGTGGTTGAGCAGCCGATGAAATTTCTACCACATGAATCCTGGCTGAGCCTTTTAGGCTGACATCTGCAGTCACTGGTGTTGCGAGTACCTTAATTACATTAATTTGGTCGCCACATGCAAGATGCGGAGACCGCAACAGTGTAAAGAGCACGGTAGTCGGCCACATTTGGCGAGTGACAGCTACTAGTGCCTAATTATGGCCACCGCATTAGGCGGACAGGCTAAAATATGAAGACGACGTTCGGTCGCCGAAGTAGTTTGAAACAAGTTCGGCGACCGCATTAGGTGAACGAAGTAGTGTAATTGCCGCATAATGCTCACTTGCCATCAAGTGACTGACTTGCTCGTTTCCTAACCCTGCCATAAATGCTAAAAATGATATGCGTCGACAGAACTAATGGCTAGTGAGTAGTGGCTAATTAAATCATAACTCAACTTGCAGTTTTAAACTTATCTAAATTATCTTCTTTTTTTCAGTGTTTCTCAACCCAGTGTCTACGGAGCAGGTGGTGCGTGAATGTGGACTAATAACTGCAGATTAGCGCAGTACATCAAGAAAATAATGCACTAAGTATATTTTAAATTGTATGAAAAATTCATAATTTTCGTTTTAATTTCGGAGCGCTGAGTTGAGTATTTTAAGATTAGGAATGAATTGTGACTGGTATAGAACAAGTTGAAATTTTTAAGTTATCAAAATGGTATTTGTTATTTTAATTTGAGATTTTAGTATATTATTCAAGCACGGTATTTAACACGTTCCCTGCTCCCATACAAAATGGTCTGATAATGTCTCAAGTCTGAATCCAGATTTGGGACACGGATTTATTTACGTGAATTCTTCTTGTGACTGGGAGGACGTTTCCCAGTATTGTGGTGATTTTTTGGTATACCTAAAATTGTATAAACATTATTATGTTAGATTAAAATGACCTTAGTGTGCACTGGCTAAGTAAAGTTTTTTGAAGAGGTGCTACATATATTTTTTTTCGACAGTAGTCTTCTTCTAGACCGAGAAACTGCAGCTGTTTTATTTTTATCTCCTATTGTTTACTGGAAATATTTTTTTAAGTGTTCGAGATGACATTTGTGAGATTTAATGGCTGACAAGCGGTTCGTGCTCAGTACTTAGCAGAAATAGAAATAAAAACGAAGTCAATTGTCAATGTCAAATGAAATCTAACCGTTTGCGTTTCGTTTACTTTGCATTGTCCAAAAAGCAGTTCCAAAATAATGATCAAAATTATTCAATCGTGATTCAATTATCGTGCATAAGTCGTGGAGAAATGCGGTAAAATTGTAAATCCGGATTTTGTGCGGAGGTTGTTAAAAATAGTCCAAAAATCACACCAAAACGCAAAGCAAACGAAACGCAAACGGTTTGACATGGACAAAGTGACAGATGACTTAGTTTTTTTTCTGTTTCTACTAAGTACTGAGCACGAACCGCTTGTCTGCCATTAAATCTCACAAATGTCAACACGAACACTTAAAAAAATATTTCCAGTAAACAATAGGAGATAAAAATAAAACAGCTGCAGTTTATCGATCTTCAGAACGCAGACTGTCGAAAAAAAATATAATTAGCACCTCTTAAAAAAACTTTACTTAGCCAATTAGGGCATTTTAAATAAGTTTTTTTTTTTAATTTTAAATGAAGAAATTTTGGGTAATATGAAAAAGACACTTTATTCTTTCTAAAAACGAATTTGTGATTTGTGAAAAGGATAACTTTTTTTAAATGCCCATTAACGACGTGACCCAATAGTGGGGCCATTCGAGGGCACTGTGTAGTGGAGGCACGGTCTCCTTGCAAAAAGTTGAATGTCTTTGTTATTTAGAAGTATTCGGACAGGGAATATGTTAACGGATGCATTATTATTATTTTTAGTTTATACCTTGTTATAAAATTAAATATGGCTCAAGTAATATCGTTGAACTTCGTAGATAAAAGTTCAATAGCAATCAAAAAATCTAGTCCTAGTTAAAAATATGTTTATCCTTAACTAGCTGATGCCCGCGGCTTCGCCCCCGTTGTATATTTTTTTTAATTTCTTTCATAAGAACCTTCTCCTGATAATAACAAACGCAATAAAAAAATATGTATCCAATTTGGTGTAGTCGATCGGAAGTTATGCGCTTAGCAACACATTTAGCGATTCATTTTTAGGGTTCCGTAGTCAACTAGGAACCCTTATAGTTTCGCCATGTCTGTCCGTCTGTCTGTCTGTCTGTCTGTCTGTCCGCGGCTAAGCTCAGAGACTGTTAGTACTAGAAAACTGTAATTTGGCATGAATATATATATTAGTCACGCCGACAAAGTGGTTAAATAAAAAAAACAAAAAAAAATTTTTTAGGGTACCTCCCATAAACGTAAAGTGGGGGTGATTTTTTTTTTCTCGACTAACCCTATAGTGTGGGGTATCGTTGGATAGGTCTTTTAAAACCATTGGGGGGTTGCTTACATGATTTTTGTATTCAGTGATTTGTTTGCGAAATATTCAACTTTAAAGTGAAAAATTTCATTAAAATCGACCGTCCCCCCCCCCCCCCTCTAAAATCTAAACTGTGGGGTGGAAAAATAAAAAAAAATTCAAAATGGTAGTAAATATATTAAATTTACAAGGAAAATTATAGCGGCTAAGATTGCTTGGGAATTATTTGTAGTTTAAGAGTAAATAGTAGCCTAAGGTATTAAACATACCGTCACTACTTTGAAAAACTCGTATTTCAAATTAGCATGTAAACAAAACTGAACCTTGATCCGCGCGTAATAAAATTCACTTTGCCAGATTAACGATTTTGAGATACGAGCTTTTTTCAAAGTATTGACGATACCTAACTTGGAAGATTCCGTACACATACGAAATCCTTAGAAAAATATTACTTGATTTTTTCGTAATGGCTACGGAACCCTATCTTGGGCGTGTCCGACACGCTCTTGGCCAGTTTTTATATTATAGATGAAGCTCTATTAATCTACTTGCGCCATGATATTTTATTTCATGGATAATATCAACTAGAGTACCATTTAAAAGTTTTAAAACCAAAAATTACGATACAAGTACGACAAATTTTTCAAAAAGTACCTTTAGTAGTTTTTTAAAGTCTATTGGTCTTCTCTGGGAAAAGGCGTATCTTTGAGCTTCCATGTATTGTTTTTTCGTGCTTAGTAAAATCACTAAATTTCACTCCCAACATGAAGCTGTGCAAACGTTGGACAAGTTGAAAGCTTTTTTTTAATTTTATTTAGTTTCTAAGTTTCATAGAAAAGAAAACTATATTTCAATAAAGAAATCGCGTTGCTCAGATACTAATGATTACTGTGAAAAATCTTTGGAAGGGTGTTCGTTGGGCTTACCGCTCGCTGATTCGCAAAAAAAAACATAAGTGAGTTGATAAATATCATACTCCAATATTATGTCCACAATAAATGACATGGAGATATTATTATGATCCTTATTTTCATTATTATAAGGAGCATAAACTCCATGTAATTTACTGGTGTTTGATATTTATCAACTCAAGTCTTAAGTGATTTACTGTCATCCCCTTCTTCGTCCACTTGAATTGACCATTATGGATTTCGACCAAAAATAATAATGTACAGAATGAATTTCGACAAAGTGTATTTGTGCTGAAAAATAATTATTAGCTAAATTTATTTTCGTCAAATTAATTAAAACCTTAATTGAATTAATATTTTTTTAATTGAATTGGTCATTATTTCTTTCGGGCTTCTATTGAATGACGATAAATCACGTAAGTCTACTCAATTTTCAATTTAACTAATGTCATTTCGATGAATGAGATTTTTTTTGTGCGATTCTGTGGCGCCCTATCAGCGCAGTAGGTTCAAAGAAAGAAGTGGTTTTCATAAATGTTCTTATGAACATTGCCGACTGGAATTTAGCGTGTATCTTAGCATCTGTAAGGCTGGTGTAGTAAATGTAACTAAGATTGGTGTTTTTTTACAATAAATAAAATTAAAATTACACTTATAACTTTGATTTAATTCAGATCCCTGTGTACAGTAATAGGTAAAGATAAATATAAAGATAAAGATAAAGATAAAGATAAAGATAAAGATAAAGATAAAGATAAAGATAAAGATAAAGATAAAGATAAAGATAATTTATTCAATAATTTGTAGTACAAGATGACAAGAAATACAATGTTTTACAAAAGTCTATGTAACACGTATGCCTGCACTAGGGTTACTAGAGAACTCTGTATCGCAGGCTAAACGAGCTATCATAAATAATTAAAATAAAGAAATAATCAGCTAAGCTTAACTAACAGTGCAAATATTTCATAAAAATATGCAGACATAAAATAAAGTTGAATCCAGACACAATAAAGAAAAATAACAAATTATTCGAAGTAATTACAAAATAGTATAGCTAAAACAATTGATTTTTTAAATCTAAATAAGTACGTAAACATCATCCGTCATACATAAGAAGGTATTAAGGTCGTATAAACCATACTTCCATTGCAATTTTTATCCGGGTCAGAGCCGATGTGAAAATTTGTTGACTAAGAACTTAACATATTCATGCCTAAGGTAAAAAAAATAATATAGATAATTTATAATTTATGTTAATAGGTCAGCCATATGGCCATCATTTGTTTTATATTTTATACAGTGGTAAATTTACAAAAAAAAAAACTTAAATAAGAAAAAAAAACTTAAATAAAAAAAAAAGGTAAAAGGTAAAAGTAGTTCAATTATTTGTGATGAAGTGCCAATTTACTTTGGACAGACGAGCAGAATTACATGAATGTAAGCTCAGCTCTCGCAAAAAAGCCGTAGCGCGAAGTTCTAAGTGATTGTAGATGGCCTGGCCTTATCACAAAAATATTAAACACTTCTTAGACATCCGTCAGACTCACTTTTAGTGAAAAAAATACAGATTACTCACGTCTTTGATCAAGTTTAGCTCGACATGTTTCGGGATAAAATATCGTGAGAAACTTGCACACACCTACGAAGAAATACAATGGTTTGTGTGAAGTTTTCAACCCGCATTATTCCCTCTCATTCTAAGGGTGGCTCCACTGGTGCGTAGCGTTGCGTTGCGTCGCGTCATCGCAACAAATCAACGCGTTGTATGCCACACTCGCGCTGCGTCGACGCACGACAAAAATGTACTTTAAGGGCCGGCGCCCACTGACGGCATGGCACGGCGTGGCATTTTATTACTATCAAGTTAATTTGAATCTTATTTCAATGAGTTTAGAATTCATGTTACTTTATTGGTTATGCGTTACGTCATCCCTCGGCACGTCGCGGCATCGTGGTATCGAAATAAAGAAACATGAATTCTAAAGTCATTGAAATAAGATTCAAAATAACTTGATAGTAATAAAATGCCACGCCGTGCCATGCCGTCAGTGGGCGCCGGCCCAAAGTACCTTGGTTAGTACTGTTAGAGACAGCACAGCGGCACCAGGCAAACAAGGAAGACCAGTGATGGTGTAGGGGTAAGCACGCAGCACGGAAAACTGAGGACCTGGGTTCGATTCCCAGCATTGGTCTTTTTTCTGGGGTTTTTTCTGTGCATCTATATTTCAGTTTGTATTTAGTTTGAAAAACAAGGAAGTTTTCTTCATGAGCATGACTTATCCGTAGTCACACCAATTTGCTACACTGGTGTGACTATGGTTAATTTTATTCATCCGGAGTCACACCACTATACAATTGACCAACTCACCCTTGACTGAATATAAATATTTACCAAATTTAAACTAAGTCGACGGTTTGCCCTCCGGGCAGAAAAAACTACCTAACTAACCTAACCTACCTATTTTCTAAACTGAATTATGGTTGAGGGGTGCATTGGTGTGACCATGGGTCGGGTAAGGAATTAAACGGTTGTGACGCCAGTGTGACTGCGGATAAATAAAATGAACCATAGTCACACCAGTGTAGTAAATTAGTGTGACTACGGATCTGTCGCTGTTTTCTTCCCCCCTTCTGTGTACTTAGAAATTTTATGTGTTATACTGTAATGCTGTATTTTTTATTCAATCAAACAATCAATCAATCATTAAAATTATTATATAATTGATTAATAAATAAATAAATCACCTTCCTCCCCCTATTTCGTATCTTGTCCGTCGCCTTCCGTCCGGCTACGTAACTGAGTTTTGTAACCAGCTACGAAATGGGAATATTTTTTATCCCTTTGAAACCCAGTTACGTATTTAAAATTAATTATCTTAGTTTGTAACTACTTTTTCCCTGTTTATAACCAGTTACGAACTGGGAATATTTTTTATCCCTTTGGAACCCAGTTACGCATTGAGAATTAATTATCTTAGTTTGTAACTACTTTTCCCTGTTTATAACCAGTTACGAACTGGGAATATTTTTTATCCCTTTTAACGCTGTAAAATAAAGTTAATTACCGGACTGTACCTCATAACCCGTCATAGCTAAACAGTTAACATTTTTACAGAGGCTGTATTTCTGTTACCACTGTAACAGAAATAGTAAAAATGTCATTTGTTATTTTTTACTGTTTAGCTTTTTGTGTTTGAAAATCTCGGATTTGTATGGTCATGTAAGCTTGTTTCCATACTTTTGGCCTGAGGTGCACGTATCTGGATTTCCAACAGGGAAAAATAATTCCTACTTTGTAGCCAGTTACAAATCAGTTACAAGTTGAGACAAAGAATTCTCTATAAGTATCTGGATTTCCAACTGGGAAAAAAAATTCCTACTTTGTAGCCAGTTATATATCAGTTACAAGTTGAGACAAAGAATTCTCTATACGTATCTGGATTTCCAACTGGGAATAATAATTCCTACTTTGTAGCCAGTTACATATCAGTTACAAGTTGAGACAATAAATTCTCTATACGTATCTGGATTTCCAACTGGGAAAAATAATTCCTACTATGTAGCTAGTTACAAATGAGTAACAAATAAAGACAAACAATTCATCCTTCATAACTGGGTTCCAAGCGATAAAAAATATTCCCATTTCATAGCTGGTTACAAAACTCAGTTACGTAGCCGGACGGAAGGGTCCGTCGATCCGTTGAAACGTCACGTGCGACAACGCAACGCATCAATGTGGCTGAAATGTAAAACGACGCGTCGACGTTGCGACGACTCAACGCACCAGTGAAGCTTCACCCTGAGGCCTGTGCCCTGCAGTGCGACATATACAACAGGCTGGGATAGTGATGATGATGATTCGTGTTTCAGTTCATTCTGCCACATAAAGTATTTTTAAATCCAATAGAAAACTCTAGATTAGGTGCAGTAAATCTACAGCTTCATTGTCGATAAATCACACCTCCCAAGTCAGTATAATTCAAAATCTTCTCACAAAACATTTTCAAAGTTAGAATCCCCTTGTTTTATGACCGTTAGTGGCATTGCCTTGTGGGCGTGGCGCCATCTATTACCCAAGGCGGTAAATTACTGCCCTAAGTCGTATGGCCTTCTCATGTAGGTTCGGCTTACGGGATCCTGTGAGAATTCTATTGTAAAGGTGTTATGTTAGGTGGATGCTTTATGAGAACTATTTGTCCTTTAGAATATTGGAGTTATTAGGGTCGAAAGTGATAAAGGCGTTTAATTCTATTGTTAGAACTTCTACCGCGTGTGTTAGCTGGTATTTGTTTACAATAATCTTTGCCCTGGTGCTGGAAGCGGATGCGGAAGATAAGTTGATACTTTTTAATTACGAGTCAACTTATATTTGGGTCTTCTTATCTTCTTATATTTTCGTTAATGAGTAGTATGTGAAAGCTAGTATAGCTAAAATTTGGCTGACAAGATTGAACGCGATCAATAGTTTAATGCTAATTTACACGAATTTTGCTAACAAAGTTTAATACGAGTAAACGTGTCGTGCAAAGTAATATTACACATATTGAAAAAAAAAGACAACGTACATAGAAGCCATTGCACGTTAATTTGTGTACAGTAACAAAATTGTTAAAACGGCAACACTCTTGGAATCTTTTTCGTGTTAATTAATTGGGAAAATTACCCACGAATAAAAATTAAATACATGTTTTACATAAACGGTAAATAGGATTGGCTTAAAAAAATTACAACGTGCCTTAGGGTATATAAAAGCAAAAGCAAAAAAATAATTTTCGTGTAATGGCTTTTTCGTCTGGGCCATCAATGTATAAACAACATTGTCAGTCTCTGTATATTGCGCATGCGTGCGATCTGACCGTGCGGACCGCGCGGTCAGAACGAATATCTACTTAAGTATACAAAATATAATAGAGAAGCTGGTAGGAGTGTCGCTGATGGACCGCAAAACAAACAAATGGCTTCGAGATCAAAGCAAAGTCGCAGACGTGACAAAACGAGTGGCGGGTTTAAAGTGGAAGTGGGCTGGCCATGTTGCCCGGAGTGAAGGGTCATGGTGCAAGCGGCTCCTGGAGTGGAAGCCATGGGGGGAAAAGCGACCTCAGGGTAGACCACAAATGCGCTGGAAGGACGATTTCAAGAAGGTTGCTGGTTCGGATTGGATCCGGAAGGCCCAGTGTCGCAACGAGTGGAGAAAATTGAGGGAGGCCTACACCGAGAAGGTTGAGAAAGGCTGAAGAAGTAGGAGAGATAGAGACCGACAATGTTGTTCATACATAATGCGGGCTGCGTTCAATTTGACCTGACCGCGACTGCAGAACGCATCTAGTGTAGCAAATCCTTAATACGCGAATAATACTTATCCAGGAGTATTTTGTAACAATCAAAAATATTAGAATTGATCAGCAAACTGCATACACCTAGGGTGAAAAAGCAAAATAAGAATCTAAAATATATACCATTTTGAACCTAACATAAGGAGAATTTTCGGACATGCGTTTTCCAAAATTTACCTCAGGGCAAATTCTTTAGGGTAACATATCGGAATAAACGCAATGAACACCACTAAACTTGCATTCAGATGTTACCCACAACTCGGACGACATCGTTTACCTAATAGGAGGCATGCCAACGCCTTTCTTTCCGGTTCGTGGGCGCCCTTCGAGAACCTTTCTCTTTCAACGGTTAAGCTGCAAGCCACACAGAAAAGACGTGGGACGGGGTCGCGTCGCGATCCGCGTCGTGTCTCCGCCCCGTCTCTTCTGTTTGCTTTGGATCGCGATGCTTCTATACATTTAGTATGAAAACTGATTCAGGGGGCGCCGCTACTGCGACTCGCTCCCGCCCCACGTCTCTTTTGTGTGGCTTGCGCCTAACTGCTCTTTGAGCGTGGCCCGCCCATTGCCACTCTAACTTGCATATTGTTCGTTACGTTGATGACACGAGATATTGGGACTGGATTATTTTGACCTTTTCAACGTGGTTTTTTTTCTCTTAATATGTCAGAGATAGCGCAAATCCGCTTATATAATATATACTGTCTTTGGCCACAGGATGAAGAAGTTTGAATATCTATTAGTTTGTTTACCACAACAGTTAGTTAGTTTAGTTCCAAGGAGAAGAAACCAAAGCGGGAAGGGTACTTAAAGATGTCACATAACTTTATATTTAAATCTTCCAGTAAATACAAGTTAAAATTCCACAAACCACTGCGGGCGTTCTCTCCGTATCCCATGTAATAAAAACTTTTTTCATCACCGTGTAGGCTTATTGAAAATAACAATGTCGCGGGTCTCTTTTTTATTGTAAATGACTTGCGGGACGCGGCCCGGGTTATGATGTTGGATCCGCGGTCTCAAATTGTATAAATAACAACGGTCGAAGTGAAATTAGAATGGTTTGGCACTACGAGCTACGATGAGTATACAGACAAGTATCAAGCAAGCGTCGTCGATCAAAGTCATCGCCGAGCATATTATCAATTGCATACCTTCATTCAGCTATTGCCAATAAATAGTCCTTTTCAGGTCATCGTTTCAACGTGTTCGCGAGGCATCTCACGCTACACTTGACCAAACGTGGTCTCCACTCTAGAACTCATCAGCTCTAACAGTTGTCAGTTCTACTACAGATGTGACAAGCTCGTTGCCTCAGCGTGCACGAATATCAAACACACTTATACACTTCCAAAACCTTGTGCGCTCTTTATAAGAACTGTTTCGCTAGCATATGCCCGCGGAAACATAGGAGCGTGGTTAATAAAAACGCTTGCTAGCGTGAAACTTACTCTTTCCTTTCTTTTTATTATAAATTGCTAAAAATAAACAAACGAACCATACAAATTATCTACCACTTAGACTCTCTCATTAGCAAAAGCTGCCAGAACAAAAGTGTACATTAACTGACCGCTCCCTACCCGCCAGCAAACGGAAGGGTTGAGCGTTACTCGCGGTCTGTTCGAGCCGCTAATAGGCAGTTCACGTGATGGCTCCAATAAAGGATAGTAATTAATACTGTTGCTAAATGGTTTAATGCGCCTTTGTCAGTCTAAATTGGTTAGAATTGGCGTAGTATCGTACATCGTTAAGCAGCGGAAAAGGTTTTAGTTTTACTAAACGGTACGCTTTTGAGCATCACAATTAATCACGGTAGCAGTATTTAGGGTTCCGTACCCGAAGGGTAAAAACGTGACCCTATTGTTAAGACTGCACCCGTCTTTTGTCTGTCTGGCTGTATCTCAAGAACCGTGATAGATAGACAGTTGAAATTTTCACAGATCATGTATTTCTGTCGCCCCTATAACAAATTCTAAAAATAAAATAAAGTTAAAAATTAATGAGAGTCGTGATACAAGAACGTGTTTTTTCAGCGTTTTTAACTATATCTTTATAATGGCATTAACTAAGTAGTTATATTTGGCCGCTACAACAACAAATAATAAAAATATAATTAAATTAAACATTGAAGACGGTTCCGAATAACCAACATAAAATGATCCCACACTGCGTACATTTTACTTAGAAGCAGGGCTCGACTAACACTTGACCGATTATTTATAAAGTAAAGGATTGCAGTGACGATTACATATACATTGCAACAAGAGCCACAATTAGCCTAGTAGTTTGACAATGGTCTCTCATGTAGGGGTCGTGGGATCGAACACAGACCTGCAAGTCTAAATTTTTTGGAATTCATGTGTAAAATTACATTTGAAAATTTCCATGAGCTTTACTTACATCACTAAAGCGATTCAATGGTGAATGTGAAGTTCCCAATCCGCACTAGGCCCCCGTGGAAACTATAAGCCAACCCCTCTCAAGCTGAGAGGTAGCTTGTGTCCAGCAGCGTACCGTGGATTTTAGAAATGATTAATTATAGTCCGACAGGCTTGTGCGCGACCCTCCGCGAAACCCTGTTGCAGTGAGTATTTGCCGCACTTATTATCCAACTCGGATGGGCAGCGTTCGGGAAGCTCCGCAACATCTTTTCGTCCAAAATACCTCAGTGCCTCAAAACAAAAGTCTTTAATCAGTGTGTGTTGCCAGTGATGACATATGGATCCGAGACGTGGTGCTTCACTATGGGCCTGATGAATAGGCTCAGAGTCGCTCAGCGAGCTATGGAGAGGGCTATGCTTGGAGTTTCTCTACGGGATCGGATCAGAAACGAGGAGATTCGTAGAAGAACCGGGGTCACTGACATAGCCAAACGGATTAGCTCGTTGAAATGGCAATGGGCAGGCCATATAGCACGTAGAACAGATGGCCGTTGGGGGCCAAAAGTTCTGGAGTGGAGACCGCGGACTGGCAAGCGCAGCGTGGGACGTCCACCAACGAGATGGACGGATGATTTGGTAAAGGCCGCAGGTTCAGGGTGGATGCAAATCGCTTCCAATCGTAATGATTGGGCATCAATGAGGGAGGCCTATGTCCAGCAGTGGACGTCCTACGGCTGAAATGATGATGATGATGATGATGATTAAAAACAATGTTGTTAAGGACAACACAGGCTCCCTGCGACAGGGTTCCGCCGAGCGCCTTGCACGAGCTTGTCAAGGTATAATATTAATGTAGTGTTAGCACTGATGATAATGTTAAGTCGTGGTAGCCTCGTATTTTGACCTATGGCCTCTCAAGCAGAGGGTCGTGGGTTCAAATCCCGGTACGCACCTCTGAGTTTTTCGGAATTTATGTATGAAATTACATTTGTAATTTACCATAAGTTTTACGGTGAAGGCAAACATCGTGGGACGTATATAGGCTGGGATGATGATGAAAAATATATCATTGCAGACACTAGGAAATAATATACAGTAGATAACTAATTTCTGTAGATGATTTATTTCTGTATAGCTTGAGAGTTAAAATGAAATGAGATAATCAACAACTCACTGTCAGTCTGAGTGCACCTAGCGATTGTTGGTTTGCTAGATACACACACGTCTACAGATATGTAGCATTTAGGGTGCCTTTTCACCAGATATGTGCTATGCAGCTATGCTGCGCTGCCGTGTCATGACAAAACACTGTATCTAAAAAACACCTATTTTTCAGAAATCGCAAAAAACTTTTGCTTTCTTTAATTGGCTACAGAACAGTGAATATTGATCTGATTGCAAGTGGACATAGAAAAATAATATTAAAATTTTTACTTTTTACATGAATTTTCAAGCAAAAACGTGTTATGACGTTATGTCCTTTATCAATAATATATGAGAGTAATATATTGCTAACATCACTATTCATAAAACCAACATTCTCATCTTAATATATATTTCTTAGTCTTTAGAAAGGATAATTACCTTGAAGAAGTCCCGACTTAAAATAAACAAGGACTTGGACTAATTTCTCGTGTGATTGTTGCGACAAAACACTGTAACTCTTGATACTATACTAAGAAAATGTGAGTTTGTTTTGGCAAAACACGGTATCTGGAGATAATACAGTATTTAGTCTAATCAAGACCCTACGTTTTAAGAGTTACAGTGTAAATTGCAATGACGTTTTTCTATGTTTTTGATAGAAAATCAGTTTCTCTAAGCATGCATATATAGATTAGGGTCTGAATAGTTAATTTAACGGTGTTAGCACAAAACACTGTAACTCAAGTTACAGTGTTTTGTCATGACACGGCAGTGCGAAGATGTGAAAGCTACGCTACGAAACTGTGTGACCGTTTCCACCAATGCCAAGATATGTAGCTGTGCGAGGAAGATGTGCTATGTAGATGAGCAGCTGCGAGGCAGCTGTGAGTAGAAGATGCGCAGCTCGAACTATGCGATGTATCGACAGGGGCGCGCGGAGCGGCAGCGCGGTGAGGGAGGACATTGCTACACGACTCGCGACCATCCATAGCACGCATCTTTCCATATAAAAATCATAGCTTTCACTAGTGCTATGCTATGTGGACCAATGAACATGATTGGTGGATATCAGACACATAATAATAATAATTATATCACGGGACAATTCACACCAATTGACCTAGTCCCAAAGTAAGCTAAGCAAAGCTTGTGTTATGGGTACTAGGCAACGGATAAACATACTTATATAGATATATATATACTTAAATACATATTAAACACCCAAGACCCGAGAACAAACATTTGTATTTTTGATACAAATATTTGCCCGACACGGGAATCGAACCCGGGACCTCAAGCTTCGTAGTCAGGTTCTCTAACCACTAGGCCATCTGGTCGTCTAAACACACCTTACACAGACAGACAGACACATCCTTAGCAACGTAGCGTAGCACATCTCTGGTGGACAAAACACCCTTACACACAGTGCAGCAAAGCACATTTGTCATCTTGCATCTACAAAGAGCATATTTAAAATCAGTGGAAGAGACCTCCAAGGAAGTAGGTATATCAATCATAGATTCATCATCCCAGCATTATATACGTCTCACTACAGAGCTTAGGCTGCTCAGAATGAAAGGGTTTGGGCTGTTGTTCCTACGCGCGCCCAGTGCGGATTAGGAACTTCACACACACACCATGAAATTTCTTCGCAGGTATGAGCAACAAGCTGATAGTAAATTTAAAATTTAATTTCGCACATAAATTTCCAAAAATTTTGAGGTACGAGCCCTGGCCAGAGCCCCCATAGATTAAAACATTAAGCTACAGTGACTTCGATAATCATTCATCATCATCATTTCAGCCGTTGTACGTCCACTGCTGGACATACATAGGCCCGCCCTCATTGATACCTCATAGTTTTAGTCAAATAAAGTTATTTTCTATGATAAGGTTCGATCAAATTGGTATATTGCACCCTTTTTGAGTCTACCAGCGCTTTCGGGAAGACTATGATTTCCAAATAGAATGCGCCGCGAGAAACTAGGCACAATGTATTTTTTTCTACAATTAACATTTATTCAAGTTTGATGAGATAAAATATACCTACATATTTACATCTCACTGATATCACCCAACGGTATAGTTCTAAGGAGGCAGGCAGCGCTCCCGCGTTGAATGGCCAGGCTCAATCATTGGCGGAAATAGCCAAGCCGTTCTGGTCACCAGTCGTTTCTACCAGACGCCAAAAAATCTCTTTTACGAGTTCCTTCGCGTCTTGGACCCCATGCACCCAGAGTTTCTACCCCAGACGGTGCAAATAAGTTCAACAATTCATATACAAGCATATTTGCGCCAATTGAGGGTTACAATAATACACAACCAAAAATGTATTATACAAAGAAAATTTACTAAATATAGTTACAAGACAGCATTTTACGAATAAGTGTAAACAGCAAAGCAAAAACAGCACACTACTCCACTGGCACGATTTTATTGACATATACATATTAAATCTGAAAGGGATGGTGATATTATGTTAAACAATGACGACTGTTACGTACATTATTGAGAAAAAAAAGTAGTCTTGCTTGTGTCCGTTCCAGTAGAAAAGGCTTCATCGTCTGGGCGAACTAGCGAGCTGTTCATAGATATGAAGTGCGGTTATTATAGAACTATTAATCGACGGTCCCCAAGAACAAAGTATTAAGTGCAAAATTATAGTTTCGAGTAATTGCCGTTTAAAGTTGGGCTCAAGTTAAAATCTCAATATTTTCGTAATAAGTAATCTAACACTAAAACTGCTTATAAATACCTCTCGATATGGTTATACTTCTAATTTATGTAAGATTGTTTGTTTTTTTTATATATTTGTAGATAAATGGCGTTTTTTATTACTTTACGACTTTGTTCTGTGGATTAAGAGGCATCCATTCATAAACGACTTTGTTCAATGGAGTACCGAAATTAAATAAACGTCTTATTTGCATATAAGATATTATTCATCGAAGCGCTCTGTGTAAATAATCAGGTCGTATGTAAAACTAATTATGGTTTGGCAATACTAGATGTAATACCAATACTTTGAAATATATCAGGATATATTAAATTAATTAATAATTGCATTAACTTCCAATTAATTAATCGACAAAAAATAATGTTCACTCTTCGGCGTAAATGACGTTGCACCGCGGCGCGGGTGGTGCGTCTTGTTTTGAACAAGTTCGTAAGCGTTCATGCCACAGTGTACGTCGAAACGTTTTTCATTTAAGACTATGTTCAATTAGGTATCTCAGTAAATATAACACAAAATAAAAAAATAAAAAAGTAGTCATGTAGTTCGTTTGATGCTTAGTTTAAATCTGTATAAAAAGCTATTTAGTCGTATTTTTCCATACGACTGTGTTCGTGGGGACCGTCGATTAATGTGAATATAGAACCAAGTTGTGTGATTGCATGACGTGTCATTCTTCGTTAAAGTTGTGAGAAGACAATAGACAATATTGTTTTTAAGCTTTAGTTCAAAAATTGGGCAAGTCATACTTGAAGATGTCTTTACCGTTTAAAGTTACCATTATCTAACAAAAAATACGGCCGGTCTTTGTTACAGTTTAATTTTGATTATTTTTAATTTTTGCTGCGTCTTCCGGTCCGCGGACGCCACTCGAGAACCTTTCGGGTGCTTCGGCGGTCAGTTCGGATGGCGTAGGACCAATCTGTTTGGCGAGCCTTGGGTGAAGCCTATATTCAGCAGTGGACGTCTTTCGGCTGAAATGATGATGATGATGATGATATTTTTGCTTCATCTGTCATAACACAAACCACTAGGAAATTAAATTCGCTTCCATCGTCTGTACTTCCAGATACGAGTACACACAACCTAGAACTTTTCAAGGCTAAAAAAGTGAATAAGTGAATAGATCTTTACTAAGCAATAAATTGTGATACACCATTGGCCTCATCTAGACTTTTCATCGGGTCAAATAATTTTATTAGTTTAGTTATATGTAAAAAAAAATCCTACGTCGGCATTGCACTTTTTCAAGTATTTCTTTTCATAAAAATCTTGATCCGTAAATAACAAACACCAGCAGAAAAAGATTTAACAAAAAAGGTGCAACCGTTTTGAAGTGATGCGCGTGCACACATTCAACAGTAAAATTGTTTTTTATTCAAATAATTGTTAACAATGACTGAATATAAAGGCTCATCCTCGCCTCCTTCGGAACAACTCATGATATGTGGCACTATAACGGTAGATGTTCAAATAAAACAAATATTCGTTTGATTGAGAGATCTTATAATAATCATTCAGTTACAAAAATCACGTCACTAATAACTTCAATTAGGCACTGATAACGTAATCTAACACTTAAATACAACTTTGGAACACAAAAGACGAAGATTTAATTAGATTAAAGTAACAGACGTCGTTGATCCGTCAATGGCTTGTCACGCGGCGCCTTCTCGCTCAACCGTTCGAATCAATATGGCCGCCCGCGACGCCCTGACGTTCCACCAGAGTGAATTGAGGGTAGTTTCACTCTCTTCTGTGTAGACGTCACTTTAATTTTAACGTGAATCGTAGTGGCGCTGTGTACGAGCACCGTCAAATAAGACAAGTCTGTAATCGCGAGTTTAAAGTATTAAATCAATGAGTGGAAAAGATAAGACATGGAATCAATTTTGAGTAAGAGTTTCAAGTTTTGAAATAAACCTAATAAATAGTGTGCTTACTCCAACGTCAAACGAAACGTGCACAGCCAACGCGATCAAATAAAACACGTCAAGTGCATCAAAAATGACTAAAATCAAACATCCAAAACTAAAAAATCCAATCGAGAAACAGTTCAACGTAATGACCCGGTATCACTACTTTCTGTTCTTCATTATTTTCTCAAGCAAGTTGCCGGGCCTTTGGCATATTCTGAACCTAATATTTTTATCTCCACCGATGAAATACTATTGTAATTCTAATGACGCGAGGTATAATGAATCAAATACGTGTCCCTGTGATGACCCCTCTTGGGACCGGACTGTGTTTACCCAAACTGTGCAAACTAAATTTGGAATATACTGTGAAAACTCCTGGCTTGTTAGTTTCTCGGAAAGCATGTCATACGTCGGCTTGTTGGTGGGGTCATTGGTATTTGGATGTCTATCTGACAGGTACTTTGGAAATGATTGGTTATAATGTTTTTTTATAAGAACTTTAGCTAATTATCCTCCTCCTTTGTTGTTTAATACGATACTTTTCATTTGTCACGTCATGTCGTGTGTAATTCTAGACCATGTTAAAATATGTTTTACTAATAACCATTTTAATTTTGTATTGTATTTAATAATTTAAACAGATGGTTTGACTTAACTCATAGAACAACGCAAAATTAACAAATGATAGTTAATTAGCGATAGTGAATAACATGGTTTGTGAAATAGATAGGTAGCCCAAAATAATAGCCGTAGAAGTAGTGGTATGACATATGGCTTCTCAAGCCCGGGCTCACACCTCTGTTTTTTTAGAAATTTACAGTGGAGGAAAATATCATTAGGAATTTTGAAGATAAAGGAACAGCTCTAAAGATAAAGATAATTTATTCAAAAGTTGATTTTTACAGAATAACTTAATAGGTAAAAAGTTTCCTTATAAATCTAAGTAAGCAACTCAGTTCTGTGAAGTATGTGAAGATCCAAAACCGTACTGAACCTGCAGTGGAACGTAAATAGGCTGTGATGAAATCATGAGAACTGCAGTAAAAAAATACAAATTAAAGATTTAATATGAGTACCACTAAGAAGGAGAGGTACCCAAGCTGTGCGGCTCCGATTTGATTTATTTTAATAAATATTAGAGAGAAGTCTAAAATAACAGACTCGTATTTTTTTTGGCTGCCCAAACTCAACCAAACTGAAGAAAAGCACCAATGAGAAATATAAAACTTTGAAAGGTACTTTTTTAGGAAAATATGAGTTAGAGGGTTTAAATAGGGTCCTCACTTTTCAGTACTTTTTTTTATGTTAGAGAGGCCAGACAAACGAACTAGTGGGTCACCTGATGTTAAATGATCACCACTGTCCATAGACACCCGCAGCGCTAAACGCGATGCCAGTACGTTGTCGGCCCTGCAGAAAATTTTACACTCGCCTCTTAAAGGCACCCAGGGCCCAATTGCATAACAAAGTACAACTAATATTACAAGCGGAACTCTCGCTCCAGTTATATTAACTAGAAAGGGACTTCCGCTTGTAATATAAGTTGTACTTTGTTATGCAATTGGGCCCTGGTCGTAACTAGATGGGAAGCTCGTTCCAGATTTTGCAAGTTCGTGGCAAAAAGGACCGCTTAAAACGCACCGTCAAAGACTGCCATTCACTTTGGCTTTGGAGGACAATTTCTCCAAATAGGTTGAGATTGGGTAGCTAAAAAAATAAATATCTATTATTTTATAATATAAATCAAATCGTAGCCGGACAGTTGGGTACCTTTCTTTGTAAGGAATAAAAATATTTTTAGATACGGCCGCCTCTCCATGTTTACAATGTGCTGCTTGGTTCTCGCAGTAGCGGGTTGCCTCGTCAGCGTGATGCCAACCATGACGCCTTTCATCATCATGAGGTTCTTCGAAGGCATGGGAGCTGGCGGCGGCATCGTCACTGCCTACGTCCTCTGCATAGAGTACTGTGGAGTCAGACATAGAGAAACTGTGACAGCTCTCTTCCACATTCCTATCAACCTGGGTCACATCACTTTAGCTGGAATGTCGTATCTTCTAAGGAACTGTGACGAGTTTCAGTTGGCTATTTCGATACCCATGTTTTTATTCGTGGCCGCAAGATGGCTGGTCATGGAGTCACCGAAGTGGCTGTTGGATAATGACCATTGCGAAGAAGCTATAACTATTATGGAGAAGTTTTGTAACTTGTGAGTTTTGCGGTTATTTATATCCATAGAGTAATTAAGCAATTTACTATGTACAGTCAGCATCAAAACTAGCTGGTCACTTTTGTAATAAGTCGCTCTCCAGAACGTCTCCAGGTCCAAAACGTCATACTTGATTGACAATTGTGTTATTACGACAAAACACAAAAGTGACCAGCTTCTTTTGGTGCTGACCGTACAAAATTTTTATTTTTTATTAAGGCAAATAGAAATAGTTTAAAACATGAGGTACTTTTTCTAGCTCATCATTAACAAACTTTAACTACTCTGTTTGTTTCAGCAATAGAGGTTCCTGTGAAACCATCAGAGCCGAAATAGAAGCATATTTCGAAGAAATCAAAAATAAAAAAGAACACAGAATCAAGTTTCATCAAATCTTCAAATACAGGAAGCAATGTTTGAATCTCGGTTGTATGTCAATCATATATTTTGTATGTGGCATGGGTTATTACGGAGTCTCACAGTTTATAGGGAAAATGAGTGGAAATATTCATATAAATGTGGCCATATCTGGAACTTTACTATTGCCAGGGACAATAGCTAGTGTATTCTTACTCCAATGGTTGGCAAGACGACCGTTGCTTATAGCAACCAATTTTCTATCAGGACTGTTCATGGTTATTGTAATTAGTTTCCCTGAAAATTTTCCCTGGGTCAGAGTTATAGTAGCTTGCATCTGCAACTGCTTTTTCTTCATGTCGTTTATTACTGTATTTTTGTACAGCGTTGAACTGTTTCCCACTTCAGTGCGCAACTCCGTGTTAGGTTTTTTGTCCTTCTTGTCGAGGTTCGGGCAAATCATTGCTCCACAAGTGAATGCCTTTACTCCTATCGTAGCTGGTAGTATATTTGCGAGCTTGGCTATCTTAGGTGCTATTGTAACGTTTCCTTTACCTGAGACAAAGAACACGGAGTTGCCGTCGACTTTGGAAGACTCCAATACGTTTAGTCGAAAAGTTGTTCGATTGGAAGAAGACCCTGGACCAAAATTTATACCTCCACGACCTCAAACATCACAATGATCATAGGCAAAGTAAAATTGTACTTTACTGACATATTGTTATTTCTTCGTAAGATTATTACATGGTATCATTTGGAGTTTAAACCTTAAATACAACAATTTATTAATAACTGTGTTTCTTTTTCTTGTTATTCGATACCAATAATGTATCTTTAGGTTTTTTATCAGATAAAAAAAATTGGGACCTGTTTTCCATCTCTCCAAAATATAACTAATGCCGTCTTTGTTTATATTCAAACAAAATAAACAATGACTGCATAAGATAACCCAAATGTGTGATAGTTCCTTTATTCATACTGTGGGGATAGGCCACAATAGAGATATTGACACCACCAATCAACTGACGGACTCTTTATGAGCTGTCAAAACACAATTCTCCCACAGAGTTTGAATGGCAATAGCAATTTATGACGTCACTGTCTTGTTCGCCAACTCAATCAATTAACTACCTATTTATTTGTTTTAAAGCAACAAAAAATTTAATTTTGCAGTTAATCGAAAATTAATCTGGTTTTCGGGGCTAAAATTAAGCGTTTTTTTTACTGGAGTCGTGTCTTCGAATTACTTTTTTAATGGCGTTAACATCCCTATAAAAAGTTCTTTCTCCAGGCAGATGTTACGCCTGAAGACTGGAGTCCGAAGGAAGAAAGTTGGAAATTGTGGTTATTTTATGTATCCGAGTTGAGAAACTTCGATAGTGCGATGTAAAATGTGGCGATTTCTCTAATTGATGACTAGATGGCGCTAGAGGTCACTACATAGTACAGTCAAAAAAATTAATTCCTAGGCCACTATAGAACCATTGTCTTCATGAAGCATTTTTACTTACATTATTGGAGCGTCCCATCCTTCTTGCAATCTTATTGTAGCAACTCTTTGATGAGTGTATCTATAGTTATGTACTTCAAACCATCTAAGTATCTAAATAAATAAATATCACGGGACAATTCACACCAATTGACCTAGTCTTAAAGTAAGCTTAGCAAAGCTTGTGTTATGGGTACTAGGCAACGGATAAACATACTTATATAGATAGATACGTACTAAAATACATATTAAACACCCAAGACCCGAGAACAAACATTCGTATTTTTCATACAAATATCTGCCCCGACACGGGAATCGAACCCGGGACCTCAAGCTTCATAGTCAGGGTCTCTAACCACTAGGCCATCTGGTCGTCTAAAGTATCTGCCATTATCTTTATAATAGTGATTTAAAGTGTGTATCTTTGTTTGTATTAATTTTAATTGGTAAATTAATTCACACAACTTCTTATTTTTGTTTCTAAATAGTAATAATACTCTTTGGATCGGAGAAAGGAGATGATTACTTTGGTTACGTTTTTAAGCACTGTTTAGTTAGGTTATTGTAGTAAGTAATAATACTCTTTGGTTATTGTTGTTGGTTTTATGTTTTTTAAAAGTTCTTTCCGTTAGGAAAAGGCAAAGGTTGGATCCATACAGCCAAGTCATTTAGGGCCACCACAAACCGAGGCGTCTCCGTCGCCGTCGCGCGCACGCCCCGCGCTTCGGTCTGTGGAAGCTTTAAATGTTTGAATGTTAGTTATTTTCATTTTATTTATTTATTTTTCTTTTATGTTATTGTAATATTTGTTTGTGTGGCCTTGCGGAAGACCAGTGTTGGTTTTTTTTAACAAGCGACACGCTGAGTCGGGAGCCTTTATAGCTACATCAACATGTACCTACCTATGTTTTTTTTTTTACTTTTAATTTTTGCCTGTGTACGTGTTTTTGTTGTTATAAATAAATGTTTTTCTTTCTTTCTTTCTTTCAATTTGTTTATCTTCTACGACAGTGATTATTGCGTGATGTATGTCATGGTAACATCTCGACCTTTGGGAAAAATTCTGTCAACGATAATGAATAAAAACCGGCCAAGTGTGAGTCAGACTCGCGCACGAAGGGTTCCGTACCATTATCTATAAAAAACGGCAAAAAAGTCACGTTTGTTGTATGGGAGTCATAAATATTAGTTTATTTAATTTCATTATTTATTTTAAAAGTGAATATATATTACAACTAAATATTCTGTGAATATTTCAAGCGTTTACCTATTGCCGTTGTCGATATCGAGCAAACAAGGGGGAAAAAAATCAAGTTTGTTCTATGGGAGAGCCCCCTTAAATGTTGAAAATTTCAACTGTCTAGCTATCACGGTTCATGAGATACAGCCTGGTGACAGACGGACGGACAGACGGACAGATGGACAGACCGACGGACAGCGAAGTCTCAGTAATAGGGTCCCGTTTTTAACTTTTTACCCTTTGGGTACAGAACCCTAAAAAATATTTCACAATTGGCTTCAACTCAAGTGATGGATTGGCATCATCTCATTTCAATAGCGTCACTTTTCCGACCGTGGAATTCATTAAGCTGGTGGGTTGCAGTTTTAAAATTTTCACATAATAATTTACAATTTTGCGCGACTGTAGTGTAATAAACGGCGGGCGAATATGCCGAGTGGCCGATGCAAATGGATCCGGATGCAATTCTAAGGCCAACGAAAGCTGGGGGATGGAAGTGGCTGCAACAAAAAATATTTAAATCGTATCCATATTTTCATACTAAATACAAACTGAAATATAGATGCACAGAAAAACCCCAGAAAAAAGACCAATGCTGGGAATCGAACCCAGGTCCTCAGCATTCCGTGCTACGTGCTAAACCCCTACACCACCACTGGTCTAGAGATTAGACACGAATTTTTCCTATACATCATACATTTCAGTCTGCTAAATCATCACCTTATGCAGTGACAAGCGCACATCAATGTTACACCCTCTATCGAGAGATTTCAACAGTTCATTTTCAGTTTGTATTTAGTATGAAATATATGATTTCACGGGATGACCGTAAAAGTAATAAAAAATAAAGTTGAAAAAATAAATACAAAAAGATACTTCATAGCTAACTCGTATCCATACTAACTAAATACTATAGCTAAACTGTTCAAATGAGTCCTCGACCGTGCGGTAAAGGGGCTGGGGGTATGACGACAAATGGGGCCGGGAGAGGTGCGGGCGGTAGACACACGAGGCGCGATGCACCTCCCTCGGCCCTTTTGTCTTCATAACCCCCTGATGCCCCATGCCCTGATGCCCTAGCCGTGATGGCCTATTGGTTAGACCTATGACCAAAAAGTTCCAGCTCCATCTTCAGACCCTAATTACCATCTAGGACTAACGTACGGTCAGCATCAAAAGTAGTTGGTCACTTTTGTACTTTGGCGTAACACTACTTCTAAAATGTTTCTAAATATAAATAATAATTTATTACCGACATGTTAAAGCAATATTATTTTGTTTGCTATGTTTTAAAGCCTTATTAACGCAAAAATGTTGCGATTGGCGTATAGGTTTTCTTTTATTTGTATGAAATACGGACACCTGACCTGACAACTAGCGTTGAAAAAGCCGGAAAAAATCAAATGTTTTTTCGGAAGTTTCAAAGTTTTCGTTTTTATCCTAATTTTTCGGGTTTTTTAAGAAAAATAAGAAATAAATCATTAAATTTTTTTATTTTTTTATACACTGTCATTCTCATTTATTTCAATAATTTCTGCCTCCATGTCGTCGGTGTAGTCCGTTCGTAGGTGTAAATTAGCCCGAATAAAAATTAATTTATTAAGCCGTTCTGGCAAAAGTCGGTTTCTGTCTCTAGTATGTGTCCGACCAAACATTGACCAATTCCTCTCAGCTGCGGCAGATGATAGAGGAATACTGAGCAATCTAGTAGAAATATTAGACAGCATTTTTGAAGAACATAACCCTTTCCACCAATTCAGCGGGGTTGTGTTCATGACAGGTTGCCAAATTAATTCGTGAGCCCAGAAACCTCCTTTCGCCTGATACTCCGCGAATTGAGCCATCAAATCACATGTGCTTATGTGCATATTATCTGCCAATTTTGTTATATATTGTGTTATTTTTAAAAATTCATCATCGGATAACATTTTGTATCCGTCGAACACAGATTTATGGAACCTGGGGTCTAGCATGTATGCAGCTAATTGCTATTTGCAAATTCGGTGCAATCGTCCGGAAAATTTAAATTAGAAATTTGATTTTTTACTGTCAAGAATGCAGCTGGAACTTCCGATAGATGTGCGTTGTCGGATTCAATGTTATTTATCGCAATGAATATTGGCAACAAAATTGCTTCCATGACCTTTAATGTTGATCACAAAGAATCGGATAGAATCATTTGTTTAATGCTGCGATCGAACGAGGTGATCGGAAAAAAACGGAAATTTTTCCGGACCTTTTCAACGCTACTGACAACCCCACATGAACCATCTAACCAATCAACCATCGCCAGAGTGGGATAAGAGGTACAGTTACTGAGCTCTCGTTCGGCTTCAATTTTGCGACAACAGCTCATTCCCGTTGAACGTAGTACTTATTACTTCCATGCTTAAAGTACAATCAGGGTAAGAAAAGGTTCGTCACCTAAAGTCGACATTTTGTTTGCACCACAAACTAACATACTTTGACACTGACAAACACTGGCAATCAAATATAACATAATTTGATTCGAATTCTTACGAAGTTGTTTAATTGCCTTGGTCATTAAAAAGTGTATACTATTTTGGTCCTTGTTATCATAACATATTTAAGTACTTATTATTTTATATGCATTTGTCCACTTAGTACTTTGGTTTCCAAAGATAATATGAGTCTATGACTTTATAAAGGAATGAATTTCACAACTGACGATTGTTTTCGTACCCCGACTGTACCAGTCCAGAAAACTGAATGACGTACCAGGGTGGAACCTTTGAGCTACTAATGTCGTGTTGACATTTTCATACATATGCCAAAGAAACCGTAGCGAAATTGAATACGAAAAGGTTCCATCCTGGTACGTGAATCAGTTTCCTCGACTGTACGTACACCTTTAAATAGATCTAGTAAAAGTACGTCCCTGTTCAGCGCGTTCTGTTGTAAATTTATTGCCACTCATAATAGCAGTATTAAAAGGTAGAAACCGTTAATGCCATATAATTTACAACAGGGTTGAAATATAATAGTCAATACTGGAAACAGTTCAGGATGTATTGCTTATATTGCTAAAACATCAATTTTGTCACTATACAGTTATGTGGTGGCCTAGGGTGCAAGCCACATAAAGAAGACGTGGGACTGGGGCTCGTCGCAGTCGCGGCGCCTCTTGAATCAGTTTTCATACTAAATGTATAGAAGCGTCGCAATCCAAAGCAGACAGAAGAGACGGGGCGGAGACGCGGCGTGCGAACAAATGACGCGGACTGCGACGCTCCCTCGTCCCACGTTTCTTCTGTGTAGGAATGATATAGGTCCTTGGCTAGGAATAGTAGGTGTGTACAGAAGATTACCTTCATGTAGACAAGAAATAAGCTTTACGAAATTAATAAAAAACGACAGGGGACAATTTATCATCATCATTATCATTTTAGCCAAAAGACGTCCACTGCTGAACATAGCCTACCCCAAGGCTCGCCAAACAGACCGGTCCTGCGGCATCTACATCCAACGCGTCCCCGCATTCTTAACAAGAGTCCGTATTGTCTAACGCTTCTGACGCTTGCCTTCGCTTTCACTATCTCTTTCTGTCATCATCATATACCGCATGACAGAAAGAAATAGTGATTGCGAAGGCAAGCGTCAAAAGCGTTAAACAATAAGCCTGCAGATCATGGCTCCACCTTGTTGAAGGCCTACCTACACTGCGTTTTCCGGTCCATGTACGCCATTCGAGAACTTTTTTGCTCCACCATTGGCAGGAGACAATTATTCGAATGCAAAGCCGCGGTTCATGCTAGTAGTATAACCAACCACAACGATAACTAGCAACTCGCTTAAACACACAAAACAGACTTTACCGCCGAAGTTGAACTTTGATTGCGATCTTTAGTTTCACTTCAGAGTTTTAAAGTATACTGAAAGTTGGACTCTTGCCGGGCTGGAAACTAACATAAATATTATAATTCAAGCGTTTTGCTTGCTAGTTTCGAAGTATCGAAGTTGTATGTTCATAAAATACATAAATAAGTAACAAACGAAGCTAGCGTCCTGGCAGGAAAAGAGGAAGACGAGACAGAGGAAGACCAAGATGGATGTACTCGTATTGACCAGGTGAAGGAGAAAGTGGGTTTCGTGTCGTATCAGGAAGTCAGCAGCTGACCGAAGACCGTGCGGAGTGGCAGTAACTAGTTGCAGTAGTTCGGTTGATTTGTCCGGGGCCGAACTGCTGCAACACTTTTTGTCTCAGTAGTTCGGTTATGACGTCAAACCGAAGTGTTGGAAAGCCTTTAGTTGCAGTAGCTCGGTTGATTGACCGGAACCGAACTGCTGCAACAATTTTTGTCTCAGTAGTTCGGTTATGACGTCAAACCGAACTATTGGGAAGCCTTTAGTTGTAGTAGTTCGGCTCTTAAATTTAAGAAAAAGAAAAACAAATAAGGTAAGTAAGTACTTAGTGTTAATGTTAAGTGCCATTAGGGTTTTAAGTGTGACGTTCTTGTTCTTGTGAGTCTGCAGTTGAGAATAGATCGGAAGGATTAAAAGTTTTTACACGACTACGGCAAAGCCAAAAGGAAGTGTAATGATTTTAACAGTCTATATTTGTGTGTACGGATGTTCCACCGTAGCGTCGAGACTACTCGTCCGATTTTAATAAATAGGGTATCAATCGATTCGTTATTATGCTCCGGGTAACATAGGATACCTTTTTATTTAAAAAAAAATATTGGTTGGATTTTACAGTAACAAAACTGAGCGATAATAAAAAAAAATTAGCGCACGGCGGCGTGTGAGGCATTATTAGATAGGTCTTAAAAAATGATGTAGAGGTTTCATAGTAGGTTTTTGGTTTAAGATAAGTTTTAAGGAGCTATTAGCTCCGAAAGTCGTCAGAATTCACAAAGTTATCTGACATCAATTTCAATTGAGCGGCAACACTACATTCGTTTTGTCGTAATACTAAGGTAAACGTACTAATGCTCGACACCTCAATGCCCAGTAGATGACACCCATCTGTCACCTCTCTTACTATGACTTAAGATTGAAGGTGCCATGTATTGGGTCAGTGTCGAGCACAGGGACGTTTACCTTATACAGTTAATAAATCGTCCCTCAGCTCCCTCGCGAATGTGTTGACCAGGATAGCGTACCTTGTACTATTGTAAGATTGACCAAACGATTATTATTCGTATACAGTCTACGTATAGTCTATGCTCCGACTTCGACACACTCCGACGAAGAAGTGGAAGATATCGCCAGAGCCATGCATAGCTCCGAAACTCACTTCCCATTTGTTATTGGGGACTTCAACTGAAAACTGGGTAAACGGGATGGGGAAGAGCTGCGAATGGGGCAATTTGGAGTAGGGCGTAGGAGTCACTGGGGCCACCTACCGGCCGGCTTCATGGAGAAGGAGGTACTCTATATTGTAACAATAGTTCAGAATTTAGAATTTTGTTTTTCTGTAAGCGACCAGTTTACCACAGAGGTTTGCCGTGTTACAATATGATTAATGAACTCCTTCTTCTAGAAGCAAGAACACAAGAAGTGGACTTGGTTGAGCCCTGACGATGACGGTGTAATGAGAAATGAGATAGAGGTCTATCTCAATTAAGTATAATTATCACCGTATGATACGAGGCACATTGAATATTTACGCCAAGCTTGTAAGATCTCGATTGATAAAGTCTACGCTCCGCCCGGCGCCAACCCAGGTCCAAAACCCCGAAACGTTCCAACTCGAACTTCAAAACCGTTTCGAGTGCTTAGGAGGCGACGTGGACGATTACAGCGACGGGTTCGTGGTAACTGTCCATACGGTGGGATCTTAGTTCTTAAAGACTTTCCATAGAAACAGAATCAAAAAGATCACAGACTCTACTCTAAAGGTCATGGACGAGCAACGTGAAATGATCCAACAGACATCAGATCAGGTGACGCTTGCCGATATCGGCAGCTCAACAGAAGATCTCGAAATCTCCGAGGCGCGATGTACGCACATTCAATACTAGTAGTATCGAAAAAGCGATAAAGCGAAACAAAGGTTCTAAAGTTTTTGAGAAGAATGTGTCTGTTAGACAAAGCCAATGAGCAAAGCTGAAAACCGATGACGGTACATGGGTGCCATCTATTTGGCATAATTTTTCGGGTCTCCCTCGCGATCCCTAACATCGTTTGTCCTAAAATCACTTACCCGAACTGTTTTGTCCTAATGGGCATTAGCCATAACGATCAATTGCCATAACAATAATTTTCCATAATGTAATGATTGTCCTAAAACTCATTTGTCCAAATTATTTTTACCATAATTATTAATATCCCTAATGTTATTTTGCATATTCCTCGCAATACCTAACATCGTTTGTCCTAAAATCACTTGCCCGAACTGTTTGGTCCTAATGGGCATTAGCCCTAACGATCAATTGCCATAACAATCATTTTCCATAATGTAATGATTGCCCTAAAACTCATTTGTCCGAAATATGTATACTATAAATATCAGTATCCCTAATATATTTGCCATAACTATTTATCGGGATTTGAACCCGGAACCTCCAGCTTCGTAGGCGGCGGGCTCACTACCAACAGAGTTAAGCGGAAGGGGGGTGTGGGAGGCAGAGCCCCCAACAAGGGGGGCTCGGGGGGCGAAGCCCCCTGCAGAAAAAGAAGTAAATATTCCTTACTCTTGTAGTACTATTAGTAGGTTAGGTTAGGGTTATCTTCTGTTGCTTAGAGCGGAAATAGGCATCCCGCGAAGCGGGGTGACGTCGACACGCTGGCGATCAGGTTAGGTTAGGTTTTAGGTTAGGCAGAATAGTAGGTTAATCACAATTAGGGAAAATAATCACGAGGACAAATAATGTTAGGTAGTACAAATATAGGACAAACTACAATAGGCCATACAAAGTTAGGAATAATAATCATTAGGATTAACGATCATTAGGCTTACTGATAATTATGATACATGACTATTATGGCACATAACGTTTGGATGAATAATCAATATGGCAAGTGACGTTAGGAAATAAAACATTACGGAAAAAAAATCATCCATACGATGTTAGGAAAACTAAAGATAGGGCATTATGAGTGTTAGGACAAATGATCATTAGGACAAAAAACGTTAGGGAATACAAAAATAGGTTAAAAAACGTTAGGGATTCAGATATAGATCCCAATTTTTCATGTCCGAAATGTCATAACAATCAGGCATAACAAGTTTCGCTTAATTTAGTCACACCGAATCTTAGACTTGCCGAAATTTTATTTGACTTAAATCTATATTATCCGAATGATTGTTTACCCGAATAGAATGTTAGCATAATATTGATATGGCAGCATTTTATTATGCATAATGTTCTTTTATTTGTACCTAATTTAGCAGAATTTTGATACCTCGAAATCCTGTCCGAATTTACATCCAAGACAACAATAGTTTCTTGACTACTGTAATGGTGAATGACAAAAAAAACTCAAATTTTGCATAGTGACGTTACATTAGGTGTAGGTTAGGTCAATTTGAAAAAAAAATAGGTTTAGGTTAGGTTAGAGTTGTGTCCAGGCGCGAAGCGCCAAACTATGCGGAATAGGGGCTCCGCAAAGCGGAGGCCCGTTGACACCGCCCCAGGAAGCGGGACATAAGGCGACTGTCCTCGCTTAGGTCATTATTAGGTTAAGTTAATACTCAATTTATTAATTCGGCGAAATAAACTTCTGCGAAAACTAACTTTCTACGAAACTAGGTTATGCGTAAGTCATTTTCTGCCAAATTACTATACGGAATTCTGAAAATATGTATATATATTTACAGCAGCGGACGTCTTTCGGCCGAAATGATGAATGATGAATAAACCGCCACACAATTCCAAATCGTAAAAGATTTTAGTACTAATTCCTTTGTTTATGCATACAAATTTTAGTTCACTAGTTCGCCATTATATGTCGCTATCATGGCGAAAATAAAAACCCAAAATAATTTAAATAAAAAAAAATAGTTTAAAAAACTGAAACCCGACTACGGAAAAAAACGCGCTTTGAAAAGTATGAAATAAGAAAAATTTGAAGTACTATCCACAATTAATATGGTCCTCCTTGACCACAAATATGGACCTCCGCAAATTAACGCCTGATTCAATCAAGCAAGAAAATATTCTTGTCCGAAATTCTTATACAGACTTCAGAGGAGAGCCGTGGTCGCATGCCACCATAAAATGAACTGTTCAGTACCTAAGCAACCCTTAAGGCAAGGTGGCATGCAACCAGGCTCTCCTCTGAAGTCTGTATAAGAATTTCGGACAAGAATATTTTCTTGCTTGATTGAATCAGGCGTTAATTTGCGGAGGTCCATATTTGTGGTCAAGGAGGACCATATTAATTGTGGATAGTACTTCAAATTTTTCTTATTTCATACTTTTCAAAGCGCGTTTTTTTCCGTAGTCGGGTTTCAGTTTTTTAAACTATTTTTTTTTTATTTAAATTGTTAAACCACTCAATAGAATCGCAATATCTTACAAGTTTAATCTCTTTCGGATGTCCGACCTTCCGATCTCGTTCTAACCACTTGTTTGCTGTCTTTTTTTGTCGCACGAAATGGTTTAAGAATGTATTTCTTAATAAAACATGTCTAACCTACAACACGAAATACTCACATGTTGACGTGTTTAGTAAAAAAAAAAAAACATTTATTTTCAGACTGTTATGTCCATAGTTTGTTAGTTACTAGCTTAAAGACTACATACATACATAGGTATGTCAGTATCATAATTTAATAGATAAATGAATGAATTACTAGTTTATCACTTTAGTATGGCATCGGAGCAAATTCGTTTCGACAATAAATAAAAGAATAATAGAAAGCTAATAATAATTTTCAAAGCCTTGTTCTCGTTATGGCAATGAGTGTTGTATTCATCTGACCATCACGAGAGTCTTTTATAATTATAATACCTTTGCATATGTATGTACTATCTCTATGTTTATTAACTTTAATTTTCATTAAGATATCTCTGCTTTCTGAACAAATCGGTTATTACCTGTCAATGGAAACTATTCTAGCCTCGCTAATAATGTGTATTATTGTACTTTGTAATATTAATGCTGTTTTTTTCCCAATAAAAATAAAAATAATTAAAATATACTATCGGGTCGATCGTTGCTCTTATACAGAAAAGTGCCTATTCATTCACCCTAGTGATAGATGCGATCAATAATTTGTTAATCTAGATTTTAAACTACCTTTATCCTAAATCTCATCTAAATCCATCGAGTAACAAACATCCAAACATCAAACCGTAGCCGAAGTAGCCGTAATGACCTAGTGGTTTGACCTATGGTCTCTCAAGCACAGGGTCATGGGTTCGAGTCCGGGCTCGCACATTTAATTTTTTCGGAATTTATGTGCGAAATACATTTGTAATAATTTAACACGAGCTTTACGGTCAAGGAAAACATCGTGAGGTAGCCTGTATACACCTGAGTAGAAATTCAGTGGTGTGTGAAGTTCCCGATCCGCACTGGGCCCGCGTGGGAACTACGGCCTAAACCCTCTCATTCTGAAAGGAGGCCTGTGTCCTGCAGTGGGACGTATAGAGCCTGGGATGATGATGATGATGAAACATCAAACATGTGGACATCAAAACTTTCACGCTAATAAAAACATTAGTAGGATCTTTCTAGTGCAAAATATAAGGATCTGACTTCCCAGAGTTCATGTAAGTATCGACCGCGAAGTGTGAAATAGTGGCGGAGTAGCCACGGCCGTCCCAAACGGGCGTACTTTTTTCATTACGCAACCTTCGGTGTGGAGCCAAAAGACAGGCGATCCACTAAGCAACTATATTTGGCTTGTGTTTAAAAGCCTACCAAATATATTCTTAATGCTTGCCAAAACGGATGAGTGCTACCCTTACCTAACCTAACCTAATATTTGGTGAGCAAAACATCCATTCTGGAAGGCAAAAAGATATATTTTGTTAGCATTTAAATTTGATCCCTTTTTTGTTTCAATTCCAAGTGACAATTTACACCAAATGGCCTATGATCGGATAGCCTAGTGGTTAGAGAACCTGACTAAGAAGCTGAAGGTCACGGGGTCGATTCCCGGTCTAGGCAGATATTTGTGTGAATAATACGAATGTTTGTGCTCGTGTCTTGGATGTTTAATATTGTATTTAAGTTATTTATTTACCTATATAAGTATGTTTATCTATTGTCCAGTACCTATAGTACAATATTTGCTTAGTTTTGGACTAGATCAATTGGGATGTCCCAATTTTTGGCAACGTATAATAAATCGAAAACCGTTTGGAGAAATAGGCTTTGTGAAGCGTTTTCAGAAATCAGATTCCAAAAATATGATAATCTGAATTGAATAAAGAAAATTTAAGTAATGACCTTCATTTGACCCCTGCAGTGAATCGTCACAAAGGCAGATATAAAGCAGGTCTACACTCTAAAGCAAATTGACAGTTTGAAATGTTGCTGTCCTGCTTATAATAGCAAAGAGTGACAAAGACAGAACTTTAATCACATGATGCACACCTGGCTTTAAACAGTTGTCATTTATCATAAAGTCCGAAATGTATACAATACTCGCAATGTATTTTTACAAATTTAATTATTAAATTACTACGTTACAAGTAAATATGAAAGAATTTAAATATCAGATTTTAATTAAAAATATCTATTTACTATCACACCATTAAACAAACAGGAATAATCGAAGGTAAAAGAAGAGAAATAAATAAAACTATTTTGGTCATGGTTCATTTAGGACCCTAAGCCGTGCTTGTAATATTGACAGTGACAAAACAAATCAGGGGCACTAATACAAAATTCGAAGTTCGTATCGTATCATCCCTCTCACTCTCGTGTCAAATCATATTAGCGTGAGCGGGACGGCATGAAACGAAGTTCGAATTATGCACTTCGTAGTAGGGTCTCAGTAGTGCCGTGGTAGTGCCACAGATTATGTTATGTACGACTTGAATTTTTCTAGGCTATGGAACGTGGCTCTCTCACTGTGACGTCATCCAACGTATTTCTAAAAAAAAATATAAAAAATTAAATACTCAACCAAATTCAAAATAGATGAAAATGGTGTCTTAAAATATCCTATTCTTTCCAAAAAAAATATAAAAACTATAGGCTATTTTTTTTGGTGCATCCCAATTGGTGTCAATTGACCCATTATTTATTACTTAGGTATAGTCCCAAGGCCGTGTTAGCCCATGTTCGATTCAATTCAATTAATTTTTTAGAAGAAAACCTAAATTATTCCCTGATAAATATAACGCAACTAATTACTATGGAGAACGCACATTTGAGTACATGACTCCTAAAATTTATAACGCCTTACCGCAGAAGTTGTTTGATGAGAAAGTTAGAATAAATAATTTTATGAATAATGTCAAAAAGTTCTTTATAGATAATTATTGGGATAAAGGGCAGTGAGAATGGATAACTCGTATTCATTCGGTACCCACTTTTCACTGCTCTTAGTTCTCGCTAAAATTAAAATGTCAAATTGCATGCTTAGTATTTTTGTATACATAGTAAATAATAATGCATGAATATAACTAATTAGATGTAAGACACAAGGTGTATCAAGAGCATTCGAACTGCCAACAAACTGCTACGCAGTTTGGCAGTACAATTAATTTATGTAAAAATGTATGTGTCAATAATTCTGAAAATAAACGATAATAATAATAATAATAATTTACTTATTGCTTATGACATTACATTGTGTTGTTTGGTTGGCGCGTCAAGGGGCTAAATTCAGGAATGGCCCAAGACGGTTTGCGAGCGGTAATTCAATCGTTTGCGAGAGGATAGGGATGAACTGCTATTCAGGAACGCCAAAAATCACTGGTTTGCGAGAGGTTTGGGATGAGATTTTTTTTTTGAATGAGTCGCCAGAGGGGCCAGAGACGCGAAGTCTTTGCTGTTTTTTACTTTAAGGATTGGAAGGGTGACTTGTGCTCGGGAAAAATCCCTTCGGACGAACTGGGAATGGAGGGCCCAGACAGTGTCCGACTTGCACGGACTAAAAAACTCGGTCACAAGTCCCCTTCTCTATTGGTTATCAAAACAAAAACGTGTGCTTTAAATTTTGAGGAGGGGAGGGGTAGGGAGGGGACTTAATCTACCCACAGTGTCCTGCCTCAGCCATTTGCTAGAAGGCCGGGAGAGGAGCATGCATTCTCCCGCTGGGCACTGGGGGTGCTTAGGTCGGTCTTTTATGTTTTTACCCGTTGGTTACTTCCTTGACCGACCCTCGCCCGTCTCTGTACAATTACTTAGTACTATTGGTTGGGTTGGTGGGATTTCCTGTCATATGCATTTATCTATAACTACGGGCTTCCTTTCTTTTGCCCTGCGATGGAAGGGTGGGTCGGAGATCTTTTGGACCCATTGTGTGGCTTTGGGCTGAGATTGGGATGAGCCTTATTTATGTATTTATTTATTTATTCATTTATTTATTTACAAAGCGAACTAACAGGAAAATAAAGCTCATCCCAAGCTCAGCCCATTCCTATCCTCTCCCAAACGATTGAATTACCGCTCCCAAACCGTGTTGGGCCGTTCCTGAATTAGCCTCAGGTATCTTCGTAAATATCTTTGTCTCTCTCTCAAATTATTTAACTGGTTAAAAAATAAGTTATGTGTCCTAGCCCGCTGTTGTTCTGGCCCCATGCTAAGTGCTAAACTGTCACGCCTGTTTTATTGTTTGGCGCGGCAGGGACCTAACACTTGTTATTGTTGGTGCTCAGCACTTTTTTGCAACGATTTGTGGATTTTGTTTGGAGTCGTTACCGTAATTTGGGGTTGTGTTTAATGGAACTTTTCTAATCTAAACTTGGTATGGTTTATCGCCGTAAAGATGGTTGAGTGTATTGTTTTTAACTACCGCGAGGTGTTAGAAGTTGGGGATCACTATCGAGGAGGCTGGGGATTGGAAACGATGAGGTTGGAAGTTAGGTTTTATAGATTTTTGTGTAGGAAAGAGTTTTGAACATAAAACTACCGTGAGACTCACTCATAGTGAAAAATGCGGTCAACTCACGTCTATGATCGTGTTTAGCTCCACATGTTTCAGTTTAATCCTTAGCCCTTCATCACGGAGCACACGCCACGGCGGCTGCTGCCGAATTTACTTATCCTGTATAGTCAATACCATGTATGTTTTGTGAATATGCAGGCAAGCTGGCATATTACATTATACTACCACATTCTTAAAAATATGACATGATGAAATTTTTTTCGTTGTCATAATTATGCAGTTGCATATTTAAAAATCTTCTATTACAAAGACAAATTCATATGAATAAGAATCACTATCATAGATTTTACTACCAAGAAAATATTTACCGCAGAACGACATTTTTTTCCCTGACTATGCCTTATCCTAGCGTTTGAATGGAATGACGTAAACGTCAGCTGCAGGCTTGAGCTGTTCCCATTCATTCACGGTTTGTTGAACCCCTTACGTTAACTGTTCAGGGGTTTATTCCAATAGTTTTTTTTTCATTTTGACGTGCCAACGTCTAATAAATCGATGAATGCCGGCTGCATGCACGAAAAAGGATGACGTAATGTAACGTACATGCGTGCGGGGGGGTGCGTGCGGGGGGTGAGGGGGTGCGGTGGGTATTAGAGGGGGGATGAAAAATTTCATTGATTTATTTATTTATTTATTGCAATCATGGTGTTTTGCCGTAGGATGCACCGTTTTCAATATATCTGACAAAACACCGGTTCTCGTCCGATCACCGAGGTTAAGCAACGTCGGGCGCGGTCAGTACTTGGATGGGTGACCGCCTGGTTTCATTTTTGTTTTTTGAATGTTTTGTAATGACATTGTCACGTTAAACTATCGTCCGTAAACCGACTTTACAGACAACCGGTTTTTTTTTTACTTTAAAGAAAAAACCAGCAAGGTTTTCACTATAGAGCCTAGCGTTTGACTTATGGTCTATTAAGCAGAAAGTCGTAAATTCATAGCCAGTCTCGCACCTGTAAATTTTTCGAAATTCACATTTTGTATTTTACAGTTCGCTTTATGCCTTTCGGATCGTTTTAACCGTTTCTCAAATGATTCGTTCCCAATTCTCCCTTCCAAAATAATTATTTCTTGAAACGATCGTTGGTCAAAAGATCCGTTTCTCATCGCATCGGTGTGATCGTTCCTACCTGTTTTGTGAAAGGACGTTTTTGGGAACGGACAGGACGGTCCGAAACCGTTTTTTTTTGTCAAAATTTACGTACGCAATTACATTTGAAATTTACCACAAGCACCGTGCGTGGTGCGTGTGTATGTGTGTTACTCTTTTACACTAAAACGGCTGTACTCATCTGGATTTGTAGTTTTCAAACGGCTGAATCTCAAGAACCAACAAAGACTCCTTGTTTCACCGATAATCCTATGGGATCAACATTTAAACAGATAAAATCCCAAAATCTTAACCAGTGTGTAGAGACATGAAATTTTAAAAATTTAGACACGATGTAAGTTTTAGGAATTTTCTCAGGGATTTCCCTTAAATTGCCAGCCCAAATTAAATAGTTTACGCGAGGGAAATCACAAACAAAAGATAGTAGCCACATAATGTAAGGACAATATATACTAAGCACTGAACAGCTGCGTTACAATGACGTTTAATAATCCCACACAATCGCTGTACAAACAGTCTCGATCGCAATCACGCGTCGCACGATCAACCTCCATGAGAAACGATTTCCGACCGCACCATAGGACTCTGAATGCAGCGTGGTGAAGAGCGGAGCGGGGAGCGGGGCGATAAGCGGAGATAAGGTCATATTATAAAGTCCCACGTCTTTCAGAATGAGAAGGTTTGGACTGTGTTCCCGCGGACCTAGTGCGGATTTGGAACTTAATATTTGTACGTATGTAGACTCTTTATTGTACAAAAAAAAAAGAAAACAATAAGGCGTATCATAAAATTAATGACTATATCATGGACAGGGAGGGATGTTTGGAAATAATTCCGATCCGCATTGGCGATCCCTAGTAATGAACTGAAACAATTACTTTGCTCACCCGCGACCTTAGTCACACCCGCGTCCCTAGTCTCAAATAGCGTATCTACTGTATTAAAAAAAATAATTGTATTAAATACTTTATAGATAGATATGTAATTTAATGATAATTTAGATCTTTTTGAAAAAAATATACTTACCTTCTTGAGTTTCTTGCCGGTTTCATTTCAACAGGGTTTTTCCGAACCGGTGGTAGATTCTTCGACATTCATAGGAGCATCAATTGATGCCTAAATTGAATCGGAGCCTCAGTAATAGGGTCCCTTTTTTACCCTTTTGGTACGGAACCCTAAAAAGCAGCATGCTTTAAAAAATCGTCACCCGCTTAAGGTTACTCGCTACCCGCTACCGCTCCTCCCTTCACTAAGCGGTGCTACTAACATTTCATTGTCATATCTGCGGAAACTTAATACCCGCCAGAGATTGAGAGCCCATTGTTGGGCGGCTCATCATACTGATATTACGGTTTAGTTGTGGCTGAGATTAAATGCAGTCGCGTGTGCCCAGCGTAATTGGAGCTGTCATACAGTAGGCTTAGGGTTGAACGCAGATGTTTGTTTGTCTCATATTTTATTTGCCATTTAATTAGTGTTCAGATAATTTGTTGCGAAAAGTACATACATTCATACATAGCCGTGGTGGCCTAGCGGTTTGACCTATGGCCTCTCAATCAGAGGGACGTGGGTTCAAATCCCGGCTCGCACCTCTGAGTTTTTCGAAAACACACACCGTGAGGAAACCTGCATACACCTGCAAAGAAATTCAATGGTGTGTGTGAAGTTCCCAACCCACACTGGGCCCGCGTGGGAACTACGGCCCAAGCTCTCTCATTCTGAGTGCCCTGCAGTGGGACGTTTGTAGGCTGTAACGATGATGATGATACATACATACATACACAGTCACGCCTCCTTCCCAGCAAAAGGATAGCTAGAGTCTATTTGTTTCCATCTGCTACGATCCTGACATATAGTCGGGGTAAGAAAAGGTTCGTCACTTTTCGACCTTAACTCGTTGACATCTAGAGTCGAAAAGTGACGAACCTTTTCTTACCCCGACTAGCATTAATATTTTTTTGTTACTTATTCTATCGTGCGTTAGATGGCGCTGTACGGACAATCGGACCAGCTGAATCGCGCTGTTAAGATTTTTCCGTGACAGTATTATAATAGTGTGTCAAAATTAAATAAATTGTCATTCGAAGAGCTACCGTCGTACATCTTTCACTTCAGCAACACTCATTAGTCTTTTCATACATGCTCGCCAGTTTCGGGTAATTTTAACCTGACCCTTCTTCAAGACATCCCCAATCTGAACATGGAATGTTCTTCAAAGTCTCCCTCTGCCAAAAAGTGCAATACAGTGATTTATTTATTTATTTCGCGGTTTTCGTAAACGTGGTAGCGAAAGATCATGTTAAATCTGTTTTGAAAAAAAAAAAACAAAAAAATACTTTCATTTGATCCATTCGTGCCAACTCTAAAACTGACCTGTAATTTTATGTAAACAGGAGAGACTACTTTTGTTTCTTCTTTTCTTCATAGTATATCTGTCATTAATTCGCAATACAATAGTGACAATTCACCAGCTAATTTCTCAGTCGAGTGGGCGGCCCTCCAGCTGTCAGCCGAACAATCGCACCGACCTGTCATTACTATTGGATGAGGGCTTACCGTCTCACTCTGATTTGAATTAAGTTCCAGAAATGACATATAACTCTAAAATCATACCGTCATCAACATCATCATACATCCTACTGCAGGGCACAGCCTTCTTTCAGATTAAGAGGACTTGGGCCGTAGTTCCCACGCGGGCCAAGTGCGGATTGGGAACTAAACAGACACCATTGAATTTCTTCTCAGGTGTGTGCAAAGTTTTCGGTAAAGGACATATTTAGGTACCGAAAATCTCATGGTTTCATCAAAGATCTTGTGACTTGTGTTATGTTGTGGCAATAATCGTGGGGGGATAATGATGTATATTTGTATAACCAAGCGGTCAAAACGCTTGAATATTTACCCAAGAATAGTCAAACAGACGGACGAGAATGGCGAATCTATAAGGGTTCGTTTTGAGGACCACAGAACTCTAAAAATAGAGAATAAAATGCTATCTGCTCCCGTCGTCGTAACGTAAACACATCGCGTTTATCTGTTAGCATCCTGCTATCCAGTAAAAGGGAAATAGAAAATATATTTTCTACACAGGAGATGAGTCTGTTACTCTGTTATATTTTGCATTCCATCGGCTTTTAATGAGAAAGTTTTTTTAGGGTTCCATACGTATACCGAAAACCTTCAAATAGCTAATTTCATTGATTTATGCTAATTGAAATTCCCATCCCGCACTGGGCCCGCGTGGGAACTACGGCCCAACCCCTCTCATTCTGAGAGAAGGCCTGTGCCCTGCAGTGGGGCATATATAGGCTTGGATGGTGATGATGATGAATCGAAATCATTGGCGCCGTTCCCAAGATATCATTGATAAAAAATATAGACGATTTGCTTGTTCAATTTGGGAATTATTTTATTATATGTACAGTAGAACTAAATACCTCATAGCAAAAGTAACGAAAAAAAATCCAAAATTTATTATTGTTAAAATTAAGTAATACTCAAAGCAAAGATGCCTGTTTATTCTTGCTTACTTTTGTACGAAACCTGCAAGTGCGAGAGATTCGCACTTTGCCAGCTTTTTCTCCAGGATGCTCCTTACTAAGATATTGACGATAACAATGAGAAGACTATAATACATTAATACGAGCATGTTGTAATTTTCATTAAATAATGAGCGTGTTGTAATTTTCATTAAATATTTAAAAAATGTTACTGAGAATCATCCAAGCCAGGTTCTGGGAATAAATTCACCAGGACATATTGGTCCACATTGGTCCACAGTGGCTCCCATTCGTTCAACAAAAGTACGCAAATTTTTAACTTGCAAGCATAAATTTATAAATCTTCGGTAATATAAGTATTTTAAAATGAAAAATTTCCACTCAAAGCTTTTTTCCCCGTTCATATTGAAAATTGCCCATAAAAACTATTCACCGTCAAGACGGGCAGTTTTTTATTGTTCAACAAAAAAATTAAATTTTATATTGCCTTTTCTCCGCGATTTGACAAGCAAAAACTCGAAGTTAAGCACTAAGTTTATACCAAAATAACCTAATAGAGTTATCCCAGGCAGGCGTGCTAGCAAAACTCCGAGTTTCGGCACCAATGGGATAAATAAGTTAAAGACGATACCGTCGGCCCTCGGTAAATGGGTAGAATAACTACTTGGCAGTTACATCCGGAGTGAGCTGGAATACTTGAAAGCTTTTGAACTATATTGTTAATAAGGTGCTTCCTTGTCATTTTCTGCCGGACGCAGAACAATATGCTTCGTACTAGGTTACGTTAACGGCTTTGATTTTCTAGGAATTACACATTATACCGGATGTGCCCTATTACGGGAAAATAATTTTAAATATCGAAGAGAGAGAGCATAGAGACACTCTAAGACTTGTTAAGAATTTAGATAAAGTAGATAACTTATGTGAAATCGAATCTTAGGATTTGAATAGTCTACACATATTCACCGAACATCCATCAGGGCAGCGGCAGCAGCAGAAACGGCCGAAATTGCCAAGTTAGGAAAATACAGCGTTCTCGGCGCCGAATATAATTTTTTACCTTTTGGCGTCGAGCAAGACCCTTGGTCCGTGGGGCCCTGGTGCTCTGAGTGTCTTCAGAGACTTGTCAAAGAGACTCAGAGATACCACAGGTGACCCGAAAAGCTGGCCTGGCAGCTTCCTCGCTCAACGCATCAGTCTTACGATCTAGCGAGTAATTATACTGCCAGCGTCTTTGGTACCATGCCGCAGGGGCCATGTTTAGATTTAATGTAGTTTTTAATTTATTTTACTTCAATACAGTTAGTTTTAAATTTTTTGTAGATGAGATATTATCGAGTTTTTAAATGAAATGATTTTCTAGTTCTCACTAGCAAATGAAATAGGTATAGAAGTTAAGTTGAATCAAGGACCATTTTGTTTAATAGACAAATATGAATAAAATTAAGATTTGTATATGAAAAGTAGCCATATCAAAATCTTAAGCTTCAACTTAAACTAAGTTATCTACATTATGTAAATTTTACTATTCGACAGTTCGATTTAAGAATTTATATTTTTAAATATCAAACTCTGTTGTAGCAGTGAAAACAAAAAAATAGAGTCAAAAATTTAAAAAATTGATTTTGATGTATTTCTTCTAATAAGTAGATTTCTGGATCATCTGCAGAACTTGGCACCCATCGATATCCCAATCCTTTTGTCGGCGAAGTACACAATCATGCATATTTTTAAGTATTTAACTTGGCTAACATTTTTTACATTTATGTTTTTGATGGGATCCCTATATTCCAAGGGATCTATGCAAAATCCCAATATCTCAACCACTAAATAAATAAATAAATAAATATCACGGGACAATTTCACACCAATTGACCTAGTCCCAAAGTAAGCTAGGCAAGCTTGTGTTATGGATACTAGGCAACGGATAAACATACTTATATAGATAGATATATACTTAAATACATATTAAACACCCAAGACCCGAGAACAAACATTCGTATTTTTCATACAAATATCTGCCCCGACACGAGAATCGAACCCGGGACCTCAAGCTTCATAGTCAGGTTCTCTAACCACTAGGCCATCTGGTCGTCTAAGATTAGAAACATAAAATTTTGCACGGATGTAAATAAATAAATCTAATGGTTTGGCCACGCAAACTTGCGGGTCAAGACTAGTGTGTAAATCTTAAGGGCAGCGCAGACCAGACGCGTGTGCGTGTCACATGCAGTTGTAATGAATGAAACTGTAAGAAAGATGACACACCAGGTGCTCGAATCTTGTGCGCGATCTTTCTTACAGTTTCATTTATTACAACTGGTGTGTGTGCGTGACGTGGTACGTCTGTTTCTGATCTGCGCCGGCCTTTAATTTAAATCGAAAAAAAATCTTTCTCTGTACACAAACCTCCTAATGATATAATGATAGTCACGTTATTTAACACCAATTAGTAAATGTAATTAGAATTCGTCAATAGAATAAAAATAATAACTGATTATGTTGATGACATCTTCTTTTCTAGATACTAGGTATCTGACTTGTTCATAAACACAACTGCCTAGAGAGTGTGAAGTCGTATCTGATTGGAATTGTGTATTTTAGTGCAAGGGTTTAATTAAAACTATTCGAAATCTGTATTGTGTGTTGGTAAAGTCTTTGTGAATTAAAAGAAAGTAAGTTTAGTCTTATGTAGCTATTAGTGTTTAGTTTATTTATCTATCCAAACAGCGATCCGAGTGTCACCAACGGTGCTGGCTGAAAATCAACGCTGAGGTGCTATAAACGTTTCAGCATTATGCTGAGCCAGTGTCCGATTTCCAACCGCAATGACGCATTCTATCTGTATCTTTCGTGTAGTCTTGTGTTTTGTAAAAATATTGACGATGTGTCTTGTGTTGTTGTATAAATGTATTTTTTTTCTTTCTTTCTTCGGTTGTTGAAGAATTAACAACAGTGCAGTGAATTGCAGTTTAAATTATATTTTTTATCCTTGACGTTTTAAACGTTTTTATTATTAATTTGAAAATCAATTTATTTTAATTGTATCTATGTAAAAAAATATAACTATGATATATGCAGGTGCGAACTTCGGGAACCACTACACTAAATCGGATAATTCTTTTTTTTACAAGATTTTTATGAAAAGAAAAAATTTAGCGGGGCAAAGCCACGGGCATAGTCAAGGAGTTTAATTCCCTACCCTTCTCGTAAAAATGTCGTGTAATATTCGCAATGCATTAAGGTCTAAATGTCAATTGGAACACGTCTTAACAACATCGTTGCTAGCTCTTATGGTGACAGTTTGCCGTACGATATCCAAACTTAGGTGGATAGGAAATCAAATTCCTTGACTGTACAATACAATTTTATTTAATCGTATGGCAAGCAATTTATGATATACAGAGTCGCTTAACAACAATTACTTAATACTACTAAAAAAAGCTATACTACAAACGAATATCTAAGTTCTTTGCCCATAGGGCTGCGTTCGCATCAGGAGAGAACAGGTTCAGGGTGTTTCCAGCATATCACCTCTTTGGGCAGTCATGAATGATGTGGTGGATGGACTGTAGAGGTGCACCACAGTCGCACGCCGGAGAGCCTCGCCAACCACACTTGAACATGTACACCCCGCAGAGCCCATGTTCAGTGCGGAGCCTATTTAACTGGCACCATTCTCGCCTTGGACCAGAGAATCCCCAAGGTTTTTGGGTGGGGTCGTGATCTGATAGGGCGGCTTTAGGAGGGTTAGACCGCTATTCGTCCTTCCATCTCATTTTAATGTCGAACGGTTCATCGAACAGGCTCCGAGCCGACTGGTAGGGTGGACTCCGTGACTTCAGACGATGACAAGGGGGATACATGAACTCCCGATGAGCTGGCAAATCTAAGTTCTTTGCTATTTTCTTTGCCTCATTTAGTAGGGCCTGTTGTCTTCTAAGGTGCGGCGGAGGTATGTGATCCAACGAGGGCAGCCATTGAGTAGGGGTGGATTGAATAGTGCTAGATATGCAGCGCATAGGTCCTGCGCAATTGGACGTCGACTTTCTCTGTATGCGCACTGTTGAGCCAGACGGGGGCGCAGTATTCTCCCGCGGAGTACAATACAATATAAATCATCAACATCAAGCATCAGCTTCAAATAAAAGTTAGTTTAAATAAAATTGTTTCCACAAAATTCCTGTCTTGGAATCGTTTTATGATGTCGAAACTGTTCCGTCCATGTAACATTATTTCGTTTTTTTTCCAGGAACTGTCACATAATTGTGTCTAACGTACTGGAATATGGAAGAGCTACTAGAGTTCACGATATCTGTTATAATACGTATATCGCTTTTGAAATTAAGAATTAATTTCACCTACACGTCGCGGCCGGGAAAGAAGATGAAGAAGTTACGTGATAAGGATTAATATATCAAACCGCGTTTTGATAGGGATTGAGCTCATATGTCATTATTTTTGAACTAATGCATGATATAGCATTGTCAGTGGTAGAGTGTGCAGATAAATTAAATTGTTATTTTAGTAAATGAAAAATGACCATAAAATGATGTGAATTAGTGACAGATTTGTCAGATATGACAACATTTACCGAGAATAGAGTCCAAAAATATGCAAAGCATACTCTGTAAATCTATTAATTCTATTATCAATAAGTGTTTGCACTTATGATATCAAAGATTGACTTATGATAATATTTAATATTAATTATGTCCGGGGTGTTTTTAATTGTGTTGAAATATTAAACCTCATGCGTTTACACGTTGTTTGGCGTGGGTAGGGTCCCAACTGAAGGTAGGATCCTGAGAGGAGGCCTGTGCCCTGCAGTGGGACGTATATAGGCTGGGGTGGATGGATGGAGGATCCCAACAAGATGGAATGGTTGTAGGAAACATTTGGATGTTGGTAGCGCGGGACCGATCGTTCTGGAACTCTTTGATCCGTATTTTTAACCCCTGACACAAAAAGAGGGGTGTTATAAGTTTGACCGCTGTGTGTGTGTGTATATCTATGGCATCATAGCTCTTAAACATGTGAACCGATTTGGATGCTGTTTTTTTATTTGAAAGCAGGTTTCTTGGCGATGGTTTTTAGACGTGTTCCATCAAAATTGGTTCAGCCGTTTCAAAGTTATCAACTATTTTGCGTGCTGCAGAAGGAATCTTAGACTTATTGCGTTGGCGGTTTTTAAAATTTTAAATTTACGAGTATACTTAGTTTTATTTACTATAATCACAGATTTTTCAAAAACGAAGTAATTTTTGGGTGGTACAAGATTGTAACCATCTTGGCGTATACTACGAGTATGTTCCAACTATGTCGCCCCAAATGAACTCATCCTAAAACATTGATTGCTTGCATACGCTGATCCTATTTAATTGATTTAATAGATTAATCTTAGACTTCGTTGAACGAACGTGTTGTTGAAAGTAGGTACAAATAAAATTCTAATAACTATAAATAAATAAAAAATTAAAAACCCCCGCCGCAATTTGGTCACACATATTCTGAAAATAAAGTTAATGACCATTCTGCGTCTAAGATCCCTTTCACAGCTAACAAAATAGCTGATAGGTATCTTTGAAACGGCAAAGAAATTCAATTGTGTGTGTGAAGTTCCAAATCCGCACTGAACCTCCTTATTCTGAGAGGACGCCTGTGAACTGCTGTGGGACGTATTGTAAAGGATGACATGGTGATGATGATGACTATCCTCGCCTAAGCCTCGCTTCTCTTATAAAACGATTACGCGATTAATCGATTTTGTACATCGCCAATCTCCGTCCCAGGGGAAGTGTACCCTTAGGCCCTTAGAGAATCAACCGAACACAAGCTTAAAGGTAAAACATCTTGGGACATTTAGCATTCGCTTTGTGAACTGAACAACCAAAAACTTCCTCCAGCTCTAAATAGACTTTAACTTGCATATAATACGGCCTATTTTAGAGTAAACGCCCCATCTAAATTCCAACGACCGTTTCAGTCGTGCATAATTTGAACTTTATGATTTGAAGTGTATGGTGTTATTTTGTGTGTAATTTAGTTTTAATGATACACCGCATTTTAATAGTTGATCAAAGTTCTGCAGAAGGTTCGTTAGTGAATCTTTGAATTAGTGATATGTGATATCTTTGCCTTGAAATCTCCTGAGAAGGAAATCACTGTACATGTTTTCTCTAAGTGAATTAAGTTTTTAGTCACCCGGCACTCGGTAAGATCTCTCACTGATCTAAATTCATCTTCATCTTCATCATCATCATCATCATCATCATCATCATCATCATCATCATCATCATCATTATCAGCTAAAAGCTGTTCACTGCTGGACAAAGGACAGCAAGTTTTCAATTCTGTGTACCTATATATTTTTTATCTCAGTTCTCTATCGTTTATACGTATTTTTTTATTCTTTTTTTGTTTGGAAGTGTATACTTCCCATTTGGTTCCATTCAAAATTAAAGAAAACTATACCATCCCTAAGAAAGGTAAGCTTTTTGAAATCGGCTAGACAATATATCATCATCATCATCATTTCAGCCGAAAGACGTCCACTGCTGTACATACAATACAACCACAATACAATATCCACAGCAAAATACCCACTAGTTTTAGCTGTAACTTTATTAAAAAAAAAAATAGTTTAAAAAACTGAAACCCGACTACGGAAAAAACGCGCTCTAAAAAGTATGAAATAAGAAAATGTTCAAGAACTATACACAATTAATTTGCTCCTCCGCGACAACAAATATGAACCTCCGCAAATTAACTCCTGATTCAATCAAGCAAGAAAATATTCTTGTCCGAAATTTTTATACGCAGACTTCAGAGAAGAGCCTGGTCGCATGCCACCTTGCCTTAACTTACTTAACAATTAATTTTATGGTGGCATGCGACCACGGCTGGTCATACGGTGATCACTGCTGGTTCTAACCGCACTGATCACGGAGACATCATTGAATATTTGCTTTTTCGTCGACATGATAAGGTCTATCAGTCTATCTCCATTCCTCGTTACACCGTCAGGGCTCACCAAAGTTCACTTCTTGTGCTCTTGCTTCTGGAAGAAGGAGTTCATCATATTATAGAGTCCTTCCTTCTCCACGAAGCCGCCCAGTAGGTGGCCTCGTTGTTTCCTACACCCTACTCCGAATTGCCCCATTCGCAACTCTTCGCCATCTCGTTTGACCAGTTTTCAGTTAAAGGCCCTCATAACAAATGTGAAGTGAGTTCCGGAGATATCCTCACACATAGCTTCCACTTCTACGTCAGTGTGTCGAAGTCGGAGCGTAGTACGTAGGTAGACAGTATACGACGAATATTATTTGGTAAATCTTACAATTAGTACAAGGTACGCTATCCTGCTCGTCACACTCACGATCTTCACTACGTTGTTCACGAGGGAGCTGAGAGACGGTTTATTAGCTGTACTGGACGGTTTGCTACAAAATGAATGTTGCTGCTCAATTGAAATTGATATCAGATAACTTTGTGACTGTATCTGCAAACAATTTTGACGACTTTCGGAGCTAATAGCTCCCCAGCACTTAACTTCAACCAAAAACCTACAAAGAAACCGCTACGTCCTTTTTTAAGACCTATCTAATAATGCCTCACACGCCAGCGTACGCTAAAAATTTTTTTTTAATCGCTCAGTTTTTTTTATGTAAATTGCGATCATTATTTTTTTCTATCTAAAAAGGTATCCTATGTCACCTGGAGCATAATAACGAATCAATTGATACCTTATTTATTAAAATCGGATGAGTAGTTTCGACGCTACGGTGGAACACACATAACCACAAACATACATAGACTGCTAAAATCATTACACTTCCTTTTGGCTTTGCCGTAGTAGTGTAAAAAAAAACAAAACTGGCCAAGTTGCTTTCACTCAAAACGTTAAAATCCACTTTAGGGCAGTAGGGTTGAAGTTTTTATCTCTGCCTTTTCAATTGTGTTGATTTTTTTTATATTTATCGTGTCAGAGCTTCGTTGTTCATTAGCCGATTTAGGTTTTTTGTTAGGAAGTGTGTCCCGTTTGGTTCTGTTAAAAAAAATCCATTACTACACTTCTTTTATTTTAGCATTTTTAAAAGGGTAAGTAAACAATCTTAATGAGTTTTTTTAATGAAAAACACTTTAAAATAATGAGTCACAGCAAATATGTAACAATAGCAAGGACAAATGTCCATTTACATTTTTTTAGTTTCAAAAGTAAATATTTACTATTTTTTAACTCTTAACTTAATAACGTTTCCGATAAGACACGTTCAATCAAAGACAGTTTATCAACTTTACTGCTTTAAAGATCTTCAATTAAAGCTTAAGGTACAAAAAACTTAAACAATATTGGACGTAGTTTAACGAAAAGGATCCAACCCTCAACAAGTCGCTTGTTGATTTTGGATCTAATTTCAGTACCAACAAAAGATAAATTAAAGAAGAAAATGTTTGGATCCTTTTCGTTAAACTACGTCCTATTATACTTTCAAAAGCAACACTTCGTTAGCTTGTAAATTTCAGAGACACCACCATCTCTATGTGCTAAGCGGTATTAATATTTTTACAAAGCGATTAAACATTTTTTTTAGATGTACTTTTTTCAGGAGTTCCAATTTAAATTTGGTCAATTTCAGGGTTAGACATTTTTCAATAAATAGACTCGTCAAGACCAGTGCTAAAACAAATGAGGTACGAATAAGCTTTTTAAAGTCAACTAGACAATACCCACTAGTTTTGGCAGTAACTTAATTAAACTACTGGCAAAATTAAGCTGCTTACAAACGAGACGTTATCGGCCGGCGCGCTGCTCGCAGTGCATAAATCACATGCACGCCTGATACGGCCCGCCTTATATCTCCTGACGTAAGTACCTTAGTGGATAGTTCAGGGTTGTACGTACATTTAAGAGCAGTATGGTTAGTGGTTTTTAATTATCCTATATACATTTTACTATAGAGCTCACTTTTCTCAGAATAAGAAGACTTAGACCGTAGTTCCCACGTGGACACGCACGCTACGCACTGCGCACGGCACACGCTATTGAATTTCTTCGAACGCTTGGAGTAAATTTTAATTGTAATTTCTCAAAAAATCAAAAACGCGGGTCGGGACTTGAATCTATCCTCTCCTTAAAAGGATCAAACTACTAGGTTACCATAAATTTTTTAATTGCCTTAAAAGAAAAATAAGCTTCCCATATTCAGCTGTATATTTTTTATTTTCGTCACCTTAGATTCCGTATTTTTTTTTGGGATGCTATACTTCCCGTTTAGAGTCCATGTGTGGAAATATATGACCCCACAGGAAGTTTTTATGGAGCCTTTATTTTGCTTTGACTATTCCGAATACAGAATCAAGAAATCGAAAAGAAGAATATAGAATCATTTCATTACTTTCCGAAACTATGAATAGTATAAATACATCCCTCCCCTCTCCAATGGAAACAAAATAAAAATCTTAATAAAAAGAAAAACAGATACAGACACAATAGGGATGTTGACCCCACCAATCAACTGACGTACTTTTTATGAGCTCTCAAAACACAACTCTCCCAATATTTGAACGGCAATACCAACTTATGACGTCACTTTCTTGTTCGCCAACTCAATCAACTATCTAATAATTTATTTGTTTTAAAGCAACAATAAATCCATTTTTTTTCAGGTTTTCAGGGCTAAAATAAAGCGTTTTTATTACTGGAGTCGTGTCTTCTAATTATTTTTTAATGACGTCAACATCCCTATTATTACAAAAGCAAATTAAAATACAAAGCAGTATAGTCTTCACATTCGGCCAATTCCCGTTAAGAATCCACAAACGTTAAGAAGAAACAGCAAGGTTCTAACCATTTTACGTTCTAAATTTACATTACACAACATGCAACTGGCGATGACAATCCTATCAAGAGATTCCCAACCCCGTCGCATGCAGCCATTACCGGCGAGCACAAACCGTCGTGTAATATACTCGCTTGTCTCTTGACCTGCAGGCTTATTGTCTAACGCTTCTGACGCTTGCCTTCGCAATCACTATTTCTTTCTGTCAAACGGTATAAGATGATGACAGAAAGAGATGGTGAAAGCGAAGGCAAGCGTCAGAGTGTTAGACAATACGGTCTCTAAACAAGTCAGATATGAAGTATCTTTTTTGTTTATTTTTTCAACTTCATTTTTTATTACTTTTACGGTCATCCCATGAAACCATATATTTCAAACTAAATACAAACTGAAATATAGATGCACAGAAAAAACCCCAGAAAAAAGACCAATGCTGGGAATCGAACCCAGGTCCTCAGCGTTCCGTGCTGCCACCACTGGTCTAGAGGTTAGCGACGAATCTTTCCCATACATCGTACATTTCAGTCTGTTATAATCACTTTATGCAGTGATAAAGCGCTTATCTATGTTATGCCCTCTACCGAGAGACTTTAACACTCCTTTAATAAAAAATGAAGTTGAAAAAATAAATAAAAAAGATACTTCATATCTGACTTGTTTAAAGTTGCACAGTAGCGCCATCTCTTGGTCCAGGTGAGCGGTTAGCTCCGAAGGAGTGTTAAAGTCTCTCGGTAGAGGGCATAACATAGATAAGCGCTTTATCACTGCATAAAGTGATTATAACAGACTGAAATGTACGATGTATGGGAAAGATTCGTCGCTAACCTCTAGACCAGTGATGGTGTAGGGGTAAGCACGCAGCACGGAACGCTGAGGACCTGGGTTCGATTCCCAGCATTGGTCTTTTTTCTGGGGTTTTTTCTGTGCATCTATATTTCAGTTTGTATTTAGTTTGAAAAATACGGTCTCTGTTCACAGTCCCTTGGTTCAAATTTAAGTTTAATATGTCTTCCAGTTTCCATCATCATCATCGTGCAGGGCACAGGCTTCCTCTATCCATAGTTCCCGATAAAAAATTTATTCGCAAATGGAGTCGGGGGCACTTGTAAGTACTAAACATATGAATAAAAAAATAGGGCAAAACTCCGCAGTTCTAAAACTTTTAACATTCAGCTACCTTTCCTCACATCGGTTTTAAATTTAAATGCCACAGTTTAAGCGTGAATTTTCTGTGCGGGAAACAGCGTCACAGTTCATAAATTCCAATGGTACACATTTCTGACTGACAATCAGAAAAAAAATCTTGCATTACAATAAAATTATAACAAGGGTTTTTTTTTTATGTTAGATAGTTTGTTAGTTTGTTTATTTAGTTTGTTTTGGGTTCCAAACGACGGGCACCGGAGCAGAGGTAGGCCTAAAAGGAGGTGGCGGGACGATTTGGAGCGATTCCAGCCGGACTGGCAACACTTTGCAAAAGCCAGGGATGAGTGGAAGAAGAAAGGGGAGGCCTTTGCCCAGCAGTGGGACACTGTATAGGCTATTTTAAAAAAAAAAAAAAAAAAAAAAAAATTTTTGATAGGCCAGACAAACGAACTAGTGGGTCACCTGATGTTAAATGAACACCACTGTCCGTAGACACCCGCAGCGCTTTACACGATGCCAGTGCGTTGTCGGCCCTAAAGGAGAGGGAATAGGGGAAGGGAGAGAGGGAGGGGGAGAGGGAAGGGGTGAGGTATTGGGCCCCCGGCACTCTCACTGACCTGTTTCTCGAAGAAAAAGACTACACAGCGTCAAATCAAAGTTTTTTGTTAGTAAAATTGGCCTGCAGAATGCACCACTGCTGGGAAAAGACCTCCCCCGTTTTCCCAATTCGTCCTGATTGTGAGTGGTGTTCTTCTTAAACTTTTAACTTCTGCCATGTCCACAGGAGAGACGCGTAAAAAAAACCGGCCCAGTGTGAGTCGGACTCACGAACGAAGGGTTCCGTACCATTATCTATAAAAATATTGTATTTTTAAATTGTATGTATGGGAGCCCCTTTAAATATTTGTTTTTTTTTTAATATTTTTTTTATTTTTTTTTAAGTTTTGCTTTTAGTTTATACTAGCTTTTGCCCGCGACTCCGTCCGCGTGGAATAAGTAATTTGGGCAGCTTATTTATTTTATCCAATTTGCTTTTTCATCAATTATGGCTCTCCTTAATTCCTCGATATAAAAAAAATTACCCTCCCCCCCCCAGCACGCCCGCGTTCACATTCACCACCGTACCTACTCTCAAGTCACTACTTCTAAAAACTTGTTCTATAAATTCTTAAAATAGACGTATCTTTCTTATTTGTGAACCGATTCAAATGAAAAAAACACTAAATGTTAATCCAAGAAAATACCAACATATCAGTGAAAACCGCATCCTTCTAGATTAAGCCGTTTCTGAGATTAGCGCGCACAAACGCACAGACAAACAGACAAACAGATAAACAGACAATAATTCTAAAAAACATTGTTTTGGGTTCTATTTCGCTAGTAAATAGCCCTAGTGACAGATTCTGTGAATATTTCAAGCGTCTACCTTGCCGTTAACAATATCGAGCAAAAACGAGCAAAAAAGTCACGTTTGTTGTATGGGAGCCCCTTAAATATTTATTTTATTCATTTTTTTATTATTTTTTGTTATAGCGGCAACCAAAATACATCATCTGTGAAAATTTCAACTGTCTAGCTATCACCGTTCATGAGATACAGCTTGGTGACAGACGGACGGACAGCGGAGCCTTGGGGTCCCGTTTTTACCCTTTGGGTACGAAACTCTACAATCGTGTATGACCACGCATGGTATGCCCTAAATATTTTTAAATGTACTATCTGGAAATTATACAGACTATAATGAAAGTTAACAACCGGGAACTAAAGGCGAAGTTAGAGTGTAACCACTACTGATTCGCTGCACCCAAAGCCGGATAGTTGGAGTTCATATAACTTGTACGACATAATATTTAGTGCCTGCCCTAGTTCCTATTCTAATGTCAAAACCTAAACAGATGACCGTGGGGAAGAAGAGATTAAATGGCGACCACGAATTGATAGGGCGTTGGCATGCCCCGCACTAGGTGGACTGACAACGAGCACGTATCTGAATAAATGTCAAATGGGTTATAACGAAAAAGTAAGGATAACTCATGTCTATGAAAGAGTTTAGCTCGACATGTTTTGGGGCTAATCCTAATTGGTGAAATATTAATTTGGTGAAGGCCGCAGGTTCAGGGTGGATGTAAGTCGCTTTCAACCGTAATGATTGGGCATCAATGGGGGAGGCCTATGTCCAGCAGTCGTTCTACGGCTGAAATGATGAGACATTACGTCACGCAGTGGTAACCTATGGGCTTGACCTATGCCCTCTCAAGCAGTCGTGTAGTTATTCAAACTCTTGTAAATTCATGAGCTCTTCGATGAAGAAAAGCATCGTGATCAAATCTAGATACATTTGTGAAACACATGAATGTGAATGAAGTTCCCAATCAGCGTTGTGCCCAGCTAATATAAAAATAAGTGGAAAACCATCTCCAGTTATCTTAACTCGAAGATTTTACAGGATGTATGCTGATTCAGGCTTGCCGTCACCCCGTGCAAATCCAACTCGGCTCATCAGTCTTCTTTCGCTGATTTTTTGCCCCCAAATATCGGGGTGATAAACATATTTTTTGCAAACTGGAACATTAGTCACTGCCGTAGATACGTGGAGTGTGGTGCTCAGGAATGAATCAATCAATTCTCCTCACGTGAACTGGCGTGGAACTAGGTAAGTTGTTGGAACTTAAAAAGGAGTGAATAAGTTGGTAAAAGTTTTATTTTTTATGCAAGCTTTATTGGCTAAACTCTCTTTATGATAACTGTAGTTGCATTGGCATTCAAACTACATATCTGTACCAAATTTGAACTCGATTTGATTATTAAAAGTAGTTAAAATATGACTTGATAATTTAGACCCCGCACAAACGTTGCAACTTGTAAAATTACACCACCACTGCTGTGTGTGTCTGTGTGTGTGTTGCCAGTGATGACTTATGGCACTGAGACGTGGCCGCTAACGATAGGCCTCATAAGGAAGCTCAAAATCACTCAGAGGGCAGAGTTTCTCTGCGGGATTGCATTAGCAATGATGAAATTCGCGCAGGAACTAAAGTCACCGACGTAGCTCGAAGAAACGCCAGACTTAAGTGGCAGTGGGCAGGGCACATCGCTCGTAGAAGCGATGGCCGATGGGGCAAAAACGTTCTCGAGTGGCGTCCACGGACCGGAAGACGCAGTGTAGGTCAATATTCCTGTTCCACGCAACGTTTTCCAGTTCGCGGTCACCAGTCTAGAGCATTACTGGGCCATCGGCCGTCGGTTCTACGAACAATGTGTCCTGCCCACTGCCACTTAAGTCTGGGAACTCCGAGCTATGTTAGTAACTTGGTTCATCCCAACAAGATGGACAGACGATGTGATAAAGATTGCAGGAACCTATAGAACGTGGACAGCGGAGGACAAATAATTATGGAATTATTTGAGGGAGGCTTTTGTCCAGCACTGGATGTCTTTTGGCTAGTGTGGTGATGATAATAATTATAGCTAGGTCGTTTAAATGAGTCCTCGCGAGCTGGCCGCCCGCAACTCTCTCGGCCCCTTTGCCCCTGTACCCGCGGATGAGGACTCATTTAAACGGTTTAGATAATTTATTGAATCAGGCGTTACTTTGCGGAGGTCCATATTAAACCGTATACAGGCTGGGATGGGATGATGATTATGACTATAGCTAAACCGTTTAATGAACTAAAACAATTACTTTGCTCACCCATGACCTTACAACAGTTACGTTTATGCAAGAAATGTGTGTTCATGCAGTTCCTCCACCTCCACACTGTACGAACACACACAAATCACATAAACCCAACCATCACCACCACCAAGCTACACTGACGCGTTTCGAACTCAACCAGAGCTCATCTTCAGAGTACTTCAGGTCGCAGGTGAGCAAAGTAATTGTTTTAGTTCATTAAACGGTTTAGCTATAGTCATAATCATCATCCCATCCCAGCCTGTATACGGTTCACTGCAAGGCGCAGGCTTCCTGTCAGAATGAGAGGGCTTGGACCGTAGTTCCCACGTGGACCCAGTGCGGATTGGGAATTTAACAGGTGTATCTAGGTTTCCTCACGATGTTTTTCTTCACCTTAACCGGCGAGCCGGGATTTGAACTCACAACCCTCCTAGCCGTAGTATCGTCCCAGCCCATATACGTCCCACTGCAGGGCTCAGGCCTCCTCTTAGAATGAGAGGTCTTGGGCCGTAGTTCCCACGCGGGCCCAGTGCGGATTTGGAACTTCACACACACCATTGAATTTCTTCGCAGGTGTATGCAGGTTTCCACACGATGTTTTCCTCCACCTTAAACCTCATGTTAATTTACAAATGTAACTTTGCACATAAATTTCGAAAAACTCAGAGGTGCGAGCCGGGATTTGAACCCACAACCCTCCTAGCCATAATATGGAAACATAATAATATACTGTGCATGGCAGTGTGTACAACCCCATAGCCATCAAAATGCATACTTAAATCGTTCTACAGGACATGTATGACGATGGCAGTCGAAACGGTAACCAGTGCCCGTATTGTCTAATGCACTTGGAATCACCATCGCTTCTACCATTTCTTTCTGTCAAATGGTAATGGTGATAGGGTAGACAGAGATAGTTAATCCAATCGCGAGCTCCGGAGTCTCGTCTAATATAATTCTTATAGTTTCAGGATAGTACTATGGCCATTTTTTGCAGTCATGCTTTGAAGTCCTCGGTCAAATCTGCCAAGTAAGTTTTGACTTTCTTCCAGGCATCAGTTTGTCTTGAAATTTCTCCACGAAATAACTTTTTTTTTTCTAGATCTTAATATTTTCATTCCCGTTTTGTATGCATTACCACATGAAACGTCTAAATTCGGAATGATGGATGGACAAGTCTTCGGATCCATCATCGGCCATTTATTTTAACGAAAATGTTTCGAGACTACAAATCTTTCGTTTTGAAAGCTTATGCGTGTTCTGTATCTTTGCACTTAGGGAGTATCAGCTAAACTCCCAGGAGTTTAAAAATGTGTACGTTTATTTTGTTATTTTTGTGTTGTTACATTGTAAGAAGGTATTTTGACATTTAAATAACTGCGTGTACAAACACCGTGTGCTTGCAAAGTAGTCGCCATCAGCTTATAGAAAACCGCTGTTGAACAAAAGTTTCATCCTTTTTTAGGGTTCCGTACCCAAAAGGTAAAAACGGCACCCCATTATGAGGCTGTATCTCACGAACCGTGATAGTTAGACTGTTGAAATTTTCACAAATGATGTGTTTCGGTTACCGCTATAACAGTAAATACTACAAAACAGAATAAAATAAATATTTAAGGGGGCTCCCATACAACAAACGTGATTTATTGCTTGATATTGATAACGGCAACATGTAGGCACTGGAAATATTCACAGAATATTTAGTTATATATTCACTTTAAAAATAAATAATTAAATTAAAAACTAATATTACTAATATTTAAGCGGGGCTCCCATACAACAAACGTGTTTTTTTTTGCCTTTTTTACATTGCTCACCCGCGATCTTATGATAGTTACGTTTATGCAAGAAATGCGTTTTCATGCAATTCCTCCACCTCCACGCTCAGATGGCATTTAATGGATCTCCGCAAAGTAACGCCCGATTCAATAAATTATTTATTTTCCTTTATCATAAAGGTTTTGGAAAAGGACTAAACCCTTTGAGTTAGTGTAGTGTTAATCATACTCGAAATAGTGTTACAGTGATAGTGACGTAAATGAAGAACACATGAATAAAGTGCTTCGCCTTAATAGACACTAAGGAAAGTCATTGGACGTTATTCTTAGAGACTTTAAACAAAATAGTAGATTAAGTTAAATGAATATTGCTTACTAGCTTTTGCCCGCGACTCCGTCCGCGTGTAATTAGTAATTTGGGCAGCTTATTTTTTTTATCCAATTTGCTTTTTCATCAATTATGGCTCTCCTTAGTTCCTCGATATAAAAAAAAACCTACTCCCAAGTCACTACTTCTAAAAACTGTTCTATAAATTCTTAAAATAGACGTATCTTTCTTATTTGTGAACCGACTCAAATGAAACAAACACTAAATGTTAATCCAAGAAAATACCAACATATCAGTGAAAACCGCATCCTTCTAGGTTAAGCCGTTTCTGAGATAAGCGCGCACAAACGCACAGACAAACAGACAAACAGACAATAATTCTAAAAAACATTGTTTTGGGTTCTATTGCGCTAGTAAATAGCCCTAGTGACAGTTTTTCTCAAATATCTTCAATGTACAGACACCGACTTGTTACAGATTTATTATATGTATAGAATATAGATAGATAGATATAGATATAGATTAGACTTTGTAAAATTTCACACAAATTCAGAGGTGCGAGCCCGGACTCGAACCCTTCGCTTGAGATACCACTAGTCACTAGACGCGACTTATCACACTTCGCACACTAAGACCTGTCAGCGTCAGAAGGAGGATTATGTTTGAGGAACTAAACTTCAGTTCCCTAGTAAAAATTGTTTTGATAAAATACCATTACACAAAATATTTGCTTATACTCTTGTTCTAGGGTAAAAGAGGAACGCTACAGCACACCGAGGGCCTGTCTATTTGCACAATTTCATTCTCAAACAACAGCCTAACTTATTTCAAATATTTGCAATTGATGCCGAGCGCGCAAACAGAGAATTCTCTTTTATTTCAATCTCACGTCCATGTTACGGAGAGTTATGGAAACCAGGAAATCTATAAATGTAAAAAAGTCCTTACTGATTGACTGACTGATTTTCATCAACGGTCAGTGAGAGCGCCGGGGGCCCAGTACCTCTCCCCCTGCCTCTCCCCTATTCCCTCTCCTTTTTAAAGGCTGGCAACAGATCAGTGACTCTCTTTGAGTTGTAGATATTCATGGGCGGTGGTGTTATTTTCCATCAGATGACCCATTTGCTCGTTTGCCTCCCTTTCATAATAAAAAAAATATTCTTAATCAAAACTTATTATAAATTGCAACCGGGATAGTGGTTGGTCGGTACCCCCGAGTCGGAAAATAGTGTTGAACATTTGTACTGCGTCAACGGTGAGTATGAGCGAACCTTTACAAAGTGATGTTAGTGTTGTGTGCTACCCTACATTTGAAAATGACTGTAAAAATTACGACGAAAGCGGGGGTAGATGTGTGTCGCTGTCAGTCTCGTCGAGCAGCGCGCGAGCAGAGTAGTGGCGCGCAGTGCTTGTTTGGCAGTTGCCGCTACACTCGATCATGGACGTCAGTTATCCGTATTTTTTCACTTAAACTTATGAAGATTTGAATCAGTTAACGGGACTTGCGTTAATCGGGAACATATCAGTAAATCAATGTGGGCCTTTAAATCATCCTTACTGTAAGCACGCTCAGATGTTCGCCAGTACAGTTTGTGCTGTCATTAAATGTCACAGGATATCACTGCGACGACGCATTGCATGGTCCTCTGAATGAATAATGGTACTTGAAGTGTTGTTACACACGATGCTCTAAGCGTTTCAATGTAGCATTGAAATTTTGATTGGTCTATTTGGTTTACTAATGTTTTGGCGAAAAAATTTTCGCAAAACGATTCATTTGGCAAATGTTTCATTCCCCAAATGTTTATTTTTTCTGAAACTGTAAACAAAACAAACCTAACCTAACCTAACCTATACAGGATAGTCCTGAAATATATCCTGAATAGTTAACAGTTTCAGAAAAAATAACATTTGGGAAATGAAACATTTGCCAAATGAATCAGTTTGCGAAAAATTATTCACCGAAAAGGCAGTACACGGGTCTGTTTATGTAAATATTCACACATAGTAAGTTGATATATTAAGAAAACGAAATAACTAAATATAGTAACTAAATATTGGAAATGTAGGCTGTATGAAATGAAGCTCAGTATGACGTATGACTAGGTAAAAGAGATATTATGAGATTTGAATGTATGAGTAAGAAAAAGAAAGCATGAACGACAGGCAGATTTTTGAATTAAAAACTGTAAAAAACGGAGGATCTGAGCAAGACGATCAAGATTTTATTTGATGACTTTTTTATACATATTATTAGGAATAAATAAGACTTGCAACACCACTGCGTTGATTTTAGAGATCGTCAATTGACTTCCGTCGCCGTTATGTCAGTGGTGAGCGCCGGAGCTCAGTCTCGTAAGCACTCTTACCGGGCGCTTGGCATAGGACGGTCGTATTGCTCTGAGCTTATCCTTTCGCGCCTAATTTTAAGATTAGAAAGTGTTTTCTCCATATTTTCGTTCGTTTTGCAATTATTTGTAACTTTACCTATTGTGATTAAATAAAATTAGTAGATGTAATTTTTCGTTTATTTTGATCATCCCTAATAATATTTTATTTTTGCGAAGAAAAACTGCTATTGCTTCAAAATACAATCCCACAAAAATATTATTCATGAAAAAAAAACTATATTAAAATTTAATAAAATAAACTAAAGTTATTTTAAAAATGTCCCTTGCGTCATCGTACCGAAGACGCTGGCATTATATTTCCTCGCTAAATATTATGAACGAAAAAGCTTCATTTATGCTCGACAAATTAATGCCTGGTACTTATGGTAGAAATGGAGCATTGTAAGAAGAAGTTCATTAACCCCACATGTATCTAGATTTTTTGTGATATCCAGATATTTCACTCTACCAGCGACATAATATCCCCGTTCACATTGAATACAAACTTGAGGTGTAGTGGTGCCTGGATTGTTTTCACTTTGCATACTGTATTCACAACGGTAATGTTTGCACGCGCTGATCAATATTTTTACTGTGACAAAACGTGTATGAAACTATGATCAGGGGCAAATTCAGGAACGGCCCATCACGGTTTGCGAGCGGAAATTCGATCGTTTGCGAGAGGGGATGAACTGCTAATGCAGGACCGCCAAAAATCACTGGTTTGCGAGAGGTTTGGGCTGAGATTGGGATGAGCCTTATTTTTTCTTTCTAAAAAAAAGGCTCATCCCAAGATGATTCTAAGCAGATCCATGCAAAAATTTCTAAAATTGGAGAAAAAAATATTGTTGTACGGTCGACCAAGAAAGTGGTCTACTAGTTTTGACAAAAGTTTCTGTGACATCTAAATATCCCTAAGTCACTGTCATCATGTTATTGCAAGGGAAAATCGACCTCGTTGTATCATGACGTGCAAATGAACTTCGACCGTAGGGGGGTAGACCATATTTTTGGCCAACTGTACCCTATTTCTGAAATTCCCCAGCTGCGGAAGGGATCTTAGACGCATAATAGACGTTTACTTTATTTTAAACATAATGTGTGACCAAATTGGGTTGGGGGATTTAAATTTTTTAATTTATAGTTATTATTATATTATTAAATTAAAAATGACCATGACCACACAGGAGAGACATGAACTAATAATAATAAATTTATAGTTATAGTTATTATTATTTTAATAAACTTTAAAGAATTTATTATTATTAGTTCATGTCTCTCCTGTGTGGTCATGACAAAAGTTAAGGGTCTACAGCCAATATTTTTTAATCAAATCTACATCAGCGCGTAGGCCAAGTCTCAGCCCCTTTAAATAAATCTTAATTTTGCCGACTCGGAGTCGCTAATTTTATGACCACAGGAAAGACAAAGCTCAAAGTCACTCAGAGGGCAATGGAGAGGGCTATACTCGGAGTTTCTCTGCGGGATCGCATTAGAAATGATGAAATCCGCGCAAGAACTAAATTCACCGACATAGCTCGAAGAACCTCTAGACTCAAGTGGCAGTGGGCAGGGCACATCGCTCGTAGAATTGATGGCCGATGGGGCAAAAAGGGGCAGTGTAGGTAGGCCTCCATCAAGATGGAGTGACGACTTAGTTAAGGTTGCGGAATCGCGTTGGATGCGGATGGCACGGGACCGATCTGTTTGGCGAGCCTTTGGGAGGCTTATGTTCAGCAGTGGAAATCATTCTGCTGGCATGATGATGAGCATACGTCGCAGTTTGGGGGCAAGGTAAAGTTTACAAAAAAAATCATAACTTACGAGTAGGTATTATAAGTATTTGTAACATAGTTAATTAATTAGTTACCCGTTATCATTTATTAGTTTTTAATGTATAAATACTCTTTGAAGTGATAACTGATAGCCCATTTAAGTGGTGGCAAGTCAAAATGATAGATAAGGTTCACAAATCAATCAATTCATTTTCGAGTAGTCAGAATAAGGTATTTGTATTTAGTATTTGGTACCTAGTATTTGTAATGTGCAATTCCAAATATCCTAGCAACTAAGGCTGCACGTTGGTTAGGTGTTTATTTTTTTATATCCATTCAATTTTAAATAAAAATAAGATTGAATAGTATGTGGTATATTTATTGTGGCCTACGTAATGGCATTAAGTAGACAATTTAAGATTGATAACGAGTATGTTGCAAATTTATTTATTTATTTTATTTATTTATTTATTTATTTAATTAATTTCCACGGCATTACAGCGAACCAATACGCCGAGAAACCAGATTGCTTAATAACTAAGAATTAAAAAGAGAATAAAAATTAAAAATTAAATTAATTAACATCAATTATACATACAGAACATAAACTAAGAAAACACTAATAAAAAATAACAATATTAAGCAGGCATATAAAAGAAAAACAGCTGGACATTTTATTATTGCACGGTGGTCGGCCTATTGTCCATCGCCTCACAAAAAATCAAACATTCCCGACACACAGCTACCCATCTCCACGCAAACAGGTCACACTCAGGTAAAATAAGTACGTATGCTCGTTAGTTAAAATGTTTTTATGTAAACCATACCAAATGACGTGTCCGCAAAATGCCCGCTGGAGTGCGACGTATGATGATGATGATAAGAAGATACAACTTCTGCTTCTTACGCTGCGTACTACTCAGTAGCTTTATTTGAACCATGAACACAAACTTGAAACAGTTGAGACGCAATGAGGCGTATATTTGTTGGATGCCTCCCAAATCTGGCTGCCCCGGTCGATAACGCACTGTATGCGAGCAGGACTGACTTTTTAGGATTCCGTGTCCGGTGCAGCCCGATCCCCTGGGAGTATCGGAATGAAAAGTAGGCTATATGTTATTTCAGTCGTCCAGCTACCAAGATATCAAATTTCATTCATAACCGTCAAGCCGTTTTTGTGAGAATGAGTAACAGACGCACAAAGTCATAAACTACCGCATTGATAAAATAAAATTATTAGTTAGAGAAAAGTTAATATTAATACGAAATACTGGACGCTCTGGTGGCCTAGTGGCAGTGCTGCAAACTCTCCTGAATTTTCAGGAGATTACATGATTTTTATGGTCGTCTCCTGATCTACTAATTTATTTTTGGATTCTGCAAAATCTCCTGATTTTTGATAATTTTTGGATCATACGACTGTAAGTACTATTTTTTTTTAATATATGTGGCAATTTAAGAACGTTTAGGAATTCGTTTCCTGTTTCTTTTGTCAATTTTATGTCATCATCATCAGTGGCCTGTCAAACGAACGATTGACGAATGAAACGGAACGTTTTTCTAATTTACGCATAAGTTTCTCATGCTCATTGCTCAGCGGCTGAAAGTGAGACTGACTTTGACTGAGACGTCAAACGAATGGTATGGTGAATGAAACGGAACGTTTTTTTAGTCAGAATGTTTAATATTAGTCAGTAAACTGACTAATATAAAATATAACATTCGATTTGTTGCAGAAACGCGAAACTTAGGAAAAAAACGTATGGTAACTTAATTTTTACAATTTTCCTGCTTTTTTTTACTATCTCCTGATTTTTAGAGCCATAATCTCCTTGATTGTTATAGGTGGGAGTTTGCAGCAATGCCTAGTGGTTTTATCTATGGCCTTTCAAGCAGAGGATCATCGGTTAAAATCCCGGTTCGTACCGCTGTGTTTTTCGGAATGTACCATGAGCTTTACGGTGGAGGAAAACGTCGTGAGGCAACCTGCGTGAAGAAATTCGATGGTGTGAGTGAAGTTCCAAATCGGCACATGGGCTCGCGTGGGAACTATGGATCATCCCCTCTCAGTCTGTGACCCTGTGGGCCTGTGCCCTACTACAGTGGGACGTGTACAGGCTGGGATCTTGATGATGATGACTGGAAGGTTATTATAAAGATAAAAATAATTCAAGAATATCACTTCATATCGGCCTATACTACATCCCACTGGCAAAGGCTTCATCTTTGAATCACAGGGCTTGTGCCGTGTAGTTCCCACACGAGCCCAGTGTGGATTAGAAACTTCATACACACCATTGAATTGCTTACTCGTGATGTTTGTTCTTCACCGTAAAGCGTTTGGTAAATTAAAATTGTAATTTCGCTCATAAATTCTGAAAACTTAGAAGTGAGCTCGGGATTTGAACCCATGACACACTGCTGGAGAGGCCATAGCTGAAACCACTGCACGGCTATCGGCTTCGTTTACTCAAATTTCAGTTTTCAAGCAACATAATAATAATAATTATTATTATTTATTCAGAATCAAGACATTAAAAGGTCCAATGGTTAGTAAACAAGCAAGCTCCAGCAGATTAACGGATTTCATTAATCCAAACTTGACTGAATGTGTACATGTAATCCTCACAACACAGACACAAACGGAAGCGTTGTTCCTTTATGATTGAGAATTAATGTACTAATTACAAAGGAATTATTAACTATGCATGCACTTAATAATACATTACGATTATAATGCATGAACCGTTAACATTAGCCCCATTGTTATCGTTAGTTAGGGTTCGGTTTAGTTAAGTTTTATTTATTTAATTTACTAAGGGATCTGTTTTGTGCCCACTTCTGTACCAAATAGACGTCCGAAATACATGTGTGGAAGATGTAATGGTGGCGAGTTATGCAGATGACACTGCTATTTTAAGTTCCGACAAAAAGGATAGAAAATCTTCTGAAAAGTTTCAACTTCAATTGTCCAAGATGGATTATTTATTTATTATTTATTTATTTATTGTGAACACTGTTTGCCCGGCATTACAGTAAAACCAATTCACCGAGAAACGTAAACATATTAAAAACTTAAGTAACTACTATAAAAACTTACAGATTTAGTAAATAAATTTAACAAAAAGATGAAAAAAAATGAAAATAAAATAAAATTATAACATAAATTAACATAACAACACATTTAAATACAAGTGGACACGCGATCATCCATCATCTCGCAGAATCTCAGACATTCATTGCATACACTTTTCCAGCAATCAGCAAATACGTCACACTCTGGAGCTGATGCAAGAAGACCATTAAGAAGGCACAGCGCGCGAACCAGCGGAGACTGCCTGCGAGCAACGGTACGCGCCGACGGTACCGCCAGTAACAAATTGTGGCGTGGCCTAAAAAGAAATTTAGTCAGGAGTGGAACATGTAAGCGCACCAGATTCGCCACCAATTCACCACAGTCAGAGTCACCACGTAAGGCACCGCAGATTACAGTCAACAGAGAGTAGTTACGCCTAACCTCCAGAGAATGAAACCCCAGAACGCCAAGAAGGAATTCCGTCGGGTACAGGAACGGGTAGTACCCATAGGTTTTCTTGAACAAGAATCTTAGGAACGCTTTTTGGATCTTCTCTAGAAGTAAGGCGTTAGTAGACTCGTGCGGACTTCACACCATAGATACCGACTCAAGCTTACTCCTAACCAGTGCAGAGTACACCAGTTTTAATACCGCTGGATCCGTGAAGTCACGAGTATTTCGGACAACAAACCCCAGCCTCTGAAAGCATTTAGTAGCGAGCATTCTCATATGATCATGGAAGCTGAGGCGCGTGTCAAACACTACTCCCAGATCAGTGACCGACTGAACTCGAACAATGGGAACGGAACCAAGTGAATAGAAGGTCATTATTGAACACTTGGACGCGTTGAATAGAAGCCTGTTCTCCGCACTCCATTGAAAGACCCGGTTGATGTCAGCCTGAAGTGATACACAATCGGACACCTGACGAACACCATAGATGAGCTTAAGATCATCGGCATACAAAAGACATTTAGCGTGCAGTGGGACCTCAGGCAGGTCTTTTATCATTATGCCAAAAAGCAATGGGCCCAATATCGAGCCCTGGCTGACTCCAGATCTGGTATGATAAGGCTCTGACACAAAAAATCCGTATTGCACAAACTGTTGGCGATCGCGTAGATAACTTGCATAAAACTTAAGCAGCAAAGGAGAAAAGCCCATGCTGCACAGCTTCCTGAGTAGAACATCGTTATCCACGCGGTCAAAGGCCTTTTTAAAGTCAAAGTACAACACGTCGACCTGCGTTCCCCCTTCCAAATGCTCAGAAATGGAGTCAACCAGAGTCAGCAGGTTGGTATCAACAGAACGCCTCGGTCTAAAACCGTTCTGAGCATCACAGAGGTAAGGTTGGATTTGAGCTGCGATGCTCTTACTCAGAATGGACTCGAATAGCTTAGCAATAGAAGAAAGAATGGCTATAGGTCTATGATCCTCAACACACGATGCAGCATGAGACTTAGGAATAGGCCTCACGCGTGTAATCTTCCAACGATCCGGGTACACACCAGAAGAGAGAGTCAAATTGAAAATATGAAGAATTGGGGAGCTCAGCCAGTCCCGGCAACCCTTGAGAATGAACGCTGGAAAATTATCTGGGCCAGGGGAACTATAGGGTTTTAAGCGGCCTATGCAACTATTAATGGATGATTAGTGGACGACATGGAAAATCAATGTTAGATCAGATCATGGAAAATCAGTGATCCATTAAAATCTAATCGTATTACTTTTACACTCAATAGACAAACATGACCCGAAGTAAAACTAAGAAATGCCACTCTGCTGTTGCAAAATTATTTTTTGCCTCATTAAAGTGTCTCCCGATGTTAATTGAATATTTCTACGCATTAATGCATTTCAAATGCACGAACAAAATTCTCAGTTATTCATTTAAAACATCTGATTTTTATTAAAATCTTATCCTTTGTGTCACACCAAAGACAAAGGCATCGAATTTATTATCGATCAACAGTCTTTTTCCTGCTTATTCCCTTAAATTTAAGTCTAGGGTGAATGAGCATTTACCTACTAGGCAAGTGTGCTTCATCATAGGCCTCATCTTCACTTTTCATCAGGCCTATATATATTATTATAAAATAAAATATACCACTACTTATCTTTCATAATATGACATCATTTCCTGAAAATGAATTTTCACGCCGTTTCTGGTTGGCAGAAGATACCCTCCGGCTGATTATGATGATGAAAAACCAACAAACAAAGTTTACCTCTACGGCACCGAGCGATACATGCCAAACTTTGGTGATAAAGTACCAGAATAAATGTTAAAATTTTATATCGATTTTATCTATACTAATACTAATATAATACTAATAATTATTATAAAGAGGAAAGATTTGATTAATTGTTTGTTTGTTTGTTTGCATTGAATAGGCTCCGAAACTACGGACCGATTTCAAAAATTCTTTTGCCGTTAGAAAGCTACATTATCACTGAGTGATAAAGGCTACTTCTCACCACGGGAAAATAACTTTTCCTACGGGAAAATTAATTTATCGCTGGCGAAGCTGCGGACGGAAGGCTAGTTTTCAATAAAAACACCGAACATCTGAACGTCTCACAAAACTCAACGATAAAGAAGTCAAATAAAACACCGTAAGGATGGCACACATATCCTTTACAATGAGAAGATAAATATAAAACTATACGGTGGCGAAAATGTAGAATTTTGAGAGCGCAAAGGCGGCTAAAGCAGAGGAAATTGTATGTAAACGTGGAGCTAGCGACTATGCTGGCTTCGGTGCGGGCAAGTTACTTGCGTGGTGGCTGGTAAGTGAAATAATAAAACTGTGTTGTTTGCCTTAGGTCCAGATTTAGATGTTGGAAAGCCTTGCGGCAACGAAATAGAGGCCTCTAAGGCAAAAACGACTGTTTGAAAAACCGGTTGTCTGTAAAGTCGGTTTACGGATGATAGTTTAACGTGACAACTTCATAACAAAACATTCGAAAAACAAAAATGAAACCAGGCGGTCACCCATCCAAGTACTAACCGCGCCCGATGTTGCTTAACCTCGGTGATCGGACGAAAACCGGTGTTTTGTCAAATATTTTGAAAACGGTGCATCCTACTGCAAAATCAATGAAATTTTCATCTCCCCTTTAATACCCCCGCGCCCCCCTCCCATTAAAAATAACCCGAGCGCTAGTACTAAGATTGTACATTCTGGCGCGCTGCTCTCTTGTACATCCTGGCCTTCACTGCTCTGTACGGGACATGTACGTTACATTGCGTCATCCTTTTTCGTGCGTGCAGCCGGCGTTCATCGATTTATTAGACTTTGTCACGTCAGAAATCCAAAAGTTGCAGGCCCTTGGATATTGATTTGTTAACCTCCTTAGGGAAAGCCGTGGAGTTGTAGCCCTGCGTTTCTACTAATGCGGCTATTTTTGACGTATTATGACATCACAAGTCACAAGCAGAGGATTGTGGATGAGAACGCATAAGGCCATCAAAAGATTTAAAGGCTTATAGATTCTGTAACTTATTTTTAAAAGAAACTTGAACTCTGTAACTAATGAATTAGCAACTCACTCCACTCTACTCGCCCGTTCCAACCTTTCTTCAAAGAAAAAGGAAATACTAAGGGAAAACTGCGGCGCATCAGAAAAGTGGAACTTATAATGGTTGCTAACACCACTTTATACGTGGAGCTCGGAGCCTTGTCTCCTGGACTATGTTGTTCTATACGTAGTCTAGGAGACTATTAAAGTTTTAATCTAGAGTTTAGTTTGGTTAGGAAAGTGTTTGGTGTGATAGAAACTGTTGTAAAAACTGTGTTTGAGGACTTTGGTAGTTTATATGTAACGATTACCATAATTTGAATATCAAGGATTATTCCATAGCTGTAGCTATTTACACTATGTTTTATTTTATATTTAGAGAGAGGAACAGAGACCAAGAGAGATTTAACTACACATATTTGATACACAGAAAAAGTATTCAGAAAGATAAAATAATAATCAAAAACCGGCCAAGTGCGAGTCGGATTCGCGCACCGAGGGTTCCATACAAATTTATATGTATCTATGAATATCCAGTCTTAGCAGACCCCTGCTCCTAAGCAAAATGTGCGCAGTGTGGGATCATTGTAGATTGGTTACTGATATAGACAGACAGACAAAAAAATTTATGCTTTTCGCAATTTTTCCTTTATCTGTGCTATAAGACCTAGCTTCGTACCAAATTTCAAGATTCTGAGTTCACGGGAAGTACCCTGTAGGTTTTGATTCCCTTGCGAGTTTCGAAAATATGCGGAAATTTGCGTCATAAACGGCTGTATCTTTTGATTGCGTGGGCTTAGATGTTTGATTTTTTCATAGCTCCAAGGGACAGTAGACTTGAGTATTTGATATAAATTTCAGCTTGATACCTCCACGCGTTCCTGAGAAAAAGGGTCTTGACAGACAGACGAACGGACGGACACACGAACGGACGGACAACAAAGTGATCCTATAAGGGTTCCGTTTTTTCCTTTCGAGGTACGGAACCCTAAAAAACAACGGGTTGCACTCCGGGAGTGCCGGCATAAGTGAAAACATGAAAATTAACGTTGTGCCGTCTTACCGATGCGTGACCGATGGGGCAAAAAGGTTCTCGATTGGCGTCCACGGACCGGAAGACGCAGTGTAGGTAGGCCTCTAGCAAGATGGAGCGACGACCTCATTAAGGTTGCGGGAACGCGTTGAATGCGGATGGCACGGGACCGATCTGTTTGGCGAGCCTTAGTGGAGGCCTATGTTCAGCAGTGGACGTCTTTCGGCTAAAATGATGATGATGATATTACTCTTTGGCCTGTTGTGACCGCAGGGCTGGGCAGTACGTGCCCGGTGCATTCCATGGTGCAATTTGACATTCCATGCAGTGTAATCCTCTACGGCCACGCCTCTCCGTGTGTAGTCAAAGGCTACAAACAAACTAGAAACGAATATTAATTTGGGACATTTCGGCGTGAAGTTTAAAGGCTTGGAGTTGTGTAGTGATCTATCACAGTGCCCCGGATTGACGAAGATGCGGCTCCACCATTTACTTTTCTGCCTTTTAAAGGTTCCAGAGCTAAAATGGAAAAACAGAACCCTTACAGTTTCGTCATGTTTGTCTGGCCGTCCGTCCGTCTGTCCGTCCACATCTTAGCGTAGAAACTATTAGTGCTAATTTGTAATTTTGCATGGAAGGTAGCAATTACCAAACAAAGTGATAAAATAAATCGTAGAAAAAAAAATTTATAGGGTAGGTACTACCCATAGACGTAAAGTGGGGGTGATTTTTTTTTTGTCTAACCTAATAGTGTGGGATAGGTCTCTTAAAATCATTACGGAGGAAGACGTTTTTTCAATGACTATCAGTTAGTGGTAGGTGTCCTCACTCACTGCCAGTTTATGCGCGCTATGAAGGTTTACCGTGCTGCATATTTAAGTTTAAAATTCGAGCTATGTCACCAGTGTAACCAGCTACCGCTTCATGTGTAACCAATAATAGATGTTAGATTAAATCCACCAATTGCAAACATACATATTGCTTAGACACAAATACACAGGTAAGACCTAAGAGATGTCGCGACTTCCAAACGATACAAACGGAATGCGAAATTTACAGCAGAAAAATTTCACGTATACTTTTCGATTCGGTATAAGCAGTGGATTATAAACCTTAGGGTTACTCTGCAGAGTTGATATTACTATTGGCGATAGAGACGTAAATTTGTAAAGGCATTCAAACAGTAAGGAGGTTGAACGGCGGGTCGTGTTCGTGTCTCTTGTTTATTTTTTATTTTGTCTCGAGACTTAAGATAAATACGCTTACGATTAACTGTTGTATTAACTGTCAACTGCCATGTTCGAAGAATCCATACTACTTATTATACTAAAACTAGCTATTACCCGCGTTCGATAAGAAACACTGTGACACGAGATTGTTATATCTAATGACTATTATATAATTATGCGAAAGTATGTCTGTCTGTTTGTCTATTACCGCTTCTCGCTTAAACCGCTGATCCAACTTCAATTAAATTTGGGATGGAGGTAGTTTAAGACCCTGGAGAGGACATGGGATAGTATTTATCCCGGAAAAATTGTATAGCTCGCACGAGATAGATAACGGCAACTTAACTTACCGCACTCATTCAATTCACACTCAAAAACAAACTCACTCACTCACTTACTTTAAAAATAAATAATTAAATCAAAATAAAAAAATATTTTATAAAACAAACGTGTTTTTTTGCCGTTTTTATAGATAATGGTACGAAACCTTTCGTGCGCAAGTCCGATTCGCACTTGGCCGGTTTTTTCACCTATTTCTAAACTAAAACTTAAATCTTACGAAAAAAAATTAAAATGGAACTACGTTATCGGTTCTGTTAGTGAAAAGAACCTCAACTTTTGGTCGTATTGAAAAGTAAGTTTTCTTGGAAAAGTCACCACGGAGTATGAGTCTACGCCCCTGCGTCTACGGCGTAGCGCTTGCTACGGAACGCTACGCTTTCAAACGTAGCCACTGAAAAGAACCTTTGCTGTGAATAGTTTTACTTTAAAATGAAAGATAAACAGAAGTTATTTTTTAGGCATAGGTGTCACGGTGGTTCTGAATACGTTGATAAATAATCATTTTATACAGACTGGCGAAATAAAATATTTTTGTACATACAAGTTACACATTTTTGAAGTGAAACTTTTAATGCGACTTCCAACAAGCATTGCGTTAAATACGTTGCGTTAAATACGCAACACAACGCAAGTTGACGTTTACGTTTATCTCGCATTTTATATATACTAACGAATGTTAAAAACTTCGATAGTGCCATTTAGAACTCATACTGTCTGTGCAAAATGTATGAGACTTGATAAAAGCGCCATCTAGTGAGTAATTTAAATACATAGATGCATAAGTAAGTTTAGTTCTTTAAGTTATTGCAATAAGGTTCATATTGATGTATAAGTGCCTTTTTCATTTCCACATTACGAAGTTTCACTTCTTCCGCGCGGAGGAACTGCACGCACTATCTTTTTTTGCTCGTTTCTCTCCTGTGGACATCGCGAAAGTTAAGGGTCTATAGCCAATATTTTTAGGCAAGTCTTCATCGGCGTGTGGGACGCCTGCCCAACTTTCAGCCAGTTTAAATAAAGTACCTGGGCAGCCGAGCTCTGCTCGGGTTGAAACTCTGTACCAAGCGGTTTCCCAGAGCCGCGCGCGGCCGTTATATAATGTACTATGTGGTACGGCTCGTACGTCTCGATTCCGATGCAGTGGACGCTAGCTCTAGTGTTGCGTTGTTTAACAACGCCATCTATTGTCAAGTAGCTTAGTAGTGTTGCTGTGTTGGTTAAGCAGTTACTCAAAAAGTATTTTTTTTCTGTTCTGTGCTGTGCTCCCAATAATACTTTTTCTCACAAAAAAGTAACTTTTTCTTACAAAAGAAGAAACTTGACGTTTTCTCATAAAAAATAAACTTGAAAAAAAAACGTGGAATCGAACCGAGGTCGGCTGGATCCGCGGCCACCCGATTTCTACTGTGCTATTATGATCTGCTCGAAGCCGGCGAAATTTAGCTTTGTATTCTAATGCAAACAAAAATAGCCGGAAAACACGAGTAAAAGCGCTTTTCTGAAAATTAAACATAGCTAGATCAGTTTTTCATCCCCGAAAACCCCCACGTACCAAATTTCATCGAAATCATTGGGGCCGTGTCCGAGATCCTGATTATATATATACATATATACAAGAATTGCTCGTTTAAAGGTATTAGAATCTTGAGTTTACTGACTATACGATACTAAACAAAGCCGTGGTGGTCTGGCCGTTTGACCTAAGGCCTTTCAAGGCCTCTGTTTGAGCCTATAAAGTTGCATCTATCTATCTATCTACAGCCATTGTCCGTCCACTGCTGGACGTAGGCCTCCCTCATATTGCGCCAAAATTCGCGATCCTGGGCTTCCCTCATCCACCCACTGCCAGCTGTCCTCCTAAGGTCATCAGTCCAACGTGTTGCAGGGCGTCCCACACTACGCTTTCCTAAACGTGGTCTCCACTCCAGGACACGTCTGCTCCAACGAAAGAAGTTGCATGGACTAATTTAATTCAAAATGGGACGTATTTCGCCACCCATGCAACCTCCGCGCGCGACGTGCTCTATGGTGCTAATATAGAGCAGAAAAAGAAAAACAAAACAATCGAAGACGTAACCTGTCAACTGCGGCAGCAATACACAATTAATTTCCCGCATGAAGAAAATACCTGGGCGACCGAGCTCTGCTCGGGCAGAAACTCGGTACCAAGCGTTTTCCCAGAGATAAGACCAAGCTAGATCAATTTTTCATCCCCGAAAACCCCCAAATACCAAATTTCATCGAAATCGTTGGAACCGTTTCCGAGATCCTGATTATATACACCGGAGGGGTGGGGGGGGGGGTTGAGAGGGGGGGAGGGGATGCGGGGGAGGGAGCGCGGGGGTATTAAAGGGGGGATGAAAATTTCATTGATTTTGCCGTAGGATGCACCGTTTTCAAGATATTTGACAAAAACACCGGAGGGGGTGGAGGGGTGAGTCACGTTAAACTATCGTCCGTAAACCGACTTTACAGACAACCGGCTTTTCCTGTTCTGTGCTCCCAATAGGGAACGTGCACATAGACGGTGCTGCCAACTGGTGCCATAAGGGTGCCATCAATTTGAATGTTTTACCTTGATAAGTTTGTTTTACTGTCCGCATAGTGTCTCTTCTGTCGCATTAGTGCTGCCGCCTATAGTTACTGCACGTTCCCTATAATACTTTTTCTAACAAAAAAGTAACTTTTTCTCGCAAAAAATAACTTTTTCTCACAAAAGAAGAAACTTGACGTTTTCTCATAAAAAATAAACTTAAAAAAAAAACTAAAAATCTTGAAAAAAAACGTGGTATCGAACCGAGGTCGGCTGGATCCGCGACCACCCGATTTCTAATGTGCCATTATGATCTGCTCGATGTCGGCGAAATTTAGCTTTATATTCTAATGCAAACAAAAATAGCCGGAAAACACGAGTAAAAGCGATTTTCTGAAAATGAAACATAGCTAGATCAGTTTTTCATCCCCGAAAACCCCCACATACCAAATTTCATCGAAATCGTTGGAGCCGTTTCCGAGATCCTGATTATATATATATATATATATATATATATATATATATATACATATATACAAGAATTGCTCGTTTAAAGGTATTAGAATATATATATATATATACATATATACAAAAATTGCTCGTTTAAAGGTATTAGATATATTATACTAGCTTTTGCCCGCGACTCCGTCCGCGTGGAATTAGTAATTTAGGCAGCTTATTTTTTTATCCAATTTGCTTTTTCAACAATTATGGCTCTCCTTGGTTCCTCGATAAATTACCCCCCTCGCACCCTCCGAAACCCCCCCCCCTCACCGAACCCCCCCCTGCACACCAGCGTTCACATTCACCACCGTACCTACTCCCAAGTCACTACTTCTAAAAACTGTTCTATAAATTCTTAAAATAGACGTATTTTTCTTATTTTGCGAACCGATTCAAATGAAACAAACACTAAATGTTAAACCAAGAAAATACCAACATATCAGTGAAAACCGCATCCTTCTAGGTTAAGCCGTTCCTGAGATTAGCGCGCACAAACGCACAGACAAACAGACAATAATTCTAAAAAACATTGTTTTGGGTTCTATTGCGCTAGTAAATAGCCCTAGTGACAGTTTTTCTCAAATATCTTCAATGTACAGACACCGACTTGTTAAAGATTTATTATATGTATAGAATAACATAGTTTTATCTACCGCATCCCCCCTTGAAGCATTCAGACATCGTAACGCAGATCTGCACAATATCAAAAAATAACCGCACCGCACATAACATCTGACCGGAGCTAAAGGTGAGTTAAATACCATCAGTTTGATTATACTATTCCCATACAGCTTTATAGGCAAACTACACAGAGTGTTAGAACACCTAGATCCTACAGTCCACTAACAAGCCAACGCAGACTCTCTCGTGGGTATAGTCGGGGTAAGAAAAGGTCCGTCACTTTTCGACCTTAACTCGTTGACATAGAGTCGAAAAGTGACGAACCTTTTCTTACCCCGACTATACAAATCCCATCTCGCATCTCTGAGTTTTTCGGAATTTATGTGCAAAATTACGTTTGAAATTTGAGTCGTTTACAAAAAATTTGTACACAATTAAGGAATTAATTAAAAACAAAATTTTCTTAATTGTTTTTGTGTAACGGAGTTACCCATATACTTTGTATGACTAACTTTCGTTACAGAAAAATAGCGATCGTGATTTTTGTTCAGGTTAAGCCGTTAACTAATATGTTTTATTTTTGTATAGAGATTAGTTTTTGTTTTATTATTGTATCATAATTTGTGTGGCACAACTTTGCGATTGTTCGCGTACTTTCTTTTTTTTTTTTTTTCTTGGTTCTATTTGTGAGATCCTATAATTGGCTCCTATGTTATTACATGTTTAACCTACTCTGTAATTTGTAGCTGTTGGTTCTCCGAAAATAAATAAATAAATAAATAAACTATGAACAAATTTTTTGAAAACGATCCATTTACCACGAGCTTTACGGTGAAGGAATACATCGTCAGGAAACCTGCATACTCCTGCAAAGAAATTCAATGGTGTGTGTGAATTTCCTAATCCGCACTATGCCCGCGTGGGAACTTCGGCAAAAGCCCTCTCATTCTGAGAGGAGGCCTATGCTCTGCAGTAGGACGTTCCTGTGGGCACAAAATTAGCGACTCCGAGTCAGCAAACTTAAGACCTAGGATGATATAGACTGGATTGGCAGTCGCCATAGTACGGATCGGCCGCGGTTTTTGCAGTTCGATTATTAAATCTAGATGGCGCTGAAATATAGCCAGAGGTTTTGAAGGCAAAACAATAAGACTACAGATATTTCATATCACTGCAAATGTATTATTATGCAATATTTTTGAAAAATAATACATTTGTTGTAATATGAATGTATCTGTAGTCTTTTTGTTTTGCCTTCAAACCCTCTGGCTATATTTCAGCGCCATCTAGATTTAATAATCGAACTACCAAAACCGCGGCCGATCCGTACTATGGCGACTGCCAATCCAGTCTATATCATCCTGGCTTAAGATTTATTTAAATGCGCTGAAAACTGGCCATGCGTCCCACACGACTTTGTAGACTTGACTAAAAAATCTATAGACACTTAACTTTTGCCATGTCCACAGAAAAGACGTGAACAAAAAATGTGTGTGAACCATTATGAAACACTACACAAAATCCATCCAGTATCCCAACTGTAAACATATATCACTCGTTACGTAGCAGACGTGCGCTTCGAAAGCTCCGTGCGTAAAGTACAGTTAATTCAATGTCAAACAAGGACACAATGGAACTCCGGGGGACGGAAAAAGTTGCCGGGTTCCGGAGGCACAGTGGAGTTATAAACAGCAGGTCAGAGTACGTATGAAATTGCTTAAAGTGAAATAAGGATTGTTAGGATCTTTTTTGCCGACTGTACTTGCTTTTTCTTCCATATTTCACATTCGTGCCAAATAACAACTTGCTGTAATCACTAAAAGTGGGTGATGAATTGGTAAGATTGAAGATAACTTACATTATTTTTCATTGCAAGTTAAATGAAAGCTTGTAAAAATTATGACATTTTAAAGTGAATAATTATATTATTTATTTACACATCGCCGGCTCCGGAGAACAAAATGATAACCACCATTATCTTAGTTTTATTTTTATGCCATATTTGGAATCCGTAGGTGCCAATGCACCAGCTCAATTTTTTTCGTAATTTTTGTACGGTAAATGACAAAATTGAAACATAATACAATACTATTCAATTTTTTTATTTATTTACCTTGTAACTAGAATAAAAGTGTGCAATAACTTTATCATAAAATACTGAAAGCTCATCGCATGACAAACATCTATATTATTATGTTCTCGTCAAAATTAGATCGCTAAGTAATGATATGCGCAGTTATCTTTTTATTCTCGTCGCAAACCGCTAAATACTGTTCGTGCAATGGCGCTCACCAAAACTACGCATTTGAAACGGAACTCTAAAACGTCTTGCCATATCCTTTTGTCACATTGCACGGGTCGAATGTAAATTGCAATGGTCTATATCGACATGTCAAGTGCTAAGGGTACGTGGCAATGTTTATTTACAATAACAAACTGCCTCTCAATGTGATCTCAAACCGGCTCGCGAAAACATTGTGTCGGCTTTTTAGTGTTCGATTTCTAAAACTATATAATTATTGGTGTGATTGGAGTATAAGTGAAGTGAGTGACAATGAACAAACAAAGGACATCGCGTTTAATGAATATTATGAATAAACTGCGACGGATAAAAATGTAGTGACTACGAATCATATATATGATTTAAGACAAATATCTAGAGAAAAAAAAATATTGCGATGAAAATGATTCTGAATTGAACCAAGATTTCTCACCAGATGTGTCTGAATATTTTCCTAGCCCAGAGAGATTTCAAAATTTACAGCACAGTAAGAGTTCTTCAAGCATTGGAGGAGACTCAGATTATTTAGAAAAAGCCTCTCAAAATATAATAAGCACTCCATCAAATATATCGAACATTTCCCTCGTATTGAATTCTGTGAATTTTATAGCATCACCTTCAATCTTTTATCAACAACTTAAGGGAACTCCAGAAACAAACACTAATTGTTCTATTGATTTGACACCAACCTCAACACATGAATGTATAGGACCCTCTCATAATAATTCAAAACGATGTCTTAGTCAAATATTCCTTAACGACGCTCAGCCGTCAACATCGTCTAATTCTATAGGTATTTTTGATAACCGAGAACAAGAACTAGCGTCGCCTTTTGACGGTAATGATTTTGATGAAACATTACAGAGGAATAGTAATTGTAGCAGTGTACTCTCAGATGAAACGATTATCGGTAATTCAAGCATGACGTATAGACCTGCCCACCAGAGTCCTGGCCCTCAGAGTCCTCCCTGTCACAGTTTTGGCAATGAGAGCCCGGTTCACCAAAGTTCTGTCCGTTGCAGTCCTGCCCATCAGAGTTCCGATCAGAGTTCAGCCCATCAAACTCTTGTCAATCATATTCCTGAGCAGTACACTCCCAACCATCAAAGTCCTGACCCTCAGAGATCTGCCCGTCACAGTCTTGACGGTGAGAGCTTGGTTCACCAAAGTCCTGTTCGTCGCAGTTCTGCCCATCAGAGTCCCGATCAAAGTCCAGTCCATCAAACTCCTGCCCATCATAGTCCAGAGCAGTACTCTCCCAGCCACCAGTGTCCTAACCCTCAGACTCCTGCCTGTCACAGTATTGACAATGAGAGTCCGTTTCACCAAAGTCCTGTCCGTCGCAGTCCTGCCCATCAGGGTCCCGATTACAGTCCACATCAAACTCTTGCCCATCATAGTCTTGAGCAGTACACTCCCAGCCACCAAAGTCCTGACCTTCAGAGTCCTATCCATCACAGTCTTGACAACGATGGCCAGAGTGAGGGAGACTCTGTGCACGCCAACATTGAAAGAGAATTAAAAAATAGAGTCGTGTACACCCCGGACCAGATGTACGCAATCATTATGAACGCGAAAGTCAACGGAGAAAAGTACAACGTTAAAGAAATGCTTCAAAAGGAGTTTTATAACAAAAAAGAACTAATAAATAATAAAAATTGGGCCAAAAATGAGGTAGGGCAAAAAGTATCATGGACACAGATAAAGGAAGTGAGAGTCGCTTGCTCACAGCCCTCAATTTTACAGTATAAAAATGATTTTGATTCTGGATATTCTCTAATGAACATAGAACCTGTCCAAAAAACAAAAAGCAAGCGGGGAACCAAGACAAACAGCAGTTCCTTAGTGAACCCAAATCCTGCCTCCGATTTTGAACATGCCACTCAGAATATATTGAGAACTCCGTCAACTATTTCAAATATTTCGCTTATTTTGAATGCAGCAGATTTCATAGCATCACCTTCACCGTCAGTCGGTGGAAATAACAAGATTTGTACTTCTGATTTGACACCAACTTCAAAGCATGCGTTGAATGAATCTTCATTGCAGCGGTCATCAAAACGATGTCTAAATCAAATATTCCAGAACTGCAACCAGCCCTCGACCTTTGATGCTTACGAAGGTGACAAGCACAAAGAACAAACAAGGACCCTTGATGCTACTGATTTGGACGAAACTCTACAACCAGAAAATAATACAGAAAGTATCTTAACGGACGAAACGATGATCAGCAATGAAAGCACAACAACGATTCAAAGTTAACCGATAATAATAAATAATAAAATAATGAAAGTGAGTGTTTCTTCTGCAGAGCCGTCAATTTTAAAATACAAATTTTAATATGACGTCGATTCTGAATATTTCCGAATAAACACAGAGTCAATCCAAAAATTAAGAAGCATGCGAGGTACCAGACAGACACTTAAATCTTTAGTCAGCCCAAGCCCTGTCCTTGAAACCGAACTACCAGATCAGTATTATACACCCAGCTCTTGCCAATTATATTATACGACGACCTGATTAGCCTTTGTAAGGCAGGTGATATTCCAAGCTACTATCATGCTTTTTATGAGTCCTTGACTTATGTAAAGAACTCTGAAATGAATAATGATGATGAAGATGATGATCAAGAATAAGAATCAAGTAATAAGTACCTAATAAATTGTATTGTTTTAGTTTTTTTCGAGATTCTGTTAATTTTAACCTAATAATTGAAATAAAGCCAAAGTTGATTACCATGTTATTGTTTCATTGCAATACCAGATAAATTACATTATCATAAAACAAATTTCACAATATTAACGAGAATAAGATGATATGTAACTATTATTTTTACTAATCGAACCGTAAAAATAGTAGAATAAAATGATAAAACAACCATACAATACGTATTTTAAACCCTTGAAAAAGCGGGAATAAAATGATAATCGACTTTATAAATCACAGATGATGATCGATTTCCACTAACTTCTAATTTTTTAAATAACTCCTTTATAATATCTATATATATAAAAGAAGAAACTGACTGACTGACTGACTGACTGACATATCAACGCACAGCCCAAACCACTGGGCCTAGAGATTCCAAATTTGGCACGTAGGTTTCTTATAAGGTCTAGGGGTGCACTAAGAAAGGATTTTTCAAAATTCACTCCCTAAGGGGGTGAAACGGGGGTCCAAAGTTTGTATGGGGAAACAAGATTCGTTCGACTATTTTATTCGAAACTTCACAGAAGTACTCCTAATAATAAATGAGTAAACACGTGTTTCAGGCTTTTTGAGAATTCAACCCCTAAAAGGGGGAAAAGGGGTAACAAAGTCTGAAAATCAACATGGGTGTTGTTTCTATGGTTTATCGGGTTACTGGTTATGAAAACAACAACGGTTTTAAAATCCGACGTGGCGGACGTAAAATACCATCTCCCTGGATGGGGTGCGATGGGGTTGAAATATCTAAATAAACTAAATGACTGTTGATGTATCAACGCACAGCCCAAACCACTGGATCTAGAGACTTGAAATTTTGCACATAGATACCTTATACAATGTAGGCATCCACTAAGGAAGGATTTTTGGGAATTCCCACGGGAACGGGAAAAAACGGGATTTATAAATTCGATTCCGAGTGACCCTATCTCAGTAACTGTAATAACTAGACTCTTCAAATTTGATACACAAGTAGGTATTATATTAGTTAAAACATCAATTTCAGGATTTTTCAAAATTCCCACGGGATAAGGAAAAAACGGGATTTATATATTCAGTTCAACCAGATCCTATGAACTATAATTACCAGACTCTTCAAGTTTGACATAGAAGTAGGTAATTATAATAATAAAAAACTGTTTTAAGGATTTTCGGAAATTCCCACGTCATAAGGAAAACACGGGATTTTTCGTTTTTGTGATCGTAGAAAGCTGAAATTCGGCATGTAGATTGCTTGGAGAGTGTAGCGGAGCATTGAGAGAGGACTTTCCAAAATTCCCTCGGGAACGGGAAAAAACGGGATTTTTCGTTTTACTGGTCGTAGAAAGCTGAAATTCGGCATGTAGGTAGCTTAGGGAGTGTTAAGAAGCATTGAGAGAGGATTTTCCAAAAATCCCACGGGAACGGGAAGAAACGGGATTTTTCGTTTTACTGGTTGTAGAACGCTGAATTCGGCATGTAGGTTGCTTGGGGAGTGTAGAGAAGCATTGTGAGAGGACTTTCCAAAATTCCCACAGGAACGGGAAAAAACGGGATTTTTCGTTTTACTGGTTGTAGAAAGCTGAATTTGGCATGTATGTTGCTTGGGGAGTGTAGAGGAGCATTGTGAGAGGACTTTCCAAAATTCCCACAGGAACGGGAAAAAATGGTATTTTTCGTTTTACTGGTCGTAGAAAGACGAAATTTGACAAGTGGGTTCCTTGGGAAGTGTAGAGGAGCACTAAGAAAGCATTTCCCGAAATTCTTACGGGAAAGGGAAAAAACGGGATTTTGCGTTTTACTGGTTGCTGTTGGTTGGTTGGAAAGCTAAAATTTCAAAATTCATAAATTCGCACTGTAAATAGGCCGCAAAGGGCTCTTTAACCGAGTTCAAAAAAAGGAGGAGATTATGCATTCCACTTTATGTATTTTTTTATGTAGGTATGTTCGCCGATTTCTTGGTCAATTGTTGACCGATTATAAAAATTATTTTTTTATTCGAAAGAATACAATATACTCCTGAGATGGTTCCATTGTCACCCAATCAGGATCTGATGACGGGATCTTAGGGAAATCGAGGGCAACCCTCAAATTTTGTAGGCACGCTTTACGTTTTTCATATATTTTCTCAAGCTATTTAAGTGTTTGCGTCTGGTAGACATCATCTCATGTAGATGAGCTGATGATGGAAGGTAAAACTCCTTAACGGTTAGGAGTTGAGGATATTTTTTCAAATATTATAGGTACGTATAGACCGATAGTTGTATTCTTTCAGGTTATCCGGGTGAGCTGATGATGGAAGGTTAAACTCCTTAACGGTTAGGAGTTATAGGAAGTTTCTTTAAATATCATATGCACGTATAGACCTTTAGTTGTATTCTTTCTGGTTATTCAGATGAGCTGATGATGGAAGGTATAACTCCTTAACGGTTAGGTCACACAACAACTTAACAAAATACTATAATATGTATAATATCAATGCTAAGTAGGTACACAGCGCTTTCAGTTACTCAAGTTTCCGTAGAAGGTAAGAAAACATTGAATTATACCTAATGCAGGACAGGGGAAATTAATAATAGGTTTTATTTTATTAACAAACCTGGTTATTTTCGTGCCCGCTTTCGAATAGTGAAAAACATTGTATATAAAGAAATACTGTAAAGGACCGTATCTACCTGAAGTTTAGTCGGGCTTACTTGCACGCTTTCTTGCACGCTTGCTTGCTTGCGTGCATGCATGCTTGCTTGCATGCTTGCATGATTGCTTGCTTGCCTGTATGCTTGCTTGCATGATATCTTGGTTCTTTGGAATACTTATGATACACGCGAGCGAAGCCGCGGGCAAAAGCTAGTGTATTATATAAGTGACACTAAAAAAAGAAGAATTCTTAAAAAATTAGCTTTCCGTATCGCTGACTATCATCAGTTTACGTCCACTTGTTTAGAAGTAATTGGCAAAAATGTGTTTTTTATTTTTCCTGAAAAGTTACGTTTTTGCGATTATCATTTTATTCGCCGGAGGCGGCGACATGTTCTATACACAGTTCTAAGATGCAGTGTAGGTAGGCCTCAAACAAGATGGAGCCACGACCTGGTTAAGGTTGCGGGAATGCGTTGGATGCGGATGGCGCAGAGCCGATCTGTTTGGCGAGCCTTGGCAGAGGCCTATGTCCAGTAGTGGACTTCTTTCGGCTGAAATGATGATGATATTGGTAGTTACTCATTTCCTTGCAATAAATAAAATGATTGATTGATTAATTGATTCAATGATAAATAATAGACCTGAAATAGCCTACTGTCTCTTTCTCTCTCCGTCCCTTCGTGTCTGGGGTGACAAGGCGGCCGGCACTTATCGGGACTCTCCCGACTTCGCAAAAACGGAACGAGCTGCTAATGTGACAAAGCTCGAGGTGAGACGTTTGAAGTTAGCATTTTATTCGGAGTCCCGAAGTATGGCCACATTAAATCAAAGTGCTTTTTTCGTGAAAAAAGTGTTTATACTCATTGTTACATCGTCATAATCATAATTTCAGCCGAAAGACGCCCACTGCCTGAACATAGGCCTCACACTAGGTTTGCCAAACAGACCAATCCTGCGCCATCGGCATTAAACCTTAACTAAGCTATCGCTCCATCTTGTGTGAGGCCTACCTACACTGCGTCTTTCTGTCCGACTCAAGAACCTTTTGAACCCATTGCAAATCAGTTCCATGAGCGATGGCAGTAGGCAGCAGCCATGATGTTAGCCTTCACTGCAAAGTTTGTAGCGGCCAGATTGTAAGTACCATTACCCCCTCGTCACAGTCGGTTCCACGCAACGGCAAAAGTGATGAAACAACTGCACACCGGCGCGTGGAACTGCGCGGCTGATTTCGAATTGAAGGCTGGTCATGAAGCGGCGGTCCACTCATTCCTTCAGTGGCACGGTCTGAAGCAGAGCTCTGCCAAGTCTCCTCCAAATACCCATAACGTTTAATGAAGTATTAAGTCCGTTTATTGTAAGTACTTTTTGAAATCTCTTTTCAACGTTCGTTTGCCTTTTTATGCCATTTTTATTTACTTGTATCTTTACGGAGCATCAAAAGGCGCAGCTACAAGCTCATGGCAAAATTCAAAGGCGATTTCTCACATTTATATTTTTAAAAATTCAGAGGTACAAGCCCGACCTGGAAAACAGGACACTGTTTTTGAGAGGCCATAGTTGGACTCACGAGGCTACCACGTTTTCACCTTCCTTTATTTCCACTGACTTGGTGTTATCATGCTGAAAATATTTATTTATTTACTTATTTTCGGAGAACCAACAGCTACAAATTACAGAGTAGGTTAAACATGTAATAACATAGGAGCCAATTATAGGATCTCACAAATAGAACCAAGAGAAAAAAAAAGAAAAGTACAATTTCAAAAAAATACGCGAACAATCGCAAAGTTGTGCCACACAAATTTTGTTACAAAACGATATCAGAACTCGTCTCTTTACAAAAATAAAACATATTAGTAAAAAGCAGTCTCTACCTAGTACCTAAAATACTCAAGCTAATTTTGATATCCTTACGCGGTCCATAGAAAAGGGGATATTGGGAGACGGATAGAAGGACAACAAACTGATCCTATAAAAGTCCCGTTTTTCCTTTTGAGATAAGTAAACTAAATAAGCAAAATAAAAAACATAATTTTTACTGTCAAGCCGTTTCTCTTAAACTTAAATATTTAAAGATCCTTTAATGACAACCGCATTAAGTACATCACGCCAAATTTAAATCTCTAGAGACATTTAACTGCAACTTTAACTCCAGTTCGAGATAAACAGGCCATTATAACAAACCAGAGACCATTTCGGAAGTGACTTTGGAACTTCAAAGTAAATACTGAATAAGCTTTTTGATAATTAAGCGACAAAGAATTAAAATAGATGATTATAGCGTATTGCCGTCTCAAATATTAATCTGAGTGCTTAAAAACTGTAATTAACGTTTGCGTGAATAAGACTTAATTATACAAGGTGCATAAATAAATAAAAATAAATATCACGGGACAGTGAATAAAAAAAACATGACTTATCTTAGAGCATTAAACCTACTAGAAAGTGTCAATTTTTTTCTGTTTAAAACTTGAGTGCGCGTCGCTCCTCCCTTTTAATTAATGCTGTAAGTCAGAGTCTTTACGTTTGTATACAAAGTAAGCAAATCTTGCAGTATGGTATGTTATGTACTAGCCAACGAATAAAATAAACATACTCGCATGTTATAATTTGGGACCCATTTCGAAAAAAATATTCTTTGAATTCCTATACAATATGACAGGACTGTCAAACTTAAGTGGGTCCCAAATTAAAGTTCGTGACTGTACTTTCGTATTAATTACCCAAGATCGGAGAACAAGCATTCGTATTTTGCATACATACTCGTAATGTCTTTCCCGACTTAGGATCAAACCTGCGATCTCAAGCTTTATAGTCAGGCACTCTAACCGCTCGCCTTTCCAGTCTTAAAAACTTAGGTTGTATTTTCACCGCGCAAACTATACTAAAATTGATGCCTAAAATCTAAATCTCGGTCCCAACTACATTAAGAACTTGCTACCTAAGGTGATAAATCAGGGCAAACTTAGAGTCGTAAATAGCTTAACTTATTATAAACCATCGGATCCACTTAACGTTGGGTCAGAGAATTAATTTTACATTCAACTTAGTGCGTAAACATGGAGATTTACTTTGAAATTGAAATTAACATCGCTTATTCATTAATTTAAGGTTTGTGCACAGGATAATGAACAGAAGCGCGAATCACGGTCTACTAAGCCTCATTATCATCATTGCAGCCGAAAGACGTCGACTGCTGAACATAGGCCTCCCACAAGGCTCGCCATCCACATCCAACTCGTTCCCGCAACCTTAACCAGGTCGTCGCTCCATCTTGTTGGAGGCCTACCAACACTGCGTCTTCCGGTCCGTGGACGCCAATCGAGAACCTTTTTGCTCCATCGGCAATCAGTTCTACGAGCGATGTGCCCTACCCACCACCCACTGCCACTTGAGTCTGGCGATTCTTCGCGCTATTTAAGTATGTCGGTGACTTTTTTTAATGCGCGGATTTCATCACTTCTAATGCGATCTGCAGAGAAACTCCGAGCATAGCCCTCTCCATCGCCTTCTGAGTGACTTTAAGCTTTCTTATGAGGCCCATCGTTAGCGGCCACGTCTCAGTGCCATAAGTCCTTTGATCAATTATAACTGTAGATCCACAGTCGCGCGCCCGAAAATGTCCGAGCCAAATGTGCGCCACTTTGATAAAAGTGGCCTTCTTTTTTCTCAGAACGTTGCGTGAAATTGTCAAGTTTAGCTGTCAAGTGGAGTTTTGGCGCTACCGAAATTCGACTGTAATGAAGTAAAGACTAGGTTCAAATTTCTGTGTAGGTGATTATTTTATTTGTTACGCAACCAAATAAAAAAGTTCGGATATTCTTTGAAGGGGATTTTGTTCGGCAATGTGTATCTTCAGTTATAATTGATCAAAGCATAAGTCATCAGTAGCAACACACACTGGTCAAAGACTTTTGACTTGAGACATTGCGGTATATTATTATGACATGATATTGCGAAGCTCCCCGAAGTAGAAAGTAATTGTTTCATTTAATCGATATGGATCTCCGCACCGCCTGATTCAATAAAATATTGATTTTACTTACTTAAAAATAAAACGAACACAATTTTTTCTCGTCGATTCAGAGCACATAGAATACATTTCGTAAGCTCGAAGCGACCTTATCTTCCAGGGCCCAAGATTATTCGTCAACACACGTCCCGATTTGATTTGGTGGCTCACTATTTTTCCATATCATTTTTTTTCCATATCACATTTTTTTATCACATTTCCGTTTTCAATATTCGCCGCGGCGCCCGATGATGTCGAACGTGATGTTTTATTCATTGGGAGAGGTCAAGCGTTACGGGATGTGAGGAAAAAACACAATATGACAGCCGAGATATTGTGGCTTTTTATTATTCGTCTGTGGAATGATTAGGGGATGATTTTGGAAACAAGTTGGTGCGTTTTTAGGGCATTTGCGATAGTAGTTTGGGATCACTGACACAGATTACTGATTATTTTGTAACTGTGTAACAGCCGCTTCACCTTCAGACTACTCACCGCCCGAAGGTGTTAATAGCAGTTACAAAACACATTTTTTTTGAGTAAATCGAGATTCTTGCTTATGCTCGGAGTTTCTCTGCGGGATCGCATTAGAAATGATGAAATCCGCGCAAGAACTAAAGTCACGGACGTAGCTCGAAGAATCGCCATACTCAAGTGGCAGTGGGCAGGGCACATGGCTCGTAGAACTGATGGCTGATGGGGCAAAAAGGTTCTCGAGTGGCGTCCACGGACCCGGAAGACGCAGTGTAGGTAGGCCTCCAACAAGTTGGAGCGACGACCTGGTTAAGGTTGCGGGATCGCGTTGGATGCGGATGGCGCGGGACCGATCTGTTTGGCGAGCCTTGTGATGATGATTTTGATTGCTCGTTGGCAAACATTTTTTTTTTATAACTAAAAAAAAATTTAAAAACTTCCAACGCAGTTAAGTCTCAGATCCCTTCCGCAGCGTACAAAAGAGCTGATAACTTTGAAATGGCTGGACCAACTTTGATGAAACATGTCTAAGAACCTCGCCAAGAAACCTGCTTTCAAATAAAAAAACCGCATCCAAATCGGTTCACCCATTTGAAAGTTATAATGCCACAGTTAGACAAACAGACACACACACACACACACACTTGGCCGCTTACAACTCACCTGATGAAAATGAGACTAAAATTATCTCACTGGTTCAGTAATAACCTATTCACTCTCTAACCTTGAAGAGCCCTAGGTTTTATCTACTTATCTGGAAAACAGACGATGGGAGCTTCTTTTTGAAGTTTTGAGATTCTGTAAGTAACCCACAATTGACCTCGTTTGTGCGCCGTGGGTTATGATGGGCAGGACTCACAAATTTCTGCCTACTTAAATTATAAAATAAAGACCATACCAAGATATCAATTATGCTCATTCTATCTACGTCCTCCTCAAATGAGAGGGCGGTCCTAGTGTGAAATCTTCACATTCACCATTGAATTGCTTGACAAGTGTGTGTAGGTTCCTCACGATGTTTATTCTTCGCCGTAATTCCAATCAATATTAATAAAACTACCCTTGTTATCAGACCGGGCTTAAATAGTTAAAATTAATTACTACCTGGCCTAAGCCAACCGACAAATATGTCTTTCGGTCAACTCGCGGCGGTATGAATTTATAATAAATTGAATGCTAAACCCGCCCCTGGCTGCAGGAGGCAAATTTATTCAGAAATATGAGGGGCCCGGGGATGCCAAGGATGTATAAGATGTACAAGAAACGATACGAGTATCCTGAAAAAACCGGTTGTCTGTAAAGTCGGTTTACGGACGATAGTTTAACGTAACAATGTCATAACAAAACAATCAAAAAACAAAAATGAAACCAGGCGGTCACCCATCTATGTACTGACCGCGCCCGACGTTGCTTAACCTCGGTGATCGGACGAGAACCGGTGTTTTGTCAAATATCTTGAAAACGGTGCATCCTACGGCAAAATCAATGAAATTTTCATCCCCCCCTTAAATGATTAATTTGATTGTTTGTTTGCTTGAACACGCTAATCTCAGGAACTAACTACTAGTCCGATTTGAAAAAATCTTTCAGTGTTAGACATCCCATTTATCGAGGATTTTTTGTCATCACGCTATTACCAATAGGAGCAGAGCATCAATGATGAACGCGGACGAAGTCGCGGGCACCAGCTAGTATAATATATGTGTCCAAATCCATGTAGACGTTATACCGTGAAGAGGAACAAACGCACAAACACACGCACACACACTCACACACACACCCCACATACTTACTTTTATGTTAGTAGGATTATTAGTAGTAACACTTCTAGTAAACTAATGGTATAAGCCAGATAAGCCAGTAAAGCGAAAACAATACAGCCACCGCAGCTATAAGGTAAGCGGCCAGGCTGTGCCGAACCTTTTAAAAATACACTTGCAACGTGGTTCCTTTCAGTGGCCACTTTACCTTTGTAAAGCGGGACTTTGCGCAGCACTGGCCAGTAATAATACTTTGAGAAAAGGAGAAAAAAAGAACTAATGAAATTGTAAGATTAATAGTTGATTGTGCAACACATCCATGAAACGCGCTATTACACTCGAGGCGTTTTTATTCGTTTGAGCCCCAGGCGAGGGTTGATTGATAATTAAGTCGTGGTGTAATGGGTTTCAATGGGTTTAGAGGTAATCATGAGGTAGCCTGCACACAGCTGTGATGAAATTCAATGATATGTGTAAAGTTTCCGATACGGCCCTAGCCCTCTAAGTCTGGGAGAACACCTGTGCCCTGCAGTGGCATGTGGTTCACCCTGTTTTGACCTAATCTTGTAAGTAATAAAATTCTATGTGGCATAATCTATATAGCCAAATTAGGCTTTTCACATGAACTGTTATCGCAGAATATCAATTGTCATAGTTTGATTATGCAGAATTTCGTTAGTCCTAATATTATTTGGTCATATTTTATAAGCATAAATTAAATGAACACTAAATTGTTTCTTTAAAATAATTTCACTTTCCAGATGGTCTTAAAATTATAAATTATAACTAACACCAAAGCCTTTGAACCTAACCATTCAGTGTAGCAACTTGCTTTCGCTTGTGCCTAAAATACCACATTCCCAAAATACCAGATTTTTCAAAATAAACCTACATACCACATTTCTAGCTTATCTTTATCTATCATACTCTCGTTGGACCACATTACAAAATCGAAGATTACTCACGTTATTGATTTCTTTGGTGGAATGTCTTACTTTGGGCATCTAGTAAAATGTGAGGTAATGAGGTATTTTGAAAAATGTAGTATTTTGGGAAAATAGTGTTTTAGGTACGGTGCTTGCTTCCAATGAGATCGTCGACGAACCTCACGATACTAACGCCATCTCTAGTGATCTTCCACTTGTCAAAAAACCCTCATTATTTAACCGTATCTGTCTTGAAACAACGCAAGTCAGAACCGCAGACACGCCCAAATATGAGGGGTAGAAACCTCTGCCACGCATGAATATCAAATGATCCCACATCACACGAGACGCCGTTGATATGCAGATATCAATCTTGCCTAAACACGGTTGTTCGTGGAACGTTTTTATTAAAAATAAACGCGCGCCCTTGTCTTGGCTTGAATACCAGAATGTATTACATGGTTGGCGGAGCGCGGTAGGCTTAGAGCTACTACGGAACTTTTTTAATATCCTACTAATATTAGTACATATTATTATGTCTTTATATAAAGGAGAATGTTTGTGAAGATGTTTGAATATTTGCATGTCTACAAGAAATTCAATGGTGTGTGTGAAGTTCCCGATCCCTATTGAGCCTGCGTGGGAAGGACTATATAGATCAATTTACCAATATTATTTTTCCCCAATATTTTTAGTCCCATTCGCATTTTTCCCACTATGATTTTTTACTGAAGCTTATTTTCACAGTAGTGTCTTTTCCCAATTTTAATCGACATGGGAAGAGTGTCGAAGGAGTTTCCTTTTGGCCCTGCGGGCCGATGCAAACTTAACATAACCTAAGTCTACCTATGTTTTTTTGCCGATTAAAATCTTATAAAAATATCGTGTCACGGTGTTTGTTATCGAACTCCTCCGAAAAGGCTCGACCAATTTTTATGAAACTTTTTTCTCTATACTTGGTAAGTCTGAGAAAAGGTCGTAGGCTATTTTTTATACCCCTATTCTTCGCGGACGGAGTCGTGGGCAACAGCTAGTAATCTATAAAAAACATTCACTCCCTACATCCCGGCCTATGTAGTAATGTACTATTCCAAGCTTCAGTACATCGACTATTAGCATTTTGTACTTTCTACACTATCTATCTATCGCTGTCGATATTAAATTTCAGATGTAAGTATTGTGATGCGTACCCATGCCTAACACGTTTTCTACTTTTTATTTGAACTGCAACTTTCTACAAACTCGCCTTCTAACCGTATAGAGTACCAACGGTAACGCTCCGTTTAATGCCCGTTCATTTGGTCCCGTCATTTGTCAGTGCAGTGTTACTTTAAGACGCTAACAGCTCAAACGTCACGCTACGTTATAAGAGATAACAGACAACCAAGGGTACACACTTCATTTACTGGCGTTAAATCTTCTTGGTCTAGAAACAACTATAACTTCAAATAGTCGTTGCACATGCCAATCCCGTTTATTCCCTATCCCGTGGGAATTTCTGAATATCTTGAAATTAAATTTTTACTCTTATTGACACCTACTTGCATGCCAAAGAAGAGTATAGTTATATAGATAGAAGAAGAATAACGGTCTGAGATGCAGTTCTCCCTTTATAGCTGTTCATACGAATGGGTTGCAGCAATACGGCGATATTTAATTAAAATACCTATTTTTCTAAGTCTCTCAGGCGTTTGTATACTCTTAAATTCTAACACAAACATTTTTTATGTAAACGAGATCATCTTTGAACTGGTCCCGTGAATTATTCTTAATGAATGTGGTTTTTAGTTGGCATTTGAAAAGGGATCGAGATAGCGTAGAACAAACAAACCGCTTATGGTTCTGCGACAGCGAAATATCAAAGAGTTAAAGGATAAAAATCTCTTTGAAGTTTTGAAGAAAAGTGCAGGGAGTCGAAATAAATAAATATTTAAGTTCGGGTAAAACGTTTTTCTATTTTCTGTGGTATTGTTTTAATACTACCTTTTACTCGTAGCTTCGTTGGCGTGATCCACTAAGTCTGGTAGTTGAATTAAAATTTCGGGATATTACAAATTCCCACTGGAATTCTCAAAAAATTAAATGGATTTAGATGAATTTGGTATACCGATAGCTGGATCGTTAGAATCCTACTAATATTATAAGTTGTGAAGATGTTTGGATACTAGGATGTTTAGACGTTTGTTACTCAATCACGCAATCTGAACGGATTTATCTTCCTACATAAAAATTGATATTGAGATAGTTGGAGACCTTAGTTATTATGTTAACAAACAAACAACAATCAAATCTTTCCTCTTTATAATATTAGTATAGAAAAAACAATATCTTACTGACACAGCACACAGGGTATACAGGATAGGACAGGATAGGATGGGACAGGATGTTAATACATAGGAGAGTTTTTATCCCGGAAACTTGCATAGTTCCCGGTCTATATACGTCTCACTGCAAGCCAGAAGCCTCCCCTCACAGCGTGAGGGTCCACAGCACCTGCTGCTGCTTTAGTCACTGAACTGGCATAGGAACTACGGTCCAAACCCTTTGATTCAGACTAAGTATAAACAATTTAACGACCGCTTTAGCCTAGTTGGTACCCTGCCTACGAAGCAAGAGGTCCTGGGTTCAAATCCCGGTAAGGACATTTATTTGTGTGATGAGCACGAATATTTGTTCCTGAGCTATGGATGTTTTCTATGTATTTAAGTATATATTTATCTATATAAGTATGTTTATCGTCGTCTAGTACCCATAGTACAAGCTTTGCTTAGTTTGGGACTAGGTCGATTTGTGTAAGATTGTCCCCTAATATTTATTTATTTTATTTATTTATTTATGTTTAGGAATTATTATTATTTTTATAAAATCCTTCCTACGTGTCATTCATTCCAGTCATGAATGTGCAAGTCCAGTTTAGACGTGCAAGATAAACTGTACAAATTGCATTACATAGCGGCGCACGATTGACCACTTTACTCGTTCGTTTCACTGCCTCGCAATGTAATGCAACTCCACGTTTTTTCTCGCAAGTCTAAACTCGACTTAAAGGTGAACACTCGTAGTTTGAAACAAAATATGATCTAAAACTAAAAAGATAAATTTAAAATTTTTCGTTATGAGAGTCTAAGCTGCCTTACCTAGTATGTAGGTAAGTTAAATTACTAGGTCCACTCCTGTTGGCTCGAGCTGAGGCATCGACTTTAAACAGATTAGATTAGTAGAAAAATATTTTCATGCTTATTGTGGTCGGTTCAATTTTTATTTCATACTTAGCTTTTTTTGGGTGTTTTTTGAAGGCGGTTTTTTTTTTATTATTTTTTTTAATTAGCATTATAAATAGGGTAAACAATCTTGATCTTTTTATTGAAAGACGCTTTTAAAAAAATAGTAGCTACTTATTACTTATGAAACCAAAATAATGTAAATGACCATAATAAGGCCCTTGCCAATTGTTGCATATTTGCTCTGACTTATTTTTCAAAAGTGTTTTTCAATAAAAAGACACGTCAAGATCGCTTACCTTCTTTCTAACGCTAAAAAAACCGGCCAAGTGCGGGTCGGACTCGCGCACGAAGGGTTCCGTACAATTATCTATAAAAATCACGTTTGTTGTATGGGAGCCCCCCTTAAATATTTTTTTATTTTAATTTAATGATTTATTTTTAAAGTCAATACATAACTAAATATTCTGTGAATATTTCAAGCTTCTACCTGTTGCCGTTATCAATATCAAGCAAAAACGAGCTAAAAAATCACGTTTGTTGTATGGGAGCCCCCTTAAATATTTATTTTATTCCATTTTTTAGTATTTGTTGTTATAGCAGCAACCGAAATACATCATCTGTGAAAATTTCAACTCTCTAGCTATCATGGTTCCCGAGATACAGCCTGGTGACAGACGGACGGACGGACGGACGGACAGCGGAGCCTCAGTAATAGGGTTCCCGTTTTTCCCTTTGGGTACGGAACCCTAAAAACGAAGTCTTGGCTACGTGCACGACGGTGGCGCCGCGTAGCGTTGACAACATTTCCTCCCTATTTACTTCCAATTCTTGCCATGTTGTGCGCTGCGATCGTTTTCTGTACCCCACCACCCGCTTCGCACATAGCCAATAGGAGCGGCGAACTAGCTGCGCACTCGCGACGATTTCGTAAAATTACATAAAGTTTACCACTGACAGATGGTTTGTCTTCATTTCATATTCAACTTTAACGACCTACAAAAAAAGCCAAGTTTAGAATACTGTTACCCACGTTTGCAGATTTTGTAATAGCTACTTTATTTGTATGATGTTAAAGTTGGAAATAAAATGAAGGCAAGCCATCTGTCAGTGGTAAACTAAAAGTAAACGTAGGTATTGTACGCGAAATCGTGACGTGCTCGCGACAAACTCGCTGCGCGCTCGCCTAACTTTTAACTCGTCTGCAAATCGGCAGTGTTATAAGGCCCTATAGGTTAACGCAAGCGAAGTTGAAGAAGACAAAGAAGTTAGAATGTCAGTAATCTACCTGACCTAAGTAGGTACACGGTCAAACGAAGCTCAAAGAATAAGTTATACGTCTACAAAAGCATTCCTGCCTTGGGAATTTCCACAGAAATATTCCAGACACATTTCAGAAAGTTTGTGGACAGCCACATACTGCAGGATAATCTTTGTAAAAATACATGACGAGGTAAAAATGCTAATATAATGTAAAGTTAAATACCCATATAGTGGCTAGAGCTGTGATCTCACAAGTGATTCATCATTATCATTTCAGCCGAAATACGTCCACTGATAAACATAGGCCTCCCCTCAAGGCTCGCCAAACAGATTCGCCCTGCGCCATCTGCATCCAATGCGTCCCCGCCACTTTAACCAGGTCGTCGCTCCATCTTGTTGGAGGCCTACCTACACTGCGTCTTCCGGTCCGTAGACGCCACTCGAGTACCTTTTTGCCCCATCAGCCATCAGTTTTACGAGCGATGTGCCAAGCCCAGTGCCACTTTGAGAATTATACCGAAGTGTCCTCAAGATATGATATTGTATCGAGCCACTATTACTTATCGGATATCCTGTATATTTCAATACCATTAGCAAAACCGCTATAGATCACTACCCATTTAAAACAAAGAATTATTAATGCATGCAAACTCTTTTTAGACAACCTAAGAACTGGCTGGTTTAACGCCACAAATAGCTTCCAAGATAAACGAAAATATTTATATTTGAATTTAGAATGGAACCGACAAAGACAGTTTGTTCCGCCACGGACCCCGGGGAGGGGTCGTGATCGTGAGCCTTTTGTAGTCCTGTAAACGAAGTCTTCTATAGACTCCTATGATCATATTTGAATATAGTATTTCTTAGAAGCGTTCCAAGGATGATACTAAGGCAGCTAAGGCTGTGTTTAGACCCGTATAGCAAAAATTATGCGTGTGAACACCCCAATGTTTGTGTTGGCGTTTTGAAAGATGACGCAAGAAATTTGAAATTCGAAATTCGTACCTCTGAGTTTACACACACAGAAACAATATGTTTGTGCATCGACGCACATGATCATGAGAACTTCGCGCTTCTGAAATATAACTATAAATTGAAAATTTTAAAAACTCCCAACGCAATTATGTCACTCGTATGTTTGACATTAAGTCAATGCCCGTTATGCGTCTAAGATCCCTTCCGCAGCTAACAAAAGAGCTGATAACTTTGAAACGGCTAAACCGATTTTGATGAAACATGAAACATCCAATCCAAATCGGTGCACCACGTTAAGAGCTATGATGCCACTGATTGATAAGCCATTTCGGAGGAGTTCGATAATAAACACCGTGACACGAGATTTTTATATATTAGAAGATTTCGTGACACGGTGTTTGCTATCAAACTCCTCCGAAACGGCTTGACTGATTTTTATGCAAACTGAAACTTTTTTCTCTATATTTGGTAGGTGTGAGAATAGGCGTAGACTATTTAAAACCCCTATTATTCGCGGACGGAGTCGCGGGCTACAGCTCGTATTAGTATAATTCTCTACATAAATTTTATTCCATCAAAATAAAAACAAGCAAATAAAAATATTTTCCTTAAAAAACCTGGGGCTTTGAAAGTAAACGAACAAATACTCAGAGCAAAGTAAAAGTGCGGGATTTAATTTAAACGAAATAAAATCTGCGCCGTTCCTTGACCTCACTTTGCAGTGCATTTCTAATTTGTACTTGCCAGGGTTCCACGGTCATTAGTACCCGCACCATTCAAAATATCATCAGAAATCGAAAAAGAAACCTATGGGTGTCAACCAGTTTATAATAACACCGGCATTCGTGGCAGGGTGAATCAACTTTTGCTTGCTATGGTTACACAAATTTTGTCTCCTGGACAACCCAAGCATTTTTCTATGAAACAGTACGAATATGTCACTTGGACAACCGGGAACAGAGTAAAGGACTGCTGCCTTTTACCCACGACTTCGTGCGAGAAAAATTAAAATGTTTGATAAAGCTTCTTTATCTCCTTTCATTGAATAAAACAAAAAATCCTGAAGTTAGTTTTTTACTGTTATTATAATATATGGGTGAAAAAGTTTTTCGGCACCCGTTCCTATGGTTACACAAATTCTGTCTCCTGGACAACCCAATCATTTTTTTATGAAGCAGTATGAAGATGTCACTTGGACAACCGGGAATAGACTAAACAACACAAAAAAGTTGATTCACCGAGAAACTCTAGTTGAGAACGGGTTTTTTATCGCATTCACTGCCAGAAACGCATGTAACAAGCGTTTTCATAACTTTCACTTAGTGCCGCTGTCACAGTTTGCAAGTCATTTAAACGCACATGTGCGTTTGTGGCACCTGAAGAAATCTCGAGTCTGACAGCCGGCAGCGAATGCGGTATTAATGTGGACTGCTGCCTTTTACCCACGACTTCGTGCGAGAAAAAAATTAAAATGTTTGGAAAAGCTTCCTTATCTCCTTTCATTGAATAAAAGAAAAAATCCTGAAGTTAGTTCTTTACTGTTATAATATATGGGTGCAAAAGTTTTTTTGGCACCCGTTCCTATGGTTACACAAATTTTGTCTCCTGAACAACCCAAGCATTTTTCTATGAAACAGTGTGAAGATGTCACTTAAACAACCGGGAACAGAGTAAACAACACAAAAAAGTTGATTCACCCAGCAACTCTAGATGAAAACGGGTTTTTTATCGCATTCAGAAGCGTTTTCATAACTTACACCTAGTGCCGCTGTCATATTTTGTCAGTCGTTTGTGGCACCTGAAGAAATCACGAGTCTGACAGCCGGCAGCGAATGTGGTATTAATGTGGACCGCTGTCGTTTACCCACGACTTCGTGCGAGAAAAATTAAAATGTTTGGAAAAGCTTCTAAGTTAGTTTTTTACTGTTTTCTTGGCACCCTTTCTTATAGTTACACAAATTCTGTCTCCTGGACAACCCAAGCATTTTTCTATGAAGCAGTATGAAGATGTCACTTGGACAACTGGGAACAGAGTAAACAACACAAAAAAGTTGATTCACCGAGCAACTCTAGTTGAGAACGAGTTTTTTATCGCATTACTGCCAGAAACGCATGTGACAAGCGTTTTCATAACTTCCACCTAGCGCCGCTCGCTGTTATATTTTGTCAGTCACTTGAACGCACATGTGCGTTTGTGGCACCTGAAGAAATCTCGAGTCTGACAGCTGGCAACGAATGCGTTATTAATGTAGACTGCTGCCTTTCACCCGCGACTTCGTCCGAGAAAAATTAAAATATGCATACGACGTCCAGATTTCAGATTAGGACGCAAGTTTGGTAGACAATAATCTTGGTCTAAGTTGTTTATTAACCCATACTTTTGTGCGTAGCCTACCACGTCGTCGCAGCCTTGCCGATGCGGATGTCAATCTCCGCATCAAGTGATAGATTGCTCGACACAGTCGACCCCAAGTAGCAAAACGAGCAGACGGGTCACCTGATGGAGAGCGATCACCGTCGCCCATGGACACCCGCAACACGGGGGGCATCACAGGTGCGTTGCCGACCCTTTTAGGAATTGGTAAGCTCGTTTACTACTTACTTCCAAGGGTGTACTTTCCAGCAAGATGGTCGGCAGGTAGGTTCCCTGGGCTAGGATTACGGTCTTCTTTGCATTGATAACTAGACATGAAGAACAGAGAACAAGCGTAAGCAAATTTATTTATTTTTATATATGGGGGGCCAACGAGCAGACGGGTCACCTGATGGAGAGCGATCGCCGTCGCCCATAGACACCCGCAACACGAGGGGAATTACAAGTGCATTGCCGACTCTTTTAGGAATTGGTAGGCTCGTTTTTTAAAGATCCCTAAGTTGTAACGCTCCGGAAATGTTGCCGCAGTAAGCTGATTCTAGATCTTCGCCATGCGAAGAAAGAAGTTTCGCTTAAAACGCACGGTACTGCCAATCATCAAGATGGTGAGGATAGAAAGACAGACGGTTCCTCGAAGTGCGGTTGTGGAATTTAGCCGCAGGCAGCAATTCGAACAGAGACGCCACATCCCTCCGCAAAGCCAAAGGATCGAATAGGTCAGAGAGTGCCTGATTATCGACAAATCGAGCAGCTCTACATTGGATGCGGTCAAATGGAAGAATTTAGTACTTGGGTGCCCCGGCCCAAAGATGAGAACAGTACTCCATGTGCGGCCTAACCTGCGCCTTATAGAGTTGTAAGCGATGGGCTGGCGAGAAGTACTGTCCCGATCTATTAAGCACCCCCCAATATGTCCAATTTAGGTAAATCCTGGAGTTAGATTCTAATGCCAGTGCCTAATGGTTGCATGCGAAGCCGTGGGGTGAAATCTAGTGGTGAAATAAATGACAGCATAAAAATTCCGCCCGCACTTAATTACTCAAACGATTTTATGTTCCATTCGCCTTTGAGCGTTCCAGGGCATAGTAATTAACACATACGTTGCACAAACGCGGTAGAAACTATGGCGTATTTAGTCCGCTACCTTAGATTTAACAAGAAACTGCAATATATTTTTAATTCCATGCTTCATCATCATCATCATCATCATCATCCCAGCCTATGTACGTCCCACTGCATGGCACAGGCCTCCTCTCAGAATGAGAGAGCTTGGGCCGTAGATCCCACGAGGGTCGGTGTGAATTGGGAACTTCACACACACCATTGAAATTCTTCGCAGGTGTATGCCGGTTTGATGTTCACGATGTTTTCCTTCACCGTAAACTTCATGGTAAATTTGACATGTAATTTCGCACATAAATTTCGAAAACTCAGAGGTCCGAGCCGGGATTTGAACCCACGACTCTCTGCTTGAGAGGCCATAAGTAAAACCACTAGACCAACACGGTTTAGTGCATTCTATTGAAATGCAAAATAGATGGACCAATACCGGGTCACTGGGACAAACTGCATTCTGCGTACACGTATAGGATGACAGGTATACAGTAAGCAAATTTTTATTTAGAACTACCACTTAGTAAATAAGGTCTTACTGACATAGTAATGAATGAGTCGTCAAGTTACTCGAAATAAATGAGTTATTATTGTTATTACTAGTTGTTGCCCACGCCTCGGTCTGTCAAGAATAGGGGTATAAAAAATAGCCTACGACCTATTCTCAGACCTACCAAATATAGACATAAAAATCGGTCTAGCCGTTTGGGAAGAGTTTGATAACAAACACTGTGACACGAGATTTAGATTAGGGAGCAACTTTGTAGTACGTTTTAAGGTGCGACCAAACCGCCGCTTAAAAAACGGTGACGGTACGGAATCGTAGTGACGCACCGTAAACGTGAAATTTACCGCATGCTCTCCATAGTAAAGTTTTGACGTTTACGGTGCGTCACTGCGATTCCGTAACGTCACCGTTTTTTAAGCGGGCGTTTGGTCGCGCCCTTATTCAGGAGTTCAGTATGGCAGCTCTTGATGTATCTTTTAAATGAGTTCTGAGACAGTTTTCATGCATCTTTGGGCACTTTCTTTTAAGAACCTCACGTAATTCCCTAGAAAATACTTGCTGGCCTTCCAGCACATGAAATATAGTTGCATTCTACGTTGGGATCTTACCCTATCACAGTCTTCAATAGACTTCATGTTGTTTATTATCATCTTGGTCAAAATAGCGTGTAAGTTGCTCAAAGCAAAAGAAAGCCCATAAAACATAAATGTTGAATAGTTTACCATAATAGCTTAATTGAATAGATACACCCGATTCACGCCGGCGGCTATCACGAAGACATAAATAAAATAATGACCCAAAAACTTTCAACTTAGACAAACACAGAAATTGTTTCAAGAGAGGAATCCTTTGAGCGTAACAAAGCGATAACTTTCTTGCCTATAATCTCGTCTTAGTTACCAATAGGGAAAGTCCATTTTCCGGCATCGGAAAGTGAGAAAATTCAACGATCACGCTAGCTATGTACAACTTTAAATGTGCAAGTGGCAAAGGTTCTATTACTAAAGTGTTACGGTTGTTTATTAACGTTCTGGGGTGTGCTATTTGGTTTTGTCAGTGGTATATTTGTTACCCTCTTCTACGGAACGACGAGATAATTTATTGAGGTACGGTGACCACTTTTTTCTCACCCTTTACTCTGTCTGTAAGTAGTGTTCGTCTTGTGTTTAGCTCGTAAAAAGTTCAAGAAAGTGTTTCGGATGGCCTAAGGGAATATATATTTTGAAACTCAATTAATTTGTTTACGATAGGGTGGGAGTTAGAGCGCGAAATGTTATTAATAACATGGTGCTGACTGGATTTTTTATTTGTAGACGTTTACCGTTTACTATTAAAATAAAGTACCTAATATCTAAGGAGTATAACAAAATTAATGATTATACTAATGGACAGGGATGTTTGGAAATAACTCAGATTCGCATTGGCGATCCCTTTGTTTCAAAAAGCGTATCTGCTGTTAGTATTCTTTTTGTTATTTGCTAAGTTTTTATTTCACACGAAACGGCGGTAGCTTAAATTTATTGTGAGCGACTTTACAAAGGGCCGGGCTGCGTTCCCGCCTAACTTTAAGTTATTAGAATGTTTTTTTGTTTTTAAGTTTGTTTTATCGAAGGTTGAGTGATGCGTCACAATATCAAAATTAGTGAAATTGCTGATAATTCACTACAGTAGCCGGAATAATCCTTGGCGTAATTTGTTGCGGTTTAATGGTTCAGATACGATTAAACTGATCAAGTGATACATACTTCCGGTTTGTACCTATTTAGGTTTTGTTGCGAAATGCACTTTCCGCTGGCGTTCGTGTCATCACAATGTGTTGTTTGTTTTTTTTTTTTTTTTTTTTTTGTGTTTAGTTTTTAAATGGGTCCCACTGAAAGCAGCGTTGCGGCTTGCCGCAAAATTATGCTGAGAGGGGGGGCCCAATTTATACTATTCGATGATTTTTTTAATTTGTATCTTGGCCTGTCAACTTCCTGTCTCTCTCACTCTCTAACAATACAATACATACATAGTATTTCAATTGTTTTGAGAGGCCTAACTTCTTGCCAAATTTCATAATCCTAGTCCCCAGCAAATTATATCCTAAGGGTTTTAGATCGAGAGATTTTTGTTTGAAAATATAGTTACAAAAAGTTGTATAATTTTGATGGTGTCAATGCACTAGCTTTTTAGAACTCTATATACCTTACTAATTATGATATTAAACGGGACTTATCACGCAAATAATATTTACCTCGACGTTATACCTTGAAAATCCCGCATTTTTTTTCCTATTTCTTGTCTGCGTCATTAAGGAAATATCTATGCACAACTGCAATTTTCTTTTGACTGATTTGGGCTATGTGTTGATGAATCAGTTTAGTCTGTTAATTATTATCATGTTATGAGTCAGTAGCTATTTATTTTGAAAAGAGAAACATTTAACATCTCGAAACAAAGGTCTTTTTTTGTTAATATAAATTCACGTTAAAAAAAGCTGCCAGTTCTGATAAAATATGGGCCATGTGATACGCAAGCTTACAGGACACTGGCTGTTTGCCAGCTTTTTTTCAATTTTGGAACAGTTTTAATCAGGCGGAGAATGTTGAAGCGGCATATTTGTTTTTAAATTTCGATGGCCAGTGTCAATTGTGCTGAACTTAAAAAAATAAGAATGATCCCTAATCTCAAATAGCGTATACATTATAATGTGTTAAAAAATGTAGTTGTATCAAATACTTTAGATGTATGTAATTTAATAATAATATATGTGTATGTGTGTTTGAAAAAAATAAACCTTGTTGAGTTTCTTGCCGGATTCTTCTCAACAGGGTTTTTCCGAACCGGTGGTAGATTCTTAGGTAAAAGATGCCTCTTAGATTATTTTGTCACAAAATTGAATTTTATCAAGCAATTTCTGTTGCTTAGACGTCAAATTGGATACTTGAATTTTGATGAAGTTCGTAATTTATTTCAATTGGGTAATATACATATAGGTGCATTACCGTATCCAAGTCGTGCTAGCTTAGTGGTTTGGCCTATAGCCTTTTAAGCAGAGAGTCGTGGGTTCGAACCCAGGCTCGTACTTCTGAGTTTTTCGAAATTTGTGTCCGAAAGTACATTTGAAATTTACGGTGTCTGTGAAGTTTTCAATCCAAACTGGGCCCGCATGGGGACTACGGCCCAAGCCCTGTAATTCTATCCTAGACTTGTTGTAGAATCCGATAGCGATTAAAACCAAACTACAGTAACAACCTGCAATTTAACCCTTAACAGATATTTACGTGACTAAAAGAATACAACATTAAGAAAGTGTGTTTAAAAAAAATTCTAATATAAAAATTACCTTTGCCGACACCAAAAACGAATTTTTTTTTCTTCTGATGTGTTTGAAGTCGGTGCATGAGCCAGCAGGAGTGGACCTTACTTACATTTTCTCTGCCTTTTTAAATGTCAGTTCAATTAAAAAGCATGGAAATTAGTTGACATCCAAATCTAATCTATCTAATTTATTGAATCAGGCTTTACTTTGCGAAGGTCCATATTAATGAACCGCAACAATTACTTTGCTCACCCGCGACCTTACGATAGTTACGTTTATGTAAGAAATGCGTATTCATGCAGTTCCTCCACCTCCACACTGTACGAACACACAAAAATCACACAAACTTAACCATCACCACCACCAAACTACACTGACGCGTTTTGAACTCAACCAGAGCTCATCTTCAGAGTTAATACCACAACCGTATGCTATGCTACCAAATGTTAAACTCCAAGTGTTAGGGCCTAAGCACACAGCGTATTTTTAACGCGCAGACGACGCACAGATGACGCGCGTATACGCGCTTCAAGCGAGATTCGAACGCAGCCTTGTAACCTAAGCACACGGAGCGATTGTGAACCGTGCGTCCACTGCGCGTATACGCGCAGATACAGCGATACAGACGCGCTATAGCCGCTCGTACCTTCCGCGTTTTGATCATCAGAGACTCCGAAACTCGTCAGTTGTACAATGGCCTCGGTTGAGACTATACTGCTTACGCTGGCTTTAGTACTGCTTTTAAAAAGGAAAAAACGTTAAAATAAGCGAATGTATTGGATTGGATTGATTGGGACGAGTGAAAGAAGATTGTTTGGCGCGCCCCTCCTCTGCCCCCCCCCCCCCTCCCCCGTTTATACGCGCTTCAAACTAGTTTCGAACGCGCTTCACACGCGCGTTTGTATCGCGTTTTAAGCACGTTAAGCGCGTACAAACGCAAATCGGGGCATCTACGGCGCAGACGACGTGCGTTCCTGAAACGCGCGTCGTCTGCGCGTTTAAAATACGCCGTGTGCTTAGGCCCTTAGTGTTAGTTTAACATTTTGGGAGCATAGCATACAGTTGTGGTGTTAACTCTGAAGATGAGCTCTGGTTGAGTTCGAAACGCGTTAATGTAGTTTGGTGGTGGTGCATGCATAGCGTTATGTGTGTGATCTATGATGATCCTCGGTGCACAAGTCTGACTCGAACTTTGCCGCCATTTTTAATAATCACAATATTGTTTCATTCAGGTACACTGTAACCCAACTATCCTCCACGACCCATGTCAAGCCAGTAGGCCTGGCACAGAGCCAACGAAGTTGCAATTAGCAGGGACTACCGTTGCATACTAAATTGTGAAACAAAGACTGAACTTTGAAGCAAAAACGTTAACTTGGTCCTGCTGCTGTTGTCTACATTGTGCCAATCGGGTTCAGTTGTTTTTGTTCGATTCACGAACAGTTGAACTTGGAAGCCGCGTCAAACCGTTTGTCGTTTGTTTCTATTTCTTATTTAATTCGATTTTCAAATTCAATTCAAATAATTTATTATCAAGTAACATGACTCATTGTGTTAGTGGACAAACTTATTTCTAGAGTTAGTTAAATAATAGAAATAATAATAACTATACTACTAAGAAGAAGTGTGGAGTTTTGTCCACTTCTTTAACAGCGGAGAATCCCACCGGTCATTCAGTGCGCTTAGGATTCTGTTAGGGCTGACGCGGTTACGGGCATGGAGCGAAGCGCACCTCTTACGCAGGACGGCTGCAAAACCATCCACCTGCGCCTCCGCAAACATGCCCGACGCACTGTCGGTGACGGCGCACTGACGGTGGTACGGCCACCCACATCATCATCATTTCAGCCCACGGACATGGAGCGAAGAGCACCTCTTACGCTGGGCGGCTGCAAAACCATCCACCTGCGCCTCCACAAACATGCCCGACGCACTGACGGTGGCGGCGTAATGACGGTGGTACGGCCACCCACATCATCATCATTTCAGCCATACGAAGTCCATAGACATAGGCCTTTCTTATTTGTATCCAATCATTATGGTTGGAAGCGGCTTGCATCCACCCTGAACCTGGGCCTTTACCAAATTTTCCGTCCATCTTGTTGGTGGATGTCCCACACTGCGCTTGCCAGTCTGTGGTCTCCATTCGAAAACTTTTCAGCTTCAACGGCCAGCTGTTTCTGCGTGCTATAACGCCCATTGCCAATTCAACGGGTTGATCTGTTCGGCAATGTCGGTGACCCTTGTTTTTTCACGAATCTCGCTCATTGCTGATTCGGTTCCGTAGAGAAACCCTGAACATAGGTCTATAGCTCGTTGAGCGACTCTGCGAGCCTATTCATTGGGCCCATTGCGTTACAATTATTGCGGTAAATCTGCATATTTTTTAACTTGAAACAACCAGGGGAGTCTATGTATTTCTGTGGCCGTCACAACTAAAACCAACTTTAACCCAACACTACGCATATTTCGCTCAAAACCACGGCTCTGCCATACATACGGCTGTGTATAGAAAATATTTTGACAAACCTACAAATACTTATTGATGGGTAAATTGGCCTGCAAGTTCAATACGAACCGTATGCATACCAAGTGAAAGCTAGTTATTTAAGCTTAATTTTATTAAGTGGAAAAAAACTTCAAAAACCCCGGAGAAGCGAGTTTTCGGCCCTCAAATATGTGAATTATGTGATGCTTACAAGTCATTGAGTATATTTGTTTTTTGCGGTCGTCCTATATCTGTGTAATTTCTCCGAGCTTATACAGTCCAGTCGTCTTATTTAATAACAATTATTGCAAATGGTAGGATCGATAATTCTACATACATTATTACCCTACTGGTGATCAGGCTGGGTTCCCTACATAGCTGCCCATCGTTCTTTACTTCTCTTGTCGTTCTGTACATGGTCGGTTTTATTCCACGAACCAAAAGCACAAAGCATAGCAATAAATACGAACGAAAAATACTTTATCTAACTCCGAATTTTACCAAATTTTCCCAAATTAACAGCCTAATTGCAAATGGATTCTAAAATATCCCATCGCGGAATTGTCATTCCCCCAGCACCACAATTCCGGCCTCCAAATTCTGGACACGCACACCATATTTGTCTGTAAAATTGCCGCTCAGCAAAAATATGAACATTATAATCTCCCCAGAGTTACTCCACCGTAATTGGTTTATAATTCATTCGCCTACTTTTTAGGGATCCTCGGTGGGATAAACGGAACCCTTATGGGCGAATTCGTTTTCCGTCTTTCGGTCTTAGTCAAATCAAAATCTATAGGAAACTAGCTGCAAATAAAAAGATAAAAATAGCCTACGACCTATTCTCAGACCCACCAAACATAGAAAAAAAACAAAAAATCGATCAAACCTTTTCGTAGGAGTTCGATAACAAACACCGTGAGATTTTTATATATTAGAATTGGTCATTATATTTGCAGTTTTACAAACTTACATTTTCAATTTGCGGCTAGGTCGTAGTGGCCTATAGTGGTTATACAAACGGGCTCTTAAGCAGAGGGCCGTGGGTTCGAGCCCGGTCTCGCAACATTTTTCGGAATTTATGTGCGAAATAACATGTGAAATTTACATGAGCTTTTTACGGTGAAGGAAAACATCGTTTAGAAATTATCAGTGGTGAGTGTGAAGTTTTCATTCTGCACTGGGCCTGCGTGGGAACTAAAGCCCGAGTCCTCCCGTTTCGAGGAGAAGCCTATGCCCTGCAGTAGGGCGATATAGGGATAAAGATACATATTTTTGTAATTTTGGCTGTATAATTTTTGTAGTCGACTGCAAAATAAATTGTGTGCTGCCCCCTTTAAAACGGGTCTCATGTCTAAAAGTATAACCGACTACCAAGTTTCATTAGAGACATGGAGGATTATCTCATAATTTCAAGCTATATTATTTGGATTTAAACTCTTATTTTTTAATTAATACTTTATTAACTAGTCATTGGCCCGCGACGTCGAAGTTCCTAAGACGGTCCCATAAGGCTTATGGGAACGGAAGCGATACATGCCCTCGGTACCGCTCTGCTTTCAGAGCATGACATGAGTGCGTGTGAGACAACTTTGGGGGCGGCAGGCGTAAGCGTTTGCCTTTGGAATCCAAAAGTTTAATGGTTACTTGACCTGAAATGTGTTTTTAACACAATCATTTTTAATTATTGTGACATTGGAAGACATCTCCAATATTTTTATTTTTTATTTTTTCCTTTTTAATTTATTTTTTTTTTTGACGGTGGAAGCATTCTTCACTTTCACTTAACGTAGATATAGTTAAGATGTAGGTTTTGTTTTAGTTTTTTTTTAACTAAGGGACCCAATACATCCCTGTATTGTTTTTTATATAATTATTTTTTTTTATTTACTTAATTCTATATTTGTATGATTTTTTTAATTTGTAATTTATTATATTTTAATTTGAAAAGATGAATTTCTGCCAAGTTTCTTGCGGCGCATTCTTCTTGGCAATGATGGTCCTTACGAAAGCGCAGGTAGTTTAAAAAAATGACATGTAAAAGAGCCCTTTGCGGCCTACTTGCAGAATAAACGTTTTGATTTTTTTTTTTATTTTGATGGAAAAAGCGTATTATTTTGTTACTGATTATCTAAATGATAAACAAGGTGACTACTAGTTAATTATTAATATTGTTTAATTTAGATATAGTGACTGTAATTATTAAATACCTACCCTAATAGGGTGCATGTTTGAGACATTGTTAACATTATAAGATCTATTTGTATTTATAACACATGAGCAATAAATCACTTTGACTTTGTCTTTACTGAATAATCATTGCGCGAGCCCGATTCGCGCTTGGCCAGTTCTTACTTTTCCGCCTCGCGAAATCTTATTTTCGTGTTTTGATAAAGGCGGGTTGCTACAAGACAGCAATGTTAATAAGGAAGGCTTTAGATGTATTTAATTTTGAATTCACGGATTGAATTATTTACAAGCTTTTGTTTAAATTAACTTTTTTAGAGGTCCGTAGTCCTATAAGAAACCCTTGTAATTTTACAATGTCCGTACGGACATACATCCGTCCGCGGATTAGCTTAAAAACTGTAAGTGCTAGAAATCTGCCATTTTGCATAGGAATATAATTAACTACACTGACAAAGTTGTAGAATAAAATATGGAGAAAAAAACCTTTTAAGGGTACCTCTCCAAGTAAAGTGGGGATGATTTATTTACTTGGCGAAACCCATAGTACGGGATAACGTTAGAAAGGTATTTCGGATTAAGGGATCCGTTTGCAAAACATTTAGCGTAAAATTTTTCTTAGGCCGGCTTGCGCGGACCTGGGTTAGCTACTTAACTCCGAGTTAACTGCTAACCCAGGGTTAACAAGTGTTAAAATGTATGGAACTGTCATTATTAACCCAGGTTTACCGATTTCATTTTTTAACCCTGAATTGTGCAAATTACCCTTGGAGTCTAGTGACACCCCTTTTACAAACTAAACCAATGGCTATAAAATCCTAAAAAAAAACATAATGGTAGTTTTTTTATGTTTGATAGGCCAGACAAACGAACTAGTGGGTCACCTGATGTTAAATGAACACCACTGTCCATAGAAACCCGCAGCGCTTTACACGATGCCAGTGCGTTGTCGGCCCTAAAGGAGAGGGAATAGGGGAAGGGGGAGAGGGAGGGGGAGAGGGAAGGGGTGAGGAATTGGGCCCTCGGCACTCTCACTGACCGTACGAAACGCAAGCAGGATTACTGCTGCTTCACGCCGGTGTTCTGTGAGAGGGTGGTACTGCCCCGGACGAGCTGGCGCCCATTCGTGATGCAGCGGCTAGCTACAACATGGCTCTACCATTACTAAAGTAGTAGGTTGTAGTTTAAAATACCGACTTAAAAAAAAACATTATAGCATTAGGCAGATGTAGTGGAGGCGGATCTGCGCGAGCTTGAAGCTGGTGACTTGCGAGAGACAGCACAGGACCGGGATCTTTGGCGTGCACTCGTATATTGGACGCCAAGACACACTTTGTAGTAAGTAATTGTCGTTCGTCGACCAAAACTTAATTATTTAATAATATTTGCCGCATTAGTACGGAACCCTACATTGCGCGTGGCCTGTTGTTCTTGGCCAGTTTTCTACGTACGAAAATGTTACCTAGGTCACTTGCGAAGGAAATCATTGGTTAACGACCGCTTTAGCCTAGTTGGTAATGACCCTGCCTACGAATCAGGAGGTCCTGGGTCTATGTATTTAAGTATTTATTTATCTATATAAGTATGTTTATCGTCTTCTAGTACCCATAGTACAAGCTTTGCTTAGTTTGGAACTAGGTCGATTTGTGTAAGATTGTCCACTAATATTTATTTATTTTATTATTTATTGGTATATACGAGTATGAAGTTCCCAATCCGCACTGAGCCCGCGTGAGAACTACGGCCCGTCACATTTTGAGACCTGTGCCCTGCCGTGGGATGCAGCTGGGATGATGATGATAATGTTAGGTCAAGGTTAAATATTCAAAGACAATTGAAGTCGTGAGTGGATGAAGGGGTTATGTACGTTTTTCGATTTTTCGGTTTTATGCCATAAATGAAGGTGCTAAGTCATAAATTATGACTTAGCAAAAATGTACATAACCCCTTCATCCACTCACGTTTTCAATTCTTCCACTTCCAGGTAATAACGGTTATTAACTTGAAATTAGGGTATGGGCAATGAATAATCAATGAGAGGAATAGAAAATTTGTCAGTTGTATTACTTTAGAAAACCGAACGCTCTTGAAATGTAGGTAATATGAAAGTGATTGTTTTTGAAGTACTTTACGTAGGTATCAGATGTTATAAAAGAAAAACAATTAGTAATACAGGAATCAACTTTTATTCAGACAACTAGATGGCCTAATGGTTAGAGAACCTGACTATGAAGCTTGAGGTCCCGGGTTCGACTCCCGTGTCGGGGCAGATATTGGTATGAAAAATACGAATTTTTGCTCTCGGGTCTTGGGTGTTTAATATGTATTGTATTTAAGTATGTATCTACCTATATAAGTATGTTTATCCGTTGCCTAGTACCCATAACACAAGCTTTGCCTACCTTACTTTGGGACTAGGTCAATTGGTGTGAATTGTCCCGTGATATTTATTTATTTATTTATTATACAGTGTGTAACTGAACGAAGAGCAAAGTTGATATCACCAGGATTATTGTCTAACGCACTGACGCTTGCTTTCGCAATCACTATTTCTTTCTGTCAAACGGTATAAGATGGTGACAGAAAGAGATGGTTAAAGCGAAGGCAAGTGGCCGAGCGTTAGACAATACGGCCTCTGGTTTATGGGGTCAGGCCTGAAATATCCGTCTTCCTAATATGTATTTTTCCCAAAATGTCTGCTTATCCATAATGTCAGCACGTCTTTTGAATAATGTCAGCTTCTCAATGTCGGCTTCTTATAATGTCTGTCTCCAAGAATGACAGTTTTCGTATAATGTTCGCTTTTCAGAAAGTGTTTATTCTCAAAATGTCTGCAACCTCAAAATATCTGCTTTCTTACAATTTTGGCATTCCAGAAAAGTCTTTTTCCCAAAATGTCTGCAATTATGAACATGCAACATTAATAAAAATATAACCATCTTTTAATAATGGAGCAAGCATTTTATCTTTTTACATTTAGAACAATGCTGATTTGAAAATAAAGCAGACATTATGGGAAAACAAACATAATAAGACGATAGCCTAAACAAGAAAGGGAACATAACGAAAAAGCAAAACTTATGGTAATGCTAATATTATAAATTTAGGAATGTAAACATTATGAATAGATGACTTCCTGAGATTGTACACATTTTAAATAGCAGACATTTTGAGAAAGCTGACAAAATAGAAGAACATTGTGAAAACGTTATTTTAGGAAAACAGATATTTTAGGTCTGAGCCGGTTGATGCCCAAAAGGAGTCTGATGGAATGGCATAGGTACTTTTTACTAACTTTTATTATTTTTTTTCGTTTGTTCAATCTAAAATTATATTAAATATTATAAACTTTGTATAGACCAAACGAGACAAGAGTGCTAAAAAGCTAATAAAAACCATAGTTTTTATATACCATAGCTTCGCTCCGCTACGCTCCCGCATTAGCCTTTGAACCTAATCTATCCGAGTCGCTTCCGCTCCAAACCGTTTTGCTCGCTCGCTTCGCTCGCTTGCTAAAAATTAAGCAATGTTGTCTTAGTCTGATGTTAGGTTAGGTAGATAATAAAAACTTACTTTCGGCTTTTCGTTACATTTAGATTATGAAAATATGGCAACTGATTAGGTTGGCAAATAAAAAAATGGATTATTGTAATTCGGGATTTCGAATTTGTTGGCAAATAAAACTGTGATTAAATGAATCCGTGGCATTGTGAAGTTGTGGAAAAACAAAACATATGGATTTTAAAAAGTCGGAGAACCGTTTTCGGATAAATGAAATTCGAGTAAAGGAGTTTCTAAACATCGATACTTAATATTATACAGAGGAAAGATTTGATTGTTTGTTTGCATTGAATAGGCTCCGAAACTACTGGACTGATTTCAAAAATTCTTTTACCGTTAGAAAGCTACATTATCACTGAGTGACATAGGCTACTTTTTACCACGGGAAAATACCTTTTCCTACGGGAAAATTATTTATCGTGGGCGAAGCTACGGACGGAAAGCTAGTTGTAAATAATACGATTGTGCGCGAAGGTATCGAAATGAGTAAACTTGTGAAGGCGTTTTGATGTTCGAATATTTTGTTAGCCAATCATCAATAATGGCTGAACAGATTGAAATGAAACTTGGCGTACATATAGATAAAGATCTGTATTGAGACAAAAAGTACTCAATGTCCCGGTAATGCGTTCCCCTAAAATAATATTTTAACTTCATCATAAAAATTTAAACACTTGAAACATTATGACAGAGTCCGTGAAAACATAAGATCGTAGCGTATTTCCCCACGGAATAACCCCATTCTCAGTAGAAGACTTAAAACTGTTACAAGTCAAGATATCGCAGTTTATTTCCCGCAATCTTTACTTTAAGTTTAAATAAAATAAAATAAATAAATCAGAGACGATTGACACCAATATATCCTAATATTACCAACATGGATACATGTTGCAAAGATAAGTAACTAACTAATAACTTAATAGAATAGAATAGAAACATTTATTTCAAGTAACACAACTCATACAATATGAATATAAATTGTTAGTTAATACACTTAGTTTTAAAAGTTACATGAACTTAATATAAAATGTACTGTAGGCAAGGCTCTATACCGCTAGCCAGTGGTAAATGTTGTCCAACTGGCAGGTTAGTTTAATGTTATTATGTATAAAATTTGTAAAAAATTCTAGAACTAGATTTTAAATGAAATAGAGTTGTCTGCGGTATACGAGCCAGGGCAGATTGCTCCGAACAGCCAAAGGTGCTGGAGCTAAGTTTGTAACACGTAGTTATACTGATCTCAAGGAATAAACCCACGTATGAAGATATCTATCTTATTATTTATTGAAGTTCAGCATCACGCGCGTATCCCCGTACTAGTTCTACCTAAATTGCTACGACCCAACAGGGTATCATTTTTTGTACATTATTTTGTAAGAAATTTTAATACTGAATAATGAAAGTCCAGTAATGGAGGAGAAGCGTTTGGTAACTTTCAAAGTGCAGTCAACCTGAGGGGAATCGGGTTCTTAGTACCCTTCGCCACCACTGCTGTGCAACTAGGTCTGTTCGACACATTATTAACGTTATCCACCAGGTGAAAAGGAGCAAGGTCTTGAAAGATCAAAGGAGTGTCTACCTGTCTGTAAACTATAACTGACTTTCTAAGAATCATTTTCGTTACGATTGTGTACAGTTGGTAGCAAAAATGAAATGAAAAGTTTATTTTGCTAGAAAAAGTGGATGAACATCAACCTTGACTAGTCATTCTCGTCGGTATTTAATAAAGTTACTTTTGAGCTGTCAAAAAACGATTCTCTTATAAATTTTCCAGGGCATTTGCAATGTATGACATGACTTTTAGGCCAACTAAATTTATTGGTTTCAAAGTAACTAAGTAAATAGGTATCTAATTTTGCAGTTAGTTGAAAGTTAATCTATTTTTTTATACATAGATGCTTCCCGCGTTCCCGTCTACAAGGAATTCGTTTGTCGCTATCCCGCGGGAACTATGAAATTTTCCGGGATAAAAAGTATCCTATGTTAATCCAGGTTATAAACTGTTTAATTTGTGTGTTGTGGCTGCTAACGATGGGCCTCATAAAGAGGCTCAAAGTCACTCAGAGGGCAATGGAGAGGGCTACGCTCGGAGTTTCTCTGCGGGATCGCATTAGAAATGATGAAATCTGCGCAAGAACTAAAGTTACCGACATAGCTCGAAGAATCGCTGACTCAAGTGGCAGGGCACATCGCTCGTAGAACTGATGGCCGATGGGGCAGAAAGGTTCTAGGGTGTCCACGGACCTGAAAACGACAAGATGGAGCGACGACCTGGTTAAGGTTGCGGGATTGCGTTGGATGCGGATGGCACGGGACCGATCTGTTTGGCGAGCCTTGGGGGAGGCCTATGTTCAGCAACTGCTTAGCGTGAAAGAGTAACAGGCATCCACAATTCCATCCATACACAATTTCGCGTTTATAATATTAGTAAGACGATGTAATTGTTATGATGTATAAGCTGTTAGTTCTCCAAAAATAAATAAATGATGTCGTAATTTTTGCTCCTTCTCCCTTTCTCCCCCTTTGATACTATGTTATTATTTTTTACATGCGATTGTGGAGTTCAAAATTATTAAAACACGATCACGATTACCAACAACAAGAACAAACAAATAGAACAACAACCCAACACCAACAACAACAATAAAATCGTGTATGTGGAACTCAAAATTTGAACCAGAATTTTCCATTGTGACACGAAAATTAACCGTATTACAATATTGTAATGATAATTTTCGCGTCACAGCGGATTTTTTTCAATCATGATACAATAAATACAATACAAATAATATTTTACGGTTTTTTACTGATCTCTTTATTAAATTTATTAAGGTCAAAAATACAAAAATATAAAACAATAAATTTATAACTTAAGACTACCCTAAGTTCAGTCAAAAAGTCCCCCACGAGTTGTCCCCGGCGCAAAGGTACCTATCACACTGGCCGCGTTACCACGTTGAATGGCGATGGACAACCTTAGATTATTTATGCACTAGATAGAGCTTTGGTGGCATGGAAACGTCCCGTAAAAATATAAGCCAATTGTTGGCTTATATGTCATTTGCGTCATTTTCAGGGTTGCCAATAGTAATATGCTAAAATCCCCAAACGCATTGTCGAAATTCCCCACGTGTGGGGAATGAAAAATTATGTGGGCCGAGTGACTTAGTTTAGAGCTGTTGCGAATAATGAATTGTTGGAAATTAATCAAGACTAGCAGAAATTTGATGTCAAATGTCGCGTATTTGTGTTCATACTTAAAATCCCCTCATTTTCCCCGAATTGAAGCTCTCCCCACACAATCCCCAATCAGCTTCACTTTCCCCACATTTTGGGGAATGTGAAATTAACTGGTATCATTAAACACGCACACAGTGACAACCGGAATGACGTAATGCGATCGTAATATGAAGCTGTCAAATGGATTTGTGGACGTTTTGTATCGCTATGTTTGCTACTGACGCTCCATCTAGTGCATAAATAATCTAAGTGGACAACCTTTGCACCAGGTACGAACCCGCACGGGCGTCGGATCCCCTTTACAACGTAAAACATAAATTTTCAGATTTTTTAATGGTCACCTGTAGAACTCTATAAGTTTGGTTAGGTTTATTTAATAACAAAATAATTAAATAAATTAAAGTGCAGAAAAATCAACAAAAACAAACAAAAAAAAATACAAAATATATTTTTGTAAAAATAGTACATTGTGCATCAAGGGCCGTAAGTAGGGGATTACTAAAGAGAGCCTATTAGAAGCCCGACGCCGGAGGCGGAGGGCTTTTAATGACTCGAGTTTGTAATCCCCTTACTGCCCGTGATACACACAATGATTTTCATCACACTGCGAGGAAAAAAATCCAAAAATGAAATTATTTTGTCTCTAAACACTTAAATTAAATAAATAATGGCTACCCGCCAATACAGATTGACACTTTTTTCAAGTCATCTACCATGGATAATGTAAACTGTGTTTAGAATTATTCTAATGGCCATACGGCCACATTCTGCCAACATGTTAAATAATACTTACTAAAATTATTGGAAAACTATTTGATATAAATTTAAAATATAAAAATTACGAAGTTTCATGAAGCGTAGACAAGTTTTGTGTAGTAAAATTGGGTTATAGCTAAGTTTTAAACATATAAATAAAACGTTGGCTGACTTGAAACCTCCTTAGTCTGTTTGAAAATTTTAAAACTAAAGTTAGAACTCCCTTGGGAAGAAAAACTGTACGTAAATCCATAACTCCCTTAAGAACAAATTAGGCCTCAAAGGTATTAAGGTTTAGTATACAGGCATGGAATAACACCATTGACGAGCAAGTGTGATGAAAATATGATTTATTGTGGTCCAATTGTTTTAGTTTCCACCCGTGTTCATTTTGAGCTCATAACAGACTGTTCGTCTATTTATGCTGCTAAATTATATGAAATTCTAAGTTAAATTATAGCTACAGTTTGAGTTAAGTAGGTACCTAAATAGTCTTATCTACATCCTTATCTTAACTTCCCTGTTATATATACAGAAGAGATATCTTGTGATTTTTTTTTGATTTCGGATTGTCGAATCGATTATCGAATTAGTGGATTTGTAATTTCGTTTAGATTGAAATTCTTGTTCCAAATATTTTTGAATCTAGAATATTCCGATCGATTTGATAGTCTAAATCTGAGTCTAGATTGTCTATGAATTTAAAATTCAACTGTGCGTCCAGTGCTGTGCAGTAGTTTGTAACACATACCACTTATATGTTTTAGTGGGAGCTGTTTAGGGAGTAAGTGCATGTTAGTCAGTGATTTATTTATAAGTAAATGATGTACGCTTGCTTCTGTTTGCTCTCCTTGAATAAATAAATAAATAAACTGTACCTTTTTATGTGGTGGTCGCTTTGAAATTATGTTGAAGACGTGTAAGACGTGTATTAAGGTACTTTTGTTTCTGTCAATGAAGATAACAAATAGTCAAAGGAATTCAAAATAATTCGAACGCTCAAATTGGTGTAGGTAAGGTAAGAAAGTGGCAAAACACGGATAAAAAAACTAGATTCTATTCCCAGCCACAACTCATTTAGGTACTAAAAATTACATTTAAAATTTACCATGTGCTTTGCGGTGGAGGAAAAACAACGTGAGGAAACTAACAGACCTGCGAAGATTTTCAAAGGTGCGTGTGAAGTTTCCAATCCACACTGGACCCGCGTGGGAACTACGGCCCAAGCCCTATTTTTCTGAAAGGAGGCCTGTGCCCTGTAGTGGGGCGTATAATAATATAGACTAGGATGATGATGATCATTAAAATTATTTACCAAGATATTTTTCGTTTTTAAAATGTCGTAGTTTATAAGAAAAAAAAACCTTCACAAACATAGTACAAACAGGCGTACTAAATCCATAACATAAAATCTTTACAAGCTCATGATTAAAGAACCGTGCAAAACCTGAAAGAATTACGTTACGCGAAAATAAGCGGTGATTTCCGCATATTTTTTCAAGAGTTCATCAAAAATGCAAACCTTTATGAAAATGTATGCAGTCTGGGCCCTGAAAAATTCTGGCGGCAGCAAAAAATCGCCCATACGTTTGTGATGCAGATTCATCGTAGTGGCACTTTCTAATCTTATTTGTTTTTTAGTTGACAGTAGCTTAGTTGCGAATTCGGCCATTTTTAAAGGGAGCGGGTCTGATGGCATAAAATGTTTAGTCATAAATGTTATACAGGTATGTCGTAATTTTTTTCCCGTCGAAAACGTAAATTTTCAGATTTTTCAATGGTCACCTGTAGAACTCTATAAGTTTAATTAGGTTTATTTAATAACAATTCTGAATAATTAATTTTTTCTGAGAAAAAAAAGAGTTGTGACAAAATGACGAAATTTATGCCAAATGATGAATATAACTATACCTAGAGATTTTCCTGGCACGAACGATGCAATGTTAGTGTCAGGCTTCTGATATTTAGTTCGACATCTTGTAAGCGGCATTATATACCTATCAATGTGACACGTTTGAAAATATATTATGAACAATAATTGTCAAACTGAATCGATGTTATTATTATGTCAAACACTAACCACACGTCGTTATTGCCAGGAAAATGTTATATTATACATAATTTAATGTTTCTCACAATGTATAACTCTTTTTACTCTGAATCCATTAATTGTACAGAATTTTTATAAAACAAACCTAACCTTACCTATAGAATTCTACGGGATGACCATTTATTTTTTTTGAAAAATTTACGATTTATACGGGACAAAATTATGACAAACATTAATTATGACTAAAAATTGTATGCCACCAGATACGCTCCCTTAGGTATGAACAAGTAACTGTCCCATTTCTTTTTTATTCTGAGGCTGAGACCCCAGTGCTTTAATCTAAGGAACTCTCAAAAACGATAATGAAAACAAAATCCCTTAAACGAGAAAAAGAAAGGGTTTCATTCAATTACTCTCATTCAATCGGACGCCCTGATTGCCCGCCCGACGCCCGGAGGTGACGAAAAGTTGAAAAAACTTTCGCAAAAAGAACAAAATTCCTTCCTCCCGAAACGTACTAAAACATTCTAAAAAAAACCCTCCACTTTTCCATGTAATCAAAAATGCAAATCTCTCAGTAAAAATTATGCTGATTTTACAACGTTTTTTTCGTTGGCCAAACTGATTTTCATTTTCGGAGCTTTGTTGGTAATTTTGTCGAGTTAACCGGAATTTTTAACTAGATTACCTACATCAGCGGGAATACCTACTCGATGTGTCTGGTTAGTGGAGTGTTTTGTTAGGAAAGCTTTTTCAGAAAAATGCTAGCAGAAATTTAAACTTTAAATAAATTTAGACTTTAGAAACTTAATCTTTAGAAAAATTCTGATTTAAGACTTTTCTTGGTTTATAAACTGCACATGGAAAAGCGGAATAAAAGATTTAAACATTCTTGAAACATGACTTGACATAACAATCAACTACTACTATTATAAACGTAAAATTTTGTATGGATGTATTATCAAACCGCGTTTAGAAAGAGATTCGAGAGTACCGTTAGCACAACAGTACTTGTAAATGATTAAATAATCATAAGTCTTTGATATCTTCATAAGTGCACACTCTTATGTATCAAGATTATTAACTCTAAATCGATTCACATAATGCACTCCAGGGCCTCAAGATACAGGCTCAGCCTAGTTTGGGGTCCGCCAGACATCCCACTTGTGTATATACATGTGTTTTCTTTTTAAATTTAAATGAATTGTATATTGTTTTGTAATGTATTTCAAGGATTATTAGAAATAAATTATTATTTATTTATTTATTTATTTATTGATAATAGAATTAATAGATTTACTGAGTATGCTTTGCATATTTGGACTCTATTCTCGGTAAATGTTGTCATTTTGTTTTATAAAAAATGTATATATTGTATAATGTCAAATATACATATAGAACCTACTCGTATCAAACACTAATATATCCATTTATTTTGTAGATGATACAGACAGCTCTGATGACGATGGTGTTTTATGACTGAATATTTTTTATGGTCTTTCTAAAAGTAATTATTTACAAAATTTATATTTTATTTAAGTAATATAAATTTTTATTTTTTCCATGCTTTAGAACTTCATTGTACTAAAATAACAATTTCATTTATCTCCACACTCTGCCACTGACAATGTCATATCACACATTAGTTCAAAAATGACTTATGAGCTCAATCCCTTTCTAAACGCGGTCTGATAATATGGACGGATGTGTGAGTATTTGTTACGCTAAAATAGGGCACAAAGATAGGATACTTTTTATCCCAGAAAATTGCATACGTAGTTCCCGCGGGATAACGTACACTCATCGCAGACGGATTCGCGGACAACAGATAGTATATTCATAAAATTTGTTTGTGAATCCAATCCAAACGAAGCAAGACAAACAAAATATGCTGAATGTATTTGTTTAATTCTACGTTTAATTTAATTTGATATCCGCGAAACAATTTCATGGTGTGCGTGAAGTTTCCAATCCACATTGGGCTTATGTAAGAACTACAGACGCTAGCCCTCAAGTCATATTATAAGGCCTATGACTATAAGTAGGACTTATACAGGCAAAAAATATTTTGATGATGATGATGATGAAGTCATCATACCACCAGAAGACGACCAGATGGCCTAGTGGTTAGAGACCCTGACTATGAAGCTTGAGGTCCCGGGTTCGATTCCCGTGTCGGGGCAGATATTTGTATGAAAAATACGAATGTTTGTTCTCGGGTCTTGGGTGTTTAATATGTATTTAAGTATGTATCTATCTATATAAGTATGTTTATCCGTTGCCTAGTACCCATAACACAAGCTTTGCTAAGCTTACTTTGGGACTAGGTCAATTGGTGTGAATTGTCCCGTGATATTTATTTTTTATTTATTTTAATGTAAGTACATTAAACTTAAGGCTTTAAATAAAAAAATACATTAAAATTATCTATCTGTATTCTGTATTGCATAGAGCTTGCTCGCCTTTTCCCGCTTGTTACTTTATTTGACTCTTTCTCACACCATTAGAAAATGATACACAATACCTACACAAAGCGAATAACTGTTAACTTTGCTGGCTGTCGCCGATAAATCAAGAGAAGTTGTATAATCAATAAAACACACGTTCCGAGGCAATAACTTAACACTTTTCTCCCCAAAAGAAGAAAAAGTACAGTGTTGAATAAAAGTACATCACAGTGGTTATTAGGATAGCTGAGCACCTCACATAATTTCCTACATCATTTAGTCTAATATAAAAATCTCGTGTCACAGTGTTTGTTATCAAACTCCTCCAAAATGGCTTAACCGATTTTTTCTGACTCCGTCTGCGAAGAATAAAAGAGTTATAAAAAATAGCCAACGACCTATTCTCAGACCTACCAAATACAGAAAAAAAGTTTCATAAAAATCGGTCAAGCCGTTTCGGAGGAGTTTGATAACAAACACCGCGACACAAGGTTTTAATAGTATATTAGAAAGATTAACACTCTATCGATAACATTGCTTATCCGAAATAAGAAATTTGAATTTGGGTCGATTTCAGAGCGTTTTGTCAGTGTTTTTTAAATTTCATTAGTGTCACTCGATTATTGCTGTAAAATAATGATAAATCGCGACAACTTTGGATAAAATCAGACTAAGCCTCGGTACCGCCACACATTTATATAAAAAGTTAACTCTGATCATCATCCCCCTCTGCAATATTTACGTCGACACTAATGAAAAAAAACGCGGCGGTTAAAACGCTCTGAAATCGAACCATTTGCCATTGGTTTAAGAGACCACCCGCTATATTATAGAACTCCGATGGCAATGCAAAGAAATAAGGGTCAAACAAAAAACTTGCACCCAAAAAATACACCGCAATTTTGTAAATTCTTGATATTTTTATAGTTTTTTTTTCCAGCACCAAAAAAGCAATAACTAAAATATTCATATTTCGCAGCGAACTGTACTGAAACGCAAGTTTAATGAAGAAACACGGCCAGTAATATTTTTCGTGTACGCATTTTGTTTTGTGTCAAATGTATTTTTAGTTGCTCGCTTTCACAACTTTCCGCTATTTGTTATTTATATTAAAACATTATAACCTTTGTAAAAGAGAACCTAAGTATTACGTTTAGGTAAAAACATAAACTCATCGAAAAACTGGTAACGGATGAGAGGTTAAATTATACCAGATTTAGAAAATTAGGGGATTTTAAATGATGATGATGATGACTTGACCTCTCACTTGGTACTAAGTTATCGTTGAATTTCGGGACACCCTGTATTTATAAATCTAAACTGGCTCTGGCTTTCGTCTACTTGAATAGAAAACTTACGAGATTTAAAGAGGACTTTAATTTCATTTGGTTCACCGCAAACATCCTAAGCGAAACGAAATCGCGCCCAAAATCTAGAACTTTATAAAGTACCTAAACTAGGAATTACGACGTCAACGTAAAATTCCCGTCTTCGTTCTATCACCAGACATCTTGCAACCGCCACGAGCTACCGACACTTCTTAAGCAGGATATTTGTATTCGTCGCATAATCGCAAGCGCATCATTAAGACTTACACCGGAGGATTTAAAAGACCTCGCGCTATGGGGAAATGGAAATGCACTTAATGCATACGTAATCAAATTGTGTTGGCGTGAAGCGCTGCCCCGCCACGGAGTTGCTATCACACCGTGAAGGAGAACGAATTATATAAGCCTGCCAAGTGCGATCTGGACTCGCCTACTGAGGCTTTCGTTCACACTTAACGATAACCATAATGTAACCATGTGGCGAGAGGTATTTTTTTTTTACATAAAACTGACCCGTAATTGACCATTTTCTTACGTGATGAAAAGTGCAGGTAATGCCAAAGGTCTATCTCACTGGTTCAGTAACAGCCTATTCACTCTAGCAGCCTTGGAGAGCCTTAGGCTGTATTTACATAGAAATACAGACGATGGAAGCGAATGCCATTCCTTAGCAGTTCATATTAAGACAAATGAAGCGAACCGCTTCGTGTGGTCCAATAGAATACTCGTACGTCACATATTGATGAGGACGCTCCCCTTGCCTGGATGTCCGTTGGTGGTTAACCGACTCAAGTGGCTGACACAGCTCACGCAGCCGATTTTTGCAGCGAATTTTCTACCTCACTCCCCACAAGTTCACACCCCTCCGATTTAATTATAGTGCATAGCCGTAGGTGGTCTGGCCTTCGACTCGTCGCGTTAGCGTCTAGTTCACTACGGCGACTAACCTTAAGGTCACTTTAGTATGCACCGTGTACTTTCACCTCGTCGGTCTTCTGCTACAGTCTCCCACTTGGATTAATCAATGTTGGGTTCAAGAACCTAAAACATCAGTCACCTCATCATTTATCATCATTTCAGACTGCATAAGAACATACCCCCCTCCCCCCCTCCCCCCCTCCCCACAAGCTCGCCAAACAATTCATTCCTCTTCATTCATCCTTAACCAGTTCGTCGTTCTATCTTGTTGGCCGCTCACCTACACTGCGTCTTCCAATCCGTGGACGCCTCTCGAGAACCTTTCGGCCACATCGGCCGTCAATTCTACGAGCGATGTGCCGTGCCTTTAGTCTGGCGATTCTTCGAGCGATGTCCGTGACTTCAGTTATTGCACGGATCAGTCTCCTAGCTACGGTTTTTGTGAGAAGCTTACCAAGTTTACCAAACTGTATGAAAAAGCTCTGACATGCTTCCCGACGGTGTGACGTGCACCCTAGTGCGGCAACGTATGTCAGGCTGCGCTGTAACCTGTTAGATACTAATGAGCGTTGAAAATCGTGGAATACTTTATTTCCAAGTCTCTAAGTTTAATACGTTCTTGTACATGATAAGAAAGGAGCTAATGCTGAATTGAATAGACAATCTGAAGCAAAGTTAGACGGGACACTTGTTTGCAAAAAAAATGGACTAAACAAGTCAGCCCGTGATACCCAAGAGACTGAACTAGAAAACAAGGACGTTTAAAAACAAGATAGGAAGACGATCTGTTTAATCCTTCTTGTCCTTCTCGCTTAATCCTTGTCAGAACAGAGTGCACTGGAGAAGGCTGAAGACGGCCTTTGCCAAAAGGCACACCGAACTGAGAGACATCCTAGTTTCTAATCAAACATTTTTTATTATTTGTTGTACCCAAGTTTCGAATATAAATGGCAGTATTATTATTCTGTACATGGTACATAATATGCAGAAATACAATAGAGATGGTGATACCAGCAATCAAATGACGTATTTTTAACCCCTGACACAAAAAGAGGGCATCTGTCTGTGGCATCATAGCTCTTAAACAGGTGAACTGATTTGGATACGGTTTTTTTAATAGAAAGCAGGTTTTTTGGCGATGGTTCTTAGATATGTTTCATCAAAATCGGTTCAGCACTTTCAAGGTCATCATCTCTTTTGTTAGCTGCGGAAGGGATATACACACATAACGGGCATTGACTTGGAGTGTAGTGGAGTGTGTACATGTTATTGAACCTCCATAATCTCTTCCCTAGTGGCTCCAAGAAGCTGTAGTCACAGCGGCCACACTCCGGTAAACCACGTCAGTGGGCTAAACCTAGGGAAGGGGGCTACACCTATGAACATCTGTGGGGTAGCTATCGGATGATCCCCAATCAAATCCGTATCGACGCTGCACTATCTCTGACCGTACGATGCAAATAGGCAATGCGAAAAGCCTTAAGGGCGTTAATCAGGATCCATGTAGTGGTTTACGGCCTTTCGCTGCATCCCAATCTCTGCCGATCGTATCGGTTCCCCGATCCACCGGAACACAGAGAGCGGGACGAGAGAGTGGGCTTGCACCAGCGCGACCGTTTGTCCACTTAAAATAAATTCACGCGCAGATGACCCTGGCTATTCATACCGGTTTTAGATTCTAAAGTCCTGCGGCGATGGGATGTTGACAGTGGGGTTAAGGCAACGATGTGCCGAGGCCTTAGTTAGCATCCCGCACGTAGGCGGTCAGGTGAGAGTGGTCGCTCCCGGAGTCGACGTAGGCGGGACTCGGGGTTCGGCAGCACGTCTGGCGACAAAGCAGCCCTATTTAGGATCGCTCTGCTTTCCTCTGCATAGAGGAGGGGCCTAGAAAAGGTGGCCTAAAAATAGTCCGTCTCACCCATCATCTAGACGCCAAACCGCGGGCGTCTAGACATCGTCAACGCGGTCACAAGATACTGAAAAATAAGAGATCTCCCATAAAACCCAAACGACTTTGCATTGCTACATGGAACGTTCGAACCTTGCTAGATAATGACCGAAACTTATGTCCAGAGAGAAAAACTGCTCTCATAGCAAGAGAGCTGGCACGCTACAAAATCGATATAGCTGCAATAAGCGAAACCCACCTGAGCGATACTGGGGAGCTGTGTGAACAACTTGGTGGCTACACGTATTACTGGAGCGGACGTCCTGCCGGTGAACGGGCGGGTGGTGGCGTGGGCTTTGCTGTTCGCAATGGCCTGGCTAGAGATTTGAGTGAATTACCTAAGGGTGTCAGTGACCGCCTCATGACTCTACGACTGCCAACTTCCAACAACAAATGCGTCCACCTTATAAGTGCCTACGCTCCTACACTTCCTTCGCCGGATGTGGACAAGGAGGCGTTTTACCAAGATCTTCGTCGGATCCTGGAATGTATCCCAAGACACAACAAAATTATCCTGTTGGGTGATTTTAATGCTCGAGTCGGCGCAGAACATGACCTTTGGAACGGCGTCCTCGGCAAGCATGGAGTTGGTAAATGTAACGACAATGGTTTGCGCCTTTTGTCGTTGTGTGCTGAATTCGACCTTGGCATCACAAACTCATTCTTCCGGCTTGCTGAAAAATATAAGACCTCGTGGATGCACCCTAGATCCAAGCACTGGCATCTTTTAGACTACGTCATTGTCCGCCGCAAAGATCTGCGTGACGTCCTCATAACAAGATCGATGCGCGGAGCGATGGGGTGGACTGACCACCGTCTCATCAGATCAAAGATGCTCCTAGAATTTAGGGCACCACGACGAGCACCCCACAAAATTAAACCTAAATTAGCCTTCTCTAGACTAATTACCTCACCGGAACTGGGAAACTCGCTGGACATCTTATTTTCTGCTGGCTCCCCGCAGACTGACTCTTTGTCTGTGGAGGAGGAGTGGCGATCATTTTCCAATCATCTTTACGGTTGTGCGCTCGAAACCATTGGAAGAGTTACAAAGAAAAACCAAGATTGGTTCGACTCATCAAACCAAGAGATCAAAACTCTAGTCGAGGCGCACAGACGTGAATTAAACACTCAAACAACAGATGCGCGCAGTAAAAAGGAATCTCATAAAAAACTAAGATCAAAGGTTCGTGAACTTAAAGATAGGTGGTGGAAGGAGAAAGCTGCTGAATTACAGCACTGCGCCGATACTCACCAGACTGGTAGGTTCTTCGAAGGCATACAGGCAATTTTTGGTCCTCGTGTAAGGAAAATTGCACCAATGTACTCGAGGGACAAACAACACCGAGTTACAAATAAGGCCGACCTGCTGATACGTTGGGCTGAACATTTTAGTGATGTTCTGAATCCTGACGCAGCAGGCGCTGATCTTTCTTACGTAGGCTCTCTCGAGGAATTACCAGTTTGCAGATCCTTAGACGATCCACCGTCTTTCGAAGAGTTCACGAAAGCAATCAAACGTCTCAAGAACTCGAAGACACCTGGTATGGACCAACTTCCTGCTGAAGTTTATAAATATAGTGGGAAGGACATCGTACAAGGGCTCTACCACCTTGTTTTACGAGTGTGGGATAGCGAAGTAGTTCCACAGGACTGGCGGGATGCGGTGATTTGTAAGCTGTACAAGGGGAAGGGAGATGTCTCCGATTGCAGTTCTTACCGTGGCATATCGCTCCTTGCCAGTGCCGGCAAGGTCCTCGCGCACATTGTTAACACCCGCCTTAGTGAAGTGGCTGAGAGGCATCTACCGGAGAGCCAATGTGGTTTCCGTCCTAGTAGGGGCACTATTGACGCGATTGCTGTCGTAAGGCAACTACAGGAAAAAAGCCTTGAACATCAACGGCCACTTTACTTGTGCTTTGTCGATTTGGAGAAAGCATTTGATAGAGTTCCACGTGAGGCTCTCTGGCTTGTGCTTCAAAAATCTGGGTACCCGAAGAAGTTTGTCAACCTCATACGCCAATTTCATGTTGGCATGAAAGCACAGGTTCAACATGAAAACGAAATTTCAGAGGAGATCCAGGTCACGGGCGGTGTTAAGCAGGGCTGCGTGATGGCACCCACGCTCTTTGCCATTTATTTCGCGGTTGTAATGAGAGACGCTCTGCAGGGTTGTAGTGATCGAATCCAGCTCAACTTCCGGTCTGAAAAGGGTGTGTTTGACATTTCCAGATTCAGGGCGAAATCGAAAGTACAAAAGATTTCTGTATTGGAAGTAGTCTACGCCGATGACGTATGCCTCATGTCTGACAGTATGGTACATCTCCAGAGCTATATTGATGCCCTACATCGGTCCTGTCAAAAATTCGGCCTGGTTATTAGTGCTCATAAGACCCAAGTGCTTAAACAGCCACCCCGAGGTTGCGAAGTGGATAAAGCAACGTTAAATCTTGATGGGAGACCACTAGAGGAGGTGGCGCACTTTAGGTATTTGGGTAGCACTATCCGGCACGACAACACCTTAGCTTCGGAGATGCCATCACGCATCGCCAACGCAGCTGCTAATTTTGGACGACTCGCTGATCGGGTCTGGAGGTCCCATGATCTTAAGCTTGAGACTAAAATTAGCGTCTACAAGGCGCTAATCCTACCAGTCCTTTTATACGGCGCTGAGACATGGTGCCTCTATAAAACAGACATCAAGAAGCTCGACACTTTCCACCTTAGGTGTCTAAGATCTATTCTTAAGATCAAGTGGCAGGACCGTGTCTCTAATTCCGAGGTTCTGCGTCGCTCCGGAATGCAGGGTTTGGAGGCTATCCTGATTCTGCGCCAGCTCAGGTGGTGTGGGCACGTCCTCCGTATGGATGACCACCGTTTACCCAAAGCCGTTTTCTATTCTGAGATGGCAGAGGGTAAACGGAAGCACGGTGGTCAGCATCTACGCTACAAGGACGTGCTCAAAAGACACCTAAACGCTTGCGGTATTGACCCTGCTGGTTGGGAGGTGCTCGCTTCACAGAGGTCTTCGTGGCGTTCCACCGTTTATAGAGCTATTGAAGCTTTTGAGAAGAATCGGCTGGAAACGATTGACCTAAAACGCCAAACCCTAAAAGCAAGGCCTAAGCCCTCCTACACCTACACCTACAACTCGCGTGGTCAGCTCTGTTGCATCCCTTGCAACAGGGTTTTTAAGACTAAGTTCGGTCTAGCGAGCCATATTAGGGCTCATAATAGAGCATAAGTTTTATTTTGTACATAAGTATTTTGTTTTGTTTTATTTTTAAGTCTTGTAAATATAAAATATAATTTTTGTAAATTTTATAGGTATAGTCCGGGTCGCCGTCATCGAAATCGATGTGGAGGACTATTATTATTAATGTTCAAACATACGAGTGACATAATTGCGTTAACGGCTCTCCCATAGTTTTTGTATGGCAATACTTAATTATGACCGCTTCTAGTTAAGCCAACCCAATTTAATTTCAATGCGGTTGTTGTAAATTTGTCTGCTTTTCAAGGCTAAATTTTTTTCTACTTGAAATTTCTAGTCATCTTGGAATTTCTGTTTTATGGTATCATCTATCATATTGTGCAACTGTGAATTCTCAAGGTCTTTGGACAGCTAAAACGTAGTCAGACTAGTCAGTCTCAAACTCGATGGACAGACAGACAGAAATCCCTGTAACAGAATCCCCAAGCGGCTAATAGAGACCGCTAGAGAATAATTGTGAAGGCAGTGGTTGTAGTAATAGGCGACTAAAACTAAAATTATATAGGGAGTTCATTTGACTTCTTAGAGATGTTGGTTACCCTCGGCGGGTCCAACTAGCAATCTCCCGGTTTTTAAATTTATATCTTGGTTTGCGATATAGCTTTAAAACCCAATTTTTAACAGCGTTCGTCTTTATAGTTAAATGGTTGTGTTGAGATATTATTAATGTGTTTATTTGATCCAGTAGTTGAATTTGTAGAAGTTAAAAACGCAGGTAAAAGCTATCGTTAATTAATAGATGGCAATAAAATGGTTGTAAGTGTCGACATCGTAAGCCTTTATTTACAAAGAGCTTTAAGTACACTTGAGACTAGTTGAGACCCTTTGCACTGCCTCCGTTGAACGTTGCGAGGAATTAGTTCTCAGATGCGCTGTGATTTAAAAGATTGTATGGTATTATACAAAATTTAATTGAATCTGTTAATTTCTCAACCTACGCGTAGAGGAAATCACAGTCAGACAGCTGGACGATGGATGGTGTACGACATCAATTTTTCGCAAGCTGTAATGTAAATGAACTAAAACAATTACTTTGCTTTTAGTAATTGTTTTAGTTCATCAATATGGACCTCCGCAAAGTAACGCCTGATTCAATAAATTATGTAATGTAAATGCCTCGCACGCACTTTGCGCCCTCTCTATTAAAATTATACCTATAAGTGGGATAGTAAGATTTTCTTTTCACACCATTTTAACTATTATTTTTACTCCATTATAATCAATAACTTTAATTAATTAAAAAACCCGACTGAAAATATGGTCTACCACCCTACGGTCGATTTCATAATACAACGAGGTCGATTTTCCCTTGCAATAATATGATGACAGTGACTAACGATATTTAGATCTCACAGCAACTTTTGTCAAAACTGGTAGACCACTTTTTTGGTCGACCGTAAACGTCCGTGTTTGAGTCACCGACTTACATAAAGTAATATTATGAGTACCAAATTTCAACTCAAATTCAATAGGAAGTTTTGTAATTCTCGTTCTCATGGCCAAAAATATATATCATAAGTCACTTTCGCAACTGAGACAAATCTAATGACACCTTTCACTTTAAAATCCATCGAGCCGGTAGGTTGCAGGGCGTGCCAAAGAATGATATATACATACCCACATACGTATATTTTTTTTAACATTTGCTATTCCTTGTCTGTCTTCACTGATCTTCTTTTTGTCTGCATGTCAACCATTTTACCTTATTATGGACAATATTATCGTAATAGAGGCAGACCAAAGCGGAGATGGAGGGACGACCTAGATGTTTATCACGTGGGATGACAGGAGCTCGCGTTGAAAAGGCAAGAATGGAGCAAGAGAGGAGAGGCCTTTGCCCAGCAGTGGGACACCAAAACAGGCTAATAAAAAAAAGAAAAAAAAATGGACAATGACTTTAGAATCCGCACTGGGCCCGCGTAGGAACTAGGGCCCAACCCTTCTCATTCTGAGAGGATGCCAGTGCCCTGCACGGACGTGGGCTGGAATGATGATGATGGATGATACATAAATACTATGCTCGAAAAACATTACCCTCTTTCGACAGCCACATAAAAAGCCGTCTGGAATGCTGTCTCAAAACAAACTTAACTCAATAGAACACTAAGATTATTTCCACTTTGACACTCGGGACGTCTCAGTTTTAACCGTAAATGTTCGTGTTTTCTCATAGGGTACTTATATAAAATCCTAAAATTTAATCACATAAAATATCGAAAGCTATTTAATCTAATTAATAACAAAACCTCAGCCTAAGTATTGCACTTCCGATCTCTCTCGATGTAAATGTCGAGAATTGCCGAGTGCCAAAGTGGAATTATCTTACTGTAGCAAAACTAATCAACTTATGCGGTACAGCTTCTTAGTACGCTTCCCCATCTTTGTCTCAAGCTTGTATCTACGTGCCTCTGCAAGCGTAGTGCAGCTACTGGAAATACTCCGCTACGAATATAAATAGAGACACTGAACAATAAAAATAACGCTTCGGGAAACGGGATAATAAATTGTAATAACTAGCAGTAATTGTGAGGATATTAATAATTATGATTTCTAGCTCCTTCATTCAAAAGAGAGATGGAGCAAGCTGTTTTCGTAGTTTTCCTACGTGATCGAATCAGAAATGAGGAGACTGCAAGAGAACCAAAGAATTACCCACAAAATTTACGGAAATTAACTGATTTTTTTTGTAAAAAAAGAAAAGAAAAACACTTAAACTAACTTAATCTAAACCTAAAAACCTATAATGAAATGAACATCATATTATAGAAAAAAACTAGTTACTATTTTTTAGTAAAGAAATAGGTACCTAGTAGCTGGTAAAATACATAATAAATAACTATAATTTCATTCTTAAAGCCATCATATTTATTGTTCCGAATAACAATCAATTAATTAATTAGACGACCAGATGGCCTAGTGGTTAGAGACCCTGACTATGAAGCTTGAGGTCCCGGGTTCGATTCCCGTGTCGGGGCAGATATTTGTATGAAAAATACGAATGTTTTTTCTCGGGTCTTGGGTGTTTAATATGTAGGATGCACCGTTTTCAAGATATTTGACAAAAACACCGGAGTTGGGTGAGTCACGTTAAACTATCGTCCGTAAATCGACTTTACAGACAACCGGCTTTTCCTGTTCTGTGTTCCCAATAGGGAACGTGCACATAGACGGTGCTGCCAACTGGTGCCATAAGGGTGCCATCAATTTGAATGTTTTACCTTGATAAGTTTGTTTTACTGTCCGCATAGTGTCTCTTCTGTCGCATTAGTGCTACCGCCTATAGTTACTGCACGTTCCCTATAATACTTTTTCTCACAAAAAAGTAACTTTTTCTCACAAAAGAAGAAACTTGACGTTTTCACATGAAAAATAAACTTAAAAAAAAACTAAAAATCTTGAAAAAAAACGTGGAATCGAACCGAGGTCGGCTGGATCCGCGACCACCCGATTTCTAATGTGCCATTATGATCTGCTCGAAGTTGGCGAAATTTAGCTTTATATTCTAATGCAAACAAAAATAGCCGGAAAACACGAGTAAAAGCGGTTTTCTGAAAATTAAACATAGCTAGATCAGTTTTTCATCCCCGAAAACCCCCACATACCAAATTTCATCGAAATCGTTGGAGCTGATTCCGAGATCCTGATTATATATTTATATAGATATATATATATACATATATACAAGAATTGCTCGTTTAAAGGAATTAGATTTAAGTATGTATCTATCTATATAAGTATGTTTATTCGTTGCCTAGTACCCATAACACAAGTTTTGCTAAGCTTACTTTGGGACTAGGTCAATTGGTGTGAATTGTCCCGTGATATTTATTTATTTATTTATTTAACATACCTGTGCGATTAATATAAGGATAGAGAGACAGACAAGTTTCGTTTTTGCCATTTTGGCTACGGAACTTTAACAACCTGTAGCTAGCAATCATTTTCCAAAATCTACCATCACTGCTTTCAAATAAGGCCCAAAGCTAACAAGTGCATGCAGACAAAGGAGTTCAGGTGAGTGGGTGAAAAACAAACACTTAGCAAATGTAATTGGCTCTGTTATGGAGCGTATTCGTTTCTAGAAAGTTCTATACTTCATTCCATTCCGTGTTTAGTTATGTTTCTCAATTCATCAAAATCAAAATCAAAAAATCAAAATCAAAACGTTTATTCTGCAAGTAGGCCGCAAAGGGCTCTTTTACATGTCATTTTTTTAAACTACCAGCGCTTTCGTAAGGACCATCATTGCCAAGAAGAATGCGCCGCAAGAAACTTGGCAGAAAGTCATCTTTTCAAATTAAAATATAAAAAATTACAAATTAAAAAAATCATACAAAATATAGAATTAAATAAAAAAAATAATTATATAAAAAAACAATACAGGGATGTATTGGGTCCCTTAGTTAAAAAACTAAAACAATACCTACATCTTAACTATATCTACGTTAAGTGGAAGTGTAGAATGCATCACCGTCAAAAAAAAAATTAAAAAGGAAAAAAATAAAAAGGAAATAAAAAAAAAGGAAAAAAATCATAATCAGCCAAAAGACGTCCATTGCTGGACAAAGGCCTCTCCAAAAAGTTCCCAGCGGGCAGTTCTGCGCTGCCCGCATCGAAGTAGTCCCTCCGAATTTTACCAGACCCGTCAGTCCATCAAGTCGGGGACCTTCCTGTGCAAAGTATTTTAAATAAGCAACAATTTTTTGAACAATCATCCTCTTTGGCTGTCGGTGGCTGATTGGCGCTAAGCCCATGCCATGACCGCGGCAAAAAAGAAAGGAGCTGTCAGGGCGGGACTTTTTAAATTTTCGGCGGACGTATATAATTGTGCATCGTGCTGTGTAAATAAGAAAACATTGTAAATAGTATTATCTAGTACTAATTATAAATAACGGCCATTATTTAGTGTAATACGTAATACCAAGTGGCAGTGCGGACTTTGCGGCTCTACGGACGGGCTAAGCGAGCGCGCTTATCGAAGTCGGCTTCATCGAGGTTTGTGGTTCATAAATTGTTCATCATCATCATCATCATCATCATCAGCCTATAGCAGTCCACTGCTGGACATAGGCCTCCCCCAATAAGCGCAATTGCGCCCTGTCCTCGGCTAGACGCATACAGCTTCTGCCAGCAGCCTTAAAAAAAAAATTGTTGTTTAGTTTTAATGCTGCATAGAAACGTATAACCACGGCCTCGGTGATAGTTACTAATATATCGAAGGTTTTACAATACGTTTACATTTAATTTACCACTGACAGATGGCTTGTCTTCATTTCATTTCCAACTTTAACACCATACAAATAAAGTTAGCTATTACAAAATCTGCAAACGTGGGTAACAGTATTCTAAAATTGGCTTTATTTGTAGGTCGTTAAAGTTGAATATGAAATGAAGGCAAACCATCTGTCAGTGGTAAACTTTATGTAATTTTACTGTAATGAACACTTCATATGCCACGTCTTCTGGTTTGCGATTGCTACTCTAGAACCTTCCTACCTCATCAGCCGTCGGTGTTGCGAGCAATATGCTCTGCCCACTGCCACTTGCCGTAGCCGTGGTGGCCTAGTGGTTTGATCTATTAGTCTCTCAAGCAGAGGGTCGTGGGTGCGAGTCTGGGCTCGCACCTCTTAGTTTTCGGAATTTATGTGCGAAATTACATTTGTAATTCACCATGAGCTTTACGGTGAAGGAGAACATCGTGAGGAAACCTGCATACACCTGAGAAGAAATTCAATGGTGTACGTGAAGTTCCCAATCCGCACTGGGCCCGCGTGGGAACTACGGCCCAAGCCCTCTCATTCTGAGAGTAGGTCTGTGCCCTGCAGTGGGACGTATATAGGCTGGGATGATGATGATGATGATGACTGCCACTTAGGTGGGACGCTTGCTCAAGATATATCAGTAACTTGGTTTCCATCCGGATCTCCACATTTCTGATTCCGAGCACAGCTCGCTCCATCGCTCTTTGAGTGACTTTGAAAATTTTTACTAGGCCTATTTTACGCACGACCAGGCCAGAATTGCATAATAAAGTACAACTAATATTACAAGCGGAACTCTCGCTTCAGTTATATTTATGGGATGGATCACGGGAGTATGATGAGGGCGATGTGCTAGGAGTAGCAATCAAACATCAACTCTTTCCACCATATATATATATTGACTGCTCAGAAGGTCAAAAAAATTAATATTATATACACAACACGGTAGAAAATACAGAAGAACAATTATAACAGAATTTAGATTAAAATATACAGCAAAGCAAAACATGACAGTTAGTAACGCAGTGACGTGAGTCCGTTGTAGGTTTAAAAGATGACAACCATTTTCGCACTTGCGCACAACACTCGTCACTGATTCGCTCGCGACCGTTCGGCAGGCGCTCGGACGCGCTCGGGCGCTCGGCTCTGTTCGCGTGGCGAACATTCGCGAGAGTGCCCGAAGTCTGCCGAACGGCCGTGGCAATACTCAAGTCTAAAACTAATGAGTACAGTCGCCACATATAAATTAGAAAGGGAGTCCCGCTTGTAATATAAGATGTACTTTGTTATGCAATTGGGCTCTGTATCTCAGTCATAATTGGAAAATTGGTAGCCTTTAGATAAAAAATATTCAATGAAAGTTACAAGCTTAGCAAGCTTAGCTTAGTTTGTAGCTTTTGCCTACATTACAACTTCGTTCATGAACAGATAAAATTTATGATTAACTTCCGTTCTTTATCAAATAGGAAATCCCGAAAATACCTTCTTACCGCACCTCTACGATACTAAAGGAAAGAAGGGATCTGTCAAGTATCAAGTCTCTACAATAGCTACTACTAGTCAGTTAGTTAAAAATAATCCTCTGTATGCTTTACTTTATGGGGATCTTCAAAAATCCTGTTGTATGTTGTACTTATTTGCATATCACATTTTGAAGTCTCTAGTTATTATAATTACAGAGATAGGGTCACTTTCAATTTAACATCATCAAATGCCGTTTTTTCTTTAGGTCATCATCATCGTCATGATGATGACCTAAAGAAAAAACGGTTTCTTTAGGTATCCTGCGTAAAATTTCCAAAAATCCTTAAATTAGTTTTTAGTGTTGTAACTATTTACTTGTATGCCAAATTCGAAGAGTCTAGTAATCATAGTTAGTTATGATAAAAAACTGAACCACTCAAACATAGTATTTATAAACGAATACTATTAAGTAGGGTGAGTAGGTATGCACGCTTGCGTTAAGAAGTAGACATAATATTTTAAAGTCATAAGTGTTGTACTTTGTCTTCTTTGTGTGTCACTATCTGGAAGGAGATATGGAACGTTCTCGAAGCGATGCACGTTGCCGCTGCATTAAATACTTACGTATCCAGTTCATAGGTATGTGTGCTCAGTTGTGTGAGGTCTTTAAAAGGATTGCTTACCGTATGATGTTTTATGTTTCCTTTTGTATGACCTTCTCTATCTCTTTGATGACCGGGTAGCCTAGCGATTTGAGACAGATATTTGTATGAAATGGTACTGTGGTGGTGGTGTTTAATGCGTATTAAGTATGTATTTTTCTATATAAGTATACTAGCATTTACCTGCGGTTTCGCTCGTTTAAAATAAATATTATGGTAGTCGAATTGAAATTCCGAGATTTTAATCAATTTCCAAGGGAATTTCCAATGTAAACATCACGCTATTTCACTATATCGATATCCGCCATTGATATGAGTTTCACATTTACCTCACTATAATAGGAAATACATACGAAGCTCAGACAATCATAATCTAAGAAGCTCACTTGCTCTACACCCGCCGCGCTGTGACCGCTTTGAGAAAGGATTTCAGATAAATCTAAACCAGACAGACGATTTGATATATTATATTATACGTATCCAGATCTTGAATCAACTTTGATTATCACTAGCACTATATCTGAAGAGGTAATAAATAGTCTATTAAGTAAATTTTTTCTTGTTTCACTTGCTTTAGTAAATTATTCAGATTCTACTGAATTCGAACATAATGAAAAACTAGAATACTGTAGCCTGACACTGAGAATTGAACTCAATTCCTCATCATTTCGTTATGAATGCTTCACCTACCACATACACCAACCCGAACTTTGGCACATACGGTGCGATATTGGATAGAAAATAAAGTCACATTTTTATTTGATAAGCAACATTTACGGATCGTATTCGATATTGGAAAACCATTAAGTGTCAAAAAATTCTATTGCGATTTTGAAACTGGTTTTGCACGAGCAGAAGCCCACTAAACCAAGCATTATAAATTAACTACGCGCATCATTAATAATAAGTTTAGATCAATTTAATAGGTGTTTAATTATGCCATGGAGCACATAATATTCCATTTAAAATCGCAGTGTTTGAATTGCAGTCGCATGATTCTCATGTTTGTTTAGATAGATTAGTAATATCAGATCACTGGCCAATTGCATTCACGCACGACCATACATTGTATTACATTAATAGTCAGGTAGAATTTAAGTTTATATGGCTAATGTATGTGTATGAAGAGGGCGGGATAGCTGGGGAAGACATAGTCTAAAATAAACATCTTGTTGCACCTACAACTTGGTTTAATTCCTCACCCGCAGCGCCCCGCTACCCCGAGTAGAATTAACATTACAACTTTTTGCCTTAACTTATATTCTGATGATCTAAGTTAGTGGAAAGTACTTTATAGGTATGCGTGCAAGGAGTACACTGTTCCTCCCTGACAGTATAATAGAAACAACAGGGAAAGACTTAGATTAAAAGGCATAATTATGACGATGAATGCACCTCTCTAGACGCAAATGTAAGATGCAATGCATTCCTGGTAATAATCTTGGTGGCGCATATGCGTTGAGATTCCCAAGGTTTTATACTTCGATCAATTGTTGAAAGGTTTTATATGAAAAATTGTTTTCATCACCTGAACTTAGAAAATAAAATTTGTTTTTTTTACAGCTTTAAGGTATTGCAGACAAACAAATTTCAACTTGATGCCTCTATGTGTTCGTTCCTGAGAGAAACGGCCAATAAACTGAAAAACATTATAGAATATTCCTTTTTTACATTTTTATTGAGAGCGTTTAACTCAAAACCCCTGTAAAATTTCTTTCCGCGGAATTCCTTATTCAGAATTAAATTACGCCTTTGACGCAATGTACTTTGAACATTTGACCAATTTTCGCAAACATTTATTTTATTTGTCAAACATAGTTGCAAAATCCTGTATACCTCTACTTAAAATTTTAAGGGATAATCTGTCACACCAACGCTTTGTTGGGTTAAGGCTTTCGTTTTATATTTGAGGTACGTAACTCTAAAAAAACATTATCAACATCAGTCTACTTTAAAATAAAACTCAGAAAATAATTCAAATGTTTAATGTTCAGTACATTCAAAGCATTGTCATGTGCCTTTAACGCTATTATTAACTTAGCAGTTACATTATTATGTACACTTAATGTATTAAGATCATCGTTAACGTTATTTAAAATATATTGTTTTAATGTATGATCTAGCTCATTATTTTTACATGAAGCAATTACCATATCATTTAGCCGGTACGTATAAAATACGACAACGGTTATCAGGACTTTGAGATCAATGATCGTTAGAAGAGAATGTTTTACGAATTTTGAAAATTGTGACCATTACATCTTTTGCTTTTCTTAAGATCATTGACTCAAAAATAAATCATAGGTCATTATTCAACCCAGTCACTTATCCTACACTTTAGATTCGTTCAAAAACTAGGATTATTAGTATAACTTATGTTTGAGCCTATTAAATTCCATGAAGGGACGTATTTGTAACTCAATAAAGACACGAAGATAATTATAATAACTTCCGGCCATCAACAACACCAGCTGCTCACATTGTGTTTCTCAAGTTTGTTTTCATTTATTTAATTTCATAACATGAATGAAAAATGTGTGTGAAATACGATCAGAAATAAGACTGCTTCCATACTTCTTAACAGGTTAACTATGTCATGCATGTTAGACGTCACTTTTTTCACAGTCAACTGAAGGCTCGCCAACCTGATCATAATCATAATTATTTATTTAAATAAAAACCTAATATCAGATTGGTGACATAAGGGTAAATACAGTTTCAAACGCTTTTGTCACCAGTTATCTATCTACAGTAAACATTGTTTTACCTAAAAAAGACATTATAACAAAACTTAATATTTTTTGATAATGGTGCCTCAGGATTTGACAGATAGGATATTATGTGACTGAGCTAAACCTGACCTAGCAGTGGAACTTTTATGCGTACAATACTAACTAGCTCAAAATCTGTGCACACTTACAAAATGCCCAACCCGAAAACTTTGACAAAAATATATTTCCCTCAATTCAATTTGCTTACTACTTCAAGTTATTTTTTTTCTATCTAATGAAATAGATCTAAGAAATTTCAATAATAATAATAATAATTTTGTCTATAGATCATACGGACATAAACATGACATATGAAATGATCACAACATTATTTTGAGGAACGAAAATGTTTATGAAATTTCTGAGATCGATTTATCACTTAATATTAATATTAAACTTAGCGATATTGTCGCCTTCACTAACATTTGGTAACACAAGGAATCAGAGTAAGATCACAAATATGTAAACCACATTGGCAAAATTTTTAAATACTGCATCACAATCAAACAAAATAACAATAGTTCTCGAAGCCTCGAAGCTACAAATAAGGATCGAGGAAAATGAGGTTGTGCAAGGTATCTTGATGGACGAATCGTTAAACTGCAATTCACGAAAACATTTGTTTTGTATTATTTTGATGCTAAGCGATCTTTTAAAATTATTACTTAAAAAAATAACACTCAAAACTCATCCAAATTCCCCTTATCATTTTAAAGCAATTTCAATTCAAAACGTTTTCATCAAAATATGTTCAAGTGGTGCACCTATGCTAGGTATCACATCAGTATTAGCAACTGTCTTATCTTTTCTATGGATAGCACATTTTTTGCCTTTATGTCCAGTTTCTGATTTGTTGTGAGTAGTCTTTATTTGGGAAGCTATCGACACATTCCTCTTTTTGGTCCCGCACGTCTTACACACGCACACTTTATCATCACTGCTGTCACTTTTTTTAGTAATAACTACACTATCTTTACTACGTTCTTTTTTATTATTTTTTACTACTTCTTCTTTGTTTTGTTTGGTGTCTTCAATTATTTTCTTATCTACAACTGTAAGTTGATTGTGGTCGAAACATCTTGTTGATTTCTGTGGGAATAAAAATATAAATTATTAGTCGTTGTTAAATATATCTCTTTAAATAGTCTATCATTAACGATCAACGATTAATAAGCGACCTTCACTATCAACGCCGTTTATACGGACGATGTAGTATTTTAACTGGAGAATTATTGATGACTTCATAATTAGTAACTAGATAACTCACAGTAGGATTTACAGCCTTGGAATATATTTGAACTCGTCCCTCCAGTTCCATTTTGAGCCTCCAGTCTCTCAAATACATATGAGCAGCCGCTGCATCGTGCCAACCTCGTCGCCACGTGTGCCACCTAGGACAGACAGACAATCCAGATTATTAATGCATAGATCGAATGAATTATATAAGGGTCTCCTTCATAACTTTCTGATAAATTCCTGGCATTTTATGCGACAAATATCTGTGATACTATCTCTGGTTCTGCGAATAAATCAAGCATTATATTTTACAGTCTCTTTGTTTGTTTGTTTTCTTCAGTATTAATAATTTCATTCATTTTTGCTGGACATCAAAACAGATCACAGTATAAAGAATAAAAAGAAAATTAATTTTGCGAAACAACAAATCGTAAGTTTGTAAGTTTCATGTGCTTATCTTAACTAAGGAAATGTTGATCAAATAAAATATTTACACTTTACAAATTTTGTGAATCTAGATATTTTAAAAGTGGAATAATTTTATTTAATGTAAGGTTAATTAGTAGTCTAACCATTTACCTTAAATTACAACTATTATAATTTAATTTTTATTTTTACTGTAAGTAGAGTAAAACTAATTATTAAAAATTTTATAATTTATTCATTGTAATTTTCACAAATAAATTACATTAAATTTGTTTATATCAAGAGAAGACCAAATAGAGTTTGTCAACCAACCTCGTCAAAAGTTGCAGGATCCTCGACTTCTGTCCTAAGAAGCGGTACATGAGCGCAGCGCTGCGGATTGATATCAGGTCACCCCTGACTGCGCGTGCGACGGTGCGATGCTTGAAGCTAAGGCGGGCCGCTTCAAGGAAGAATTTGGAGGCCACAACGGGAATATCTGGGAGTATGGGGATAAGGTTATAACCCTTTTTGTTAAGTCTTGACTTTTAAAAGACTTAAAAAATGGTGTTTACATTTGAACTTCACTGGCTCCAAAATGAATGTTTTTACTCGTTAAACGAATTTTTAAAACGTAACCAAATTGGGCGTGGTTACTAGAATTGTAAAATTTTGATTTTATTGTCTATTGAAATTTGTTTTGTTATTTTATTATTTTGTTATTTTACTATTTTGACATGCATAATATGAATTATACGTAGTTAACTATTTATTTAGAACATATTAATATAATTGTACCTACTTACAGTGTAACTTAAATAATTAGATTAATTAAATTTATTAAGATTAAATTTAAAATATAATTTGTACGTCATATAGTGACAAAACATGTGAAACTCTTTCTTCCATGCCACAAAATATATACCATGTTTTATGCAAATAAATGATTTATGATTTATGATTTAGAAATTATTTTAATGTCAAATAATTTTTTGAACGATGACAAAGCAATTTACAGCTTGTTTACTGCTTATTTTGCTTACGTGCATTTCTATATTTTTTTTAGCTATGTCTCTGGCCATATTTTTTTTCAAACTTTGTAGCCTAATCCAGAATATATATTATTAACTATTTATATAATTTACAATCTAAACAGCATAAACTTTTCGCGGATCCAACACGGCTTGCCTTCTAACTTGTTAACTTCATAATACTCTGCTTCTACCGACCTTTGTTCTTCAACCAGCTCCCATACAGCACGTAATGCTCCCAATTGCCCGGTTCTAACTGCAGTAGCCTCCTCAATATCGCCAGCCGGTCAGCTTCAGGCTTCAGAGCGAGCAGTTCCACGTGAGCTTGCACAAAGCGCGGCTGTAGCCAGATACACTTCTCCAGCATCCTGACCGCCTGGTCGTTGCGGCCGCTTTTTCTACAGAAAAATTACGTTTTTAGTTAAGTTTACAGCCAGTTTCAGAAAATTAATTCGTAATTAACATTAAAGCGTCGTTTTTTACCAAAATATTTTTAAATCGAATGAGTTTAGTCAACGTTAAAGTTGTAGATGATGTTTAATTTTTCTGGGCGCAGCAATGAACGTCCATCTCAAACTAAAGATAGATCCGTCTAATTCCAACGTAAACCATAAAAGAAACAGTAATAACATGGAAAGCCTCAAATAAGTATTTTAACAACTTTTGACATTATATGACGAAGATATTATAGGCTAAAATGAAGCACGCTAGATTTGAAGACGGCCATGTTGAAGCATTCGGGGAACACAGTTGCAAGCTGGATATTCCAATCCTCGGATGTCAGGAAAACAAAAGACGAGCGAAGGCGCTTTATACGTTTGTTTGATTTGTACTTACTTGTACAGTTTTCCAAGATTGTAGTGTGCGTTGACGTGCCTTCTGTTGTACTTGATGGCTTGTAAGAAATGTTGTTCAGCATTGTCCACCCCGTTCACGAGCGTTCCTATATTGTTGTGGGCACTAGCGTATGTCGGCCATAATCTGGGGAAATCAATTGTTGATTACAAATATTATATTTGTCTTTTGCTACTGTGTTGTCGAATCAGCCACTTAGATCTGGTAGCAAATTTTATTTATTTTCTTCCCTAAATTTTATACGTTTCACTGCTATAATTATAGTTGCAGAATGAGCGTGCATTGCGAAATTCACATACATCACACACCATTGGACTCTTTCCCAGGTAAGTGTTTGCTTCAAGTGTTTTCAAATTAAATAGCTCATGATGAAGTTCACGAAAAATTTAAGGAGCTTACCCGTGCTCAAATTCATATGCATAGAAAAATGTTTCTGAGCATGATTTATAAAAAATAATTTCTAACTGTACTAGGTATGTAAATGAAGCACTGCTTTAAATTATATTTGGCATAAGATACGAATACTTCTTTAAAAAGTCGTAACTTTCTAGAATCTCTCAAAATATTTTTTTAATAATTAAGGTTTGTTTGATGAACAAGTTGATTTAACTTACAGCTTTCCATTACTTTATTAAAAGGGGCATAATTTAGATTCTAAATATAAAAGTTACACTTAGTTTATTTTTTACAAGTTAACATATCAAGAGGACGTAAAATATAATTAACTTCCGTGTTGCATCGCAACATCATGCGTCGTTACATCACTACGTTAAAACTAGTTTGGAGGGCAGCGGTGCGGGGAGCGGGGCCGCTGCGCCGCGAGTGTCATTCAGACCGTCTTAGCGTCAATACCTTATAAACTAATTGTTTAAAATCATTATAGTTTTTATATGCGAACCAGCTGCCTTTTATTCATCATTATCTCAGTCAAGCAGGAGCATCAGCTCAAACAATGGTCCTTCGAAGATAGCATATAAAAATAATTACGGCGAAAATAAATACATATAAAAACACAAGAAAGTGAATAATTATTCAAGCAGTGAAGAAGATTTGAGTTGCATCGGCGAATCACTAATAAACGGTATCGCGCGGTTACAAGCATTGGCACAAAAACAACTAGAATCAGTGAAGAACCGTTAGGTGACGAAGGAGCCCTGCGACGAAAGTTTCTGAGTACTTGATCTTCATCATCGTGGCTACATTGTGCTTATAGTCGTAATAAAATACAATAAAATAAAATCATACAGAAGAGACGCAATACGGCAAGATCCACTTAATATTACAACTATAATAGGATCTCAGTGAAAATATTATCGTTCAGCTACCCTACATCATATTGGAATCATCGAGAAGTCATCGTTTTTTTTTGGAATATCATCGAGAAAAGCTGGGAGTACCAATAACTGAGTGAGTTCGTTCCAATTCCATTTCAACTTATTGTATACCTACTCAGCTCATCCTTATTTCCGGAATTTATAATAGCACTCTAACGGCATTGAGTTCACTTCATATTCAAATTAAAAGTTAATTGCAATAATTTGCACATCTCATGAATTTCGCTAAAACATCATTTAGATTTACTTAAGTACTGCTTTATCCTAGCCTTTACGCCTTACGTTCGTTTATTGTGTAGGTAATTACTTAATTGATATCGGCGCAGTGCTCGCTAATTGCTTATAGTTGCACCTGCATTCTTTCTTTTGTTCGTTTTACAACTGTGTTTTAGCTGCTTTAACTTAAATCTATTTAGTTTATAAATATAATAATGAGTGAGGCAAAGCTAAAGGAGCTTATAAAAAAACGTAGCAGTATGAAAGCTAAGCTTACCCAGTTTAATAATTATTTTACCGTTATACAAAGTAGCCAAGCTTTAAGCGACGTACAAATAGCCGAATTAGAGTGTCGTTTGAATAAAATAGATTCCTTATACGATACATATGATGAATTACAGACCGAGGTGGAGTCGATATCGGAAGATCAGGAGTTACAGTTCAAGGAACGCGAGAGTTTTGAGTGCCAATATTACACGCTCGTGTCCTCGGCACGCACTTTGCTGAATAAATCGGCACAAAACCGAGACCCTCGGCCGGCGTCCGTGGCGAGTGCTAGTGCTAGTAGCAGTGCTAACACTAATAACCATGACTTCGTGCGACTTCCGAAGATCGACATGCCTCACTTTGGCGGTAACTTTCAATCCTGGCTCGAGTTCAGAGATACGTACCTATCTTTGATTCATAGCAATAATAGTATTAGCAATATTAATAAATTCCATTATTTACGTGCCGCTTTACAGGGCAGTGCATTACTTGTCATTAAAAATCTTGATTTTAGAGCAGAAAATTATCCGATTGCCTGGCAACTGTTATCAGACAGATATGATAATGAACGACTATTAATTAATAATCACATCAACGCACTTTTCAATGTAGAAGCATTTCAAAAAGAATCTAGCAGATCAATAAGAAATATTATAGACGTAACCAACAAAAACCTAAGAGCATTAGCTTCGTTAGGACAACCAACAGATCATTGGGATACTTTAATCATACACATCATGTCAAAAAAATTAGACCACGTAACGTACCGTCACTGGGAGGAACAACGCAATGCAATTAAAGGTATTCCCACTTTTAACCAGTTCATTGGATTTTTAAATGACAGAGCTGATCTTTTGGACACATTACTAGAAAACAAGTCTACACAATACAAAACGAACACATACACAGACATAATCAAACAAAAACCGTTTATTTCCAGTGCAGCGCAGTATAATAGCAATAATAATTCTATGAACTGCCCTATGTGCAAACAAAACCATTATTTATTTAGCTGTCAATCATTCAGAGATATGGACGTTGAATCTCGCTTAGAAAAAATGAAAAATTTTAACGTCTGTAAAAATTGTTTACGACCTGGACATACGGAAACCAGGTGTAAACTTACTCATTGTAAATATTGTTCTAAAAGACATAATACACTATTACATACAAACATAAACAGAAATCATAATACAGAAAATAACGTCGTCTTATCCACAGATATAAAAAACAATAATAAATCCCACATTTTGCTTTCCACAGCTTTGGTGAAAGTGTCAGACTCCAAGGGAAGCCTACGCACAGCCCGCGTCCTCCTTGACAACGGCAGCACTTCTCACTTCGTCACACGGCGCCTCTGTGAACAGCTGGGACTAGTATTACGTAACACGGGCTCCACTGTAACTGGTATTAACCATTCAACGTCCTATAGTGCAGAGTCTTGTGATCTTAATATACAATCATACTCGGGTGATTACAAAGTTATTTTAAATTGTAATGTCTTACCTAACATAACGCAATCTTTACCTTCACATTATATAAACATACAGGATATACCTCTTCCTATAGGTATACAATTGGCAGATCCAAACTTTAATATTCCTTCCGCTATTGACATTTTAGTAGGAGCAGAAATATTTTGGGATATTATTTCTTCAAATGTAATTAATCTTGGCAAACAATATCCCAAATTACAGCAAACTAAACTAGGTTGGTTGATCTCAGGCGCTTATTATCAGTCAACTGCCTGCAATCAAATACCTACGAACACTTGTTATCATTCTCAAACTCAAAACGATGACTCGATTCTAACAAAATTTTGGGAGCTCGATTCTGTTCCATCGAAATATAGCATGTCAAAAGAGGAACAGGGTTGCGAAATAAGTTTTGCTAAACACACTCGCCGTCTGAGTGACGGTCGCTTTGAGGTAAACATACCTCTAAAAGAATCGCCCACAGTACTCGGTGACTCATTTTTTCAGGCAAAGCAACGTTTATTATCGTTAGAACGAAAATTCGAGCGTGATTCTCTATTCAAAACCAGATATTTAGAATTCATGAGTGAATATTTGAGTTTGGGGCATATGAGCGAAAAGACAGACAAACAAAATTTTGAAACTTATTATTACGTGCCTCATCACGGGGTTGTAAGAGAATCTAGTACGACTACCAAACTAAGGGCGGTGTTTGATGCATCCGCGGCCACTACGACTGGTAAGTCGTTTAATGATATCGACGGTGGAAAGCATAAACGCTGTAACCCACACCTTGACCAAAAATTTTTTATTGCATATTTAGATTCAGTTTTTTTTTCTGCGTCGAATGCTGTAACCCACGTTGCTCTACGACAATTAGAAGTTTCTGGACAGCGTAGTAATTTTTATGATTTTTGGCTGTTTATGATACATAAAATGCTGTAACCGACATAAAAAACAAAGAAAATAGAGTTCTTTATCTTACTTCATACACGCGGAACAATATTCAGCCGCCCGATGTCACTTACAGCGTTTACGCGGAATGAAAAATAATATCATTACGTGGGTTACAGCATTTAAGCTGATCAAGAATATATTGCAGGTGAGTGTTAAAGCATTCACTCGTAATCAAAATAAGTAGTTACTTAGGGTTATAGCTTTCTATCAAAGTTTTAAGATAAGAATCATGACGTTACAGCATTTGAAAATTTATGATAATATTGTTAGCAATAAGTTTACATCATTTTTTTAAGTATGTAACTAAGAGACTGTGACTTCAAAGCATACCCGCGTCTTGTTCGCTTTCTGTCACTATCTTTTTTGGTCAAATTCTGAAACTTGTCTATCTCTTAATACGTCTTATTCGTTTTTCGTCACGGTTTTCCTTGGACTCATTCGTCGTTCTTTCCTTTCGTTTTCGTCTCATGTACTTATTGGCCAAAATTTTTTCGATACGTTCGGTGCTGGTAAATAAATGTTCTTAAATAAATGAGACAAAAAACGAAAGGGAAAAACGACGAATGAGCCCTAGGAAAACCGTGACGAAAAACGAATAAGACTTATTAAGAGAGAGACAAGTTAAGTACAGATTTTGACTAAATAAGATAATGACGGTTAGCGAATAAGACGAATAAAGATTGAGTGACGAATACAGAATAAGACGAGAATGAGGCGAGATAATAGGATGCCGAGAATATCACTCCAATTTTCAGAAAGCCAGATCACTTTTCGGGTGATACAAAACTAATACTTGACAAAATCTCGCCACTATTAGTTCAAATTATACTGATAATTCAGAAAATACAATAAACTCTACGGACCAATCTCTACAAAGTATCCTTTGATAGACACAAGCCTTAAAGAATCCAAGGTTTTGGAAATTGATTCTACTTTGAGCGATCTCGGCAGTTCAAAGAAAGAGTCAAGAAGAATAAGTGATTAAGATCCGTACTTTATCGAAGTTACTCCTGAAATTAAATAAATAAATAAAATAAATAAATATCACGGGACAATTCACACCAATTGACCTAGTCCCAAACTAAGCAAAGCTTGTACTATGGGTACTAGACAACGGATAAACTTACTTATATAGATAAATACATACTTAAATACATATTAAACACCCAAGACTCGAGCATTAACATTCGTATTATTCACACAAATGTCTGCCCCGACCGGGAATCGAACCCGGGACCTCAAGCTTCGTAGTCAGGTTCTCTAACAACTAGGCTATCCGGTCGTCAAAAAAAGAAAAAACTAAAATCGAAGAGAAAGCTTGATTTTACTAACAATATAAGCTGTTGATGGACAAAAAAAGGATCCTCACATATCTTACGGTTGTTTATAATCTCAATTTTATAAGCTTTATCTTTCATTCTTACTTACTCTTTACTCTTTTTTTTTAGACAGCAAAGTTGGTAGCAGTGTAAAGTCTGATTTTGAGCCGATTTTAAAGCCAGAAATTGATAGTGACGATGAAAAAGAGGTATGTGTAAAGGTTTACAGTCGAAGAGCGATAAAAAAATTTAAGGAAGAGAATGATAGAAACATATCAGCTCAAGATCAAACAGTAGTTCATCATAATTTTATTGGAGATGGAATCGAACTGTTGCCTGAAGAAGTTGATTTCATTGTATTAAGTTAATAGCAGTAGTTACAAAATTATTTAATAATAATTATTATGCTTTGACGTTTTACTACATTTTATATTATAACTAGCTGTTTCCCGCGACACCGTCGTCGTCGTCGTCGTGCGAAGAATAGGGGTATAAAAAATAGCCTAAGACCTATTCTCAGACCTACCAAATACAGAGAAAAAATTTCATAAATATCGGTGAAGCCATTTCTGAGGAGTTCGATAGCAAACACCGTGACACGAGATTTTTATATAATAGAAAGATTGATTTTAGCTAAAAACGATTACAATGGGAATTTTAAAGAAGTAAAAGGAAATCGAAGTGAAAAGCAGCTGTCAACAAAAGCTATCTTGATTTTTTAGAGGAAGAGGATGAGATTCAAATGATGTTAAATAAAGATTTTCCCTCTGAGCTAGGTTGATATATTTCTGTTGCCGCTATAACAACAAATGCTAAAGAACAGAATAAAATAAATATTTAAGGGAACTCCCATACAGCAGACATGATTTTTTTGGCGTTTTTATAGAGCACGGAACCCTTCGTGCGCGAGTCCGACTCGCACTTGGCCGGTTTTTATGATTAATAAAAATAATTCTAAATAAAATAATTGTTTGACATTTTAAAGTCCCTTAATATTTTTATCAGTTGCTGAATACGCTAATTTATTTTTCATGGATTGGATTGATGTAAGCTGTTACTTCAATTTAATTTTTCATTTTACGAACCTAAACAAGCTTACAACACTTTGTATGTTTAAAAATATTGTAAATTGTCAAATTACGACATTTATGCTTTCCCAAAAAAAATCACTTTCTTCTATTTCATACATTAGTATATTGACGTTACAGCGTTTTCGCGGAGTGAAAAAAAAAATTCAAATGCTGTAACCCACCAAAACTTCTTTGCAGACTACTTTAGACAAGATTTTTACTAAGCGGTTAATAGCCCAGCCAAATATACATAATTTCCCAAAGAATTGTTACTTTACTCAAAAAGGATCATGAGTTCTGATTTTTTTAGTAAATTTTAAAAAGTTTTTTGGCTCTGGTGTAAAGTTTATACATTGTGGGTTACAGCGTTTATGCTTTCCACCGTCGATATTCAGATGGTTGGGCCAGTCGTTCAAGATGATCTTTTTTCTTTGTTATTGCGTTTTAGGCAGCATAAGTACGTAGTGTCAAGCGATGTAGAAAAAATGTATAGATCCATCCTTGTAACGCCGTCCCAAAGAATGTTACAACAAATCTTATTTAGGTTCAATAAAACGGAACCTATAAAAACTTATACTTTAAATACAGTTACTTACGGCACTGCTTCGGCGCCGTATTTAGCCACAAAGTGCCTCGTTTCATTAGCAGATTACTGCTCAGATATTAATGCGAAAAAAGCGATACAAAAAGACTTCTATGTCGACGATTTTTTGAGTGGTGGTGATGAATAGATCTTTGTAAAAAAGTGGATGAAACCTTAAAGTCAGCGCACTTTTATTTAAGAAAATGGCAATCAAATAACCCAATTATTCTAAGTTCTATAACATTAAACACAGAAAAACCTATTTCAGAAAAAACATTAAATTTAAATAGTAACTTTCAATGTAAAACTTTAGGCTTGCACTGGGATCCTAAAAAAGATCACCTCTTATTTTCAATCAGCTTAGATAAAAATAAAAAAATTACAAAACGTGTTATTCTTTCTCTCATTAGTCAAGTTTTTGACCCGTTAGGTTTGTTAGGACCTTGTGTAGTAGAAGCAAAAATAATCATGCAAAAACTTTGGTTGGATAAAAATAATTGGGATGAAGAAGTATCATCACCGGTTAAAATTCAATTCGATCATTTTATCACATCTTTGAATGCACTTAATTCATTAAAAATATCACGTTGGGTGTACTGCACGAGTGCGGACAATGTGGAGCTTCACACATTTACGGACGCTTCTGAACGAGCTTACGGAGCGTGCGTGTATGTGAGGACAAGCACAAAAGATGGTAGTGTGTATGTACGTCTGTTGTGTTCAAAAAATAAAGTCGCGCCAATTAAACCAACAACCATGCCTCGATTGGAGCTTTGTGGAGCATTGCTGGGCACAAGACTCTGCACTAAAGTTTTAGACTCACTTACTGTAAAAGTCAACACCTGTTACTTTTGGACTGATTCAACAATAGTACTAAACTGGTTAAAAACGCCAACGAATCGTCTAAAAACCTTTGTACGTAACAGAGTCGGGGAAATTCAAGACAGTACTGCCAATTACAAGTGGAGGTACGTGCCGTCTAAGGATAACCCAGCCGATTTGGTTTCGCGAGGGGTGAAGGCTGATTACATCAGCGGCTCGGACTTGTGGTGGTCCGGACCAAGCCTATTACAATCAGATCAAATACAGTTCCCGGTTGTTCCGAACACTTCATTAAATCAACAATTACCAGAATTATCACTACACGTAATCACAACACAAGACAATACATTTCAAAAAACAATTCACAAAATATCGAATTATTCTAAGTTAATTAGAATAATAGCTTATGTAATGAGATTTATTCATAATTGCCGAAACAGAAGTCATCAATACAAATCTCATTTATCTCTTACGGAATTAAAGCAATCAGAAATAATCATATTACAAACAGCACAACAAGAAATGTTTTCTTCTGAACATAAACTAATAAAATCAGGAAAAACACTTAATAAGAAAAATAGATTAAATTCTTTGTCGCCTTTTATTGACACTAATAATATATTGCGGGTCGGTGGACGCCTTAATAATTCACATTACAGCTTTGATATCAAACACCCAATTCTTTTATGCAGTAAACATCACATCACTCGAATTCTTTTTAACGAAAAACACATAACGCTTTTGCACGCGGGTCCACAGTTGCTGTTGAGTCATATTAGACAAAGTTACTGGCCATTAAATGGCAGGGATCTAGCCAGGTCAACTGTTCATCGCTGTGTTCGTTGCAACAGGTTTAAACCTAAGCAGGTGCAACCAATCATGAGCGACTTACCTAAGGATAGGACGGAGTTAGAATTTCCATTTTTTAAGACCGGTGTAGATTATGCTGGGCCAGTGATGATAGTCAACCGCAAAGGTAGAGGCAGTGTTTTGATCAAGTCATATATTTGTGTTTTTGTGTGTTTCGCAGTCAAAGCTGTGCACTTAGAGCTCGTCTCGGACCTGAGCAAGGAAACATTTATTTCAGCTCTTCATCGGTTTATCGCTCGACGTGGTAAACCACATACTATCTACTCTGATAACGGTACCACCTTCGTCGGTGCTAGTAACGAGATAGCTCGTATTTTGAATAACTGTTCAGGCGACATTGAAATTGAACTTCAAAATCATGGTATTAACTTTAAACATATACCGCCTTACTCACCGCATTTCGGGGGCCTGTGGGAAGCGGCCGTTAAGTCAGTAAAACATCATTTAAGGCGAATACTGTCCTTGGCTCACTTAACGTACGAAGAGATGTCTACGTGTTTAGTTCAAATAGAGGCTGTGCTAAATTCCAGACCACTTACTCCTCTTTCCACTGATCCTACTGACCTCTCTTGTCTCACCCCAGCTCATTTCCTCATTGGACGCTCACTCATGTGTATACCTCAGCCACCGCTTCTAGAGAAGAACATTTCAAGACTTCAGCGCTTCCAGAGGATCGAACAACTGAGACAGCACTTTTGGCAACGTTTCTCATCGGAATATGTTTCTCTGCTTCAGCAAAAGGTCAAGTGGAAGACTCATAGCGAGGATCTGAAGTTGGGAACATTGGTGCTTGTCAGGGATAAGACTCAACCACCTCTTCTCTGGCTCTTGGGTAGAGTCGTGCAGCTGCATCCAGGTCAAGATGGAACCCATCGAGTTGCAGACGTCAAGACCAGAAAGGGCATTATACAACGAGCCTACAACAATCTATGCCCCCTGCCTATCTCCTAATCTTGTTGAATACTTCAAGCTGGGCCAGTATGTTGCATCGCAACATCATGCGTCGTTACATCACTACGTTAAAACTAGTTTGGAGGGCAGCGGTGCGGGGAGCGGGGCCGCTGCGCCGCGAGTGTCATTCAGACCGTCTTAGCGTCAATACCTTATAAACTAATTGTTTAAAATCATTATAGTTTTTATATGCGAACCAGCTGCCTTTTATTCATCATTATCTCAGTCAAGCAGGAGCATCAGCTCAAACATCCGTAAAATTATAAAGTTTAAAACCGTGTCGGGCTCGAATCTCGTAATGTATTAAATTATTAGTTATTCTAGAAAAGTAAAAGCCAAGCACGCTTATGATGAACTAGTAGTAAAATTAATTTAACTAGTTTAGGAGGTATACATTTTGCTCGTTATTACACTTCAAATACAGGCGACAGCTTATAAATAGGCGTACAATTTTTTTTTCAAAACGGTCCTTTCACACGGTAGTCAGGCAGAAAAGTAAAATTAAAGCATACTACGATATAAAAGAAAAATATCTATGTTGTGTGTAGGTATATTTTATGTCTGCTTTACTTTGAGATGTGTCTATTACATTATATCCTAATATACCAGGTGGATTTCCACGAGGGACCTTCCCGAAAACAGGTGATAGCGTTGCTTAAACTGAACAACTTTCTCCAAGGAATATAGGTCGAAAAACGATTTTTTTTTTCGCATTTCCATAGTAAGTCGGTCAGCTAACCAATACATTATGTATGGGAGTCTGAATTTTTTTTCGTTTTCGACCCATGTTCCTTGGATAAAGTTGTTCACTTTAAGCAACACTATCACCTGTTTTCAGGAAGGTCCCTCGTGGAAATCCACCCGGTATACCACACTACAGTCTAGTTGCCCGCCCCGGCTTTATATAGGCAAGCTAATGAAAAAAACGAAACCAAATTCTCTGCAAGCATTATCAGTCTCACTTACTTTTTTATAGAATGCCTAAGTTTTTACACTTAAATGTTTATTAATAAATACAGCTAAAATTTTTAAATTACTTTAATTATCGCCCCGTGTCTGATGATTTACGGACGATTTAGTGAAGGCCGCAGGTTCAAGGTGGATGCAAGTCGCTTCCAACCGTAATGATTGGGCGTCAATTAGGCATTATGTCCTGCAGTGGACGTCCTACGGCTGAAGTGATGATGATGATGATGATGATATTTGATTATTAGGGCCTAAGCACACGGCGTTTTTTAAACGCGCCGTCGACTCGCGTTTACAGCGCGTTTTTCATTCCAGAGAATAGCCATGATAACCCGCGTGGGTATCGCGTTTGTATAGATACAAACGCGCGTAGACGGCGCGTTTAATAAACGCCGTGTGCTTAGGCCCTTAGTGTTAGGTACATCACAAGCCTTCACAAAACGCAGTCCAATGGGTTTATTCCGCAATCAACCTTCATGTTTATAATGTTAACTTGTCATGCAAAACTTTTGAACTGTGCAATATGAGCTCAACCGTTACCTCAAGGCTTCTTTATAATGCTTGATAGCGTTGTCTTGTTGCTCTGTCTCGCGAAGGAAGTTGGCGAAGTTGTAGTGCAACTTGGCGTTTTGAGGCAAAGTTACCAAATCCGCTCTGCGAACAAAACACATTTGGTGGTGATTTAGTCGTACTTTCTGGGACACGTAGTGAATTTCCTAGGTGTAAATTGTCGAGTTTAAGATACTAAATGGTGTTGAAATTAATGTGCTTTAATATAACAACTGTATAACAAGTACCGGTAAACTGGGGTTACTTAAGGAAATTTTAGGGCTACTTTGGTAGATTTAAAATGGTTACGCAAATATTCATAGCTCGATTGGGCAAATGACGTAAAAAGTTTGGTGATTTATCAAGGTAGTTATTTCACTGCCACAGATGGTATAAAAAAATAAGGACACGGTGTAAAAAACTGTTTTCTAAAGTAGCCCCGCATTTCAAAGTAAGTAGGTAGGTACTCAGTTTACGGTAGCTCAAAGTCAAAGTATTTTTATATACCTAACCCTATAACAAGCACTTATAAATGTTGAAGAATTTACCACAGGGGGGCTGCTCAAAATTCAAAATTCGAAGTTTGTATCGTGCCATTATCCCTTTCAATCTTTTGTTTAATAGGTACTATTAGCATCAACAGAGCAGAATTGAACTGCACGATACGAAGTTAGAAAATCGAATTTTGAAGTATAAGGTCAGGTTCGGGAAAACCTATCCCTATCCCGTGGGAATATCGGGATAAAAAACCTATGTGTTATTCCAGATGTTCAGCTATCTACTTTCCAAATTTCATCCTAATCCATCCAGCCGTTTTAGCGTCAAGGAGTAACCAACATTTTGCACTCAGCACTCGCAGCGTTTCGCACTCTCAACATAGTTGCTGAAGATGTTGACTTATTTTATTGTACTCTGAGTGAGTTCACAAAGGTTGCATTATTTAAGATATCTTACTGTAATTAAGTTTAATTTAAATTGTAATATTTGGCTACATTATCGCATTAGCCTGTAATGATATTTTTTTAAATGTTTGAATAAATAAATAAATAAATAAATAAACATACAAATACACACACACACACATAGACAAAACACTGAACGTGAACGGTCGTACGAGGAATGTGGCCATTCAAGGGATTTGGTCCTTCGAGCGAAATTGGCATTCAGGGATGTGGCCCTTCAAGGGATGTGGACGTTCCAGGGAAATGGACGTTCAGCAGACGCAGTAAAGATAGGCCTCCAACAAGAAGGAGCGACGACCTGGTTAAGTAGGCGGGAACGCATTGGATGCGGATGGCGCAGGGGCGATCTGTTTGGCAAGCCGATGGGGGAGGCCTATGTTCAGCAGTGGACGTCTTTCGGCTGAAATGATGATGATGAATGCTTACTTAGGATTCACTCTGTAGATAGATACTTAAATACGTATTAAGCAGGCGGATATTGCGCCTGGTTTTCAAGTAATAAAGTATTTTAGAAGTTCCAAATTTGTTTAAAAGATAAAATTGCATTCAATAAAACGGTCCTGACGGCATTAAAGTCACAACAAATTTTATTGTCTCTTACTTAAACTGTCGAACTTTCCAGACGAATACCAAATGCACTTAATCTCGAGTCGATTCGCCAACGACACTTTTCATCTGATCCAATAAGACTGTATTATATTAATCAGAATGGATCGTAAGTAATAAACAAATGTTAACTTAGCTCTTGAAATATGCAAATAAAATCTAAATCCAATTGCATTGAAAGTACGCTTGTAAATCGTATAATTTCAATAGAAAAACGCTATTAAGTACTATTTGAGATAAGATAGAACTGATGAAATCTGTCAAAGAATTAAAGTCACTAACAAAGCCTTAAGAAACGACAGACTCAAGTGGCAGTGAGCACATCTCTCGTAGAACTGATGACCGATGGGGCAAAAAGGTTCTCGAATGGCGTCCACGGACCGGTAGACCGAGTGAAGTTAGGCCTCCAACAGTTGAAGCGGCAACCTGAGGACGTATTGTCTAACGCTTTTGTCACTTGCCTTCGCTTTCACAGTCTCTTTCTGTCATCGTTTGACAGAAAGAAATAGTGATTGCGAAGGCAAGCGTCAGAAACGTTAGACAATAAGCCTGCTGCAGCTGTGCTGGTTAATGTTGCGGGAACGCGCTTGATTCGGATGGCACAGGAACGGTCTGTTTGGCGAACTTTGAGGCCTAATGGGAGTCTTTCGGCTAAAATGATGATAATGATAAAGAAAGATAAAGAAGGTAAGACCTTATTTTTAACGACTTCTATAATTTCGGGATAAAAAGTAGCCTATGTGTTAATACAGAGTGAAAGTATACGAATCACTTAAGTCTTAAAACGAGTTTAACTCGACATATTTCGGGCTAATCCATAGCCCTTCTTCCCGGAGCCACACGTCACGGCGGCTGCCAAACGCGCACTGCGCGCTACCGCTCTGGTTGCGCAGCTGCTCGACGCAACTAACAGCTACACACAACTACCCCCGTTTTCATCATCACTTTTATTGTTATTATGAAATGTAGGGTAGCACACAACACTAACAACATAATTTTGTACGAACATTCCACACTGTTTTCCAAATCGGGGGTACCGACCAACCACTATCCCGTTTGAAATTTGGATGACGACTTATCTCAATGGCTTCACGCACTTTCTGCGGAATGAAAAACTTTTCTCTTGCAAGAACGGAAGCATCAAATCGAATGTAGTGCTTCGAGCTCGAATCCATTGAGTGTTCAGCCACCGCAGACCACTTATTGTCCTGTTTTTTAACCTCCGACACAAAAAGACGGGTGTTATAAGTTTAACCGCTATGTGTCTGTCTGTCTGTCTGTCTGTGTGTCTGTCTGTGGCATCATAGTTCTTAAACGGGTGAACCGATTTGAATGCGGTTTTTCATTTGAAAGCAGGTTTCTTGGCGAAGGTTCTTAGATATGTTTCATCAAAATCGGTTCACCCGTTTCAAAGTTATAAGCCCTTTTGTCAGCTGCAGAAGAAATCTTAGACGCATTGGGCATTTACTTTATTTTCAAACATAATAATGTACGACGAAATTGCGTTGGGGGTTTTTAAATTTTTTAATTTATAGTTATTCATACTGCATGTGCTCCGATAACTAAAACTAACTAAGTATAAGTGAGTCTCACGATAGTTTAATGTTTATGTGTTTAATACATACAAACTCTCACGTTTATAATATTGCTCTACGCGTACATTGTAATTTTAATTCAAAATATGAATCATTGTTATCCCATCTGTTTGCGACCTACGTTTACAACCGCACCATTAAAACTAAATTCATTGAACGTCTGTGGACGGCTTTAATTCTCTCGTAAAACTGCATGAAGCGTCTTTACGAACGTGTATAGCCGGCATTAGCAATATTATTTTTATTGCCACTAAAAACGTACGGTTCAATGTGGAAGCTGTAAATATGTTATGTTTTCAATTTTGTGCAATTTATAACTATACGACAGATGGCGCTGTGTTCAATTCAAAATAGCTTCATAGCTTGTTCTCTTGCATGGTTATCAATATCACCTAAATGTACCTATGTTGACGAAATAAATGAATTTGAATTTGAATTTGAAAATGGATTAAGTCAAGTTAATCATCACCACTGATGGTGACGGTGATGATTTATGGCTCAAGGTCACTCTGAAGGCGATAGAGAGGGCTGTGCTCGGAGTTTCTCTGCGTGATCGCATTAGAAATGATGAAATCCGCGCAACAACTAAAGTCGCCGATAGCTCGAAGAATCGCCAGACTCAAGTGGCATTGGACAGGGCACATTGGACGTAGAACTGACGGCCGAAGAGCAGTATGATTCTAGAGTGACGACCATCATCATCATCATCATCATCATTTTGGCCGAAAGACGTCCACTGCTGAACATGGGCCTTCCCCAACACTCGCCAAACAGATCAGATGTGTCTCGCATCCAATGCAATCCCGCAACAGAAAATATGGCGTGGAAACCGCTTATCTGGTAAAGGTTACAGGAACCACTTGGATGTGGGCAAGGCAGGACTATCTATATCATACTTAATACGAACTGAAACATGGATGCACAGAAAAACACATCAAAAGACCAGCTTTGGACATCGAACCCAGGTCCTCAGCAAGCCGTGCTGCGTGCTTTTTACCCCTACACCACAACTGGTCTAAAAATGAAATGCAGTTGACAAAAAAAATACAAAAGATACTTTCTTTCAATCTAGCAGGACTTGCAGGACCTATCGTTGTGAAACACGTTGAGGGAAGCCTTTGTCCAGCAGTGAACGTCTTTTGGCTGATATCATGATGATGATGAAAAAATTAACGCGTACGAAATTCCACGCATTGACAACGTAGCTAACGACCTTGTCATACATTTTTGACAGTATAAATCCCACCAGTACCAAATTAACACAGCGAGCTTAAAAATATTCGAGCATACAATAAGCCTTAATCCTGCAAGACTTATCAGCAGTTAACAGAGGACCACCAAATGACAGCTGTCAAAACGAGATTAGTTTAGGCCGGGCCATTACTGGGTATTGATAAAACGGAGATTGCTCATAATAACTGAGAGATTTTGTTTTAAATATTTATTGCATCTGGCGTCCAAATGTTTTGAACACTTTTTATCGAAAGATCTGCTTGAACATTGCGATTTTGTGATAAACCTGACTGGTTTCTTGATGGGATATACTCGTAGGTAACACGAGTTCTTTGGACGGAAAAATCCTTGAACAATTAAAAACACGGGAGATACTTCTGTTCTAGCAAAAAATTACGAGTATAAGACTTGGAGTATTGTTTATAGTCAGACTAACGTATACTTAGTCGGAAAATTTAGTTTTTATACTGAGTTTAAATATTTAAGTTTTCACCAATAAAATCAAATGACTTTACCATGAAAATCCACTCCTCATCGGCAAGATTCTTCAGTGCCAAGATACTCTTAAGGTTAATGTTTATTCTAGAACTTGAACTTGTTTTAATAATTGAACAAACAGCAAAGATCAAAACACAATTCATAGACTGAAGACTGTGAAGATAAATGGTTGCTTATACCATTAATCTTTAGGTTTTGTTATAAACAACATGCGTTTCCAGTTAATAATGAATATAAAATTATAATAAAATATTTATTATTTATTTATTCATCAATAAAAATTACAGCATTACAGTATACACCAATGCGCTGTAAAATTCAAAAAATACAAACAAAACTTAAATAACTATTTAGGGATTTTTGAAAAACGTCTTCGTCGCTTCCCTAAAACGACGGAACACCACACCCTCTGGCCAAAAGTCAGAGCGCAGGAACACCTGCTTGTGCTTGGCAGGCACTTGGAGCCTAAATGAGCTGAAGTTGTTAGCCCTTTGAGACTCGAGCGGGTAGATGAACAGCTGGAGCTGGGATCCCTGTAACCGACCCCGTGCTGCCTCGCGGACATGCTCGAAGACCTTCTCCGTCGTCGTCTTCTTGTCCAACCGAGATAGGTAGATGTCCACTAACGGTACTGCAGCTTGGATACAGGACGACGCTGCAGGAATGGTCCCACGCTGATTGCGATTGCGCTTTAGACGGCGTTTCCGATTCACCACCGGAGTGAAACCATCACTATTCACAATCACGATATCATTTTATTCATTCCAAAACTAGGACAATATCAGTTAGTCGTACCATTGAGCTCCCTCTGAGCAAGTTTAAAGTTTAATAGTTTTAATCGCTGATGTTGGAAAAGCGACCGCTAAGTTTAAATGGGACTGGGCCGGACATGTCTGCCAGATGCACCCACAAAGAAGATGGCGAGACGGCCTGGACGCGGAACTCAGGGAGTGGTCAAACGTAGCTCTGAATAGGAAGATGTGGAAGTAAAAGGAGTGGCATTTATCCATCTACAGTACGACACAAATATAGGCTAAATAATGAATAATGTAGCTTTACAGGTGTAAATACAATTAACATTAAACACTATTTTTTATATTACCACTGCTTGAATGTGCTGTGCTGTACCACGAAACTCACCTCAACAGTGTAGCCCTGTCCCGCCAGTCCGCATTTCTTCTGTATGTCTTCGCAACTCCACTGGCAGCTAGCACGGCGAGGCCCACAACAAGAAATACCTTGGTACCAGGTTTAGAGTACCACATGAGCTGGACTCCGTAAGCTGTGATTATGACGCTGCCCACACTGCAATAAGAAGATAATTAAAGATTTTATACATGGAGTTTTCTCGGACCAACCAAAGGATCGACCGTTACAAACTCAGTTTATTATAGGCTAGCGTTTCATAGCACTAATTGGTGAGATGAATATTCTTTGGAATATTTTTGTCGTGTGAGATGTGTGTTAGCAACTCGCTGGTTATTTTCATTTAGAAGAAGAAGATATATCATCGAGCGAGACAGAAAACATATTAAATCGGTTTCTTTATTTGATCTTCAATGCTTTAGTAAATCAGATAATAACAACATTTTCAAAACTATGACATTAATATTTTCTTTAAGCTTTACCGTGAAGGAAAACATCGTGAGGAAACCTGCACATACCTGAGAAGAAATTCCATGGTGTGTATGAAGTTTACGATCTGCATTGGGCCCGCGAGGGAACTAAAAGTATCATTCATACACAGCGATAAACTGGCAATATTAAAAAAAAACTAAACCTCTGCGGAAGTACATAAGTTTACAGAAAAAAATAATTGTGGATCGCTGACTCATAGAATGAACATTACTAACCTAGGTATGTAAAGCACTCGCTCAGCGATGACAAATCCAACGGTGACCAGCAAGTTGCTGGCAGGCACGAACGGTATCACCAGCAGCATCAGACCGATCACTGCTGGCGTATGCCTCTGGACCTTTTAAAAAATAAAGACGATCTAAAATTGGTTTTCTCTTCTCTTTGGCATCATGAACTGCCTGACATATTGAAATTGTGGGAGCTGAAAGTTTATTGCGTTGGTAATAATGCGGTGCAAATTTTAGAAGGAGATCAATAAGTTGTACTTCTTTAAATACATAATCAACCACAACCATACAAAATTATTGAACGGGAAATAGTTGTAACGAAAACAGTCATACTAATTGTGATTACCGGCTTTAAGGCATCCAACTTTTTGAGGTCTATCCTTTTATCAAAGTCGAAACTCAAGATCGTATAATTACGGATTTCAATGGCAAGAGGTAATCGTAGAAAAATATGCTTAATTTTATTAACTGTATGCCATGTCATGAAGAACTGTTAATATAGAATTGAACTTTATACCAAATTTGATAATAGAAAAAAAGAGAAAGACTTCAAAGGCTCTTGTTTCCTTTTAACAATGATCCTCCGGAATTAAAGGAAAATTAACGGTCATATTTTTAAGAAAACTACCATTACCAGGAAGTAGTTTAAAAAAACTGTATTGATTTTTTTGAGTTAAAAGTTATGAAGTCAATTTTAAATTAAATAGGTGATTAGTCTGTGACCTAACCTCTAAGTCAGCTATACACCTATAGCACAGCAATAACAGGGCACCAAAGGCAGCACAGGTGAGCAAGTTCCGAGGGTCCCAGCCGCTCGTGATGATGGGCACGGACCCCATCTGCCAGTCGTGGCTAAGTGTCCACGGACACAGCAATAGCCACCAGTTGAACGCTGCTAGGTAGCAGAAGGTCATCAACCTAAATAAAAAAAAAAAAAAAAAAAAAAATATTAGGGGACAATCTTACACAAATCGACCTAGTCCCAAACTAAGCAAAGCTTGTACTATGGGTACTAGACGACGATAAACATACTTATATAGATAAATAAATACTTAAATACATAGAAAACATCCATAACTCAGGAACAAATATTCGTGCTCATCACACAAATAAATGCCCTTACCGGGATTTGAACCCAGGACCTCTTGCTTCGTAGGCAGGGTCACTACCAACTAGGCTAAAGCGGTCGTTAGAAAAATCGATCGATGTTGGAAAAATCATCATCGTCATCATATCGGCCTGTATGGCTCGGTCTCGGTTATTTGCCATAAAATACCAGCCCATTACTAATTCAGCTTCAGTAAAACATCAAGGAGTGTTATTGGGAATATTGTAGCTACACGAGAACGAAGTGCAGTGTTATTGGTTCACAAAACCAATGCAGCATAACATGTTCAATCATGTGTCCAGCAACTAACTTAGTCAGGCAATTCGTCTTGTGTTTTTGCTTCAGGTTAAGTAATTAAGGTACGAAAGCTCCTACTTACGGCTAAAGTGTCACACCCTCCCTAGGCCTTTCTAACATTTTTCTTCATCCCATTTTGATTTCTCATAACAACAAGCAATTATTTTGCAAGAATGTGATCTTACCTCACAAAAAAACTACTATGAAACGCCGTAGGGTTGTCCTGCGACGAAAAAATAGGAAGAGTCCCCTGCAGCAGCGCAAGCCGCAGGCATATAAGCAGCGTTAGAGAAACCACCACTTTCACTGAGCGTATTGAGAGGCCCGTGCATTTCTTCTCAATTTTCAGAGAGCATAGTGATCTAGAAAAAAATAAAAACAATTAGAACGCCATCCTAGCCTCAACATTTACGTAATCTGTTTGTAAGGTCTCTGAGACTGTCCGTTTACAAAATATTGGAGGGGCCAAGTTGGGCAAATAAAAGATTTAAGCTGCCTATCCACTGAAGCAGAGCGAGGCAGCGGATCGGAGCAGGGGGTAATTAATGCGTAGTGGAGTTGCGGACTGTGTTTTCCATACGCGGAACTAGCCCGCACTCGTTTCTCCGCCCCGCTACCCCGCACCTCTTCCTCGCTCCCTATCCCGGTTTTGTATGAATTTTTACACCACTTTTGCAAGTCCTTAACCACTGAAAATAGCAGAGTTTTATGCTACTGCTCGGTTTCGCTTCGCTCCAGTGGACACGAAGCCTTAGCTGCTTGCTCCTTCTGTAATCGACGATTTTATTCCCCTGTTTTTCTTTCGTTTTATTTGTTTACTAAATAGTCTTTAAGATTCAAGTGTAAGTAACCAACTAACTGATTGTGGACTGTATGTGTATGGGTCATCATCATCATCATCATTTCAGCAGTAGGACGTCCACTGCTGGACATAGGCCTCCCTCATTGACGCCCAATCATTACGGTTGGAAGCGACTTCCGTGGTCTCCATTCGAGAACTTACTGTATGGGTGCTGTATTTATATTATTAACATTACACACAAGTACACGTCCAAAAAACCGTTCAAATTTCACTCTACATTTTCAAATCCGCCAGGGACTTACTCTGGACTTTTATTGAGACTTTAAAAGGCCCCATTTGGCGGTAAATGCCGTCTTGTTTTACTTCCATTCTATAAATAAAATATGGAGCGTCGTGTCAGTGCAGAGTAAAGTTGGTGACGACATCGAAGTTTTGACGATGTCTGTTTGTTGGGACAAGGTACTTAAGTTAAGTGTATGGTTGTTCTTAATGGGTTATGAGATGGTTATGTTTACGCGTGGATTTTACTTGAAATAGGACAGTAATGATAATAATGATGAACGTTACTGTAAGGATGTTAAAGCGTCAACGGATGCTGTAATTAGTTAGTAAAGACAGCTAACAGATTTATAAGATTTAATTATGTACAGTTCCAACGGGAGTAATAACTAAGAATATTATTTATACTGCGTAGTTTTAAAATCCGTGGAGTCGCTAGTGGTTATACATATTTATTTCAGTGTGAAAAGCACGATGTGCATTAACGTGTAATTAATATTTCACTTTTAATTAATTTTAATACGTGCTTTCAGACAATATTTTATATAAATAAGTGATTAGAATGGATAAGGGCGAAATTCTAAAAGTTTGTCAACAACTTTATTAATCATTCAATAATTATAAATGGGTTAATTATGTTTCATTTTCCAAACATTCGTTTTGCCGTCCAACTTCCAGAACTCCGTTGCATTGTCTTTGAATTTTTTTTTATAAATAATTAGGTAGCGACTCCATTGATTCTTGAACCACAGCGTGTCCTTTATTCTAGTGATAAATTAAAGATATCAGTTACCTTTTTACGAACGGCCAACACCTATAGAAGTCGAAGGCTAGGTTCAACAGTAGTATGGTAACACCTGTCTCCTTGGCCAGCATACTGAGAGCCCCAAGGAGTATGCTCAGCCACACGCATTTCTTATTACTCGTAGGTCTGTAACAAATGGTCCAAATAAAATGATGCTACCGTCATTTAAGAAAAAAAAACAGAAAATTTACTGCCACTGAAACGAAACGGTACTGAGTCATTACAGTAAGATTTTTGTTGCAACAAATGCATTGAAACCACGCCTATCTAATAGAGAGGCCACGGCTCAAACCACTAGGCTACTATGGCTTCATATTAATTCCGAGAAACAAATGATATGAAGCAGAAAGAGAATTGACGCAAAAAATAGTAGATTGTTCAACAAGGGACTAAAACAAGCCATAATGACACGAGATATTTAGCCACCCGAGCGATAGCGAGGGAGGCTATAATTCGAGTTGTCATTATGGTAGTTTAGTCCCGCGTTAAACACTCTACTTTTCACTTTGAATGCGAGGAAAAAAACGACGTACAAAATTACTTTTTTACAACGTATGCTCAATACGAGCAATGGACATCTGTTCTAAATTCAAATAGCAAAAAAAATACCGCTGTCTTTTCTTTTCTTTTATATTCTTTTGTAAAGTGACGCTTTAAATGCTTGCATAATTAGCCAACCGATTCTAACTTAAAGACTATGTTAAAACTAATTGGACTATGCATGTAAGAATGATAATTGTTCATTCGTTAGAATCGGCAAATAAATTAACCTAATTGATCTAAGTTCACACACAAAATATATTGTTAACTGAAACACTTACCCGTGAATAAAGAAACGACTTTTTAAGTTTATTTTCTATATGCCAATTCTTTGTTAAATTATATCTAATTATACTTTCTATTTACTATTAAATGCAACTGACATCGCATTATTTTGAAGTCACGCCATATTAACATTCAAACGTAACTGCTCTATCTACCGTACACTCCAGCACTGCTTTGCCGACAGTGCGGATTGCTATTTTATTTATCGACAGAGCAGGGAACTGCTTTACCGACAGCGTTTTTAAAAAAAAAAAAATTAAAAACACCTAAGCTAAAGGAAATCTTTCTTTACGTGCAAAATAAAATGAATTCATCTTTAATATTTTATAATTAAATAGATTAATATTCGTAATTATTCAATGTGTTTCACGAAATTATTATTTTTTAAATATTTTTTATACAGTTGTCATTTTGAGGTTATTTCCATGCCCTAAACGCTTCCACAGACCGAAGCGCAGGGCGCTACAGTGCGTCCGCAGCGCGCTTCGGTCTGTGGAAAGCTTTAAAATTGTCTATACCCAGTTACTGAAAATGGCGATAATCCTCCATTCACAAACACCGTGATTGGCAGTTTAGGGGTTTCCATAGTCAATTAAAAAAATTTTACTCTAATCCCTTGAGATCAAAAAAGAGCTTTAGTCCCGATATGCAGAGACTAAAGTAACATTTTAAGAGCATGAGAAGTGAAAAAATCATTTATCGCTCCTTCTCTTTTGTTCGTATCCTTTGTTTTAAAATTAGCTATTGTTCGCAAATTCTTCTGCGTCCCGCAAGAATCATGCACTTATCCAGGATAAAAATTAGCCTATGTTGACCAAGGATAATATAGCTTTCTTTGTTCTTTTACAAGATCAGATGTATTGATGATGATAGGGGCCGGTAGGGGCATTCTTTTGTGGTGAATATGAATGTCTCTACGAGACATGTAAATAATAATTATTTTATATATTTATCTGTAATAAGTATTTTTCATTTTTAATTAGTTACAATATTATACAACTATCCTAAAAGCTAATAAAAACTCATAATATAAAAAAAACACGCTGAAAACAAAAAAAAACTGTCTTGGTCTTTTAACTTCATTAAAAGAATCTACTCGTATTATTATTTTTGAGATGAGTGTCGCCGCGTTGAGGGCCGCTAAGTGAAGAAGTATGTATAATTGTCATATTACATCATTTTAACTGTCACGCCGCTCCGTTGACCATTTGGAGCTAGCGATAAATATATTACGTGTAGTCTTTGTATGTATGTGTATTATTTAAGTGCTAATTAGTTCGGGTTTATTTTTGATTTCGGTTCTCTTTACTCTTCACTGCATGCCTACTTATCTCTGATGTCCTGTCAATCGTTCAAAGGTTAACTGGAAGAGATCCCTTTAAGGGATAAGTTCGCCTTTTTACATCTGTTTATCCTGTTAACTGTTAATTTTCATGTTTTGATACATACATAAATATATGTTTCATAACCAGAGAGTGTATCTACGATATGAGACTACACAAAATAATTCATCTTTTCATTTCTTTTCATCACAAAATAATTTATAGGTTACGAGCCCAGCCTTCATTCGGGCCACGTATTAGCACGGTACGCCCTTAATACTCTAAGAAAGATAATATTATTAAAATTATAGCTTCTATTACTAAAAGTATATTCCTGTCCCTTTACAGGGTAAATGTTTAAGCTGTATATAAGACTTTCATAATCATTTCAGTTGTAGGACTACTGGACATAGGCCTCCCTTATTGATACCCAATTATTACGATTGGAAGCGGCTTGCATCTACCTTGAACCTGTGGCCTTTACAAAATTGTCGTTCCATCTCGTTGATAGACGACCCACGCTGCGCTTGCTAGTCCGTGGTCTACTGGACGTAGGCCTCCCTTATTGATACTCTATTATTACGGTTGGGAACGGCTTGCATCTACCTTGAACCTGCGGCCTTTACCAAATCGTCCTTCAATCTCGTTGATAGACGTCCCACGCTGCGCTTGCAAGTCCGTGGTCTCCATTTGACAACTTTTTAGCCCCAACGGCCATCTGTTCTGCGTGCTATATGGGTTGCCCATTGCCATTTCAGCGAGTTAATCCGTTTGGGTTGTGTTGGAATGGTTTTTATATGTACGAATATAACAACAACCATTTAATTTAGGTCATCTAGCCTCTTGAAACATTAATTAGGTACCTGAACAAAGGTCGATTCAGCACCAATGTTTCCCAAATTTAGCACAGCCAGATATTAATTACTTAATGCCTTAATAAGTACTAAAGTTATTAATTTTCTCGTTTCGCTAATTTACCGGGACGTAGACGCCAAGCCCCAGATTTAGAAATTTAGATTCAATTAACTTTCGATTATATTGTTAGGGATAATAATCTGGTAAATTTTCGAGGTCGAATCACGATTTAGCGAGAGCTTTTGCTATTTAGGTTTAAATATTAATCCCTGCTGTTATTATATTCACACTAATTATACACTAGAGTTTGTGAATGTGTGTATGTATATCGTCACTACTTAAATAACTTTAATTTCAATACTAGATGAAAAAACCCGCCTGTATAATTCCAGGAATAGTACATTGTTGTAGAGGCTGGAAAGTAAGCAATAGATGGACGAGTTTGTTTGAGGGCCGACGCGTAGCGAAGGCCCTCGAAAGTACGAGTCCATCTATTGCACTTTTGGCCGAGACTAAACATTGTGCTTTTCACGACTAATGCGAGGAAATCATCATCATCATCATAATCATCCATCCCGTCCATCCCGTCCATCCCGTCCATCCCGTCCATGCAGTCCATCCCGTCCATTCCGTCCATCCCGTCCATCCCGTCCATCCCGTCCATCCGTCCATCCGTCTATCCCGTCCATCCCGTCCATCCCGTCCATCCCGTCCATTCCGTCCATCCCGTCCATCTCGTCCATCCCGTCCATCCCGTCCATCCCGTCCATCCCATCCATGCAGTCCATCCCGTCCATTCCGTCCATCCCGTCCATCCCGTCCATCCCGTCCATCCCGTCCATCCGTCCATCCGTCCATCCGTCCATCCGTTCATCCCGTCCATCCCGTCCATCCCGCCCATCCCGTCTACCCCGTCCATTCCGTCCATCCGTCCAACCCGTCCATCCCGTCTATCCAGTCCATCCCGTCCATCCCGTCCATCCCGTCCATTCCGTCCATCCGTCCATACGTCCATCCCGTCCATGCCGTCCATCCCGTCCATCCAGTTCATCCCGTCCATCCCGTCCATCCCATCCATCCCGTCCATCCGTCCATTCGACCATCCCGTCCATCCAGTCCGTCCGTCCGTCCGTCCGTCCGTCCGTCCGTCCGTCCGTCCATCCATCCATCCATCCATCACATGCAGCAGACGATTACTTTTGATTGGTCCAAAAGTGTCGTTTCAGCACGCCAGGAATGAAATTCAGAAATTATCTTTCAAAAAGTCGTATCGTATTATGAAATACATATACTGATACGTTCTGTTTTCGATTAGTGTAACATTGTTGTCGTGTTTGCGCGCCATAAATGAATCAGCTGTTAAATGTACATATATAGGCAGTTTTGAGTACTGGATTTAGGTAGTCTATGGCCACATTTTTGAGCAGTGTCGTGAAAAATATATTTTATATCCTATGTCACTTGCGAAACTGAGAAAAATCTAATAACACCTCACACTTCAAAATCCATTGAGCCGTTTAGACTGCAGGGCGTGCCAAAGAATGATACATACATAAATACAAGGGTAAGCACGCTCGAAGGAAATATAACCCTCCTTTGACAGTCGGGTGAAAATCGGTCAAGTGCGAGTAGGACTCGTACATATAGAGGGTTCCATACCTCCGTCTATTACTATCCGTCGTCTCCGTCTACTCATCACCATCAACATCATTTCAGCCGAAAGACGTCCACTGCTAAACATAGGCCTCCCCCATGGCTCGCCAAACAGATCGGTCCCGTGCCATTTGCATCCAACGCGTTCCCGCAACCTTAACCAGGGCGGTCGCTCCATCTTATTGGACGCCTACACTGAGCCTTCCAGTCCGCGGACGCCACTCGAGAACCTTTTGGCCCCTTCGGCCATCAGTTCTACGAGCGATGTGCCCTGTTTACTGCCACTTGAGTCATACGGCTACTAATAAGTTAAAAATAAACTTACCTATGATAAACTAGTAATGACGAAAGGAAGAATATACAAGCTAGCACGTCGGCTCTGCCCACGACTCCGGCCACCTGTTGAATAAAGTAATCAGAATCAGCCACGTATTTGCACAAAAATGGTGAAGATGGATGTGACAAACAGTATATAGAGCTGTTACATGTCTTGTAGCAAAGACATGCAAATAAAAACCGGCCAAGTGTGTGTCGGACTCGCGCACCAAGGGATTCTTTACATGTGTAAAAATGTTTTTAGGTATGACAAAATATACACCGTAAGCAGCGGCGTAACTATAATAATCCAGTGTGCTTCCAAGTATAATGTACGCAGTGTGGGATCATTTTATATTGCTGGACCCCCCTTAATATTTATATCTTTATTATTTGCTGTCGTATCGGCCACAGTAATACATTATCAATGAAAATTTCAACTGTCTAGCTATCATGGTCCGTGAGATACATCCTGGTGGCATACAGACAGTCAGACAGACGGGCGGTCTGTGGAGTCTTAGTAATAGGGTCCCGTTTTACCCTTTGAGTACGGAGCCCTAAAAACTGGTGTTGTGTATCACATGCACAAATTGCTTATCTTGAGACGACCGGATAGCCTAGTTGTTAGAAAACCTGACTACGAAGCTTGAGGTCCCGGGTTCGATTCCCGGTCGGGCAGATATTTGTGTGAAAAATACGAATGTTTGTGCTCGAGTCTTAGATGTTTAATATGTATTTAAGTATGTATTTATCTATATAATAATATGTTTATCCGTTGTCTAGTACCCATAGTAAAAGCTTTGCTTACTTTGGGACTAGGTCAATTGGTGTGAATTGTCCTGTGATATTTTTTTTTTATGGTGCTTACAAATTAGATGCTAATACTTTTTATTTAAGTAGACTTAAAAATAAAACTAATTAAAGGTTTATTTCAGTTTTTGGAGAAAGTTAAGAAAACAACCTGTGCTACACCGTAATAACTAATAACACCCTGTTAAAGAGATAATCGGAATTCATTGATTTCTGATTTCTTTGACTATCGTACAATCGGCCAAAAATATGGTCTAACGCCCTACGGTTGAAGTTCATTTGCGCGTGATGATACTACGAGATCGATTTTCCCTTGCAATAATATGATGACAATGATCACACAGAAACTTTTGACAAAACTGGTAAGTATACCACTTTCTTGGCCGACCGTACGAAACTTCTTGACTGAATGTAACTAAAATATAACCATGATATCAATGTCATGGTTTTTTGCTATGTAAATAAATCCTACATGTTAATTTTATTGGGCAGAATTTTTTTTTTTTTATTATTTTGTGCGGTAAATGAAAACAAACCTGTCATATAAAAAGTATTTTAATTTCTATTTAAAGTTAATTATTTTGATGTACTTAATTAAGTAAACGTCTCTTAAGTTATTGGCATCTAATTTGTAAGCACCTTATAAATATTAGGGGACAATCTCACACAAATCGACCTAGTCCCAAACTAAGCAAAGCTTGTACTATGGGTACTAGACGACGATAGACATACTTATATAGATAAATAAATACTTAAATACATAGAAAACATCCATAACTCAGGAACTATTCCTGCTCATCACACAAATAAATGCCCTTACCGGGATTTGAACCCAGGCCCTCTTGCTTCGTGGGCAGGGTCACTACCAACTAGGCTAAAGCGGTCGTTAAATACAATCCGTAGTTCCCACGCGGGTCCAGTGTGAACTGGAAACTTCACACACAAAATTAAATTTCTTTGCAGATGTGTCTTTGTGATGTGTGTTTTTTTGTGTATATAAATTTTGAAAAATTCAGAAGTGTGAGCCTGGGTTCAAACCCACGACTCTGATTGAGAGCTAAAGCTACCACGACTTAATTTATGCTACTAAATGTTTATTGTCCTTATTTTTTCAAAATTAAGTAGAGTTTTTTGACGTGACAACGTCTAATAAATCGATGAATGCCGGCTGCACGCACGAAAAAGGATGACGCAATGTAACGTACATGTCCCGTACAGAGCAGTGAAGGCCAGGATGTACAAGAGAGCAGCGCGCGCCAGGATGTACAATCATTCATAGTACTAGCGCTCGGGTAATTTTTAATAGGGGGTGCGGGGTGCGGGGGGTTGAGGGGGGGTTATTAAAGGGGGATGAACATTTCATTGATTTTTCCGTAGGATGCACCGTTTTCAAGATATTTGACAAAACACCGGTTCTCGTCCAATCACCGAGGTTAAGCAACGTCGGGCGCGGTCAGTATTTGGATGGGTGACAGTCTGGTTTCATTTTTGTTTTTTGAATGTTTTGTTATGACATTGTCACGTTAAACTTTCGTCCGTAAACCGACTTTACAGATAACTTGTTTTGTATTCATATTTTAACACACCATCTAAGTATAACTTGTAATTTATGAAACGGTCTCGAAATAAGCAAAGGGCGAAAATTCTCAATCTTAAACGTCGAGACATGAAATCAAAGAGCGGCTGCTAAATAATAAGTGTACGGCGCCAAGGGTCCTACTACAGTTCACTCGGCGAAGTTCCCTCGGATTCCATTTTAAATTTTCAGCAACGCTTTTCTATAAAAGGTCGGAGTTTTTCTTACGCAGGACAATAAACAATAAGGGTTGTAGTCCACTGGATGGATCGAGGTATAACCGCGATGAAATTTTCGCATGAGAAGATTCCTATCAAAAAAATTGAATCAAAATCAATGCGTTTATTCTTTAAGTACTAGTCACTTTTTTTAAACTAGCAGCGCTTTCGTAAGGACCATCATTTCCAAGAAGAAAGCGCCGCAAGAAACTTGGCAGTAAGACATTTACAAAACAGAATTTTACAATTTAAAAAAAAACCATAAACTTCAGAAAAGTTTACATCATCCCATCCCAGTCCCACTGTAGGGCACAGGCCTCATTGAATTTCTTCGCAGGTGTATGCAGGTTTTCTCACGGTTTTTCTTCATCGTAAAGCTCATGGTAAATGTCAAATGTAATTTCGAAAATAAATTCCAAAAAACTCAGGTGTGCGTGCCGGGATTTGAACCCACGACCTCTGCTTAAGAAGCCGTAGGTCACACCACTAGACTAACAAAGTTTAACTATCTAGTTTAACTATAAAATGTAAAATTCCAGTTAAACTCGTTTTAAGACGTGAGTAATCCGTATATTTTCACTATGAGTGAGTCTCACGGTAGTTTCATGTTTAAAGTTACACTACGAAATTCGATTTTAGAATTTCATACCGTGCCATTTCGTTGACGTTTATAGTATTAAACAGAAAAGTGAATTTCGTAGTAGCCCTTTTGACGTCATTCCGCGGCCATTACTTTTTCAGACTGACAGATGACAATCGTTTTCCCGCGCTTTAACCTCAGACTGCCAAGCGCTACGCATGGCAACACTATTACGGGTGCTAATTACCGCTCTGTACTCATTGCCCAGTTTCCGTACGAATAACGACCAACATTTATCAATCGACATAGCTTTTTTCTTTTAGTCGCTAATCTTATCCCACGCTAAAGATATAGTTGGTGCCATTCATGAAGACGCGTGAAATTGTCAAAATTAGACATTACTGGCATTGCAATAAGAACCACGGCTCGCGTCATCCATCATGAATGACTCGATCTACGTAATACGGGAGTGATCATGAAAAACAAATGAGACTAAGTTAGTGATACGTTGAGATGATTTTGAAATACTTGCACGTCCAATGCGGCAATTACATTAAGTCGATCGCTGTATGTGTGCCGCTAACGATGCGCCTTATAAAGCTCCAGGTGACTCAGAAGGCGATGGAATTTCTCTGCGGGATCACATTAGAAATGGCTCACAAAATCGCCAGACTTCAGTGGCAGTGGGCAGAGCACATCGCTCGTAGAACTGACGGCCAATGGGGCAAAAAAATTCTCGAGTGGCGTCCACGGACCGGAAGATGCAGTGTAGGTGGGCCTCCAACAAGACGGAGCGACACCTGGTTAAGGTTGCGGGATCGCGTTGGATGCGGATGGCACGGCACTGATCTGTTTGGCGAGCCTTGGGGGACGCCTATGTTCAGCAGTGGACGTCTTTCGGCGTAAATGATGATGATGATGATAATGATGAAAGTAGTGTAAGGTGATTGGCCACATTCGAAGCTCATCGTCTTAGCCTTTATACGACCCATTGCAGACCATCAGCTGCTACTGCCTCAATAATGGTCGTCGCGGTCGTCGCAGTAGGCGGACAAACTAATATTTATAGACGACGTTCGTTCACAGGGGTAGGTTGAAACAAGCTCAGCGACCGCATTAGGTGAAAGAAGCAGTGTGATTGCAGCCCAAGTTTACGAGCGCGCAGACAGAGAGCGGTCTAGAGTTCTGAGTTCAGCGTTCAGAGTTCTGTGTTTTGACCGCTCGAGAGTTCCAGTCGTCTGCTGTGTGCATTATCGTAATAAATGAATGAATGAATGAAATTATTTATTTGACATACTTTTAGGTACATAGATTTTTTAGCACATAGCCCTGCAAAACTGTTTACACAGTTTGTCTGCAGGATACAGTCTCTATAAAAATATAAAATTATATAATAATATGTAACTTATGATTACAAAAATGTTCATATATTGCTACAAAAACTTACTGTCGACTCAGTACATTCGAAAGAACGCAGAACTCTGAAAGCGGAACTCGGAACTCCAGAACGCTCTCTGACTGCGCGGGCTGTACTATTATAATATGTTACGAGCTGCTAAATTAACTTTTTGAGACTTTAGGGATTAGTGTTAGCGAATGTTTGGAATGAGCTGATCGATGGCCCCTTTGAAATGAGATCTATTCATGCAAAACATCTAGTATCTTCTCTTGTATTCAGTGGACAATGCACTTAATCTCGCTCTTGCTTCATAATACATTTACAACTCGGTGTACCTAAAGCGACTCTCTGTCTCACCTAAATGATGGATGGCGGAGCGAGATAAATGCACAAGCGTATACGGACGTATTTTATTTCCATGAATATGAAATTATATATCCCCCCTGGCGTTTGTTTATTGTAAAAGTCGTGTTATTACCGTTGTTATAGCCATAATGAATCTTACGAAGATCCTGCTGAACTATTTCGTAAAAAACGAAGGGCGAAAAGCGTTGGTGGGGGTTTTATTTGCATGTAATTTTTGAAAGTGTGCGAGTGTAAATAAAATTTGCGTAGGCGCACTACTTAATTCCTAGACTAACTGTACTAGGATTATTACTTCATTCAACATATTTTGTGATGGATTCCCTTGACATTTTTTTAGGTAGTTATACGAGTAAGATCAGTTCGGACTGCAGTTTGTCCCTTTCATAATCTCTCCAAAGGGGTATGTATTACAATACCGAAGTACGTAAGACCGAATGTATTAAAACATCGAATGGATCAAAAGACCGACACGATTTTTTTCTGAAACCGTAAACTTTTCAGAATTTATTAAAACGGCATCATACAGAACCCATTAGGTTAGGTTAGGTTTGTTTTATAACAATCTTAAAAAGTTAACGGTTTCAGAAAAAAATCGTGTCGGTCTTTTGACCCATTCGATGTTTTAATACATTCGGTCTTTCGTACTTCGGTATTGTAATACATATCCCTCCAAAGTTTTGTTAGGGTTACAACAGCAATATTTTGTGCAAATTCGTATTTTTTCAACAGCTCTTAAATTACACTTACCGCTTCAGTATGTACAGGATGTACAGCAAACAGGAGCGCCGCGAGCGCAGCGAACGGACGCTGCAACCGCGCTATAGTGACGCACGCACGCGCGACGAGCGCGCAACACGCGGCGTGTAGCGTAACGTTACACGCGTGCCACCACCACGGTCGGAGGCCGGCTAGCGCGTGGTTTAATCTGCAATAAGAGAGAGATAGTTCATGCTATTTTCTTCTTTCACTCAAACTAAAACGTCAACATAGTTACCCATAATGCGTAATATTGCCGGGTTAAAAACACAACAGACTTCACCCCAAAAACAAATTTAATTAAAACAAAACTTAATTGCTTCTTTTACGAAAGTTAACCATATAAATTATATGACTAACTTTCGTTATACAAAGGATGCGATCGTGAACGACCGCTTTAGCTTAGTTGGTAGTGACCCTGCCTACGAAGCAAGAGGTCCTGGGTTCAAATCCCGGTAAGGGCATCTATTTGTGTGATGAGCACGAATATTTGTTCCTGAGTTATGGATGTTTTCTATGTATTTATCTATATAAGTATGCTTATCGTCGTCTAGTACCCATAGTACAAGCTTTGCTTAGTTTGGGACTATGTCGATTTGTGTAAGATTGTCCCCTAATATTTATTATTTATTTATTTTGTTTTATTAATTAAGTCTTTAACACACGTAATATTTTTTTGAAAACGAATCAAATGGCTGATCGTCGAGTTTGCCTTTAACCCGGCGATATCCATAGTATTCATAATTCATAATGAAAAACCTACACGCACCTGCACTGCGAATAAATTTAACGGAGTGTGTGAAGGTCTTAATTTTCACTGGGCCCGCGTGGGAACTACAGTCCAAGCCCTCTCATTTTAAGAGCAGGCCTGTGCGTGCCTGCAGTGAAACGTATATAGACCGAGATGATGATGATTTGTATATTCGTAAGGGTACGTATCAAAATATATAAAGTTTAAAACAAATAATGGACGAAATACATAATGGTCATTTGATATAATGCAATTTTCTTGGAAATTCTCTACTTTACAGGATTTTCATAAAATAAACCTAACCTAACCTAAACTAATCTATAGATTACACGATTAAAAAAAATCGTTTAATCAATAGTTTCATAGAAAATTTTAGTATGTATTATGACCATTATGTATTTCGTCCATTATTTGTTTTAAACTTTATATATTTTGATACGTACCCATTCGTAATCAGCGTAGATAATTTTTGAAATTTTCAATGGGGAAAATATACTATTATTTTTAATTCAAAATAAGTACAAAGTAAACTGAATCGCGCACCAGGGTGGTACCTCTTCACAGTCAATTTCCCGATGATTTCTTGTTCAGGATGTAACATTGACATTTGCAACAAAAAGGTCCCATCATGGTACGCAATTCTGTTTCCACCCCTGTACACATTTTTATTTTACCCTGAATTGTAAAATAATAGATAAATAATAAAATCTTTATTTATTTAACAGTTCACCCATTAGCATAGATAAAGTTTTCACATTTTGATACGATTAAACACTGTACGATGCCTTTTAACACATGATTTTCCGTATCACCTACACTAGGCTGGGCCTGTCTCGTAGGCTGCCACTGCTATTCGATTACCATTATTTTGTATATTATCTGGCGCAGAGAAGTTTAGATAACTTATAATATAATGCAATAATTTTTAATTAGGTACATTACTAGTTTATTATCCTAGTACTAGATATTCACATATAAATATTTAGAACCTATATTAAATTACAGACAGTAATTATTAATCAAACACTAAGGGGAGCTTACTATCTAACTTTTAAATGAGGGTTTGAGTGTGAGTGTCGGTTTTTGTTAGTGTTACCCTGAATTTTCTATATAAGTATATGGTTTGTACCAAATTACATGTTTCATGCTTTTCTAATGACACTTCAAAGTGTCAGCGTTTATCAAAAATAACCTACAAAAAATAGTATCTACTGGTAATAACACATTTTACAGCAACGACATAACCACGCCTATGTAAAACATTGGTTTGCAACAGATATTAATTATCTTCTTAGATTATTTATACACTAGATAGAGCTTAGGCGGCATGAAACGACCCGAAAAATATAAGCCATCAGTTGGCTTATATGTCATTTGCCCCTTCAGTCTGAATGACGTAACGCGATCGTAAGATGAAGCTGTCAAATGGGTTTTTGGACGTTTTGTATCGCAGCGTTTGCTACTGACACTCTATCCAGTGTATATAAATAATCTATGAATATCTTAATAAGTTGTTTGTAAACAACTGTGAAAATCTGGGTTGGTTTATAAAGTTAATGTTCTAGTGTTGTACGTATTTTATTATATAAATAGCAAAGCCATGGGGATGTGTCATACATATTACACAGCGTAAGAAACAAAGACATAAAATTATCAAATCCGAGTCAGCAAACTTAAAATTCATTTGAATGGGCCGAATGTTGGCCAGGCGTCCCGCACGCCGATGTATACTTGACTTACAAATATTGGCCATAGACCATAGACCCTTAACATTTGCCATGCCCACAGGAAAGACCCAAACAAGAAAATGTGTATGCCATGCCTCTAGCCCCAGTGGTTTAGGGGCTGTACGTTGTTTGTCAGTCGGTATCGTGACTTCTTTAGGTATAGTCACGCGGCGGACACGACGTACAAATACGCGTTCTTGGATCTACATAAGCACGACGACGTCTGTACACGCGTACGCCTACATACATCGCGCGCGCACTCTTCTGGTTTCTGGCGGTTTCCGGCTATCTGCGCCTTGAGGGGTGGGGTAATTCGAATCGGTGCGGGGCGGACCGTTTCCATTCTGTACGTCAGTACTATTATATATTCTGTGGTATAGTATAAATCTTCCCAGGTGAATTTTTCGCTTCGAGCCCTTATCTTTCAAAACAAATGGTAACGTCATAGTATTAAGGTTCAAATTTAATGTAATGGCTCGAAGCGAAAAATACACCTGGGAAGATTTATACTATAGGTAGGTATCTAACATAAGGGACACATAACCAATGTTGAAGTAGAATCTCAACATAGACACATCAATGTTGTTTATCCACAAATATTTACAGTATTACCATTATTTTCTTTTAATTTCTTGACATCACTAAAGAGCCTGTAATAAAATAGTGTTAAGGTTTACTTTCAATTGTATAAGTTGGATTGTATGTTGATAGAAGTCACAGGAGTGCTGACAATTGACTAATGTTTTCTATCTATTCTACTAAAAGGGAATAGAATAATTTCTTCGCCGAAAGTTTTGGTAGCGATGCAGTGGACGAAACCAAAATGTAGTCTTTTTTCATGAATTTATGGCTGAGGGTTTGAAAACGTCCATCATTTCAAACACCTTAACTTGTAGGGAGTTTCTTAGAGAATAATCAAATATTTATGAACTGCTCCTTTCATTCCTCAAAGTCACGAATCATTTTTCATTTTCATTTAAAACAGTGTATTGCAACAATGATTGTTCTCAATTCTTATAAATATGTAAGTAAGTAAGTAATTTATTAATTGTAAACTGTGTACAATACAAAGATGGTAAATCACAAGAGTAGGTATCAATAGTTGCTCATTTTGAGCGTACAATTCTTTTGGTTTTATAAATAAAAATTAAAACATAATTAAATTCATTATGGTACTGCAACTGCATGCAACATTCGAAAAGAATTAATTTAAATTGTAAAATAAATTATCAATCAGCCAATTTTTTAATTTATTCTTAAAACTACATACTTCCATCAAATTTTTTTATTTGGTTAGGAAATGCGTTAAAAATACTTTTTTAACTACTGGAATATAGTAATATTAAGGCTGTTCTCTACGGTATTTAATCACACTGAATGGAACTTATGCGCAATCATATTTATTTATGGATCATTCATACACAGCGTAGAAACTAAAAGTTGTAGAGACAATGCTGCCGTCGTAATAAAAAGGGGCACAACTAGCATTTTTTGTGAAACAGAAAGAGCCTAAGTGCACACGTGTTCTTTGTAAACTTATGCTGTTTCTTTTTTGAGCAAGTTTGCAGTTGTGCCTTTTATAAATATATTTAACTGTACATCAAACTCAATAAAAAGTGCATTTAGTAAGTAGAAATATTTTGTAACGGCAAATGTTAGTAACTAAATTCAACAGAAGTATTATGTGTATTATTAGGTACTCTATTAGGTTATAACTTATTCCGCAATTCGTTGTGTATTAACTTAGCTATTTTTTGGAAACTATAGGTCTACATATTACTAAGTTAACCTGTAATGAATATTTGTATATGACTGTTTGTTTCATAATAAATAAATAAATAAATAAATAAATAAATACAACGGCAGAATGGAATGTCTCCATTCCAGCTTTCGCTTCTTCAAGCTCTCGCTTGTGGACATTAAATTAGCGACACCGAGTTAGCAAACTCAAGATTCATTTAAAGAGGCCAAAATTAAATGTTGGCCCGGCGTCTCACGCGACGATAGACTTGACTAAAAATATTGTCTCTAGACCCTTAACTTTTACCATCATCCACAGGTTGAGACGCAAACAAGAAATATTATGACCCTTATTACTAGAGCCCGTTATCTTGTCGCACTGTCATTACTATTCAGTAGAGCGTGATTGATTTTTTTATCGACTATCTTTAATGTCGATACTGTATGTCACTGATAATTTCAAAGAAGAGTCACTAGGTACTAGGTATGACTTTTGTATAAAAATATATTAACTTCGACAACTGCTTCTTTACTTCACTAACTACGGCAATTTGATTCTGAAAGGTGGATTCATTGTGTCTCTAATTTTGTGATTGCTTGCGATAAAATTGACATGTTATACTTTATAAACTGTATAATTCTTTTTTGACGTTGAGATTAAGCATAGACTTAAAAGGCGAAAATTCAATTGCATTATATAAACATCGATATCAAGAAGGTCGATAAAAAAAACATTCACGCTCTACTGAAAAACAATTTCAGTGCGACAAGATAACGAGGTCTACTTATTACAAATTATTTTATGTTTTGTAAATACAAAATAATGTACACAAATTATTACATTTTATTTGTTTTTCCAAATGTAATGCAGCCGTGGTGGCCTAGTGGTTTGACCTATGGCCTCTCAAGCGGAGGGTCGTGGGTCCAAATCCCGGCTCGCACCTCTGAGTTTTCGGAATTTATGTGCGAAATTACATTTGTAATTTACCATGAGCTTTACGGTGAAGGAAAACATTGTGAGGAAACCTGCATACACCTGCAAAGAAATTCAATGGTGTGTGTGAAGTTCCCAATCCGCACTGGGCCCGCGTGGGAACTACGGCCCAAGCCCTCTCATTGTGAGAGGAGGCCTGTGCCTTGCATTGGGACGTATATAGGCTGGGATGTATGTAATTTCAAACGTAATTTCGCACATAAATTTCGAAAAACTTATTGTTGTGAGTCCGGACTCGACCCCACAACCCTCTTGAGAGGTCATAGGCATAAGAATAAATAATAACAGAGTAGAAGGGAATCTCTTTTGACAGCGTCCAAAACGCCGCCATTTATATACCTACTTCCCCTCTCACGTCGTTACACCTCGCCCTCCTCGCGCTCCTTTGTCGTCCAGGCGTGTTGCTAGGGTTGCTTACTGTTAAATATTACTTACGTCTAAAGATAATAATAATATCGCTAAATTATAAGTTTTTATTCACTTTGAAATCATTATTTTATTCTAGTTTTACAAAATATGAGAATTTTAAATCATTAGGTACAGTCAAGGTTTTTAATTGTTCGGCCACTTGCCACTAGTTGCCACTGTTCGTATTTTAGCCGTGTAATGCAAATCGGGTGAAGCCGCTTATACTCGTATATATGCTAATTTGCATTACACGGCTAAAATACGAATAGTGGCAAGTGGCCAAATACACCACAATAACTTGACGCCATTGTTATTTGTTTCCAATAAAACGAACGCGCAAACAGTAAACAGCCAAACGCGCCTACGGCGACGCCGGCCGTGACACCCTGACTGAGTTCCCGCTTAGCGAGTACTCTAATTTCGTGACCTTGAGTCCGGCCGGAGCGAGAGTTTCCTTTCTACTCTGTTATTATTATTCTTATGTCATAGGTCAAACCGGTAGACTACCACTGCTTTCGTTATGTGGGTGTCCATGGGCGGCGGTGATTGCTTTCCATCGGGTGACTCGCCTGCTCTTTGCTCCCTATAATATAAAAAATAATAATAAAAAAAAATCGGCTAAGTTAGGCCGAAACCGAACGTCCCACACTAAACCTTAATTTCTAAATTGATCCTTAAAGTTACTTGTTAATATTTGCCCAGGGGCTCGTAAAATAAATATGTGTATTATAAATACGTGTATCCTTGACCTGGCATCGATCGCGACTTACTAGGACGAACGGAAAAATTATATGTAACATTCTATATTATTTAAAATACTAGCTGTTGCTCGCGACTATGTCTGCGAAAAAGACTGATTAGATCAATTTACCCAAGCCGTTATTTCTTAGTAGCAACATTTCTATTCGCATTTTTTCCCATTTTTTTTTTCTCACTATAGTTTTTTACTGAAGCTCCCAATTTGAGTTGACACAGATACAGTGCCGAAACTCCTTCTGTGTGCTTTTGGCCCTTCGGGCCGATGCAAACTTAACATAACCTAAAGGTACCCATGTTTCTGTGTCGATTAAAATTGGGAAAAAATTCGAATAGAAATGTTGCTACTAAGAAATAACGGCTTGGGTAAATTGATCTAACCAGTTGCGAAAAATTCGGTTAGGGCCTATGCAGAAGGACTACATTCCAACTGTGTAGTTGTCGTTCATTATGACGTTCCTTTAAAGAGTAAGTATTGTTCAAAGGTGAGGTTGAGGCGCCAGCTGCTGAGCCTGTCCAGCAGTCGCTGTAGCCGAAATCGGCTCGGACAGTATTATTATTATTATTGTTCAAAGGTGGGCGTCTTCCGGCTGATGATGATGATGATAATGAAGATGATGATGACGATGATGCTGATGATGATGATGATAACGATGATGACTTTATTCGTAGTGCAATTGATTTATTGCTGCTATCGTAGGTAATATTCAACTGGGATCGAAGCTAATTTTTTTTATAAATAAGCGCCCAAAGTGGTCTAGACACTGAAATATTGATCTAAGAACGCTCTAGAAACGCTTGGTCCACAGGGTCCTATTACTTTGGGCCTAAAACATCTCAAAGAGGCTAGTTGACGTCACAGGAGACTAAAGAGCTGGCAGCTTTCGCGAGCAAAGACTAAATATAGCATTTTAAATAAGGAACGCTGCCAACCTCTTTGGAACCATTATAATTTGTGAATTATGACATTTTAATTTGGAAAGGTTTTTATTTTATTGGTCGTTGTTATTATTTTCAAGTTGATTAATTTTATCTTAATTTAATGTAAGTATCACTTATGTTTTTTAACACTATTACTTTCACTTGTAACTAACTAACAATGTAAACAAATATTGCAAGTCAATTTAAAATTTCAGATAAAGCTTTATCTACGAGTAAGGAGACAATGCGAGAATCAATTACCATCAGCAAGAAAATTTGTTCCATTTCTGATTTTAATCATAGTTATTATTATTAGACATTAATAATTTTGTTTGACTCATCCCTTTCTCTTGATCTATTGTTGACATTGAGATATTGACCAACAAATGTAATAAGTTTAAGGTAAGCTTACCTTTATCAAATTATTCAATACGTTTTTATACCCAACAAGAAATATCTTGAGATGCTTACCAATCTTATACGCAAAACACATTTGCGAGTTCAGCATTCATAGTAACGTCTCGAGGCGGATATTTTTCACGCTTCCTGCTTTTATAGAGGCACCATTCTGAGGTAAATTGTGGGGAAAAAGGTCTCACGTAGTCACTCACCGAGATTACTGACGCGTTTGTAAATAGAAACAGTGTTGCCGTTCCATTTACCAGCCAGTTCGCATACTTGGCGTAGTGAAATGGAATTACAGGCGAAATGAAGCAATGGATCTTGTCCGTTTCTGAATTTTCTCGCGATTATTGTGCCGTGTTATTATGGAGTAGGTGTTTAAATAGATACAGAGTTCCCGTTATATTTATCAGCAAGTTTACATACTCGAAATAGAAGAATGAAAGGCAGTGTTCCTCTTCCTTTTTAACAAGTTGCTCTATCTTCAACTATGATTAGGTTAGATTTAGGTTTTAGGTTTGTCGGAGTTCTGTTGTCGATGTCAGTTTATCTGAAAATGACTCTTCAATACTTTTTTTTTGAAGAATATTCCTAAGTAGGTACGAAGCAAGAACTGTTCATTTAGACGGGGTATGTATTACAATACCGAAGTACGAAAGACCGAATGTATTAAAACATCGAATGGGTCAAAAGACCGACACGATTTTTTTCTGAAACCGTTAACTTTTTAAGATTGTTATAAAACAAACCTAACCTAACCTAATGGGTTCTGTATGATGCCGTTTTAATAAATTCTGAGAAGTTTACGGTTTCAGAAAAAAATCGTGTCGGTCTTTTGACCCATTCGATGTTTTAATACATTCGGTCTTTCGTACTTCGGTATTGTAATACATACCCTTTAGACGACATACAAGCTAATTGCGTGCCCTTTCCAAGTGGTTGCAAGGCCATACTGAAAATGTATGCCACGATAAAATCCGGGGATGATTTTGTGACGCTGATTTTGGATGATCGAATAATGTCTTACTCTAACTAGACCGTTTAAATAAGTTCTCGCCCGCGTGGTACAGGGGCTGAGGGGTATGACGACAAAGGGGGCCGAGAGAGGTGCGGGCGGCGAGCTCGCCTCGCGTGTACCTGCCGCCCGCACCTCTCCCTGCCCCCTTTAATAATAATAATAATAATAAACATTTAATTCAGGCTGCATAGGCCCATAGATAAATACCTTACAGAGTAACATACATAATCAAATTTAAAACTTAAAACTGCATAAAACTAAACATCACACATCAAACACTCAGGACACCCGCAGAGCGGGTGTCGCGTCAGTAGCACCGGAGACCCGAGGTCGCCCACGGAAACGCCGGAACACTACTCCCTTAGGCCAAAACTGCTCCATCGTCAAGGCTCCCCAGTCCTTCGTCGGAACCAACACCACGAACGAGTTAAACGTTCGTTCATGGCTCGATTCCAAAAGCTGGACCCTCACGGTGTACTGCTTGGCGCTCCGGATGTACTCCACCACATCTTTCGCTGTCACTGTGTAGTGCAGGCGAGACAGGTAGAGTGCCGTCGTCGGAGTCTCGACGCGCAGCCGGTGGCTGGGCCCGGAGAATGCGGTGCCGCACTGATTCGGAGTACCGCGACGCCTTTGTCGTCATACCCCCAGCCCCTGTACCACACGGGTGAGGACTCATTTAAACGGTTTAGCTATAAGTATGTACCTATATTAAATTTCGAATGTTTGAAAGTTTTAGCGATCATCATCATGATCATCACTGCTGGACAAAGGCCTCTGCCAAAAAGTTACACAACGATCGGTCCTGCGCTGCACGCATCCAAGTGGTTCTTGCAACCTTTACCAGATCGCCAGTCAATCTTGTTGGAAGCCTTCTCACACCATGTCTTCTGATTCGCAGTCGCCTCTCTAGAAGGTTACTGCCCATCGGCCGTCAATGTGCCCTGCCCACTATTAAGTCTGGCAACTCTCCCTCCGAGCTGTGATATCTGTGATTCTCTTGCGGATCGTCATTTCTGATTCGATTACGCAGGTAAACTCCTATTATAGCTCTCTCGATCGCTCTTTGAGTGTCGATCAGCACTGATGAATTTGTCCTGTTGTTCTGAAATATTTCAGCAAGTGATTGGGTTATTTTAATAAAACACCTCTATAAAGATTTTTTATGTGAATTTTTGATTCAAAACGTAGTCACGCCCTTTGACGCGGTAAACTTTGAACATCGATAAATTTATAGAAACAATTTGTCAACCACAATTTAAAAATCCTAAAAAACAATAACGGGAATGTTCAGTTAAACTAGCCCATCCAATTCATGAAATATACCGGATTAATTTTGAGACACCGTGTATAAAAAATAAACTTTTTCCTCATGTTCTCACTTGGCTTCAACACGATGCCGCCTGTTCTACTCCTGACAAAAAATAAATTCTTCTCCAACACAATCCTAAAATTGGAACACGGCCTAATCAAAAGTTACCTTCCCCGCCAAACTGTTACAACACAATACGAGGTTATGACGTATTCGATCCGCATTACTTTTATACGTAAAAGTTGATTGAATCGGTTTTTAAGGTCATCACAAAATAATAGGGATTATTTTGCGAAATTGAGCCGCTCCTTGCCATTTTACGGCTTGCAATAAGGTTTGATTGGTCCTTTTTATCTGTTGGTTGAAAAATACACTTATGTTTTTATGACGCTGGCAACTTTTGGCTAGTGACGCGCTTCGCCGCCATTTTTCCCGATATAACGTTTTCAATGTTGCCTTATTGAAATTTTATTAGTACTTTGAGGGAATATGTACTATTTTATAATAATAGGAATTAGTCATGCATTTACCCACGAAATAAAAGAGATTACAGTGGCAAGAAAAAAACTGTTGTAGCCGAGTTACTTTGTTTGGCCGTTCAAGCGGAGGATCATGGGTTCGAGCCCATTCTCGCGTCTCTGAATTTTTTTGGGTAGTTTTTTGGTAAAGGCAAACTTTAAAACACCTGGCATTCATCTACGAAACAGTTCAATAGTGTGCGTGAAGTTCCCAGTCCGTACATGGACCGCACGAATCCAACCTCTCTTTTCGTGAAATGTCCTGTGCTCTGCTTTGGGAAGTATTGGAGGCAGAATAGAGAGGAAATAAGACAATAAACTTCAAGTTTAATAGGTACATAGGTACGAAAATCAGCAAAAGAAATAATATCCTCAAATCTACATACTTACTAGCTTTTGCCAGCGACTCCGTTTGCAAAGTATTCGTTTATCGTTATCCCGCGGAACTATGCAATTTCCCGGGGAACTCAGACTTAAACCTCTATACCAATTTTCACAGACAGATAGACAGACAGAAATAAACACTTTCGCATTTATAAATTAGTATGGATTACATTCAATTCTATGTGTATGTGTAGCTTACATTGCTCTTTCATTGTTAACTTTTTCTACGATTGCTAACAAAAACAAGCTTTTTCCGATTAAAAACTAAACCAATTTTTAATCTCCAATCACGTCAATCATCTAGAGCACTGACAGCACGTGCTATCTGCTCACAATACTGCCATTAGCGCACAATAAAATACGGACACAAAGGGACAATGTACAGCAATTCGAGGCTGTCATTATAAAACATTTAGGCTCACGCTACAACATTGTAGCACGCTATTGCATTTTTTAATTTTTATGAACATGAATTGTTCATGAGTGAGATAGATGGCGTTGGTAGCTGTTTAGAGGAGCCACATGCACTTGAAATGACAAGGAACGATAGTAAACTCTGTAAACTGAAACAATTGGCTAAGTAAAGTTTTTTGAAGAGGTGCTAAATATATTTTTTTTCGACAGTAGTCTTCTTCTAGACCGAGAAACTGCAGCTGTTTTATTTTTATCTCCCATTGTTTACTGGAAATATTTTTTTAAGTGTTCGAGATGACATTTGTGAGATTTAATGGCTGACAAGCGGTTCGTGCTCAGTACTTAGCAGAAATAGAAAAAAAAACGAAGTCAATTGTCAATGTCAAATGAAATCTAATCGTTTGCGTTTCGTTTACTTTGCATTGTCCAAAAAGCAGTTCCAAAATAATGATCAAAAATATTCAATCGTGATTCAATTATCGTGCATAAGTCGTGGAGAAATGCGGTAAAATTGTAAATCCGGATTTTGTGCGGAGGTTGTTAAAAATAGTCCAAAAATCACACCAAAACGCAAAGCAAACGAAACGCAAACGGTTTGACATGGACAAAAGTGACAGATGACTTAGTTTTTTTTCTGTTTCTACTAAGTACTGAGCACGAACCGCTTGTCAGCCATTAAATCTCACAAATGTCAACTCGAACACTTAAAAAAATATTTCCAGTAAACAATAGAAGATAAAAATAAAACAGCTGCAGTTTCTCGATCTTCAGAACGCCGACTGTCGAAAAAAAATATAATTAGCACCTCTTAAAAAAACTTTACTTAGCCAATTACTTTGCTCACCCGCGACCTTATGATAGTTACGTTTATGCAAAGAATGTGTGTTCATACCACCACCTACACACTGTACGAACACACACAAATCACACAAACCCATCTATCACCACAACCACTCTAACTGACGCGTTTCTAACTCAACCAGAGCTCATCTTCAGAACAACACAAGCGTTCATCATGATTAATAATACTTAATAAATACTCCATATCAATCAGTAATAAAATCTGGTCAAACGTGAGTCGGTCTTAGAGAAAAAAATCAAAACTTTGTAATTAGTCTATCAGGCGGCTACAAGTTATTAACTTAAACAATACTTAAACCTAGTCAATTTGATGCTTAGAGACGTACAACGGAATCCTCGGTCGCGAGTTCGACTCAAACTTAGCCACGACTATTATACGTTGAATTTAGGTTGTTTCAATTATCTGAAAAACTATTGAAATAGATAGAAAAATTAATATGAATCAAATTATCCTGACCTATTCGTGTAGACAATTAATCCTTATAATATTGATCGTTAATTTTATAATGTCAACGAGCTATGGCATGTATTAAATTAACACATGCTAATTATCGACAATTTATTGTAAGATGTCATTCAATGGAACTTGCTAACTATGTAAACAAAAGACGTACCTTTTTTATCACTGTTTCTTCTTGAATTTTCACACCACCTCATCAAACACGATAGATTCCTTTTTCAGCACATTCCTTTTTGGACATATTCCGTTTTCGGCATTATTCTTGTTTCGGCACATTTTTTGTCTATGATGGGTAGTGTTGTGATTAAAGTTGGTGATCTCACGCTGAATACCTACCAACGCGGTTGTACATATATGTACTATACACTACGCGGTAGTTTGACAATTTTAAATTTCAATAAATACGTGAATTCAGATTAATCGTTTTAATTCCCTTTTCCTCAAAACCTACTTGTTTGAGTCTTGCCCATCACTAGTAAATTCATCATCCAGAGACAATTTCAATATGGCGGTTTGTTTACATAGGTAGCAAGTTCCATCGAATGAGACTTTACTCAAACACATGTATAAGGTGTTAATAAATTGGGTATGTATTATAATACCGAAGTACGAAAGACCGTATTAAAACATCGAATGGGTCAAAAGACCGACACAATTTTTTTCTGAAATCGTTAACTTTTTAAGATTGTTATAAAACAAACCTAACCTAACCTAATGGGTTCTGTATGATGCCGTTTTAATAAATTCTGAGAAGTTTACGGTTTCGGAAAAAAATCGTGTCGGTCTTTTGACCCATTCGATGTTTTAATACATTCGGTCTTTCGTACTTCGGTATTGTAATACATACCCAATAAATTAGGTAACAATATTTAGCCGTGGTAGCCTAGTGGTTAGGACTATGGCCTCTCAAGCAGAGGGTCGTGGGTTCAAATCCCGGCTCGCACCTCTGAGATTTTCCGAATTTATGTGCGAAATTATATTTGGAATTTACCACGAGCTTTACGGTGAAGGAAAACATCGTGAGGAGACCTACATAGACCTGCGAAGAAATTTAATGGTGTGTGTGAAGTTTCCGATCCGAAGTGGGCCCGCGTGGGAACTACGGCCCAAGCTCTCTCATTCTGAGAGGAGGCTTGTGTCCTGCAGTGGGACGTATATAGGCTGGAATGAAAGCATGCTTGATTAACAAACACACATTCAAACATCCAAATATCATAACACTTTCTCATTTATTGCACCCTGCGCGAAAATACAATGTCGTTAAAACGTAGCTCCCTTGCTATTGCAGCCAAAGAGGATCAAAATCGTTAATGGTAGCTAAACAAAGCTGCTAACGTGAAAACAAAGTAATTTTACGACCGTTTACCGTCCACCAAGCTGCAAACAAAACAACGTTTGTAATAACGACTCGATAATTAGAATCTATCGCATTGAAAAACCCTCGAGTCGGGAATCAGGCCACGTACGGAAAAACGACGACCACTCTCGGACTATCTCGGTGCTCGGTCTATTAAAAAGCAATCAAGGGATGCAGTTTGTGCCCTGATACTCTGCAGTAATTGCCGGTGTTCAGGCGTGAAGATTTAATGGAAATAGCTGTTTGGAGGTTTGGCTGAATGGGTTGCCTAGTGGTTTTAGGTGAAAAACTTAAGTAAGGACAGACATGACCAAATTATAAGGGTTCCGTTTTGCCATTTTGGCTCCTGAACCCTAAAAAGTGACCAGTGAAATATCTTGATACAGATAACCAAGTAGTCAAGTGAGTGTTATTACCAGGTGACCAAGTAGGTGTTAGTCGGGTTATTTAAATAAAGCAGTCTATAAATAAATATCACGGGACAATTCACACCAATTGACCTAGTACCAAAGTAAGCTAAGCAAAGCTTGTGTTATGGGTACTAAACAACGGATAAACATACTTATATACATACTTAAATACATTTTAAACACCCACGACCCGAGAGCAAAAATTCGTATTTTTCATACAAATATCTGCCCCGACACGGGAATCGTACCCGGGACGTCAAGATTCATAGTCAGGTTCTCTAACCACTAGGCCATCTGATCGATGATACTTATCTATTTGCGTTTAATCACAATGCTCAAAGGGTAAAGGCTATTAGGGTTCAATACATAGAAGAAATAAAAAGCGGCAGAGTACGCTTCATCACTAGTTCTTACGTCGCCGACGTCACACCGTAGAAGCATAATGACCATGTCAACTTTAACACGAACATTACGTTATGACGATAAATAATACAATTCTGACTATAACAAATAATCCCATTTACAAAATAAAGCTGTACAATTTTAATTGGCAACAGACTCGTCAACCGCAGCCGATGCAGCGGTTGTCGGTGCAGGAAATATTAATCCCCGCAGGCACGCGATGGCGAGGCGTTCAACTTTCTGAACGCCCGAAATGCGGGGCTGCGGTCTGAAGTCGTATATGGGGAACAGATTCGTCACTGTTAATGCATTCTTCTTCTTCGTCGTTTCACTATTGACAGAGTGGTCGTGGACATCATTTTCTAGGTGCTGGTAGCAAGCCTCACAATACGCCTCCATTCTTCCCTGACAGCCGCCTTCCTTATGCTTGCGTGTAGTGGTCCTTCTATTGCAGCTTTGACCTGGTATGTCCATCTCATAGGCGATCTACCTCGTGGCCTAGTGCCTTCGACTTTCCCTTGGATCCCAAGTCGCTCCATAGCTCCTCGACGACATAATTATGTGCATAATAATAATGCATTAGTCATGATAAAATAATGGGGGTAGACGACCAGACTGGACCGGAATTAAAGTTACTGACGTAACTTGGAGAATCGTAGAACTGAATGTTTAGGAGATATTCTGATTATGAAGCTATCGAACCTGGCACGATCGCCAGTCGGGGCAAATAATATTTTTTTTATGAAAAATATGAATGTTTGATCTCGAGCGTTGTGTGTTTAATATACCCATTTAAGTATAAGTATGTATGTTTTATCCGTTGTCTAGTTCCCATAACACAAACTTTTCTTGCTTTGGGACTAGGTCAATTGGTGTCAAACATCCCGTGATATTTATTTATTTATCGAGCGAAGTATTAGCTGGTACTCCGTCACTCCATACTTAGAGTAGTAGACTTATGGTTGGTTGGTTTCTTTTGGTAGTTGTGACTTGAGAATGTAGTCTATGCCTGCTTCTTCTTGGCAGCAAGCCGGCTGGTAGAATGGTAGATAAAGGAGTTGTCAAAAGTGAGTGTCGAATCTGTTACATTGTACATAAATATTATGCGTTACGTGGTAAATATGTATTAGTGTTTTTTAGAAGAAGCTTAAAGTTTTATTTATTAATATTATTCTGAAGCCTTGTGATTAAAACTTTGTCTCTAAACGATATTTTAATGTAAATAAGGCAATCCCAGTCAATATAAAAAATAAGGATCACTCAGTTGTCTAAAATAACTAAAGTCCAATAACCAAATTTAGATGAAAATGGTGAAATTATGTGCCGAATTTAAAATACCAGAGTAGAAGTATAAAAATACCGCCTCAATTCAATTCGTAGAAATCGAAAATTAAATTCAAGCGGCCATTTTGTAACACAAACATTAACTATTATTTTCGCTGGTGCAATTTCAAATCGTTCCATGCTTCGTTTCAACTCATCATCCAAACAAACCACCCATTTCAAACTGACGTAGCTTTCCGCAACTGAACTGCGCACCTTTGAAGTTTGGACAGGCCGATGGAAATGTCTTCAATTTTGACTCGCAAGCATGGCAGGTCGAACCTACCATAAACCACCTTAAAATGAAATTCGCAGTACACGAAATAGCAACTTGCGTTCAGAATCCTATGGTAGTTTTAAAGGAAGGTGCTACGCGCACTCCGTAAACAGCCCGGCTACGACGCGTGACCGTGTTCACTGTTCATTGCGTGTATTGCCAGGTAAACATTTTGCAGGGAGCGTCTCAGCCGCGCAATGAACTGAGAATACACTCACCACTCCGCCAGCCGCGTAGTCATGGTCAGGGCATAATACAGTAGGCAAATTGCTAGCGTTCTGCGCTGTGGAACTGATATGACGGGTTAAAAGGAAATATTACGAGAGCACTTGCAACTCAGTCAAAATGTCGGTTTAGTAACAAGGGTATATTTAGTTTCTGAAGTCTTTGTGCTTCCTGCTTACACGAGCACGTGTAATAGAACAAAGCATTCAAAAGACTAGGAAATTTGCTGTAGTAAGAGATGAGCTATATCATCTTACAAAGGTAGGGCATATTGACAGATAGACATAAGTGACAGATAAATATACTGACGATTTTGCGCACAATGCTACTAATAATTATAAACGACAAAAACTGTGAAGATGTTTGAATGTTTTTAACAGTCAATGCCGTAAAGATAGATAAAAATGTGTATTGAGATATAGGATACTTAATATCCAGGTAATGCGTTACCCTGAGATAATATTTAAACTTTAAACAAGAATAGACGACATATAAAGGTTTATAATGTCCTGTGTCTTTTCTCGGGACTCAGGCTGTCTCCGTGCTGAGTTTCATCATAATCGCTTTAGCTGTTTAAGCGTGTGGAGGTAACTGACAGACAGACAGTAAGACGAGTCGGACAGAATGACAGACAGACACATATTTAATATTAGTATGAATACGGATTTTTATTTTGGGGTACTCTGTGATAAGAGCAATCTTTATGTACAAGTTTTATTTATGTACTTGGTTGTTTTGTGAAATCGGACCTCTTACGCAGCCACTCACATAGTACAATCGCGCACTCACACACACTCACTCACACACACAGACACTCGCATACACACACACACACACACACACACACACACACACACACACACACACACACACACACACACACACACACACACACACACACACACACACACACACACACACTCACGTGCGCACACATAAATAATAGTAAAATAGTTTAGTTTTAGTAAAACTGTTTAAATGTATGTAGTTTTTAGAAGAGCGAGGCCTCCTGACACAAGTTTATAACTTAATAGGAGTTCTCAACCTTGTTGTATGCTAAGCACTTTTTTTTAAGGAAAATAAACTATTATTATTATTATTATTATTATGTTGTTACGGATTTCCGGTCACGGGCCCGTGGGGGCCCGGTCATTTGAAAGGCATTCATGGGGCCGAAGCCAACATGAAGAGGCCTTTGGTACCATATAATATAAATGAGATGGGCGCAAGTATGGAGGTCTATCCCCTAATACACCATGAGGATGTGCTAGCGGACAGTCCTCCACAGTTGCCAATCTATTGCCAGGTAGGAAGCAACATGAAATTGGGATGTTGCGGACAGGATTACCGGGCTATGGAGTGAGATAACGGACACCTACCATTTCAATATCTCATAAACTGAACTTTTGGTAGGCGGTGACTCGCCATTCACTAAATGGGCCCCTCAAACTATTGCCCGCTCGGGGCAACAAGGCGGCAACATTGATGTGAACGGCTAAGGAAGGAGAGGTGTCCCTGGACTTTAAACTTCAAAATGCCAACTCGCCACTTATGGCCAAACACATCCATCCTTCGAGCATTTAGCTCTTGCGCTCCACTCTAGGCGGCCAACAAAGGCAAACTAGAGGCGGGGTAGGTGTGTAACTGTGTGCGAGTGTGTGTATAAGCGCCTGTGTGTATGTGTACCTCTGGAGGACTCGGGTTCGTGGTGTCGCTACGCACCAACAGCTCGCCACAAGCCGCCCTGCGATGACTGACTGCACTGGTGACACGACAACACCAGCGGGCGATGGGGTCGTCACATCCCTACGCCTTTTTATTATTATTATTATTATAAAGAGCCCTTTGCGGCCTACTTGCAAAATAAACGTTTTGATTTTTTTCACAGTATAGATTCAGGCATTACTTTGCGCAGGTCCATGTAAAATAAATGGAATAGTTATCTTACTCTTCCACTAAGTAGTGAGGCCAAGTCATGCGAAATAGCTATGTTTGCTTTGAAAAAATGCTTCTTCAACGCAACAAAACCCACAAACAATATAACCCCCACCACCACAACCACAACAACAAACAAAATCCCGTAAACATTGCGGGATTTTTTTGATTTTGCGGGATTTTGTTTATGGTGGTGGTAGTTCTATTGGTTGTAGGTTTAGTTACGTTTGCGTTGGTTATTTTCGTTTTTTATTCGGAGGGAAAATTGCATGAAAAGAAGAGATTGGGAGTTGACCATACATTTTAATTGGGTGCGGGCAAATTCGCGGGTAAAAGCTAGTAGTCAAAGTACACTGTAACTTGTCCCATAACATATTCCACCGCAAACTTGTTGATTATTCAGAGGCATAAGCAAACTGTGCAAACTGTTTTGACTGCATTGATAAACTTCATCGAACTACATGCATCATGCATAGTTTGTATGACTTTTAGGTAGTTGGTAATGATATGCATTTAATGTTTACTTTACGTTAACTTTGCGTAAACTAACATCTTCGTCATAATTTCAGCCGAAACATGTCCTCTACTGAACATAGGCGTCCCTCAATGTTCGCCAAATATACCGCTTCTACGCCATCCGCATCCAATACATTTCCGTAACCTTAACCAGGTCGTCCCTCCATTTTATTGGTGGCCATCCTGCACTGCGTCTTCCGGTCCGTGGACGTCATTTGAGAATCTTTTGGCCCCATCAGCCATCAGTTCTTCGATTGATGTGCCCTGCCCACTGCTCCTTGATTCTGCTTGATTCTGGTGACTTTAGTTTTGCGCGGATTTCATCAGGAGCAATAATTTATTGAATCAGGCGTTACTTTGCGGTGGTCCATATTAATGAACTGAAACAATTACTTTGCTCTTCCGCCACCATCTCAACAGCTCTCAGCGTCGCAGCAGCTCTTCTTTCAGGTCACGGGTGAGCAAAGTAATTGTTTCAGTTCATTCATCTGAGGCCGTATTGTCTAACGTCCGGGCGCTTGCCTTCGCTTTCGTCATCTCTTTCTATCACCATCTTATACCGTTTGACAGAAAGAAATAGTGATTGCGAAAGCAAGAGTCAGCGCGTTAGACAATAAGCCTGCAGGAGAGTTTCGTAAAGTGGCTTTCATATTCTGGAAGCAAAGCTATATAACACATCTCTAGACAGTGGAAAGCAGCTTATACCTGGGGTCACTAGGGTCGCTCAACAAGACTAGCATGAACAGTGTCTGCAGCCAAAAAAAAACGCAGACTCATGACTCATCTCATTTTTTTAATTTTTTTAGTATTTCAATTCCAAATTGAATTGGCAAGGTTAGGTTTTAGGTTAAGTGTTATTGCAGTTCGTCTCGACATTGCACAGTGTTCATAATATATTTTTTTAAGTTATTAATCTGAAATGCTGTCTGACATTTTCAATCTTGTAATATTGTAGGTATCTTATTTTTTATTGTACTACGTTATATTTTTACCTATAGGTAGTCTGACAATAAAGTTTTTGTATTTATATGCACACGGTGATTCGTACTTTTACCGGTCTCACTTATATTATAAAGGTTTAGGTACTTTACTAAATGTAAACAAACTCCATGAGACTAAACAAAAGAGTACGTCAAAAATGTGAAGCGCGAAAGTTAATTACAAATATAGCATTTGGCGGGCTAACCCGATGCTGTCGTGTTGTCAGCTGATGTTTGTTTACATTTAGTACAGTAGCTTAATCCTTTATAGCCATGCAGAAAGGACACACCTTTTTATCAAGTCAACAACACAGAACAGCCAATGTCCTAGCCCCTCACTATCAATTCAATTTGTCTTGCAGAGACGTGTCTGCATAAAAATAAAGCTGGAGCAACACTGCGACTGAACCGTGGAATACGACCGTGTAATATTACCCCGGTAATAAACCACGCATGCAATATGGCGGCTGCCATAGCGCGCGCGGAATAATGATACCGACGAGAAAAATAAGACGGTGAGCTGACGTATTAAAAATCGATGAAAGCAGAAGTTATGGGTGTTGGTTAACCGTCTGTCAGGCACCCTTGATGTTAAGCTAAGGTCTGATCCCAAAAAGTATAGATCTGCAAGAAATATCGTGCAAATTGCCAATCAAGTTTTGAAGTTTGAAGTGATCGCTAAGCGCTGCCAAATTGTTTTTTTCCTATGTATCGAATATACATAAATAATACATAAATATCACGGGACAATTCACACCAATTGACCTAGTCCCAAAGTAAGCTAGGCAAAGCTTGTGTTATGAGTACTAGGCAACGGATAAACATACTTAAATAGATAGATACATACTTAAATACATATTAAACACCCAAGACCCGAGAACAAACATTCGTATTTTTCATACAAATATCTGCCCCAACACGGGAATCGAACCCGGGACCTCAAGCTTCATAGTCAGGGTCTCTAACCACTAGGCCATCTGGTCGTCTAAACTACTAGTTATAACTGGCTACTGCCCCTTCGATACTAAGGTCGTCGCACAATCTTGTTGGAGGCCTACTTACACAGCGTCTTCCGCTCCGTGGACGCCATTCGAGAACCTTCTCTACTATTTTACTAAAACTAGGGTTGGCAATGCTTGGATCTATAATTAAACGGCACCTAGCACAAAAGCCCCCCAAAGGGGACATTTGAACCGCGCAGTGACAATGGCCGTGACTTGTGTTTTTTCCGACGCTTGATAAATGGCAGGGCACGGCGGCGCGACAGCCGCTTAGGGGCCTCGGACTGGTATTCGATTTTGTCTCAGGCTATCTCATTTTTCATGGATGCGAGTAGGTACTCGAAAGTAATTTTATTATATTTCTAGTGGTTAGAGAACCTGACCATGAAGCTTGAGGTCCCGGGTACGATTCCCGTGTCAGGGCAGATATTTGTATGAAAAATACGAATGTTTGTTCTCGGGTCTTGGGTGTTTAATATGTATTTAAGTATGTATCTATCTATATAAGTATGTTTATCCGTTGCCTGGTACCCATAACACAAGCTTGCCTAGCTTACTTTGGGACTAGGTCAATTGGTGTGAATTGTCCCGTGATATTTATTTATTTATTTATTATGAAAACATTTCAGGTCAAGCCTTAAGCTTGGAAGAAAACTGGGGCTATATTCAAGAACGGGCCTTCACGGGTCTGGTAGCGGTAATTCAATCGTTTGGGTTGGGTTTGGTTTGAACTGCTATTCAGGAACGCCAAAAATCACTGGTTTGCGAGAGGTTTGGGCTGAGTTTGGGATGAGCCTTATTTATTTTTCTCAAACATGCTATGAAATATTGACGTTATGTTCCTTATAATACGCCACGAAGTGTCACGTTGCAGGTGCAGGTGCAGCCGGTGGTGGGGGACCGCCTAGACGAGAGGTCAATAATGGAATTTCATACAACTTTGCTGGCCAAGGCCAGCAAAGTGATCGTCTATTGTTTCATACCATGACGTTTATAGGTCTATGGCATCATAGCATTTAGCCATTAAAAAAAAAAACTATAAGCAATATTTGCGTTTTGGTTCATTAAGACATTCTGCCACTACGCTTATTTAAGGTAAGGTAAGATGATGATGATGATGGTGATGATGATGGCGATGATGATGATGGTGATGATGAGATGATGATGTTGAGATGATGATGATGATGTTGATGATGATGATTATGATGGTGATGACGATGATGTTGATCATGATGGTGATGATGATGATGGTGGTGATGGTGATGCATGTTTGAGAAAAACTCTATACAAGCCTTGGCCACGAACAGGGATTGCTGGCCTCGTATCTCTAGATGGCCTCGTTAACACTTGGCCATCTATAACTACTCGGCCGGCAATCCCCTATTTCGCGGCCGCTGCAGTAATGTACTATATTTACAAATCGAATTAACAGGAAAACTAGGCTCATCCCAAGCTCAACCCATTCCTATCCTCTCCCAAACGATTGAATTACCGCTCGCAAACCGTGTTGGGCCGTTCCTGAATTTAGTCTTGTGCAAGTTGTACATTGCGGCGCTCGAATGTCCATTTCAAACTCGTTCGCTATACAGCCACGCAATGTAATGCAGCTTGCACAACTTTTCTTGTAGATCAAAACTGGGCTTTAGACTCTAATTCTATCTTCTTCTTTCTTCTTCTTCTTTTTCAACCTTTCACCACCCAATGCTGAGTGTAGGTCTCTTCCAATGCACGCCATTCTTCCCGGTTTTGCGCCCTTCGCGTCCAGTCCTCTCCGGCCACTCTAACAAGGTCGTCGGTCCAACGCATCGGTTGCCTGCCAACATTTCTATGCCCTACTCTAGGCCTCCACTCAAGCACCCAACTACCCCACCTGTTGTCCTGTCTACGACATATATGGCCCGCCCACTTCCATTTTCTGCTAGCGATCACATTCTATCTTACTAATGTTATAATCGCGAAAGTTTGTATTCATGTTTTTGTTAAAGCACACTCGGTTTTTTTGTCCAAAACGTTGTAAAGTGTCCTAAAGTGACAGTATCTACTTATTTTAATCATGGCCTGTACTATTAATACTAGACTGTGGAATACCGGGTCGGTTGGTACACAAAAGGACGAACGCACGTAAATTTATTTGGCTCAACGCGTTAAAAGGTATTCTGTGTACCCAATTCCGTTTCCTTTTCCGTATTTTCGGGTAAATATAGAGAGCTAGCTCATTTTGTAATATCTCAAGGTTTATTATAAATACAAAAGTGTTTTGTATAAGGTACTCGTACTATCACGTTTTATTCAAAATTGAAAAATACGATGGGTGAACATGGGTGTCATTTTATCTGGACCGTAAATTGACGAACACTAAAATAGAACCTTTATGGGTTCTGTGTCCAAAGGGTAAAAACGGGACCCTATTACTGAGGCTCCGCTGTCCGTATGTCCGTCTGTCACCAGGCTGTATCTCATGAACCGTGATACCTAGACAGTTAAAATTTTCAAAGATAATGTATTTCGGTTGCCGCTAGAACAACAAATATTAAAAACAGAATAAAATAAATATTTAAGGGGCTCCCATACAACAAACGTGATTTTTATGCTCGTTTTTGCTCGATATTGATATCGGCAACAGGTTGACGCTTGAAATATTCAGAGAATATTTATTAGTTAAATATTAATTTTAAAAATAAGTTATTAAATTAAAATAATAGAAATATTTAAGGGGGGCTCCCATACAACAGACGTGATTTTTTTGCCGTTTTTATAGATAATGGTACGGAACCCTTCGTGCGCGAGTCCGACTCGCACTTGGCCGGTTTTTCTTTATTTATTTGTTCCTATTTTGCTAGAGTAACTTCGACAATTGGTAGGGATGACTTATGTAGATTAAATTTAAATTATAATGTATTACTTTTCAAATTTAAAGTAAAAAATATTACAATAGTGTTAATGACACCATCCAATCAACTGGCTAGCAATACACCATTCTCCTACAGATTTTGTATGGCAAAAGCTAATTACGACGTCACTTTTATGGCAACTCAGTCGACTATTTATTTGTTTCTCAGCAGCTAATAATCTAATTTTGGCCTTTGGTACCGTTTTGTAGCTAAAAGTCGTAACCAGCTTCGAATCAGGAAAAAACCCAATTCGTAACTGGCTTCAATATGGGACTTTTCCATTACCGATTCGTAACCGCGGTTGGACACCAGCTTACCAATTGGTTACCAAACGGCACTACGCAGGTCCATTACGTAGCCAGCTACAAACAGGGAATTTCGGATTCCCATTTTGTAGCCAGCTACGAAAATTGGCTACGATACGTTACCAAAGGAATTATGCAGTTAATTGAAAATGTGCAAAAATTTCAAACCTTAAACAGATAATAAAGTAAAAAAAAAAAATTTCAAATCGTACTAAAAAAAATCCAACATAAATTTCGCCAACAATTAATAATTTAAACAAAGCAGTTACTACGGAATCCACTTCGTTTATAAACACTTAGCACAGCTTACTGTGCGATCAGATTCGCCACTCACCTGTCGGCGTGTTTGGCTAGCACTTAAACAGTGCTGTTTACCGAACAAACAATTTTTCAAGCGCTAAATGTAACCAGTGGCGCGAGGACACGGGGGCTATTACGAAATTTGAAGTTCATATCGTGGCGTCCCTTTCTTGTGTTTATTATTAGCGTGAATGTCATTTTCATCATCATCATTTCAGCCGAAAGACGTCCAGTGCTGAACAGAGGCCTCCCCGAAGGCTCGCCAAACAGATCGCTCCCGTGCAATCCGCATACAACGCGATCCCGCAACCTTACCCAGGTCGTCGCTCCTTGTTGGAGGCCTACCTACACTGCGCCTTCCGGTCAGTTCTACGGGCGATGTGCCCTGCCCACTGCCACTTGAGTCTGGCGATTTTCGAGCTATGTCGGTGACCTTAGTTCTTGCGCGGATTTCATCATTTCTAATGCGATCCCGCAGAAAAACTCCCGAGCATAGCCCTCTTGGTCAGTGTTATAAGGAACAATAAAATATTATTATTACAATTCCTATTAAATATTTTCATATCCAAAATTTGGTATCCAAAAGTTATCTTGAAAAGATTGCTCATTCGCTATAAGAGTCTATCTGCACAGCGATATTTCACCGCGCGGAATTCAGTAACACATTGAATCTTATGAACGTATCTGCGAGTCTACGTCCATAAGATTCAATGTGTCTGTAGAATTGTGAATAAAAAACCACGCGGTGAAATATCGTTGTGCGGACGGGGCCTAAGACCTGTTGTTTAATTCTACTCAAGTCATACTTTACATATTGTACCTATTACAGAATACTGATTAACCGATATAATTAAGTAATTATGTATATCGGACATCGATAAATGAGAAGTATCTATTGCCTCAAAAGTGCCACTAGAATTCTGGTCTCTAATGATGAATAAATTTGACAAACCCAAAAAATGAGGCGACACATTTAATTCCTAACCGTCACTGTGGGAGACCATGACTAAAAAACCGTCATAGGAACTCGCTCGTCGAACGCACTCGTAAGCATGACGTCTTTGTAATTTTTCACTGTAATTCTTCGTCGTAATCCCGAATCCACAGTCATGTGACAAATGACTGTCGTGACTGTACAAGGCAGTATTTAGCTAAGTCTCTGGTTTACTGCGTAGAATAGGTTTAAAACGTGTTATGCAAGAATGAGGTTTTTGTGTTTATAATGAACTGTCTGAAAAAAATACGGGTAGCTCAAGTCTATGATCGAGTTTAGCTCGACATCGTGCGCGTGCATTTGGCAGCAGCCGCCATGGCGTGTGCTCCGGGATGAAGGGCTACGGATTAGCCCGAAACATGTCAACAGTGACCATGAAGCCGTGGTGGCCTAGCGGTTTGACCTATGGCCTCTCAAGCAGAAGGTCGTGGGTTCAAATCCCGGCTCGCACCTCTGAGTTTTTCGGAATTATGTGCGAAATTACATTTGAAATTTACCATGAGCTTTACGGAGAAGGAAAACATCGTGAGAAAACCGCATACACCTGCGAAGAAATAAAATGGTGTGTGTGAAGTTCCCAATCCGCACTGGGTCCGCGTGGGAACTAAAGCCCAAGCCCTTTCATTCGTGTCCTGCAGTGGGACGTATAATGCATAAATTATGACTCCAGAAATTAAATAGGCATTACTGACTTTTTAAAAAAAAACACTCCATGCATAATTGCATACAGCTATAATAAGCAAATAACTACCACATTACGAACGGTCGAACCGCTCAAAGCTAAAAACTGTAGACTGCTATTGATATTAAATTATTAAATACAAACAAACAATCAAATCTTTCCTCTTTATAATATTAGTATAGATAATCCAATAGATCCGATAAAACCACCAATCAACTGATATTTATATACTTTTTATGAGCCGTCGAAACACGATTTTTCCGTAGATTTTCGGCAGTAGATAGTTATGAAAAAATCAAATCAAAAATTATTTATTTTCAGATAGAGTTATGACGTCACTTTTTGTCATCTAAAGTAACTTAAAACCTAAATTTAAACCTAATTTTGCAGTTAATTGAAAATCAATCTTGTTTTCAGAGCTAAAATAAAGCGATTTTAATTAGAGTCGCGTTTTTGATTTTTATTTTACGATGTCATCTACCTATTCTATTTTGTTAAATTAAAAAGAAAACAATCGAACAAAATGTTTTCTTATTTTAAATTCGAAAAGAGACAGTAGCCAGTACAGCCGGCCAGTAACAAATGTGCCACCGCGCATTTCCCGCGCAATATCACTAAATCAAAAAAAAGAAATACCGATTTCGCTCGCTCGATCCAATTTCGAACTATGAAAGAATTACCGTTAAATTTTTTTCTGTTGGCGCGTAATTTCATTACAGGATTGTTGATCACTTTCTGGTATGTAAAAAGGATTTTAAATAGACAATAAATTATGGTTGGATGGTGTGTGTTAAGTTCCCAATCCGCACTGGACCCGCGTGGGAATATATAGGTGTATATAAGCTAGGATGATAAAGATGATGATGGTTTTATTTCGCTAGTTAGGTTTGTTGTTTGATGAGAGTTGACATTTAAAAAAAAACGATGTCTATAATTAAAAATTAATTTTGACTTTTTTTACAGCCTATGCACTATTAAGATAATTTATGCATCCGAATAATGTTTGGTATTTTGTTCACTAGCTTAAAAGCTAATAGAAACTTAATCGTACGTATTACAAAGACTCAGCATTATAGCCCAACTTTTTCAGAGCAAAATGCTGAAAATGTTAACTCCTCTCACAAAACTGTGAACACAAAAGGAACGCGACAATCCGAAGCAAAGGAGCCCGTGCCCAGTGATTATTAAAAAAAAAAAACAAAGCAAAAGCGATCCCGCACAGTTGATTGCAAGCGCTCATTTGGAGGCTGCGAAAAATTTGAAAATCGTACACGATCGTCTCTTGTTTAACGATATGTTTTATGCATCGGTATTTTTGAAGGTGGAATACGTTATGTAGAAGAAGCGCAATAGTTTTCAGGGTTCCGTACCAAAGGGTGCTAACGGGACCCTATTTCAGAGACGCCGCTGTCTGTCTGTCTGTCACGGGTCTATATCTTAAACCGTAATTACTAAACACTTCAAATTTTTCAGCGATTATTTATTATTGTGGCCGCTAAATCAACATAGTGATAATAAAAAATAATAATAATGCATACACTTCTCGTAAGGAAATTAATCAGCTTATAATATCTCACTAAATGATGACCTATGGCACTGAGACGTGGCCGCTAAGGATGGGCCTCATAAGAAAGCTCAAAGTCACTCAGAGGGCGATGGAGAGGGCTATGCTCGGAGTTTCTCTGCGGAATCGCATTAGAAATGATGAAATCCGCGCAAGAACTAAAGTCACCGACATAGCTCGAAGAATTGCCAGACTCAAGTGGTAGTGGGCAGGGCACATCACTTGTAACTTATGTTCGATGGGTAAAAAGGTTCTCGAGTGGCGTCCACGGACCGGAAGACGCAGTGTAGTTAGGCCTCTAACAAAGATAGAGCGACGACCTGGTGAAGGTTGTGGGAACGCGTTGGATGCGGATGGCACGGGACCGATCTGTTTGGCGAGCCTTGGGGAGGCCTATATTCAGCAGTGGACGTCTTTCGGCTGAAATGATGATCTCAAAAAGTGTACGTATTTCATAAGCATAAGTCACATTTAATTTTGTTCTCGCTGTGAACATGTAAGCATTTATGCAAACGCGTAACCAGTTAACTAACCGCATATTTTGAAGGCTTTGTGGCCCAGAACACATTGTTTGAAATTTAAAACCCGCTGCCTCATAACTTGGTCGGAATTGTACTTTCCTTAGAAAACGGCGAACAAAACTCTTTGGGATATGTTAAACTTTAGTAACGATATTTACTTAACGTACGTTTTGTGTCTATTAACATTTAATAATAAAAGTAAAGCCACTTATTCCATACTTAAAATTACGTTTTTAAATTACAATAGTAATCGAAGTGAATATCCTATAAAAACATATTAAATAATAATATATTCGGTAGGTAGTTATTCTCGCTATAAAAAAAATACTATTGTTCATCCATAATAATAATTACAGATTGTCATAGTTGGATAAGAATAGTAATTTAAGATAATACGTAAGCAAGAGAAAGAAAAAAAAAACAAAGAAAATAGTTCTGTTCCCAAAATTCATACTATAATCTACATACCAAATTTGAAACGAATCCGTTGAGTCGTTTTAGCGAATCAAGTAACAAACCTATTCTCACAAACTTTGGTATTTACACGTAGATTAGGTATTTCATGATCATGAACCAACCGCCGCCAATAATAATATTAATAATATAATGATCGGAAATCCGTACCAACATAATAATATTAGGGGGACAATCTCACACAAATCAACCTAGTCCCAAACTAAGCAAAGCTTGTACTATGGGTACTAGACGACGATAGACATACTTATATAGATAAATAAATACTTAAATACATAGAAAACATCCATAACTCAGCAACAAATATTCGTGCTCATCACACAAATAAATGCCCTTACCGGGATTTGAACCCAGGACCTCTTGCTTCGTAGGCAGGGTCACTACCAACTAGGCTAAAGCGGTCGTTATAAAAAAAAAACTTTCAAATAAGGAATCTTCGTACCTTCGAAATGAAAAGTAGCACCAGCCTTCTTGACGTATGAGACTTACGTAACACGGGACGTCCCGAAATGAGGGTACTTCATCACTCTGCTTGTTTATGAGTGCTTCGGGAATGTTCGATAGACTTCGGGCTACTTCGGCGTACGAGCGATGAGAAATGATGTGACGTGCAAGCGTACCGATTTGAAGTGAATCAGGTGTGCCTTGATTTATATTAATACGGTATGTTTTTGTGAGCTGTTGGACGGGGAAATGTGGAAGTGTGAAGTTTTATGTTCGAGTGTGATGTAGTGCATTTTAAATAGATGTTTATCTTTACTAATATATTAAATCCATTAAAGTAATATGTACCTGCCAGTGGCTCTGAAATGGCTATTTTTGTTTTACGTTTTTAAAGCCATAGTAGCCTAGTTATTTGACCTTTGGCCCCTAAACTGTTCACCGCTGCACTAGAGGATGCGTTCAAGACTCTGAACTGGGAAGGGCGTGGCATCAATGTAAATGGCGAATACTTCACTCACCTTCGATTTGCCGACGACGTGGTGCTTATGGCTGAGACCTTGGAGGACCTCAGTGCGATGCTCGCTGACCTCGGAAGAGTCTCCGAGAGAGTTGGTCTTAAATTGAACATGGACAAGACGAAGGTCATGTCGAACGCCCATGTTGTACCAACTCCCGTCGTAATCGGAGATACTTTGCTCGAAGTTGTTGACGACTATATCTGTCTAGGACATACAATCCAATTGGGTAGGTTCAACTTCGAGAAAGAGGTCAATCGACGAATTAGACTCGGATGGGCAGCGTTCGGGAAGCTCCGCAATATCTTGTCATCCGATATACCGCAGTGTCTCAGTCAAAAGTCTTTGACCAGTGTGTGTTGCCAGTGATGACTTATGGCACTGAGACGTGGCCGCTAACGATGGGTCTTATAAGGAAGCTCAAGGTCACTCAGAGGGCGATGGAGAGGGCTATGCTTGGAGTTTCTCTGTGGGATCGCATTAGAAATGATGAAATCCGCGCAAGAACTAAAGTCACGGACATAGCTCGAAGAATCGCTAGACTTAAGTGGCAGTGGGCAGGGCACATCGCCCGTAGAACTGACGGCCGATGGGACCGAAAGGTTCTCGAGTGGCGTCCGCGGACCGGAAGACGCAGTGTAGGTAGGCCTCCAACAAGATGGAGCGACGACCTGGTGAAGGTAGCGGGAACGCATTGGATGCGGATGGCGCAGGGCCGATCTGTTTGGCGAACCTTGGGTGAGGAATATGTTCAGCAGTGGACGTCTTTCGGCTGAAATGATGATGATGATATTTTTATAACTATATTTTTTTTTACTTTGTTTCTCTTGCTTTTATCCTGTTTAGTTTTAAAAGATATTTTTAAACACAATATTAATTATACAACCTCCGAACCTCCGTTTAAAATCCCTATCTTTCAAGGCTAGGGAATCCTCCCTTTTTGCCGAAAGTATTTTGGCCAACTGATTCATTTCCCAGCTGTTACATTTTCTAACTATTTTTTTTCTGAAACTGTTAACTATTCAGGATATTTTTCAGGACTATTCTGTAGAGCCTTATATGTTACTTTAGATTAGTTTTATAACAATACCGAAGTACTTACAATTTAAGAAAAAAAAAACGGTTGAAAAATGAATCAGTTGTCAAAAATATTTTTAACAAAAAATTAGAGAACCCAAGGCAAGACATTCAAGTCCTAAATTACTAAAGCTCCACATAAACCAACTCCAAGAGCCATTTGTGCTATCGTCAATTGAAATATGGCCCTCAAATAGGCCCCATTAACTAAATTTCCAAAGCATTTAAACAGGATTTATCCTAAATGCTCACTAATGTCCATTGTCCAAGCGTTTTACAATGTACAGCGCTGGTACGATTGCGGTGAGAGTAGGTCCGGTATTGTATGCTCTGTGTACAGCCAAGCAATTAGATTCCAGGGCTGCGATAGAACCATATCATAACAAAATATTTTTATTTGACTACTAGCTGTTGCCCGCGACTCCATCCGCGAAGAATAGGAGTAGGTACAAAAAATAGCCTACGACCTCATTCTCAGATAAAAAAGTTTCATAAAAATCGGTCAAGCCGTTCCGGAGGAGTTCGATGACAAACATCGTGACACAAGATTATTAAATAGACTTAGTGCTTTTCTCAAACATGCAATGAAATAAATAAAAAAACTTCAAGAATTAAAATTTGTGAACGACGAGTCAAGAGACAAGTCTAAGCGTACTGTACGCTTAGTATAAGTTTTACTTCACCAAAATACTTCTCGATCGCGTTTACGTAAAAATTTCAATTCTATGGAAACATGGACGCGCGCGCGCGGAGGCGCTGTCCATGTTTCCCTAGTAATTGATTTTTTTACGTAAACGCGATCGAGAAGTATTTAGGTGAAGTTAAACTTATACTAAGCATACTGTATGAAAATCCATTACATAGCACTCGTCTAACCGCGCCCGCAACGTGATACGTCCCGGCCTATTTTTTTGAACGTAAGGTTAACATTTCATAGCATCTTTGAGAAAAATCATTTTGCACTACATTTATAACGACATCTGCCTCCATTATCTAAAGACAAAGGCAGCTAAAATATGCACAGTGAAGTATGGCGCGGACGGGTGCAATTTTCATCTTACAGCAAAATTGCAACGATCTTCAGCACAGCACAATATGGCCGCGTTTAAGTCTGGAAACTTTAATGGTTTAATAGAAAATCGTCGAATGTTTTTAATGCTTAACGGTAATTAGGGATGTTGACGCCATTAAAAATAATTCGAAGACACGACTCCAGTAAAAAAGTGCTTAATTTTAGCCCTGAAAACCAAATTAATTTTCGATTAACTGCAAAATTAGATTTTTTGTTGCTTTAAAACAAATAAATACTTAGTTGATTGAGTTGGCGAACAAGTAACGTCATAAGTTGCTATTGCCATTCATACTCTATGGAAGAATTGTGTTTTGACAGCTCATAAAAAGTACGTCAGTTGATTGGTGATGGTGATGTCAACATCCCTATTATAACAACACCTGAGACTTATAAATGCCAAAAATTAAGTCAGCGTTTTAGCTATATTGTGTGTGTTAGCTATATTGTGTGTGTTGTAGTGATAGTCTCGGCCTAAATAATATAATTAAGTGTATGAAAAAACCATGCATGTAAGAAAAATATATGTGATTTTTCTCTAACTTTAATAAGCCTATGGCTACTAAGTAGAAACACAAAAGCATTCCATTGGTTAAAAGCATTCCAAGAACTATAACCGACCAACATTCACATCCATCGTCAAGAAAGCATTAATATCTAAGGCGTACTATAAAAATTAATGATTATTATAATATCATGGGCAGGGATGTTTGGAAATAATTCCGATCTCCATTGGCAATCCCTAATCTCAAATAGCGTATCTACAGTAATAAAAAAATTAAATGAAAATTTAAAATGTTAGCTATGTTAAAAAAAACTCAATGTACCGCATTGTCTCAAGTCAAAAGTCTTTGACCAGTGTGTGTTGCCAGTGATGACCTTATGGCACTGAGACGTGGCCGCTAACGATGGGCCTCATAAGAAAGCTCAAAGTCACTCAGAGGGCGATGGAGAGGGCTATGCTTGGAGTTTCTCTGCGGGATCGCATTAGAAATGCTGAAATCCGCGCTGCAACTAAAGTCACGGGCATAGCTCGAAGAAGCGTCAGACTTATTAGCAATGAGCAAGGCACATCGCTCGTAGAATTGACGGCCGATGGGGACGAAAGTTTCTAGAGATGATGCAGGGACCGATCTGACTGTCGAGCCTTGGGGGAGGCCTATGTTCAGCAGTGGACGTCTTACGGCTGAAATGATGATGATGAAATATGAGCTGTGATAAATACTTTAGATGTAATTTAAAGACATTATTGATCTGTTTGAAAAAAATGTACCTTGTTGAGTTTCTTGCTGGATTCTTCTCAATAGGGTTTTTCTGGACCGATGGTAGATTCATCGACTTTCATAAGTGTTTTTTATAGTCTAAATTGAGTGTGTACCTAAAGAATTTTGACTTTGACGCTTACGCAAATTTAACTCGTTTTGAGCTTGTAAGATAAATTTACTCATTTGGAATGTTATAATAATAATAATAATAATTATTCAATTAATCAGATAGCTAGATCCAAATTTTTGTTAGTATACAAAACTTACAAGCTACGTTAGTGTCACAAATTAACTATTTTATTATATAAAATATGGCAAAAATTATCATTAAAATCACAATTTAAAATTTAAAATCATAGTTAAAATTAAATTTAATGTCCAAAAGGATAATAATAATAATAATAAATTAAGAGAAATACAATTAAATTTTAATTAAAACAATTATAATATTAAAACAAAAATAAATAAATCAAATTCAATGTCAACCAAAATAATACTACATGTTTATAATAAAATAATAGTGATAATAATAATACTAGGTTAGAACTTAAAAACTACTTGAAAAGAAAATAAACCAATTTACATAGAACTATTTTAGATTTCCTCATGAGACAGTTCACATGTTATCCACAGTCTCAACATTTATTTGTGTATACTAACAGGTATGTACACAAGACGTTTACATGCTACGTTTGTGTGCCGCTCAATATCTCCTCAAACCCAATGAATCGTGAAATTGCAGGAAGCAATAGGAGGTACAGATTGCAGCATTAAGACAATGTATGTACAGTTACGAGCTCTTTGCGTAAGTATTGAAATCAACCAGAAAACATAAATAAAGTAGCGGCATCGAGTAATGACACTTTTGACAGTTGATAAGTGTTGTGAAACACTTAATTTTAGTATCGTAAAAGTCTCAATCAAGTGGAGAAGTAATGTAAAAAAAGTTTATTACATATATTTTATAGTCTTCTAATATAATAAAAATCTCGTGTCACAGTGTTTGTTATCGAACTCGTCCGAAACAGCTTGACCGATTCTTATGAAATTTTTTCTTTATATTTAGTAGGTCTGAGAATAGGTCGTACGCTATTTTTATACCCCTATTCTTTGCAGACCGAGTCGCGGGCAACAGCTAGTAACGTATAAAAATTAAAGGCCATCATAAAGTTAGTAAATTATAATAATACAGTAGGTATATTTAATAATTAATACACTATCACTCCTTAAAGGAGAATCGTCACTGCTATCATCTGCTCTGATAATTATGAATTCATCGAGTAAAATACTGTCTACATTTAAATCAGTTTCATAGTCTTCCCTTATTTGTCGTACGGTACCTACTTACTGTTAACCACCCGTTCCCAGTCTGTTTAAGTGACGTGTAACATTAACATATTTTTTTTAGTTATAATTAAAACGATGAAAGCTAGAAAACGACGAAATAAAAACAATCTCAAGATGAAGATAAAGTTACGAAATGCGTTTCAGTAACTTTTGTTACAATCCCAGCGGCGCGTCACTATTCCTGCCTGCAACAATGAAGTTTGACATCCCGTTCCTTTATACTAGCTGTCAATATTTAGGGAACTTCATTATCAAACGTCAAAAGTGCCATCACTCCGTGTCGCTACTTTAGGTATATTTTTGAAAAAGCTTCAATAGAATGTACCATAACAAGACCCAGGCAAGTCACAGACGACTGGATGGATACAGATAAAATTTGAAACGCAGATAGCTGGGTTTCTGGAACAACTAAGTTACAACTTTTACTATTTACCCCGCTATATCCACGGGATCGGAATCCTGATATCTCCACTGTTAAGTTCAGAGACATGAAATTTGGCAAGGGTGTTTTTATAAAACGTTAATGAAGACCACGTTACATTTGTAATTTACCATGAGCTTTACGGTGAAGGAAAACATCGGGAGGAAACCTGCATACACCTGCGAAGAAATTCAATGGTGTGTGTGAAGTTCCCAATCCACACGGGGCCCGCGTGGGATCTACGGCTCAAGCCCTCTCATTCTGAGAGGAGGCCTGTGCCCTGCAGTGGGACGTATAAGGCTGAGATGATGAAGATAGTGAATAAAGACCACAATGTAAACTTTGGAGATCCTAAGGTATACAATACATGTACTATTTAGTAAAATCCTCCAATGTTTTACGCGTGCGAAACTGCGAGTAAAAGCTGTAGCATTCCCAATAATTTAAAGTCAATATTATCCGGTTTTGCGACAGAAGAAAACCTTTGCCCCGCCAAACATTTTTCGGGTAAATAAGATTTTAATCCTTGCTATTTGGGTCACGAGCGAACGTTATTGGTGTCAATTTTGCCATGACGAGGAGCCCTTGGACTTTTCCTTATTTAAAGAATATTCAAACCTATCTTTGATTGGTCGTTCTGATGAGAAGTACTTAAATAACCACAAAATTTGAGGTTTTGACGTCCAAGTCGAGAACAGAATATTAAAGTTTTTAAAGACGGATCTGTATTATACAGTGTACCTATAATATTAGCCCTCCGATCGATCGGCGTAGCGATCCCAACGCTCCGTCGGCGTTCTACGCTCCCGGTTTGTTGTGGCCTTCAGTTTTCCGCAACAGCCGGGCATAAGATCGTCAAGATGAACTACCTCGAAGCGCTTAGTCAACTTTTCGACTATGTTCTCTACTAGACTGAATTCACCTCCATGATTCCACTCCTAGAAAATGGCTTCCGTTATCTTTACGTCGGCGTCGGGCAATGACATGTTACTGGCTGCTCAAATTACGATTTTCGGCACAGTTCATAAGCTTCTAAAAAAAAGTTTTATTCGGTACTTATATTATTTGCCAGCGCATTTTAAGAGGAAAAAGAATATAGGTCATCAAAGTACTTTCCCTGTGGCTTGTGGTTTCCCTGTGCCAGTTAAAATAAAACACACATTACGTACGTTATTATTACAACGCGCGTAGGCGGTAACAAGTACTTTCTAACTCCTATATACATTTTCATTTTCTGCCCCGTCAAACACTGTTCTTCACACAAAAGAAGCACTTTCAAATATGAACGTTACATTAAAATTCAAATTCTGTTTGCCCATGAAATGTATTTATGTTCGCGGGTCTATACGTAACATGTCCGTTTGGGTTGCATGAGTTTAAGTAAAGATGCACACGTAGTTTTTAAGTTTTGCAAATATACCAGTTCATGAACCTTCATGAAGCTTTCAACATACATCATCATCATCATCTTTGTCTAACATTTGGTAACATAGCGTACGGTTGTGGTACCTACTCTAGAGTTAGAAACGCGACAGTGTAGTTTGGTGTTGGTGATAGTTGAGTTTGTGTGATTTGTGTGTGTTCGTACAGAGTGTGAAGGTGGAGGAACTGCATGAACACGCATTTCTTACATAAACTATCGTAATTTCGCGGGTGAGCAAAGTAATTGTTTCAGTTCATGCTTTCAAGCTTGTTTACCAACTTCGCGGACGGATTCGCGGGCAATAGCTAGTTATAAAGAGTCAGGTCTAGTTACTTTATTAATTCTCTCATTTCTTTTATTGATTTGACTTAATGTTAAATAATGTTAAATTATTATACAATTTGCCTTAAAATTAATGCAGAATTTTCATCAGGTTGGTGGTAAAGACTCTTTTTATCGGAATTTTTGTTCCAAAATTTAGTCACGCCGTTGACGCGATATACATTGATCATCGACCATAATTTCAGCCGCAAGACGTCCGCTGCTGGACATAGGCCTCCCTAACTGATACCCAATCATTACGGTTGGATGCGACTTGCATCCAACTTAAACCTGCGGCCTTCAGTGGGCTTTGTTTCATCATTGTGGGGGGGGGGGGGTTTCTCGAGTGGCGTCCGCGGACCGGAAGACGCAGAGTAGGTGGCCTCCAACAAGATGGAGCAACGACCTGGTGAAGGTAGCGGGAACGCATTGGATGCGGATGTCGCAGGGCCGATCTGTTTGGCGAGCCTTGGGGGAGGTCGTGTTCAGCAGGTGGACGTCTATCGGCTAAAATAATGATGTATTTACGTACGTAGAGTATTTGTTACTTGTAAAAAAACTTCATCATAGTATTTAGAGTCAATATGTTATTGGTAAAAGACAGTTGTTACTAATACCTGCCAATTAGGTAACCGCAAGAATTCAAGTTGTGTTCAGGTAAAATAGATCACTCCCACTAGTTCCACTATATTTTTAAACCTTGCCACACGTCCAATGACAAAGCAACCCGCCCAACCGGAAAATAGTATCGAATGGAATTCGATACATAACAGGTAAAACGTACCTTTCCCAAGAAAACAGATGCAACTATAGTTGCTTCCTTTAGCGAAACAAATTAGAGCGATTTGGGAAAAATGGAAGTTTCTGGAACGTAAAGGCATTCGGTTGGAACTACTATTTTGTAGTACGATGCAAGCACGTTGGTTAAATTAAATATGTAGCTACAGTCGTGGAACGAAAATGTTCTTCAGTTTTGAAATACTTTCATTTAATACGTTACAAGATTCACGTATATGAATATCGAAAGTAAATGCTAGATTTTTTTTTGAAGCCGTAAACTATTTAAGTTGCTTAGAAAACTAACATAACCTCACGAAATGGTAGTACCCATATGAAATGGTATACAATGCCGTTTTAATAAAGCCTAAGAATTTTACTATTTCTGGGAAAAAATCTATATTTTATCAATTTGATTATATTCATTTTCTATATTTAACCGTACTTGTTGCAAGCACATTGTTAATTTTCCAAACTTTATAACACACAAGACTGTTGCTTAAAAAAAACTTTCTAATTTATAATAATAGTAACATAGAATATTCAAATTATATTACTCCTATTTTTTATAATTATACTCTCCAAACCCTTTATTAGGCTTATGGTAGGTTAGGTTTTTTTCCTCAATTAGGGAAGTGGGACGTCGCATTAGAGAAAGGGGATCTGACGCCCGTGCGGGTTCGTACCAATCGTACCCTGGTTCAAAGATTGTCCATCGCCATTCAACGTGGTAACGCGGCAAGTGTGATGGGTACCTTTGCGCCAGGGACAACTCGAGGGGACCTTTCGACTACACTTAGGCTAGTCTTAATTATAAACATATTGTTTTTTTTTTGTATAATCTCTCCAAATAAACAACATCTTCTTCTAATTTAATTAAAAGTTTCGTGTCACGCTGTTTGTTATCCGGCTGACCGATCGGCTGGACCGATTTTTATGGCATTTTTTCTGCATTATTTGGTAGTTCTGAGAATTGATCGTAGGCTCTTTTTAACCGACTTCAAAAAAAGGAGGAGGTTCTCAATTCGGTTGTATGTTCTTTTTTTTTTTTTTTTTTTTTTTTTAACGTGTGTTACCTCAGAACTCCGTCATTTATGAACCGATTTGGAAAATTTTTTCGTTGTTTGAAAGCACATGCTTCAAGGTTGGTCCCGTTGTTACCAAAATCCAGTTCTGATGATGGAATCCATGAGGAATTGAAGAAACTCCTCAAAAATTCAAGAGAAACGTATAGCGATTTTAGTATTTTCGGTGACAAGTCGAGCATTTGCATTCAGAAAGTATCATGGAACTCTGTAATAAAACGGCATAACCCTGTCGAGTTTTAAAAATAAAATTTTCAACATAAACTTATTTCGGAGTCAAACTGATGATTTTATCCTACGCATCTATTTTATACAGAAACAACTAAAAAGCAAAAAATAAAAAATTTTAAATAAAAAATAAAACCTCCTTCAAAAAACATCCAAAACACTATGAAATAATAATTGAACTGAACCGACCACAATAAGCATGAAAATATCTTTCTTCTAATCTGTTTTAAGTCGGTGCCTCAGCACGAGCCAGCAGGAGTGTAGAAGCCCTATAGATAGTAGGTATGTAGGTAAGTTAGATTACTAGGTCCACTCCTGCTGGCTCGAGCTGAAGCACCGACTTAAAACAGATTAGAAGAAAGATATTTTCATGCTTATTGTGGTCGGTTCAGTTCAATTATTATTTCATAGTTTTTTGGATGTTTTTTGAAGGAGGTTTTATTTTTTATTTAAAATTTTTTTATACCCCTATTCTTCGCGGACGGAGTCGAGGGCAACAGCTAGTATTCTTATAATTATTAAGCAGAGAATTTTGCTTAAACCAATTCAAATTTTCAACTCAACATCCTCACTTAAGATCAGGATCTTTTTTTCTGAAATCCATGGGAAATGGAGTCATAGGTAAAAATTCAGTTACCTACTTATACTTCGTTTTTTTTAGCATTAGAAATAGGGTAAACAATGTTTACGAGTCTTTTTATTGAAAAACGCTTTAAAAATAATAACTATTAAGTACTTATAAAACCAAAAGAATGTAAATGACCATGTGTGTCCTTTCTAATTGTTACATATCTGCTGTGATTTATTTTTCAAAAGTTTTTTTCAATAAAAAGACACGTCAAGATCTAAAGCTAAAAAAAACGAAGTATAAAACATAGCAAAACCATAGATATTCCGTTTTTGCTTTTTCAGTTACTTTTCTCATTAATAAACAAGTTAATAATCCATGAATAAGTTAAACCCATCGTCTCACTTTAGGGATATGAGCTGCGAACCTGTCAGAACGTGTTGCTTCTAGTTAAGCTAGCAACATCGTTGACAGTTCCATGCTAGTGTGAGGATGCAAAGGTTCAACATGTAAATGAAATGGCTGTCAAAAGTCCTCGTGTGTAAGTTGAAAGTACTTTTTGAAAACCGTTTTATTATGAAAGTAGCCTTTAACCGATCAAGGCAAAATCGCATAGATCTGCAAAAAACTTGTCCGAGTAGCGTTACTTTTTTTTGTGTTCCGTAACTCAAAAGGAAATAAACTTAACTCTTATAGGATAACTTTGTTGACCGCCCGTCCGTCTGTCTGTCAAGACTCTTTATCTCGGGAATGCATGAAGTTATCAAATTGAAATTATAACCATAATACTCAGGTCTACAGTCGCTTAAAATTGTGAAAAAATCAAACTTTTAAGTTAAATTAAAAAACGATACGACCATTTATGCCACAAAAAAAGATATTTTGACACTCTCAAGGAATCAAAATTTAAGGGTCTTTTCCGTTGACCTAGAACTATGAAATTTGGCATGTATACTACAAGTAAAGGAAAAAAATCTTGAAAACTCTGCATTTGCAATTTTGTAAGGAGGTCCCGACCTACCAATATAAAATGATTCCACACTGCGTACATTTTAATTACTAGCAGGGTTCTGCTAAGATTGAATTATAATAAAGTGTGAGCCTGATTCGCACTTGGCCGGTTTTTTTGCATAAATCTGATCCGTGATGACGTCTATAAACGCGTTTAACTCTATATGTTTCTGGCTCGTTTAAAGACATGAGTAATCCGTCCTTTTCCACTATAAAGCTAAGCTTTAATCAGATTTTTTCAAATTATTCGAGATAAAAATTAATATCCTGACTTTTGTAATTATAAACCTTATTACACTAAAAATAAAGATTTTTTAAGACAAAAATTTGAACAAAAACTTTGATACGTGCAGTTACAAGTTTAAGAAAAAACGTTTCAGGTAAAAACTTCAAATTAATGGTCAAGAAGACACTAATGAAGCGCACTTATTATAAAATTAGTAATAATATCATGTATACGAATGTTTAGAAATAATTTCGTTCCGTATTGGCAATTCTTAGTTTTAAATAGCCTATCTACTATCAGATACTTTGACATTAATAAGAGCTTGTTTTAGCCTAGATTTATAATAATAAAGATAATTTTGACTTGAGTTGGATCCTGCTCTAGTACATTTTTCATAGCTCAAACAAAAGCCTGTCACGGCCTCAAATTCGTTTAAATCAAGTTGATTCAGACCCTCAAGATAACGCGTTCCCGAAGAGTTAGCTCAACTCGCGATAAACTCACTTTTCTAAAGGGTGAATACGTCGTCATATTTACCCGGAGATTACATTATAAATGGCGTAAGTTAGCGGACTGGGGTTTATTATAACAATACGCATTGTGCCGGGTAAAGACCCTTATATTTACAACAAGGATATAACGTAACAAGTGCCTGAAAAACCAAACGATACAAGATTTTAACGCTGTGAGAACTAAGTCCAATAAATGTGGGTTTATTCAGGTGGTTTGGTCGTTTTAGGGGAATAATGGCGATATTTATTGTGGGTACGAAATTAATTTAGCCTTAACCAATAAAATGTTGGTCGATATTATATTTATTAGAGCTATTATGGGAGTGTTCGTGGTTGTGTGGATTAGACGTGGGACTAATGGGGGGAGTGAAATGTGGCCTTTATACGGGAATTCGATCACCTGCTTCAATACTTTTGTAGTTGATGTCTGTAGTTTATTTAAGAAATGGAAATGTAGTACGTAGATAAATGACACTTTGAAATAACACAGACTATTTTTCATCTTCATATATTCACGTTATTGAGCTTTACAAATGGAAAATTCAGAAGTTATAATCGCTGAGTCTAGAATCGCGAGTTTTCAGGAGTGCGTACCTTCACGGAACATAAAGATTTATCATTGTCGAAATACTTTAATGTAACTTTTTGCGGGTCTAACACGTCCGTTTGTATTGCTTGAGTTACAAGATACACAAACTTAGTTAAGGTTTGTAACTATACGTACCACTTTATGAACCTTGTAAGCTAGTTTAATGTAACATTCTGCAAGCACTTGTAACCTTTCTAAACTATATAATGCAAATTGACATGTTGGTCAAACAATTGTTTGTCGAACCAATGTCCCATGACCCATGACTATGAATAGTAGTTGAGCTAAAACCTTTTCATTAATTTGACCTGCCATTATACTCTGATAAACGAAATGATAACACTTATTCGCTTATGATGACTAAAACTAATCATTATTATAATTTTGTATGATGCCTTGACGTTGTTAACAACTTGTTTACAAGTATCTACTTGTACACAGTGGGTTCCAAAACTCTACATTATCGTTTAAAAGGCAAGAGGTCATACTAGAGGTTATACTTTTAAAAAGTCACTTTTAGTATGAGATATTTTCGAAAAAATGTTTATTATGTATGTCTTTACTAAGTGACATGTTTTTTTTTACATTTTCCAGAACTGTAACACCTTAACCTCTCGATCAGTACCAAGTTATCGTTTCCTTTTGGGACATCCTGTATGAATATTATGTATAATAATGTCATTTTATTACACTATTTATTCAAGTTAATTTTAATATTCGATTATCTTTAGGTACTTTATTCCATGTCTTGTTTCTAATGATCTGTTTAACTTTTAAAAGTTAACTAAAAAAACTCTTTAAGGGATGAGTCCGCCTTTTTATAACTGTTTATCTTATAATCTGTTCATTTCCTGTGTTTCATGTTCAGTAAAGAGTTTTACGTAGGTAGATCAAAGGCGATATTGTTTTATTTCCCTCGTATGACTACAACCGTTATTTTTATTGAAGCATTCCATAATGACATAATTCAAGACTGAAAAACGTCAAATTCATGCTATCGAGGCAGACGGCAAAGCGTCGACGCTTCGTATACGCAACGGGGCACCTTAAGCATCGATACTAAGGTTTATATTGGCGTATTTCTAAATTGACGAAGGATAGATTTATTTGTAAGGAGTTGCGTGCGTGCTTACAGTAAAGGTACCAGTTAAATGTAACTGTAGGGTTAGAATAAGTCGGTACCGACCGGTACGGCGTGTGACACTTTTGTCGGGAAATGATACGCTAAATTAGACTCCTTTGCATATATAAATGGAAGACGGTAAGTCATTCGACACGCATGAAGGATTAAATGTATTTTGTTGTCAGTGTTGTTCAATGTGGGGTGGATGTTGAATGTTTGAAGGCAGTAAAATGTTAACTGTATTTAGCTAAGTTCGAATTACTTCGCTTGGTATCATAAGGCGTCCTGGCCACTGGAGTGAAGCGACGCAGCGGAGCGATAAGCGAGATAAAAATATTTTTCAGTTCAAAAGTAGTTTAAAAATTCATACAAAACTGAGAAGCAGAGTGGGGAAGTGGGGTGGAGAAACGAGCAATGAGCTAGCTCCACGTATGGAATAAATAAATAAAAAACCGGCCAAGTGCGAGTCGGACTCGCGAACGAAGATTTCCGTACCATTATCTATAAAAACGGCAAAAAATCACGTTTGTTGTATGGGAGCCCCCTTAAATATTTATTTTAATCTGTTTTTTATTAAGGTTCCGTAGTCAACTAGGAACCCTTATAGTTTTTTAGCATTTGTTGTTATTGAGGCATTTGTTGTTAAAATTTCAACTGACTAGCTATCACGGTTCATGAGATACAGCCTAGTGACAGACATGACAAGCTTGGAATCGAACCCACGACCCCCTGCTCAAAAGGCTATAGGTCAAGCAAGGCCACCACGGCTTGTCTCGGCCTTTTCACTCGGACATACGGAACCCTAAATACATAGTTCAACTTCAACCCCTTTTAACTCCGGCGACGGTTGCTAGGCAACGCGACAGCCGGCAGTTGCTAGGCAACGCAAGCGAACCTTTACTGTTCGGATGTTTACCTTCCTATAACTTTGCGATTTGAGTGCTTACATTTTGGCGATATTTTACTGAACTATTATTAAAAACATTCTACGAGTACATTTACCAGCAGAAGTGGATGAACAGTTGTAGTATCCAAAATTAAGAGGATACGATGCGCACCATTTCTCCATACAAACGTAGTCCCCTGTTTCCTCCCTGGATAATGGCTTTAGAGCCAATTTTTTTTACTGTGTAATCTGTATCTACCACAGCAGGCTATGCCCCTATCTTTCGTTTTTTTCCATATTTCAATTAACATAAGAAATATGAGCTTCCAAAAACTGAAAAAATTGTCCAATTTCAACGTCATTTTCAGACACTCATCAGAAAAGAATCCCTCATATAAACAAAAAAAGGAAAACAAAGGGGCATAGTTAACGTGACCATACGTCCCGGTTTGAACGGGACTGTCCCACTCTCAGCTACTCTGTCCCGGTGTCCCGAAAAATTAGTTGGGGACGCGAAAATGTCCCGTTTTCATAAGATTTAGAATATAGACATGTAAGCGGTAGTCGAACAAGTATTATGCGGGCAGAAAAGAAAACACAATTGTGTAGATGTCTACGTAGTTTGAACCATGTTAAAATTGTTAAAGATAATATTTCAAAAATCTTGCCAAGAGTTAAAGTTTAGTATATTTTGCGCATCGGAAAAAAATACAACATTGGGTGATAAGCCGTTTGTTATTGTAAAACAAAAATTTGTTTTTGCACAATATCTTCTTAAAAAGTCGTTGTCCCGTTTTAAAGTGTCAAAAAAATGGTCACGTTAGGCATAGTTAAATCTGTCGTCTAATCATTTTTGAAAAAAAATAATTTTATTAGTCCAGCTTCTGAGAAGAAAACAGGGGACTACGAAATGCTATTTTGATCAATTTTACGCGCCTATTAACGGTCTGATCTGCAGTTGTCCCGCTCTCGCTGTACTGACACGGAGGGGTTCGGGCGAGACAGCGACATTTCATTAAAATACCTATTTCTCAAAAGTCTCTCAGCCATCGTATCCTCTTAACTACACACTCTTTTATTACTTTAGCAGTAAAGTCGCGTGTAGATCATTTTGAGCACCACAATTGCTCTTCCACTTTTGCTTTTGTAGGGAGGTACGAAACCCTTCATGTATGACTCCAACTCGCTCTAGACCGCTTTTCGTAAATTGCAAGTCCCTTCTGCCACATCCCCTAACTCCGCGTTCAAAAGCATAGTTATTATAAATACGTTTCTATGTTCCTTTGACAACCATTACGCACTAACAAGGGCGATATCATTAGTGACAGAATTAATGACGGTTTCAACGTTTTTAATTATTTTTGAAGAGTATTTTTCTTGTCCCTTTGAGTTGGTCTGCAAGTTTGTTTAAAAGTATGCTTCACTTTTTTTAGATTCGCTAACAAGTATTTATAATCCCAGCTATATACAATACAGCCCAACGCGAAGCTCAAGGCCGTTCGAAGTGGCGAAGTACTGTGGACGCCCTCTGCCCCATCCAGGGGACATAGGGCATTAAGTTAGTCATATACAACCCTCTCAGAATGAGAGTACATAGGCCGTAGTTCCCACGCGGGCCTAGTGCGTATTGGGGAACTTCACACACAATAGAATTTTTTCGCAAGCGTGTGGCGTTTTCTTTCACCATAAACCTCATGTTAAGTTTCAAATGCAACAAGGTCAAAGGTCGGGGTACAGTTGAGGAAACTGAATTGCGTACCGGGGTGAAACCTTTTGGTTGCAAATATCATGTTGACGTTCCCGACATCTGCCAAATAAACTGTGAAGAGGTTCCACTCTGTACGCGATTCAGTTTTCTTGACTGTATTTTGACCCTATGGAAGGTATAGTCGACCAAGAAATTCCTTTACCACCCTAAGGGTCAATGTCAGTTGTATGGCTTAAAACGTCAAAGGCTATTTTCACTTACAAGTCAGTGTGACAATCAGCCTTATTGTTTTTATTCTGATGTAGGAACTGTCATTAAAAATGGTAAAGCACTTACTTGGTCGACTATACATTTGGCCATTATGGAAACCAAAATAATGCGTCTAATAAAATTGTAAAAACATGGGCAATCAGTTAAAATCAACCACAATTAAATAAATAAATATCACGGGACAATTCACACCAATTGACCTAGTCCCAAAGTAAGCTTAGCAAAGCTTGTGTTATGGGTACTAGGCAACGGATAAACATACTTATATAGATAGATACATACTTAAATACATATTAAACACCCAAGACCCGAGAACAAACATTCGTATTTTTCATACAAATATCTGCCCCGACACGGGAATCGAACCCGGGACCTCAAGCTTCATAGTCAGGGTCTCTAACCACTAGGCCATCTGGTCGTCCAATTGCAATGCAATAATATAATGCTTATTGTCTAACACACGGGCGCTCGCCATCGCATCCCCTATCTCCTTCTGTCAAAGGATAAAAGATGGAGACTAAAAGAGTTGGTGAAAGCAATTTCTAGCGCGCGCGAGTTAGACAATACGGCCTCTAGACTGAATAAAACCCCATAGCTCAAGTTATTCTGCTGGGCCAAAGTCGACCTTACGCTATGAAGATTATTTGCATCAATTGTCGAACTTAAGCGTCTCCAGAATTTTGTGAAAATTTAAAGCGTCTAGTTTATAGTCAGAGCTGAAATAGTTTCTGTAATATTTCACTAAGGTCTTAACATTTCTCAATGCTTTCGATTGAGCTAGATAACATTCATTCCATAACTATAAAGCTATAGCCTTAACTCGTTTTGGCCGCGTTTGAAAAACATTGAATGATGTTACGGTAAGTATTTAACACAGCAAAAATTTTTGATGCAGTAGGTATGCTATCTGAGACTAGGGATCGCCATTATCGGGATACTAAACATTCTATATCTCAATCCAGAATTTTATCTAGTTATGTGATTGACAAACGAACATCCAAACACCTTTATAAACCTTTCTCATTTATAATTATTAGAAAGAAAGAAAAACATAAAACCAGCACTGGTCTTCCGCCGGGCCAAGTATAGCAAAATCACGGAAGGCCCCACAAACAAATATTACACTCACATAAAAGAAAAATAAATAAATAAAATTATTAGTAGCTTTAACAAGCGCCGTTTACCATAATTAAATGCGTACTTAATTGTATATCTTGAAATCGGATGAAAATAACTGTCATAATATTTTCCACGGTGGAATTGTGTGATATATGAGAAACTAGAATTATTTCATCCCTAGCTAGTAATTATGTTTCGATCAGCTGTAAATACAAGAGTTTCCAATTATATTGACCTGCCTACAGTAATGTAGTTGACAGCAAAGTTATAATTATCCTACTAATGTTATAAATGGGTAAGATTGTGGAGATGTTCGATTGTTTTGATGTTTTATTACTATCTGAACTAGTGAAGTACCCAGAAGTCAGGCACCGGTAGTCGGCCGTATAATGATTGCGAAGAATACGAAATTTATCTCTCGTGCTCTTCCCACTCGTACGAAAGATTGACAGAGGCCGACTACCGGTGCATGGCTGACTACCGGTAGTTTACTTTTAGATAAAATTTGGTATGATAGTTTAGCTACCAAGGAAGGACAACGGATAGCTTTTATCCTCGAAAAAGCGTAGTTCCCGAGGGATAGCGATAAATGAATTATTTACAATCAAAGCTAAGGGCAGCACCCAGTCATGTATAAACATGTTTCTTGCAACCTGCGTAGATACCGGTAAACTGGGTTTACTTTGGGAAATTTTGGGGCTACTTAGATAGATTTAAAATGGCTGTAAAAACGCAAATATTCATACCTCGACTGAGCAAATGATGTAAAAAGTTAGGTAATTTATCAAGGTACTTATTTCACTGCCACAGATGGTCTAAAAAAAATAGGACACGGCGTAATAACTGTTTTCCAAAATAGCCCCTGCATTTTAAAATAACTCCGTTTTACGGTACGGTAGCACCTACTCACGTTGCCACCACTACTACCTGCATGCAACTGTGTTCCCTGAACACTACAATCTGGACGTTTTCCAGTCTAGGGTGAATGAGCATTTACTAGGCACGCGTGCTCCATCGTAGGCCTCATCTTCGCTTTCCATCAGGCGTGATTGTGGTCAAACGTAAGCCTATATTGTATAAAAAAAATAGTTTTTAGGTGATCGCTACTGGCAACACACACAGATCAATACTTTTGTCGACATTCGACGTTCAAATTTTGAAATATAGAACATCACAAAATTATATTATAACGTCAACTTAAATCACGAACTCCTTTTGTTGCCAAGTAAGCGCTCACCTACAAAGGCACACGTCAGCGTCGTAATAAACTGGAAATATTCGAGTTTGTGCGACGTCTCGTTTCATTACCGTCACATTAATTTTAAACAAAAGGCGATGTTTCACAAAAATATCCGTGTGACAGTTACGGGACGGCACACGAAAGACGGAATGCTGGCACGACAGAAATCTGCTCCTTGAAACGCTTGGGACAAGGCATAAGCGATTGAATACAAATGGATTTTTATCGCCATAATTGTCATATCGTATCATCATCATCATCTCAGCATATTTATGTACGTCCTACTGCAGGGAACAGGTCTCCTTTTAGAATGAGAGGGCTTGGGCCCGGGCCCAGTGCGGATTGGGAACTTCACACACACTATTGAATTTTTTCGCAGGTGTATGCAGGTTTCCTCGAGATGTTTTCCTTTACCGTAAATCTCATGGTAAAATTCAAATGTAATTTTGCACATAAATTCCGAAAACTCAGAAGTGCGAGCCGGGATTTGAACCCACGACCCTCTGCTTGAGAGGCCATAGGTCAAACCGCTAGGCCACCACGGCTTCTATCATATAGGGTCAAGTATCGAGTGACGACCTGGTTAAGGTTGCGGGAACGCGTTGGATGCGGATGACGCAGGACCGATCTGTTTGGCGAGCCTTGGAAGAGGCCTAATGTTCAGCAGTGCACGTCTTTCGACTGAAACAATGATGATGATTGATAAGGGACATTTGCGTTATAAGTAGTTATAACTGCCTCACTTTCGCGGTTACATTTTTACGAATTGGCTGTGCATTTTGATGAGGTCTTCGGCTATTTATTAGAGGTACTGTACATCTACCAAATAAATATCTGGGAACTGTATCAGAATTTTCTACCATTTCTACAAGAATTTGTCCACGAAATTGATTGATTGATTTGAATATTATTTAAAAAATATGTGAATTAATTCTGAAATCAATCTAAACCATTCAATCGATATTATTATCAAAACTATCAGTCGACGTTGACCGATTTATTCCATGATCAATTGATAATCAACAGATTAGTGTGAACACTCTCTTACACTTTGTACTAATAAATAAACAAATTTTAATCCATAATTATGTCATAGCTATTTTTTAATTTTAGTTGTGTGTTTTGTAATAGAATCAATTTTAAGATTTTGGGCGGATTGCAAACCGGGTTCGAATTCCATCCAGCGCATTTAAAAACTATATCAGTTTTTTAAAAAATCTCGATATTTCTTTGAGCAAACGTTCGTTCTGCTAATAAAAACAAATAATTATAATAAACAGTTTTTCCACTATAAATTTACGATTTATAGAAATTATACAGATAATACAGAAGAAAATCTTCAAAACACAATAGAAGTGTTATGTTTACGTTTTAATTATACTACTTGAACGAAAGTTTCAATAGTATAAATCTTTGAACATTTCAACATTTAACTTCTCTAGTCAGCGCCATGATATTCCATGTGAATTATCCAGTTTCCCAGTAAAACGGTTTAATCCCAAAGTGCATCCATAAAACAAAGCGTGTCACAAAATTAACTAGACGACAAACACATTGCTAGGCGGTAAACGCTGCACTCACGATGCAGCTTGCATGCGTTGAAGCACTTACTACAGGAGTCACCGGGAACCGGTCAGTGTCAGTCAGACCCAACAAACGGTTTCCTACTAGCAGATTAATGATATTTGGGTGAAACTACTTTTTCTTGCCTCCCGTTGCTATGGTTATACTATTTTTTCTCCTGGACAACGTAATCGTTTTGCTATGAAGCAGTATGAAGATGTCACTTGGACAATTTCGGGGACAGAGTAAACAACACAAAACAGTTGATTCACTCATTTTAATTTTTATTAGGGTGCCGGAGTCAAAATGTCAAAAACGGAATCCTTACAGTTCCGCTATATCTATCTGTCCGTCTGTCTATCTGTCTTTCTGTCTGTCCGTTCGCGGCTTAGCTTGGAGATTATTATAGCAAAAAGCTGTAATTTTACATATATACATAATACATACATATTAGCAATCAACATTAGCATTTAACGACCGCTTTAGCCTAATTGGTAGTGACCCTGCCTACGAAGCAAGAGGTCCTGGGTTCAAATACCGGTAAGGGCATTTATTTGTGTGATGAGCACGAATATTTGTTCCTGAGTTATGGATGTTTTCTATGTATTTAAGTATTTATTTATCTATATAAGTATGTTTATCGTCGTCTAGTACCCATAGTACAAGCTTTGATTAGTTTGGGACTAGGTCGATTTGTGTAAGACTGTCCCCTAATATTTATTTATTTATTTATTTTTATTTATTCCGACAAAATAGTTAAATAAAATGTAATACCTCCCATTGACGTAAAATGGGGGTGATTTTTTCTGGTCTAATCTTATCGTGTTGGGTATTTCTGGATAGGTCTTTTAAAATTATTACAGGGTTGTAAGACAATATTTCGATGTAGTGATTTGTTTGCAAAATATTCGACTTTAAAGTGCAAGTTTTCGTTAAAAGTCGTGCCCTACGAGATACGACTGGCATGCCTGGCATAAAAATCATTTTGATATTCTACCATTTTGCTTTTAAAATAAAACTATGTAATACTAAAAGTGTCGGAAGAAAATAAATATAAAGCGAATAAAGTTATAGGTATTTCCATGAAGTGAAACAATTACTACTTTGCTCACCCCGACCTTATGATAGTTAGGTACGTTTATGCAAGAACTGTGTGTCTTTCACAATGTATGAACATACACAAAGCCAACAAGGTGTCACCACCAAACTACACTGATGCATTCCGAACTCAATCAGAGCTCATCTTCAGTGTATGGCAACCGTTCACTATGCTACCAGGTGTTAGATGTGTAAACATGAACACAATTTTTTTGTATAAACTTAACTATCATAAGGTCGTGAGTGAGCAAAGTATATTGTTTCACTTCATTGATATGAACCTCCGCAAAGTAACACCTGATACAATAAATTATAAGTATCTCCAGTAAAAAATGCTCTATGCACTGAGTGGACGAACTTAGATTGCATTATCCTCGTCCGCTCACGCAGCCTTTATGACGGACTTTAGAACTTGTTTCACGACTTGTGATGCGTTAAAATTATAACCCATAAACTCTATCGCTAAACCGTTTAAATGAGTCTTCGCCCGCACGGTACAGGGGTTGGGGGTATGACGACAAAGGGGGCCGGGAGAGGTGCGGGCGGCAGGCACACGAGGCGCGCTCGCCACCCGCACCTCTCTCGGCCCCCTTTGTCGTCTACCCCCGCGCCCCTGTACCCCGCGGGCGTGGACTCATTTAAACGGTTTGGCTATAGATTATCTTTCAGTCTGCTTAAACAAACGAGTGAAACAGGGACTTTAAATGGCAATTCGGAATTTATTATTTGGAAATTTAATTTTCGGTAACTTTGGGGGAGCAAGGTAAAAATTGAATAGTTCAAAGTTTTTAATGCGACAAAAAGACTGGCATAGTACGAGTATGATGATAAAAAAAATTATGCCGGGAAAGTGTAAGTTCTATCAGGATGCAGACGAAATAGGAAACAAAATCTGTTTATAATAGAGGCTTCATTGACTTTATTTTTAACCCCTGATACAAAAAGAGGGGTGTTAAAATATAACTTTAACCGCTATGTGTGTGTGTGTGTGTGTGTGTTTCTGTCTGTGGAATCATAGCTCTTAAACGGGTGAATCGATTTGGACGCGGTTTTCTTTATTTGAAAGCAGGTTTCTTGGCGAAGTTTCATTAAAATTGGTTCAGATGTTTCAAAGTTATCAGCTCTTTTGTTAGCTGCGGAAGGGATCTTAGAATATGTACTTTATTCTCAAACATACCTACAGAGTGTAATCAAAATGGTGATCCAAAAGTAGTGTTCCTTACTAAGTTAATGCTGGGTAACATAATGCACTAAACTCATTTGTTTTAATTAGTCTTATAAAATTTGAGGTGATACATTGAGTTGGTGATTTCATGGCAACAAAGTATGAGCATCCCAAATTTTATCAGACTCATTTTAGCATTTGAGTTAATGCATTATGTTGTCCAACATTAACTGACTAAGGAACACTACATTTGGATCAACATTTTGTTTACACCCTGTATGTGTGAGCTAGTTGCGTTGCGGTTTTTTTTAATTCATAGTTATTACTTTCGTTACCATCCGTACCTTTCAAGTCAATCTGATTACCAGATGTAGATGAAAATTAAAAAAAAAAGTAGAAGAATTAAAAAGTCAAGTTTTTGAAAATTAAAATTTGAAGAAGCATAAATAGGTACCTACACGTGTACTCACTAAACATGGACCTACTTACATACATACAGATATTTCAAGTTAAATAAACTGAAAAATAAAAGTCAACTTTTCCCAAATACAGTCAAGGAAACTGAATCACGTACCAGGGTGGAACTTTTGAGCTACTAATGTCGTGTTGACACTTCATACATTTGCCAAAGAAACCGTAGCGAAATTGAATACGAAAAGGTTCCATCAGCCTCAACACGAGACCTTCATAAGAGTTCTCACTCTCAGGCGCATCAAGCTCGGCAGATAATCCTGAAGAAATAATATCATAAAAAAATATAAAACTCTAATGGCTTATTGTCTCTGCTATGACAGTATTTAGTATTTTTGACGTGACAACGTCTAATAAATCGATGAACGCCAGCTGCATGCACGAAAAAGGATGACGCATTGTAACGTACATGTACGTACAGAGCAGTGAACGCCAGTATGTACAAGAGAGCAGCGAACGCCAGGATGTACAATCTTAGTACTAGCGCTCGGGTAATTTTCAATGCAGGGGGTGCGGGGTGCTGAAAAGGGGGATGAAAATTTCATTGATTTTGCCGTAGGATGCACCGTTTTCAAAATATTTGACAAAACACCGGATCTCGTCCGATCACCGAGGTTAAGCAATGTCGGGCGTGGTCAATACTTGGATGGGATTTGGAATCTTGTTGGATTTTTGTTTTTTGAATGTTTTGTTATGACGTTGTCACGTTAAACTATCGTCCGTAAACCGACTTTACAGACAACTGGTTTTTTTAAAATATATTATTTTAAGCGCCGCCTTCGTTGATACATTTCGCTCATATCTTCTCAATTGCACCACACAATTCAAATAAAAAACGTTTGCGTGCCTCCGTCCATTAATTCAGTGCGTGAAAGGAGATGCGTAACGTCGCGATTATGAATGATGACGCATGGCTTCGCGAGTTTGCAGGTTCGCACTAAATAATGGATTCGAGCTTTTTCTTGAAACAACAATTCGATCACGCCTTCTTAATATTCTGTAGTCACAATGGCAAATAAGTTTTTGTTAAAAGTTTCATTTTAAGAGCAAGCTTTGTAGCTGACTGTACTTTTGTTGAATCGCCGATATGTATGTACGAGCATAACTTCCGATCGACTGCACCAAATTGGATTTGTTTTAGGGTTCGTAATTATCAAGACCAGATTTGTATGAAAAAAATCAGCAGGGGCGAAGAGGCGAGCATCAGCTAGTATTTCATATTAAAGAAATCGTGAACACGCTTGATTTAGAATATGAATGTACTAAGGAAGTTACCTAAACATCGATAAAGAAGGTAAGTACATGTTGCTAGAGAGCTCAGTCAACTTGAACGTTTCAGTCTAACTTAGTTGTAAGTTAGAAACCTAACACGTTTAAACAAGTATTCAGTTCGAACCAAGGTAAGTCGACTTAGGGGACTTTGAGTGATTGTCGTGCATGAGATTGTAAAGGGAGTTGATAACTTTACATACAATGTTGAATCCCGGAATGTCAATAGGGATGTTGACACCACCAATAAACTGTCGTACTTTTAATGAGCTGTCAAAACATAATTCTCCCAGTTTGAATGGAAATAGCAACTTATGACGTCGCCTTGTTCGTCAGTTTTTCGCAATTTACGTTCGAAATTATGAGACTTACAATGTATGAAAACTTCGTAAGGAAATCTATACAAGCCTGCAAATAAAAATGGTGTATCCGAAGTTCTCAATCCTCACTGGGCCCGCGTGTGAACTACAGCTCAAACCATATTTTTCTAAGAGGAGGAGGCTAGTTATGTCTTCGAAATACACACACATTCAATCCAAATTTTCTTTCAATCCTTCTCCTGGACTTAGGCACTGTTTTTTCAGTATATATAAAAATTGTCAAACCTTTTTAATGATTAAATTGTACACTGGTTTCTGTATAATATTGATAAGTATGTAATTAGATCTAAGAACTCCTGACATATGCATCTCCCGCCCATACGACAGGTGATCTCCGGACGGAGGACGCACCCGGTAGTCCCAGCGGGGACCTCGTGGGAGCAACGGCGGAAGCCTAAACAGAGAATCGAGACTAAAAGTTTCTTCTCTGGCCATTCAGCATTGGCTGGGGTAAGGATCTGCCGAGCTCCGCATGATCCCTTTAAGACACTGGGGCGTCCAGCCGTCCGAGGGACACTCCTCGTCCCTCCGTACTATTATAGCAGAAAAAACTATCGATGGAAGCGGAAACGAAAAGAGGGTAGCGCTAGGAGACAAGCGCAAAAAAGCACACAGCATGCCAAAAAACCACCAGGCATAAAGGGTAGCCCCACCCAAAAGATGGCATCCAAAGCCACACAATGGGTCCAAAAGATCTCCGACCCACCCTTCCATCGCAGGGCAAAAGAAAGGAAGCCCGTAGTTATAGATAAATGCATATGACAGGAAATCCCACCAACCCAACCAATAGTACTAAGTAATTGTACAGAAACGGGCGAGGGTCGGTCAAGGAAATAACCAACGGGTAAAAACATAAAAGACCGACCTAAGCACCCCCAGTGCCCAGCGGGAGAATGCATGCTCCTCTCCCGGCCTTCCAGCAAATGGCTGAGGCAGGACACTGTGGGTAGATTAAGTCCCCTCTCTACCCCTCCCCTCCTCAAAATTTAAAGCACACGTTTTTGTTTTGATAACCAATAGAGAAGGGGACTTGTGACCGGGTTTTTTAGTCCGTGCAAGTCGGACACTGTCTGGGCCCTCCATTCCCAGTTCGTCCGAAGGGATTTTTCCCGAGCACAAGTCACCCTTCCAATCCTTAAAGTAAAAAAAAGCAAAAACTTCGCGTCTTTGGCCCCTCTGGCGACTCATTCAAAAAAAAAAAAAAAAAGAGGAGGCTAGTGCCCTGCATGGGACGTCTAAATGACATGATAATTATGATGTTAAAGCAATTTTACAAGAATTTAAACGACTCAAAAAGGCAAGTCACTGCAACATGTCTTTAAAACTTTCCCGGCACATTTCGCGGCAAGCCATTCGTTCACAGACTTACATTTATTTGCTAAGGTAATTATTATAGTTAAATAGACCGCGGCGCGTATTGTACCAACTCGTGCCAGGATTCCGGATTCTGAATACATAGGTCATTGTTATATTCGTTGCTGGAAGGGCCAAAGTAAATTTTCATTTCACAGAGAAACTAGGTTTAATCTGCTGCTTCGTCCAAAAATACTTCTACAATACGTTTACTTTTAATTTACCACTAACAGATGGCTTGCCTTCATTTCATTTCCAACTTTAACACCATACAAATAAAGTGGCTATTACAAAATCTGCAAACGTGGGTAACAGTATTCTAAAATTGGCTTTATTTGTAGGTCGTTAAAGTTGAATATGAAATGAAGGCAAACCATCTGTCAGTGGTAAACTTTATGTACTTTTACTGTACGAGAAATATTTACACCTAGAGTTTGGCTTGAAAAAAGTTACGGTAACATTTTTAAAGTACACCATTCACTCGGACAACGCCATCTACTGATTGCATTGTCATCTTGAAATTCAAGGTACATCTATCAAAGTTATTGGAAATCGGCCTTCTATTTCTGTTTTTTAAAGTTAACATATTGTCCCACGGGAACGTTATCAACGCACAACTCAAACCACTCAACGGATTGTGCTGAAATTGGCACACGAATAGCTTTGAACATAAAACTACCGCGAGACACACTCATAGTAAAAACAATACGGATAGCTGACGTCTGTATGATCGAGTTTAGCTTGACTTTTTCTGGCTAATCATTTAGCCCTTCGTCTCGGAGCACAGGCCACGGCGGCTGCTGCGAGTGGGCGTTTGGTAGTCTCTGAGTTTTTTTGAATTTACGTGCGAAATTATATGAGCTTTACGGTGATGGAAAACATCGCGAGGGAATTTGTACACACCTGAGAAGAAATTCAATGGTGTGTGAAGAGCCAAGTGTATAAATATGGGTGCATACAATTTGCTCATAAATATGCCCCAATAGCTCTTACGTTGCCAAATGAAGGTAACGGTTCATAACTATGAGATGGTTAAATCGATACATATTCATACTCGGCCGTAGCCGTTTTCCAGCAATGCGCGGAGCATTAAAATTCAACCAACCAAAATAACCGCCAATGCTCTCCTAAAAATAAAATCGCTTACGAACAGAGAGCCTCAAACTCGAGCACTGCCATTTTCCTGTCAGACAATAAACATTGTTCTTTCGGTTTCCCGAACGCTTCCAGTGTGCCGTGATCGAGCATTAATAACTTGGTAGCGGGCTGCCAAAATTTCGAAGCACCTAATTGGGCACAACCACGCCAGTAGGCTCTGACTATGCCTATTTAAATAACAGCCTGTCGATAGTCTGATACGTTTTTGTGTTGGTTTATACCATGGGTTCGACTGTTGATTCGATAAAAAGCGTAAATAGAAAATCGACGTTTCCAGGAGTACGCAAAACGTGATTTTACGTCTTCAAATCGCTATTGGGTGAATCAACTTTTTTGCGTTGTTTACTCTGTCCCCAAGAGACACTTCATACTGTTTCATAGAAAAATGCTTAAGTTGTCTAAGGGACAAAATTTGTGTAACCATAGCGACGGACGAGTGGCACTAAAATTTAAAGTCTACTATTTGACGACCAGATGGCCTAGTGGTTAGAGAACCTGACTACGAAGCTTGAGGTCCCGGGTTCGATTCCCATGTCGGGGCAGATATTTGTATGAAAAATACGAATGTTTGTTCTCGGGTCTCGGGTGTTTGAGTATGTATTTAAGTATGTATCTATCTATATAAGTATGTTTATCTGTTGCTCAGTACCCATAACACAACCTTTGCTTAACTTACTTTGGGACTAGGTCAATTGGTGTGAATTGTCCCATGATATTAATTTTTATTTAATTTTTTGTTTACTATTTTTTAATCCGGGCATTGTTATTCTATTTTCAGACTTAATAATTTACACGTGTAAAGCCGCAAGTTAAGGTTAAGGAGTATACTTAAAAATGAAAACTAAAAAAAATAAGTAATAAACAATGCTACCGCAGATAATTATTTTCGAACCATTTCTAACGACTAGATTCACACAAAACTTGGCACAGTACACAGCCAAATGCTAATTAAATGGGGCAGCGATATGCGGAAACTCAAAAATACTTCCTATCCGAAATTGGCAACAAAACCCTCATCCATATTTGTCACTGGCAACTACATTCGTTACAACCATTGCCAACCTTAGAATAAAACAAACAAAGTGAACGTACGAACGTTGCATCTTACATAAATTAGAGAGAGGGTTTACCTTGGTAGTAAAAGCCAAGGGAGACGCGAATGTATGGCTAACATAAGGGATAAAGCCGTATCCATTGTGGTTTGGGCGCGGTACACGGTGCTGGCTGAAAGCGATTGAGAAAAAAAAAGATAATGAAAAGAAATAATTAAAAAAAGTTGTAGATGCTGGCTGTTTTCCAAATTTAAATCCTGTTAGTATTATAAATGCAGACATTTGCGAAAATCTACAAACGTGCGTGTGTGCATGTGTGTTTTGTTACACATTAACACTAAAAAAACTGGACGTATGTAAACTAAATTTGTTATGTAAACTTAGACAGCTGGAGGTTCGTCTCGTCGTTTCGGCCGCGGCTCGTAGCATTGAGTTTTTCAGAATTAACATGAGCTTTACGCCGAAGGAGCATCATAAGGAAACCTGTATTATTCGCCCGCGATTAGAAAGGGATTGGAGTTGACAGTAATTCTATATGCTTACGTCAAAATATGTATGAAATGACAGTTCCATTCTGATTGCGGTTTGAAAATACACATCTGTGAAGAATTCAATTCTGTGTGTGAAGTTCCCTTACCGTACTGAGCCTGCGTGGTAACTACGGCTCAAGCCCTCTCATTCTCAGAGAAAACCTGCGCCCTGCTGTGGGCCGTATAATAATACAGTACCTGGGCGACCGAGCTCTGCTCGGGCAAAAACTCGGTACCAAGCGTTTTCCCAGAGATAAGACCAAGCTAGATCAATTTTTCATCCCCGAAAACCCCCAAATACCAAATTTCATCGAAATCGTTGGAGCCGTTTCCGAGATCAAAACACCGGAGGGGTGGGGGGGGGGGGTGAGAGGGGGGAGGGGATGCGGGGGGGGGGCATTAAAGGGGGGATGAAAATTTCATTGATTTTGCCGTAGGATACACCGTTTTCAAGATATTTACAAAAACACCAGAGGGGGTGGGGGGGGGGGGGGTGAGTCACGTTAAACTATCGTCCGTAAACCGACTTTACAGACAACCGGCTTTTCCTGATCTGTGCTCCCAATAGGGAACGTGCACATAGACGGTGCTGCCAACTGGTGCCATAAGGGTGCCATCAATTTGAATGTTTTACCTTGATAAGTTTGTTTTACTGTCCGCATAGTGTCTCTTCTGTCGCATTAGTGCTGCCGCATATAGTTACTGCACGTTCCCTATAATACTTTTTCTAACAAAAAAGTAACTTTTTCTCACAAAAAAGTAACTTTTTCTCAAAAAAGAAGAAACTTGACGTTTTCTCATGAAAAATAAACTTAAAAAAAAAAACTAATAATCTTGAAAAAAAACGTGGATTCGAACCGAGGTCGGCTGGATCCGCGACCACCCGATTTCTAATGTGCCATTATGATCTGCTCGAAGTCGGCGAAATTTAGCTTTATATTCTAATGCAAACAAAAATAGCCGGAAAACACGAGTAAAAGCGATTTTCTGAAAATGAAACATAGCTAGATCAGTTTTTCATCCCCGAAAACCCCCACATACCAAATTTCATCGAAATCGTTGGTGCCGTTTCCGAGATCCTGATTATATATATATATACAAGAATTGCTCGTTTAAAGGTATTAGATCTGTAACGTTTGCCGTATTTATCTATTTGTAGACAATTGCATATACAATATCACATTAATTATCCAATGCACCGGATAGTCACGTTTTAATATAACTATCACATAATTAGTCCGACGTTCAGTCGGGAACTCTCAGACCATTATCCAATATACATATTAATGCGAGAATATTCCTGTGTATTGCATTAATTATATGTCTGTCTTCACAGCATTTACCGACGGGTTCGCTTGCTTAAATTACTTCTGGCAGTCTACAATTTTTTTCTAAATTCCGATAGAAATTCTCAAAAACTGTATCACCGTCTTCATTTACTTCATTCTTTATCACGAATATATACCCGTGCACAAATTCATTAACTGTAAAAATCACTTTGTTCACCCGCGACCTTATAACTGCTACGTTTATGTTAAAAACGCGTGTTCATGCAGTTCTTCCACCTCCACACTGTATGAACACAAAAAATCACACAAACCCACAACCACAAACTACACAGACGCGTTTCAAACTCAAAACGAACTCCTGGCCAATTTTCGGCCAATTTAAGTAAATCTTAAGTTTGCTGTTTCTAAGTCGCTAATTTTATATCCACAGGAGAGACTACTTTTGTTTCTTACGGTGGTGTATGACCTATTTATACATAGGCACATATTGGTGATTAAGAAGTAGGATCTCAGAACACTTTAAATTTTTAATATTCGCTTTAACCTTAACTTATAATTGTAATTTTGTCATTTCAATCCAATAACTATTTCTTCAATAAGAAATGTTCCTTTGCTGAAACTAGCACACTTCTCCTAACTCCCACCCATCCCTACGGGGCAAAATCGCAAAACACTTAGGTAGGTATATAATATTTTTATTGTAATCCCGACCCCGCTTAGAAAGCAAAGGGGACCTACTAAATAAAAATATTTCCCCAACATCTTCTGTATTATTGCAAGGCAAACGTTACAGTAACTCGTACAATAACTCTGAAGCTAAAAATGTTTCTGCCTTTCATGAATTTGGAATGTTTTTGTAAGCAAGCGTACTTTTTGCGATGTTACGTGTAAGACAAATGGTTTAACGGCGGTGAGGGCCAGTTGATGTAAGTTCAGCAACGTTGACACTGGCATGGTTTTGGATGGGTGACCGCTGCCGACAGCTTTTTAGATTTAATAGTGGTCGTTTTATTCAAACATTTTAACTGTTAAATAAAATATACCACCTAATTTTAAACTAATTTTATTTAGTTCAGGGCGTTCTGCCTTCTTTAAATCGATTGGCAGTTTTAAAAAAAACCGGTTGAAGAAACTTGATCTCAAACGCAAAACTTTGAAACAAAGAAACAAAGACTCAAGCCCTTTTGTACGTACGCACACAAATTCACAAGATCAGCTCTATTACGCTACGATATAGTTTTTAAAGCTAGGTTTGGTCTAGCGAGCCATGTTAGAGCTCACGCGAGGAAATAAGTTATTTGTATGTTTTTTTTTTTTAATTTAAGTTACACTATTTTATAGTTAGTAGTAAGGCTCGCCGTCATCGAAATCGGTGTGGAGGACTAATATAATTTTCTAAGCAAACCTTAAACCAAGGTACCATTTCCAAATTCATATCGCTCGAAATACCATCCGAAAGTGAAAAAAATCAGTACGTTGCTACAAAACTAGAGTTTCAAATTAAATTTTCGACTAGTCCACTCTTATTGAGAATTCGCATAGTATTTTCGAGCGATGTGATTTAAAAAATCGGCCCCAGCAAACTGACTCCGCGTTCCCGCGTCGTATTTCAAAACAGTAGACATTTTTACGAAACATTTCTACCAGACATTTTATTGCAACGGGATCTCCAATGATAAATTGAGCGAGCGCGGTCAAATTAAGCGGCGGACGGTATAAATTGCTGATATTAATCTATGTCACTTAATACTCCATAAACCCAGACCGAGACGAATTACGAGGCGTCTTGATAATTGCCCTCCTTCAGGGCAGGAACGCAGCGGATGTAAGTAAATAGTCACATATCTGTCTAGTGAGTTAATTCTGTTGGTGGAATCATGTGCTGTTGTCGTCAAACGTCTGTGTCCAAGGAAGTCTTAATAACAAAATTGATTTAAGATTTGAGTTTATTAAAGTGGTTAGAACCTGACTATGAAGCTTGAGGTTTCTGGGTCTAACCCCGGTCTGGGTAGATATTTGTACGAACAATACGAATGTTCACTCTGGACGTTAAAAATAAATTAAAAATCACGGGTTAATATACACCAGTTGCCCTAGTTCCCAAGTAAGTAAAGCTTGTGTTATGGGTACTAGGCAATGGATAAACATACTTAAATATATTACTAAACGCCCAAGACTCGAGAATGAACCTTTTGAATTTTCAGACAAATATCTGCCCCGACCGGAAATCGACCTCAAGCTTCGTACAGTAAAATTACATAAAGTTTACCACTGACAGATGGTTTGCCGTCATTTCATACTCAACTTTAACGACCTGCAAATAAAGCCAATTTTAGAATACTGTTACCCACGTTTGCAGATTTTGTAATAGCTACTTTATTTGTATGGTGTTAAAGTTGGAAATGAAATGAAGGCCAGCCATCTGTCAGTAGTAAACTAAAAGTAAACGTATGTCAGGTTCACCAGCCACTATCCGGTCGTCTAAATAAGTATGTTTATCCTTTGCCTAGTACCCATAGCTTAGTGACCCATGATATTTAGACGTGGATTTTATCGTAGACGGTCCAAGTTGTACTTAAGTTGTGGATTAAACTCCGGAGTTTGATTTGGACCCGCTCTCTGTCATCTAGCACTATGACAGCGCCAGTAAAGTGACACTTGTTACAATGTACCACTACACAAAAAAAAATTTAAAGGGGTTGCCTTATCGTAAGAATTTAGAAATTTGGCTTTGTAGGAGCCCTCAATAATAATCTGACGTCATCAACCAAAACACTTTCAATAATTAATTTTGAAAAAAGTAGTGATGTAAATGAAAAAAATATTGATATTATTTATAATTGACTTTTCTATGCAAAAAAAAATATAAAAACCATGGCAATTTTTTTAGACATTCCCAATTCCTCGAGCTATTTATGTCAGTGACTCTAGTTCTTGTTCTGGTAATAAAGGTAATGTACCGTTATCAAATCTGATATTTGCATAGTGGCCCAGAGAGGCAAAAGCGGTATCTCTTACTCCAATCGTCCGTATCAGTGCCTCTTTAATTAAGTGACTAAGTAAGGGTATAGCCTAACCTGTTTATAGTTTATACATAAACTAACTAAGCACAGCGGATGTGATTAATTCATAATCATCATCATCATCATCATCATCATCATCATCATAATCATCATCATCCCAGCCTAAATACGTCCCTCCCTCTGCAGGGCACAGGCCTCATCTCAGAATGAGAGGGCTTGGGCCTTAGTTCCCACGAGAGCCCAGTGCGGATTGGAAACTTCACACACACCATTGAATTTCTTCTCAGGTGTATGCAGATTTCCTCACGATGTTTTTCTTCACCATAAAGCTCATGGTAAATTACAAATGTAATTTCGCACATAAATTAAAAATAAATCGTGGCACAATTGACACCAATTGACCTAATCCCAAACTAAGCGAAGCTTGTCTATGGGTATTAGACAACGGATAAACATACATTATATAGATAAACAAACATTACTTATTTTTTTTTTGTACATCTACCCTACACTAAAAATAAGTACCTACAATAAGAAAAAGAAAACAAAAATATAAAATAATGATAATTATAACTAAAACATTATAAGAAAGGTGGTCCCCTTAGCAAGGTACCTACCGAAGATACTCGCAGCGTTTCCTCTTTGAATAGCTAAGCTAATTCTTTGTCAGAGGAAGCTACCTGCTCTTAAATACATATAAAACATCCAAGACTCGAGCACAAAGAATCATATTTTTACACAAATATCTGCCCCGACCGGGAAACGAACCCAGCAACTCAAACTTCGTAGTCAGGTTCTCTAACAACAAGGCTATCCGGTCGTCTATCAAACGCGTCGTAGCGCTACTATCATAGCACCACTGACGCTTGTGTCAAGAGTATTTAAAACACTCATATTTTCTTGTCATATTAGCCATACCGTTAAGTAAACTAAAGCAGTTTACTACCTACATTTACAACAATCTAAGACGTAAAGTGCGGTCTATAATTTTACCGTAGCACCAGTCTAACTTTTTACATCCTGGAGCGTGTCCAAGTCAATATAAAGCGGAAACCTAGCAAACGTACAACAAACAGTATTCTAACTTAACTTCTTGTTTGTGAGAGAATACTTACAAAAACATTTGAATTTTTGTTAAACAATCTAATATTTGCACAGTGCCCAGAGAAGCAATAGCGATCGCTCATGCTCCAAACATCCGAATCAATTCCTCTTAAATTAAATTTAGTCACTAAATAACGTTATGGGCAATTAGCAAAAGTAATACCAATTTTACAAATTAAAATAAAAATAAATTACGGTTTAGTTAAAGCAAACATGTCTTAAACGCACGTAAACTACACAGTTTTTTTGTGAAAATAAGCTATAAATGTCATAATAAAAAAAGCTAATTATATGCGCATACTACATAACTATAAATTGAAAATTTTAAAAACCCCCGACGCAATTTGGTCACACATATTTTGAAAATAAAGTAAACTAAATTATGGTCTAATATCCCTTCCGCAGCTGACAAAAGAGCTTATAACTTTGAAACGGCTGAACCGATTTTGATGAAACATGTCTAAGAACCATCGCCAAGAAACCAGCTTTCAAATAAAAAAAATGTATCCAAATCAGTCCACCCATTTAAGAGCTATGATGCCACAGACAGACATACAGACAGACATACAGACAGACACACACACATAGCGGTCAAACTTATAACACCCCTCTTTTTGTGTCAGGGGTTAACAAAATAATCAAATTGTGAATGCATGCGTGCATACTGCATCCGTTGTTTGCGTATCGTATACAAAAAAATAACGAAATAAAACAATTGACAACCTTGAGATAGATCGACAAAGGTGAACGAACCAGGTGACAAGTCTTGTCACGTTGTCATTTAATTTGCAAATCTTAAAATTGGATTATTTTCAATGCATCCCTTGAGCAAGGATTAATATCTTGGGCAGGTCCAATACTGAGGCATATACGATGTAAGTAAGTAATCGAGTGTACTAAAGTAATTTTGTGTACCTATCTCACGTTAAATTTCCATTTATTATTTACATTTAATTTCTTCAAACCTTGGGCCAAAATTGCCAAGGAATGGGTCCCTAGTGACGGATATCGTCTTTGATCAATTATAACTGTAGATCCACAGTCGCGCGCCCGAAAATGTCCGAGCCAAATGAGCGCCACTTCGATAAAAGTGGCCTTCTTTTTTCTCAGTACGTTGCGTGAAATTGTCAAGTTTAGCTGTCAAGTGTCAACCGAAATTCGACTGTAATGAAGTAAAGACTAGGTTCAAATTTCTGTGTAGGTGATGATTTTAATTGTTATGCAAACAAATAAAAAAGTTCGGACATTTTTTGAAGGGGATTTTGTTCGGCAATGTGTATCTTCAGTTATAATTGATCAAGGGATACCGTAATAGAAGCAGACCGAAGAGGAGATGGAGGGACGACCTAGATGTCTATCATTGTGGGATGGCGAGAGCTCGCCTTTGATAGGCAAGAGTGGAGCAAGAGAGATGAGGCCTTTGCCCAGCAGTGGGACACAGAAGTAGGCTAAGTAAAAAAAAATTACTTCTTCAAACCTGTATTTCTCAGTGGTCGCAGTTTTGTGCGTTAATTTACTGTACCTATTTTATTTACTCTTGTCGAGAATGTCAGAATTCGTTGTTACTAGTGTCCCTATACAATGCTTACCCCAGATTCCTTGTTCAATTTACCAGAAAAGTATTTTTAGGGAACAACTTTATTTATAGACTAAAGTTGAGGCTTCTTCTTCCCATTCTTGTTGAAGAATAAAATATTTTTTGTTAATAATCAAAACGATACTAAACTAATAAGTTTAAAAACTAATACCGCTTAGGCGCTTACGTTTTGGAGTTATGCTTCATTATTCATTAATTATTGACATACTAAGGGGCTGTTTCACCACCCATTGATTAATTTTAACTGACGGATAAATGTGATGCCGTCTCCGTCTATTCGAACAAAAGAAACAGAGACGGCGTCAAATAAATTTGATCAATGGATGGTGAAACAGGGGCTTAGAATCGTTAGTTAATGTTTAATTGTAAATCAGCTTTGTTTTTTATCCAATAATTTATAAACAATGAGTATTTTTTTTTACCTAAATCTGACCTCTGCTGAAAAGTGCAAATAAGGCCAAAGGATCTCACTGGTCCATTGTAACTATTTAACGTATTTTACAAGGTTTTATTTAACTGGTTCTGTTATTTTCTCTGTAGAGTTTAATTAAAATATTGTTTTGACCTTCCATGGTCATGATTTGAAATTTTGTATAGACCTAGATTGGATAACTAAGCCTCTTCAAAAGGCCAACAGTCAAGGACTATGTCTTAGAGCCATAAATCATTAACAAAATCGTATTTTTTTAGGCACCATACTTAATAGAAACCAGTGCGCGGTTGGCAGCCGCCGTGACGTGTGACTCCGGGAAGAAGGGCTACTACGTTCTACGTACTCGTTTTAAGACGTGTGTGATCCGTTTATTTTTACTACGAGAAACCAGCTTTATTAGCTAAAGTTAGGTAGATATACAATTGCTAGCTTTTCATTGCCTCAAAAATGTACATGCATTTAGCATTGTACAGGATTCTATTCACATTATATGTAGTTTAAGAGCAATTTATAAGGTCGATTACACACTGCATTCGAACAATACGATCCTCCGGGACGCAGTGTGCGTTACTGGTCTAATTATTAGACTTGGATAATTGAGGTACTAAAGGTATCCATTCATGTATGACTGGGTACGCTGTAGAACTAATTAACTGTGCAATTGCGAAGCGTTACTGGAGCGTCTCTATTTCAGCTTGGGTAAAAATTATATCGTATGTCCGGCTGTCCGTACCGCGCTAAGTATGCTACCAACTACACCAAGGGGCTCCCAACCAACCCACCACGTACATACATACCTACAGCACACTTGGCTGGCACGGATAGCCAGAATATGCACTTCAAATCATCCCATATGGCGCACTCAAAAAATTTTTTTGATTGATAAAATGTATTCCTTTTGTATGATTTTTTGAAACCCCTTTTATTGACACTCAGGCAGGACTCTTTAAAAACTTAAACTCCATTTACGACCAACTACACTGTGGCCACAAAGTTTGAGGTCCCGGGTTCGATTTTCGCGTCGGAGCAGATATTTATATCTATATCTATACATATAATAAATCTGTAACAAGTCGGTGTCTGTAGATTGAAGATATTTGAGAAAAACTGTCACTAGGGCTATTTACTAGCGCAATAGAACCCAAAACAATGTTTTTTAGAATTATTGTCTGTTTGTCTGTGCGTTTGTGCGCGCTAATCTCAGAAACGGCTTAACCTAGAAGGATGCGGTTTTCACTGATATGTTGGTATTTTCTTGGATTAACATTTAGTGTTTGTTTCATTTGAATCGGTTCACAAATAAGAATGATACGTCTATTTTAAGAATTTATAGAACAGTTATTAGAAGTAGTGACTTGGGAGTAGGTACGGTGGTGAATGTGAACGCGGGTGTGCGGGGGGGGGGGGGGTTCGGTGGGGAGTCGGTGAGGGAGGGGTTGCGGGGGGTGCGGGGCGGGGTAATTATTTTTATATCGAGGAACTAAGGAGAGCCATAATTGATGAAAAAGCAAATTGGATAAAAAAAATAAGCTGCCCAAATTACTAATTCCACGCGGACGGAGTCGCGGGCAAAAGCTAGTAAAAAATACGAATGTTTGCTCTCGAGTCTGTGTTCTTCGACATTCATGAAATTGATGCTCCTCAATTGATGCCTAAGAATTTTGACTTTGACCTTGACTTTAACACCTTGCGGGTTGGACCATCCGACCTTCAGTAGGTACTATCGCCCCAAGCGCCAGATAACCACCCAGCCCAGCCCAGTTTGCGTGCAGTGGCTAGACATCTGTCCATAACAATCCATAGCAATAAACATCAACGGCTGCAAGCAAATTTGTTTTGAAAATGGGTATCTGACGTCTGGGGCGATGGTACGCGCAGGACTCAACCTAGGAGTAGTCAATGAGGATCAAAACGAAATGTGTCAACTACTACAAATTTCTACGAGTTCTATTAGCTGTGCCCAGCCCATTCTGAAGATGCCTTCAGACCCTGATCAATTTGAGCTGATAGCTGAGACGTAAATTCATACACAGATTAGTATCCCTTTGTCAGCAACCAGCACCGTAACCAATACGCAACTCTAATTGATGCACCATTGTTCCAGAGATAGCCTTGCAAGCCTGCAACTGATATTCCTCTCGAACATTCCGAAATACATTGACTGGGGAACCCGCATTTGTGCACTAACCATTTACCCTTTTGACAGGGATCGTTTATGGTTGGCTAATGGAAAGCGGCGATGGAAAAGGCTTAAGTGTTCGTACGGTTTGCAATTGGTGTCGGTGTGATCGAGCTTTTGTTGGTTTGCTTTTGTCACGGAACCTATGGTTCTATCATAGCGCAAAGTAGCGATTTGTCTAGTGGTTTGGTGTATAGCCTCGACATTGCGTTGGATGCGGATGTCGCAGGGCCGATCTGTTTAGCGAGCCATGGGAGGCCTATTATTCAGCAGTGGACGTCTTTCGGCTGACATGACGATGATGACGACTTCTCTGAGGGACTCAGAAATTTGTCTTATGACTCTGGCGTTTTTGACGCACCCACTGTGTATGATGACAAACAAATATAAGTAGTTATAGGATAGGTACTTAAACTACTAAAGGTATTTATGGTGTTCATAAAAATCGATGTTCCGCCTACGTCAACTATCGGTGAGGAAATGCTCACATACTATAAAAACAAGATTACACGGTACGCTGCGACTCGCAGCTTAATTAAACAAAGATGGTTGACTCGCAAAATAAAACTTTTTCACTTATCATGCTCGTAAACTTAGCTTATGCTGGATTTATTTGGCTACACAAATAGACTTTTTTCACCTCACTAGCTCGGAAAGCCCTTTTTGTTTGTTTGATATCTATTGAGAAAATCGCTTTTTATCCACATGTGAAGAAAGAGTTTTGACATTTGAGGGCAGCTTAAGTGATATTTGACAGCTAACGAAACGTGAAACGTTAAAAGTGCTGAATTTTTAAAATCACAATTAATGAATTGCATCGAGTAAAAAACACTAAATACAGTCTTACAACTTTATTTTAATTCATAAATATCAGCATTCAACATTAACCTTCATTCTTGTTGTAAAAACGGATAAAATGTTATGACAGTCCAAGTAAGTCGATGTGCGAACAAAACGCATCCGAAATAATAAAAAAAAAACTTAAGTCAAAACTTTTCAATTAAATATTCGCATGTTTTTCTAATTATTTTCCTCGCTGTAGTGAGGTGAAAAGTTTTGTGTTATACACGGGTGAAAAGTTATTTTACGTCTCGTGTGTTGAAACACTCACTATCGAAAGGATTCTATTTTTGAACCACTCGCTTCGCTCGTGGTCAATCATAGAATCCTTTCGATAGCTCTTGTTTCAAATGAACACTCGCTGGTAAAATACAACTTTCCCCCCTTGTATAACAAATAACTATTATGCTTTAGTCAGTCAGTTAAATAGTTAGTAGTGGTATCTTTGTCTAGAAACTTTTTTTAATGTTTTTTTACATTAATAAAAGTAGGCAATTAACAAAAGCTTGTAAACTAACGTTAATTTACTATGTTGCTGCTTAATTTCTTCCAAATTGAAGTAAAAAGCAAGTTTATCGTTAGTTTAGATTTTAGGTTCGAACCAACATGAAAAAAGAAAGGCAGACTGGTTCTGTCCATCCTATCAATAGTTCAAAGGTTTACAGGAAGTGATCTTTTAAAGGGATAAGCTGGCCTTTGTATATCTATTTCTCCAGTTATCAGTTAATTTCATATATACGTACAATAAAGAATATGATTTTGATAAAATAATAAAAAATACAAGTTTTCTTTATTGACTCAGCCTACTTAATGTATACCAAAATTTTAAGCAAATCCCACCACTGGAGGTAGGATAAAGACTTCTAGAATTAGACTCAATACAAACTCAGGAAGTTAAAGTTTTTAAAAAGGTAATCACGGTCGACATCTTGTATGTATGTATGTAAAACTCTTTATTGTTAATTAAAACATGAAATTAACAGTCAGGGATCTTTTCCAGTTAACCTTACAACGTTTGACAGGACACCAGAAGTAAGAATAGGTATGCAATGAAAAGTAAACGGAATCTTAAATTATGTAGTTCACTTTTTTTATACAATATAGGCTTGCGTTTGACCACAACCACACCTGATGAAGAGCAAAGATGAGGCCTACGATAGATGCGAAATGCTCATTCACCCTAGACTCGAAAATGGCCAGATTGTAGTGTTCAGGGAAGGTAACACATTCGCAGGTAGAGAATTCCACTCCTTAGCTGTACGTTTGATGAAGGAAGAGCGAAACAAAGATGTCTTGTAACAAAGATGCGTGGAATCTAATATATAAAAATTTCGTGTCACGGTTTGTTATGGAGCTCCTCCGAAACGGCTTGACCGATTTTTATACAACTTTTTTCTTTGTATTCGGTACGGTTCCGTAGGTCTGAGAATAGGTTGTAGGCTATTTTTTATACCCGTAAGTGATATATGGCAATACACCGTTTGCCGGGTCAGCCAGTAATAAAATAGGATCCTCTGCATTATCTTGTCTGCAGCCTCTTGACTCCCGCCCCTAGCTATTGGTTTTCGCGAAAGCCCCACGTGTAATCCGGTTTCGGGTGTTTGTTCATATTCTTGAGGTATAAGTTTTCTGGTTTGTTTGAGGCCTTATTAGTGAGGGGTAGTTGGCGTTTGGCACAGCTAGAACTGGATGTGAGGTGCGTTTGTTAGTTAGTACAGTACCTTAAAAGCATAAATTCCTTGAAGCGTTTCACCGAATCGCATTTCACTTTGAATGAACAAAATCTTAATAGAATTTTTTACTTGAAGTAATATTTCGCGTGGTTTTTTACATTAGTATAATTTATTTATAGCATTTCATTTTCTATGTAATATTTTACCCAAGACGCATTTCGCCACAATCGATGTTTGTTTGAGAATTCGTTTAATTAGACGCGTTAATATAAGTAGGCATTATAATTCTGAAATTTTTTGTACCTCTATCGAGTTTTGTTTGTAGCTGTAGTTTCATGTTTTAAGTAGGTGCTATCAAACTCATTGAAGTATTATCTTCGTGACTAATAACTAATAAAGGAAAAATTTAATATAGGTACGGATCAAGGTGAAATGCGACTGAAACTATGTAATAGCGACTACAAAAATAGATAGACTAGACGATTAACACACAACGCGACAGTTAAATGCACGGTCGAGATGAAATGCGACAAAAACTGACATCGACAAAGTAAATAGACGATTGAGTTGCAAAGCGGTAATTAAATACATGATCGAGGTGAAATGCGATTCGGTGAAACGCTACAAGGAATTTATGCTTTAAAGGTAAATTACTAACAAACGGTGAGGGAGGTGTTGTACTTTATTTAGACTGGATGGAATAAAAACATGTTAGTGAAATTAGTGAACATTGCGTCGTCGAAACGTAATACCGCGTACTTAACTAGCATAAAACTCAACTTGAAATTCACTCGTCCGGGGCAGTACAGTCAACGTCATAAATAAGTGATCACTTTTGTACCTTATCGCTTTCAGTCGTTACATAATTTCGTATGGCTTTTCAAACATGACGTTAAAGTGACAAGGTACAAAAGTAATCACTTATTGACCCTACCGCCCTCTCACAGAACACCGGCGTGAAGCAGCAGTACTCTTGCTGCGTTTCGTACGGTCAGTGAGAGCGGTGGGGGCCTAAAACCTCTCCCCCTCCCCTATTCCCTCTCCTTTTTTAAAGACCGGCAACAGATTAGTGACTCTTTGAGTTGTAGATATTTTTGAGCAATGGTCTGCTTGGTCGTTCGCCTCCCTCTCATAATAAAAAAAAAATAATAACAGTGAAATCAGACAAATTAGATCTTATGGAAAAAGCTAGATCACGGTATTGCGTAAAAGTGTTGCATCTTTTGCTTAATTGAATTTGCCTGCAAGTAGAGTAATTATAACAGGTACGGTAACAAAATAATTTCAGGATATTTGATAATTCTCACGGTGTAAGAAAAAAAACGAGATTTATTCACTAACCGATACCGATGATGATGGTTTTGTTTTATTCAATGAAAAAAAAAGAAACTGTAGAACAATTGGAATTGGATCGAATTCACGAACAAAAGCGAGTAGGTAATTAAATAGGTAGTAATTATCTATAAATTAAAATTGCTACTCACATAACTCATTTTTTTAAGAGATAAAACTCAATGATATACCCGTGTATGTATAAAGTCAACGAGACATGTACAGCATGCTCCAAATTCTAAGCGTTGCAACCCTTTTAAAAAGGCAAACCACGGGGCACATTCCCCAACGTCATGATACGAATTTTATAGGATTGCGCATTCGGCAAAAGAGATAGGGGCACTCTTTGTGAGCGCACGGTGTCGCGCTATCATAATTTATTAGAGCACTGTCCTGCAGGTGGGTTATCTATCCTGCTAACATATCTATGGATATGGTGAGTAATGGTATGGTTTTGTCGATTAAAAATGCGAGAATTTGCTGCAATGCGAGTTGAATTCAGTGAACTGGGGTCGAAATAAATAAAGTAAAGTAGCATTCAGTAAGTAACAAATCGTTCCCACTGGATTACCTAGATTATTTTCAAAGTCAAAGTCAATTTTTTTTTATTCAATTAAAGCTGTAACAAGCACTTATGAATGTAGAAGACCCACCACTGGTTCAAAAAAACCCGATTAAAGGAATCTGGCAAGAAACTCAACAAAGTATTTTTTTAAACATAATAATTAACTATCTGCAACGTCTCACTAAAGGGCACAGGCCTCCTCACAGAATGAAAGGGCTTGGACCATAGTTCCCATGCGGGCCCAGTGCGGATTGGGAACTTCACACACCATTGAATGACTTCTCAGGAGTGTGCAGCTGTTTCTTTCACAATAAAAACCAACACTATCTGAATCCAAGTCTAATATTTAGTCTTCGCAGCCAAGCTATATAGCCTAGTTGTGATAATGTTAAGTTTCTAAAGTTTCATACATCAAAACTCCACTCATACCATTATTGAGAGAGAAGTCGCTATAACTAAGTCTTAGATATTAATGTCTTTATGGCAATGGCCTAGCCAGGAGCTAAATTCTGGAACGGGGCTTCACGGGTTTGGTAGCGGTAATTCAATCGTTTGGGTTGGGTTTGGTTTGAACAGCTATTCAGGAACGCCAAAAATCACTGGTTTTCCAGAGGAGGTTTGGGCTGAGTTTGGGATGAGCCTAATTTATTTGTTAATTTATTTACAAAGCGAATTAACAGGAAAATAAGGCTCATCCCAAGCTCAACCCATTCCTATCCTCTCCCAAACGATTGAATTACCGCTCGCAAACCGTGTTGGGCCGTTCCTGAATTTAGCCCCAGATCTATGGATTGTATGCCTTTGTTCTATTTATATATTTTTATTATTATACTATGTATTATCCGATATACCGCAGTGTCTCAAGTCAAAAGTCTTTGACCAGTGTGTGTTGCCAGTGATGACTTATGGCACTGAGACGTGGCCGCTAACGATGGGTCTTATAAGGAAGCTCAAGGTCACTCAAAGGGCGATGGAGAGGGCTATGCTTGGAGTTTCTCTGCGGGATCGCATTAGAAATGACGAAATCCGCGCGAGAACTAAAGTCACGGACATAGCTCGAAGAATCGCTAGACTTAAGTGGCAGTGGGCAGGGCACATCGCTCGTAGAACTGACGGCCGATGGGGCCGAAAGGTTCTCGAGTGGCGTCCGCGGACCGGAAGACGCAGTACACTACAGGTAGGCCTCCAACAAGATGGAGCGACGACCTGGTGAAGGTAGCGGGAACGTATTGGATGCGGATGGCACAGGGCCGATCTGTTTGGCGAGCCTTGGGGGAGGCCTATGTTCAGCAGTGGACGTCTTTCGGCTGAAATGATGATGATGACTATGTATTATTGTATGTATTATTGTACAGCTGCACACTGCACTTGTTTTGCTCTGCAATGCGACTGGGTAAATATTCAGCGTTTTTACGGAGTTTTTTTTTGTCATTACCATTTGAGCAGAAATTATTAAAATGGATGGCGCTTATGGTTAACTTTTTATGAAAACTTAAGACAGTACCGATGCTTAATCTAGTTTGATGAAATTTTGCGCGATTCGTCCTTCGGTTGTGGTAATAATCGTCGAATGGTAATGACGTTTAACCGCGCGGTCGAAACGCTCGAATATTCACCCGACTCTCTCTTAGATTTACGTAGATACTATTATGTTTTGATTGTCTGCACGGATTCACTGAAAATCAGTGTCGTTGCACCTAATGTATCGAATAAAATTCTAAGTGAAATCCTTTTTTGGAATCACCTCAACAATAAATTTGCTGTACCTACCTACTTTTCTTAGACTTAAGCTAAACATCGTATAAACTGTTGCGATGTATGTCAAAATAAATAAATCATTCATTCAATAAATATGTTTTGGATTTTGCTATAAAAATGTATACAGTTTCCCACGAATGGCTTTTTGGTTTTAGACAGTCCGCAAGACCGAATAAGACAATTCAATTAAATATTTAAAAATATAGCTCCATCGATACTATCGATGATTCTGCCAATGTCGAGGTTGATAAAGACACGATCGGTTGGCCGCAGAAGACTCGTGAGGCGAACAAAGACGCAGGTGACAGCTAGTCCCAAATATATGGAGGGTAGGTGGGAATAGATAGCCCGGCTATTGACAAATCGAGGGTCGCAGTGTTAAAACAGTGCTCAGGGTGAGGAATGCCGAGATTAAGTTTTAGAGAATTATTGAGACACCCTGTAACTGTGGTTTACGGTTGCTCGAATATTTTAATACTTCTTTGATGTTTTAAAACTTGGGCAATGTTTACTTAATCTTACTAATATTAAAAACGCGTTTGTATGGATGGATGTGTGGATATTTGTTTGCTTTCACACAAAAATTGTTTGCGGATTCTGATGAAATTCGGTGCACAGAAAGTTTAACTTAGATAATTATTGGATAATTTCTAACCTCCAAAAATGGCATAGTTCCCGCGGGATAGTGATAAAAGTTTTGTTCGCAGACGGAGTCGCGGGCAACAATTCTTAATACTTCTTTATTATTCACTACTTCTTTAATATTTCAATTCCGGCCGGAATAGAGGCCTATCTAATGAGGCGGCAGCTACGATGGTGCGGACATGTCTCCCGCATGTCTGATAACAGAGTGGCGAAACGCATCTTTTACAGTGAACTGCAGAACGGCAAGCGCAAACAAGGTGGGCTGTTTCTGCGATTTAAGGACGTGCTGAAGCGTCACATGAAGAGAGCCAATATTGAGCCATCCAAGTGGGAGGCTTTAGCATAAGATCGACCACGATGGAGGCAGACGGTGCACAATAAAGTGTGTGACTTTGAGGCTAGTCGCTGTAGCGGATTAGACGCTAAACGCGACGAGCTGAAGGCCAGACCACCTGTGGCCATAAAGTATAACTACGTCGGAGGGGTGCTGACCTGTGGCGAGTGTGGCAGAACATTCGTTGCAAAAATCGGCTACGTCAGCCACCTGAGAGCGCATCAGCGACGCTCTGAATTGTAGGAAACAGTCGCTGTGGCCGAATACGGCTAGGAGAGGATGATGAATATTTTAATACAGGTACTTTGATTTTATTTGCGTAACTATAATACTCGTTTACGTGTATGTAAAATTATATAATAATAAGATAAACAGATGTACGAAGGCGTATGTATCCTTTATCTCTTTCAGTTAACCTTTGAACAACTGACAAGACATCAAAAACAAGAGTGGACATAATGGATAAAAGAGGACATAACGGCGCGTTTTAAACACTTGCTCTACAATCTACTATTAAAAGGCACATGACTTACCTAAAAGACAGCGTCGTCAGCGGCCTGTAGCTTTTATGACTATTTACGTCACTCATCGGCGTCCCCCAAAAATCGTTCAAAAACACTTGACGCAAAGAGTTAGTTCCTATCACGTCACCGTTCGTAACGATCGCGGGAATATCGTCATGCACGAACTCGCCATTCAAACTGTTGAGGTAGCTCAGGACGGCGGTGGTCGTCACCATGCAGTAGATAACCACGTCGCTGTTGAACTTGGCTGGTTCTTCGCGGACCGTCGGGAGCGGTCGCCGCTTCATTTTCGGTGTTCTAATGCGAACTGTCACATTTCGGCACTTGCACATTTATGTTGTCTGAAACAAAAGAAAAACTTTATTACTTTATTGAATCAGGCGTTACTTTGCGGAGGTCCATATGAATGAAGTGAAACAATTACTTTGCTCACCTGCGACCTTACGATAGTTACGTTTATGTAAGAAATGCGTTTTCACGCAGTTCCTTCGCCTCCATACTGGACGAACACACACAAATCACACAAACCCGACTATCACTACCACCAAACTACACTGACGCGTTTCGAACTCAACCAGAGCTCATCTTCAGATTAGATACCACCACCATATCCTATGCTACCAAATATTAGACATGAAAATAGATATGTTAGTCTAACATTTAGTAGCACAGGGTACTGTTGTGTTACCTACTCTAAAGATGAGCTCTGGTTGAGTTCGAAACGCGTCGGTGTAGTTTGGTGGTGGTGATAGTTGGGTTTGTGTGATTTGTATGTGTTTTTTACAGTGTGGAGGTGGAAGAACTATTTGACCATGCCACATAATCTTTGCGTACTAAATGGGTGGAGTTTGCGTGCCCAATTTAAAGTCTCCCATTATAGTTACGGAGATAAGGCCATATTATTACAGCGTGCCTACATCGTCATATTCAATGAACTGCAGAAACACAAATTCAAGTGGAACGCACATTTCATTTCGTTCTTAGGTTTAATAAAAGCTCGTCATAAACATGCGCCCGAGTCAGTCATACCGCAGAGCTAATCTAAATAACTATTTTTCAATAAGGCGAGCAATACCGACGCTATGAATTTCACGTAGCCTACTGGAGGCCAGTACGTGCACGAAATATATGAAAACCAAAACGCGCCTTTACTGTTTTAGGACCGCGGTGGCTCTATAACTCGAAGTTCGTATCATTCTAATCCTTTTCATTCTCTTATTATACTCATGTTTCTTATTTTCGATCACAGCTCAAGTGGCTCCAAATCCGCCTTCGTTGAAATTCACACATTCTCTACGGCAGTTTCAAAGCAACATCCTGCAACTCCCTGCTACCTCAAAGAACGATTTAACTATGTTACTTCTACATGTTGTTATGTTGGTTAGTTCCGAAGGAGTGTTGATGTTTCTCGATGAGAACTTAACATAGATGGCGTTGTATCACTGCTTAATGTGATTTAGCAAGTTGAAATGTGCGATGCATAGGAAAAATTGGTGTTTAAAACTCCTGACCAGTGGTGGTGTAGGGTTTCACGCAGCACGGAATGCAGAGGACCTGGGTTCGATTTCCAGCGCTGGACTTTTTTCTGGGGTTTTTTCTATGCATCCATGTTTCAGTTTATATTTAGTAAAATATATGTTACTTCTGTTCGATGTTCTCAGTACTTTTTTCCCACTGTCCATTTTTCCAGTTCCAAATTCTATGTATACCTACTCTTTTACTGTCCAGGCTATTCGGTTATGGAACTCCCTACCAATAGACCTACGGCGTGCTAAATCTTTGCCTATCTTTAAATCTATGCTTAAGCAACACTATCTATTATCCTGCGCTTGAGAATTGGCATTGATCACTTTATTACAATGTGGTCTAATTCCAAAACCATTTCGAGGAATAGGTTTATTAAATCATTTTATAACATTGTAGTAAAAAAATATTAAATGATCGTGTGTATTTTTGCAAAATAATGTTTGACCTTTGTTTGACCTTTCTGTGGGCATTAACTTTGAAATTCTTTGCAACAAGAAAAAAAAGCCGTCCGGCTAGTTTCTCTATACTATTCTCTGTCACGTCGACGTAGTTATCATCTGTCAGTTTAAGGATACTATTTTGAAAAACATTATTCGCGTTTTCCATATTTTAATAATGGATTTATACAGGTAGAGTTTCATTCCTACTTGTGGAAATGATTGTGTCAATAGCCCAAACAAATTAATTGTTTGCATTAGAGAACAAATTGAATTGTTTACAAGAGAAGTGGTGCCGCAAAGTTAATTAAAAGTTTACAAGATGTACTTATTGTTGCGAGGATCATTTTAATGTAAGTATGGATTAAATCCGCCAAAGAACTTTCAAGGGAACACTTCGGACCATTTTATTTTATACGTACAAAAAATACTACAGCCGTAAATCATTTTTTTTTACCTATTCTCTTGGAAAAATCGGCAAGTGTTATTGTTATTGTAATGTAAAGTGACATTGTCAGATGACAACTAACCATCGATGGTGACACATTTTTTTTGTCATTATGTCTGTGGTTTATACACAGATTCAGCCGCGGCATGTAATTGACGAGCAATCGTATCTCAAGTTTTCAATAAATTATAAAAAAATATTGGAGTGATGAATTGCTAAAATATTCAAATTAGTTTCTTAAAATGCTCTATATTTTCGATAAAAAAAAATAAAAAGGGGGAGTTAGAAAAAATGAACAATCCCAATTATATTACAGTCCGTTTATTTACAAGTATATTGTGTATCACATATCTATATGTATGTTTTGTGATGTGTATTGTTGTATGTTTTAGTTGTTTCAATAAAATGTCTAGTTTTTATTACTATTCATTTTATATTCACCACCATGTTTTGCACCACCTGCTTTCTTTCTTTTTTAAAGGTTACCATGAAGAGATCGCTTCGAAGAGATAAGGCCGCCCATAAGCTACGCTACATATTTTGTCACGTACATTACATATGTTGTCTGTGTTGTATTATTTGTGGTGTACAATAAATAGTCACTATACTGTATAAGCATAAGCGGGACTGATATGGCATGGAGAGTCGCCAGATTTAAGTGGCAGTGGGCAACGACCGCTATAGCCTAGTTGGTAGTGACCCTGCCTACGAAGCAAGAGGTCCTGGGTTCGAATCCCGGTAAGGGCATTTATTTGTGTGATTAGCACGAATATTTGTTCCTGAGTTATGGATGTTTTCTATGTATTTAAGTATTTATTTATCTATATAAGTATGTTTATCGTCGTCTAGTACCCATAGTACGAGCTTTGCTTCGTTTGGGACTAGGTCGATTGGTGTAAGATTATCCCCTAATATTTATTTATTTATTTATTTACATCGCTCGTAGAACCAATGGCGGATGGGGCAGTAAGATTCTAGAGTGGTGACCGCGAACCGGAAAATGTGGCGTGGGAATGCCCCTGACAAAATGGACCGACGATCTGGTAAAGGCCGCGGGAACCACTTCGATGTGGACAGCAAAAGAGCGATCGTTGTGGAACTCTTTGGGGGAGGCTTTGCATGTGGATGGCTTTTAGCTGATATGATGAAACGGGACAACACAACAAAAGTTTGAATTTCGAATATCGTAGTAGAAACCAGAGGCCGTATTGTCTAACGTTTCTGACGCTTGCCTTCGCTTTCACCATCTCTTTCTGTCATCATCTTATACCGTTTGAGAGAATGAAATGGTGATTGCGAAGGCAAGCGACAAAAGCGTTAGACAATAAGCCTGCAGGCCAGGCTATGACAATGGGAGACTAACGGCGTGGAGAGCGTTTTCTCTGTTTCAACCCGCTTGTCGCACGATGGTTACTTTTCAGCACATTCTATGATCGCCGTGGTGGCCTAGTGGTTTGACTTATGGTCTATCAAGCAGAGGGTCGTGGGTTCGAGTCCGGGCTCGCACCTCTGAGTTTTTTGGAATTTATATGCGGAATTACATTTGTAATTTACCATGAGCTGAGAAGAAATTCAATGGTGTGTGTGTAATTCCCAATCCGCACTGGGCCCGCGTGGGAACTACGGCCCAAGCCCTCTCATTCTGAGAGTACGCCTATGCAATCAAGTGGGACGTATATATAGGCTGGGATGATGATGACGGTGATGACATTCTATGAACAGAGAAAACCTGAGCAGGTTTCACTTAAAGTAGGGATTTTTCTTAACTAGCATCGATAGGCTTTAATGAGTTTGGTCCACCAATTAAAAATAAATAAATAAAAAAAAAAAAAAATTGAGTAATGGATACTATTGTCCTATTTGGTTCAATTAATCGAATCGCTAATCTCTTTGTAATGCATAATAACAACAGCAATCACAATGCAAATTAACCCATAATAGAATTGAACGGTCAATACAGAAGTGTATATTTAATTTTAATACACAAATCCATAAACAATTTTAAATGATTCATGTTTAATTATATCCTGTCCTATCCTACAAATTTAAACAAGAGAAAATTCCCTACCTACAGTTTGCGGTTCGCACGTCTGCCACATTTTTCCAATGGATCGATACCGTTATTATGCGTCTAGTTGAACAAACATCTAGTGAGACACGTTCCTGCATTATAAGCACTGTCTCCACGTATAACGTTGCGCTGATGATTCTTACAGTTTAACAAAGGTTAGTTTCTTTAGGAAATCTAACTGTTGCTACTAAAATAAGACCCATGGACCACCTGCGTATACAGGGTGTCCAATAACTCTACAATAATCTAGTACCGAGCGACAAGCCAAGTTATAATAATTTTGGAAAAAAATAAGAAAAAAATCCATGTCACATCTAATATATAAAAATCTCTCGTTACGGTGTTTGTTATCGAACTCTCCGAAACGGCTTGACCGATTTTTATGAAACTTTTTCTCTGTACTCGGTAAGTCTGAGAATAGGTCGTACGCTATTTTTATTAACAGCGAGTTTCATATAATTTTTATAAACTAAATTCCTCACACGACGCATGAGATCTGTATAAATAAAGCACATTAATGAACCGGAGACGAAAGCCTAGTTTGATGTTTATTTATTCAGAGTAGTAAGTGAGGAACCGCGTATATTAGCTAATACACTGACAGGCTTGACTTCGTTATACATCAATATTGTAACATCCAAAATTGAAGCACTACATTACGTTAATCATCGCTTAACGCGCTTCCCGGGGTATTTGATAACGCGACGCGAATTTGAAATAACTGTGTTAAATTATGAAATAAACCAGGGGCTAAATGCAGGAACAGGCCTTCACGGGTCTGGTAGCGGTAATTCAATCGTTTGGGTTGGGTTTGGTTTGAACTGCTATTCAGGAATGCCAAAAATCACTGGTTTGCGAGAGGTTTGGGCTGAGTTTAGGATGAGCCTTATTTATTTGTTTATTTTTTTATTTACAAAGTGATTTAACAGGAAAATAAGGCGCATCCCAAGCTGAACCCATTCCTATCCTCTCCAAAACGATTGAATTACCGCTCGCAAAAAGTGATGTTCTGAAAGGCAATAATAGTTTAAATCAACCTTGCTGCAGTTCTTGTGAGTCGCGAAGGCGAGCGATGTTTGCTCGTGATTTCGTGACGTGTACATAAGATTCAATAACTTTGACCGATGGGACCAAAAGGTTCTTGAATGTAGTCGTAGGCGTAGTGGGTAGGCCTCCAACACGACAGAACGACGACCAGGTTAAGGTAGGGGAACGCGTTAGACGTGTCCACTAGGATCCAATCCATTCTTACTATGAAATCGAGTGGCTCGATGGATCTTAAAGCTCCAAACGCTTGTAATATTCTAACTTGCCATTATTAAGAAATAGAATTAGAGCTCAAAACCTACGAAAGGTATTGTAACTGACAAAATATATCCTGCCTCCATGTACTAATATGTATGGAAAACGAACCTGGAGATACCTAATTCCACACATTCTTAATGAATGGCCTGATAACGTTTGTGAGAACCTAGCAATTAATGTTGTTAGACAAATAAGTAGGTAGTTTAGAACAGTAAGTGTTGTTTGTGAGACCATAGAATAACACCTTAATATAAGATGTTACTATCTAGCCATATGATGTTGATGATGCGCTGGAAGCGTGTTACAATCAGCGACAGATAAATCGTTCGCGATTTTCGCTCGCTGTTTATAATTAATATGTATACTTAATTTTCTTTTTTCTTGAATAAATTAAAAAAAAAAAGAAAAACTCATCTGAACGAGTTCGCTGTATGGTACCGCACAACCGTTCACAAGTTAGAATATTACAACCGTCACGCCACAGCACCACCACACCTCCGCTGTCTGTGCATTTTGAGCTTTATGGGCATGCCCAACGGGTATGTATTACAATACCGAACTACGAAAAACCGAATGTATTAAATCATCGAATGGGTCAAAAGACCGACACGATTTTTTTCTGAAACCGTTAGGTAACTTTTTAAGATTGTTATAAAACAAACCTAACCTAACCTAAAAGGTTCTGTATGATGCCGTTTTAATAAATTCTGAAAAGTTTACGGTTTCAGAAAAAAATCGTGTCGGTCTTTTGACCCATTCGATGTTTTTATACATTCGGTCTTTCGTACTTCGGTATTGTTAAACACACCCTGCCCAACGCATTGGTTGCGGATTACGCAGGACCGGTCTATTTGGCGAACCTCTGGAGGAAGCCTATATTCAGCAGTGGACGTCATTCGGCTGGAATGATGATGAATCTAATAGCTTGTCTAATTTAAAATGACGCGCCCTACCACCGCATTTAAGCACAGTATTTTTCGTGCAATTTTTCGATAGTGATGTTGCACACTGTGCACTGTGTTGTTGTTTATGGAATAGTCGACGCTCCCAAACAGATGAGGAGCCGTAATTAATATTTGCACGCACACATCAAAATCAACTGATTCAGTAGATGAGCGCGCGTCATTTTAGCTTAGACAAACTCTACATGGTTATTCTTTTTGGACATGCTAATACGGGCTTGCAATCTACATTTGTTTTGTTCGTACCTACATTACCCCGTCGTACTATTCCTTTTTTCTATAAACCTGGCAATTTCCCACTTAATTAGCGAACGTTGTCAAACACCCGCCTTGATGAAGCTATCCGACGCTCGTATAATTAATTACTGGAATACTTCCCGTACACGGTAATTAATGGCGATCATTCGTTCGCTATCGAATTCAGTTTCGATAATATATGATATATAATAATCATTAGTCAGGGGACCGTGTTAGCAAGGTATATGTAGGAACACCATAAGGTAAAACCATCGGGATATTTTGTGTTACTAGCACTAAGAATCGCTAGACTCAAGTGGCACGGCACGTCGCTCGTAGAACTGATGGTCGATGGGGGCAAAAAGATTCTCGAATGGCGTTCACGGTCCGGAAGACGCAGTGTAGGTAGGGTCGAGGCGTCCATAAATTGAGTTTGTGATTTAATTTTACAAAAGTATGTAAAGTAAAACATATTATCTTTTTTTTTTTTAATTAGCCTAGTGGATGTCCCACTGCTGGGCAAAGGCATCCCCTTTTTCTTTCCACCCGTCTCTTTCCCTCGCAAAATCCCGCCAAAATGGGTCAAAACGGTCCAAGTCATCCCGCCATCTACGTTTTGGTCTGCCCCTGCTCCGGTACCCGTCGCTTGGAACCCAATCGGTGACGATTTTTGCCCAGCGATCCGGATGCAATCGGCAGACATGTCCCGCTCAGTCCCACTTGAGTTTGGCGGTCTTTGTCCCCACATCGACAATCTGAGTTCTGGAACGCAGGTCGGTGTTTCTGATTCTATCAGTTCTCCGAACACCTAGAATGCTACGCTCCATGGCTCGCTGGCAAATTTTGAGCTTGGACTTCTGGGCCTCGGTTAAAGACCAAGTCTGGGCTCCGTAGGTTAGGATAGGCAGTACACACATATCGACGAGTCTGCGCTTCAGAGTTAAGGGAAGTTTATCTTCTCTCTCATTATCTTCTAATATATAAAAATCTCGTGTTTTGGTGTTTGTTACCGAACTCCTCCGAGACGGCTTGGCCGATTTTTATGAAACTTTTTCTCTGTATTCGGTAGGTCTGAGAATAGGTCGTAGGCTATTTTTTATCTTCGCAGCCGGAGTCGCGGGCCACACAGCTAGTAAGTATATAAAATTCTCGTGTCGCGGTGTTTGTTACCAAACTCCTCCGAAATGGCTCGACCGATTCTCTTGAAATTTTGTGTGCATATCGGGTAGGTCTGAGAATCAGCCAACATCTATTTTTCATACCCCTAAATGTTAAGGGTGGTTCACCCCTTAATTTTTGACGAGGGCCAGTTGCAATAGAGCGGTGAACGCCAGGATGTACAATGCAGGGTGCGGGGTGCGGGGGTGGGGGGGTTTCGAGGGGGGTGCGGGGGGTTCCAAAATCGGCTCATTTATCGCCTCTACTCTAAGGCGGAACAAAGTTCGCCGGGTCAGCTAGTAATTATTATACTACTTTTAATAATTGAGTTATTGCAATATGTTGTCCAGCATTCACAGAGCTAGGAACATTAATTTTGGTATCAAGTTTTTACACTTTGTATAATTTCTCACATACATTTAGATAAAATCAGAGGTGTGAGCCGCGAGCCTACGTTCTTCTGTGTGAGAGGCACAGGTTATATCACTAGGCAGCCCCGTCTTCAATGAGCTTTACAATTTTGTTTTCCGCATAAATAAAACGTATTCTAACTCGCATAAATAAATTACCGAAACAAGCTCAAGGTGACGTGCGAAAAGCGACAACATTAGCGTTTTGATTTAATTTCACTAAAAGCCTCAGACATGTCTAGACAGCCCACAGACAGGCTCACAATTCCAACATGTCCCAGTTCACTTGTATTTTAAGACGCAACGTGTTCTTGACAACTTCGAGACAAGATTTAACGTTATTAATTGCCGTTTTAAGCGAAAAGTTACAACTACTCATCATCATCATTAATTTAAGAGCTTAGCTCTTGTCGGTGGAGTAATCGCCACTCTTTTCGGTTCTCTGCCAGCGTTTTCAGCTCCTGATACGACATGACATTGACTTTTTCCTTGGCTTGGTCTATAAATGACCGTCTCGGTCTTCCCCTGCCTCGCCTGCCTTCTATTTGCCCTTCCAAAAAAGTTTTTATGTAACTGTCATGTCGTATCAGATGCCCCAGCATATTCCCTCTCCTATTTTCAATCGTCCTTAACAGCCGCCTTTCCTCTTCCACCAACTCTAAAACCTCCTCATTAGTTCTCCTTTCAGTCCAGCTAATCCCCTCCATTCTCCGCCAGCACCACATCTCAAACGCACTCAATCTGTCTCGGTCCCGCTGAGTCAATGTCCAAGTCTCGCTCCCATATAATGCTATACTCCAGATGTAGGTCTTAATAAATCTTTTCCGAATCTTTTACAACTACTACCAGGGAATAAAATTGAATTCCATGAAAATGAATATTAGCTATCAATTTGGTTGTATTTTTATGTTTGTTACTTTAGGGTTCAGTCATTCATTTTAAAGTGTACCTGATAAATTAGCAAACATATATGAAGGGTACACGGAAATAACATGTTTCGTCACCTTTTTTGAAAAATGAGATTTTCATCTCAAAATGTAGAAGCTCTCGAAGTACTTAACTTACCATTGGATTAAATATGGATATCTGAAAATTTCTAATATATAAAAATCTCGTGTCACGGTCTTTGTTATCGAACTCTTCCTAAACGGCTTGAATTGTTTTTTTTTTAAGTTTTACTTTTTTTTTTAATCTATGAATGTTCTTCTTGTCACTAAAATCGATGGCATGGTTCCTTAGAAGAGATCTTTGTATGTCTAATAGTTACAGACTTGCCCATACTGACCGATCTAAATGTACCACCCTGTATAGAAGCGTGCGTTTTCAGCATTGGTTAGGTTAGTTCAATAACAATTCTGAAGAAAATACTGTTTTTAGAAATAATTTTTTCATGAAAAATGATAATTACAGAAATCGATACATCACCATTATGAAATTCGAACGAACGATAACCTAGAACAACGACTAGCGCTTAAAACTCTAAATTGGTTCCTACATTTAATCATTTAATCAATCAATCGTATTAATTAGTCATCGTTACTCTATTATCGATATTAGTATATTAGTCATCTATCATTTGAGCGTTGAAATTTGTAATACATCAATTGTGGCAGTGATTCGTCATTTACTCGTAGGTACTCATATTAAATTTTGGTTAATAGTAAATCTATTTCTCGTGGTGAGGAGGTGTTCAGGAACTAATTCAATTAAATATTTGAAAAAAGATTTAAAGGGTTTGTACCTCGTAAAGAAACCGGCCAAGAGCGTGTCGGACACGCCCAGGACAGGGTTACGCAGCCATTACGAAAAAATCCTTGCGTATCTTATTAATTTTACTATTCGTATTAAACAAGTAATATTTCTGTAAGGGTTTTTTCCACATTTTATATTAAGTATCACACTGTCGGGGTATAGATACCCATGCAAAATTACAGCTTTCTAGTCAGTGGCGTATAAGGTGGCAGGGCTGGCAAAATGCCACGGGCCCCCGACCCTATAGGGCCCCGACCCAAGAGGCCGCAAGCTCAGAAATAACATTAAAATTAAATTACAACGTGACAATTTTTACTGGGAGGGTCCTATCCGAAGAATTTGCTACGGCAATAGCGGCAACAGAAATACCTCTACATCATGTTTGAAAATTTCAACTGTCAACTATCAAGGTTCATAAGAGCCTAGTGACAGATGGACAGACAGACGGACGGACAGCGGAGTCTTAGTAATGGGGATCCGTTTTACCCTTTGGGTACGGAACCCTAAAAAGGGGTTTGATAGACAGACAAACTGACGATAAGTGATTTTATAAAGGTTCCTTTTTGTTTTTTTGAGATGGAAGCCAAAAAAACGTATTTAGAAAGAAATAAATAAAGAAAGAAAGATAGTAAGAAAGAAACTACATTTATTTACAACATCACAAGAAACAAAAAATTTGAGTTAAAAAAATAAAAATACAAAAAAGATACTTCATACCAAACTGCATAACTACAAAAGCATAACTTACTCAAACAACCGAATTAATTTACTAACCAAATCTACATACGCAGTATAAAGTTTTATCAGCTAACTTTGAGTGGTATTTATCTTTGCAGTCAACCCCAAACTTCGCGGTACGCAAATGCACAAAATCAGTGCACATGTTTACTTTAACCACTTCTTCGAGAAAACTGAATTTAAAGTGTTAAGGCCATAACTATTTCCTTCTTCTCAAATTTAAGAGCTATGCTCTTGTCGGTGGAGTAACCGCCACTCCGCACGGTCTTCGGCCAGCTGTTTGACTTCCTGATACGACACGACACCCACTTTCTTCTTCACCTGGTCAAAATAGGTCGATCTTGGCTTCCTTTGCATCGTTTTCCTTCTAAATATTTTTCCATCCAACAGGTTTAAAAAGAAATTGTCGTGTCGTATCAAGTGTCCCATCATTATTATGTCCCCTTCTGCAATTTATGGGCTCCAGGTAACGGTCTGTTCTCTTTAACCACGGTAAAAAGCTCTTCGTTGGTTTTCTTTTCGCTCCAGCTAATCCTTTCCATCCCCCTACAACACCACCATGACTATAAAAAGCCAGAAATAATTTTATTCAGTCACAATATTTTGCCCGTGACTTTGTTCGCCCACAGATAAAATTCATGGGAAATTCAGGTCAAGAGTCAAATCATGACTCGAGAATCAAATTTTTATAAGAGCTACACCAAGTCAGTTAGCTGAAAATAAACCTCTTTGTGTCATATCCCATGGCAATTTCGAAAATTCTGTTTTAATTAATACTTTTTTACTGTTAAATAACCTTGTATGCAAAAAATTAGGAGGCTAGTAATTATAGATATTTTGAATCGAAGAAATGAATCCCGCTTATCCTTATCCCGCGGGAGTTTCGAATAATTCTGAAATCAGTTTTTTATAGGTTAAGAGGCTGTTTCACCACCCATTGATTAATTTTAACTGACGGATAAATGTGATGCCGTCTCCGTCTGTTCGAACAAAAACAGAGACGGCATCACATTTATCCGTCAAATAAATTTGATCAATGGATAGTGAAATAGGGGGTTAGTCTTTTATTTGTGTACCAAATTTGAAAAGTCTAGTAATTATTTTACTTGAAGGAAGTTAGATGGTTTTGCAGTGAAATAAACAAGATTAATGTTTAACGATGCAGGTACAATAATGGAGTGACGTCAGACGTAATATATGTTTAAATATTAACAATACATTTTTATATTCTTTTGATATTGGTGTCAACTCCGTCAACGAAGAACTACTCCTAGGTATAAAAAATAGTCTATGATATGACCTATTCTCAGACCTACCAAATACCTACAGAGAAAAGAAATCAAAAATATCGGTCGAGCCGTTTCGAAGGAGTTCGATAACAAACACAGTGACACGAGATTTTTATGTACTAACTAGAAGGTTCACCGTTGAATTTCTTTGCAGGTGGGTCTACAGATTCCCTCACGTTGTTTTTTCTTTCCCATGAATTATCATGCTAATTAGCTCACGTTACTTACAAAATGTATTCCCCGTTTAAACGTATTAGACATTCTAGCAGTCTCAAATACCAGCGCTAGTCAGTGAGTAAACTTTTTGAACCACACATTGTTATCTCGACATCGAGTGGACACAGCCTCCGTGAATTTAATTTAGCGGTCGCTTTATAGACGCGACGTGAGTCGCCTGCGGAAGGGGCTGGCTGGGATAAGAAGAAAGTATCTGGCAGTTTATTTTCTGAGCTATATTTTCTTTGGAACCGGGTGGTAAGGTCGAGGGCAAACGTTGATATGTGAAATCGCTCAGTTACACTGTGCCTTAAAATTAGTCTTTAATATTTTAGCAGATAGACACTAACCGTTAACGTGACTAAATATAAAGTTTAACTGAACTACTCTATAGGTTTTTGGCGTGACAACGCCGGCTACTCGCACAAAAAAGGATGACGCAATGTAAAGTACATGTACCTATTGTCCCGCACAAGAGTGAGCAGTGAACGCCTGGATGTACAAGAGAGCAGCGCGCGACAAGATGATCTTAGTGCTCGGGTAATTTTTAATGGGGGGGGTCGGGGGGAGGGGGAGTATTAAAGGGGGATGAAAATTTCATCACTTTGCCGTACGATGCACCGTTTTCAAGATATTTGACAAAACACCGGTTCTCGTTCGATCACCGAGGTTAAGCAACGACGGGCGCGGTCAGTACTTGGATGGGTTCATTTTTGTTATTTGAATGTTTTGTTATGACGTTGTCACGTTAAACTATTGTCCGTAAACCGACTTTACAGACAACCGGTTTTTATTAGAATTTTTGTTTCAATATAAAGCCACCCCTTTGACGCTGTACACTATAGCTCGAAGAATCGCCAGACTCAAGTGGCAGTGGGCAGAGCACATCGCTCATAGAACTGATGGCCGATGGGGCCCAAAAACTCACGAATTTAGACCACGGACTGGCAAACGCAGCGTGGGACGTCCACCAACGAGATGGACGGACGATTTGGTGAAGGCTGAAGGTTCAGGGTCGTACCGTGCTACGTGATTTTACCCCTACACCACAGCTGGTCACCAGCTACGTTGAGCTGAGCTGTGGTGTAGGGGTAAAAGCATACAGCACGGTATGCTGAGGACCCGGGTTCGATTCCCGGAGCTGATCTTTTTCTGTGCTTTTTCTGTGCATCCATGTTTCAGTTCGTATTTAGTATGAAATATTTCTAGTCCTTTCAATATTCGTATTGTACATTTAAACCACACGCAAATATCCGTAGTATTCAGAAAGCGCAGACAAAACATTCCCACTCAAATACCAGCTACATAGAGATGGTAGACGTCAACGTCCGAAATATTTGGAATACAGGGCCGAGGTAGAGCAAAGCCGGGCCTTTATAAATATGTTATGAACGACCCCGGCTCCCCGCGGTATGGGAGAATTTATACCCCGACCGCCTAATTACGGTTTCTAATTTACAGTATCGATTTTAAATCGTGTTTTGATAATGGAAGACTGATGGGGTTTTCTTCGTCATCATTATATCTCAAGTTGTCGTTAGCGGGGTCGATCCTGCGCTGCTTACATCCAAGTGGTTACTGCTAACTTTACCAAACTATACGACGACCAGATGGCCTAGTGGTTAGAGAACCTGACTATGAAGCTTGAGGTCCAGGGTTCGATTCCCGGTCGGGGCAGATATTTTGTATGAAAAATACGAATGTTTGTTCTCGGGTCTTGGGTGTTTAGTATGTATTTAAGGATGTATCAATCTATATAATTATGTTTATCCGTTGCCTAGTACCCATAACACAAGCTTTGCTTAGCTTACTTTGGGACTAGGTCAATTGGAATGAATTGTCCAGTGATATTTATTTATTTAAATATTCATCGATCCATACTAACTTTCACGTTTATGATAAACTAGCTTGTTCTGGCGACTTCGTTCGCGTACAATGAAAATTTATGGTCTATCTCCCGATCTCGATTTTAAAAAAACCTTTTTACTGCACTTCTCTGATCTGAAAGGAATGGTTACTGAGATAAGGTCCCATTGAATTTAATATATAAATCCTGTTTCTTTTCTTATCCCACGGGATTTTCCAAAAATCTTGAAATATTTTTTTTGCTGTTATATCACCTACTTGTACGCCAAATTTAAAGTCTCTAACAATTCCAATTACGGAGACAGGGCCACTTTGAAGCAAAAATATCAATCCCACTTATTCCCTATTCCGTCGAAATGTCATATATAATAGCTATCCATGTGCCAAATTTCAGCAGAATCCGTTCAGTGGTTTGACCTGTGCATTGATTCATCAGTCAGTAACGGTTGCCTTTTATATATACAGATTCCGAAAACATGCTAGAGCTTTCTTATATTACTTTGAGAATGTTTTGCGACGTGGTACTAAAAAAGCCATATCTTAAACTAGCACACATTGGAAGCTTAAGCATTTTTCATAAACACCCAAGCACCGAGTTCAAATTTCCTCTCCAGAATAAGGTCAGCGCTAGTGCTCATTACAATGGTTACTGTCTACCCCGCCTTGGGATTGTATCCTTAAGCATATAAAAATGCTGCGAAAGCCCATTTCACGTATGGAAGGTTCTCGCTTTAGGAATAACGGAAATTAAAGCCCCTGAAGGAGGCGGAAATAAAATACTAAAATATAATGCGCGAACAAGATAGATGTGCTGTAAATACTTTCGAATTTAGCTGCGTTTACGGTCGATGGCAATTTATGTATTTAATAAGATTGGCAAGTGATTCCTGTCCTGCCTGAGACAGAGAGTGGGGGCAAATTAAAAAAAAATGGCCATGTGCGAGATGAACTCGTACATGAAGGGTCCCGTACCTCCGTACAAAACTAATCATCATTTCAGCCGAAAGACGTCCACTACTGAACAGAAGCCTCCCCCGAGGCTCGCCAACAGAGCGGTCTTGCACCATCCGCATCCAACGCGATCTCTTCATCGATATCTTTCAGTATCCCACTGCGGTCGCAAACCCGCCTACCAAGCGTGGCGCACTATGGCAAGAACCCCCTAATGGCTAGTCCAACTAATAAACAAAACTAATACTACGTTAAAAACAGTTCCGTAAAAAGGCGCCGATTTGTAAGCACTAAAATCGCAAACTTATAGGCAGTAAACACCCAAATAGCATAGGGTCGCTCGCGTTGTTTAGCATTATTATGCCGGCTGTCGCCTAGCAACCGTCGTCGGAGTTAAAAATGCTGAAAAAAACTCATTTCTTTTACTTTTATTTCAACAAAATGTCGTTTGAGGATACATAAAAAATTAATTTCCTACTTTGATCAATTATAACTGAAGATACACATTGCCGAACAAAATCCCCTTCAAAGAATGTTCGAACTTTTTTATTTGGTTGCGTAACAAATAAAATCATCACCTACACAGAAATTTGAACCTAGTCTTTACTTCATTACAGTCGAATTTCGGTAGCGGCAAAACTCCACTTGACAGCTAAACTTGACAATTTCACGCAACGTTCTGAGAAAAAAGAAGGCCACTTTTATCAAAGTGGCGCTCATTTGGCTCGGACATTTTCGGGCGCGCGACTGTGGATCTACAGTTATAATTGATCAAAGATTTCCTAGAAAGAAAAAATAAGGCTCATCCCAATCTCAGCCCAAACCTCTCACAAACCAGTGATTTTTGGCGGTCATGAATTCAGTTCATCCCTATCCTCTCGCAAATGATCGAATTACCGTGTGTGAACCGTGTTGGGCTGTTCCTGAATTTAGCCCTAGATCGATCCATTTGTAAATCTTGTTTTGTTTAATTAATTGTAGTACTAATATTAAATATATAAGTTTTTGTAGTACCTATTAAATGGATTTAAAGTCCGAAATAAAAAATATTTGAATTTAAATCCGTTCTGCCGTTATTGCATGATTGACTAAGAGTAAGAGTAGTAGTGGTAGAGCCATGTTGTAGCTAGCCGCTGCATCACGAATGGGCCGGCTCGTCCGGGGCAGTACCACCCTCTCACAGAAAACCGGCGTGAAGCAGCAGTAATCCTGCTTGCGTTACGTACGGTCAGTGAGAGTGCCGGGGGCCCAATACATTACCCCTTCCCTCTCCCCCTTCCCCTATTCCCTCTCCTTAAGGGCCGACAACGCACTGGCATCGCGTAAAGCGCTGCAGGTGTCTATGGACAGTGGTGATCATTTAACATCAGGTGACCCACTAGTTCGTTTATCTGACCTTTCTAACATAAAAAAGAAACATTCAAACATCAAAACATTTGATTAGGAGGATAAGTGAAAAACATTTCATTTAGACACGTTCTTCAGCAGCAAAAGACGACAAACTATTGGAGGATTTGACGTTCCAAATCGAAGAATGAAAGCACATGCTCTAAACAACTTTTACGTCCCCGTTACTCCCTTTCGCTTAGCTCAAGACAATGTCAGCCAATTCCACGACAATTTGCTAGTGGTGTCGTTTGGAAGCACTTGTTATTTGGTCTGATTATTTGAAGCCAGGACGCGTCGCCAAGCCTTTGTGCGGTGGACAATCAGTTGCCTTTTGTGTCGCCCACTCGATAGGGTTGTCATCTTCATTGTTTTTGCGATGCTAGACAGCGTCGAGTGTAAAATGTAGAAGGGTAGTGGCAAAAATTCCGATAAAATATAACTTTAATTTGTTCGGACCAATCATCATCAGTCGAGGAAACTGAATCGCGTACCAGGGTGGAACTCACAATCAACTTTTCGATGATTCCTTCGCAGATGTAGGGAATGGAACATGACATTTGGTTCCATCCTGGTACGCAATTCAGTTTTCTCGACTGTAGGTGCCCTGCCTACTGCCACTTAAGTCTGACAAGTCTCCGAGCTATGTCAGTAACTTTGGTTTACCTGCGAATATACTTTTTTGATTCAGTTACGCAGGGAAACTCCGAAGATCTCTTTTTGAGTGACTTTGAGCTTTCTTATGAAGCCAATAGAGATGTCCCAATTTTTGACAGTGTTTCTGATAAATCGAAAACAGTGTTTTCAGAAATCAGATTTCAAAAATATGATAAACTGAATTAAATAAACAAAATTTGAGTAATGACCTTGGACCACTATGACGACCTAGCAGCAGTTATAAAGCAGGTCCATACTCTAAGTAAAATAAATGTTGCTGTACTATTTATAATAGCAAAGAGTGACCAAGATAGAACTTTATTCACATGATGCGCACCCGGCTGTAAGCAGTTTTGTCATTAACTTGACAGTGACAAATCAGTATTGCCACAGATCGTAATCTATATCATATTAAGTACGACCTATAAATAAAATCGAAGAAAATGGTATCTTAAAGTATTCTATTCTTTATTTTTTGGTACATCCCAATTGTAAGCGATCATCCAGTTCTGTGTGTAATCACTGGCAACACACGGATATTTAATTACATTTTGTTAGAATTAGATGGAGATGAAGAAAAACACCGACAAAATAATACAGAAAACCATTTTGCGGGATCTATTTATAGAAACTACCAGAAAGCGTTGGAGCTTAAACTTCTGGCCTTTGAATTTTAAGTCCTTTATTTTGTAAACTATTTAAGACCGCTTAAAACGTGCCAACCCTAATTCCATTGTTTAACGATACCGCACAATATATTGTTAGTACACGTTGTTTTATTCGGTTTTACTTGAATTTACAGAGTACACGATAAACGTATTAACTTTGTTGGAAACTGGAAAAAGTTGAAACATTCTTGAAAAATGTGTTGTACATTGTTTTAAAGAGCACGATTCTTAGTTAGCGCTTTGTTCGCTTAGAATGTTTTATTTGAAACGGTTCTATAAGGAATAACTCGTAAAGCTTAATAAGAATATCCGCGGAGAACCAAAGTTGCTGACATAGCTCAGAGTGTTGCTAGACTTAAGTGGCAATGAGCAGGGTCTCAAGTCAAAAGTCTTTGACCAGTATGTATTGCCAGTGATGACTTATGGCACTGAGACGTGGCCGCTAGCGATGGGCCTCATCAGAAAGCTCAAAGTCACTCGGAGAGCGATGGAGAGGGCTATGCTTGGAGTTTCTGATGAAATCCGCGCAAGAACTAAAGTCATGGGCATAGGTCGAAGAATCGCTAGACTTAAGTGGCAGTGGGCAGGGCACATCGCTCGTAGAACTGACGGCCGATGGGTCCGAAAGGTTCTCGAGTGGCGCCCACGGACTGGAAGACGCAGACGGAGCGACGACCTGGTTAAGGTGGCGGGAACGCGTTGGATGCCGATGGCGCAGCACCGAACTGTTTGGCGAGCCTTGGGGTAGGCCTATGTTCAGCAGTGGACGTCTTTCGGCTGAAGTGATGAATGATGGGCAGGGTACATACAATAGCTCATAGTACCCATGGTCGATGGGGCAGAAAGGTTCCAGAGCGGCAACCGAGAACCAGACAATATGAGTGGGAAGGTCCACAACAAGATGGACCGACGATCTGGTAAAGGCCGCGGGAAACACCAGTTGTGGAACCCTTGGGGGGGGTCCTTGTTCATCAGTTCACGTCTAATGATGATGAAGAAAAAAATGCAAGTTCTATCATCATCATCATCCCAGCCTATATACGTCCCACTGCAGGGCACAGGCCACCTCTCAGAATGAGAGGGCTTGGGCCGTAATTCCCACGCGGGCTCAGTGCGGATTGGGCCCTTCAAACATACCATTGAATTTCCTCACTATGTTTTCCTTCACCGTAAAGCTCATGGTAAATTTCAAATGTAGGTATATTCGCACATAAATTCCGAAAAACTCAGAGGCGCATGCCGAGATTTGAACCCACGACCCTCTGCTTGAGAGGCTATAGGTCAAACCGCTAGACCACCACGGCAAGTTCTATACTTATAGCGAAATCGTTTAAATGACTCTTCGCCCGCGCGGTACAGAGGTTGGGGGGTACGATGACAAAGGGTGCCGAGAGAGGTGCGGGTACCCCCCAGCCCCTGTACCGCGTGGGCGAAGACTCATTTAAACGGTTTAGCAATACATATAAGTGAAAAAGAGTAGGCTATAGCTATAGCTAAACCGCTTAACTGAGTGCATAAGAATAAATAAAAACAGAGTAGAAGGGAATCTCTTTTGACTGCGTCCAAAACGCCGCCATTTATATACCTACTTCCCCCTCACGTCGTTACACCCCTCTGACGTCCAGGCGTATTGCTAGGGTTGCTTACTGTTAAATATTACTTACTCTAAAGATAATATCGCTAAAATATTAAGTTATTATTTACTTTGAAATCATTATTTTATTCTAGTTTTACAAAATATGAGATTTATAAATCATTAGGTACAGTCAAGGATTTTAATTGTCAGGCCACTTGCCACTGTTAGTATTTTAGCCGTGTAATGCAAATCAGCATATATACCAGTATAAACGGCTTCACCCGATTTGCATTACACGGCTAAAATGCGAACGAACAGTGGCAAATAGCCTAACAATTAAAATCCTTGACTGTACGTACCTACAAATTATAGGTAAGTACTTCTAAGTAAGAATTTATTACAAGTGCCATACCAAAAGAAGCCATTTAAGGTGATTTGGCATCGTTTTTGAATTGTTTATACACCCAAATACACCACAATAACTTGACGTCATTAATTGTTATTTGTTTCCAATAAAACGAACGCGCAAACAGTTAACAGCCAAACGCGCGTGCGGCGACGCCGGCCGTGACACCCAGACTGAGTTCTCTCTTAGGTAGTACTCTAATATCGTGACCTTGAGTCCGGCCGGAGCGGGAGTTTCCCTTCTACTCTGTTATTATTTATTCTTATGCTGAGTGCTCGCCTTCGCGGTACATGCGTTGGAGGGTGTAACGACAAAGGGGGCCGAGCGAGGTGCGGGCGGCAGCAAAGAGTATTGTAATATTATATGAACAAGAGTGGCAACTCTATGGTCAAATATGCATGTATGGAAGGTGCTGCCGCCCTACGGCTGCTCAAGAACTAATGTGACGTTTCTATAGATGTATACCTATCTATATCTATATGTTGGTAGTGATGTACAGCTATAGATACGCGTACCTATAGCAATGTATAGTCAAGGATTTTAATTGATAGGCTAATTGCCACTATTCGTATTTTAGCCGTCTAATTCAAATCAGCATATACGAAGTATAAGCGGCTAAACCCGATTTGCATTATACGGCTAAAATACGAACATTGGCAAGTGGCCTATCAATTAAAGTCCTTGACCGTACAATTTGGTACGCCATGGCCATGGCCGATGAATGACAACTGACAAGTTTGACAAGTCAACCAAGATGGCCGCTAATTTAGTTCTTCGGCAAACACCAGAGATCGCTGTAGTCGCATGAAAAGTGATGATATATGTAAGTGTGCCCCCCCTGGGCGGCAGGCACACGAGGCGTGCTTGCCGCCCGCACCTCTCTCGGCACCCTTTGTCGTCATACCCCCAGCCCCTGTACCGCCCGGGCGAGTACTCATTTAAACGGTTTGTTACAACTGTTTCATTTTCAAGCAGCAAAGACTTAGGCAGAAAAATTAAACAGTTAAATTTTAACCTCCTTTGTTGAAAGTGTTTTAAAACTTACAAAACAAACCGGCGCTAGTTAAGCCTGATTACATTGTCACTAGCAAGCAAACAGGTCGAATAAACACCGCCTATTGAATTTTGTACTAACTGAATTACTCATTATCGTAACGATTGCTCGTCGCTACAACGTTACCAATGGATGCAGTGAGTTTTTTGCGAGTTGATCTAAGTTTTTGGTACCTAATAGTAAATTACTGAAGAGACCAGTAAGTAAGCCATACTGGACGAGTACGATTTGAAATCTGAGCCATAGGCGAGTATTTCTATGTACGAGTCCAGTATGGCACTTATGGGTCGCAGCTTGTACACTTTGTATAGCGCTTTTCTCGAAAATAAAACAAAAAACTACAAAGACAAAATATTATGTATCGCAGAGTGATCAAGATGGATCCTCTTACGTGACATTTCATGAGCGAAAGTCGACAGATTGAACAGTGAGACAATAATTTAAAAATAAAACAACTAACAACAATAATAAAGTTTCTGATTGGGGCACACGTAACTTAGTGCAGTTTAACCCCTCCAAAACACAAGTTTGCGTATTTACTGCCAAAAAACGCCCGTTTGTCGCTGCTCCATGCTTCCAAGGATCACCCCTCAACACTTCGGAGAGTGTTGGGATCCTCGGTGTCGATATTTCGAGCGCGGTGCAATTTCGCGATCACCTGGAAGGTAAAACCAAGTCGGCTGCTAAAATGTTGGGCGTGCTTGGCCGCTCTAAGCGATACTTCACTCCAAAGCAGCGGCTTCAGATATATAAGGCCCAGGTTCGGCCAAGGATGGAGTATTGCTCTCATCTCTGGGCTGGCGCACCCCAATATCAGCTGCTTTCACTTGATCGCATACAGCGCAGAGCGTGCCGAGTTGTCGGCAACCCCTCACTCTCCGTTAAACTCGATCCTCTTGCTCTCCGCAGAGACGTTAGCTCCCTTTGCGTGTTCTATAAGATCTACAACGGGGAATGCTCTGAGGAACTCTTTGACCTCATTCCAGCTGCGGGGTTCCATTACAGATCCTCCCGTCGTAAGCGTTCATTTCATCGACATCATGTTGATGAATGGCAGTCTTCGACGGTGCGTTTTAAGCGGTCTTTTTTGCCACGAACTTGCAAAATCTGGAACGAGCTTCCCGCTGGGGTCTTCCCATCGAGTTACGACCTGGGTGCCCTTAAGAGGCGAGTGTACAATTTTCTGCAGGGCCGACAACGCACTGGTATCGCGTAAAGCGCTGCGAGTGTCTATGGACAGTGGTGTTCATTTAACATCAGGTGACCCACTAGTTCGTTTGTCTGGCTTCATTCAAATAAAAAAAAATAAAAAAAACTAACTCAAAAAAACACGAAAATAAAATTCTACTAATTTATTTGAAGTCGGTGCCTTAGCACTAGTCGACAGGAGTGATAGAAGCCATATAAATAGTACCTATGTAGGTAAGGTAAACGAATATCTTCTGAGGCTACGACTGCACTGCCGTGTCATGACAAAACACTGTATCTAAAAAAACACCTATTTTTCAGAAATCGCAAAAAACTTTTGCATTCTTTAATTGGCTACAGAACAGTGAATATTGATCAGATTGCAATAAAATTTGGACAAATCACGGATAATGTGCAACTAGCAGTGGACAAAGAAAAACAATACTTTTTTTTTAACTTTTTACATGAATTTTCAAGCAAAAACGTGTTATGTCGTAATGTGCTTTATCAATAATATATGAGAGTTGCTATAACAAAACACTGTAACGTGATACTTAATGACATTATACTCATATGAAAATGCTACTTTAAATTTAATTTAGTAATATATTGCTAACATCACAATTCATAAAACTAACATTCTCATCTTAATATATTTCTTAGTCTTTAGAAAGGATGATTACCTTGAAGAAGTCCCGACTTACAATAAACAAGGACTTGGACTAATTTATCGTGTGATTGTTGCGACAAAACACTGTAACTCTTGATACTATACTAAGAAAATGTGAGTTTGTTTTGGCAAAACACGGTATCTAGACTATAATACAGTGTTTAGTCTAATCAAGACTCTACGTTTTAAGAGTTACAGTGTAAATTGCACTGACGTTTTTCAATGTTTTTGATAGAAAATCAGTTAGTCTAAGCATGCATATATAGATTAGGGTTCGAATAGTTAATTTAACGGTGTTAGCACAAAACACTGTAACTCGAGTTACAGTGTTTTGTCATGACACGGCAGTGCTGCAAATAGATCAGTAGAAGCTTATTTTGGTGTTTTCACCCGACAGTCGAAGGATATTTGGAGTTGGTTCAATTTTTATTTTTTAACAATTGGCTTCGTTACTCATTGAGCTAGAAAAATAAACATATTTTTAGACGGCTGACGCTTTTAGCTTGCATGTTACTTCCATTCCTCATCTTATTAGATCTGTGTTCTAACCGGATAGACGAGCAAAAACACTCAAAAATCAACCTTAAACATTCGAGAACATCCTGCAGATTTGCACCTGGCTCCATCATGACTGCCCAAACACCCCTACGTCGTTAACTATGTATAAAATTAAATTAACAGAACAAAATATTTCCCCGCCGAATGACGTGCTTTAATGCAAATGTGCATAATTAATGAAGGCGCACATATTCCATGATGCTACTTTAAACAAGAATACATATATTTTCCAGTTAAATATCTTTTATGTAAATTGACGAAATAATCATGGGAAATGCATGTTTTTAATAGAACATGCATGTTTTTGAAATGCGGAGTTATGACTATTTACAATTAGCTGTTGTTGCAAGGTTGAATTTAGATTATCTCTAGAAGGTAAAAGTTTTGAAGTAGCTTGTTTAAATAGGGTACATTATAAGCAGGCGCAGGGCCGATCTGTTTGACGAGCCTTGCGGGGGAGGCCTATGTTTATATATTTCGACTGAAATGATGATGATGACATTATAAGCACTAAGTAAGTATATTATTACTAGCTGTTGCCCGCGACTCCGTCCGCGTAGAATAGGGGTATAAAAAATAGTCTACGACCTATTCTCAGACCTTCCGAACATAGAGAAAAGAAAATTATAAAAATCGGTCAAGCCGTTTCGGACGAGTTTGATAACAAACACCGTGACACGAGATTATAAAATATGAGACTAGCTGTTGCCCGCGTTTCCGTCTGCGAAGGGTAGGTATACAAAACATAGCCTACGACCTATTCTCAGACCTTCCGGCCATAGAGAAAAAAAAATTATAAAAATCGGTCAAGCCGTTTTGGAGGAATTAGACGAAATCATCATCATCATCATCCCAGCCTATATACATTCCACTGCATCGGTCTCCTCTAAGAATGAGAGGGCTTGGGCTGTAGTTCCCACGCGAGCCCAGTGCGGATTGGGAAGTTCACATACTCCATTGAATTTCTTCTCAGGTTTATACAGGTTTTCTCATGATGTTTTCCTTCACCGTGAAGCTCATGGTAAATTTCAAAGTAATTTCGCACATAAATTTCGAAAAACTCAGAGGTGCGAGCCCGGACTCAAACCCAGGACCCTCTGCTTGAGAGACCATAAACGAAATGTTTCATTGGTATCGTAATTACCGTATAAATACGCTCAGTTTCGACGTTCCCGCCGCAAATGCTATTTACATAACCTCGTGCATTCGGAATTATAGCTTAAGGTTTAAATTCGCCATTTTGAATTCGATTCATTAATATTTAAAGAAATTCAAAATAGGTACACGCTGAAATTATTTGTTTAAATGTATGTTTTAATGAGCTCGAGGAAGAGAAAATTGAGTCAGTCGAGCGAATCGAGTATATATAATTAAAGTTAAATTACTTACCTATAACTGACTAGGTTAAACTCGTGGCTATGCTTCCGTGGTACAAAAGAAAATGTCTCCTCCAGAACAAAAACCAAAGGCCATGGCATATCAAAATTAAAATATTCTGGCATATTTTTGGTTTTGCTTTCGTTATAGGGAACGTGCAGAAACTATAGGCGGCAGCTCTAATGCGACAGAAGAGACACTATGCGGACAGTAAAAGAAACTTATCAGGGTAAAACATTCAAATTGGTGGCACTAGTCGGCAGCACCGTCTACGTGCACGTTCCTAATAGGGAATGTGCAGAAACTATAGGCGGCAGCACTAATGCGACAGATGAGACACTGTGCGGACAGTAAAACAAACTTATCAGGGTAAAACATTCAAATTGGTGGCACCAGTCGGCAGCACCGTCTACGTGCACGTTCCTAATAGGGATTGTGCAGAAACTATAGGCGGCAGCACTAATGCGACAGAAGAGTCACTATGCGGACAGTAAAAGAAACTTATCAGGGTAAAACATTCAAATTGGTGGCACCAGTCGGCAGCACCGTCTACGTGCACGTTTCTAATAGGGAATGTGCAGAAACTATAGGCGGCAGCACTAATGCGACAGAAGAGACACTGTGCGGACAGTAAAAGAAATTTATCAGGGTAAAACATTCAAATTGGTGGCACCAGTCGGCAGCACCGTCTACGTGCACGTTCCTAATAGGGAATGTGCAGAAACTATAGGCGGCAGCACTAATGCGACAGAAGAGACACTATGCGGACAGTAAAAGAAACTTATCAGGGTAAAACATTCAAATTGGTGGCACCAGTCGGCAGCACCGTCTACGTGCACGTTCCTAATAGGGAATGTGCAGAAACTATAGGCGGCAGCACTAATGCGACAGAAGAGACACTGTGCGGACAGTAAAACAAACTTATCAGGGTAAAACATTCAAATTGGTGGCACCAGTCGGCAGCACCGTCTACGTGCACGTTCCTAATAGGGAATGTGCAGAAACTATAGGCGGCAGCACTAATGCGACAGAAGAGACACTGTGCGGACAGTAAAACAAACTTATCAGGGTAAAATATTCAAATTGGTGGCACCAGTCGGCAGCACCGTCTACGTGCACGTTCCTAATAGGGAATGTGCAGAAACTATAGGCGGCAGCACTAATGCGACAGAAGAGACACTATGCGGACAGTAAAAGAAACTTATCAGGGTAAAACATTCAAGTTTTTTCTTTATTTCTTTCTTTCAAATTGATGGCAGCGCCGTCTATGTGCACGTTCCCTATTGGTTTATTCATACGTGTCCGAGCAGCAGCAGCAGCAGCACCACACGTGAGGGCTACGCGTCGTTTAGCAGTCAGAAAATTCCGTGTAATTGTATCTGGTCTATTGATTATGTGATTTAAGAACGTAACTAATCTAATCTTTCTTATTTATATCTATGAATGCCCAGTAGGTAATTTTATAATGTACTTATTTAAACAAAAAAATTCTAATATATAAAAATCTCGTGTCACGGTGTTTGTTATCGATTATCGAACTCCTCCGAAGCGGCTTGACTGATTTTTAAAAAACTTTTTTTTCTATATTCGATAGGTCTGAGAATATTTCGTAGGCTATTTTTTATACTAATGAACTAAAACAATTACTTTGCTCACCCGCGGGTCGCGGGTGAGCAAAGTAATTGTTTTAGTTCATTAATATGGACCTCCGCAAAGTAACGCCTGATTCAATAAATTATTTTTTATACCCCTAGTCTTCGCAGACGGAGTCGCGGGCAACAGCTAGTAAGTATACAAGAATTAGTCGTCTAAAGGTATTAAAATATAAATAGAACCCCCTTTTGTGGAAGAGAAGTGCGCCCTTACAGTCAAAAGTAACCAATTAAATTCAGCTCACAACATAATGCTGATATCGAAATTAATAATGAAATGGTTCGTACAAGGAGCTTCGAAGTCTCAATGAATAAATTTGATCCCACAGTGTTATTTTGGATAACAATTTCATTTTCCCTGATTGCTCCCGTCCTGTCCTGGAATAGTAATGAGATTTTGTTTGCATACGGTTTTAGGGTTCCGTGTTCAATGGTGTCAATGGGACCTTCACAAAAGCTCCGTTGCCATCTATCACAGAGCTGTTTCTTTAAGATGTGTAATAAATATGACAATTCACATCAACAGACCTAACCTCAAAGTAAGCAAAGCTGTTATGGGTACTAAGCAACGGATATACATACTTATATAGATAAATATATATTTAAATACATTTTAAACTCCCAAGACTAGAGAACAAATATTCGTATTTTTCATACAAATATCTACCTTCTTTCAAACAAATATCTAGGTTCTCTGACCACTAGGCCATTTTGGTCGTCGAATAGGATATCAAATTAGAACCAGGCCTTGAAATACCGGTAGTTTCCTTTTTCAGAACCGGTATCATGGCCTTATACCAGGAACTGGTATGAATCTCGGTACCTGTATCGGGGTACCGGTACCGGGATACATGATACTGATACATTGATAACCGGTAAATTGATGAAATTTACCGGTTTTAACAAGGTAAAATACCGGTACTACTCGAAAGTTCACGTAAAGCGAATGAGAGAGAAAGAAAACACAATAAGTTATCTACACACATCGCGAGTTTTCCCATAAAAACAAGAACCTCTCACTCTCTCACAAACGGCAACGTCACATACAGTACAAAACAATAACTCTTTATTGTACACCACAGATAATACAATATAGAAAAACAAGTACATGAAAGAATATATAAGGTAAGCAATGGGCAGCCTTATCGCTTCCAAGCGATGTCTTCCAAGGCGGAATTTTAAACCTGATACAAAATATGTGTACGGTTAATTTTTTTTTTTTTTTTTTTTTTTTTTATTTTATTCAAGAAACAAACAGTCGTTTACAAAATATTTCTTAATATCTAATGCTTATAAATAGACCTGGAGTTTCCTTAAAGTACATACGGTATGTGTACTAATAAAATTACATTGTAAAAGAATAATTTTGAACATAAATAGTTATAATATTCCAAAAACAAGAAAAATAAACATGAAAGTAGAAAAATGATAGTGGCTACCAGAAAACTTTTTTTATAGCGGAAATATTGCAATTGAACGGGTCAATATTTTTAAGTTTTTCATTGTCATTGAATAGCTTACACGCACGCCTCAAGAAAGTGTTTTGTGCATAACGCGTTCTATACTGGGGGATTGAAAACAATTTTTTTTTCCGACACTGACGCTGACGTCTATTGGGGACTCTTAAATGAATTTGATGAAGTAGGGAGGGGGAATTTAAAATATTATTCAAAATTTTATAGAACAGAACTGAGTCTGCGCAATCTCGGCGGTCACTAAGCGATTGGATTTTATGGTGAACAAGTGAGTCCTTATAGCTAATATGCGTATAGCCAGTTCTATAGTCAAGAGCTTTTACAAACTTCTTCTGCAGCTTCTCGATCCTTTCAATGTCTATAGAGTAATAGGGTTTCCAGACGACGCTGGCAAATTCGAGATTACTACGAACGAAACTATTATAAAGAATTTTATAAGTTAGACTATTTTTAAACGGTTTGCCTACGCGCAGTATAAAGCCTAGTTGTTTATATGCCTTTCTCATAATTGAATCTAAATGGGGTTTGAATGAAAGTTTAGAATCCATTATGACACCAAGGTCACGAATTTGTGTTACTCTACTCAGAAGACTGTTACATAAGGTGTATCCAAAGGTAAGGTTGTTATATTTCTTTTCTGAAAAACTAATGATGAAACATTTATTTAAGTTTAAAAATAATTTGTTATCTGTACAAAACAGTTCAAAATTGACTAAATCATCTTGCAGCATGTAACAGTCTTCTAAGGATTTGATGGTTTTATAAATTTTTGTGTCATCTGCATATAGCAAGACATTTGAATTTTTAATATATTTGTCAATGTCATTTATAAAAAGTGTAAATAATAAGGGTCCTAGGTGCGACCCCTGGGGTACTCCGGAGCTGATTGACTTATATTCTGAGGCATAACCATATAATACTACGCACTGGCTTCGATTCTCGATGTATGATTTGATCCACCGGAATAAATCACCATGAATGCCTAGGCGCCAAAGCTTAAGTAGAAGCGTGTTATGGCAAATTTTGTCAAATGCCTTTGCAAAATCTGTGTACACGGCATCAACACAAGCACCTTTATCCATCGCGACTCGGATATCGTCACTAAAAGTTAATAAATTAGTGTCCACCGATCGACCTCTGAAGAAGCCATGTTGATTTGGACTCATGTGATTTTTAAATACTAGAGAAACTTGGTCTGTAACTATTATTTCCAAAATCTTACTGAATTGACATAATTTAGAGATAGGCCTGTACTTTTCAACGTCCCGACTAACTGAGCCTTTAGGTATAGGGGTGACAAAAGCTTTTTTCCAAATGTCCGGAACACAGCCATATTTGATGGATTTATTAAAAATAATAGTAAGAGGGGACGCTAAATTAGAGGAACATCTCTTAATGAAAACAGGATGAATACCGTCAGGACCCGCACCTTTATTAACATTAATTGCATTTAATAACTTAAGAACGGTGATACGATTTACCTCAATACTACCTATATCAATTAAAGGTTCACAGGGGGGTGTTAAACTGAAATAATCAAAGTGTTGATTATCACTCGATTTCTCAAAAACTGAGTGAAAGTGATCATTAAACCAATTACATATTTCTTCACCATCAGAAGTAGTATGACCTTTATAATTCATATTATATTCATATATTGGGCACAATATACCCATACACGTTTAACAACCATTAGAGAATTAGAACTACAGAAGAGGTATTTTTCGGTGCTAATACCGGTATTTTTTTTACCGCTTCACTAACAAAGCTAACCTATAAATACCGGTATGTTACAGCTATATTCGGGGTGGTAGGAAATTATATGGAACCCTTCATGCGCGAGTCCAACTCACACTAGGCCTGTTTTTCTTTATTCTGGGCACATTTTTTAGACGTCGTTTTAATGTGTTTGGGTAGGCTAGTCTGGTTCAGGAGACTGTTGACACAAAAAGATAACAAAAGGACAAATAATTATGGCCCATACACCAATCGTCGCTTAATTTGTTTCAGGAAAAAAGGTGCACTCTGATTGGCTGGCCCAAGGTCAAAGACAAACAAAGGTAAAGTAGTGGTTTTATACTTTTTCGTTTTGTTGTTTGTTTTGTCTTATGTAGAATTTACATAATTGTATATACATTCCACATACATACTAGTTTACGATATCAATGTTTAGCCATCGCATTGTTTTGTGAATTATCCAAAGAGTGTCAACGGAACCCTGTTACTGAGGCTCCGCTGTCTGTCTGTGCGTCTTTCACACAGCTCTATCTCTTGAACCGTAATAGTTAGACACTTGTTTTCACCGATTATATATTACTGTGGCCGCTATAACAACAAATACTAAAAATAAAATTTAATTTAAAATTAAAGGGGGTCGTCATACAAGAAACGTGTTTTTTTTAGCGTTCTTTGTTTGCTAGGCGTTGTTAGGCGATCCTATGCTGTTCGGATGTTTACCTACCTATTAGTTTGCGATTTTAGTGCTTACATTTCGGTAATTTTTTACTGAACTCTTTTTAAAACATTGTACGGAGAAACGGAACCCTTTATGTACGAGTCCGACTCGCACTTGACCGCATTTTTTAACTAGTAGCATGCGGCCGCGCGTTACAAATATGTACACGAGAAATATTTTTAGTCCTAATTCATATCCCAAAAACTAAAAAAAAGCAACAAACCCATCCTATTTCAAAAATAATGATAGAAATTTAATAACCATGTCCAACCTCATGAACCAACCAATCACGTTTAGTAAATCAAAAACCAGTTTTATCTGGCCTAGTCCAGTCAAACGGCGCCTTAACAGGCCGTTCACAACTGCAAGTAACTGAGAGTAATTTATAATACATTGCGTGTTAGAAACTTACAGCGATACGGCGAGGGTTTTGGCCGTGCAATGGACTGAGAATTCGTGGAAATGTCGTTTAGTCGTGGTACCGTAATCTGTCGTTTTCGTGGCCATACTCACAAATTACCGAAGGGTGCAAACGACCTGCCCTAAGGCGGTGTTCACGTTGTGTAAATAGCAAAATTATTTATTTATTTAATTTCGGGGGTTCATAAATTCGGTGATGTACTATTTGTACTGTAGTAACTTTGGTCGCAAGTTGAACTGATAAGTGTTTTTTTTCTTAGTTTCCTTTGATCAGAAAGGTTTAGGCACTTAAAATATCATTGGGTTTGCAAATCATTTGGTTAAATCTGCAGAAAAATGCGCAAGTTTTAACACGTAGATTTTTAAACATTGACTAATAAATATAAATGTGAAAGTGTCAGTCTCTTTGTAACCTCTTTACGCTTAACCGCTGAAGCGATTTAAATTAAATTTGGTGTTTGAATTCTTGGGGACGACATAGGATAGTTTTTATCCTGTAAAATTTCATAATTTTCGCGGGATAGGGATAGACGAATTCCTCGCAGATGGAGTCGAAGGCAACAGCTAGTTTTTGATAATGACTATAAAGCTAGACTCGGAATCTTAAATTACAGTAGCAAATAAATATGATAATAGTTATGATAATGGGTAATTTAATATGGAAAATCAATTATTAATTTACAAAATCTAATCATAATTATATATAAATTACGTGTCACGTTGTTTGTCTGCGATGGACTCCTAAACTACTTATTTGCACACCGTGTGCAGTTTGATCCAACTTGAGAGATAGGATAGCTTAAAAACACAAAAAAAAACACAATACAATTTATACTCGCAATATTGTTTTATTGCAAATTATTTGCTTCTCCGGATCACATTTGGGGTGTGGAGTGCGGGGGGGGGGGGAGTTGCGGGGTGTGGGGGTATGAAAGGGGGATATATAATACGTGCATAATTATAGTTGCACCCGTGCGAAGCCGGGACGGATCGTAATTAGATTATAAAGCTGAAGAGTTTGTTTGATTGAACGCGCTAATCTCAGGAATTAACGCGGACGAAGTCGCGGGCACCTGCTATTATAATTATAATTTCTAACATTATGTATAATTTGAACATATTGATATTGACGTATTGACGGACGTACGATATTAATAATTATTTACATTAACTTTCACATGCCTGATGGCCGAACATATCTGGATAATAATAATTATGCTAACACCCTTTTCACCCGTCTGTCGAAGGAGTTAATGTTTTTCGAGCGTACGTATTTATGTATGTATGTATCATTCTTTGGCACGCCCTGCAGCCTAAACGGCTCAATGGATTTTAAAGTGTGAGATGTCAATAGATTCGTGTCAGTTTCGCGAGTGACATAGGATATATATTTTCCCGGAATTTCTATAGGAATGGGAATTATATGGGTTTTTTTCAGCTTGTATTGAAAGTAAGCTCTGTAAATAAACTGTTATTCATTTATACAAAAAAGCTTAACTTTTTTTAGAAAAAATCAAAGTTTGTGTTTTTATTTTTGCCGTAAATAAAATGACCAATGTAAAGTTATCTTTACAGGTTGTCCAGTGGTCAGAAACGGCATGTTTGCCGCCCGCACAGTTTTATTAGCGCGTAGCGACGTTAACGGCTAACAATGGCCGCTGGTAATGACTGTTTTACGTTCCTACGCCGGATTTTACTTATCTCCAGGTTATGTATGTCATGATTGAAAATCTCCTCTTTACGGTTTTAAGTGTTACTTTTTTTTAAAGTCACCGTTATAGCTCGAAGAATCGCCAGATTCAAGTGGCAGTCGATAGGGCACATCGCTCGTAGAACTGATGGTCGATGGGGCAAAAAGGTTATCTAGTGGCGTCCACGGACCGGAAGACGCAGTGTGGGTAGGCCTCCAACAAGATAGAGCGACGACCTGTTAAGGTTGCGGGATTGCGTTGAGTGCGGATAGCACGGGCCGATTTGTTTGGCTAGCCTTGGGGGAGGTCTATGTTCAACTGAACAGTGGACGTCTTTCGGCTGAAATGATGATGATGATGATGAAGATTTTTTATAAGGGTCATACACAGTGTAAGCGTAAGAAACAAGAGTTGTCTCTTCTGTTTACAAAGACCCCAACGCAATTACTTGTTTGAAAATAAAGTAAATCCCCATCATGTATCTAAGATACCTCCCACAGCTAACAAAAGAGCTGTTAACTTTGAAACGACTGAACCAATTTTGATGAGACATGTCTAAGAACCATCGCCAACAAACCTGCTTTTAAATAAAAAACCGCATCCAAATCGGTTCATCCGTTTAGGAGCTATGATGCCACAGACAGACGCGAAGACAAATTTTATCACACTTATTTTAAAAATTGAGTTATGGGTCATACACTGTGTAAGAATTTAAGAAACAAAAGTTCTTTTTCCTGTGGACATCAAATTAGCGACTCCGAGTCAGCAAACTTATACTCCATTTAATTTAGAATTATAAACCACAACAACACTATATTGCGGCTCGTGAACTGTAATCTCTTTACAATATGTACTAGTGTAACAATTTACAACACGCAAATAAAGTGGCATTAAAACAATTTTATTTTGCGGCTCCCAGACTATTGTACTGTACTACTTGCTAGGTAAGAAGTAGTTGACGAGCCGCAATATAGCGATGTTGGGGTTTTCAATTCTAAATTAAATGAAGTATAAGATTTATTTTTCATTGGGCCGAGAGTTGGCCAGGCGTCTCATGCGCCGATGTAGACTTGACTAAAAATTTTGGCTATGGACCCTTAACTTTTGCCATATCCACAGGAGAGACATGAATAAAAAAAAGCCGAGCCTGTAAAGTAAAATTACATAAAGTTTACCACTGACAGATGGTTTGCCTTCATTTCATATTCAACTTTAACGACCTACAAATAAAGCCAATTTTAGAATACTGTTACCCACGTTTGCAGATTTTGTAATAGTCTCTTTATTTGTATGGTGTTAAAGTTGGAAATGAAATGAAGGCAAACCATCTGTCAGTGGTAAACTAAAAGTAAACTTATTGTATCTTGGTGGCCTGCGAGTGTGATTAACAGGATTAACTAAAGTGTTATTACTTAATATATCAAACTAAATACAAACTGAAAAATGAATGCACAGAAAACCCCAGAAAAAAGACCAGCGCTGGGAATTGAACCCAGGTCCTCAGCATTCCGTGCTGCGAGCTAAACCCCTACGCCATATGCATCACACATCTCAGCTTGCTTAATCTAATCGCTTATATTGCAGCGACTTATTGCTGGTCTTTTTTCTGGGTTTTTCTGTGCATCCATGTTTCAGTTTATATTTAGTTTGATATAATTATATGGACTTTACGGGATAACCGACTGACCGTAAAAGTAAAATATTTGGAGTTGAAAAATAAAAATACAAAAAGACTCCAAAAAAACAATCTTGTTATTACTTAAACAAATAAATATTGCAATTTCAATAAAAACTCGTAAAAATACCCCATGAAATAAATAGGGTTATTAAAAAATCTGTCAGCAAATAAAAACACAGTAAAATTATTAAAAATAGCATTCCATCCCAAAAATAAAGCCTATTTTAATGAAAACCTAAGAAAAGCCATAAAAAGCCTTAGACATCCATAATCACGCCATCGTCGGACCGGAGTTAACACCATGGTATTTATCGAACATAAAAAGGGGGTAGTTTTCCCTTCCTCGAGGGTTGAGGGTGCGCTTAAGGAGATTAACCGGTGCTGTAATGATGTGATAAAAGATGGGCTACATTTAATTGGGTTGAGCGTATTAAATTATCTTTTTCTGTGTAAAATACCAAGCAGAGCATTTTGAAGTTTTTTGTCGAAAATAATCAAATCAGTATGCTTAGTTAGTATAAGTATTACTTCACCAAATACTTCTCGATCGCGTTTACGTTACAACTTACAGCATTTTTAGCAATCTTACTTTTACTTACTTTGCTAGCTAACAAACTCATGGTTCACGACAGTGAATTCGCATAATAACTAGTTATTATTCGCCCGCGATTAGAAAGGGATCGGAGTTGACAGTAATACTATATGCTTACGTCAAAATATGTATGAAATGACAGTTTTGACAGTCCCATTCTGATTGCGGTTTGATAATATTGATAGAGATTAAGAGCGTGTTTTTTTAAAGTGTTACATGACATTGTTGATGGCCTGTGTCATTAAGTTGGGCCACCAAAAAAGTATTTATGTTACTAACACATCGCTAGTTTCCGTAAAAGGAGTAATAAACACGCACACACATATAGTAAACTTTCTCATTTACAATATTAGTACGAATTCACTCATCAGCAGAACAATTTAACTGTTTGCGAACCCCAGACTTCAAGCCCGCATGAGAGTTATAAGCTCATCAGGACCCGTACCCCGTCAGTGTAGCACGCAAATAGATCTTGCCAACATCATTACTGCACTCAAGGATTTATTAACTTATTAAATAAAAAAACAGCCAAGAGCGAGTCGGGCTCGTAGGTACATGAAGGGTTCCGTATCTTCGTACAATGTTTAAAAAAAAACAGTAAAAAATCACTAAGCAGTGACAGACGGACGGACGGGCAGACAGACAGCGGAGTCTCAGTAATAGGGGTGTGTATTACAATACCGAAGTATGAAAGACCGAATGTATTAAAACATCGAATAGTTCAAAAGACCGACACGATTTTTTTCTGAAACCGTAAACTTCTCAGAATTTATTAAAACGGCATCATACAGAACCGATTAGGTCAGGTTAGGTTAGTTTTATAACAATCTTAAAAAGTTAACGGTTTCAGAAAAAAATCGTGTCGGTCTTTTGACCCATTCGATGTTTTAATACATTCGGTTTTTTGTACTTCGGTATTGTAATACATACCCCAGTAATAGGGTCCCGTTGACACCCTTTGTGTACGGAACCCTAAAACACAGCAAGCTAAATTCGCACATTGTACGCCAGTGAAAAAAAATAATGATGTGTGTGAAGTTTCCAATTCACACTGGGCACGCGTGGAAACTACAGCCCAAGCGCTCTCACTATGAGAGGAGGCCTGTGGCCTGCATCTGCAGTAGGACGTTTGTTGAAGATGTTTGTTGTATCGTAAATTCCAGATTCCAGAATTCCAGATTTCGTAAGTATCACAGAGACAGGCCTAATTCATAATTAATTTATTGCATAATCATAATAATAATCATGCCGTACATAAGATCTTAAATAATAAATAGTATCCAGACATGAACCCTGATGGGCACAGCAATTTATAATACATCTTTATATCACTATATTTATACTAAGTTCTTACACTACCTAAGTACATTATAAATGTTTCATTATTTTTTAAGCGAAATACAATTAATATTTAATCAGGTCAATGATTCAGTTTAAGTACATGTCATATCATTCATAAATTCCTCTATTGAGTAGTAACATTTATTGATTAAAAATTCTCTTAGTTTTCTTTTAAATACGTTGTCTCTCTTTTCGGCTTTTATTGAATCGGGTATTTTATTTGCTATTAATATACATCTACAATAAGGACCATTTTTGTACATTGCTAATTTTGATAATTGAAAGGCGCCTTGAGAATGCTTGGAAGAGCTACTGGTCCATGAAGGAACACATGAAGGGCAGCCTTCCAACGACACTGAAGCGCAAACTCGTCGACACGTGTATCTTGCCCGTCCTGACCTATGGTGCACAGACATGGTCTTTGACTGAGAATCAGAAATCCAGACTGAAGGTTTGCCAACGAGCTATGGAGCGCAGCATGTTGGGTGTGAAGAGCATCGATCGTATTCGGAACACCACTTTGCGCTCCAGAACTCGAATAGCCGACGTGGGAAAAAAGACCGCCAAGCTCAAATGGGATTGGGCTGGGCATGTGTGCCGGATGCATCCTCAAAGGTGGGCGCACTCAGCCACGTGGTGGGTGCCGCACGACGGTTACCGACGGCGAGGCAGGCCCAGGCGCAGATGGCGAGACGACCTGGACGCAGAATTAAACGATTGGCCAGATTTCGCTCAGGACAGGGAGCTGTGGAGGACCAGAGGGGTGGCCTTTGCCCAGCAGTGGGACACAATTATAGGCTAGTAAAAAAAAAAAAAAAAAATTTCAATTTATTTTCATTTCGCCTTCTTTGTGATGTAACTACCTTCTTTGTAAACAAATGTGAATTTTTCCTAACAAAGATAGCCGCTTCTAACATGTACAGGGAAGGTAATGTTAGAATCTGTAGTTGAGTGAAATGTGGGTGGACGGCAACTATGTGGCATCCGTGTGTTAGTTAAGATGCGGATGCACTTCTTCTGCATCACAAACAGTTGGTGAGCATCAGTACTGGCCCCCCAAAGTGGCCTACCTACAAGGCCTCCAACAATATGGAGCGACGACGACGAAGTTACGGGAACGTGTTCAATTCAATTTCATTTATTGCACATAATGGTATTACAGATGGTTTTTTGGCTTAAGCTAGGATCACATTATGTACCCTGTTGGGCGCTGCAATTAAGTTTATTATTGTTAGTAGTAAATCAGTTCTTATATTATGATTAGTGACATGCATTATAATTATTACAAATTCAAAATTTACATTGCTTATATTCTAGTTTTATTTCTTAGTGTACCTACATGAATTATAATTATATTCAAAATTTACATTGCTTATATTCTAGTTTTATTTCTTGGTGTAAGTGACATTATAAATTGTCTTCAAAAAATTATTTGATGTGGTAGTATGCTTTATTAATTAAAAAATGTTTCAATTGACTTATAAAAAAATCGATCCGTTTCTTCCTCCTTCAGTTGTTCAGGTAATTTATTATAAATTTTAATTGACATAACTAGAGCGCCAGTTGAGTATAGTTTGAGCTTTGAGGGTGGTAGCATTAATTTGTTTCTATATCGCATAGCATAGCATGGCTTTCAGTACTTTTTCTCGCTTGGTGTAGAATTCAGGATGATTTCGAACGAAATTACATACTTCTAATATATATTATATACATGGTAGTGTGAGTATTTTGTGTGCTATAAAGTGAGGTTGGCAACTGTCTGTTTGTTTAATATTTACTAATATTCTGATCATCTTTTTTTGTGTTGGATGTGGATGGCGCGGCACCGACTTGTTTGGCGAGCCTTAGGAGAGGCCTATGTTCAGCAGAAAATATATGAAAGCCGTCTTTCGGCTGAAAAGATGATGTTGACTGTCTCACTGTGCCACAGCGCTTTCAGTTCGCTACGGCTCCTTCTCCGTCTTTGTTTTAACTGCCATCCAATTCTTTTAAATCGCCAATTAAGTGAGGCAATAACCGACCGCAAAACTCCTCAGCGAACCACATAAACTACCTTTTATCTCTCGTACTTTCTAGAAAAATGATAAAGACCATCCCAGTGCCACTTTTTGTCTGAAACAATTTCACCCAATCGCTACAAAGGATACCAGCCCCTATTTTCAAAGCGTTAAGGTCCGTCGCAATTTTTTCGTGCACGACACCGTTTTAAGATTCCGAACCGAGCACTTTATCGAGTATTGGCTATAATATCCACTTAAGTTTCTTTTATAAAGTTAGCAGCACTTGTAAAAAGTCAGTGGAGTCTCCGGGGTGTATTATTTGCTCGGTGACTCGAAATGTAATCGAATCGGTGGTGTATAAAGTTTGGCTTTGTATTTTTGCGATCATGTGCCAGGAAATACAACTCAAAATTTTATTTCTCGGATTAAAACATAATTTTCTCATTTACATCAAAAAGTGTATTCTTTTCTTTTCATGTCATTGTAAAAACTTGCCTGGAAGATGTCGCTCCCAAGCGATAAGATCGCCTATTGCTTACCTTGGGTATGTATTACAATAACGAAGTACGAAAGACCGAATGTATTAAAACATCGAATGGGTCAAAAGACCGACACGATTTTTTTCTGAGACCGTTAATTTTTTAAGATTGTTATAAAACAAACCTAACCTAACCTAATGGGTTCTGTATGATGCCGTTTTAATAAATTCTGAAAAGTTTACGGTTTCAGAAAAAAATCGTGTCGGTCTTTTGACCCATTCGATGTTTTAATACATTCGGTCTTTCGTACTTCGGTATTGTAAAACACACCCGCTTACCTTATATATTTTCTATGTGTACTTGTTTTACTGTATTTTTTATATTATCATCATTATAATTTCAGCCGTAGGACGTCCACTACTGGACATAGGCCCTCCTTATTGATACCCAATCACTACGGTTGAAAATGGCTTGAATCCACCTTGAACCTGCGGGCTTTCAGCTATGTTTTCTCTACATTTTGTACAGTAAAAAAATATTTTATTGTGTAACTCAACACATAAGTACTTATTAAAGAAAAAAATACAAAACCAAACCAAACGAGCCAAAATCGCAAAACAACTTTGGAATCAGCTCGCAGCGGCATTATTCCCGGACCGGTACTAGTTGTGGTCTTCAAAAAACGAGCCTACTCTTCTTTCCTCAAAGGGCCGGTAACGCATCCGTAACTCGGCTTGTGTTGTGGGTGTCCATGGGCGGTGGTGATTGCTTTTCATCAGGATACTCGCTTACTTGTTTTCCCCCTATCATACACAAAAAAAAACTTTTTTATGAGTCAAACTTCATTACAAATTTAATAAACATGATCGTGTCCTTGATTTCGAGCTCATCTCTGTTCTTAAATAATCTATTATATTGGTATTTTTACATTTTACGTTCTCCTCGCCACAGTATCCGACAAGCATACCATCCAAATGTGGTTTAATCATGGCCCTTGTCCATTCAAATGCTACATAAATCATTGAGCAAAACAACGAAGACTTGTGCTATGCCAAATTCCCGAACGCGAGAAGCACTCGACAAAACCAGTGGCACCAGACGTTGCGAGTGCACTTCGTCTATGATTTATCGCACAAGATGTCGTAATAACCCCCCGCCGATTTCATAAATCACCAGGTTATCTTAACTCCTCGATATTTGAAGAAGTGTTGGTAAAGTCTTAGTATTTTTGTTTCATAAAAACTGTTCAATATTTTAGTAGTTTTCTGTAGATAAAACTGCCGTTTATTTTATGTTGCTTTGTAAACTTTGTTAGGTAGGTACTAAAGCCATGTGCCTATGTAGGTATGGTAAGTGTGAGTACATTGACCAATTAAATGAAAGAACATATTTCGGAGTCTCTGTTGCCTACAATATTATTACGAAGAACATTACGTTTATCGTTATACTCGTACAGCGAGACATAATAATAATATGCAATTTTAGAGGATAAAACTATCATTTTGTCCTTCCTAGGGCCTCTACATCTCCATACAAAGTTTCGTCTAAACCGGTTCAGCGGTTTCAGTTTCGGTCAGAATTCGTTTCTATTATTATTGGTCATGTACGGTCAAATGCAAAAATATCTATGCCATTACTCATAAGGTTGATGTTTACATATTTTGACGCGATGACTATATAATATATTAATGCTTTCGACTGTACCAGAAGAAGCAGCGTGTGTGTGTATGCCCCCAGAATGATGTTCTGGTAAAGGCTGCATGAGAGAGAGAAAGATATTTATAAATACAAAATTAAATTATAGCTAGATCGTTTAAATGAGTCCTCGCTCGCGGGGTACAGAGGCGCGGGGGTAGACGACAAAGGGGGCGAGAGAGGTGCGGGCGGCGAGCGCCCGTGTGCCTGTCGCCCGCACCTCTCTCGCCCCCTTTGTCGTCTACCCCCGCGCCTCCGTACCCCGCAAAACATCCTCATTTAAACGTTAGCTATAGCACACGGCGGACACGACGCACAAAACATGCGTTCCTGAATCCACACAAGCACGACGACGTCTGTACACGCGTCAATGTGTGCGTAAGATGCACAGGGCTGACTATCGCAAAAAGAGATAGAAAGAGATAGCTGCGGAAAGTGAATGCCGCGCCGTTCGTTGAGCGCGAGCAACATTGTAATGTAAAATAAAATGAGTAGGTAATCTAATTATCGTAGTACATAAAATTAAACTTATCGTTTGTCTAAATTAAGTGTTTAAAAATAAGTGAATGAGTGTATACCTAATTCATTTTGTAAAGACAATTAGAGAATGTAATTGTAGATATTGATAGGAAATAATTAACAAATTAATTTCACTAATACCTACCTACTAATATAAGTCTATTTATAAATTATAGGTAACAAACTTTTAAACCTACTTTCCCTAGTTACTAATGTTACATGTTGCTAATTGAAGTTGGTTATCTACCTTCTTTCGTCCTTCGGAAATCGAAAAAAACTCCTTTCCTTGTCTTTGGTTGATGCCAAACACCCATACAATGCACAATATATTCCCATTTCGCAAAAGTTTAGTGCCGTGCGGCCACGGACCAGTTGGTCCGTGCGTGCGGCCGACACGCATCGCGTCGCGCACCCGACTGGTTTCTGGCGGTTTCCGGCTATCTGCGCCTTGAGAGGTGGGGTAATTCGAATCGGTGCGGGGCGGACCGTTTCCATTCTGTACGTCAGTACTGTTATATATTCTGTGGCTATAGTTAGATGCGGACAACGCTACGTCTGATGCGCATTTACCAATTTGTAGTGATCCTTAGGGGAGGCGCAGTGGACGTCTTTCGGCTGCTGATGATGTTGATAACGATGACTTTCCTAGAAAATTAGCACTAAATATTTCCAAATCAAAAACGATTCACGAAACACTTAAAGGAAACGCGAATAACAACATAAATATTAATGAATGAGAGATCGACGATGATTCACACAGAATTTATGGTCCAAAATAACAATTCATGTTTTGTTTATTTGCTCGTAAATAAACAAGTGTACTTAATGGCGTTTTCATGAGATGGGTATTTGGTTGCTGGTTTTCGCATTATAATATGATCGTTTTGTTGGATCTATTTTGATGCATTTCGCTTAGCGAACTACGTGAGATTTATGTACTGTATTTATTTTTCAAAACTGAATTGTTCGGTGTGTTAGATTGAAATTTTGCATCATGAGTTTCATGAGTTGTCAGATAGGTATTTGTGTAACTATTGTATGATTTTGTTAGTAAATTTTAAGTATTACGGAATGGAGCATCGAGACAAACGAGTATGGTTTAACGATGGTTTTATATAACTATATTGTTATGTAATTTTGATTTATCTCTGTATAGATCTGCAGACACCTGCGAAAAAATTCAATAGTAAGTTTGAATTTGAAGTTACCGACCCCCAATAGACCTACTACGGGTACTAGACAACGGATAAGCATACATAGAAAGATAACATACATAACATACATATCAAACATCCAAGACTTGTGCACAAACATTCATATTTTTCAAACTAATATCTGCCCCGGCTGGGATACGGACCCGGGACCTCAGTTTCGTAGTCAGGTTCTCTAACAACTCTAGGCTATCCGGTCGTCAAACAACTAAACGAATTTGGATGAAATTTAATTTATTGATAGCTGGACTTCTGAAATTACCAGAGCTTGGAAAGGGTGAGCTGTTTTCAGAGTTTGCATAACATGGACATACCTTGTCATTTAAGGGTAGATGTCATTTAACTACTAATGAAATGATTTTATTAAGGCTGTTTTTCTGCTACGGGCTTTTTTTTATTGTGATAGGGAGGCAAACGAGCAAGAGGGTCATCTGATGGAAAATGATCACCACTGCCCATAAATATCAACAACTCAAAGAGAGTCGCCAATCTGTTGCCGGCCTTTAAAGTAAGTACAAACGCTTTTCTTGAAAGCCCCGATGTCATAGTTGTCACATCGTTAATTAGAATTTACGAAATGAGATTGGTCTATTTTCCACAGCACCGAAAGGAAGGAACGGATGTGGACGGTGTTTTAATGTATAATATCACTCCACTCACTTCAGTCAACTAGGAACCCTTATAGTTTCGCCATGTCTGTCCGTCTGTCTGTCTGTCCGCGGCTAAGCTCAGAGACTGTTAGTACTAGAAAGCTGTAATTTGGCATTAATATATATATCAGTCACGCCGACAAAGTGGTTAAATAAAAAAGCTAAAAAAAATTTTTTTAGGGTACCTCCCATAGACTTAAAGTGGGGGTGATTTTTTTTCTCGACGAACCCTATAGTGTGGGGTAACGTTGGATAGGTCTATTAAAATCATTGGGGGGTTGCTAACAAGATTTTTCTATTCAGTGATCTGTTTGCGAAATATTCAACTTTAAAGTGAAAATTTTCATTAAAATCGACCGTCCCCCCCCCCCCTCTAAAATCTAAACTGTTAGGTGGAAAAATTTGAAAAAATTCAGAATGGTAGTAAATATATTAAATTTACAAGGAAAATTATAGGGGATAAAATTGCTTGGGAATTATTTGTAGTTTAAGAGTAAATAGTAGAGTAAGGTATAAAACATACCTAAACTTGGAAGATTCCGTACACATACGAAATCCTTTGAAAAATATTATTTGATTTTTTCGTAATGGCTGCTACGGAACCCTATCTTGGGCGTGTCCGACACGCTCTTGGCCGGTTTTTTATCTATTAGTGAATATTAAAGTTAAGAAGAAATTCATTGAAAATAAAAAATATAGAAAAACTGACATTCCTTTATTACAATCACACATAAACTTTGGAATAAACATAAAATGCTTAGTAGGGGAGACAGAGGATAGTTGTGACAGAGGAGAGTAGTGACAAACGTCGATTTTTTAGAACTTATTAACTGCTAGCGAGCTCGCAATAGCGCGCGTTTTTTAGTTCAAATCTCAAGCTATCAAACACGCGCTGTTGCGAGCTCGCTAGCAGTTAATAAGTTCCCAAAAATCGACGATGTCACAACTCTCCCCGGTCTTACCTACTCGTTTTGCAATGTATTTTAGTTAAATCATAATTAGTAGTTGTTTTTTTTTAGGGTGTATCCATATTAATATCTACACATGACATTAATGACGTAAGAATAGCTACTCTTTCCGAGCTCTGGAAATGACACATAGGCTACTTTTTGTCCTGTCTTCCACACTGAAATCCCAAAATTTCAGCCGCGACTACACAACCTTAAATCCATACACGCTCTAATCCAAAGTTAACACAGTTAATTCAGAGGGATGTTCTCTAGTTCGAGCAAGCATGGATCACGCAACAAGTTGTCAAATGAATGTCAGTGCAAACTGTAATTAGTAGCGGGGACGGAACCCTCGCAAGTTGTGAACGTTTAGGGGAACGCTAAGAGCGGAACGTATCAGTTGTTACGATTTAAGTTGAGTGTGTGGAAAACATAGAGTATAAAGAGAGGAGAGTAAACATAGAGTATGCTACCGTTAATATGATCATCCCAGCCTATATATGTCCCACTGCAGGGCACAGGCCTCATAGAATGAGAGGGTTGGGCTATAGTTCCCACGCGGGCCAAGTGCGGATTGGGAACTTCATACACACTATCGAATGTCTGTCAGGTTTCTTTTAGATGTTTTTCTTCACCGTAAAGCTCATGGTAAATTTCAAATGTGATTTCGCACGTAAATTCCGAAAAACTCAGAAGTGCGAGCCGGGATTCGAACCCATGATCCTCTACTTGAGAGGCCATAAGTGAAACCGCTAGGCCACCACGGCTTTTTGCACAAGTACGGCAAAGCGGAAAGGAAGTTATTGTTATTCTTATTGAATTTAATTGGAATAATGTAAGTGGATAAATTGTAAGCTTGTATTGAAAATGTTTACCTATTCTTGTTTTTTTTTTTTGTCTTATTAGGTGTGGTCGACCGGGTACTTGTTTTACCATTTTTAATGACAGTTCCTACATCAGAATGAAAGCAATAGGACTGGGGGGATACTGCGAAATTCGAAGTTCGAAGTTCGAGGTTCGGATCGTGCGGTCCCTCTCACTATCGTAATAAATACCATTAGCGTGAGCGGAACGGCATGAAACGGGGTTTCGGGTTTCGCGCTTCGTAGTATAGGGCCTGGTTGTCGCACTGACTTGTGTGTGAGTGAAAATAGCTTTTGATGTTTTGAGACATGCAACTGTCATTGAACCTTGGATGGTGAAGGGATTTCTTGGTTGACTATACCGCTGTACGTTTTTTTTTTTTTGTCGTCCTACCCGCCTGTTTTTGCAATGTCAGCACGCTATAAGGGCGCAGGCTGAAAACCAGCGCGGTGATGAGTAATCCTCACCGCACATGCTGAGCCTGAGCCTTTTGCCACAATTTTGTGTATTTTTTCTTTTTTCTTCTTTTTTTGTGGGCAATAAATGGTTTTTTATTTTATTTATTTATTTAAGTGTAAGTAATGATTTTAACAGTCTTTACCGTTACTAACGTCAATATGCCGTTAATAGGAAGTTTAGTCCATGAACAAATACGTTTAACGTTGAAGCACCTTGGCTTACAAGACGACGTGCTAACTTCGTTTACAATGAATAGATGGCGTTGTCCAAGTGACCTTTCTTCTTTTTTCTTTTTTTTTCTTCTTGCGCTTTAAAAATATTTCCGTAACATTTTTTCATGGCTTTCAAACACGGGCAAAGCCGTGAGTTAAAACTGGTACAATATAAATTTATACTAGCCTCATTTATTTAACCTTTACAACGCCATGCCTCGACAAAACGTAAACCTGCTTTGACTCTTGTCATTGTGTCAAGATCACTTCGACATTGTACTTTGTGACAACTATATCTGTCGTTGGCGTTGAAAGGGTTAAAAATATGGGTTTTGAGAGCTCTTACCTGTAACTTTTTCTGCGTCCGATTCATTAAAAATGGAAGCAAGTGTACACATAAATGGTGCAATCAGTAATTCACGGAAATTCCATTGCAATGGCGGAAGCGCTGCGAATTCTGCCCTGCAGACTCTAAAACGCAGTAAGAGGGTTTTTACGTTTGTTGAATATTGAACTATAACAAGCACAACGTAAGGAACATAATGGTCTAATCACTTTTTTGCTCTTGCTGCGTTTTAGGGCCTGCAGGGCAGAATTGGTCGGGTTTTTCCGTTGTTTTTATTTCCTGCCCATTGAAGATTAATATCAGAATTGGCAATCATCTTCGTTACAGAGTTGTAAAAGTTTGTCTGTTGATTGTTGTTTTTAAATTTGTTAAAGCGCGTGTAGCTTAAAATAATTATTTTTCACTTCTCATGCTCTTAAAATTTTACTTCAGTCTCTGCATATCGGGACTAAAGCTCTTTTTTGATCTCTAAACTGCCAATCACGGTGTTTGTGTATGGACGATTATTGCCATTTTCAGTGACTGAGAATAGACAATCTTAAAGCTTTCCACAGACCGCAGCGCGCTGCGGACGCTCCGAAGCGCTCCGTAGCGCTCCGTAGCGCCCTGCGCTTCGGTCTGTAGAAGCCTTTAGAGCGTGGAAATAACCTCAAAATGACCACTGCATAAAAAATATTTTAATAAATAATAATTTCGTGAAACACCATAATTAATCTATTTAATTATATTAAAGATGAATTCATTTTATTATGCATACTTAGTCCAATTAGCTATGAAATATTTTTTTAAGTTTGAAGCTGTTGGCTAAATATGCAAACATTTAAAGCGTCACTCAACAAAAAAAACCGCGGAACAAATTGAAATTGCTATTTGAATTCTGAACAGACGTCCATTGCTCGTATTGAGCGTACGTTGTATAAAAGTAATATTGTAGATTAGTATACCTAAAACATCGTTTTTTTCCTCGCATTCAAAGTGAAAAGTAGAGTGTTTAACTCGAGACTAAACTGCCATAATGACACGCGAATTATAGCCACCCTCGCTCTGCTCGGGTGTCTAAATATCTTGTGTCATTATGGCTTGTTTTAGTCCCTGGTTGAACAATCTACTATTATAATGAAACGGTTTCCAAAACGTATTAACCCCTCGTAAACTTAGACACGAATCCGTGCCAAATTTAAGGCATTATTTTTGTATTTATATGAAACAGTTGAGACTAATAAGCCGTGGTGGCCCTGCGGTTTGATCTATGGCCTCTCAAGCAGAGGGTATGGGTTCAAATCCCGGCTCGCATCCCTGAGTTTTTCGGAATTTAGCCACACATGTGCTTTTTTTGAATTTATTGCCCTTTATTGACTTCTTCTTTCTTCTTCTTAACTTTAAGAGCTATGCTCTTTATTGACAAGTGATTTTAAATAATGTCAGTATGGTTTTAAGCACTAAATTTGAATGAGATAAATTGGCAAACACTTGTACGAATCATGCGAGTGGATAAAAGGCTAACTCCTTTTTAAGGCATCCCTCCATATCACATGGCAACTAATCACTCGCTCACTGTAACATTAAAAAGAAGCCAAAATATCCAAACACTCTTCAACAGATTATTCTTTTGACGGCCCAATACGGCGCCGATGAGGCCGACGATCTTGAATATAATAGAGCCTTAATCCAACGCCGCAGCGAAGTAATTTAAAGAAAAATAACATTAGCAATTCAGATTGCTTCGGCGGAGGCATTATTAAGTGTCAAAGTGGGAAAAGTAAGGCAAATTGACTTTTGGATCGCGATTTATCTGATCGAGTGTGATTAACGGACGGTTATGGGTTGAGATGTAATGGGGATTAATAATGGTAACGTTTTGAGGGTTAATAACTATGACGTGATTATTTTTAGAGGCGTTGTTTCGTGTGATGAATATGAAATATATATAGCCTATATATAGCCTATGCTAGAATGATGATGATGATGAAAAATACAAAATGAGATAAAATTGTAAAATTTCGTTTACGGCTCCTTTTAAGTAATATTAGTAACGCTATTAGCATATAATATAACACACACCCTCCTCCGGCCTTCATAAACTGTTGTATGTTGTAGTATGTTGTACGTCAAGGCGTCTGAAATCGAATACAATCGAATAGTTGGTCAAATATTTGTTGTTTGCTCGTCGATAACGCGAATCCACCACACCTTGTTACCGGGTGTTCATTCGCTAATGGGTTAGTCGAGTAGTTCCAATAACTCAGCGGCCAATTCTTGTAGTCGATTGTGACAAAAACAGGAGCTATCGTTTACTTTTATAATGAAACTTATAGAAAATAAGAATACAAATATGAAGAAAAAATAATAATAAATAAAACTTAACTAGAAACTAAATATCTAACTTAATTAAACACACGAAACGCTACATTTACGTTTGTGGGTAATTTTATCAATTTTAAAGAATAGACAGTATTTATATTTATTTCTGACAACACAGATAACAATAAAAATATAACAATAATGTGAGACATAACCTGCGCGTGTTACAAAATGGTCCTAAATCAGCTAAAATTGCTGATCTTGCGAACGGCACTGATTTTTCCTTTGGAACCATCAAGTCATCACAGATTAAAAAAAACACAATAAATCAAATTGAGACCGACAAGTTGAGACTCCAAAAAAAAACAGATAACACAAATGGAACACTAGCATTTTAGGTTTAATGTTAGATAAAAGTGGTTAAATATTGACAGGTTGCTAGCCTGTCACCATTACCTACTAACTTGTACTTAGAATATAATATCATATTTTAAGATCACAGAGGTGCAGTGAGAAGGGATTTTGGGATAGAGAATAGGAGTTGCCCATAAAATTATACCTCAGCGCGGACGAAATCGCGAGCTAACCACGAATAAAAGGTGGGCTGCAACATTCAAATTACGCTTACGAAATTGGCACATTAATTATGATTGTAATTAGGTAGATCCTCTATTGTAAACCACTGTAAACTCTATACGTTAAATATCGAAACGCGATGCAATTAGCTACAGGTCATGTTAATTAGGTAAAACATAGGATTTAGAATGAACTAGGATTTAGAGTTTTATTAACAACATATTATACACTATTTGTAAGGTAATCTCACCTTCTGTAAAAATTATCAACTCATGGATGTACCTAATACGTCCACTGCAGGGCACAAACCTATTCTCAGAAAGGTCTTGGGCCGTAGTTCCCTCGCAAACCCAGTGTAGATTGGGAACTTCACATATACCATTAAAATGTATGTAGCTGCGTGCAGGTTGCCCCACTATGTTTAAATGCACCGTAAAACTCATGGCAAATTTCAAATGTAATTTGGCATTTAAATTCCGAAATACTCAGAGTTGCTAGCCAGGGCTCGAACCGACGACCCTCTGTAATCTAGTGATTCACCTCTGCGATTCAGTAGAACCTAGTGGCTACCAAGGGTTTTTATAAATAGGTGAATTTCAAAACAATGTCAACAAAATTTGCAGTGGTAGAGCCATGTTGTAGCTAGCCGCTGCATCACGAATGGGCCGGCTCGTCCGGGGCAGTACCACCCTCTCACAGAACATCGGCGTGAAGCAGCAGTACTCCTGCTGCGTTTCGTACGGTCAGTGAGAGCGCCGGAGGCCCAATACCTCTCCCCCTCCTCTATTCCCTTTCCTTTTTCCTCTCCCTTTTAGGGCCGACAACGCACTAGCATCGCGTAAAGCGCTGTGGGTTTCTATGGACAGTGTTAATCATTTAACATCAGTTGACCCACTAGTTCGTTTGTCTGGCCTCTCTATCATAAAAAAAAAAATTAAAATAAATTTTCATTTTCCCATATAACTGCCTTCTTTCTACTTATTCCCCTAAATTGAAGTCTAGGTTGAATAAGCATTTACTAGGCAAGCGTGCTGCATCGTAGGCCTCATCTTCGCTTTCCATAAGGCGTGATTGTGGTCAAACGCAAGCCTATATTGTTTAAAAAATAAAAGTAGGTATGGATATTGGATCCAACTCGGATGGGCAGCGTTCGGGAAGCTCCGCAACATCTTTTCGTCCAAAATACCTCAGTGCCTCAAAACAAAAGTCTTTAATCAGTGTGTGTTGCCAGTGATGACATATGGATCCGAGACGTGGTGCTTCACTAAGGGCCTGATGAATAGGCTCAGAGTCGCTCAGCGAGCTATGGAGAGGGCTATGTTTGGAGTTTCTTTACGGGATCGAATCAGAAACGAGGAGATCCGTAGAAGAACCGGGGTCACCGACATAGCCAAACGGATTAGCTCGTTGAAATGGCAATGGGCAGGCCATTTAGCACGTAGAACAGATGGCCGTTGGGGGCCAAAAGTTCTGGAATGGAGACCACGGACTGGCAAGCGCAGCGTGGGACGTCCACCAACGAGATGGACGGACGATTTGGTGAAGGCCGCAGGTTCAGGGTGGATGCAAATCGCTTCCAATCGTAATGATTGGGCATCAATGAGGGAGGCCTATGTCCAGCAGTGGACGTCCTACGGCTGAAATGATGATGATGATGATGATGGATATTGGAGCCGTGGGTGGCCTAGTGATTTGACCTATGCCTCTCAAGCAGACGATCGTGGGTTCCAATCCCGGCTCGCACCTCTGAGTTTTTCAGAATTTATGTGCGAAATTACATTTGATATTTACCATGACCTTTACGGTGAAGGGCAACGTCGTGAGGAAACCGGCATACACCTGCGAAGAAATTCAATGGTGTGTGTGAAGTTCTCAATCCTCACTGGGCCCGTGTGGGAAATACTGCCCAAGCCTGAGAGCATTCTGGGATGATGGTAATGATGGACGTTGGAATGTTATAAAGGGTTTGGTTAAGCCCCAATGTTAGGAATCACTGTCGTCATACTCGCAAATCTGCGAAGGCATCTTATCATAACCAAATGTGATACAAGACCAGACGCACACGTTGCGATTTGCAGCGATTACAGTTCGCGCTCACGTCTCCGTTTTACAGCCAGCCGCACGTGTGCGCGCGAGCTTACGTTATATTATTCATACATTCTGTCTATATTTCCACACGCAATCTAGAATGGCACATTACTGCGTAATGACAGGACTTTATGTGGACGGTTTAAGGTTTAATGTTGGATGTTATTCTTCAATTGTGAGTAAATTTGGTGTAGGTTAGTATTTTGCATGTAATCGTTGAGGCGAATTGGACATTTGTTTTGTATGGAAATTTACAGATAGCAACTGCATTATGATGAGTATAACATTATACAGAGTGGAGTTTAAAACATGATACAAAATTAGTGTTACTAACTCGGTTAATGCTGGACAACAATGCATTAGGTCATTCACATTTTTTTGTTCTCGTCTTTCCTGTCGCCGAAAAGCCGTGGTGGCAGGGGGGTTTCACTCCGCAGTTTAGGTATGTTCAGCGGGCGCTCCTCCCGGGGAGGAGTATGGCAGTAGGTTGTCGCTCGGCCTTTAGTTCGCACGCTAGCCGCATCGCGCGTAATTAAGCATCTTTTTTTCTGTGATTTTTGCAACAACCAGAGACGTCTAAACGATCTTATAAATAACTTACTTACTAAAGGTAGTTTACTGAACTAATACGTTATCTTTTTTGTTTTATATACCTACCAAATATCGGCGAGTGGGAACCCTGTGCCCTTGGTTTCGGATCAGCGGTGCCCAATGGAATATGAACGCTCGTATCACACGATAAGTTTCAATTTCGCGTGCAAGCAGTAAGAGTAGGCAAGTTTTTATACCTAAAGTTGACTTTTGTTCGAGAGTGATTCTTCTGTACTTTAGTACTATTACTTATTCTGTGGTGGTGGTCTAGTGGTTTGACCGATGGCCTCTCAAGCGGAGGGTCGTGGGTGCATTTTGAGGTTAGAAAGTTTTTCACTTAATAATACAACTATGGATGAATGCAATACAGAAAAGCCCGGGACTCATTAGGATAGACAGAAGTTTAATTAACGCTTATAATTATTAATTACCTACAGGCATCAATCGCAGATCATCCGCTTTTGCGTAGTACTGTGTTGTTCGTACCTGAAATTAATTAAAAATATGGGTATGACATGTTTGATATATAATTTCCGATGTAAGAGGCCACAAAAATTGTCGAACACTTAGTACTTTGTCACTTTCACTAACGTGACATATTCAAAGGGCGGAGAATAGATGCCCTATGGTGACGAAAGCATAAGATGGATAAGACATTTATTAAATTTCGAGAAATATTTATGTATATATGCAGAATAATAACTATTCTCCAATAAAATCAAGTCAGGGTTACCTATCAAAATTTAGAAATATTTTTTCCGAATATTTAAAATCCCGAATGCTTCATTTATCCGAATGCATTTTTTTTTCTGAAACTGTAAATATTTCAGGATTTTTATAAAACAACCCTAACCTAACCTAAAGGGTTCTACACGATGGTCCTGAAATAAATCCTGAAATATTTACAGTTTCAGAAAAAAATGCTTTCGGACAAATGAAGTTTTCGGGATTCTAAACCTTCGGAAATATAATTTTCTAAACATCGATAGGTTCCCAATGGTGAAGTATCACTTTATGAAGAGGTACGCATCTCTTACATCTGTAGATGTAGAGAGGTCATTTGGTAGCGGATTTTATATTTTTGTTTGTTGTTTTGACGAAGCCTGTTGCGTATCTCAATCTGGGGCTAAATTCAGGAACGGCTCAACTCGGTTTGCGAGCGGTAATTCAATCGTTTGGGAGAGGCTAGGAATGGGCTGAGCTTGGGATGAGCTTTATTTCCCTGTTAATTCGCTTTGTAAATAAATAAGGCATTAAGGCTCATCCCAAGCTCAGCCCAAACCTCTCGCAAACCCTTTGATCAATTATAACTGAAGATACACATTGCCGAACAAAATCCCCTTCAAAGAATGTCCGAACTATTTTATTTGTTTGCGTAACAAATAAAATCATCACCTACACAGAAATTTTAACCTAGTCTTTACTTCATGACGACCAGATGGCCTAGTGGTTAGAGAACCTGACTACGAAGCTTGAGGTCCAGGGTTCGATTCCCGTGTCGGGGCAGATATTTGTATGAAAAATACGAATGTTTGTTCTCGGGTCTTGGGTGTTTAATATGTATTTAAGTATGTATCTATCTATATAAGTAAGTTTATCCGTTGCCTAGTACCCATAACACAAGCTTTGCTGAGCTTACTTTGGGACTGGGTCAATTGGTGTGAATTGTCCCGTGATATTTATTTATTTTTTATTTATTTATTATTACAGTCGAATTTCGGTAGCGGCAAAACTCCACTTGACAGCTAAACTTGACAATTTCACGCAACGTACTGAGAAAAAAGAAGGCCACTCATTTGGCTCGGACATTTTCGGGCGCGCGACTGTGGATCTACAGTTATAATTGATCAAAGCGCAAACCAGTGATTTTTGGCGTTCCTGTATAGCAGTTCATCCCTATCCTCTAGCCCCTGTTGCTATGACGAAGCTTGTTGCGGATAACAATTTTTTTTTATTGACGAAGCCTGCGCTGCGGATCTGATTTTACTGTATCCTTTTCTCTCTTTTTTTCATTAATAAATTTAAATCATGGCTAGTTCCCACGGGATAAGTCATTAGGAGAAAAGCCGCGTAAGCTAGTTTTAACAATACTTAAAATACCCTTGAAGAGATCTCTGGACTTATTAACCTTGATATTAATTCCAAGCCAAGTGACAAGCCCCGCTTTACACAAGGGGCATAGCTGTGCTATTTTATTAAACAGCTAATTCACTTATAACGTAATATTTTCTGAGATTTTTTTTCTAAATATAAGGCTTTACTACAGAGTGTACCATCTGTTGATTGTGTCAACTTGCATTGTCATTTAAATTACATATCAAATTAAAATAATTCATATCGAATTCGACTTATCTACCAAATGTAGCCCAGGGAACTTAATTTTTATGTTAGTCCCTTAGTTCTAAAAGAAAAAAGTAATATTCACAATGTATTAGTACTTTTTTTATGTTAGAGAGGCCAGACAAACGAACTAGTGGGTCACCTGATGTTAAATGAACACCACTTTCCATAGACACTCGCAGCGCTTTACGCGATACCAGTGCGTTGTCGGCCCTGCAGAAAATTTTACACTCGCATCAAAAAGGCATCCAGGTCTTAACTCGACCCCAGCGGGAAGCTCGTTCCAGATTTTGCAAGTTCGTGGCAAAAAAGACCGCTTAAAACGCACCGTCGAAGACTGCCATTGATTAACATGATGACGATGAAATAAACGCTTACGACGGGTGGATCTGTAATGGGACCCCGCAGCTGGAATGAGGTCAAAGAATTCCTCAGAGCTTTCACCGTTGTAGATCTTATAGAACACGCAAAGGGAGCCAACGTCTCTGCGGAGAGCAAGAGGATCGAGTTTATCGGAGAGTGAAGGGTTGCCGACGACTCGGGACGCCCCGCGCTGTATGCGATCAACTGACTATATAAATGAACTAGCAGTTGCCTCCGTTCGCGAAGAATAGGGGTATAAAAAATAGCCTACGACCTATTCTCAGACCTACCAAATATAGACAAAAATGTTTCATAAGAATCAGTTAAGCCGTCTCGGAGCAGTTCGATAACAAACAGCGTGACACGAGATTTCTATATATATTAGATTAGATTTATGTGTCTTGTGTTGTAAATAAATGTATATTCTTTTTTTCTTTCAAGTGGCCGCGCTGTCCGTGCCACAGACAACACAGCCCCGAACAATAATTACACAAACTTTTGTTCTCAAAATGATTCGAGCTCCCTCTCAAAAGTTTTTAATCGCGCTATCAAATTCATACTCCGGTTATGATTCTGCTGACAACGGGATTTATACCGGTAGGGACACGCTTTGGAAGGAGATGAGCTGGTAAAATAATACCTCAGATAATAAATAAATTAATATTGTGTACTGTAGACAAAGGCCTCCGAGACCGTTTTTTTATATAAGAGGGGAAAAAGAGCAGACGGGTCACCTGATGGAGAGCGATCACCGTCGCCCATGAACACCCGACAAACGAGGGGAATCACAAGTGCGTTGCCGACCCTTTTAGGAATTGGTAGGCTCGTTTTTTAAAGATCCCTAAGTTGTAACGCTCCGGGAATGTTGCCGCAGTAAGCTGATTCCTGATCTTCGTCGTGCGAGGAAAGAAGTTTCGCTTAAAACGTACTGTACTAGACTGCCAATCATCAAGATGGTGAGGATGGAAAGACGGTTCCTCGAAGTGCGGTAGTGGAATTTAGCCGCAGGCAGCAATTCGAACAGTACATCAGAACACTCCCCATGATAAATACGGTATAATATGCAGAGAGACGCCACATCCCTTCGCAAATCCAAAGGATCGATTTGGCCAGAGAGTGCCTGACTATCGACAAATCGAGCAGCTCTACGACCGTGTCGCTGTTTCGTAAATTTGAATTTGTGGCTTCTAGAATTCGAATCAAGAAACGAACAGCGGACAGCAGACGGTCTGGGCAGCCATTCTTGGATTGGCGGTGCTAGTGAAATGTTGTTTGTACAGGTATTATAATTGAATGTGACTATGGCGAGAGCCACATTCTTTAGCATTAATCTTGTGTGTGTGATAGGTTAAGATGTAGTTGGTCACGTAAGACCAATATGGCATGTAGATAGATAGTGTAGGTTTACTGAGTAGATTATTCAAATTTAAATAAATAAATTAATAAATATTAGGGGACAATCTTACACAAATCGACCTAGTCCCAAACTAAGCAAAGCTTGTACTATGGGTACTAGACGACGATAAACATACTTATATGGATAAATAAATACTTAAATACATAGAAAACATCCATAACTCAGGAACAAATATTCGTGCTCATCACACAAATAAATGCCCTTACCGGGATTTGAACCCAGGACCTCTTGCTTCATAGGCAGGGTCACTACCAACTAGGCTAAAGCGGTCGTTTGTAAATTTGTATATAAACATAAGGTTTTAGAGTAATAAATATATCAGTGTTAGGAGACATGTCAGTCATGGCAGTCTCATGCAGAACATCCACAAAGTAGTTTCTCTAACCCTCTGCTCCCTCCAATATCCGGCAAGATGTAGTCAGCCAGTGGAACTATGTCTTGTCTTGGAGCTGGGCATTTCTATTTTTCGTTGTACCCAATTAAGAAATTGTTAACAGGGAGTTAAAATTGGTCCGTTTGGTTAAGCACTTTTTCAAGTCTTTACAATAAAAAAAAAACTTAAAAAACCGGACCATTCTTCACTTCTTGTTACATATTGTTAAACTTGTCCGATTTCTTACTTTTTTTTTTACACGCTTTATATTAGCTTCACTTGTATTTGTATGTTAGTATGTTTGTTTGTATGTTTGTAACCGACTCCTTAGGGCGCGATTTTGACCCACTTCCCGATTTCCGATTGAGCTGAAATTTTCTACGTATGTGTAAATTGGATGACAATGCAATATTATGGTAACATGGAGCTGATCTGATGATGGAGCTGGATGGTGGCCATAGGAACTCTGTAATAAAACGACACAACCCCGTCGAGTTTGGGCTCTTTTGATTCGTCTTGTCGAGTACTTTGATCCCAGATGGTAACCAGGGTCTGATGATGGAGCTGGAAGATGGCCAAAGGCACTCCACAATAAAACGAAACAACCTCATCGAGTTTGGGCTCGTTTGATTCGTTTTGACGAGTACTTTGGTCCTAGATGGTAACAAGGGTCTGATGATGGAGCTGGAAGAGGGGAATGGGGTGGGGTAAGGGGGTCGGGGGTTTAGAGGGTTGGGGGTAAGGGTGTGGCGGTTGGGGTTAGGGGGTGGAGGGGGGTTTGGGGGAAATAGGGTGGGGGTGTTGGGGGTTCGGGGCTTAGGGATTTTGGGGGTTGTGGGAAATGGGGAGGGTGTAAGAGGCCTAGATGGTAACAAGGGTTTGATGATGGAGCTGGAACGGGGGGTAGGTGGAGGGGTGGGGGGGTTGGGGGAAATGGGAGGGGAAGGGGGTTTAGGGGGTTGGGGTTAAGGGTGTGGGGTGTTGGGGGGTTGTAGGTGAGGGGGGTAAAATTAGAAAGAAAGAGGTTTACGTTTAGTAGTGTAGAGCAGTGCGCGCGCACCAAAGACCAAGTATAAGATAGACTGATTCTATTTAAGACGAGCAGAAAACCGTTTTGTGTCTCTTTTTAGCACATGGAAACTCTCACTGTGAAAAAAATGCAACTATAAAATAGAAAATAAATAATAGTTTATAAAAAACTAAAAAACACGCTTTAAAAAAAAACAACTAAAAAATAAATATTAATAAATTTCAATCCACTATTCTTATAGTGCAGTAAAAAATCTTAATAAGCAATTATTATATTGTTATATCCTGATCAAAATTTGTAAACAATTCTAAATATTGATAAAATAAATAATAATAGTTTAAAATATTTTATTGTAAAAAAAGCGTGGGGTGCTTTTTAAGATGTTATCAAAATGATAATCCTTGACAATTGACACCATGCACCCCACACATTAGTTCTTTTTCAGCTACACCTCAGTACATTAACTAATTTCCTATAATAAGACTTCGGCCAGTGATGAAGCAGTAGTAGCCTAGTGTTTTAAACCTATAAATGGCCTCTCATGCAGAGGATCGTGGCTTCGAGTCCCGCTCGCTCCTCTGAGTTTTTGGAATTTACGTGCGAAATTACGTTTGAAATTTACTATGAGCTATAAAACTTTATTAGGGAACCTGGACACGCCTGTGAAGAAATTTGGTGGTGTTTGTGAAATTCCCAATCCACACTGGGTCAGCGTGGGAACTACGGACCACGCCCTCTCCATTCTGTCTAGAGGCCTGTGCCCTGCTGTAGTATATAGGCTGGGATGATAATAAATGATGATGATTCAACCAAACAAATTTGAACTATAATTCATATACGATAGAGTTCATATTTGAATGGGAGTTGTACTGTAGACTGTAGAATACTGGAACCACAGACTAGTGTTTCATAGAAATCGATGTGCCGTTTTGTTGAACATCTAAATACGTAACGTAGACATCACGTCGACTAGTCGACGAGTTCAACTAGTCTATGGACTAGTCGATGAACGTGAATGAACACTCTAGTTGCGTTAACGTTAAAATCGTGGTCGACGCATTGCTAGTTTTAAAAATTAAGTGTATGTGTGTCTAACAGTAGTTTTAATTCAAAGGTTACGGCCAACTTTTATCAGTTCTAACATTTGGCAGCATAGCGTACGGTTGTGGTACCAACTCTGAAGGTGAGCTGCTCTGGTTGAGTTCGAAACGCGTCAGTGTAGTTTGGTGGTGGTGATGGTTGGGTTTGTGTGATTTGTGTGTGTTCGTACAGGGTGGAGGTAGAGGAACTGCATGAATACGCATTTCTTACATAAACGTTACTATCGTAAGGTCGCGGGTGAGCAAAGTAATTGTTTCAGTTCATTAATGTGGGCCTCCGCAAAGTAACAGCTGATTCAATAAATTATTTTATCAGGTAAAATTGTTTTTTTTTTGTTCGAAATAACCTTGTTTAAAACGAGGAAGTAACAACGCCACTTCAGACTTCCTTCCCTTCTGGGAATACATCTTTTCAATTCAAATTCGATAAATAAAAGGAGCAACCTATTTTCGATAACAGGTCGTTCGTCTTACACGTGTTGAGTGTTGACCTGGATACTTTCAAATTCTAAATACAAGCATTTGCTTTGAAGTTGTAATTTTAATATTTAATAAGCTTTTCATAAAAAAGTATATACAAGTTTTTCTGGTGGCCGTACTTATTTTAACTGTACTTACGCTGTCATGTTATCATAATATCTATGCTGAATTTGAAAACTCTAGTATCTAATTTTTGTAGATACTGATGTGTTAAAGAATAAGAATAGTTTATTGTTCAAACTGTTCTCTAATAACTCTCTGTTATCTGTTCTTTAATATTTCAAAACATTTTTTTTACTATCGCGTATTTTTGAGAAAGAGAGAGAGAGAGAGATGTTAATTTACACATTTGTTATTCGATACACAGGAAATACAATTGACAGGAAAAGATACAAATAAAAATCATCGAATAGTACATATAAATTGGGCCACACTCAGCATGATGTTGCGTGCAAAAAATACGATTGCTTGATAACTCTACTTAGCGTCCAAAGTCCGAGTTCGTCTCAATAGGAGCACCCTTTGGCATGTTAAGAAAACCACCCTTTGCTGAGTGGCACGTCTATCTGTCCGTCCGTCTCCGGTAAGCTGTAAAAGCCGTCGAGGAAACAGCAACAGTCCGTCCGAAAAAAAATAAAGATGTTTCGGCTCGGCGCAACGCTGTGTATAGATTTCACCATCGAAAACATTCCACACAAACTTGTTTACACCTTCTAAAGCCAACACCGCTAGCCTAAACTGTGTTTGAACCTAGAATATTTCAGCAAAAAACCACAAAAATAATTTACCAACTTAATTCCAACGATCGAAGCCATTACTAAAACCAATTTCACATCAAATGCTAAAATCATACACGTGCGCTCTTGTAAATTCATAAGCAATTAGAGCAATTGGCTGTGCCGCGGGAATTTTCCAAACTTGTAATAATTAATTCCGAGGCAAAAATTAACAACTGCAATGCGCTTGTGCCCGGTATTACACGACAACAATTATTAATTGTACGGAGGGTTCAAGTTACAAGCTTTAGGAGTATACGATGCCTGAGAGAGTTTTCAAAAATAGGCAATGTGCCTGTCTCGCTGCAACCCTGTATCGGTACAGCAAGAAAGGGACAACTGCTGTACCGCAGCTGCAAACGTAATAGGTAGGTATAGTCGGGGTAAGAAAAGGTCCGTCACTTTTCGACCTTAAGGGCCGGCGCTCACTGACGGCATGGCACGGCATGGCATTTTATTACTATCAAGTTATTTTGAATCTTATTTCAATGAGTTTAGAATTCATGTTACTTTATTTCGATACCACGATGCCGCGACGTGCCGAGCGATGACGCAACGCATAAACAATAAAGTAACATGAATTCTAAACTCATTGACATATGACTCAAAATAACTTGATAGTAATAAAATGCCAAGCCATGCCATGCCGTCAGTGAGCGCCGGCCCTAACTCGTTGACATAGAGTCAAAAAGTGACGAACCTTTTCTTACCCCGACTATACATAAAATTTATCAAAACAGTATTTCGAATTTTCTCCTCAAAAACTTGACCAATAATATTTTTTTCAAAAATTAATAGCTACGCTCCTTTGTTTATTTTCCGCTGTTAATATGAGTAATTTTTTTATGACTGTATGAAAATGACGTTGAGATTGGGCAATTTTCGTAGTTTTTGAAAGCTCCTACAAGTACTTCTTATGATGCATCAAAACAGCAAGAAATGTTGCTTCAAAAACTTTAAACTTATAACCAACTGTTGCCTTGAAAGTTTGAAGTTAAGCTGTTGTTAAAATCTTCAGACATGCAAATTTTATGCACCAATAACTATAATATTGGCCGCTTATTGTGTTCGGGCTATTACTACTACGGTCTACATCTTTTAGAATTGAATCCTACTTATTATAAATGCGAATGTTTATTCGCGTATGTGTTACTATTTAGTCCTAAAACAACTCGATCAATATGATTCTATTATTCCTAAGGGATCGCGATAAAATCTAGAAATCAAAAACAATGTTTTTATGCAAAGTTAATAAAGACTGAAACATTTTTTTTGGAATATGCACGGAAATTTTACTTTTGTAGAATCCCGGAATTTTAATTTAAGTGCCAGTTGTAATGACTAACACAGTCAAGTGGAACCGCGGGTAAAGGCTAGTAAGAAATTTTCCATAAACAACAATAATTTACAGCAGCAATCATCATCATAATAAGCTATGGTTGCCCAGTGGTTTGACCTATTTGCCTCTCAAGCAGAGGGTAGTGTGGGTTCGTGCTGAGTGTTTCGGAATTTATGTGTAAAATTTGAAATTTACTATGAGCTTTTTTACGGTGAAGGAAAACATTGTGAGGAAACCTGCACACACTTGAGAAGAAATTATATGGTGTGTAAGAAGTTCCCAATCCGTACTTTGCCTGCGTGGGAACTTTCATTCTGAGAAGAGGCCTATGGCCTGCAGTGGGACGCATACAGGCTGGGATGATGAATCATCATATAACCCGAACGACATCCACTGCTGACACAGAGTGTTCCTGCGCCATCTGCATCTGACCCGTTCCTGTAATATTTATCAGGTCTTCGCTCTATCAAGAAAGGCAGCTATGTTGCTCAAAAATTGCTTTACCACAAGCCTTCGTGGACACGCGATTAAGTCAAAAACTTCTAAATTGTACCAAACTCCAACCGCAAAGTTATAAAACCAACTTTTAAACAAGTCCATATTCTGCCACAACACTCGTAGGCGAGACCTACGTTCTTATCCTCGATAGCTGCAATCATGCACACCGCAGTTTTATGGGAAATCGCAGAAATGTGCAATAGTTATGGTAAATTTGCTGAAAGAGCGACGACGAATGAGAAATAGAAGGTGTTTTTCATGTGGGCATTAATTGACGACTTGGAGATATAGTATCAATATCAGTAAAGTACGGTCGCGGACCACAAAGAATTTCGCTCAATGACCTTCACTACTTGTTTCTGTCCCTCGCACGTAAATATTTTCCGTTGCATTCTTATAAATTCAAATGTGCGAGTGCAATGGCGAATGTTTACGTACAAGCGACAGAGACACATAGTGACAGGTCATTGTACGATATTATTCGTGCTTCGCGACCGTGCTTTAGTACGTGGGGCATACTAAAAGTTTCTGGAACTGGCTACTTATAAAAAGAAAATTAAAAAAGCAATAATAGGATTTGAAAAAGTAACTCTCTGGCAGTGTATTACTTTTTAATTTGCGAGACTGTCATTTGTTTTTTCATCGTGGTGTTAGATTGAAATTTGGGTGTCGCTGTTGCAATGAATTTGTAAGTCGTGAAAATTTTCGATCCATGATTTTTTACGATTTCCGATGTGGATTAAGTCAGCAAGAGAGTTGTCAAAGACTTCTCTTAGCATTTAGTGATGAAGCCCCATGTCGTAGCTCTGTCTATTCGTAGTTTAGTGGGTTTAGAGGAAGACGTGACCATCTCTATGACGATGAACGTGAAGGCCGGCCAGCAACTGCGGTTACCGATATTAATATTAATACTGTACGACAACTAATTAAAACTGACAAAAAAATTATATGTCAGCAAATTCGTACTACCTTAGGAATTGGAATGAGCCAGGTGCAAAAGATATTGCATTTGCATCTGAAGGTTCGGAAACTTTGCACTCGATGGATACCGCATGATTTATCGGAAGACCAGAAACGACTGCGTGTAGAGTGATGCCGCAAAATGATAAAAAAAAAATGATGGAGGACAATCAATGGTTGTATATAACATCGTGACAGGTGACGAAACCTGGGTATACTACTTTGAACCGGAAAGAAAAAGTCAATCGGCTGAATGGGTCTTTCCTTTTGAAGACTTGCCGACGAAAGTAAAAAAAAGTCGAAGCACAGGTAAGAAAATGGTTACTTCGTTTTTCGGCAAATCGGGACATTACACCATTGTCACTTGAAAACCAAAAGACAGTAACTGTAGATTGGTATGTGAACACGTGCTTGCCTAAGTGTTGACAAAATTCGTGAAAAGCGTCCCCGTAGCAAAATAGTCCTTCATCACGACAACGCGTCGAAACATTCCGCTAAAGTAACGAATGCGTATTTGGAGGCCTCAAATGTAGAATTAATGACTCGTCCGCCATACGGCCCTGATCTTGCACCATGCGATTTCTTTTTGCTCTCGAAGATTAAAGATAAACTTAGAAGTTTACGGTTTACAAGTCCGGAAATGGCAGTGAACGCTTTCCACGAGGCCATCGAAGAAGTCCCTAAGGAAGACTGGACCCACTGCTTTTCACAAAGGTTCCAGCGAATGCAAAAGTGTGTAAATAGGGAGCGTATATACTTTGAAAAACAATAAATGTGTCATAACGATAATGCGTAGTCTTATTTATAAGAATCCAGAAACTTTCAGTATGACCTAATTATCACGGGACAATTCACACCAATTGACCTAAGACCCAAAGTAAGTAAAGCGAAGCTTGTGTTATGGGTACTAAGCAATGTAAAAACATACTTATATAGATAGATACATACTTCAGTACATATTGACACGCAAGACCCGAGAACAAACATTCGTATTTTTCATACAAATATCTGCCCCGACACGGGAATCGAACCCGGGACCTCAAGCTTCATAGTCAGGTTCTCTAACCACTAGGCCGTCTGGTCGTGAAAAAATAGAGTCATGAAGATAAAGAGCAAGTTTAAAAGTCAGAAATAGAAGAAGGTTCAAGAGGAAGGGCCATATGACAGACGGACAGACAGAGGAGTCTCAGTAATAGGGTCCCGAGGCCGTATTGTCTAACGCTTCTGACGCTTGCCTTCGCTTTCATCGTCTCTTTCTGTCATCATCTTATACCGTTTGACAAAAATAAATAGTGAGTGGGAAGGCAATTGTCAGAAACGTTAGACAATAAGCCTCCCGGTTGGCATTGGGTTTGGATTATCATCATCATCCCAGTCTTTACGTGTCCCACTGCAGGACATAGGCTTCCTCTCAGAATGAAACGGCTTGGACTATAGTTTCCCAGAGGACTCAGTGTGGATTGAGTACTTAACACACACCATTGAATTTCTTCTCAGGTGTAATACAAGTTTTCTCACGATGTTTTCCTTTACCGTAGAGCTCATGGTAAATTTCAAATATAATTTCGCACATAAATTCCGAAAATTTATTTATTTATTCATTGTTATGTCATGTTTACATATTATAAGATGTTACAATTAAATTTCAAGTCATGACACCCTGACAGGGCACACAATAATTTTAACGTTAGAAACTCATGCATAAATAATTAATTTAACAAAACATTATATTATTACATTAATCGTCATTATATTACATTTATATTTCAAATTAAGTCCTAAAATATCACATAAATTTTGATTCGAAGAGTCTCAAAAGTGCGAGCCGAGATTTGAACCCACGACCCTCCGCTTGAGAGGCATTAGGTCAAACCACTAGGCTACCACGGCTTACCCTTAAGATACAGAACCCTAAAAAAGTAACTTGACTTGCAAGACAAAAACCCTTTTACTTTTTTACGGCTCAAAACTGCGCCGCGCTCACATTTGAAAATACGGCGACCTACAATGTCGCTCCACCTCCAGAGGTATATAACTGAAATAAAATGTGGCCAAAGCACAACTTACTGGGATATGGTTCCACGTAACGAGCCCTCAGCTGGAGCGTTAGGACTTTTTTACGGTCACCTTGTTCCAAATGTGATTATGTGACTAGCCTACGAGCTGCGGCGAGTGAGTTTTTCTCTTGGCATGTCGCTTGTTGATGCTTGGAGAGTTTTAGTAGTAAAAAGGAACGAAAAACTTACCTCTGCCGTTAAAGTTAAATAGGGTCAAAGGTTAAAAACAATTGAATGTGCTGAAATTGTTTGCGATTGTGTTTTATATTTGTTTAGCGCAGTGTTTTTCAAAGTGTGGGTCGCGACCTATCCAGGGGCGTCGCGAGGCTCAGCTCCGAGAAAGTCTGGTGACTAGATGGCATGAATTTTTTTTTCAAGGATGTACATTTTATTAAAACAGCCATCAGTCATAGACATTGTATTTATTTATTTTATGATTATAAAAATATTTTTTTTATTCAGTGCGTAGAATGAGCTTGTTTCTTTTGAACTAAATAATCAAAACGTGGTTCCTGTCGCGATACGCAGATGATTAAATCTGGCTGCCTTTTAATATTTAAAAAGAGGTGTGATAAATATAGGTTGCGTTCCAAAACGCATGACTGATTGACTGATAGGAGGGTGCGTTGCAAATCTGTTAAATAAGAGTTAGGTTCGAAGGTTAATCGTACAAATTGGGTTTTGGGGGGTCGCGAAGGAATTTTGATGGTCATTCATTAAGGGCCGTGACGCCAAAAAGTTTGAAAAACACAGGTTTAGCGTGAAAAAACTTCATCATCATCGTCTCACTGCAGGACGTCTCAGAATGAGAGGGCTTTGGACCGGTAGTTCCCACGCGGGTCCAGTGCAGATTGCGAACTTTCACGCACACTATTTAAGTTTTGTCAGGGGTTAAAAATTGCTAAAAGTAAGTGAAGGCGTGAAGTGATATTTGGGATTCGTTTTAAAACAACTTGTAATATGAGTAATCTAAAACATTTCAGACGTGAAATAGGCAAACGCGGCGTTTGTCAACAAATTAATTTCATTTACAAAGTCAGAAGCCATTTTATCCTCGAATCAACGTTTGAATCTAACTTTCAATTCCATAAAAGAATTGATAAATTTGGCTCCTAAAAAATCTAACTGAATTTCCCAATGAAACGCGGTAGTCTATCGCGAATGTGAATAACGAATATTTTTGCACGTGAATATTTCACTTAAAATAAAATTGTTCAAAAATATTCTAACTTCTAACTTTTTTTTACTGTTTACATTTTACATGAAAATCTTTGTCCAGCTAGTTAGCTTTACTGTTTACTAAATTGATAACATCTATTATTTACAAAGCTCATTATGCACAAAGACCATGAGTAATTTAAAAAAGTAAAAACAAATATTAAAAATTTTAAAAACCCCCAACGCAATAAGTCTAAGATCCCTTCCGCAGCATGCAAAAGAGCTGATAACTTTGAAACGGTGGACCAATTTTGATGATACATGTCTAAGAACCATCGCCAAGAAATCTGCTTTCAAATAAAAAAACCGCATCCAATTCGGTTTACCCGTTTAAGAGTTATGATGCCACAGACAGACACACACACACACATAGCGGTCAAACTTATAACACCCAAATCCAGGATATAAACTAATCTAAGACTAATTTTCATCACAATCCGCAAACTGTTTTAGCGCGAAAGAGCAACAAAACATCCATTCAAATTTTCGTGTTTAAAATACTACTAGTAAGATTTTTAAAATAGTACTTTTTATTTCTAATTTTTTTCCACGCCTGCCCTGAAGACGGAAGTATTAAGGAATCTGAAACAGCTGTTAGGAAGACAGCCCATTCGTTCTGCCGTCTAACGTGATTTTCATGAGAGTTCGATTCGGGGGCGCAGTTCGAGTAGAACTACAGAATAAGGTTCCGTATTTCGAGGAATATTCATCATCATCATCATCCTATATACGTCTCACTGCAGGGCACAGGCCTCCTCTCAGAATGAGAGGGGTTGGGCCGTAGTTCCCACGCGGGCCCAGTGCGGATTGGAACTTAACACACCGTTTGAATTTCTTCGCAGGTGGATGCAGGTTTCCTAACGATATTTTCCTTCACCGTAAAGTTAGTGATAAATTTTAAATTAATTTCGCAAAAAACTCGAAGGCACGAGCCGGGATTTGAGCCTACGACCCTCTGCTTGAGAGGCCATAGGTCAAATCACTGAGCCACCGCGGCTACGTAAGGGTTTGTTGAAATGTAGGCAGCTATTTTCGGCGCGATTTTGAACCTTGTGTCGAACAAAATTATGCCTATTTTGTAATCGAATCTTTTATCACGGCAGCTGGGTATGTATTATAATATACCGAAGTACAAAGCACTGAATGTATTAAAATATCGAATAGGTCAAAATACCGGACAGTATTTTTTTCTGCCACCGTGTGCCAATAAAATTCTGAATGTGATAATAAAGAAGGAAATTTTTTTCGTTTTTATTTTGAGCCAAAGATCGAATTGCGATGAAAGTTGTAAGACAGTATTTTAACAGACTTAAAAAAAACTCCATGTTTAGTAAACGACTTAGCAAATAAACCATTTCACGCAACAACGGACTCCCAAAACGTCTCCCGCCTCAGCGAGCTATAAATTAACTTAGTACGAAAACTTTATCTACATTTATATAGAATAGTTCCAACAAAAGGGGACCGGAACAATTTGTCGCGTTTTTGTTTCAACACAAATGATGTGCGTGTTCTTTGTCGCCTGCGATAATATCTACCTTCAGCGCTTTACCATGAATACTAGTGTTTAGTCTTTATAAAGACAATTAGAACTATGAATGCGCTATTTGTGATTTAACCTCTTAAGTCCCAGCGTTCTTTATAAAGAACAAATCATCAGTAAGAATAATGTACTATGTAAAGTACAAATTATTCAATGAATAATGAACTTCAAAGAAACTTAAATAAGTTCGAAAATTACAAATCGTGTAACTCTTATTCAGGTCTCAAGTTCTAAGTCAGTTAAAAAAGGCCAGGATTCAGGAGGTAGCATGACAACTGGGGTGATCTGTCTGTGTTGTATGTATGTATTCTATATAGAGTTTGGAATCGGTACGAAAATTCCAGTGTATACTCACCTTTATAGTACAGGTATTTTCAGACTAGTTTCAGGTATCAATTTCAAGTCTTGATTGTATGGATGTTTACTTTTGTTAGTGCTCTTATATTATTTTTGCGTGTTGCGCCTATCTGCTGTAAAAGGGATGTTGACACCATCAATCAACTGACGAACTTTTTATGAGCTGTCAAAACACAATTCTCCCATGGAGTTTGAATGGCAATAGCAACTTTATGACGTCACTTGTTCGCCAACTCAATCAACTAACTATTTATTTGTTTTAAAGCAACAAAAATTTAATTTTAATCGAATATTAATCTGGTTTTCAGGGCTAAAATAAAGCGTTTTTTAATGGAGTCGTGTCTTCCAATTATTTTTTTAATGGCGTCAAGATCCCTATTTTTGGGTACGTATCAAGCCCATAATTGGTTTAAATCCTACCTGACGAATCGGAAGCAATGCGTGCAAATAGAATGTATTGACGATGAATCCGCAGATATCAAGACCGTTACGTCAAAAATGCGAAATACAACGTGTTCTATTCCCCAGGGAAGTGTCTGTGGTTGTCTCTTATTTCTAGTCTATATAAATGACTTGCCAAAAAGCCTAGACACAGACACTACCTGCGTTATGTTTGCCGACGACATCTCTCTTTTATTTAATTGCAAAAACAGTTCTGATAGTAACTCTTTTCTTAAAAATAATTTTATAACTGTGAAAAATTGGCTTAGTGACCATAACTTAGAGATTAATTTAAAGAAAACCAAAACTATACAATTTAAACCTATACAAAAAAAAACCTTTAGAATTAAAATTAGAAATAAATTCATGTAAGATAGAAGAAGTTCAAGAATTCAATTTATTAGGTATAACAATAGACTCCGCTGTAAATTGGAAAGCACACGTCCAAAACATTAAAACAAAAATGTGTAAATTTTTATATGCGCTTAATATTTTAAAAACTAATTCAGATGTAAAATGTGCATTATCTGCGTACTACGCATATGCATTTTCATGGCTCCGCTACGCCGTTTTGCTATGGGGTGACAGCACCGAGGCCGGACAATTGTTTGTGATGCAAAAGAAATGTGTTCGAATTTTAGCAAATGTGCGTATCCCAAACAGTTGTCGCCCACACTTCGTCCGGCTTAAACTACTAACCCTGCCCTGTATCTATATATTACAAGCCGCTCTTTTTGTTCGTGAGAATCCACATTTATTCCAACTAAAACAAGACAAAGAAAACACTAGAACGAAGTATAGGAATAAATTATTGTTACCTAAAACTAATCTACAGATATGTAAAAAAAGCCCCCATTATAAATGTATTTTAATTAATAATAAAATCCCCAATACAATAAAATCGGAATCCCAAAACACATTATTTAAAAACAAATTGGAGAAATTATTGATTGATAAATGTTATTACTCGGTTAAGGACTTTCTTAATGATGATAGTTTATAATGTAATATTGTTTAGTTTTAAGTTTATACCTAAGTATTGTGTGCCCTTACAGGGCGTCATGTTCTGACTTATATAATATATTTTATAACACCCTGATGATATGTACATGACTATACAATGAATAAATAAATAAATAAATAAATATATAAAGTTTAAAACAAATAATGGACGAAATACATAATGGTCATAATACATACTAAAATTTTCTATGAAACTACTGATTAAACGATTTTTTTTAATAGTGTAATCTATAGATTGGTTTAGGTTAGGTTAGGTTTATTTTAAGAAAGTTGAGAATTTCCAAGAAAATTGCATTATATCAATTGACCATTATGTATTTCGTCCATTATTTGTTTTAAACTTTATATATTTTGATACGTACCCCTATTTTTACCTTGTCTGCCTGATAAGGTCGCTAATAGGCGGTCAATTCGCAAGTTCAGCTAGAGGGTTTTTCCCAACCGGTGATAGATTCTCCGTTATTTATAAGAGCTAGCTATAGCCAAAATTGGCTTTGTTTTTGAGTTCCGATACTGAGTCTATTAAGGTGAAAGTTGTTGCAACTTGTCCTTCTCCGTTACGATAATAATAGCAAAGCAACTTGTGAACCTTGCGGTCAAAATGTTCGAAGATTTACCAAAATAATTGACAGAAGATTGATATGGCGACGCAGGCTAAAGGCTCAAAAGCAAATTGCGAACGTCGCTATTGTCAAGAGGGATAGAGTAAATATTGTTGAGCAAATCATGATTCGAGTGGAGATACCTGTTGCTACCTTTCATTTAAACTGAATACTGAATAAATTACCTTATATCAGCATTCGACATTATCTTGTTAATCTGGAGCTACGTTAGTGACAAAGAGGATACTATATGGGAGTTACCCTCTTTAATTTTTTCGAGGGGGGCGATGTGTTACACACATGAAATTTTTATTAGTTTTTGTGACATAATGTGGCGAATGAGGAAGGGTCACTTGATGGTGAGTTACCACCAGATTGAAGATGCATTGCCAGTCCAGAAGTTGAACATTAACCTCGTGCGCCAGTTCACCGACTATCTCACTTTTCTCGCCAGGATACATCAGGAATATCGAGTTAAAGATAGCCTATTTGTTATGTCAATGGTTCGGCTATTTATGTACGGTCAGCAGGAAAAACGTACCATCGGCCAAAAATATGGTCTACCACCCTACGGTTGAAGTTCATTTGCACGTCATAATACAATGAGGTCGATTTTCCCTTGCAATAATATTATCATGGCAGTGACTAAAGACTTGACTCAGTTAGAAAAGTAAACCTTAGCGATATTTAGATTTCATAGAAACTTTTGTCAAAACTGGTAGATCACTTTCTTAGCCGACCGTACCCCCTGTAACGGCGGCAACTATGTCGGGGGGGGGTATCTATTCTCTCCAACTGCCTGTGCGTTTATATCCATCCAGACATTTTAGCGGACACATTCACAAACTTCCGCTTTAGTAAGAGGAACTAATTTTCCTACGTTCAACAGTTTGAATCCATTCCGAATGTCCGTTGAATCATAAAGCAGTGAAACTGAGTTCTCTTTTACAGGTCGTTGGTTTTTAAAGGGATACGCGACAAGCCCTGACTTTATAATAATAATCCTCGCCCTTTAAGCCTAAGCACTAAGAGCAGTCCATAAATATTCCGCAGTTGGTTTACTCTATGAATTAATTAGCCGGCAGCGGTTGAATCGCAAGATTATGGAGTTACTTGGGGGTGATTTAAAGAGGGAGAAATAATGAAGTTCTTTAATGGACTGTTTTTGAACAATGCGATCGCTGAATCGTTTTTGCGACTTTTTTAATCACGGTCCGCGTCCAGTTACTTGGTTTAGTGTCCTTCGAAAATCTGCGCCAAGCCCCAGTTAATGGCCTGGAATTATGTAATACATTGTAAAATTTTGGGGGTATTCTTTAATTAAATTCCGATAGAACGCCCGTTGTGTTGGAAGATCAGGCTCGCCACAAGGATTAATATTAGGACCTCAACTCTTTTATCGTTACATTTTTAAATGTGAGGCAGGTAGTGTAGACGAAAAAAATACTTTAAAAAAAACATAACTACAGTACGAAATAAGTATGATCGCCATCATCATCATTATTTGAGCCAAAAGACGTGCACTGCTGGACAAATGCTACGCCCAAAGAGTTCCACAACCATCGGTTCTGCGCTACCCAAGTAGTTCCTACAATCTTTACCAGATAGTCTGTCCATCCTATTGCGGCCTTCCTAATACCACGTCTTTTGGCTTGTGGTCGCCACTTTAAAACCTAACTGCCCCAACGACCGACGGTTCTACGAACAATGTGCGCTGCCCACTACCACTTAAGTTTAGCGACTCTTCGAACTAAGTAAATCCCGTAAGTTTGCATAAATAATGTGGTAAAGAAAACCCTTTACCGACATTTATTTCTTGTCCACATTAGTAAGAAATACCGCTTAAAAGTCTACAACTTTATGCAAAGGGTAGCCATTATCTCGTTCCACGTACAGTCTCCCTTTCCTTCTAATTTGATTAAATAAGGACGCACGTATCGGCAAACTTAGCCACCAACTCTTTCATTAACAACTTCCCGAACTTTCTGAGCCCCTAATGTGACCTCGAAAACATAATTATATATCAATTTGTGTTATTCGGCTACCATTAAGTGGTACAAAGAGACATTAACTATGTCGCCGTGCCTCGATTTTATCGCGTCACGCTTAGCAAAGATTGATTGATATAATATGTCACAAGTGGTAGTGTAGAACAGTTGGTAGGCCCTTGACGTATGGGATGTGAGGTCTTTAGTCGGTAAACTGGTCGTAATTTGAATGAGGTACAACAGCGCCAAAGCGAGAAGGTCAGGGTAAACCGAAAAAGGAAAAAATCATTGGTGTAATATGAGAAAAAAAAACATGTTCGACTTACTAGAAATAATAATAATAATATTCACGAGTCACCGCCTACCAAAAGTTCAGTTTATGAGATATTGAAATGGTAGGTGTCCGTTATCTCACTCCATAGCCCGGTAATCCTGTCCACAACATCCCAAACCCATAGCCAATTCCATGTCGCTTCCTACCTGGCAATAGTTTGGCAACTGTGGAGGACTGTCCGCTAGCACATCCTCATGGTGTATTAGGGGATAGACCTCCATAGTTGCGCCCATCTCATTTATATTATATGGTACCAAAGGCCTCTTCATGTTGGCTTCGGCCCCATGAATGCCTTTCAAATGACCGGGTCCCCATGGGCCCGTGATCGGAAATCCGTACCAACATAATAATATTAGGGGATAATCTCACACAAATTGACCTAGACCCAAACTAAGCAAAGCTTGTACTATGGGTACTAGATGACGATAGACATACTTATATAGATAAATAAATACTTAAATACATAGAAAACATATATTCGTGTTCATCACACAAATAAATGCCCTTACCGGGATTTGAACCCAGACCTCTTACTTCGTAGGCAGGGTCACTACCAACTAGGCTAAAGCGGTCGTTAAAATGCTTGATTGCTACGGAAATACAATATTGTTCCTTGGTTAAGTAAGTCAATTTAACTGAATTACGTCAAAAGTGAACCGAAAATAATATTACGCTAAATACCAAGTCAAACGGTTTACTAATGTAGTGAAAATAAACGGATCACTCACGTCTCAAAACGAGTTTAACTCGACATGTTGAGTGTACGTTTGGCAGCCGCCGTGACGTGCGACTCCAAGAGGAAGGGCTACGGATTAGCCCGAAACATGTCGAGTTAAACTCGTTTTGAGACGTGAGTGATCCGTTTATTTTCACTATGAGTGAGTCTCACGGGGTATGTATTACAATACCGATGTACGAAAGACCGAATGTATTAAAACATCGAATGTGTCAAAAGACCGACACGATTTTTTTCTGAAACCGTAAACTTTTCAGAATTTATTAAAACGGCATCTTATAGAACCCATTAGGTTAGGTTAGGTTTGTTTTATAACAATCTTAAAAAGTTAACGGTTTCAGAAAAAAATCGTGTCGGTCTTTTGACCCATTCGATGTTTTAATACATTCGCCCTTTCGTACTTCGGTATTGTAATACACACCCGTCTCACGGTAGTTTCATGTTTATAAAGGTTTACTAAAGTTTCGCAAATTACGTTTCCCAAACTGATTCAGTTGGCAAATGTTTGTTTGTTTTTTTTTCTGAAACTGTAAACTTTTCAGGATTGTTATAAAACAAACCTAACCTAACCTAACCTACAGAATAGTCCTGATATTATATCCTGAATAGTTTACAGTTTCAGAAAAAATAAACATTTGGGAAATTAAACATTTGCCAAATGAATCAGTTTGGGCAACGTAATTTGCCTGCCAAAAGAAAGTACACCGGCACTATCTGGAAATAACTACAGACGATGCGAACGAATCCCACTCCTTAGCAGTTGATAATCAGGAAAAATGAAGCGAATCGCTTTGTGCCAATGGCATACTAACCATATAGGTAAAGGTGAAAACGCTCCTCCTGGATATCCGTCGGTAAAATGGAGACGGAGGAATTAAATCATGCTATGGAGATGTATATTACCCGACATAGCTCGAAGAATCGCCAGACTCAAGTGGCAGTGGGCAGGCCACATCGCTCGTAGAACTGATGGCCGATGGGGCAAACAGGTTCTCGAGTGGCGTCCATGGACAGGTAGACGCAGTGTAGGTAGGCCTCCAACACGGTGGAGCGATGACCTGGTTAAGGTTGCGGGATCGCGTTGGATGCGGATGGCGTAGGACTGATCTGTTTGGAGAACCATGGGGGAGGCCTATGTTCAGCAGTGGACGTCTTTCGGATGAAATTATGATGACAACTAAGATTAAATCAGGCGTCACTTTGCGAAGGTCCTAATAATGAACTGAAACGGTTACTTTGCTCACCCGCGACCGCAAAAAAACCGCCAACTGCGCAAAGGTCGCGGGTGAGCAAAGTAATTGTTTCAGTTTCTTAATTTCATTGTTACTTTCAAAATCGACACAAAATAGTGCAAAAACTTCTTCTAAGGTAGGCAGCGATCCGAAAAAACCTTTTACTTGTTTTAATTGTGATGGTGTATTGATATCTGTATCAAGATACCACCACTCACAAAACATTGTAGGTATTCCAGAAGTGTTACTGTCGCAGAATCGAGAGCAAGGATAAATACACAAAGCCTAATAATGTGTTTAGGATTTTTTTCCTACGTAATTGGAGTTCTTTTCATATCGGTCCATCTTCATGTTTAGGTTTTCGTACCCAAAGGGTATTATTTACTGAGACTCCACTGTCTGTCCATCCGTCCGTCTGTCTGTCACAGGGCTTTATCTCTCAAAGCATAAAAGTTCGACATTTGAATTTTTTTTACCGATTATGAATCACTGTGGTCGCTAGAACCTCGTCAGTCTCAGCGTACTTTATAAAGAACAAATCATCAGTAAGAATAACGGCCGAATGTTACTATATAAAGTACAAATCGTTCAATGAATAAAGAACTTTAAAAACACTTAAATACGTTCCCAAATTACAAAACGTATGACTTTTATCTAGGTCTTAAGTTCTACATCGGTTACAAAAGGCCGGGACTCAAGAGGACTACAAGAAACGTGTTTTTTCAGCGTTTTTAACTTTATCTTCTCAAATTTTTTTTCTGAACTACTTTTAAAACATTGTACTTACGGAACACTTCATTTAAGACTCCGAGTCGCACTACTCGCGTTTAGGTCAATTTGTCGAGCCTGTCATAGGTACTTCGTCTGTGATTTTTCGTAAAATGTTATGTACATAATAATAACGTAACGTAATTAATGTCATCGTCTGAGCTGATGGTTTAGACTGACCTTTAATTTCCACCACAATTTTGCGACCACTTTTGTTTATTCATTGCCACTTAATTATGTAATACGATGTCTACTGTAAATTTAGACTCTTTTATCTTATAGAAATTTAGACACGTTACAGCAATCTATTTATTATAAATTTTCAAATCGGATCAGTAGTTCCAGAGATTAGCTCGTTCAAGCAAACAAACTACGAGTAACTCTTCAGCTTTATAATATTAGTATTTTATTAGTATAGATATAATTTTCTCCGAGAAGAACCTTAGAAAACTTACAAAGTACTTATTTGAAAACTTTAAAAAACCGGCCAAGTGCGAGTCGGCCTCGAGCACCAAGGGTTCCGTGCAAATTTTAGGTATGTTAAAAAATACGCCGTAAACAGCCGTAACTATAAAATACTAGTTTTCGCAGAGCCCTGCTTTTATGTAAAATGTACGCAGTGTGGGATCATTTTATAATGGTTTTTTGGACCTTTCTTAATGTTTAATTTAATTATATTTTTGTTATTTGTTGTTGTAGCGGCAACAGTAACACATAATCGATGAAAATATCAAGTACTATCTAGTTAATGCCATTATTAAGATCCAGAAAAAACGCTGAAAAAAACGTTTCTTTTATAACGACCACCTTAAAGTCTTAACTTTATTTAATTTTTACCCGACTGCAAGGAAAGGGTTGTTTTTAGTATTCGTTGTTATAGCGGCCACAGTAATGCAATCGGTGAAAATTTCAAGTATCAAGCTATTACGGTTCAAGAGATAGAGCCCTGTAACTGACGGAAGGACAAACGAGGATGTTTATTCAAAGAAATTTTTCTTCGTGTAGCCGTGTTAGAACGTCAATAACTAATAATACTTTAATCAACCAACAAAGAAAAAATATGCCCCCTATCGCTTACAGCAATACATTAATGGCATCGTTTTTCATATTTTGTAATGCACCTAATTGTTACTGTTCCAAATAAAGATTTATTATTTTATTATTATTATTATTAAACAGCCAAAAATAGATACTCCTCCCATTGTCTCCACTTCAATCGATAAATAGAAAATAAAACCCCCGTAACCTCCTATAAATAAAAATCGTTTTTTCCCAATTACTATTCTATGTAGGTACCTCACGTGGCAATTCGGACTGTATAATGAGGGGAACTAAGCGCTTTTTCCCAACAACCCCCTTTTCGGGAGTTGAAAGACTCCATTTAAGGTTAACGATGCCTTATTAGCGATAACGGTGGCGATTGTTATTTCTTGTTCTTTTGTCAACGAGAAAATGCAAGGAAATGAATTAAGAGCTTTTTTAATTTGATCAAAACGCTTCCCGGGGAGAATGGGCCTTTGTGGTGGCGCTGTTTATCTTGGCTATTTACTTGTGTAGTTTGAGAACCGTATTCAGTTTCTGGGAAAATATTGCTTTTATGTACGAGGGTCGGAGTGTAACGGGGAACAGTTTTAGGGATCTTAAGCTTTAATCATTTAAGTACAAGGTATACTGTGCAAAATGTTATAAAAGCAAACAAAGTTTGTACCGCTTTGTCAAAAGACTTTATGCTTTAAAGCTGAGATAGTCACTGCCAAGATCTTTATGAGTTAAAAAGAAGAGAATTCATGACTACTTTCAATAAAGATACATATGTTTTCAACGCGGCATTAGTTTAATAGGTAGTCTTGTTTCAGGTAGTTTGTTTTCTTTAGTTTATGTCCTGATATATGTATATCGCTATCTCTTTTCAGTTGAATTTCCTGAATGTCGCTGTTAAGATTTTTGCAGCGGTCTATAAATGAGCTGTCATCATTGAATAAACTTCTAGTTTAATCTACATCAACGTGTTCAACGTACGAACTACGTTTGACTTACTTTTAAAAAATATCGACTTAGTTGTGTTAAATTCCTTGGGCATAAGTAATTAAGTAACGATGAAGGTCTGCTTCAAAAAAATATGCCTTGTTAAGTTTTTTGCAGGATTGTGCTCGACGAAAGTTTTTTCGAACCGTTGGTAGATTCTTCGACATGATTCCTTCGATTTTTGTTTCCAATTATGCAACTGATGTTACGGCAAGCCCAATGACCTAACTACTAAAAATACCAAAGAGACTTCTGAATTTATAGGTAAATCTACCGCACAAAATGTAAATGAAGGGCTCGCTACATTGAACTAAGACTGGGTTTATCAAAATGTTCAACCCTAGCGGAGCTTACTACGGCTCCAATTGTAATCCACCCCAGGGCTGCTACTGACTGAGTCAACAAGATAAAGCAGCCTCCATTCGTAGGTAAGTAAACATGTAATTCATACAAAGCTGGGACAGCCCTACCCTCGTTTGGGTAATTGCGAGGGCTGCGAGGAAGTGTCGATGGTGGGTTTTAACCAAATAGGTTGTGATAGGTTTGAAGAATTTGTCTCAGTGTGTGAAAGCTTGACAACAACGCTATTATTGGCTACTACTATAGACCGGTTGCATCGTTCAGTTTCACCATTTTAAAACGGGTCTACGGATTTAAAAGTATCGGTACCCTAATAGACCTATTGAGTCTCAAACAGAGGGTCGTGGTATCGAGCCTAGTCTGGAACCTCTTGAGTTTTTTAGAATGTATGTGTGAAAGTACATTTGAAATTCTAATACTTATATAAAAGTCTCGTGTCACGTTGTCTGTTATTGAACTCCTCCAAAATGGCTCAAACGATTTTTATGATTTTTTTTCTCTATATTCGGTAGGTCTGAGATTAGATCGTAGGCTACTATTTGTTGCGGACGGAGTCGCGAGCAAAGCTAGTTTTCTTATAAGATACGGTGAAAGAAAATATGGAGTCATAATCATCATCACAGTTTACCAGCAGAAATTTTGAAAATAGAAAATTTAAAACATTTTAAAAAACATTATTTTCTTTTTTGGTTGCAAAGGCTTATTATAATGTCAATGAGTATATTAGGGATAGTAGTCTAGTTTCTTAGTTTTGGTTTATGACATAATTTCAATTATATAATACAATTATAGAAAATTATTAAAGTTTAGTTCGTAAGAAGCATGCTGCATGTCAAGCTGTGGCTATTTGAAAGCCTTATGGCGCAACATAGTGATACTTATGACCTGTTTTATATATACCTTTTTTTTACCTATGTTTGACAAATAATTATTTTTTTAATTTGAATTTGAATTTGAATTTTTCATGATAAATCCCGTTTTTTTAATATCCCGTGTGGATTTCCTAAATTCTCTAAATTATATTTTTATGAATCGAACACATAAATCCCGTTTATTTTCTATTCCGTGGAAATTTAAAAAAAATGCTTCTTATTAAATGACTACTTTATAATAGCTGTCTGTGTGCCAAATTTCAGCGCAATCTGTTGAGTGGTTTGAAGTGTGAATTGATTACTCAAATACTTTTACCTTCTATATATTAAAAAATATTAAAGTGAAAAGTCCACAAAGCTCCACAAAAAGCCTTGCAACTTGTGCTACTAATACAGGTCATTCCATCTTTGAGCCTGAAATTATTCACGACAGAATCCAAGTGACATAATTTTATTTACGCCGAGATTTGCCTTTCGCCAGACGAAGTTTCACCAACTTTCAGTATAAGCGAGGCGGAATCAAATTATTTTTGAATTTTGCGCAGTGTCTTGGTAATTTTATAGCCCGAAAATTAGCTCATTTAAACATCGAAATAAAAACACCTTTTAAAAGTAGAGTCTACTGTGGTAATTGAGAGAAAGAGAGAAATATGCTAGAAAAATATATCCAGAATTCCTTCTGAAATACAAATAAAAAACATTTAATAATTAAATTGGAGCCCACTCATCATAATATTGTGGTAAGCCGCCGCGCTGATTTTCAGTGCGACTCGCTTAATTAATTAGACAATAAATAAAAATGTAATAGTGATAACAAGAGAAAATAGCATCCATAATTACTATACTAAACGGGACTTATCACGCAAATAATATTTACCAAAAAATAAATAATAATAATAATAATATTTTACTTTTCGGCCACTTTGCAGCAGCAGTGGTCACGAGTTAACTGAAGTGTAGGGTGTCAAATTCGTTTAGTCGCTCGAATCTTTCGAACTACCCGCACTTGATTCTGATTAGAATCAGCACCCGTATCTCGAACTACCCCCACCCCAGCACTCCCGCTGATTCAGTTAACTCGTGACCACGGCTGCTGCAATGTGGCCGAAACGTCGAGATAAATATTATTTGCGTGATAAGTCCCGTTTAGTATAGTATATGAGTGAAAATCACGAAAGTTTAAAACAAATAGCATCCATTTTAAAACGGAACAGTTGAAGGATGCTATCGAACTATTGTAAATGGTTCATTAGAACTATGCGTTGGCGAAATGTCTCGAATGACAAAAAGAGCTCTAGCGTCTTCTTATCTACACTGTCAGTCAGCTTAAAAAAAGGTGTTTTATCAGGGGCAACTTCTCAGTTGACCATTCAAGAGCTTGGTATACAAATAAATAAATAAATCACGGGAAAATTGACACCAATTGACCTAGTCCCAGACTAAGCAAAGCTTGTACCAAGCGCACTAGACAACGGATAAACATACTTATAATATAGATAAACTAGCTGACCCTGCAAACGTTGTTTTGCCTTATAACACCTAGGGGTATAAAAAATAGCCTACGACCTATTCTCAGACCTACCGAATACAGAGAAAAAAGTTTCATAAAGATCGGTCAAGCCATTTCGGAGGAGTTCGGTAACAAACACCGTGACACGAGATTTTTATATATTAGACTAGCTGTCCCGGCAAACGTTGTTTGGCCATATTAGGGGTATAAAAAATAGCCTACGACCTATTCTCAGACCTACCGAGTATGGAGAAAAAAGTTTCATAACAAACAAACAAATAACAAACACCGTGACACGAGATTTTTATATATTAGATATTATTATATACTTAATTACATATTAAACATACAACACTCGAGCAAAAACGTTCGTATTTTTCAAACACATAGCTGCCCCGACCAGGAATCGAACCCGGGACCTCAAGCTTAGCCTTAAGCTTAGTCAGATTCTCAAACCACCGGGCTCTTTGGTCGTCTTCGAACGCAATACCTCGCAGTCAGTGTAAACGAACTTTTCCATATTTATCGTTGTCGTAACGTAAAACACGCTATTGGTAAGTATGTACACTTTTGTAACTTACATATTGACTCGACACAACTCAACCGATTTAACAATTGGGACATCGTTACATATTAAATGTAAAATTGTCACCAAATTTATCAACAGACTTTCCTGATCGCCGAAACAAAAGGGGTAACACCGACCCAAATAGCTCAAGTCTTACAACCAAACACACATAAAGAAGCAAACAAACACAAAGTTAAACGCTCGTAAATCCGCCTCACTCAGCCACTAAACAAAAGAAAATATTAAACTGGAAAATTTCAGGCTATTATTGGAAGTAAACAATTGTTGCAAAAGGGAGGGCCACCATCTTCCCGGCTCCTTTGTCCGCGGCCCTAACTTAATGCGTGTTATTGTTAGAGATTCCATTAAGTTAATCTACTTATACTGGCCCAGACATTGTGCTAGTTCAACAACAACCTGAGCATGCACAAAATTTCAACAAAGCCGGCCTAACACAACAGTATTATACACGCGGTAATTTAAGAGGTGCTTGCCGATCTGTTGATGCGATGCGGCGAACTGTTAATACAATTAGTTCAGTGTCACCTAAGTAGTTTAAACCTAGGAAATAATAAGGGGTGGTACCGTAAAACTGGGATGCCTTTGATCAAATCGCTCGTTCCCTAAATATCAGAATTGTAAAATACTAGATTGCGACTTACCCTATTTCTAAAATATCAAATTCCCAGAATACCAGACTTTCCTGTCACCGTGTTTGTCTCTATATCGGATTGCCAAAAAAGCTTGTTTTTAATACACCATGTTCAATTCAAAACCGAATTCCCATAATAACAGATAGTGAAATCACCAGGCTCGTCAGGCAGTTCGTGGTCGTCGTGGGGAGGCCAGGGGGTCGTGTTTTACGAGCCTGGTGATTTCACAATCTGGTATTGTGTAAATTCGGTTTTGAATGGCACATAGTGTATTGAAAACAAGTTTTTTTGGCAATCCGATATCCAATATCATATCCAGTTTACCCTACAAATGTATGGTTTACAGTAATATATCAAAAGATAATATTGATCAATTTATTCAATTTACTAGGTAACTTTTATACTGAATTAATAAATGTATTCGGTTAAAACCAGTTAATTTTTCGTATTAATTAAGACCGTCCATTTACTCCCCAAACTACCCTATTGTGACGTCATTACGACAAATATCCGGGGTCTAAATGTAGTATTATGAAAAATTTGTTATTTTGGATCGTGGTATTTTAGGCACGAACGATGAATATTAATGGCCGATATCAAACTAATCCATAGTAATGTGGCATAGCACATCTCTGATAGAAAGGTTATTCTATTATGCGGCTTTTATGTGTTAGTTTATAAATTTAGTATAAGTACTTAGTAAAAAAATGAGTGAGCTCAGCGGCAGTTAAATCTATTAAGATTTTGCTCGCTGTTATACTTGAAATTGTATCTTTATTTTTATTGTTTAAATAAATTAAAAAAAAAAAAAAAAAATTCCTCGCTACCTCACCACTCCAGCTTTTCTGCACCGTAACAAGCGTTATACACACTTAATAAATACACCATCTTAGTCACAGGAAAACTCAATTTAAAAATCCAAGAGGTAGATGGATTAGGAGCCCTAATCCGGGCCCCGAGTGCCCGGGCGCGTTTGCTCGTAATTAGCCGCGTGTGCCCCCGATACGGGCCCCGGGATTATGCTTTACCGATGCCCCACAGTATCTTGTTAAAAGTGTCAATAATTATGAAGACTGCGGCTACTGGTTGGGTAGATAAAATCATGCTATTTGTCATATTTATAGTCGACTATAAAGATATGCGGTCAAAGTTACCAAAATAATTTATCAATTAGTTTGTGGCGAAACGAAAATCGGACTAACATTTTGGGTCAGATAGGTAACCATAAATAAACTATTCCACAGTGTCCTTAAGGAATTTGCTGTTATGAAGGTACATCATGACGGTGCCCCTTTTCTCCCATAAAATTTTAAGTCATAATGTATCATTAGTCATAATCAACGTTAGTCATACAGTGATTTATTTCTGAAACGGTATTTTTTTCAGGACACGAAATTTTCATGGCACAACGGAAAACTCTCATACAAATTTTAACTACTGTCATTAAAAATGTCCAACTTTTTGAACTCCACTATGACCTAATCCATACTAATATTATAAATGCGAAAGCGTGTCTGTCTGTCTGTTACCTCTACACGCTTAAACCGCTGAACCGATTAGATGAAATTTGGTATGGAGGTTCCTAGATACCCTGGGAAGGACATAGAATAGTTTTTATCCCGGAAAATTGCATAGTTCCCATGGGATAGCGATAAACGAATTCTTCGCAGACGGAGTCGCGGGCAAAAGTTAGTAATTAAATAAACAAGCAATTCGTTCCATAATACCCAACCTCGTTTACAATCAAATTGACGCAATGTGGAACCCTTTTACACAAATAATGTTTATACAATCACTGGCAGTAAAATTTAACAGGATAAAACACTCAAAAATATACATCGCTACATGTATATTTGAGTGCTGAGTCCTATCAAACATTCTGGTTACTATAACAAATACATAGTGATGTTATCATCCCTGACAAGGAGACATTCATGTAAAGCTTTATACAAGATGCAATTATGACTTGATATTAAATTTATATTAAAATAGTATTTCTAGATCAGTTAATACGTGGCTTGAAATATTAGGACGTTCATACCTATTTTGTTGAAATTAAATTTTGTTTAAAACTCTATTGTTAATACAACCGTTTTTGCTGACTGTACCTTTTGCCCCTGGTTACCAAAGTATTTACTCGTAAAGACGCATCAAACGAGCCCAAACTCAATGCGGTGTCGTTTTACTACAGAGTTCCTGTGGCCACCCTCCAGCTTCATCATCAGATCAACTCCTCGTCGTAATAATATTGCAATGTTATCGGATTTATACATGCATTCAAAAAAAAGTTTAATCGGTTGAAGTTATCTGCTTCAAATTTGAGTTCAAAGGTTCCACCCGAACAAACATACATTGAAAGTATTAATTAATAATTTTATAATTTGAGTGTGAAGTTCCCAATTTGCACTGGGCACGCGTGGGAACTACGGCCCAAGCCCTTTCATTCTGAGAGGAGGCCTGTGCCCTGCAGTGGGACGTATATAGGCTGGGATGATGATGATTAATTATTTTTTATAAAATAGCTTGTAAAAACAAAGAATGGACACCTCAAATTAAATAAGACTTATGAAAACAATTGAGACAATACATTACATTTTCCGACTTTAACTGAATTTGAAACACTAAGGGGCTGTTTCACCACCCATTGATTAATTTTAACTGACGGATAAACGAGATGTCGTCTACGTCTATTCGAACAAAACAAACAGAGACGGCATCACATTTATCCGTCAAATAAATTTGATCAATGGATGGTGAAACAGGGGGTAATTGTGTTTCGCGTTTAAAATCTCACCTAATACCTACATTACTAGACATACAATGTATTTTTACAGCCGACCAAGTAAGAGTTTTTTTTTTGTAATAGGTCGTACTGACCAAACCTTTGGACCTAGAAGTCTGAAATTTTGCATAGAGGCAGCTTATAACTAAGATGTAGGTAAGGAATAAGGATGGATTTGTTGAAATTTCGACGTGATAGGGAATAGACGGGATTTATGTGTTTAATTCAGTGACCCTATCTCCGTAACCATCTACTGTATCAATACTTTGTACTTGTTTTTTTTCTCCTTCATCGTTTAACGGATTCGAATTCCATTTGGTGTCTAGATAGCTAAACTTATGGAATAAGACATAGCCTACTTTTTGTCCCGTTATTCCCACGGGATTTGTGTAAAATCCTTAATCTTAACCGCTAAGTCTAGAGTCTGAAATTTTTTGCATGGATGTTCGTTAAAAAACGTAAATAATTCATTTATTTCCAGAACAACATCCAAACTGTTTTTTCTTCTCGGATGTGTTCTCGATGTTTTCCTTCACCGTAAAGTTCATGGTGAATTACAAATTTGATTTCCCACATAAGTTCCGATAAACTCAGAGGTGTGAGCCCGGGCTCAAACCCACGACCCTCTGCTTGAGAGGCCATCCAGTCAAACTACTAGGCCACCACGGCTTTTTAATAAATATCATTAGTCTAGTGTATTATATGTTATTGTTGCGATCTATCAGACATTTTCACGCTTAACTTCTGTAGAGGAACAAAAATAACAAAAAACATCTTTCCGCTCCGTTTTTCACTGTTTAAAAGGCATGTAATTAAATAAAGTGAAATGAATGATGAAAGTTTTTACATTTCAGTAGTTCGTTTACTCGGTGTATTTGCATAATTAAATGAATAAGTTTCTTTGGATGTTATTTAGTGCTCTCGGTGTAGTAATTTCAAGTTTGTCTAGTAACAGAAATATTTTACAAAATTTTACGTATGGGTAAATTTTAATTTTTCAAATTTGTAGGTTCCTTTTCATTGTCCGTCTTTGTTGGTCGGTCTGTCTGTCAACATACTTTTTCTACCAAACGCGTGGAAGTACCAAGTTGAAAATAATGTAAAAGACATAAATCTTGGATAGGGTTTTCTTTTATTATATTTTTTTGTATAATTTTTTGTACATTATTCATGTTAGTTTAATTTTGTTCTTATAGGTACTAGAATTGTATTGTTTTATTTTCTATGTTTTCTTTGAAAATCATTGCAAATAAATACCCTGTTTAAATCTTCTCAGAACACGTTTTACAAAAGAATGGAAATCTAAAAAGGTTCACTATACCCGACTTTATATATGGTGCCACTAAATTTCTCAAATACTACTTTCCCACAAGTTCAGTCGGTCAGGGGTCGCGAACATTTCGTCGCGTGCCACGTGGCGGGTGCATAATAAAATGTTTACGATCGCTTTTCGGACTGCATCGCTCTAAAAATTATTAATTTTACGACTTTTGCGAATGCCGTAATAGGTTAATTGAAAATGCAAAGCTTTTCAAATTCGATTTAAAACTCCAGTTTTTGTATTGAAATGATTAAAAAAGTTTAAAAGCGGTTTATAAAAGTTTACCGAAACAAATAAATAGTGTTTGAAACGACGAGGTAATTTTGAAAATAAATTTTTTGATAAACCCCGGATTAATAATAACTGTGCAAGTATAATCACTTGAGTCGTTCGAGTAAAATCAAAATATGTTAAATGTGTTTAACAATGTGTTGTGTGTTTTGAAATAGTTAATCCACTCTCAATGAATACTTATAATTTTAAGAATATCAACGTAAACAAATGTAGTTATTAATATTAAATACTCAAACGAAGTACCGACATCATAAAGATTGATATAGCTGATTGAAATCTTAAAAGAAATCATACTGTACAAGGATCAAACTATTCCCAAAAAAAATAAGTGAAAGAATCCCTTTCACGTCCTTTTTTACCTTTCAAAATAGATACAAAGAACTGAAACGCTACGTTATTTAATCAAAGTGAATGAAGAAAAAATTTCAAAGGCTGGAGGAAAATTATCTTTGAAAGGGAAGTCATACTAACTTATATAATACTAGCCTTCCGTCCGCAGCTTCGCCCGCGATAAAATTAATTTTCCCGTAGGAAAAGGTGTTTTCCCGCGGTAAAAAGTAGCCTATGTCACTCTGTGGTAATGTAGCTTTCTGACGGCAAAAGAATTTTAGAAATCGGTCCGTTAGTTTCGGAGTCTATTCAATGCAAACAAACAAACAATCAAATCTTTCATCTTTATAATATTACTAGCCTTCCGTCCGCAGCTTCGCCCGCGATAAATTAATTTTCTCGCGGGAAAAGGTATTTTCCCGCGGTAAAAATTAGCCTATGTCACTCAGAGATAATGTAGCTTTAAAACGGCAAAAGAATTTTTGAAATCGGTCCAGTACTTTCGGAGCCTATTCAATGCAAACAAACAAACAAACAATCAAATCTTTCCTCTTTATAATATTATTATTAGTATAGATTTGGGCTAGGAAAATCAGTACTTAATCATAGTAACACGTGTTTTGTTAATATGTTTATGGCAACCATCGTTGGTCACGATACTGTCGAGATTACTCTATTGTGAGATTTTATTGCAAACCCATACTTCTAGATCTAATATTATAAATGTTAAAGTGTGAATGTTTGTTTGTTTGACCTTCTTTCAGGTCGAAACTGAGCGACGGAATGCCGTGATTTTTTATATGGAGATAATCGAAGGACTAGAGTGACATAGGCTACTTTTTACCACGGGAAAATATCTCATTCCCACGTGAAAACACGTTTTAATCTACTTCAGTGACGGCGAAGCCGCAGTCATCAGCTAGTGTAATGTAATGGTATGGAATGTTACAGTCGAGATGGATTTTATTGTGACTAAGAATCGAACATAAACTATTATGGATGAGACTTTTTTCTTTTTTTAATTTTAGTTTAGAAAATTGCTCATTGATAAGATTCAATGTAAACGTAATGAAGAAGAAACTAACATGTGACTCATAAAAAGTTTGTAGACTCATAAAACATTGTAGATTTTTCTTTTGAACAATAAAATAAAATAAAATAAAATAATAACATTTTCTAAATTGTACTATTTATCAATAATCAACACTTATTTATGATATCCTTTTGTGATGAAAATTTATTTCAAAATTTTATTTTTCGGAAAAATCTTGTGGGCTCGTTTCTTTCAATGACACTCCAGTCTGTTTTTTTTAAGCCTTGAACAAATTAGCTAAGTAAACAAATATTTTAAAACTAACGGCGAAAAGAATTTGATTTTCACAAGTCACGTAAATTATTAACCCGACTTGAACTTTATGCTTGAAAGTGACATTATATATTTAGCCCGAAACATGTCGAGTTAAACTCAAAGACGTGAGTGATCCGTTTATTTTCACTGTGAGTGATACGAAATTAACGAGCTAAGACGCGTCTAAAAATAGACTTTTCTGAGCCAACAATCATTTTTAAAATAAACAAAACAACATCCAACCCCCTCGAGACGTGCTTCCAAAAACAGCGAAAAAATAAACAGCTCATCTGAGCTCCGAAAATAATGATGTCGATAGGTAAGAGAAATCCGAAGTTCCCTCTCAACTCGCAGAGTAACGAACCGTTAAGAAATCAAATTTGAGAAGTCAGATTAAAAAGTAGACCGGAACAGGATTCCTTATCATCTTAATCCCCAATCCCGTGATTTAAACTTAATTTAAATCAGACTTACCTACATTTCCGAATGTTTCTACACAGTCACTAAGCACAATTTAATTCACGAAATTAAATGTCTCGGTTTGACGCGATACGTGCGCCGTTTGCCACGGCAGCTTCTAGGCACGACCGCCTCTTCAGGCAGCTGCCTATCGACTGACGATCGTAAAGGCTGTTTCAGGTTCGCCGACAAGCTGCAGTATCAACGACGCTTGCGCTCTGCAACTGTTACTGTAACATCTTGCAATCAAGTTCTTCGAATTATGCTAATTCCAGCCGTACTCTGTTGCGTTAAGTGTTTTTTTGAATTGCTTTTTATCAAGCTCCACATGTTCCCAGTTGGGAAGTTTGGGTGTGTTTGGGTTGGCAATGAGGCGGGTTTTCCTTGTCGATTTAGACGTGTTTAATCATGGAACTACTGACTTGTTATCGGTTGGATCAAAAGTTTTGAAGTTTACTATCGCGAATGCATTCAAATGAGGATTCGAATTTGGAATGAAGATTTGATTGCTAAAATTCCTAACCTCTAATAGATTACATACACATATTTATACATATTTATGAAAGTTTGTAAATTTGGATGTTAAGACTATTCATCATCATCATCATCCCAGCATAATATATGTCCCACCGCAGGCACAGGCCTCCTCTCAGAATGAGAGTGCTATTTGGATGTTTTTGTTAGTTAATCGTTCAATAACATCCGAACGAATTTAGATGAAACTTGCCGTACAGATAGGCATTATGTGAAAGGACACTTTATACCGCGGCAATGCGTTCCCTTGGGATGATTATGTCAACTTTAAACATACTAATTGTTATATATAAGTACAGTGTAACTTCTATGTTGCGAGAGATTATACAAACTATTCTCAATAATGTTGATTACATTGTTATGGTATAAGAATTTTATTTAAACATACTGTTTTTATAGTATAAAACAAAGTCACTTCCCGCTGTCTGTCGCTATGTATGCATAGATCTTTAAAACAACGCAACGGATTTTGATGCGGTTTTTTTTAATAGATAGAGTGATTCAAGAGGAAGGTTTATAAAAAGGAAGATGTATAATGCATAATTGCACCCTTGCGAAGCCGGGGCGGGACGCTAGTTACAAATAAAGCTATTCTACAGTGTTTAAGGGATTTGCGGTTAATTAAATTCTGAACAATTTATCTAGGTATGCGTGGTGGCCTAGCGGTATGACCTATATGGCTCTCAAGCAGAGGGTCGTCGGTTCAAATCCCGGCTCGCACCTCTGAGTTTTTCGGAATTAATGTGCGAAATTAATTTTAAATTTGCCATGAGTTTACGGTGAAGGATAACATCGTGAAGAAACCTGCATATACCTGCGAAGAAATTCTATGGTGTGTAAAGTTCCTAATCCGCACTGGGCCCGCGAGGGGACTACGGCCCAAGCCCTCTTATTCTGAGAAGAGGCCTGTGCCCTGCAGTGGGACGTATATAGGCTGGGATGATGATGATGATGATGAGGTTCGTCACTTTTCGGCTCTATGTCAACGAGTTAAGGTCGATAAGTGACGAACCTTTTCACTCCGCTACTATACCTACATATTTAACTTAAAAAAGTCTCAATAAACAAGAATATAGAGCGATGCCAAGAATGTCGTGCTTTTAAAAATTACCATACTTATGCTTTCTTCAGCCCAAACTCTAGGATTGTAAATGTTTTTCTTGCATTTATTTTAAACGCGGGCGAAGCTACGGGCTAAAGCTAGTATTCTATAACTGTTTAAAGTCATAAGTAAATGTCCTAGTGCTTGACGTAATGCCTAATGGATAACACCTTGTTGTCACCGTGCTAATGACATAAACATAAATGGCGACTACTGGGTCATTGACTCGCACTCGGACATGTTCCATTTGTTTTCAATTTTTAAAAAACAATGTTGCGAGTGAAGATATAATAAGTAAAGAACTAAAACAATTACTTTGCTCACCCGCGACCTTACAATAGTTACGTTTATGCAAGAAATGTGTGTTCATGCAGTTCCTCCACCTCCACACTGTACAAACACACACAAATCACATAAACACAACAATCACCACCACCAAGCTACACTGACGCGTTTCGAACTCAACCAGAGCTCATCTTCGATATAATAAGTAATAAAGCTGAGGGACACATAATAGTTGTTTTATTTTTGCAATAAATTGAAAGCTTGAAAGCTTCAAGCGATCTTGGTATTTAGGTGCTTTCAGAAGATGTATCTTGCCCGCACACTGATTTGGAAGCTATCAAAGAGCTAGATCCGAAACGTGCTCTGCTTTACAAAGTTTACCTCAAAGCCACAGGTCCAGCCGCTTTGTAACTGACATAACGTCTAGCCGACTCTTAGGTTACATAAGATAATATGATATTATACGGGGTGTAATGTTATAATGTCACCTCCAGGGAAAGTACTCTAAATACTGAAAATAGGAAAATTTACTCAAAGGAAACATTTTCGAAAATTCGCTTGCCTCGCCCGGAATCGAACCAGCAAAAATCTGAAAAAATAGCACCCTGTATTTTTATCTCATTGATCGATAGAGTTAATCATAAGAATCAACAAACTTACTAAATTAACACTTAGATGTGCGAGGTTGGGTTCGAACCCACGACGACCCTCTTCTTGAGAGACCATAAGTCAAACCAATGGGCTACCACGACCTTTCAGTTAATATTTAATTAAGGTACACGTACCAATGCTCGACACCTCAACGCCCAATAGATGACACCCATCTGTCACCTCTCTTACTAGGGCACAAGATTAAAGGTGCCATGTATTGGGGACTTTTACTTAAGTCATTATTAAATTTATTACTTGTAAAAATTACACTGTATACGCTCCCGTCCTTCTCCGACCTTCGGAACTCTCTTTCTCCTAAGCAAATATGTCAAATTCGTAAGAAAACAATGTGTACCTATCAAAGAATTTTTTTTTTTTAATTTACTTAGATTATGTTCTTTTGTACCTTTATTAATTTCCTTTGAATATGCAATTGTACTTTATTATAATTTTCAATGTAAATAGTATGTTATTAAATATACAAAAATACTTCTACGATTTGCTTCTAATAAGGTAAACGTACCAATGCTCGACACCTCAACGCCCAATAGCTAACACCTTTATGTCACCTCTCTTACTATGACATAAGATTGAAGGTGCCATTTTAGTGTCAGTGTCAGTGTCATGTCTGTGTCGAGCAGAGGGACGTTTACCTTATACTTCACTTTTCTTACTGATCTAGTCTTCGTAACAAAATAATGAAACTGTACGATTTACGAACAAAACTATATAAATAAGTAAGTACCAATTTATTATTCCGCAGCCATAGTTCGCACCCCATTCGCGTGTCAAATCATAGCGAATGATCTATAGATCCCCTGCGGCGTTTAGCGCCCCTACTAACGCCCTGGCGCATTATAGTAATGCTAGGGAGCCACTTGAGAGACAATTGTCACGATTTATCATAACAGTATAGTAATTCATTTAGTCGATATTGTCGGTTTTTATTCTTTTGGTGATGGTTTTGGTTACAAGAAACTGTAAAAAGCCGTGGTGAAGCCAAGCAGAATGTGGTGGGTTCAAATTCCGGCTCGCACCTTTGAGTTTTTCAGAATTTACGTGCGAAATTACATTTGAAATTTACCATGGGAAAGCTCATATAGGAAAAAATCTTGAGGAAACCTGTATACACCTGGGAAGACATTCAATGGTGTGTGTGAAGTTCCCAACCCAATCTGCACTCTCATTCTGAGAAAAGACCTGTGCCCTGCAGTGGGACGTCTATATACGTCTATTAGCCTACGTAGCCTATGCTGGGATGATGATGATGATGATGACTTAAAACTGTTAAAATAAGGTGCATGTTCAAATTATTATTGATGTAGAATAAATTGTTTGAATACATAATTAGTTTTTTGTCAGGGACATAGCTCGAAGAATCGCTAGACTTAAGTGGCAGTGGGCAGGGCACATCGCCCGTAGAACTGACGGCCGATGGGGACGAAAGGTTCTCGAGTGGCGTCCGCGAACCGGAGGACGCAGGCCTCCAACAAGATGGCGCGACGACTTGGTGAAGGTGGCGGGAACGCATTGGATGCCCGATCTGTTTGACGAGCCTTGAAAAATATAACTTAAATGATGTCCATCGAAATTTTGCATTCTGTGTAGACCCAGCATTATTCCAATATAAATCGCGAGTCACTAGCATGAATAAATGATTAAATTGAATTTCGGCATTGCAACTAACTTCATGGGGTGAGATAATGGTATCACCTAAAATTATGGGCCATAAAATAAAAGAAACCGGCCAAGTGCGAGTCGGTCTCGTGCACAAAGGGCTCCGTACCATTATCTATGAAAACGGCAAAATATCACGTTTGTTGTATGGAAGCCCCCTTAAATATTTATTTTATTCTATTTTTTAGTATTTGTTGTTACAGCGGCAACTGAAATACATCACCTGTGAAAATTTCAACTCTCTAGCTATATATCACTGTTTATGAGATACAGCTTGGTGACAGATGGACAGACAGACAGACGGAGGGACAGCGGAGTCTGAGTAATAGGGTCCCGTTTTACCCTATGGGTACGGAAACCTAAAAATAATCAAACTAGCTTAAACCTGCGGATCGCTCGATTAGAAACCAATCAAAAAAGGTTGTGGTAATATTTTTAAAATAGGACGTTCGCTCGGACGAACCATCTACATACAGGGTGTTAGGGAATGAGTGGATAATCCTTGACCTGCGGATAGAGGGCACTTAGGACGTTAACTAAACGTAACGTAAGCTATAATAGGTTTAGTAAAAGTTGCACGGTTTCTGAGATATTTGGACTTTTAGGTTTTTTCGAAAATGAACACCCTTGTTCAATGTTTTGATCATAGCACATTATTATAGCCTAAGAAATATAAAAAAATACTTTCAATTAAAAAAAATGTTTCAATTTTAACTCTAATAAAAAGTCAAAGCTTTGTCAATTCTTCCAAGTCTAGCAATCTGAATAATATAGTTCTACCTAAAAGAATAATATAATATGTATCCACTTAACACAAACAGGAGCACTCTCTATAAAAGACCACTCAACAAAAGAGTAATAAAATACTGAGACAATATTATGTAGAATCGTTTCAGAAAAGGTGTTTTTAAGAGATTTTTCTCTGTATACCTGAAGCCTCGGAACACAATGAGCTAAATTCCCCTTTGTTTGGGAAATACAACTTGGGAAAATTGAAAACGATACGTTTCAAACACCTGAACCTGAGTGACGGGATTCATAACGAGATGGATGTCTTTTTACTGCGAAGGACAATATTCCGAACTAGCTCACGCCAGGGGCTTCACCTGCGTAAGGCTGCCCGTCCACTAGAGCGGAGCGAGGCAGCGGAGCGGTGAGCGAGATAAAAATCCACCAATAGAATTGCATAAAGGAGAGAAGGAGCAGAGATTTTATGCAATTCTATTGGTGGATATTTATCTCGCTCACCGCTCCGCTGTCTCGCTTTGCTCCAGTAGACGGGCAGCCTAAAGAAAAAACGAGGCCCAAAACGAGGGAAATGTTTGGTATTTTGGAACGTAATTATTTTTGTTGTTGTGTTTGTAGTTGTCAAGACAAGGTTTTTATGAAAGAAAATGATTGATTGAAAATTTTTAGTGACAAAATCTCCACAGGTAATAAAGTGAGTGAGACACTAATTTTCTTCATTCATTACACCCGTGATGTTAGAGCGGGTAGTTAGTTAAATATATAATAGGACATTGTTCATTCTACAGAATCATGTAAGTCACAGTGTAACATTGAGGAAGTTAGCGGGAGACGGACTGCCATCAAATAGCGGAAGCGCGGTCGATTTCACAAAAACATGCTTCTGCCTGCTTGATTTATTTTATGATGAAAAACATTTATTTTTTATACTTAAATAATATGTAATCTAAATCTTCTATCTTCTAAAAATAAAAATCTCGTGTCACGGTGTTTGTTATCGAACTCCTCCGAAACGCCTTGATCAATGCTTATGAAACTCATTCTGTATGTTCGGTAGGTTTGAGAATAGGTCGTAGGCTATTTTTTAAACCCCTATTCTTTGCGGACGGAGTCGCGGGCAATAGCTAGTCTAATATATAAAAATCTCATGTCACGGTGTTTGTTATCGAACTCCTCCGAAAACCCTTGACCGATTTTTATGAAATTTTTTGTCTATATTTGGTAGGTCTGAGAATAGGTCGTAGGTTTCGCAGACGGAAAAGCCGGCAACAGCTAGTGATTATATAGAATCGACTTTTCCTCCAAAAATAAGCTCTGTTGTATCCTGGTAGTTAGACCTGTGGGCTCTTAAGCAGAGGGTCGTGGATTTACGTGCAAAATTACATTTGAAATTTACCATGAGCTCATGAGGGAAAACATCCTGAGGAAACTGCATACACTTCAGAAGAAATTCAATGGTGTGTAAAGTTCCCAATCCGCACTGGGGACTCCCGTGTGGGAACTACGGCCCACGCCCTCTCATTCTGAGAAGCTTAGAATGATTATGATGATGAATGGTGAGCTAGGTCGCGGGTAAAAGCAAGTTTATACATTTCGCCGTCCACTTCCTTACAATACTTGAACACAATTTAAGCCGGGCCGTTGTAAATACTTATCTAAAACTCGATCAGCCGCCATTATCGCGGGCCTTAAAATCATCGCGAGCGGCGAGATCTCGAAACGTCATTAAAATGTAAAACTTGGCTCGGCAGTGTAAATAAACCCTGGCCTTTTGCTAGGCCGAGGTCGGACTGGAACCAGTTTTGGGGACAATTAAAGGATTTATATTATACAATAGCTAAAGTCATCGACGAAGAATCGCCATACTCAAGAGGCAGTGGGCAGGGCAAACTGATAGCCGATGGGGCAAAAAGGTTATCGAGTGGCATCTGCGGACCGGAAGACGCAGTATAGGTAGGCCTTTAACAAGATGGAACGACGACCTGGTTAAGGTTGCGGGAACGCGTTGGATGCGGATGGCGCAGGGCCGATCTGTTTGGCGAGCCTTGGGGGAGGCCTATGTTCAGCAGTGGACGTCTTTCGACTGAAATGATGATGACGTTGATACAATTACTACCGTTTACAATAACTTCGTCCGCAAGGACTTTAGGTCTTAGGGTCATTATTTGAGCGTTACGACCCTCACTTTCGTCGTCACATTTTTTACGAATTACCTGTTAATCTTGATGGCATTTTTTGGGTTCTCTATTGTTTGCCCGAATTTCATATGCACTAATTTCATATGCCCGAATTTAATTTGCCGTAATTTTATATTCAGAGCGAGAGAGAGAGAGAGAGAGAGAGAGAGAGATGTTTACTAACACATATTCGATACAGACACAGAAAAAATATACATTTGACAGAATATAAACAAATTTTTTTTCGAATAGTTTAAAATAATGAATCATAATGTCATAGTGATTATTTGCCATAACTTTAGTTGCCATAGCGATACTTTCCATAATTTTCGTCTCCCCTATTATTAAATGTCCTAAAATCATATACCCGAAAAATCAAACGCCATTTTTTTGACATAAAATACTCAAAATGCGTAACTAGTTGTTGTTCTCGGATAGCACGCTCTATTCTTATTTAAAGTTAAAATAAGTATCATACATACCGCGGGAAAGCATTATTATATATTAAGGGGCTGTTTCACCACCCATTGATTAATTTTAACTGACGGATAAATGTGATGCCGTCTCCGTCTATTCAAACAAAACAAACAGAGACGGCATCACATTTATCCGTCAAATAAATTTGATCAATGGATGGTGAAACAGGCGTAAATATCCTATATCTTTATCCAGATCTTCGTTTATCTGTAGGAACGCGTGATTGACTAACAAACAACCAAACATCTAAACATTCAAACATCTTCACAAACTAAGTAAGACTAGGATATGTTAAGATTTACAATCAAACAAAAATACCGCATACCGCCCAATGCAACATTGCTTTATTTAGATGTAGATAGTTTGTTTACAACTTACCATATTATAGTGAGACACTAATATTCTTAGATGTCATTTGGAAAGGATGCGGTTACATCCACGTGAAGTTTGTGAATTAATAGATTATGCATGAAGCAAAAATATTATATTTAGGAAAAGATGAAAATAATGATAACTGTCATTTTACAAGCGTCCTATTGCACCACTCGCACTCGAACTCCTTTCACCCTTTCAAACTTACCGTATCGCGCTCTCAAGCCTGAACTTTCCTTACGCGAAAGCCTTAAGGGCCGGATCTAATTCTTTAATTATAAAATGCAAATTCCCTTGAATCTGCTACGGCAATCAATGTCTCCCCAAAGACGTTTATGGGGTGGAAAGTTGATAGAACCACTAAAGTCTGAATAAACTGCTTTAAGAATTGGGGACCGTGTTCTACGTGGCTAGGTTCGTGATAGGGCCCGAAGTTTTCTGGCAACGTGCTCGTTTAATGGTGATGGGTGAATTTGAATGGTATCCGCGGTGGTTTTTAATGAGGTCAGCTGGTTAACTTAGAATAGAATGTGCCAGAAAACGCGTGCGCTTCTTTTGTTGTCGTCGATATAATTTTAAAGAAATTGTTATCATGTTTTGACATGTAGTGAAGCGTTGTCCTCGCCTCACATGCTGACCCTTTTGCCACATATAAATACAAATATAAATACAAAATCATTTATTGCCATAAACCAATACAAAGAGAGCTCAGTTAAATTACTACATTAATTATTGAATTGGGTCGCCTTCAAAGACACTGCAATAACCAGGGCCCACCCAACAAAACGAAATCAAGATACTGAAACCAAAGGGTATAAATGTGTACTTGAGTGGGATTTAGTAACTTTGAGTAATAAATGCATTCTCGATTCAAAATCCAATTGATTTTTAGAAATGCAAAAGTCTGTGAATGACTTTTTCCCGCTAAAACATCTGCCTGGATGATTTGGATGAATTTTGGTATGTGTAGTTGGAAGTCTGAAATAAAATATAGGCTAATCTAATATCTAATAATAAAGCGAATCGAGTACTTAACTAGAAATTGTTGAGTAAATATTTACAAATGGGGTTAACTTTTAGCCTAACCGAGTCAGTTTGTATAAAGTTTAAATGCAGGCGTCCAAAGGCCTTGAAAATTGCCCTAAGCAAGCTCCGGAATTGGGACATCCTGTAATATTGATAATGAAGGTCAACTCGGGAAATTTGTCGTGTTAGTTTTAATTATTAACCTTTTATTATAACTTTAACTTTGTGACGGGGGAAAGAGGAAAGTTTGTCGGTTAATTGTGAGGAAGAAGTTCTAGAAAAAGTAAGAATAAAATCCGGGTGGCTTAGTTAAGCGATAATAAAGTCGCATAACAGTCACTTCTGGTATTAGATCATCATCATCGTCATTTCAGCCGAAAGACGTCCACTGCTGAACATAGGCCTCCCCCAATGCTCGTCGAACAGATCGATCCTGCGCCATCCACATTCAACGCGTTCCCGCAACCTTAACCAGGTCATCGACTTACCTACACTGCGTCTTCCAGTCCGTGGACGCTACTCGAGAACCTTTTGGCCCCATTGGCTATCAGTTCTATGAACGATGTGCCCTGCCCACCGACTTGAGTCTGGCGATTCTTTGAGAAACGTCGGTGACTTTAGATCTTGCGCGGATTTCATCTTCTAATGCGATTCCGCAGAGAAACTCTGAGCATAGCCCTCTCCATCGCCTTATGAGTGACTTTGAGCTTTCTTATGAGGCCCATCGTTACACACTCATTGCACATTGATAATTTAATAAATAAAAAATAATAATAATTTGCTGTTGCTTTGTGAGTGACTATACTGATTTGTTTTATTGGCCGTAGAAAATAAACGGAAGAGACATTTTGGTTTGGCCATCGTTAGCGGACACGTCTTAGTGCCATAAGTCATCACTAGCAACACACAATGGTCAAAGAGTTTTGATTTAAGACTCTGCGGCATATTGGATGACAAGACAGTATTAGGTATTTTCAGAAAAAAAAACCATTATCGTTTAATTAAGCGACATAGATGCTTTTTCTTATTCTTTTCTGGAACTGTTATACTTAACTTAGACTCTCGCCTGTACCAGATTATCGTTGAGTGTTGGGACATCAATACAACTCCGGTGATAGGCTTCGGCCGCGCCTGGTCGCCACCCTATAGGTTGAGCCAGGCCGCCAAGCGACTCTCGTCGTGTTCCGGCCTGTTGCCTATAGAAGCCATTCTGGAAGAACGGTCTGAGCAGTTATGCAGCGCGCGCGTACCGGTTACAGATTGTTGTACGGTTTGCACTGCTTGGAGGCGCGCGCAACACCGCGTTCAACTGCCTTCTTTCTGGTTATTTCCTTAAATACAAGTGTAGGGTGAATGAGCAATTACTAGGCAACCGTGCTCCATCGTAGGCCTTATTTTCGCTTTCCATCAGGCGTGATTGTGGTCAAACGCAAGCCTAAATTGTATGATTGTTATTTCTTTTGTGAGTTTAGTATTTATCCTGTCTCTTTCTTAATTTCAAACGCAAGGCCCATTCCGAGTAATGGAGCGAGCTTCGTTCTTAAGATTTTTATCAAGTCTTTGTAATAATTTGACGATTTGTCCTACCTTTATCTAAATTTATTCATCCAAGCCTAGCGATAGGCGCATATTTCAGCCCATTTGATATCTTTTGTTCGTCTCCGGGACCAGGTTTTGAATTGATCCATTTGGAGATAGTGTTTCAGTGTTAGAATAATAAGATCCCTTTACTCGGTACTCACTTCGAAGAGGTAAAAGTCTAAGTATGCAATGCTCAAACTTGAAATATCAAAGAAAAAAAGTAAAAAAAGCTAGTGTAAACAGTAAGATATGCTGAGCAAGCCCCAATTTATTTGCTATTCGATTATTTTTTTCGCCTTCAAATGTTTTTTTTTTTTTTTGTATCTATATTATAATAATTATAAAGCTGAAAAGTTTATTTGTTTGATTGCTTGAACGCGCTAATCTCAAGAACTACTGGTCCGATTTCAAAAATTCTTTCAGTGTTAGATAGCACTATTTATCGAAGAAGGCTATAGGCTATATAATATCATCACGCTAAGACCAATAGGAGCGGAGCATCAATGATTAACGTGGACGTAGTCGCGGGCACCAGCTTGTCAAATAATAATAATAATATGTGCAAATAAATGTGTCTTTTTTTTTCTCTCTCAAGTGCGGCTCGGACTCGCGCACTGTGGATCTTGCAATGTACAAGCTAGAGAAAAGTTAATTTGTATATTATCATACTTTAAGCATTACTAACTATATTTTACCCCTCACAAACTAGCATTTCATCATTTCTAATGCGCTCCCGCAGAGAAACTTCGAGCATAGCCCTCTCCATCGCCTTCTGAGTAACCTTGAGCTTTCTTATGAGGCCCATCGTTAGCGACCACGTCTTAGTGCCATAAATCATCACTGGCAAGGCAACTGGTCAAATACTTGACTTGAGACACTGCGTGAGAATTTAACGGAACACATGGTATTAATCCTTTTGTAAATGGGAAAGTTTTGTGAATGCAATGTGTTAATTAAACTAGATTCAATGTCAATACTGTCTTTCGTTTTCAAAAACACTCTGTTTCATGTCGTTTAACAATATGGGAAGTACCTATACATACGCTGGGAAGACACAATTTTGCTATTGATATTGTAAGGTCATTAACATTTGCACTTATAATGTAAATACGATGGACAATACTCAAACTAGCAACTCAAGAATTGAACCTGCCTGTTTTTCGCCAGCACTCAACACAAATACCTGGCAACAAATTTATTCAAACGTCCCCTATGCCCCAAGCGAACGTACACAAGAAAACACTTAGCCCTAAAACGGGTTACCTTGCCGGTGTCAAAGCCTTCGACGTAATTTTCTTTGATTTAATAGGTAAGACTTAAATAAAGTGAATTTTGAAAAAAATGGTGACGCAAATGAGCGTACCGAGCGCACGGTAACACATGATAAGGAAAGTTGTGGAGTTGTGGCCTATGATAGAGCACGTCTACCAATATAATGCCTAGTAATGCTAGATTAATTTGAAGACGGTTGGATTGTAACATTCAGGAAACACAGACGCAGGCAGGGAATTACAATCCTTATCTAACTAGACAGTAAAGACCTAAACCACTTTCTGCTAATTTAAGGGTTTTTTTTGACTATATTTTTTGTCTTCGTCATCCCACTTGTATAGCCCAGCTTATGTATTATATACATCTCACGTAGAGCACAGACCTCGTTTCTGAATCCTTTTCAGTGGGGATTGGGAACTTTAAACACACCATTATATTTCTTCGCAAGTACTTTCCTCACAGCATTTGCCTTCACCCTAGGTAAATTTAAAACGTAATTTCGCACAAAATTTTTGACAAACTCAAATGTCTCGAAAACTTCTTGAGCCCCTAAGTCGAACCAGTAACTACCATGGCTTGTATATATTATAATATAAAAACAATCATGATCTAGTCTGCTAACTACCGAGGCCACGCAAAATCCTTAAAATTAGGATTAAGGACTCGTTTTTCATGTTATGTAAAATGTTCTTTGCTTGAAATAAACAGTTCAATTTTTTTTTTAACTTGATAATTTTACTTCTTATTAGACGACCGAATAGCCCAGTGGTTAGAGAATCTGACTATGAAGCTTGAGGCCCGGGGTTTGATTTCCGGTCGGGGCAGGTATTTGTGTGAAAAATGCGAATATCTGTGCTCGAGTATTGGATGTTCAATATGTATTTAAGTATGTATTTATCTATACATATAAGTATGTTTGTCTGTTGTCTAGTACCCATAGTACAAGCTTTGCTTAGTTTGAGACTAGGTCAATTGTTGTTAATCGTCACATGTTTTTTTTATTATTATTTAAAACTTAACAGCGATTCTCTATATCACCTGGTGGTAAGATGAGGCCGGAGATGAGACTTGCTGGTTCAGCAACAACCTATTTACTCTGAGCTCAAATAGCCCTGAATTGTATGTAGCCGGAAAAACAGACGACGGACGACGGATGCCTTTTATAGATTGCTTTACTTTTCTTCGCTTTTTGCCCCGTCCATAGCCGGATATTTTGAAACCGGTATAAGAAGCACGTAAATCAATAGCCCAATTCAATGTTTCACAACTTGAGGTGTATGAAACTATCTCACTCCCAGATCAACAGAATATTAATTGAAATATGTACCATTTTAATTTAGACTTAAGTTTATTTCTGAAAGGTCTAAATTAGAATGGTATATTATTTTGAGTTGATGCTCGGTTGATCTGAGAGTGCGCTATGTAAAAGGTTTGCGGGAAACAAAATGTTATTACTAAAACACTGAATAGTCCGTTAATCACTGAGCATACGCTGAGCCTTTTTGAATGAGTCCTATGACTAGGTCGTATGACCTCATAATGATCTGAATTGGAAACAGTTGAGAAATATGGATTTCACCTTAACCAGAGTTGCAATTGCATAAAACTTGAACGAAGTAGTCAATAAATCCGAATTCACGTATTTAATTCGGAAAGTTCGCAGATGCTGCCTTAATAAAACCGAATCAATGCTCGCTCAGACCATGCAGCCACGAATCACGTGAAGGTGCAGACAGGTAATTAAAATTTCTAAATTGTTAGCAATAGACAACTATGACATCGGAGCTTACAATAAAATGTTTTATACTTCCTTTGAAAGCCGGCAACCGCTCAGTGACTCTCTTTGTTGTTGTGTTGTTGATGTTCATGGGCGATGGTGTTAATTTTCCATTAGATGACCTACTTGCTTGTTTGCCTCCCACTCTTTGTTGTAGCGATACCTTTAAAAATATTGCAGTTCATTTGAATCGGTCAAAAACGCTACAAATTATAAAAAAACTACGCAATCAAAACCATAACAAAATAGATACAAGTAACAAATCAATTTTATAACATCATTCTTACTTAATACTGTAATTACGAATGTATTTTTGCTAGATGAAATTTGATAATAGAGATAGTTTGTGATCGTAAGAAAGAGATAGGATAGTTTTTATCTCATAAAATTGCATAGTTCCCGGGAAGAACGATAGGTTAATTCTTCGCAGGGGATGGGCAATAGCCGTTAACTATAGGTCTCAACGATTTTCCTTAGTCTAAATTAACTTCTTTCGTAAAAGAGAGAACTGTAACAAGCACACTAGGAAAGGTTATCAGACTCATGGTAGTTATTATCTGTCATGTTTATATTTCTATTTATATTTCTTTTAAAACCAGCTGACAGAAAAAGTGTGGAAGCAAGACGAGACGGGAAGACCAAGATTCACCTATTTTGACTAGGTGAAGGAGAGAGTCAAACATTTGGTCGAAGACCGTGCGGAGTGGCTGTTATTGCACTGACAATGATGATGAGAGAATAGCACTTAAATTTAAGCAGAAGAGTTTGAATGGTCTGAGAAATTAAAGTTGTCTCCAATATCGCATACATCCACGTTAGCGTCGCACGGGATTTTCATAATGCCAAATCGCTCTAATCGATATTAACTGCGACGTCACAACTCTGGGGCCGAATTCATCATCCGTATTAAATTAGGGATTCCCTTATAAATTACCTGGAAGCAGTCTTTTTAACTAAGTCAAAAAATGACGATAATCTTGACAAAACGGCCGGAGGAGCGGGGAGCCATTCATCATAGGCGGAAGCGAGTCTGTTTTCTTTTTTGCACGATTTATAAGTTTCGTTTGTCGTAAATTCGCGCTCTGTGCGATCTTTATAACAACGTTGTTCAGCTTTATAAGTTATCGGAGATATTGTGCTATTTAGGAGGGTGTACTATTTTGGTTTGGTTTCGCTGACTTAATTTCATTTTCTTAACAGCTTCTTCTTCAAATTTGGTACAGACCTGAAATGGTCGTGAGTTGACGAATGGTGTCTAATTTTAAAACTCCACGATGACTTTCTTGACAACTTGCGTTCCTTAGTCGCTTTTGACGAAACTTACGGCAAGAAATGAATCTGTCTTATTCGAAAACCGTGAACGGCATGGAAGACTACAATTTATAAATAAAGGATTTAGTAAATTCTGGTCACTTTTGTACATTGTCCATTAATCGGTGTTTTCAGACGTTTGTTTTCTTTGTACAAAATCATATCTACTCTTCTCGGCAACCATTAAACGGTAAGGGAACATTATTTAATTTCAAACACTGAACTTAGAAAGGTCCAGTAAATATAACAGTAAAGTAGTGAGACTTGTGGATTAGACCCACGTCATCACCCAAGTCCCACAGCTGGGCACAGGCCACCTCTGAGAATGAAAGGACTTTGGCTGTAACTCCAACGTGGGCTCAGTGGGGATCAGAAACTTTACACACACATGATAGTCCTCACGATATTTTCTTCCGTTAAAAACGACGTGGTGAAATTTCAAATATGGATTCTCAAAAAAAATTTCAAAACTCACGGATTCGATCTCACGATCCTCTGCTTGAGGGGCCAACTACTAGGCTACCATGACTTTCATAGCGTTCTCGTAAGGGGTATATGATGGTTGATTAAAAAGCAAAAGCCATTATAGAATTTTCATCATTTTCATCGGTCAAAAGCCACTCTGCGGCCAGCGGTTTAAACTAGTGTTTACTTATTATATTTTACAGCATAAAGCTTTAAATATTACCGAGTCATCAGCCAACCAATCAGCGGGCTGTTTGGTTTTTGCACGTCCATTTACCTCTAATAAGCTATCGTGTCTCGCCGGTCTGGTATAAGCAAATATTGACGGTGCCTACTCTGCTTTTGTACTACGCGTTTCACGTGCATTCGCGCTTACGCGTTAGAATTTTGCAAAATAGTCAAATGGTGTGGCCAGGATCCAGTTTGGTCTATGCTCAATTTCATTAGTCGATAGGGCCCGCATACGGGGTGCGGTAGATTTCTAGAACGCATGCTATAGAGCCCGCATTCGGGGAACAGTTTTCATTGGTCGAAGGACCCGCATACGGGGTGCGGAAGATTTACAAAACGCATGCCATAGGGCCCGCATTCGGGGAACAGTTATCGACCGCCATCGAGAAGTCATCACATGCTATATATCGACCGAGTTGTCGACTCGACACACCGTGACACGAGATATTTATATATACTAGCGGACCCGACAGACGTTGTCTTGCATGAATCTAGATACCGACTGCAGCGCCATCTGCCGTGCTGATTTGTGAATCTAAACTCTAAACCATCCAGGGCGCCACCCAAACGCATACAAAAAAAATCATTCAAATCGGTCCAGCCGTTTAGGAGGAGTTCAGTGACATACACGCGTACAGTAGAATTATATATAAAGATTAGAAAGATATTTAATCGTCTACCATACGTTCGCGAATCCGTAGTACCTATGTTGTTACTAAACTGCAGTTGATAAACACGAGTAGTTAATAGATACTGAGCAAGCGGTTCGCTAAACTAAGTTCAACTAAACCTATACGTAAACTACCTCCGTTAACTGTAAGTTGTAACTAACTGTTGCTGTAAGTTTTAAAGTGTATTAGAGTTAGTAGTTATTAAGTAAGAATATGGATACACGAATAATTTTCTAATCTTAATTGTATCAATTGACTGACTTATCAATGGCTAGCCCAATTTCTTCAACCTTAATAGCTGAAACTTTACACAGAGGTTTGTTTGACAGTAGTCAAAGAATAAGGCCGGAGGAATAAAATAATGTCCTCCAAAAGATAGTTCAATATTTTTTTTAACAACACAGTTGTATTTTAAAAGTAACTGGCCACTTGATTATTTTCACAACCACAATAAATATTTAAAAAAAAACACTCCAAATGTTGTTCCAAATTCAAATCCGAATACTTTTAAAACCGCTTACGTTAAACGGTGGACAACCCATGCACTCATGTTTAACCAAAAGCACCCAGTAAACGTTTAACATTAACCCTTCATTTTACAACGGCGATAAAATTAACGGCGCTCCGAACCGGCGGGAAAACGATGATCTTGAACAGACCATTCGGTCCAAACGAAACAAACAAACGAACGTGTCTTATCTGTGGCATTCATTAAAAGCCGTAACTGTTAACGGTTCGAGTACATTGCGGCTGTTTTAATAATAGCCCGAATATTATGTTAAGCGGAAACGGCCTGCCGTTTTGAATGTAGCCTGGAGGTGTTCTGGCTGTTTAGAGTTTGCTCTTGCCTTCTTTGTTTTTTTTTTTAATTTGAAACTGGCCAGCGATTGACCTGTATCTCAACTGATGGTATGTGTCTGGTGGTAAATCTTGGTTTTATTATTATCGTTCGATAAAAAACTTTATGTCAATAAAACACTAAACATGGCTTTTAGGGAAAAGGAACTTATTGCTCTATTTCTATGTATCTGTCTATCTCCCCCTTAGGGCTGAAGGTATACATTTTAAATAGAGCTATCTTTGATATATTATTATGTTATCGACCAATCATCATCAATTTCAGCTTCAATGAACACCGAAGAACCTACCACCGGTTCGAAAAAATCCTGTTTAGCAGAATCCGGCAAGAAACTCAACAAGGATTAGGTAAGTGATGATTAAGGGTGAAGACACATCTGTCAGCATCGAATCGCATACAGCTGAATGATTTTGGACACACTATTATACGCATCGCAAGTTAAAGTATGCTGTTACATGTTTTCAGCTGCTAAAGGATGCCAACGCATGCTTTAGTACGCTTATACGTTACGCCGCAGTTCAAGTTGAAAACCGCTATGGATAGATCAACTAAATTAACGTTATTGTCCTAGCGTGTATTCTAGAAGCAATCAAAAGGAAAAAACGCAAAAAAGAAGGACGTGGATTAATCCACTATGGAAAACTAAGGTTATTAATGGATGTTTTGTAACATTTGTGGCAGATTTAAAGAAATATAGTGAGTAGCCTTTCTCATTCGCAAGCATCCCGGCTCACGCTTAAGCAGCCGTTATTAATCGCAAGCACGCGTAATCAACTATTCTCATTCGCAAGCATAGATGCTTGTCTTAAGCAGCTGTTCTCATGCTTTATCTTGAATAAGCATTCTTCAGTATGTTAAATGGATAGCTACACTTATACGCATTTAATACTGAAGCTAAATCGATGCGGAAGGGTGAATTGATGCGGACGCATCTATGAAGATGCGTTTTTGTATTACAAAATGCGGTTCGATGCTGATAGATGTGTCTTCACCCTAAACAACATGTTTTAAGAGTGGCGCTCGTCAGAAGTGTCAGAACAGTAATTGCCACGACTCTCTTTCTCCTCTCCCCCTGCCCCAGCTCCAGCGTTTTGACTTCTTGGTATACTATCCTACATACTAATATGATATTATTAATGAGAAAATTCTTAAATTAATAATGTTTAGATGCTGGTTTACAAGAATAAGGGTGCCTTTTCACCTGAGATGTGCTATGATATGCAGCTATGCTGCGAAGATGTGAAAGCTACGCTACGAAACTGTGTGACCGTTTCCACCAATGCTAAGCTATGTAGCTGTGCGAGGAGGATGCGCTATGTAGATGAGCAGCTGCGAGGCAGCTGTGCGAAGAAGATGCGCAGTCGAGCTATGTGATGTATCGACAGGGGCGCGCGGAGCAGCAGCCCGGTGAGGGGACACATTGCTACACGACTCGCAACCATCCATAGCACGCATCCATGGCACACATCCATAGCACGCATCCAGGGCACGCATCCAGGGCACGCATCTCTCCAAATAAAAATCATAGCTTAGTTGAACCCATTTCCACCAGTGCTATGCTATGTGGACCAATGAACATGATTGGTGGATATCAGACACATCCATAGCAACGTAGCGTAGCACATTTTTGGAACATCATAATGTGTTGTCGCTGGCGCAGCATGGCTTCCGTAAGGGGCGTAGCACTGCAACGGCCTTGAACCGGTTCTCGAACTATGTAAACACTAGTCTCGTTGGCGGGCGGCAGGTTCTTGTGGTATTTATAGACTTCAAAAAAGCATTCGACACATTGGACCATGATCTTCTGCTTCAGGCCATGGATGAGTGTGGCATCAGGGGACCCGTGAACCGGTGGTTCCGTGAGTATTTAACGAATCGAACTTTAAGAACCGTCATTAATGGGACGACAGGTTCCGAGGCCGAGGTGAGCCTTGGTGTGCCAACCGGATCGGTGTACGGACCTGTTGGTTATGTCATGCATGTGAACAGTGTGTCGAATGTTGTCCAAAACTGCCAGGTGTATATGTACGCGGACGATATGTGCTTGCTGCTCGCCGGCGATGACGTGTCCGACATGGTAAGCAAGGTGCAGGAGGATTTCGTAAACATAACAAAGTGGGCGCATGACAATGGAATAATTTTAAATATCAGTAAAACTAAGTGTATGCATCTATTTTCACCATACAATAAAAAAGCAAAAAATGTAAACTCAAGCGATATTGATATCATAGGGCACACATATGATTGCCTGCACCAAAATAAACAGAACTGTATTTGTAGTAAACTAGAGGTTGTTGATAGTTTTAGATATCTCGGTTTGACAATTGATAAACATTTTAATTGGAAATTACACATCAATCAGGTCTGCAATAAATTAAGGACAATTTTAGGTCAATTTTATTATCTGAGTAGAATGGTAAGTAAACGCACCCTGCACATTGTTTACCATGCACTCGCTGACTCATTGCTGAGCTATGGGCTCAGTTGCTATGGACTTACTTTTAAGACATATTTAGATGGGGTAAAACAGCTGCAGATAAGACTAATGAAATATCTAGTAGGCAAAGACGTAAAGTGTAAACATAGAAATGACTATGATGCTTTGTTCTCAGTTTGCAGAATTCTCCCTGTACATTGTAAGACTTTATATCTGAATATCCTAGAAACTTACTATAGTGATGAGTATAAAGTACAAAGGCAATTAAAACGTCACCTTAGATCCACTAAAAGGAAATTATTGTTACAGCCGGTTGCCAAAAATTATTACGCAAAAAGAACCAAAGAATACCTAATTCCTAAAATCTTAATATATAAAAGAAGAAACTGACTGACTGACTGACTGACTGACATATCAACGCACAGCCGAAACCACTGGGCCTAGAGATTCCAAATTTGGCATGTAGGTTCCTTATAAGGTCTAGGGGTGCACTAAGAAAGGATTTTTCAAAATTCACTCCCTAAGGGGGTGAAAAGGGGGTCCAAAGTTTGTATGGGGAAACAAGATTAGTTCGACTATTTTATTCGAAACTTCACAGAAGTACTCCTAATGATAAATGAGTAAACACGTGTTTCAGGTTTTTTAAGAATTCAACCCCTAAAAGGGGAGAAAGGGGTAACAAAGTCTGAAAATCAACATGTGTGTTGTTTCTATGGTTTATCGGGTCGCTGGTTATGAAAATAACAACGGTTTTAAAATCCGATGTGGCATACGTAAAATACCATCTCCCTGGATGGGGTGCGATGGGGTTGAAATGTCTAAATAAACTAAATGACTGTTGATATATCAACGCACAGCCCAAACCACTGGACCTAAAGACTTGAAATTTTGCACATAGATACCTTATACAATGTAGGCATCCACTAAGGAAGGAATTTTGGGATTTCCTACGGTGACATGAAAATACGGGATTTATATATTCGTTTCCGAGTGACCCTATCTCAGTAACTATAATAACTAGACTCTTCAAACTTGATACACAAGTAGGTATTACATTATTTAAAACATATATTTCAGGATTTTTCAAAATTCCCACGGGATAAGGAAAAAACGGGATTTATATATTCAGTTCAACGGGATCCTATGAACTATAATTACTAGACTCTTGAAATTTGGCATAGAAGTAGGTAATTATAATAGTAAAAAACAGTTTTAAGGATTTTTGGAAATTCCCACGGGATAAGGAAAAAACGGGATTTTTCGTTTTACTGGTCGTAGAAAGCTGAAATTCGGCATCTAGGTTGCTTGGAGAGTGTACAGGAGGATTAGGAGGGGACTTTTCATAATTCCCATGGGAACGGGAAAAAACGGGATTTTTCGTTTTACTGGTCGTAGAAAGCTGAAATTCGGCATGTAGGTTGCTTGGGGAGTGTAGAGGAGCATTGAGAGAGGACTTTCCAAAATTCTTACGGGAACGGGAAAAAATGGGATTTTTCGTTTTACTGGTCGTAGAAAACTGAAATTCGGCATGTAGGTTGTTTGGGGAGTGTAGAGGAGCAATGAGAGAGGACTTTCCAAAATTCCCACGGGAACGGGAAAAACGGGATTATTCGTTTTACTGGTCATAGAAAGCTGAAATTTGGCAAGTGGGTTCCTTGGGGAGTGTAGGGGAGCATTAAGAAAGCATTTCCCGAAATTCTTACGGGAACGGGAAAAAACGGGATTTTGCGTTTTACTGGTTGTAAGCTAAAATTTCAAAATTCATAAGTTTATACTGTTAGTAGGCCGCAAAGGGTTCTTTAACCGACTTTAAAAAAAGGAGGTTATGCATTCCACTTTATGTATTTTTTATGTAGGTATGTTCACCGATTTCTCGGTCAATTGTGGACCGATTATAAAAAATATTTTTTTATTCGAAAGAATACAATATACTCCTGAGATGGTCCCGTTGTCACCAAATCAGGATCTGATGACGGGATCTCAAGGAAATCGAGGGCAACCCTCAAATTTTGTAGGCACGCATTACGTTTTTCATTATTATCTCAAGCTATTTAAGTGTTTGCGTCTGGTAGACATCATCTCATGTTGATGAGCTGATGATGGAAGGTACATCTCCTTAACGGTTAGGAGTTGTGGATATTTTTTCAAATATTATAGGTACGTATAGACCGATTGTTGTTTTCTTTCAAGTTATCCGGGTGAGCTGATGATGGAAGGTTAAACTCCTTAACGGTTAGCAGTTATAGGAAGTTTCTTTAAATATCATATGCACGTATAGAACTTTAGTTGTATTCTTTCTGGTTATTCAGATGAGCTGATGATGGAAGGTATAACTCCTTAGCGGTTAGGTCACACAACACCTTTACAAAATACTATAATACGTATAATATCAATGCTAAGTAGGTACACAGCGCTTCCAGTTATTCAAGTTTCCGTAGAAGGTAAGAAAACATTGAATTATTCCTAATGCAGGACAGGGGAAAGTAATAATAGGTTTTATATTATTAACGAGCCTGGTTATTTTAGTGCCCGCTTCCGAATTAGTGAAAAACATTGTATATAAAGAAATACTGTAAAGGACTGTATCTACCTGAAGTTTAGTCGGGCTTGCTTGCACGCTTGCTTGCACGCTCACTTGCACGCTTTCTTGCACGCTTGCTTGCTTGCGTGCATGCTTGCTTGCTTGATATCTTAGATCTTTGGAATACTCATGGTACACGCGAGCGAAGCTGCGGGCAAAAGCTAGTATATAATAAGTACCCCTTTTTGCTGGAGGAGGAAAAATTAAAAATAGGGAGTTTAAAAATTAAATTGAAAAAGATTCTAAATGATAATGATAACTAAATGTATCTACTTGTTCAATTTGTTTGGTTTTGCATCTTAAAAATATCATTGTGCACCTGTAATATTAAGGTTAGTACTTAATAGGGTTGTACCAGCGAAGACTTCAGTCACTATCGAATGGTAAACAGATATCTATATGGTATACAGATAGCCCTGTAATAAAAACTGCATGGGTATGGTGACTGAGTCTTCGTTTGTATATTTTATCTTTTTATTTTTAGTAAAGTTGTGTACCTAGTTAGTAAGCATCACTTGGCACAATAATCTTACTGTCAGAACGTGACGCCAACAAACTGTTTCACAGTTTGGCATTTTTTAAATATATTGTTATGTATGTGCTAATATTAAAAATAAATAAAAAAAAAAAAAAAAAACATATCTGATGGAAAGGCACCCTAGAGGGCGCTGTGCGAGAACTTTGAAGTACGGTCAAGTGCAAAAATAAGTATCGATTTAATCCTCCCATCGTCATATACCTATACCTTAATTCGACGACATAAGAGCTATGGGACATATTTATGAGCAAGTTGTGTGTACCCATATTTTTACACTTTTATTTGTACTTTGAGTTTCAAGATGACTTTCTAACTTCGTCTGCCATCCATAGATGGCGTTGTCGGAGCGATCGCTTTGTTTAAAACATATTACCGAAACCTTGAAACCTATTTTCCCGGACTTATAAGAAGAACGAAACTTTCTGCGTATTAAAGTTAGCTATTACATAATTAGATTCAAATAATTTAATCTCTGTCTTGTTCTTTCTCTAAACCTTTCAACTTTTCCCATTCAAATATTTATAAATAATAAAAAAACTCGTGATCAATATTATTGTGGATAAAATTTAATTTGCACAACCGAGCAATGTACATTGTCCTTCAATATGAAATTTATCTGAAAGCTACTGCCGGAAGGGTAAAAGCGCTGGCAGTGGCTGATCGGTCTCTGACGCAGCGGGGGGGTGTTTACACGCACCTGTACCCTACTGCAGGATCAGGGGTTTATGGAATAATTATTAAACCTACAGTCGCTATTGCTACACTATTAGGACAGGATTTTTTTTTATGTTAGATAGGCCAGACAAACGAACTAGTGGGTCACCTGATGTTAAATGATCACCACTGTCCATAGACACCTGCAGCGCTTTACGCGATGCCAGTGCGTTGTCGGCCCTTAAGCTATTTTATAGTATATACAAATATTTCATAGATTTTCATTTTGTAGAAAATGTTTCTCATAATTATCATTTTATAGAATAATCAATACGCAGAGTATTTATTGTACATCCTGGCACGCGCTGCTCTCTCGTACATCCTGGCGTTCACTGCTCTCTCTTGTACGGGACATGTCTTGCGAGGGATGTGTCTGTCATGAACCAATAGAAAAACTTCATTTACAAGGACCTTGTAAACGCATCCTCGCACATCTCTCGAGAAAACGCAGCCTAAATTTACATTATAATTAGTTAGGTTTTTTTTTTAAATAGATTTTATTTGTATCCAACTTTCACAAATCTGATTTCAAAATTAAATTAAATGACCGAAAATGTGATTCATCATTATGATCATCCCCACCTATTATACGTCCCACTGCAGGGCACAGGTCTCCTCTCAGAATGAGAGGGGTTAAGCCGTAGTTCCCGAGCGGGCCCAGTGCGGATTGGGACCTTCACACTAACCACTGAATTTCTTCGCAGATGTACACAGCTTTCCTCTCGATGTTTTCCTTCACCATAAAGCTCATGGTACATTTAAAATATTAAATTCCGAAAAAAGTGATTGCGTGCTGCAAAAAATCTCCACCAGGCAACCGAAAACGTTCTTCTTCTTCTACTTCTTTTTCAACCTTTCACCACCCAATGCTGAGTGTAGGTCTCTTCTAATGCACGCCATTCTTCCCGGTTTTGCGCCCTTCGCATCCAGTCCTTTCCGGCCACTCTAACAAGGTCGTCGGTCCAACGCATCGGTTGCCTGCCCACATTTCTATGCCCTACTCTAGGCCTCCACTCAAGCACCCGACTACCCCACCTGTCGTCCTGTCTACAGCATATATGGCCCGCCCACTTCCATTTTCTGCTAGCGATCACATGGGCTATGTCGACCAATTTCGTTCTCTTCCGGATCTCTGTGTTCCTGATTCGATCACGTAGAGAGATACCTAACATAGCCCGTTCCATGGCACTATGGGTGACTTGGAGCTTGTGTATCACCTGTTTTGTCAGCGTCCATGACTCGGCTCCGTAGACCATGACTGTCTATTAGCTACTGCGTTCAATATTCAACGATCGCGCAGTATAAACAGACCCGTTCATTAATATTTTAAAGTTCGTTTTACTTTAACGGCGGCGTTAAAACGAATGGACGCAGCGGTTGGGTTAATATACCCGCGACTGGTCTTCGTGTAAACATTGGATTGAAAAATCTATTTGTTTTTGTAAAATACTTTGACAACTGGGGAATATTCGAGCGTTTGGCCGACTCGGTTAAGGTATTTAATCCCTTGCTGTATAAAATAAATAGTAAATAAATATCACGGGACAATTCACACCAATTGACCTAGTCCCAAAGTAAGCTAAGCATAGTTTGTGTTATGGGAACAAGGCAACGGATAAACATACTTATATAGATAGATACATACTTAAATACATATTAAACACCCAAGACCCGAGAACAAATATTCGTATTATTCATATAAATATCTGCCCCGACGCGGAAATCGAACCCGGGACCTCAAGCTTCGTAGTCAGGTTCACTACCTACTAGGCCATCTGGTCGTCTAAATCTTTAGTTCTGAAATACATGTGTAAGATATTTGAGGATTCACTGTAATGACCAGTGATATTCGAAACACGATTACTTGTAGTTTTCTCGATAGAAAAAAAAACCAAAGTCGTCACTAAAAAAAGAAAATAAATCCTTAGATACGACGTAAATACTGCACGGCAGGTCATGACTTTTTGAACGTTAATAAAACAAGATGTTTTCTAGGGCCTAGTTTTGCTCCATTTTTAAAATATGTATTTGTTTTAGTAATACGATGAAAATACTTAAATACTCGCGTGGTCTGACCAACCTATCTTGAGCCGTCGTGCTTCCCCCTTGTCCGAATAGCCAGTTGCGTTAGTTCTCCTTCGGCCATCGGGCGGGGAACTTGTGTCGCTTGCGCTTACGCACGGCTTTGGTTCTAGCCGCTCTCACGCACACATATACGAGTGCATAGAATACCTAAAATCAAACTGTCTTAAGTTTTCATGTAAAGTTAACTCTAAGTATCATCCTTTTTTATGGTTTCGTACCCAAAGGGTGCCAGTGGAACCCTAACTAAGACTCCGCTGTCTGTCCTCTCTTTTCTCAGAATGAGAGGGCTTGGGCCGTAGTTCCCACGCGGGCCCAGTGCGGATTGGCAACTTCACACAAACCATTAAATTTCTGCGCAGGTGCATGCTGATTTTCTCACGATGTTTTCCTTCACCGTAAAGCTCATGGTCATCATTTCGGACGTAATTTTGCACATAAGTTTCAAAAAACTTAAAGGTGTGTGCCCAGATTTTTTTATTTGCTACTTAGTTAAATGTTACAGATAAAATAAAGGATAATTCTACATGGGTTCCGCTTTTTTCTTGTGAGCCACGGAAACCTAAATAGAGTCTCAACTAAAAGGAACAGAAAACTTGTGTTCAAAATGTGATTACGGCGAGGTTATTTTAAACTCCCAGCTCTGGTTCACTTGACGCCGTGCGACGCTTTGAGTTCCCAGCGAAATTCATTGTGTTATTTAAAACTACGTTGGGACCTGGTCACAGGAACTTCAACATCATCATCAGCCCAGTTTATATACGTCCCACTGTAGGGCACAGGCCTCCTCTCAGAATGAGAGGGCTTGGGCTGTAGTTCCCACGCGGGCCCAGTGCGGATTGGGAACTTCACACACACCATTGAATTTCTTCGCAAGTGTATGCTCACGGTAAATTTCAAATGTAATTTCACACATAAATTCCGAAAAACTCAGCGGTGCGAACCGAGTTTTTGAACCCAGGACCTGCTTGAGAGGCCATAAGGTCAAACCGCTAGGCCACCACGGCTACTATGGCACAGGAACTTCACTATGAATATAAAATAATAGGTCGGGGCAAAAGTATTTTCTTATTTTTAATGTATTATTAAAAATCAAACCTCTTTGGCTGTGCTGAATGTAACTGGCTGGTTTTAATACCATTAAATGTTGACATTCTGAAGATGCAATAAATAAAAAAAAAACTAGTTCATTTTTCAATTGTTTTTCAAGCAAGCAAAATGAACGTATGTGACGAAGAAATTCGGTACATTTTAAAGTTTAAAAAAAAAGGTAAAAATACGAACGCCGCGAATAAAATTTGTGCGGTTTATGAACCTAATGCGGTATCAATAAGAGTAGCACAAATGTGGTTCAAGCGTTTCAAGTCTGGAACTTTTAGTGTCAAAGATGAGGTTTTTAGTATGAATCATTTTCCTTTGTATGAAAAATACGAAAATTGTTTTGCCCCGACCTAATATATACATTCGAACTTTTAGTGCCGATGACGTTGAACCACTCATAGAATGATTTCAAATAGTTTTTTCGTAAACAATTACCACTTCTCAACCTCTCATTAAATGATAATGGCCACTTGAAATGATGTAATGATGATAATGTCTTTGACCAACATTCTCATTCATATTAACAATAAATTTACGTTGTGAATTAGATTTGACAATATACTGATTTTTGTCAAATTTATTTTATTATCACAGTATGTACTTTTATTACAGTAAGAAAAACCTTGTATAGACAAAACACAAAATTATTAAATAATCGTACATTACGGTAGCAAATCATCATTGTCGTCATTTTACGTCATCCGCAACAAATCGAGCCCTGTATATACTCTGTGTATTTACTCTTCAGTGATACCGTCTACAGAGGGTTTGATCAATCTAGTCTCAGCATCGGCAATGTCTTTAGTTTTAATAAAAACTTAAAGATCCATCTTAGATCCAAAGACCGACGAAAGTAAAACGCCGTACAAACGTCCAACGTTGACCCCGTCACTAATGTTCATAATCATTGTATCCCCCACACACACAATGAACTTCCAACTAAATCCACAGCACATATCAATCACAAACGTGTTAAATATCCCAAATCCAATAACGGACGTCTAGTGATGTCCCTCTGATTAAATTATAAAGCGATTACGTATAACAGGCAGGGTTTCGTCACAGTATATACATCATTACAGTAGAGAGTCAGTGAAAGAAATGAGAGATGAGTCAGTGGCAGTGTAGGTAGGCCTCCAACAAGATGGATTGACGACCTGGTGAGGGTGGCGGGAACGCATTGGATGCGTGGCACAGGGCCGATCTGTTTGGCGAGCCTTGGGGGAGGCCTATGTTCAGCAGTGGACGTCTTTCGGCTAAAGTGATGATGATGATGACGATGAGTATGAAGTCTCGACTTCATTTCAATAGAATTTGACAGTCTCGTAGACACTTCTAGCCAACTGACAGCCACGTCCATGTGAACACCGAATTGTCTAGGTCCCTAGTGATATGATTAAAATCTTTTTTATTAGTTTTCGATTACAATCATATTTTTAGGAACCTAAACAATCATGCCCGTATCAGTTGGCTAAGCGATTGTCAGATACTATGGAGTTGAACTTAAGAGTCTGTCACTTAAGGTGCATTTTGATTGAGGTGGAAGAAGACAATTAGAATCGGCCAATTACATTAATTCAATAAAATATAATTCGAAAGAGCTGAATAATTGTCCTGAATTTGATGAACTAAAACAATTACTTTGCTCACCCGCGACCTTACAATAGTTACGTTTATGCAAGAATTTGATAAAGAAATGAATTTGATATAAAGTGCAGCAGTAGAAGATTGAAAGCGGTACAAATCTGTGCATTGCTACAAAATCGCAACAAACGTAACATAAAAAAATGCGGCGGTATTAAAGGGGGGTTTCATTTTTGTTTTTTGAATGTTTTGTTATGACGTTGTCACGTTAAACTATCGTCCGTAAGTAAACCGACTTTACAGACAACCGGTTTTTTATCATATTCAAGTTGTATTTTCGTGTCCACAAAAATGTGTTTCCAGAAATCGGCCTCATGCTCGCTTACTGTAACAATTTATTAACACTACGTATAATCCTTGCTAGCAACTCCAAGCTCATGGCTCCTAAGCCCCTTCTTCACCCCATACAACACAAGAACTCGGGCATTCTGCTCATAATGATTGATCATCGCTCTTTGTAACAAATTACTGACTCTAAGTGTAAATTAGGCAATTAAGGAACTTCGTTATAATTGGGTTTGTAAGATCATCTAGTGGATTAGGAATTTTGAAGTTTAATTGCAATTAGCTGTAATCGCCTTAGAATTATGTCGATTGGGCAAAAGTATTGTTGTAATTTGGAATAGGAATTAGCTTGATTTATGAGATGTTTTAATGAAATATATCAATCATTAATCTGAGTTTATTTTGAACAAACACTAGCCATTAAATGACTAAAGTCACCGATGAAGCTCAAAGAATATGCAACCTGACCAACAATCAGACAGCAGATAGTTAATAAAATAAGTATATCGAATGTACGAGTAACTGTAAATTTTACTGGAATTTATTTAAACGGCATTGTTTAGGTTAGGTTAGTTTTAAAATAATCTTAATAGGTTTAAGGTTTCAGAAAAATAAATCGTGCGTGCAGTTCCTCCGCGCGGAAGAAGTGAAACTTCGTAATGTGGAAATGAAAAAGGCACTTATACGTCAATATGAACCTTATTGCAATAACTTAAAGAACTAAATTTACTTATGCATCTATGTGTTTAAATTACTCAATAGATGGCGCTTTTATCAAGTCTCATACAAATTTGCACAGACAGTATGAGTTCTGCATCGCACTGTCGAAGTTTTTAACATCCGTTAGTATATATACAATGCGAGATTACTTGCTTCGGCAGTACATATACTAATGCTTTCATACCCCCTCCATGGTAGCGTTAAACGTTTAACGCGACCTTGTTGGAAGTCGCATTAGAAGTTTCACTTCAAAAATATATTAAAACTCATTCGACATTTTAATGCATTCGATATATTTGTTAAACGTTCGATATTATAATTATAACTCCTAGCTGATGCCTGCGGCTTCGTCCCCGCTAAAGTAAAATAAAACGTATTTTTCTTAGGGAATGAGATATTTTCCCGTGATAAAAGTAGCTTATTTCAGTTTCCAGCCCTTCAACTATATTCATACGAAAAATCACGGCAATCCGTCGCTCAGTTTCGACGTGAAGGACGAACAAACAAAGGAACACACTTTCACATTTATATTATTAGTATGAATATGGATAACCGTTGAAAGTCATTTATTTATTTATTATCTAGCCTGGATTGATGTCCCACTGCTGGGCAAAGGCCTCCCCCCATGTCCTCCATTTCTCCCGATCCAAAGCAGCCTGAGGCCTGAGCAAATGAAAGTCATTAGGTACAGTTTAAATTTACTGGCATTAGGACCTTCTTCGATTACTGTTAAATACAACACCTTTTAGCGGTACAGTCGAAACGTTAGGTTTAATTTGGGTACAGTCGGCGCGCGGAGTTAAACAATGCGATTCGCTTTACAGTCCGGGTAATGGTATCACAGGGGAGAGGTACTACTTATTCTCGATGGAATCCAGGTGAAAACTTTGTACTGTAAATTGAACATATTTATTAACTTAAATTGATGTTTTGATTTTGATAATTAAGTAAGTAATGAAATAATCTACATTCGTTATGTCACAATTTTGATTTAGTTTAATTTATTGTGGAAGTTATAATTTTGCTACTAAACTAATATTATAAATGAGAAAGTCTGTGAAGATGTTTGAATGTGTAAGTCAATCATGCAATAACGGCTGAACGGATTTGGATGAAACTTGGCGCACAGATGGACAAAGATCTGGATTGAGACGTGTTATACTTAATATCCCGGTAAAGAGTCTCAGTGAGATAATACTTTACTTTAAACAAAAATAGAGGGCGTTGTTTTTATAGAATTAAAAATAAAAACTGGTCAAGTGCGAGTAGGGCTCGTAGATGGAGGGTTCCGTACTGCAGTACAATGTTTTAAAAGCACTAAAATCTCAAACTTATAGGTAGGTTTTCGAAAAACACCAAACTGCGAGTCTTAGTAACAAGGTCCTCTTGGCACCCTCATTATAGTATAACTAACTGCTGCCTGCGACTCCATCTGCGAAGAACAGGGGTATAATACCTAAATAGCTTACGACCTATTCTCAGACCAACCAAACACAGAGAAAAAAGTTTCGTAAAAATCGGTCAAGCCATTTCGGAGGAGGTCGATAACAAATACCGTGACACGAGATTTTGATATACAGCTGTTACCTGCGAAAAATATAATACTATCGCACAGTAAGACCATTTTATTAGGGTATTTGTACGCCTTATCCTCAAACAATTTCATAGGATAATAGTAAATTCGAACTCAGAAACGAATAAAATACTCAGAATCGAGAAGCAAAAGTAACGCCGCGCTTCCAGAGTATTTACTTCACACACTACAAACGAAATGAGATCTTCCTTGGAATTTAAAAATTTTCTTTACACGAATGGATTCCAATAGAACTGGAACAATTGTGTAAAATATTCACTTGCAGAGGCTCACTGAAAGGAGATACGATGCAAAAAAAGAATTGCTTTAGAGCTCTGTGTTTCTACACTGAGTCAACACGTTGACACGAAAGAAGTCGCTACACCAGTGTCAAAGACGCGAGGGGAGATCTTTCCCGCTAAATGCGTTAGTGGCGTCAAAAACGCCGTGACAGAGTAAAGCTCCACTGTATGCTTAGTATAAGTTTTACTTCACCAAATACTTCTCGCTCGCGTTTACGTTAAAATTTCAATTACTATGGAAAATTTCAATAATTAATAATTGTCTACAGTCGTTTTGCGATGTATTCCTTATGCAGAACAGGTTTTTTTGTAGATTCGGTCGCTTTGATAATAACCAATTTAACCTATCTATCTATCGTACCAAATCTACTGACATAGCTCGGAGAGTCGCCAGACTTAAGTGGCAGTGTAGGCAGGGCACATTGTTCGTAGAACCAACGGATGATGGGGCAGTAAGGTTGTAGAGTGGTGACCGCGAACTGGAAGATGTGGCGGAGAAAGGTCCCCTAAAAGATGGACCGAGGATCTGTCATCTGGTAACGGTCGCAAACCACTTGGATGCCGTCAGCGCAGGACCAATCGTTGTAGAACCCTTTAGGGAAGGCCTTTATCCGTCGGTGGAAATCTTTTGGCTGATATGATGACGGTGACTAATCCTACACTTCAGAAGCCATTTCAAATTACAACACATCCCATTAACATAATGACAATGAAAAGTGTACAATTACTAGTACGTTGTACGTCTAAAGACTACCCGAATACACAACATCAGGAAACACTGTAATAATACGCCCACAAGACAAACAAAACTCAAGAGTGCCCCAATATCCAAATCGTGTATAGAACTGGCTACGTCTGGCACCGTTGGTACTCACGAGCTTTAATGACGGACTTTTAATGGCTTTCTACTGAAATAAAACAAACTCCCAACAAAGTTAATTAGCTTAGTTGATCGAAAACTTAAATAAGGGATGATAGGGTAAAAATTAACATCGGACAAAGGTGGACCCTTTGGGAAAGTCCGAACAACACCGTGATTGAGGTGATTTTTGTTTTGAATGTAACTGGGCTACAACCTGAGTAGGGTTACAGCAGAAACGTATTTACGTAGTATTTAAGACAGGGGTACCTAGTATAATTTTGTGGAGTATTTTTGGATAGTCGCGGGCCGAAATGTGTCCATTATAGCGAACAGTAGAATATATAACGATATCATTAAAGTTTTAAATACAGATAAGTATCAATGTGGGACCGCTTGTTGGCACGCGGGTCTTGTATTGGGCAGGCCTGATTTAGGATATTAAGCGATGTGTAAGCATGGACTTTAGAATTTTGGACTTTAGTCCCTACCATTGTAATACTTATAGGATCTTGGGTCTAGGCTCTAGGAGGATCTTGTGATTTTACGATTGCCTCCTTCACACATTTTTAACTTAATCTAGTTGGGACATATTGACTATATCTGTCTCAGTTGAGTCCATATCGGTTTACAAAAAATTTTTAGTCATAATTCATCATTTGGCATCATTTATTTGTCAAAAACCATTAATAATCCAGACTAGTTATAAAATAAACCTTACTTAACCTATAGAGTTCTGCAGAATGACCATTTAAATTTTTTCGAAAAACATCAACAACAAGACATAACGAAAACAACATTATTACACATTATTAATTATTATACACATTATTATTTGGTAGCGTAGTGAACGGTTGTGATACTCCGAGGATGAGCTCTGGTTGAGTTAGAAACGCGTCAGTGTAGTTTGGTGGTGGTGACAGTTGGGTTTGTGTGATTTGTGTGTGTTCGTACAGTGTGGAGGTGGAGGAACTGCATGAACACACATTTCTTGCATAAACGTAACTATCATAAGTTCGCAAGTGAGCAAAGTAATTGTTTCAGTTCAAAAAATCTTTAGGCGAAATGAGAAGTATGCCATTGAATACTTTACCAAACATTTTCGAAATGAAAAATCGAACATGCAAAGACGCCCGGCTGAATAATAATGACGAAAAGCAACTATCCTTTTCATATCAATAGGCAGACAATGTACGCAATAAAAGTCAGTAAGTTGTCACCTGTGAGTTCATGGAAAGTTCCAATACAGCGCCATTAGAATACGCTTGCGGCATCTAAAAGGCTAAACAGTTACATTATTCAACGTGTGGCTTTAGAATCGGCGCCAAAGGCTTTAAACGGTGTTTGTTTCAGTGTAAAATGTACGAGCATGGGATATTTTCGTGGTGCATTTTAAGGTAACCATCCATATTTGGCGACCAATTACGTGCAAAACTTCTTATGCTATTATTTTAACTGTGTTAATATTTCATCATAAGTTCGGCTTATATAACGTCTCACTGCAGAGCACACGCCTCCCGAATTGAGAGGACTTGTGCGCTGTAGTCCCCACGAGGGCCCATTGCGGATTGAGAACGTCACACACACTATTGAATTTTCCCGTAGGTGTGTGTAGGTTGCCTCACGAGGTTTTCCTTTACCATAACGCTCGTGATAAAATTCAAATGTATTTTCGCACATCTCAGGTGCGAGCCCAAGCGTGAACCACGAACCTCAAAAATTTTAAATATATTAAAGATTCAAAAAAAAAATTCAAAATTCAAAAATTCAAAATTTGTTTTATTGGTGACAGCCTTTTATAAGCTAGAGAAGGTTGGGACCTCCCAGTAAGTACAAATACCTGAGTTAGGAGATCCCGCTCTTCCTCAAGTTTAGCAATTACATAATGTGAACAACCAATAACAAGAGTATTATTAATTAATTATACTAAATAATAACTAAAACTAAGAACAAAAACACTTTGATAATGATAAAATGTGAGTGTGTGTGTGTGTGTGTGTGTGTGTATATGTGTGTGTGTGTCGAAGTTAAGTTAAGATTGTCGTACATAATCCCTTTTCATTTCTGAATTGTAATTTTGTTTTGTGATCAGTTCGAGCTATTGTGTTAAATGTATAGAAACAGTTGTCAACCACAGTAAAAAAATCTTAAAAAGCATTTACTCGTACAGGGGTACCTATTCAGATAAAGTAATCCAATCACCTGCAAAAATATTCCGGTTTAATTTTAAAACACTCTGTAAATAGAGTCAAAGCTTTTTTTTATGAATAGTACCTCTACCATGAGATACACTAGTTTGCAGTGACCGTACTCGCTAGCGACGGCGTAAATGGAGAATTGTACTTCGCTAGAGGCGCTGTACACATTTCTCTATACAAATCATTTACGCCGTCGCTAGCGAGTACGGTCACTGTAAACTAGTGTTAAGGTACAGGTATTTTATCGGCTTAGGTTCGTAAAAGCCACTTACTTTCTCTTATAGTGCACTTCCCGCAATGTGTACACTCCCGAAACGTAAACTTAAATCAGGGCATTTTCTTGAAATGTACACTTTACCATCATGCACTTGCCCAATAAGCGCATTTCCAATCCAATATACACAAATAAGGCTCTTTGGAAAAAGTGTATCTTCTGGGAAAATGTACGAGCAGAGAAAATGCTCTATCTGTAAATAGTGTACGTTCCGCGAAAGTGATCCTTCCCAAGTGCAGCTTTAGAAAAAGTGCTCATTTTGAAAAAGTGCGGTTTACGACCCTAGCCCCCTTTATTGTAGTGATATCTTTTAGCATGCCCTTACACCACTAGTCTAGCAAAAGTTGTGTAAATTGCAGCACATTTCCGCGCGCAGACGACTGCTTCCAACTCGTTCGATTCACGGCCTCGCAATGTATTGCAACATGCGTAATTTTCCTTCGTAAATGTGAGCTTAGAGCTACCGGCAATTTCATGTAAATATTTATTTAGTGTACTAAATTAAGTGGTCGCCTTACGCCAACTGGCTAATTGACCATCGGTCAGTAATTTGCGGGACTCCGCAGCGTCTAGCGGTGCCTTGCTATTTATTGCCCGCTCAGGGGTTTATGCTTGCTCGCTACGTAGACGACATTATAATAGTTTCCAGGGACTTTAGACTGGGATTTGGAATTTTGTATAAATTAAATTGATATCCAAAATGCTGGGATTAAAGCTGCAGTTTGAAAATAAAAACATAATAAATTTTTTTGGTAATAAAGTCAGTATTATGAATTCTATTCAATGCAATGTAAAATGCTGCAAGCTTTTTTGGATCTTTTAAAAAACGTTCTTTCCTTGTGAATACGTATCCCGTCGTATTTTAAATTGAGTAGAATTCACTTGAATTTAGGGTGAAATTATTCAAAGAAAGTGCATTTATTTCGCAAAATACGGGTAACTCGCCCACAGCTGAAAACACAACCATTAAATAAATACCAAGCGAAATCACTACCTTCAAGTATAAATCAAACTCATACAGAAATAAATATAGCGATAAGATTCTGAATAGGAATGTTTATTTTAAATGTATTATTTATTAGTCTACGTCATGCCAAGGACTGGTCGGTCGACCGTGACCAACAACAGAGGGAGTAAGCGAAAGAAAATGTATTAAAAATCAGTGATTCGACACGAGGCCGGTCACATGTGGCGCGGCGCTACTACGGTCATCAGCTTAATTTTTTTTATTGTATCTTAAAAAATGGTTTGTTAGATCAATTCAAAATCGTTAATTCCTAGTAACAAAATTTCCGTTCGCATTTTTTCCAACAATGGTTTTTTACTGAAGCCTATTTTCAAATAATTTATTGAATCAGGCGTTACTTTGCGGAGGTCCAAATCCTATTTTCACTCGCGTTTGTACCCAATTCTAATCGACAAAAAAAAAAATATATATATTAGGGGACAATCGTACACAAATCGACCTAGTCCCAAACTAAGCAAAGCTTGTACTATGGGTACTAGACGTCGATAAACATACTTACATAGATAAATAAATACTTAAATACATAGAAAACATCCATAACTCAGGAACAAATATTCGTGCTCATCACACAAATAAATGCCCTTACCGGGATTTGAACCCAGGACCTCTTGCTTCGTAGGCAGGGTCACTACCAACTAGGCTAAAGCGGTCGTTAAAATAAGCACCCAAATTAAAAAAAAATCGTTAAAATAGACACCCTGAAAATAAGCTTCAATAAAAAACCAGTGTGAGAAAAAAGCATCTGGGAAAAAATGCCAATGAACAGAGACAATTACTTAGCTCACCCGCGACCTTAGACCGTCCGCTCGCTCGCGCTTAGGTCGCGGGTGAGCAAAGTAATTGTTTCAGTTCATTAATTAATATGGACATCCGCAATGTAACGACTGATTCAATAAATTATTTAAAAAATGCCGATTAAAAATTTGGGTTCGATTTCAAAGCGTTTTGACCGCCGCGTTTTTTTTCATTCGTGTCGACGTAAATATTGCAGAGGGGGATGATGATCAGAGTTAACTTTTTATATAAATGTGTGGCGGTACCGAGGCTTAGTCTGATTTTATCCCAAGTTGTCGCGATTTATCATTATTTTACAGCAATAATCGAGTGACACTAATGAAATTTAATAAACGCTGACAAAACGCTCTGAAATCGACACTCTACTAGGAAATAACGATTCTGGCAAATTGATCTAACAAATCTGTTGGAGGCCTGCGTCGCGGTCGTGTTACGACAGATATGAATTCGTTAATAGTAACTGTATAGAAGAATATTACTTTGTCTGCCACGGCACATGTCTGAGACGCTCGGTGTCGTTAAATATAATAATAATAATAATATTCTCTGCGGGATCGCATTAGAAATGATGAAATCCGCGCGAGAACTAAAGTCACGGACATAGCTCGAAGAATCGCTAGACTTAAGTGGCAGTGGGCAGGGCACATCGCCCGTAGAACTGACGGCTGATGGGGCCGAAAGGTTCTCGAGTGGCGTCCGCGGACCGGAAGACGCAGTGTAGGTAGGCCTCCAACAAGATGGAGCGACGACCTGGTGAAGGTAGCGGGAGCGCATTGGATGCGGATGGCACAGGACCGATCTGTTTGGCGAGCCTTGGGGGAGGCCTATGTTCAGCAGTGGACGTCTTTCGGCTGAAATGATGATGATGATGAATAATATTAGGGGGACAATCTCACACAAATCAACCTAGTCCCAAACTAAGCAAAGCTTGTACTATGGGTACTAGACGACGATAGACATACTTATATAGATAAATAAATACTTAAATACATAGAAAACATCCATAACTCAGGAACAAATATTCGTGCTCATTTTCAGCCCAGGACCTCTTGCTTCGTAGGCAGGGTCACTACCAACTAGGCTAAAGCGGTCGTTTATATGAATCTACTTTTAGCCGTCGCTTCTACGAGCAATGTGCTGCTCAGTGTCACTTAAGTCAGGCAATCCTCCAGCGCAGGACCGATTATTGTGGAACTCTTTGGGGGCGGCCATCTTTCGGCTGATAAGTTTTACAGCACTCTTTAAAAAATTGCGTTTACGGAAGAACCGCTACGTTCAAGATGGCGATTGTACCATAGCATTTTAGAATCGAGTTCTCATCGCCTCATGACATCTTGTAGTGACGCACCAAGGAGCATAAATCGAAGACTTTGGAACCTTGCCCGCAGTTTCCTTTATCTATAAATTCTTCTTACATTTGCTCGAGTAATATTATTATTGTCATTATCCACCAACATGATAACGTATTAGTGTATTTGTAAATAGAAATAGTTATTTGATATTATTTGGCATAACACGTTGATCGTCGGTTGTTAACGTGTAATTGGTATGGATTGCGGGTTTTTTTTTGCTTTATTTTCATGAAATATAATGGAAGATGATATTATTCACACGATTAGTATTTTGATATCATTACGACTACTTGTTATACGTTTCTGCTACTCAGATTGCTAGAGCTCACAAAATTGTTTGCATGTATGTTGTTGTATGCAAGTGTATGTTTGTTGTTTGTATGTATGTGTTGTTGTTGTTTGTGTGTAATTGTCTGTGTTTGTTGTGTAGTATTTATACGACCAGATGGCCTAGTGGTTAGAGACTATGAAGCTTGAGGTCCCGGGTTCGATTCCTGTGTCGGGGCAGATATTTGTATGAAAAAAACCGGTTGTCTGTAAAGTCGGTTTACGCTCAGATCAAATAAAAAGTAAAGATAGAGCGCGGTGAACAGCCGAGTGAGGCCGGTTTCATAAACATGTGTGCGTAGGCCGGTGTTGCCATAATAATTCTTAATACCCCGATACTACGTTGCGTGTCACGTTGATACCGTTACTACAATAAAAATGTTGATAAACTTTTACAAGAAACAAATAACTTTACGTTGCGTGTCACGTTCTCACGTTTTAAGCCGTGCTAATATAGAATAGAATTTAAAATTAAAAAAGAAATGGTTGTAATAATAGGGTAACTACAACATTATAATGGCAACACTAGTGTTGACGTTTTGGGTTCTAAGCAAAATTTGGTGTAGTTTGGTTGCAAGTGTGTGCGTGTCACTGTGTAAGCACACGGATTGGTGTAGTTTGACCGGCCTCACTTCGTTGTTCGCAGCGCTATATCTTTACTTTTTATTTGATCTGAGGGTTTACGGACGATAGTTTGACGTGACAACGTCATAACAAAACATTGATGTCGAACGCTCAAGCCAAACGTGCCTTTCGCTCGCTCGTACCGCGCTCTCTCTCCGATCGTTCATCGTAACGGGACAATGCGTTACACTGAGTCATCCTTTTTCGTGCGTGCAGCCGGCGTTCATCGATTTATTAGACGTTGTCACGTCAAAATACGAATGTTTGTTCTTGGGTCTTGGGTGTTTAATATTGTATTAACAAAATAAAAAAAATTATATTAGTATTTAAGTATGTATAATTAATTAATTAATATTAGTGGACAATCTTACACAAATCGACCTTAGTCCCAAACTAAGCAAAGCTTGTACTATGGGTACTAGACGACGATAAACATACTTATATAGATAAATAAATACTTAAATACATAGAAAACATCCATAACTCAGGAACAAATATTCATGCTCATCACACAAATAAATGCCCTTACCGGGATTTGAACCCAGGACCTCTTGCTTCGTAGGCAGGGTCACTACCAACTAGGCCAAAGCGGTCGTTAAGCGGTCGTATCTATCTATATATATGTAAGTATGTTTATCCGTTGCCAAGTACCCATAACACAAGCTTTGCCTAGCTTACTTTGGGACTACGTCAATTGGTGTGAATTGTGCCGTGATATTTATATTTATATATTTTCATCACACTTGCTCGTCAATGGTGTTATTCCATGCCTGTATACTAAATGTCAAAGGCCTAATTTGTTCTTAAGGGAGTTATGGATTTACGTACAGTTTTTCTTCCCAAGGGAGTTCTAACTTTAGATTTAAAATTTGCAAACAGACTAAGGAGGTTTCAAGTCAGCCAACGTTTTATTTATATGTTTAAAACTTAGCTATTACCCAATTTTACTACACAAAACTTGTTTACGCTTCATGAAACTTTCTATTTTAAATTTATATCAAATAGTTTTGCAATAATTTTAGTAAGTATTTTTTAACATGTTGGCAGAATGTGGCCGTATGGCCATTCGAATTCTAAACACAGTTTACTTTATCTGTGGTAGATGACTTGAAAAAAGTGACAATCTGTATTGGCGGGTAGCCATTATTTATTTAATTTAAGTATTTAGAGACAAAATAATTTCATTTTTGGATTTTTTTCCTCGCAGTGTGATGAAAATCATTGTGTACGGGCAGTATGGGGATTACAAACTCGAGTCATTAAAAGCCCTCCGCCTCCGGCGTCGGGCTTCTAATAGGCTCTCGTTAGTAATCCCCTACTTACGGCCCTTGATGCACAATGTACTATTATGTATGAAATTAAAGATTTCTAGTCATCGTAGCTATGTGGGTACTTGTTTTTTCCGCGTGTCCCCTGTGGACATGACAAAAGTTAAGGGCATTGTTTTTTAGTCAAGTCTACTTCAGCAGCGTGTGGGACGCCTGACCAAATCTTGGCCTAATTAAATAAATATTTATGGCCTACCGAGCTTTTCGCGCTAATCAATTTTGGGTGGGCGATTTCGGGCGTGGAGGAGGCACGATGGCTCAAGATAGGTCGGTGGGACTGCGCGTGTTTTTGGTTAATTTCATCATAATTATTACTAAAACAAATACATGTTTTAAAAATGTAGCAAAACTACGCCCTAGAAAACATCAAACGACCGCTTTAGCCTAGTTGGTAGTGACCCTGCCTACGAAGCAAGAGGTCCTGGGTTCAAATCCCGGTAAGGGCATTTATTTGTGTGATGAGCACGAAAATTTGTTCCTGAGTTATGGATGTTTTCTATGTATTTAAGTATTTATTTATCTATATAAGTATGTTTATCGTCGTCTAGTACCCATAGTACAAGCTTTGCTTAGTTTGGGACTAGGTCGATTTGTGTAAGATTGTCCACTAATATTTATATTTATATTTTATATTTATCTTGTTTTATTAACATTCAAAAAGTCGTGACCTGCCGTGCAGTATTTACGTCGTACTTAATACGAATTTATTTTATTTTTTAGAGATGACTTTGGATTTTTTTTCTATCGAGCAAACTATAAGTAATCGTGTTTCGATAAGCACTTGTCACTAGAGTGAATCCTCAAATATCTTACACATGAATTTCAAGACTATAGCTTTACTTGTAATGATACAGCACGAGATTAAATGAATGCAATAAATGCGCCAAAAACACGGTAGGCCCTTAAGTTTGCTGATTCAGAATCGCTAATTTTATGTCCACAGGAGGGACAACTTTTGTTTGTTACGCTGTGGATGACCCATAATATCTTTATTCTTTGAATGGGCTAAAAGTTAATTGGTTCGTTGATACTTATTATTTATTTATTGCTGTAGCAAACATAAGATATAAATCATCAAATAACTTTTCACCGGATGCAACATATTCATTAGGCATTTCGTTCTTTAGATATTTCGATTTTCGATGCGTTAGGCGTTGTTATTTAAGATGTAGGTTTGTACATTTTCGGTAAGTATTATAATTAAAAAATATATAGATTAGGTTGAGAACTTGGTTTATTTTTTATATTTCTGATATTATGTTAAATATACATTAGGTACATTTATCAACCATTATTCCAAATGTATGTATGTTATGTGGAAGCTTCATTATATCCATTTAGGTAATACCTGTTGTTGTTGTCATGCCAAAATCCAAATTTAACATCCCTCGAAATTATATCACAATGAATTATAAATAACTAACAATATGAGAATGTTAAATATGAGAACTAATAGCTTAAAATAAATCATTATTTCATTTTATAACAGACCGTGTTGTACGCATATAAAATACAAACATATTGTCAGTAAGCCGTAACTATCAACTCAACTAAGTATGATGCCCTTTCTACAAATTTACATAACAATACGTACATATAATTGCCTGGAACCAGGGCCTAAGTAAGTCTTCGGTTCTATTTCCCGAGAACGCCTTCCCGCAGTGAAATGCCTTCAAAGTCAGGTCGGGGGAATTCAAATGAAACAATGTAGTTCGTAACGAGGAACAATAAAGATTTGCATAACTAAGAACTACTCGCTAGAGTCGCTGTATTGTAGAAGCTATGCTTTTACAAGCTTTTATTTAACTTTCAACCTTCGTATGTAAGTAAGTTATTTATTGATACTAAGAATACAAATATAGTTATTTATATATTTAGACGACCAGATGGCCTAGTGGTTAGCAAACCTGACTATGAAGCTTGAGGTCCCGGGTTCGATTCCCGTGTCGGGGCAGATATTTGTATGAAAAAATACGAATGTTTATTCTCGGGTCTTGGGTGTTTAATATGTATTTGCGTATGTATCTATAAGTATGTTTATCCGTTGCCCATAACACAAGCTTTGCTAAGCTTACTTTGGGACTAGGTCAATTGGTGTGAATTGTCCCGTGATATTTATTTATTAAGAAAAAATAACAATGAATAAAACTTAACTATAAACTAAATTTCTAACATAAAAACTACTAGATTAACCCCCTGTTTCGCCATCATTCCATTCCATCCATTGATCAAATTTATTTGACGGATAAATGTGATGCCGTCTCTGTTTGTTTTGTTCGAGTAGACGGAGACGGCAGCACATTTATCCGTCAGTTAAAATTAATCAATGGGTGGTGAAACAGACCAATAAGTCTAAAAAAATGCCCCCGTGGCATCGTACCCAAAAGGCTGGTAGCATTCCCTCGTTGAATGGCGATAGAGATTCGTTGAGAGAGATAGCTGCCAGCTCTTTGGTCTCCAGTGTGTCGACCAGACGCTTTTGCACTTCTTTAATCAAGTTGTACTACCAAAATTTGCAAACCAGACCACGTCTAGAGGCCGTATTGTTGAACGCGCAGACGCTTGCCATCGCTTTCACCATCTCTTTCCGTATACCGTATGACAGAAAGAAATCGTGAATGCGAAAGCAAGCATCAGCACGTTAGACAATACGGCCTCTGGTCTCTGATTGAGCTGAAATTTGGCATATTTATGTAAGTTCCGTGACAGTGCAATAATCTGGTAGTGAAATGCTAGTGGTCCAACTAGGACGGTCTCCGGAGGACGGAACTCTTCAACGGTAAATAGCATCGACATGAAGCATGGCACGGAGTTTCTAAGCAAAATGTACACAGAGTGAGGTCATTTTAGACTGGTTTTCCGATGGGGGGGATGGAATTTTATTTTTAATATTAGTGTGGTAGCGACAATATACTCAATACACAATCTTAAGATAGCCCTGTGACAGAATGACAGAAAATGTAGTGGCATTATTAGGAACCCTAGAAACGGACTAACTTTTAAACATGCCATGTATTAATTATCCATACCATACCAATGATGATACCGTCCGATATCGTCCGCTATAGTAGCATCGACAAATCAGGACAGAGCGTATCGTGCGTGTATCACGGAAACATTAACAGCCGACAGCGTGTGTCGTAATTTTTATAACACCCTGTTTGTGAATCCGTAGGGCGTACAAACGTGGGCCGATGTTTTTAAATGGTAGTTTGCAAACTATTAAGTAAATTACTATTTTTTGTTAGAGTCAAAGTAGCCCCCTGTCTACAACCTGAACTTAAAAATCTGAAAAAAATTATAACACGAATTTAAAGGGAAAACTGCCATCATCATTGCTTTGCAGGCTTATAAAGTTAACGAGTATTTACTAATTTATTTATTTATTTATTTATTTATTTTATATACTATTTAGTATATCATAGGCCTCTCTCATTGACATTCAATCATTACTTTACGGTTGGAAGCTGCTTGCATCCACTGCGAATCTGCTGTCTTTACCTTTAGTTGATGGAGGACCCACGCTGCGTTTGCCAGTCCGTGTTCTCCTGCGTGCGTGCATGCGTGCACAGAAAAAGTAATATGTAACCAGTAATCCAACTTCATACTAGAGCGCCCAATCGACGCATGCACACAGCCAAGCGTCTTACACGGCCGCTAACCAATCTTCGCTAGACAAAACAATGCAGTTCCCACGCTCGCGCCGTGTAAGACGTTTGGCGCTCTAGTATGAAGTTGGATTACTGGTTACATATTACTTATTCTGTGGTGCGTGCGTGCGTGGGTGCGTGCGTGCGTGCGTGCGTGTATTATTAATATGTTAATATCACGAGCATTAACAATCACGAACCTAATCAACGTACAGACATCCAGACAGACGGACATGGCCAAACTACAAGGATTAGCAGCCGGTCCATTAAATTTGTGTGATCCTCCTTCCCTCCATAGCTTCGCATGTACAACCGCCTTAAACTACAACACATAAGGAACGAAAACTTGGACTATTAAGATAAGACAAATCGGTTCTTGGTTATTACAAATCGTTTTTTAATGTCGCACCCAGATATGTGCGCTAAGTGAAACGTCTGTATTAATAAATCATCTTGATTAATTGAGTTTGTTTTGGAGTTTTTAAACGGTTCCGAAGCAGGGTGCAGATGGTAATTGTTTGCCTGGTTTATAGATGAGCGGTTAGGTTTTTGGAGTTCCTTACACGAAGGGAGACATATGGAACCCTATTACTGTCGCTATACGCTGTATAGGTGAAAAACTTCGGAAGATGACTTGGGGCTAAATTCAGGAACGGCCTAACACGGTTTGCGAGCGGTAATTGGCTAAGTAAAGTTTTTTGAAGAGGTGCTAATTATATTTTTTTTCGACAGTGGTCGACTTCTACACTAAGAAACTGCAGGTATTTTATTTTTATCTCCTTTTATTTATTGGAAATATTTTTTTAAGTGTTCGAGATGACATTTGTGAGATTTTACGGCTGACAAGCGGTTCGTGCTCAGGACTAAGAAGAAATAGAAAAAAAAACAAAGTCAACTGTCGCTTCTGTCAATGTCAAATGAAATCTAACCGTTTGCGTTTCGTTTGCTTTGCGTTGTCCAAGAAGCAGTTCCAAAATAGTGATCGAAAGTATTCAATCGTGATCCAGTTAACGTGCATAGGTCGTGGAGAAATGCGATAAAATTGAAAGTCCGGATTTTATGCGGAGGTCGATAAAAATAGTCCAAAAATCATACTGAGCACACCAAAACGCAAAGCAAACGAAACGCAAACGATTTGACATTGACAGAAGTGACAGTTGACTTCGTTTTTTTTTCTATTTCTTCTTAGTACTGAGCACGAACCGCTTGTCAGCCGTAAAATCTCACAAATGTCATCTCGAACACTTAAAAAAATATTTCCAGTACACTATAGGAGATAAAAATAAAACAGCTGCAGTTTCTCGATCTCCGGAACGCCGACTGTCGAAAAAATATATAATTAGCACCTCTTCAAAAAACTTTACTTAGCCAATTCAATCGTTTGCAAGAGGATAGGATGAACTGCTATTCAGGAACGCCAAAAATCACTGGTTTGCGAGAGGTTTGGGCTGAGATTGGGATGAGCCTTATTTATTTAATTATTTAGTACCTGGGCGACCGAGCTCTGCTCGGGCAGAAACTCGGTACCAAGCGTTTTCCCAGAGATAAGACCAAGCTAGATCAATTTTTCATCCCCGAAAACCCCCAAATACCAAATTTCATCGAAATCGTTGGAACCGTTTCCGAGATCCTGATTATATCATTACGAAGCGCTTTTTCGGTCTCTGGACAGGGATCCATGCGGTGCCTAAGGGCAGCTTTACGCTTTGAGTCCAGCAAAGGTTGAAGGTGTTCAACATTGTTTTCGAACCAGTCCTGAGACTTTGCTTCCAGATGGCCGAAAACCTCACAGGCGCTGTCAGTCAGTAGTTTTTTGATGTTTTCCCACTCAACGCTTATAGATGTGTTAGCGTCCCATGCAGCTTGCATGTCGTTAGCCATACACACGAAATTTTGGACTTTTTCGTCATCCCTGATAGTAGAAAGGTTTAACTTTCTTCTACCCGGTGTTCTGGACGAATGGATCTTTTTGTGAGCGATAACCACATGTGCTGCAACCAAAGAGTGGTCGGTGTCGCAATCAGCGCTATGGAAACTGCGTGTATGGAGGACATCGCGGAGATCCTTTGCTCTGGAAAGTACTACATCCAACTGATGCCAGTGGCCAGAACGCGGGTGCATCCAGGAGACTTTACGAGACAGTTTGCCCTTGAAATATGTATTAGTAACGCACAGCAAGTGTTCAGAGCAGAACTCTAATAAACGTTGGCCGTTGTCGTTGATATTGCCAACGCCGTGGTAACCAATACAATTCGGCCATGCAGTATGATCTCGGCCCACGCGGGCATTGAAGTCTCCTATAATATAGAGGCGATCGCCACTGCTGACACTTTTAACTGTCTCGCTTAGTTGGTTATAAAACCGGTCTTTTGATTCTTCGGCGGATATTAATGTCGGAGCATAAGCGGAGATAAAAGTGACAAAACCACAACTACTGTTGAGTCTTAAGACCATCATGCGTTCCGAGATCCCGCGAGGACTTTCGATGGCGGACAGTAGGTCGTTTCTGACGGCAAAACCAACGCCATATTCGCGAACATCAGTGGAGTCTCTTCCTTTTAAAAGCATCCCTTCAACGAAGCTCACGGTATTTTGCCAATTTGTACTGGTCAAGTCTTGGTCGCACCATTCAGTCTTGTGCAGACAGAGGGGACATTGGTGGTGTCTATGAAGGTATCAAACGGGCTGTTGGTCCTGGTATCAAAAAGACAGCCCTTCTTAAGGACGCGGAAGGCACTGTTATTACAGATAGCCAGAAACAACTCGAACGCTGGGTCGAGCACTATACCGGTCTATACTCGCGTCCCGTATACCTGCTGCCGGAGGCAGTGCAAAACATTCCTAAACTGGATGTATGGACCGAACTGGATGACCTACCTTCCGTGGAGGAATTTACGGTAGCCGTCAACCAGCTTAAGCGTGGTAAGAGTCCCGGCGGCGACGGCGCCCAAGCCGAAATAATCAAGCTCCAGTGCGTGAGACCGATCCTGCACAATCTCCTGTGTAAGTGCTGGGAAGCGGGATTTGTGCCTCAGGACATGCGTGATGCGAACATCGTCACACTTTACAAAGGGAAAGGTGACCGCGGCGATTGTAACTGTTACCGTGGCATTTCCCTTTTGAGCATAGTTGGCAAACTTTTCGGGCGAGTTGTATTACCAAGACTCCAGAAGCTTGCAGAGCGCGTATACCCTGAGGCACAGTGTGGATTCCGTTCTGGGCGCTCCACAGTGGATATGATCTTTACACTTCGCCAGTTACAAGAAAAGTGTAGGGAGCAAAAAACTCCTTTATTTGTGGCTTTCGTTGACCTAAACAAGGCCTTCGACACGGTCAGTAGGGAGGGTTTGTACTCCGCACTGGAGAGCATTGGGTGCCCGCCTAAACTCCTGAGCCTCATCAAATCTTTCCATGAGGGCATGAAAGGTTCGGTGGTTTTCAACGGCAGCACATCTGAGCCGTTTGATGTTCGCAGAGGTGTACGCCAAGGCTGCGTTTTGGCTCCTACTCTGTTTGGGATATACTTCTCGCTGATATTGCAATCAGCTTTTGGAGATGACCAACAGGGCATCCACCTGCATACGAGAAGCGACGGAAAGATGTTTAACATCTCTCTCCTCAAATCGAAGAAAAACCGTGAGGATCTTTTTGTTGACAGTCTTCTCTTTGCCGATGACGCAGCCTTTGTAACCAATACCGCAGTTGAGCTCCAGTCAATGGTGGACAAATTTTCTAGGGCTTGTTCTCTGTTTGCCATGTCTGTTAACAGCAAAAAGACAGTCGTACTAGCACAAGGCTCTCCGACGGCCCCGGCGATATCGTTGAATGGCACGGTGTTGGAGGTAGTTGACAAGTTTTGCTACTTGGGGTCGACCGTGTCCAACAATCTTTCGCTTAATGCGGAGATTGATACTCGCATTGGCAAGGCGGCGACCATGTTCGGGAGGCTGGGTGCAAGAGTATGGTACAATAGGCATCTTACCACTAAGACCAAGATGGTAGTCTTTCAGGCCTCCATCTTAAGCATTCTCTTGTACGGAGCTGAGACCTGGACAACGTATGCGAAACAGGAGCGTCGTATAAACTCCTTTTACATGCGTTGCCTTCGTAAAATTTTGGGTATATCTTGGCAAGACAGAGTCACTAATGAGAGGGTTCTTGAGATTGCACACCTGCCTAGCTTGACCGCACTTCTCAAACAGAGGCGCCTTCGTTGGTTAGGGCATGTGCACAGAATGGTACCCTCCCGATTACCACGTCGTGTCATGTTAGGTGCAGTAGCATATGCAAAGAGAGATGTTGGGAGGCCATTGCTTCGCTATAAAGACTGCGCCAAACGTGACATGGCCAGCTTTAAGATTGACCACCAGGCTTGGGAAAAGCTCGCGGGAAATAGACCAGAATGGCGCAAATGTGTAGTGGAGGGTCGCAAGTTTTGCGATGAGGCCTGGTTCAAGACACTTGCTGACAGGAGGCAGAAACAACATCAAGGTGCCTCGGTAGCAACCACCGCAAACTTCTCTTGTCAAGCCTGCGGTAGAGTGTGTGGCTCCCGCATTGGTTTGCACAGTCATAGAAGACGTTGTATCCCACACGGTACGCCATAAATCGTCTGTAATAGACGCAAAGGCCTATATACGATTATATACACCGGAGGGGGGAGGGGATGCGGGGGAGGGAGCGCGGGAGTTTCAAAGGGGGGATGAAAATTTCATTGATTTTGCCGTAGGATGCACCGTTTTCAAGATATTTGACAAAAACACCGATCGTGTGTAAACCGACTTTATAGACAACCGGCTTTTCCTGTTCTGTGCTCCCAATAGGGAACGTGCACATAGACGGTGCTGCCAACTGGTGCCATAAGGGTGCCAACAATTTGAATGTTTTACCTTGATAAGTTTGTTTTACTGCCCGCATAGTGTCTCTTCTGTCGCATTAGTGCTGCCGCCTATAGTTACTGCACGTTCCCTATAATACTTTTTCTAACAAAAAAGTAACTTTTTCACACAAAAGAAGAAACTTGACGTTTTCTCATAAAAAATAAACTTAAAAAAAAAAAAAACTAAAAATCTTGAAATAAAACGGAATCGAACCGAGGTCGGCTGGATCCGCGACCACCCGATTTCTAATGTGCCATTATGATCTGGTCAAAGTCGGCGAAATTTAGCTTTATATTCTAATGCAAACAAAAATAGCCGGAAAACACGAGTAAAAGCGATTTTCTGAAAATGAAACATAGCTAGATCAGTTTTTCATCCCCGAAAACCCCCACATACCAAATTTCATCGAAATCGTTGGAGCCGTTTCCGAGATCCTGATTATATATATACATACATATATATATATATATATACAAGATTTTCTCGTTTAAAAGTATTAGATAGATTGACAAAGCGAATTAACAGGAAAATAAGGCTCATCCCAAACTCAACCCGTTACTATCCTCTCCCAAACGATTGAATTACCGCTCGAAAAGCGTGTTGCGCCGTTCCTGAATTTAGCCCCAGTTGTATGTAGTAGTGCACAAAATTGATAATGGTAATTTGGAACGTCAATTTGTTTATACGGACACGTTACTACTACATACAACAGGTCATCTTCTTAATTTTTTCACCTATATGTTGTGTGTAGTCTAATATTTGGTAGCATGGCGAACGGTTGTGGTACCTACTCTGAAGATGAGCTCAGTATGCTTAGTATAAGTTTAACTTCACCTAAATACTTCTCGATCGCGTTTACGTAAAAAAATCAATTACTAGGGAAACATGGACAGCGCCTCCGCGCGCGCGCGTCCATGTTTCCATAGAATTGAAATTTTTACGTTAACGCGATCGAGAAGTATTTTGGTGAAGTAAAACTTATACTAAGCGTACTGGTTGTAGTGAAAAATATACAGATCATTCACGATCGATGAATGATCCGTACGGATGTCGAGTTACATTAATTTTAAGACGTGAGTGACCCGTATATTTTCACTATGAGTGAGTCTTACGGTACTCTGTTGTGGCTTTTCCCTCATCTCGGCCTCACGTTTCACTGCTCCTCAGACTGAGAGGGCATCGGCTGTAGTTCCCACGTGGGCCATTGGGAACTTCACACCATTCATGGTTATAATTTCGCACATGAATGAAAAGAAGAAGACTGGGTTCTAACCCTCGATCCTCTGCTCGAGAGGCTATAGGCCACCACTAGGCAACCACGGCTGTAATGTTGACGACATCACCCTACTCTTTCCTTCTTTGAAACAGGAAGTGCCTTAACCTTATCTTTTCGCCAACTAGTCAGGTGCACAGTTATTTCCGACGGTTAGTAACCACAAACACGTGTTGTACGATAAAGTAAAAGCTGTTCAATAACCAGTGAGCAAGTACTTCATTACGCAGCAGAGCCCTGTCACCGCAGCCGGCCGTACAAATAAAGAGTTGCTTGGTCGGCAACGGCGTGGTCATAAGGGTGGACCGAAACGCGGCGTGTTTAGATATCTATCTAGATCATCATTTCAGCCGAAAGACGTCCACTGCTGAACATAAGCCTCCCCCAAAACCAATCTATCTAGATAAGAAACTTTATTCACAAACATGCTATGACTTACAGATCATCAAACATTACAAACTTCTCTATATATAAAAACTAGCTGACCCAGCAAACGTTGTTTTAATAAAATATAAAATATAATATAAAATAGCCTACGACCTATTCTCAGACCTACCGAATACGGAAAAAAGTTTCATAAAAATCGATCAAGCCGTTTCGGAGGAGTTCGATAGCAAACACCGTGACACGAGATTTGTATATATTAGATTAAATATTTCTCAAAAGGACAAGTTCTTTATGTCTGTGATGGAAGCTGCGATCGGTTTTAACGCTACCTTGTAACTTGCAAAAGTCATGCGAGTAGCATAAACGTTTTTAAAATTATTAAACAAATACTTAACGCAAACTCTGATTATCGTGATTCCCAATATTTTGATAATATACCTTCTAGGTCTAACCTATAATATAACCTAAACTAGGGCTCTTCAAGATTTGAGTGAATAGGCTGTTACTGAACCGGTGAGATGCACTTTGGCCTCATCTGCGGCTTTATTTTCTTAAGTTTTCATATGACATTTTTACCTGTCACGGAAAAGAAGTCACTGGCAAAAGCTTTTAGCAGTTTTATCGGTCAGCAACGTAATTTAAATAGCTACAACGTTGACGGAGCAGCTGGTTTAATTTCAAGCCAACTACTAATCCCGTGTGAATTATGTCAAGGTGTCAAAAACGCCACGTTAGCCTTTATATTTTAAGGCTAGATTTTTAATTCTTCACGGGTCGAAGGCATATTAACTTGTCACGGGAATGAAGTTATTGACAAAGGCATTGTCAATTTGGTTGCCCGCAATGATTTTTATACAACATTGCCAGATATCGAGTATGCGTTCGTAATCCCAAACCAACAGCAAATATTGCGTGAATTTCGTCAAGGTGTCAAAAACGCCGCGTTTTTTACCATCCTAAGGCTGCGACTCACGAGCGTCTGAAATTAGCGGACGCACCGCGTAGTCGCGTCACGCGCCTAATCAAGCAACTTCACCGAAGTTTGATGGAGTTGCGCGGGAACGGTGTAAATTACTTTGATAACGAGACGTGACCTGACTCATCTGTACGCGCCTTTACTTGAGACGTTAGGGTGGTGGATTCCACGATTGTGTGTTTTTTTTTCAATGTTTTAGTTTTTTCCCTTTGATCAGTACAGTCGCGAAGTTTAATTTGGGGACGTGAAAATCCTGTCTTATTTGGTAGTCTAGTGGCCTATTAGCGTGTTAAACATGGGGTGTGGATTCAAATTTGTTGTTATAGCGGCAACCGAAATACATTCTGTGAAAATTTCAAGTGTCTAGCTATCACGGTTCATGAGATACAGCCTGGTGACAGACGGATGGACAGACAGACGGACAGACGGACGAACAGCGAAGTCTCAGTAATAGGGTCCCGTTTTTACCCTTTGAGTATGGAGCCCTAAAAATCCTAATATTGATCGTCATCATCGTCGATATCAATTAGTTAATAATATAAATCCCGTTTTTTTTTCCCCGTGGGAATTCCCGAGAACCTTAAATATTTTTTTGCTGTTATGATCACTAACATTTTATACCAAATTTGAAGAGTCCAGTAATTGACAACTTTTAATTTTTTTAACACCTGAAAATTACTACAGGAATCAAATGAGTTTTGCCTCCTGAACACGGAAAAATATTTATTGTAATTTATTTCTCCATATTTATTTATTAGACGACCAGATGGCCTAGTGGTTAGAGACCCTGACTATGAAGCTTGAGGTCCCGGGTTCGATTCCCGTGTCGGGGCAGATATTTGTATGAAAAATACGAATGTTTGTTCTCGGGTCTTGGGTGTTTAATATGTATTTAAGTATGTATCTATCTATACATATAAAGTATGTTTATCCGTTGCCTAGTACCCATAACACAAGCTTTGCTAAGCTTACTTTGGGACTAGGTCAATTGGTGTGAATTGTCCCGTGATATTTATTATTTATTTATTTATTATTTAAAAAATACAACAAATTTTAAAAACATATATATATATATATATATAATATAATCTTAAACAAATAGATCCGCTGAAACGAGAAATTTTATGACAGCTCTTTTTTTCTAGTGAAAAGGGTAAAGGAAACATATCTATTATGTGGCAGTATTGGAGGGTACATATACATATGTTTTTTAAATTTGTTGTATCTTTTAAATATGGAGAATATTTGTTCCTGAGTTATGGATGTTCTCTATGTATTTAAGTATTTATTTATCTATATAAGTGTGTTTATCGTCGTCTAGTACCCATAGTACAAGCTTTGCTTAGTTTGGGACTAGGTCAATTGGTGTGAAATGTCCCATGATATATTTATATAATAAATATTTTTCCGTGTTCAGGAGGCGAAACTCTTTCGATTCCTGTAGTAATTTTCAGGTGCTAAAAAAATGAAAGGTTGTCAATTATAGCTACGGATATAGGGTCCTGTTGAATTGCGTATACAAATTGCGTTTTTTCCGTATCCCGTGGGATTTTCGATAAATCCTTTCTCAGCGGATACCTACGTCATAATAGCCGTGTACCAAATTGCAGCACATTCCGTTCAGTGGTTTGAGTAACTAGATAGATCAGTTCGCCACGCGTGTTCCGCGTAGCAAAATGCTTTTTTTCTCACTATGTTTTTCACTGAAGCTTATTTTCACACTCGCGTTTTTCCCTACTTTAAGCGACACAAACATAAGTAGGTTTAGGTATGTTAAGTTTGCATCGGCACGAAGGGCCAAAAGCACACAGAAGAAGGAGCTCCGCGTGAACGGAGCTCCTTCGACACTGTTTCTGTGTCAATTCAAGTTGGGAAAAAACGCTACTGTGAAAATAAGCTTCAGTAAAAACCTATCATCATCATCATCATTTCAGCCGAAAGACGTCCACTGCTGAACATAGGCCTCCCCCAAGGCTCGCCAAACAGATCGGCCCTGCGCCATCCGCATCCAATGCGTTCCCGCTACCTTCACCAGGTCGTCGCTCCATCTTGTTGGAGGCCTACCTACACTGCGTCTTCCGGTCCGCGGACGCCACTCGAGAACCTTTCGGCCCCATCGGCCGTCAGTTCTACGGGCGATGTGCCCTGCCCACTGCCACTTAAGTCTAGCGATCCTTCGAGCTATGTCCGTGACTTTAGTTCTTGCGCGGATTTCATCATTTCTAATAAATAAATAAATAAATAAATATCACGGGACAATTCACACCAATTGACCTAGTCCCAAAGTAAGCTTAGCAAAGCTTGTGTTATGGGTACTAGGCAACGGATAAACATACTTATATAGATAGATACATACTTAAATACATATTAAACACCCAAGACCCGAGAACAAACATTCGTATTTTTCATACAAATATCTGCCCCGACACGGGAATCGAACCCGGGACCTCAAGCTTCATAGTCAGGGTCTCTAACCACTAGGCCATCTGTCGTCTAAATGCGATCCCGCAGAGAAACTCCAAGCATAGCCCTCTCCATCGCCCTCTGAGTGACCTTGAGCTTCCTTATAAGACCCATCGTTAGCAGCCACGTCTCAGTGCCATAAGTCATCACTGGCAACACACACTGGTCAAAGACTTTTGACTTGAGACACTGCGGTATATCGGAAAAACCTATAGTAAAAACCTATAGTGAGAAAAAAATCATTTGGGGAAAATGCGACTGGGAATTTTGCTACGCGGAACTAACAAGTTTGGGGAACTGATCTAGTTACTCAGTGGTTTGAGTAGAGCTGTCAGTGGCGAGGCGTGAATTTTTTTCCAGGTAAAGCCGGACGGAACAAAAGCTAACAAAAATCATACCCCATTTAGTACAAGGTTATATTCTTGAGAAATAGTACTTGCGTGTAGTAATTCGGTCCATAAGACTGCAGCATACTTATCCTTTCACTGATATCAGTATCAAAACAATATGTTACTTATACATGAATTAGACACTGAATTATAATCAGATTTTAACCTGACAGACGATAATATGTACGATTAAATTTCACCAATATTGCGTATCAACACTGATCTAATATTGTGTTTTATCTTAAAGTTTTTCACATTAATTATTTACAACAAAACACTGAGCGATTGACATGACATTACGTAATGTTGCCATTTCAATAAATACCACACCACAAGCAAATCGACCGCGCTAGCGGATCACGTCCGGCACGTTCTATGGCTCCGAATTGTACATACAGTGCCACATTCCGGCAGCGCGGCGCAGCGTATACGATTTGGTTTTGTGCAGCGCGCTGAGCACAGCCTGTGGCGGTTTAATTTTGTCTGTTTATAAATCTTATTATATAAATAGATAAAATATCGTACTTTTTGTTTTACACTAAAACTCGATATTTTAAAATTCAATTTCGCTCCAGTAATTTTAAATAGGTTTACGAATGGCTGTATGAATGTCAATTCCGTCGGTTATTCCAAGTGGGATAAATTAATTAAAAAAAAACTTCTGTCAAAGTGAAATTAAGCCTTATGCGCAATGTAGAAAGTCTTTTTTTAAATGTGATAAGCCGATAGAGACCGGCTTATTTTGAGCCTATTCCTTGCGTATTCTTACAGTAGACGCTTATGTAGTGAATCTATGGTTTTATGAATGAATATTTACATGTGTGAGTGTAAGATTCCTGACGGCATACTGAATTTATGAATGACTGATTGGTCTTGTGGACATTTTGATGCGCTTTGTTACTGCACCATTTTGAAAAATACTTAAAAGTTTATTAAGGAAGAGTAAGTCTCTATACAAACAATCGGTTACTAAGAGAAGCGTTTGGTTACTTTAAAATTTTAGGCAACCCGCCGGGAATCGGGTTGTTAGTACCCTTCGCCACTGAGAGCTGTGTATTGATAGATCAGTCAGTAACGGTTGCCTTTTATATATACAGAAGAAGCAGCAGAGAAGAAGATGAAGATTATCCATGAATCATTGAAATTTGTTTGTACATCATTCCCTATTTTACGTGTATTTTACTAATTTATTGAATCAGGCGTTACTTTGCGGAGGTCCATATTAATGAACTGAAGCAATTACTTTGCTCACCCGCGACCTTACGATAGTTACGTTTATGTAAGAAATGCGTGTTCATGCAGTTCCTCCACCTCCACACTGTACGAACACACACAAATCACACAAACCCAACCATCACCACCACCAAACTACACTGACTGAACTCAACCAGAGCTCATCTTCAGAGTTAGCACCACAACCGTGTGCTATGCTACCAAATGCTAAATGTTTATGTTGTATTTTACTGCAATTTTATCGAAATTCTTCTGACTAAGGGCCTAAGCACACGGCGTATTTTTAACGCGCCGTCGACGCGCGTTTTCATCGATACAAACGCGCGTCGACGGCGCGTTTTTTAAAAAACGCTTTATGCTAGGGGCCTTAAGGCTGTTCTAATGGAATGAAAAACGCGCTGTGAACGCGCGTTCCTAAAAGGCGCGTCGATGGCGCGTTCAAAATACGCCGTGAGCTTAGGCCCTAAACATTTTTGTAAATATTATCTTAAGTATATTGGTATTTTCTTAGTAGGACGGCTCCTAAACAAATTCCGAAGAAGCCCGCGCCGGCACTGGAACGTAAATTACGATAAGAACGCACCTTCCACTATTCACGATGTAGTAAAAGAGCCCGCTGTTGAAATCGTTACCACGCAACAATTTTTTTTTAATCAGATTCTACTGCCAGTGAGCGAATGCATCATACCAAAAGTCAACTTTTCTTGATTGTCATCATCATCATCATCAATTCAGCCGAAAGACGACCACTGCTGAACATAGGCCCCCCCCAAGGCTCGCCAAACAGATCGGCCCTGCGCCATCCGCATCCAATGCGTTTCCGCTACCTTCACCAGGTCGTCGCTCCATCTTGTTGGAGGCCTACCTACACTGCGTCTTCCGGTTTGCGGACGCCACACGAGAACTTTTCGGCCCCATCGGCCGTCTGACGCTGATAAGGCAGCACGCAGTTGTTAATATTTTATATTTTGAGAGTAAGGCTTTAACCGAACCTAAATTATCCCATTGGTGTTGAATCCATTTTTATTTTACATCTTTGTTTTCTCATTGAATCATTTGTTAAACTGTACTCATTGCAGTTGTCGTTATTTTCCTCCAAATAGTGCTTATTGTTTATGACAGCGCGTTTTCAATAATAGGTTTTTAATTAAATGAAATCTTAAACATTTTTAAATGGCTATAGCAAAAAACGAAAGGAAAATTCCAAACCTACCGAAATTAAACATATTTAACCCAAAGTCAAAATTCTTTATTCAATTGAGGCATCAATTGATGCTCCTATGAACGTCGAAGAATCTACCACCGGTTCGGAAAAACCCTGTTGAGAAGAAACCGGCAAGAAACTCAACAAGGTATATTTTTTCAAAGAGATCTACATTGTTATTAAATTACATATTATTATATCTAAAGTATTTAATACAATTAAATTTTTTAATACAGTAGATACGCTATTTGAGGCTAGGGATCGCCAATGCGGATCGGAATTATTTTCAAACATCCCTGTCCATGATATAGTCATTAATTTTATAGTACGCCTTAATTAATGTTTTCTTTCCAAATGATTTGAATTTATATTATTAAACCGACTTTCATCGTTATAATTTTACGTACAATGTCAAGCTATTCCTTTTATGCTCGGTGGAGCGATGATCTTCGCAAGGCGACTGGCAAGAGCTGGATGAGAGTGGCCGAGGATTGTGCTCAGTGGTGTGATGATGATGATGACGATGGTGATGATTCCTTTTATAGTGGAGCTTAATATTTTAACAAAGCAGCCAGATATTTTATACCTTAAATACAACCAATAACAAAAATACTCGGGCGATCATAGAACTCAGAATCTACAATCCTTTTTATTACGTTGGCAGTAGAGTCGCATATAGATTTAAGCTCCACAACCCATCCCTTTTTACCTGTACATGACGACTTGCAAAATACAGCAACGGACACTCAAACTGCCACAATAGCTCCGGAAAATCGCATCAAAGCTATTAAAACCTAGACAGGCGAGGTTCCTTAAGACCTCGCAAGTTCCATGATTTTATTCTTCATTATTTCGCAATGTACCGTCAGAGATGATCGCTTTTTCAATTTAACTTACCAGGCTTAAAGTTCTGGGTAAACTCTACACTGAATTTAGACACAGGAATCTTTGTTATGTTAGCTAGCTTTTCTAGAATAGTCATAGTAACCTATAATAACTATCATCATCATCATTTCAGGCGAAAGACGCCCACTGCTGAACATAGGCCTCCCCCAAGGTTCGCCATACGCATCCAACGCGTTCCGACAACGTTTGTGACATAAAAACTTATTTTTGTCAAAATTGTTACTGGCCATCAATAACGCCATATATTATTTTTTAGAAGAAATAAAAACATTCTTCTTCTGTCATAAGAAAGGAATCGTCGTTTCATTTTATAATTATAATAATTAATTTAAAGTTGTTATAAATATTTAATGGTCCTTCGTTAGTGCATAATATAATAAACCAGTGTATAAATTTAGTGTAGCGTCATAGTTATTTGTATATTTGTTGAGTGTGCAGTGCCAACGTCATAGTTGTGCAAAAATGTCTGTGGAAAAGTTGAAGCGTAGCAAAGCTTATTATAAGGGCATTATCACGAGGATCGCAAATTCGTCGCAGATACCAAGTATGAAGATTATTATTATTATCCATCTCGTTATTTTACATAATGAAAAAAGATTACAGGGTTGTATGGGGATTGGGGTCCCTTAGTAAGTCGGCCAAGAAAATGGTCTACCAGTTTTGACGAAAGTTTTTGTGCGATCTAAGTATCGCTAAGGTTAACTTTTCTGAGTGAAGTCATTAGTCACTGTCGTCATATTATTGCAAGAGAAAATCGACCTCGTTGTACGGTCAAGGACTTTAATTCATAAGTAGGGTTGGAACTTTTGGATGCTTACCGTGGTTCTATAATCCATGGAGTCGTTCATTATCTATACATATAATAAATCTGTAACAAGTCGGTGTCTGTACATTGAAGATATTTGAGAAAAACTGTCACTAGGGTTATTTCTTAGCGCAATAGAACCCAAAACAATGATTTTTAGAATTATTGTCTGTTTGCCTGTTTATCTGTTTGTCTGTTTGTCTGTGCGTTTGTGCGCGCCAATCTCAGAAACGGCTTAACCTAGAAGGATGCGGTTTTCACTGATATGTTGGTATTTTCTTGGATTAACATTTAGTGTTTGTTCGATTTGAATCGGTTGACAAATAAGAAAGATACGATACTTTCAGTGTTAGATAGCCCATTTTTAACACGCTTTTTTATTATTATTTTTTTATTATTAGCTTGGGTTGTAACTAACTATGTATGTATGTATGTATGTAACGGAATCTTTGAGCATAATTTTCACCAATTTCCCGAAGTCTGATTAATTTGAAACTTTGCATACGTATCAAGGACCGATGACAATGCAATAATTTGATAACAGTTTCCCATTATCCTTATTAGGACCCCCAGGATTAATAAATTCTTTTATAGATCCTCTGTAGTAGAGCAAGAGAGACAGAGCGAGAGCGCGATCTGCGCATGCCTGCACTTTCGGACTTGCTTTTTCGCTCGGGCACTTGGTACTTTGGAGTGTAGAGACTCAGTACACGCCATTTTTACACGCTTTATATTAGCTTCACCTGTATGTTTGTATGTTTGTATGTATGTTTGTAACCGACTCCTTAGGGCGCGATTTTGACCTACTTGCCGGTTTCCGATTGAGCTGAAATTTTGCACATATGTGTAAATTGGATGACAATGCAATATTATTGTAACATGGAGCTGATCTGATGATGGATCTGGATGGTGGCCATAGGAACTATGTAATAAAACAACACAATCCCGTCGAGTTTGGGCTCGTTTGATTCGTCTTGACGAGCACTTTGATCTCAGATGGTAACCAGGGTCTGATGATGGAGCTGGAAGATGGCCAAAGGCACTCCACAATAAAACGACACGAGCCCGTCGAGTTTGGGCTCGTTTGATTCGTCTTGACGAGCACTTTGATCCCATATGGTAACCAGGGTCTGATGATGGAGCTGGAAGATGGGCAAAGGCATTCCACAATAAAACGAAACAACTCCATCGAGTTTGGGCTCGTTTGATTCGTTTTGACGAGTACTTACTTTGGTCCTAGATGGTAACAATGGTCTGATGATGGAGCTGGAAGGGGTGTCGGTGGCAGGGTGGGGGGGGAATGGGGGGAATGGGGGTGGGGGAATGGGGTGGGGGTAAGGGGGTCGGGGGTTTAGAGGGTTGGGGGTAAGGGTGTGGCGGTTGGGGTTAGGGGGTGGGGGGGGGTTTGGGGGAAATAGGGTGGGGGTGTTGGAGGGTTCGGGGGGTTAGGGTTTTTTGGGGGGTTGTGGGAAATGGGGAGGGGGTAAGAGGCCTAGATGGTAACAAGGGTTTGATGATTGAGCTGGAAGGGGGGGGTAGGTGGAGGGGTGGGGGGTTGGGGGTTGGGTTTAGGTGGATGGGGGTTTGGAAAATGAGGAGGGGGTAAGGGGGGTTTAGAGGGTTGGGGGTAAGGTTGTGGGGGTTGGGGTTAGGTGTTTGGGAGGGGGGTTGGGGAAATGGGTTGGGGGATGTTAGGGGGTTGGGGGGGTTAGGGGTTGTAGGTGAGGGGGGGTAAAGTTAGAAAGAAAGAGGTTTACGTTTAGTAGTGTAGAGCAGTGCGCGCGCACCAGAGACCAAGTATAAGATAGACTGATTCTATTTAAGACGAGCAAAAAACCGTTTTGTGTCTCTTTTTAGCACATGGAAACTCTCACTGTGAAAAAATGTAACTAAAAAATATAAAATAAATAATAGTTTAAAAAAACTAAAAAACACGCTTTAAAAAAATAAAAATAAAAAATAAAAAAAAAGTTAATAAATTTCAATTCACTATTCTTATAGTGCAGTAAAAAAATCTTAATAAGCAATTATTATATTGTTATATCCAGATCAAAATTTGTAAACAATTCTAAATATTGATAAAATAAATAATAATAGTTTAAAATATTTTATTGTAAAAAAAGCGTGGGGTGCTTTTTAAGATGTTATCAAAATGATAATCCTTGACAATTGGCACCATGCACCCCACGCTTTTTTACAATAAAATATTTTAAACTATTATTATTTATTTTATCATTATTTAGAATTGTTTACAAATTTTGATCTGGATATAACAATATAATAATTGCTTATTAAGATTTTTTTACTGCACTATAAGAATAGTGAATTGAAATTTATTAACTTTTTTTTTATTTTTTATTTTTATTTTTTTAAAGCGTGTTTTTTAGTTTTTTTAAACTATTATTTTTCGAGGAAGGCTATAGGCTATTATATCATCACGCTGGGAGTACGGTGGTGAATGTGAACGCGGGTGTGCGGGGGGGGGGGGGGGTCGAGGGGGACGGGGGGCGTAATTTTTTTTATATCGAGGAACTAAGGAGAGCCATAATTGATAAAAAAGCAAATTGGATAAAAAAAATACGGAGTCGCGGGCAAAAGCTAGTGTTAAAATAAAATTTTCGAAGTCAAAGTCAAAGTCTACAAATAAATGTTTAGAAATCATAATTTATGTTGTTACATCGTTAATAACACATTATAATAGAGTGCAATTAATTTTATCATATTATTATTCTATTCTATCTAATTTTATTTTAACATAATGATGACTCCATGGATTCTAGAACCACGGTAAGTACCAAAAGTCCCAACCCATTCATGAGCCACCATGGAACCATTTCCCAGTAAACGTCATAGCGACATAGCATTAATTAACAAGGAAAATCGTAATGACTTTTCCTTTGAAAAGGTTCCATGGTGGCGCATGAATTTATGTCCTTGACTGTACCAAGACGTGCACATGAACTTCAAGCGAAGGGTGGTAGACCATATTTTTTGCCGACTTTACCTGAGGCCAGATCTAGATTTTTCTATCTAGACAGAATCCTACGAACCTCATTTTTCACTTTGCTAGGCCCCCAGCTATATGATTCAATCTAAAAAAACACAAGTGCTTTTTATATCTTATCGCTCCACTTACACTGTAATGCTTGTATTTCATCAGATCTCGCAAAAAATCTAGTTTATTTTTCGGAATATATGTGACAAAAACCTAACCCTGCTGAGATAGCGTTTGTTATTTTATCTTTGACTAGCGACCCGCCCCGGCTTCGAACGGGTGCAATAATTATGCATATATTCTACCCCGCGGGAATTTTGCATTTGCCTCGAGAAAAAGACGTAGCCTGTGTCAATTAAGGATAGTGTAGCTTTCTATTAGTAAATGAATTTTTGAAATCAGTCTCGAAGTTAAATTCACTTTTTTCTATCCCGCGGGATTTTTGCATTTTCCCTGATAAAAAGTACCCTATGTCAATTAGGGATAGTGTAACTTTTTATTGGCGAAAGATTTTTTAAATGAGCTCAGTAGTTTCAGAGATAACTCTACCTACAAACAAAGTATGGATATATTTCCCTGTCCCATGGGAATTTCCAAAAATCCTGATCCTGTACTTGCAGCTACGCTTAAGCTGCGTACGGACTGCGCGCACAAAACGCGTACCCGGGTACGCGTGTCCTGGAACGCCATGTCCGTACTGGCAGCTGCGCGTACACTCTAGGGGAACGCGTGCCGCGCGAACTTGGCTCGCAGCGAGCCGCCGTCTGTCGGTTTTTGGTCGCGCGTCAAAGCGATTGCGCGCGCCCGGGTACGCTGTATTTAGACGGCCTGTTTCGGTTCATGGCGAATGACTGAGGCTCGGCTCGCAGTGGATCGATTGACCTCGCGTTCAGGTTCGCGGCGGTCCGTACAGGAGCTGTACGCGTATCCAATGTACGCGTGGACTACGTATCCCGACTACGCGTACCCGGGTACGCGTACAGTGCGCGCAGTCCGTACGCAGCTTTACATTTATACCGAATTCGAAGAGTCTAGTAATTATAGTTACGGAGACATGGTCCAGTTGAATTGAATATGAAAATCCTGATTTATCGTTATTCCGTGGGAAATTCCAAAATTCTTGAAATTAGTTTTTTTACTCTTATACCTACTTGCATGCCAAATTTGAAGAGTCTAGTAATCATAGTTACCGAAATAGGGTTACTCTGAACCAAATATATAAATCCCGTTTATTCCCTATCCCGTGGGAATTTTAAAAATTGTTGAAATCAGTTTTTTACTCTTATTGTTACCTACTTGCATGCTAAATTTGAAGAGTCTAGTGATCATAGTTATGGAGATAGGGTCACTTTGAATATCAATCATATAAATCCCGTTTATTCCCTATCCCTTGGGAATTTTGAAAAATTCTTTCTTATCTCGCGTACACGTTATATAAGAAACCTTCTTGCAAAATTTCAGCTTTCTAGGTTCAAGGGTTTGGGCTGGGCGTTGATGAGTCAGTCATGAATGAGTCAGGACTTTAATTTTTATACATATAAAGATTTTAAATTTCGTAATATCTTTTGAATGGAATGTCCGATTTCAATAATTCAAAAACTAATCAACAGGTATTGAAACAGTCTTGAATACGAAATAATTTATTTGGATAAGAATTAATACAAAGGTATGGATAACATGGTCTGATTTTAATAATAATTTCTATCAACTTTTAAAATGTAAAAAAGTAGTTAAGTTGACATAACTGCAATAGTTGGACATATGGTCTTGCGAAGTTTTTTGTAGATATTGATACATTCTATAATATTGTAGAACATTTTTTTATTCTATCATCAATACTTTCCGCAGCGTATGCGATGAAAGACATTTTATGGCCAATTTTTTTACACCTTGGGTTGGTTTTAGTAAGAATTTCTGAGGATCTCTAATTTTTTCCAGTAATAAATATAGCCTATGTTACTCAGTGATAATGTAGCTTTCTAACGGCAAAAGAATTTTTAAAATCGGCCCTTTAGTTTTTAAGTTTATTCGTTACATACAAAAATACAAACATACAAAAATACAAAAATACAAATCTTTCCTCTTTATAATATTAGTGTAGTATTAGTATTAGTGTAGATATTAAAACAAAACGCTTGCGATACATTTTAATACAATCGCACATTCTAGTTTTTCTTTGTTATTCACATTCAAAACGTGATAAAAATGAAGGGTCAAATCCAATAACTATAAATTAAAAATTTTAAAAACCCCCAACGTAATTTGGTCGCACATTATGTTTGAAAATAAAGTAAATGCCCATTATGCGTCTAAGATCCTTCCTGCAGCTAACAAAAGAGCTTATAACTTTGAAACGGTTGAACCGATTTTGATGAAACATGTCTAAGAACCATCGCCAAGAAGCCTGCTTTTAAATAAAAAAACCGCATCCAAATCGGTACGCTTATTTAAGAGTAATGATGCCACAGACAGGCAGACAGAGACACACACACACACACACATAGCGGTCAAACTTATAACACCCCTCTTTTTGTGTCGGGGGTTAAAAAATATGTATTGATTTAATCCTCTCATAATTATGCACCTTAATTCGACGCCATAAGAGCTATGGTGGGACACATTTATGAGCAACTTGTATGCATCCATATTTTAACACTGCACTGTGCAATCGAAAAAACTGAAATCACGTACCAGAGTGAATCCTTTTCATTGCGAATGTCATGTTGGCATTCCATACATCGGCCAAAGAAATCATCGTGAAATTGGTTGTGAAAAGGTTCCTGGTACGCGATTCAGTTTCCTCGACCGTGTACGTCCATAAATTACCATTTAAGAATGTTAGACTGATAACTGTTAATTTCTAAGGCGTACAATAATATTAATTATTATATCGTGGACAGGGATGTTTGGCAATAATTCCGATCAGCATTGGCGATTCCTAGTTTCAAATAGCGTATCTAATCTAAAAAAAATACATTATTAAAAAATGTTTAGCTGTGTTAAGTATCATCATCATTATTTTTATCCGAAAGACGTCCACTGCTGAACATAGGCCTCCCCCAAGGCTTGCCAAACAGATCGGTCCCGTGCCATCCGCATCCAACGCGATCCCACAACTCGAGAACCTTTTTGCCCCATCGGCCACCAGTTCTACGAGCGATGTGCCCTGCCAGTTGAGTCTGGCGATTCTTCGAGCTATGTCATATTTTCTAATGCGATCCCACAGAAAAACTCCGAGCATAGCCCTCTCCATTGCCCTTTAAGTGTTAAGTATATACATAATTAAAATAAATTAGATCTGGTTAAAAAATATATACTTACCCTATTGACTTTTTGTCGTATTCTTCTCAACAAGATTTTTCCGAACCGGTAGTAGATTCTTCGCTTTTCATAAGTGCTTGGTATAGCCTAAATTTAATAAAATATTTTAACTTTTACTTTGCCTGTACTTGAGGAATAAAACTGCGCCTGGCCGACACACATTTAGCCTGTTTTACAGGAATGATTTACTCGCACCGCCGCTATTGGCGCATTTGTCAACGGAATAGACTACATATTTTGAAAACAAAACCGCTTTAGAATGCAGACAATAACAGTTTTGTTCATGACAAAAAATTGTTTTTTCACTCAAAAAACTATAAAACAATCAAAAATCAACCTTGTAAACTATGCTTAAGGGATATTGGTTTTTCTAAAGCTACTTTTATATGTTGGGTAAGCGATACTGTTCTGACTAAAAATAACTGGCGTATGCACGTTGTATTGACTAAATAGACATAAAAAACAAAACAGCAACTATTTGTTTGCCGAAAATGTCAGATTTGGAATGGAATAATCTCTAATGGCGACTAAGGTCATCATAATCATCCCATCAATTATACATATACGTAAGTGAAGGAAAACGTCGTGAAGAAATCTCTGCACACACCTGAGAATAAATTCAATGGGTGTGTGTGAAGTTTCCGATCCGCACTGGGCCCGCGTGGGAACTACGGCCCAAGCCCTCTCTTTTTGAAGGGATACCTGTGCCCAGCAGTAACGAATACGCACGCAAACGCTCTTGATAAAAAGTTAACTTTAAGCACCATCACTTTCAACAATGTTTTCGAAGCTGGTTATGACAAAAACAGACGCCTCAAAACTTTGATCAATTATAACTGTAGATCCACAGTCGCGCGCCCGAAAATGTCCGAGCCAAATGAGCGCCACTTTGATAAAAGTGGCCTTCTTTTTTCTCAGTACGTTGCGTGAAATTGTCAAGTTTAGCTGTCAAGTGTCAACCGAAATTCGACTGTAATGAAGTAAAGACTACGTTCAAATTTCTGTGTAGGTGATGATTTTAATTGTTATGCAAACAAATAAAAAAGTTCGGACAATTTTTGAAGGGGATTTTGTTCGGCAATGTGTATCTTCAGTTATAATTGATCAAAGCCTCAAAAACAAAAAATATTAACACAGCCGCCCATCTTCAGATAGACATTTATTTTCATGCCCAACAGTCTTACGAAAAAACTCAATACAATAAAAGAAACACTACATAAAGCAAGACATTATCTGCCGCTCAATAGATTGGAAAGCCATCCGATTGCGGCATCACAGGGAAAATATTTTGACAACTTTTTTAGAATTCCCAAACGGCTGGAGGTTTTATCGCTGTATGTGAACATGGCCGACTTTCGAGTGGGCAAAGACTAATTAATAGACTGTGAGGCCTTGTGAAGATAGAATTCGTAACGAAGTGATCCGACAGAGAACCAAAATTATCAACATAGCCCACCGCATTAGCACGCTGAAGTGGCAATAGGCCGGCCATATAATCTGAAGAACCGATAACTATTGGGGTAGACGAGTTATTGAGTGGAAACCACGGATTGGCAAACGTAGCGTAGGACGTCCTCAGACTCGGTGGAGCGATGATCTTCCCAAGGCAGCTGGCATGAGCTGGATGAGAGTGGCCGAGTGTGCTCAGTGGCGTGCCATGGGAGAGGCTTATGTCCAGCAGTGGATGAGCACAGGCTGATGATGATGAGGCCTTGTGAGCTATGAAGATAGACCTAATACCGAAATCCGTAGAAGAACAGAAAAACGACCCATGGCAATGAGGACAATTTAAAAAGGTGACGAAATGTGACTGTGGACGAAGTCCTGAGCCCAAAAACCAATGTTTCAATATTCTATTAACTACCATACGCATCTGCAGCTGTTACTCTTTGAGTCGAGGCTTATCGGAGGCATGTGAAAAACATTGAACTGTCAAAACAGTGGTTTCAGGGAATAGAAAAATACTATATCTAACGTTTCACTGCTATTACGCTCGGTAAACAAATAGTATACATGGTTTTGTTTGTATATATGTATAGGATGGAAAACACGCGAGTTTGGTGGTTCTGATGATAAGTATTACACCATCACTCGCAACACCACTAAATTTCAATTGGATTGCCAACTTTGGTCTAAGTCTCTAAGACACTACTACTTTTACTTGTGGTGTTTTATCTTTTTACTATTCGATCCGACAATTTGAATAGAAATTTCGAAGTTTTAATATATAAGGATTTTTAAAAATTACATTAGGTACTTTAATTTAAGTTGCTCATTTTAGCATAAAATAGTATCTTCTAACAAATTTAATATTCGGTCGAACACACTCATAAACTAAAAAAATATAATTAGTCTGTCAGTCAATCAAAAAATTTTGGAGTCGTATTTTTTTAATTCGTCAATTAAACATAAAATGGTGAATAAGCCCGTTAAAGTTTCGTGAAATGTCGCGCAGGATACATTTATTTCTCATAGGTACGGTCAAGGACTTTAATTCATGAGCCACCATGGAACCATTTCACAGTAAACGTCATAGTGACATCGCATTAATTAACAAGGAAAATCGTAATGACTTTTCCTTTGAAAAGGTTCCATGGTGGCTCATGAATTAAAGTCCTTGACTGTACGTGACGTCACGGGCCAACTACGCAACATGGACGCGCTTTATCTTTGTCATAATTTTTTTTATTGACAAAAGAAAAAATACGTGTCCAATATTTTTTGATAATCTAACTGACGGACTAAATCTATTTATTTGAGGTTTAGTATTGCCACTTGATCGAAGGAGCCTATTTCAGTGGCTTACGGTTACTTAAAGTGGACATCATTACGCGATTCATTATCGAACTCGATTATTTCAAAATGTCCTTGATAACTTATTATTTTATTATTATTTATTAGCCTATAATGGTGTCCCACTGCTGGGCAAAGGCCTCTCCTCTTGACTTTCATGTGAGAACTTAACGAGTGAATAAATCCACTCGTAGCGAGAACCACCGAGTGGTAGCGTTACATTGCTGGTTACAATCGATCACCTACGAAAGTACAAACTTTTGCTTGTCAACATGGTTGTTTAGTTAAGGAATGACACGAAATTGCAATGATGATAATTGACAGAAGCTGTTTACATTTTTTTTTAATCATCGTAAGCGAATAGGTATTATTATTTCGTTTTTCAGTGTACACACAGGTCAAACTGATAAAAAGGTCATTGAAAAATACGCTACATGTTTAAAAATATATAATTAGTCCGTAATAATTGTTAAAAATATTGGACACGTATTTTTTCGTTTGACAATTAAACAAAAAATATAGAGATACAAGTATAAATAGTCCGTTAAAACTCAGTGTGACGTTATGCCTATATACACTTATTCACTCCCAAACTTTGACGCGCTTAACTTTTGACTGTTTCTGTTAGATTGACAAAAAACCGGCCAAGGGCACGCCCAGAATAGGGTTCCGCAGCCGTTACGAAAAAATCCTTGCATATCTTATTAATTTTACTATTAATTATACTGTCCGTATTAAACAAGCAATATTTTATAGGTCAGGCTGCTATTTACCCTTAAACTACTAATAATTCTAAAGCAACTTTAGCAGTTATAGTTTTCCTTGTTAATAATCTCCACTTACGTCTATGGGAGGTACCCTAAAAAAATATTATTCTACATTTTATTTTTTCACTTTGTCCGGATAATTAATACATGTCCATACAAAATTACAGCTTTCTAGCCCTAATAGTCTCTGAGCTAAGCCGCGGACGGACGGACGGACGGACAGACAGACATGGCCAAACTATGTTTTTGAGTTCCGTTTTTGCCATTTTGGCTCCGGGACCCTAAAAAATACATGACCAATATTTTTGACATTCTAACAGACAACCTTATTATTTTTTTTTCATCACACTTGCTCGTCAATGGTGTTATTCCATGCTTGTATACTAAATGACAATGGCCTAAATTGTTCTTAAGGGAGTTTTAGATTTACGTACAGTTTTTCTACCCAAGGGAGTTCTAACTTTAGTTTTAAAATTTGCAAACAAGTAATTTCAGACTAAGGAGGTTTCAAGTCAGCCAACGTTTTATTTATTATCTTTAAAACTTAGCTATAACCCAAATTTTACAACACAAAATTTATCTACGCTTCATGAAAATTCGTTATTTTTATATTTTAAATTTATATCAAATAGTTTTGCAATAATTTTAGTAAAAAATTTTTTTTAAACATGTTGGCAGAATCTGGCCGTATGACCTTTCGAATTCTAAACTAAACACAGTTTACATTATCTATGGTAGGTGACTCGAAAAAAGTGTCAATCTGTATTGGCGGGTAGCCATTATTTTATTCAATTTAACTGTTTAGTGACAAATTAATTTTATTTTTGGATTTTTTTCTCGCAATGTGATGAAAATCATTGTGTGTATCACGGGCAGTAAGGGGATTACAAACTCGAGTCATTAAAAGCCCTCCGCCTTCGGCGTCGGGCTTCTAATAGACTCTCATTAGTAATCCCCTACTTACGGCCCTAGATGCACAATGTACTATTTTTACCCAAGACACTGGCCTATTGTAAGTTAGGTGAGGAAAAAGGGTTAGGTTATTTAGCGGCACAGCAATGTAACGCGAGGCGAGCAAAAGCTCGCTCCAAGTAAATAAAGTCCCTAGTCAGTAGTCACAAAGCTGGTCATTACTAAACCTTTTAATTAGCCTTTGAGCCCTTCAATTGCTTACGAATGAACTAATATGGAAGCAAATAGTTTTGGGAGGACATGTCCTGTAAAAAATATGCGTGTTACTTTCGACACATTTTTTATAATGCGATTTCCAGAGAGAAGAGTAGAGAAGTTTAGTTTATTTAGTGAAGCCCCTAAACCTTTTTAGTATAATCACGACGTCGCTGCGTGAAAGTTGCGTTGCCTCTAAACTAATATATCTAATTATGTAAATATGGTGTTTTTTACATCCAAAAATTATGATTGTGTTGACAGCTTTTACAGAAATATACTTATTAACCTCGGCCTTTTTTTGAATTCGTTTAAACATAAAATATCTGAAAAATGAAGCGATGAAATATAATGAATAAATGAGTATAAGTGTGCCAAATCAGTCGGGAGGAATTCAAAGAAAGAAGTAGTCAAATATCAATAGCAAATTTTGAAACCACAACCTAAACGAGCGTTGCTAGTCAGTGAAGAGCTTAATAAATATTAATAAACTAAGATTTAGAGGAAGGTCCACACAAAACTTACGTTTAGCTACCTTTATTATCGCCGCGTCATCGAATCCCCACAAAGTGGAATTGTACGTACACGAAAAATGTTAATACACCACTTACGGGTTAATTAAAATGTCCCATACTTAATGAATGGCCGGGTGACGGTGCTACGAAATGGCGTAGCTGATTGCTACGGCGTAGAGGCGCTACGAAATTCTGTGGCTGTTAAATTTGCGTAATTTATTTTACGTTTAAGTGAATTGTGAACGGTTTAAATGTAGTTTAGGACATTTTATGAAAAGGTATAAATATGTATAAAGTTGTTTTATTTACATACAGATGTAAAGATACCATTATAATAAGCTATGGCAGTTTAAGTGGATCTGTGGCCTCTCATACAGAGGGTCGTAAGCTCAAGCCTGGACTTGAATCTCTGAGCTTTACGGTGGAGGAATTTATCGTGAAGGAAGCTACATACGACACGCGTACGAGTAAAAAGGGCTTTATTCTATCTAGAACAGTTGACGCTGTCTTCTGGATAGGTTACGGACTCCTATAAACGCCATCGTCCGCGTACAGCGTCACGTATTACGCTGTGTCACAATGCTTACTATTGAAATGTATTATTGTAGTCTCCTTCACACGTCGTCTTGACGCGATATGCGGCATTCAAACGCTGTGCGCTGCATCATCATCATCATTTCAGTCGAAAGACGTCTACTGCTGATCATCCCTCCCCCAGGCTCGCCAAACAGATCGGTCCTGCGCCATCCGCATCCAACGCGTTCCCCCGCAACCATAATCAAGTCATTGCTCCATCTCGATAGAGGCCTACCTACACTGCGTCTTCCTATCCTTGGACGCCACTCGAGAACCTTTCGGCTCCACCAGCCGTCAGTTCTACGAGCGATGTGCCCTGCCCACTGCCAGTTGAGTCTGGAGATTCTTCGAGCTATTTCGGTGACTTTAGTTCTTGCGCGGATTTCATCATTTCTAATGCGATCCCGCAGAAAAACTCCGAGCATAGCCCTCTCCATGGCCCTCTGAGCGACTTTGAACTTTATTATGAGGCCAATCGTTAGCGGGCACGACTGTGCGTTCGTGACGTCTCTTAGTTATTTCGACGACAACGACGTATTGACCGCTGACGCCGTGCTTTGCATTCAGACGTCGATCTGAGCGTTGACGCTGACTAAATAGGATAAAATAGGAGACAATAGCCTAAAGAATAATTTTTTTCCTTCTTCGTATATCTTAAATCTTCTTAAATTTGATATACTGTTACTGTTTTAGACGACCAGATGGCCTAGTGGTTAGAGACCCTGACTATGAAGCTTGAGGTCCCGGGTTCGATTCCCGTGTCAGGGCAGATATTTGTATGAAAAACACGAATGTTTGTTCTCGGGTCTTGGGTGTTTAATATGTATTTAAGTATGTATCTATCTATATAAGTATGTTTATCCGTTGCTGTACTGAAGGGTCCCAAAAATCAAATGCACCACTCGTTGCACAATAGTAGTTTATTCAAGTACGTATGCAGTACATTCCAATACTTGCTTGCTACGACGAAACAATAACAATTTGAATGCTTTATAGAAATCCAGGCAGACTAACGATAGCTAGTTTATGCATAGGTATAACGACATCTATGAGACAATTTACAAATTACTGAATTTTTAGAAAAAGGTATATAAATTGTAATTTAAGCTACATCACGGTGTTTAGTACATTTTTTATAACACAACAAACATTATTTACATTAAAGTAGTGCACAATAACACACAAGATCTGGTGAAACTAGCACCATCTGTTATCTAGTAGACGAACCATATTTCACTAATACGAACCCAAATACATTTTATAAAATATTAAGATTAGATACTTATGCACGCGTTAACATACCGCCCGCCAAGGACGCAATGAGGAAAGCAGTCCTTAATTCGCTAAACCAACAACACTAATACTGAAACACAACATAACAACAACTGGAACACAACATAACAATAACTAGAACACAACATAATAACGACTACAACACGACATAACAATCAACATATAAAAACAAGTATGAACAAAAACACAATATCATTCAATAGTTTTAAGCAGCATACTTTGCATTCTAAACTTCAACACGTGTAGCTCCGTTCAAACCAGGCTGTTTTGAAGAATAAGACCGTACAACCACCTACAACGGTGTAAGTCATTCTCTTTTTAATAACACCACACTACCAAATGAAGGTTCAACGGTTTGACGAGACCACTAGTAGTGATGGTAAAATCGAATTAGGTATTCACTCGATCAGCGGTGCCAGAAGTCTTGTAGTCATCCTTTGGGTAAGATGTCATCGCTTCAACTACTTAAGTTACAAGATAACTAATTACTATCTGGAAATAAAATCAGTAGTTAATAAGCAAGTGGTTAACCTGCAACCAACTTTCAGGATTCCGAACTCGTCTATATCAGGATTTAATAAGGTAAGATTACTTTTATTTATTTACTAATTTATTGTTTTCAGGTTATTTAGTTCCTCTTTAAAATATTTTTAGTTTATTAAACAAACAAAGCTTGACTTCTCTTCTAATTGTGTATCTTTTATACTAAATATATATTTTATTTCTTTTTCAGCTTTCGTTTCCGATATGAAAAACGTCTACCAGCTATGGATTCAGAATTTTCATTAGAATATTTTGGGTTTGTTTCTCTAAATGGAAGCTTAACTATATACCGACCTGAGCTATCTGTAGTTGTTGTGGCCGCATATAGTTCTTTACACCGTTTTTCTTCCACGGTGTAAAGCTTCTTAACATCTGAGACAGGAATCGGTTTTTTAAGTTCCCAAAATCGTTCGAGCTTGTCATTTTCATTGATATGCACAATATGATTGACACTGATGCTCTCAGACTTAGATCGGTTAACGTTGACGCGGCCAAATAGAATCCAACCAAAAGCAGTTTTCTGCGCCGTCGGAGTTCCTAAAGGACCTTTGATCATCTCATTCAACAAGACTTGACCATAGATATCTGCTCCCAGGAGCATATCAATTTTATTTGGGATGTCAAAGTTTGGATCAGCTAAGTTTATGTTTGCAAACTCTGAAGGAACCTCGACTACAACTCTCTTGTCAGGGAGAATTGATGTGAGTTTGCTGAGGACAAAAGCGTCTACGTCTACAACAAAGTTCGGATCAGGAAGTGATTGAATTTTGACCTTAACTATTGACTTAGAAGCTAAACTAGCGTTCTGGTCACTTCCTAGAACCGATATAGCGCTTTTGTGTGGTATTTTCTTCAACCCAAGTAGTTGAACGGCAGACTCCGTGATGAACGAAGCCTGAGACCCCTGATCGAGTAAACACCTAATTGTTATACCCGAGCCTGCTTTCGATTGAGCCTTAACTAAAGCCGTAGCCAGCAGAACTTGACTATGACTTGTCGAAAAGCAGGTTGTGAGGTTAGTGGTCTCATCCGCTGTGGTTTGAGTATTTGTGGTAGCATGTGCAACGACCTTAGATTCAACTGAGTGATTACGCCCGACATTAGAATCAGTTGAATCAGTTTGATTTTTGGGGTGCAGTAAAGAGTGATGCTTTTTGTTACATATACGGCACCTCGTGGTTTGACGGCAAGTGAAGACAGCATGACCTGGATTCAAACAATTAAAACATAGATTGTTTGTTTGGACGAAGCTACGACGAGAATCTATGTCTATTTTTGAAAATGCTTTACAAAATATTATTTTATGTTCTTCCGAACAATAAGAACATAATGGCGCAGAAGGCGCAGTGACGTGGTGAACTTTCGGAGTGTGTGAGACATGCTGGTGAATACTCTTTTGAACAGTGATGGGTCTTGAGAATTTAGGCTCTATATTTTCCAACGCCCTAAACCTGGTTTCTAGAAACTCTTGGAATTGCTTGTAAGTAGAGAAATCACCAGACGTCTCACTCACTTTGAATTCCCACTGTTTACGAGTTTCACTGTCCAACTTAAGACACAAAATGTGTATCACCAATATGTCCCAGCTCTTAATATCAACTCCTATGTTCCGTAAAGAATACAAACAATCATTAGTTGTATCCAACAATTCCTTCAGTGCGCTTGCTGACTCGACATTAATATTCCGTTGACTCAAAAATCTCTTCAAAATGCAGCTCGACAAATATTTCTTGTTGTTAAACCTCTTCGTTAGCAATTCCCAACACATCGTGTAATTATCTCCAGTTATAGGGATGTTTCGCAGAAGCTGTTCGGCCTCTCCAGTAAGATGTCCTTTTAAATAGTGTAGCTTCTGGACATTATCCAAAGAACTATTGTTGTGTACGAGGGATGTAAACAAATCTCGGAAGCTTATCCACTGTGTATAAGTACCAGAAAATGGTGGTATAGCTATCTTCGGTAATCTGATTTGTTCACCACTCTTCGTCTCTACAGGAACTTTCTGACCGCAGGAACTTATTGCCTTTAATCTGCCCAACATTTTCTTTAAATCAGTCTTGTAAACAATGTACAACTCTTCTGTTTCATCATAGATGCTGTCCTTGACATAAGTACTAGAAGCTAATGTTTTGGCATCTGACTGCTGTACAAGTTGAGTATGCGTTGACCGAAATTGAGCCCATGACTCATCTACTGACTCCTGTCTAGTTTCCACATATTCTACTGAGAAACGTTCTGTAGGAGTTTTCTTCCAATTTGTTTGAGCTCTCTTTATCTTTTCAAACAAGTCATACTGTACTTTTATTAAGGTTTCCATTGTTAAGTCTAGACACTGACAGATCAAAGTTCGAAGAATTTTACAAGTCCAAATTTGATGCAATTTTTTCTAAGTGTTTGATAAATTGGGACTTAGTCGAAAATCGGGCATAGGTTCCCCGTCCCTCCACTTTTAGAGAAACTATTCTAAGTCCTAGCTAACACTTTAATTTTTCACAAGTCTACAATTACTCCAAATTTTTCTAAGTCCAATTATTTAATTTAGAGATTTTTTGCAAAGTCATTAATTGAATCACACTAAATAAGAATTGAAAAGTACTCACAGTTTTCCACGTCACTATTGGTAGCACAACACTAGCTTACGTCACACTGCTCCACGAAGTCCTCGGCAACGACGTCAGAAACACGTCGTCCTCTTCCGCAACAATACGCCCTCAGTGACAATCCGTCACTGCGTTGGCGTGGCCGTGGACCCGTCGTGTCCCACGTAAACCGTATCCGGTTCGAAGGACCATGTACTGAAGGGTCCCAAAAATCAAATGCACCACTCGTTGCACAATAGTAGTTTATTCAAGTACGTATGCAGTACATTCCAATACTTGCTTGCTACGACGAAACAATAACAATTTGAATGCTTTATAGAAATCCAGGCAGACTAACGATAGCTAGTTTATGCATAGGTATAACGACATCTATGAGACAATTTACAAATTACTGAATTTTTAGAAAAAGGTATATAAATTGTAATTTAAGCTACATCACGGTGTTTAGTACATTTTTTATAACACAACAAACATTATTTACATTAAAGTAGTGCACAATAACACACAAGATCTGGTGAAACTAGCACCATCTGTTATCTAGTAGACGAACCATATTTCACTAATACGAACCCAAATACATTTTATAAAATATTAAGATTAGATACTTATGCACGCGTTAACAGTTGCCTAGTACCCATAACACAAGCTTTGCTAAGCTTACTTTGGGACTAGGTCAATTGGTGTGAATTGTCCCGTGATATTTATTTTATTTTATTTATTTACTATTAACGTAAATTTTACCTACGAGAGACACCGCTTTGAGTGCACCGTCCATGATTTTGTTGCTATCTGAGGGCAAGCCTTGTGACGGTTAAATTCATTATCTTCATTGTAAATATTTAAAGCTACTGACAGAATTATTTACTACCGTACTATTTCTGGGCACCTTTGTAAATTTCAACATTTTACTTTTCTCAACATTTTGGTCACTGATCTTGTTCAAGATTTAAATTAAACTTTCTGTTATAATATTAAGGTTACTGTAGTATTATGGTCTCGGAAACGTACCTTTAATCTTCTTGAATATATTTTACGCTAACACTTCAGATTTTAGACAAAGGAGGGTATGCCGAAATCATTTAATAATCTGAATGTTTAGCCTAAAGGGTTTAAAAACTTGACTACAAAGCTTGAGGACCTAGGGGTTCGCTATGTGATGGATATTAGTTAAATAAACCATTGTTATATCTACTGGTATTTTTAATTTAAATACATCATTCGTTTGACGACGGAGTCTATCTAAAATGGATTCGGTGGGTTTGTTGCTCTGAGATTTGGCCGATCCACACCCTTCTCTAGTCTCAGTCTTTCTCTAGTCTTTATAGCCGTGTAGCACTTACACTAACCCCCTGTTTCACCATCCATTGATCAAATTTATTTGACGGATGAATGTGATGCCGTCTCAGTTTATTTTGTTCGAATAGACGGAGGCGGCATCACATTTATCCGTCAGTTAAAATGAATCAATGGGTGGTGAAACAGCCCCTAAGTCTATTAAATTTGTTTTTTTTTTATACAATATAGGCTTGCTTTTGACCACAATCACGCCTGATGGAAAGCGAAGATGCGGCGTACGAGATGGAGCACGCTTGCCTAGTAAATGCTCATTCACTCTAGACTTGAATTTAGGGGAATAATCAGGAAGAAGGCAGCTGAGCGCGGTATTGCGCGCGCCTCCAAGCATTGCAAATCGTACAACAATCTGTAACCGGTACGCGCGCGCTGCACAACTGTTCAGACCCTTCCTCCAGAATGGCTTCTATAGGCAACAGGCCGGAACACGACGAGTCGCTTGGCGGCCTGGCTCAACCTATAGGGTGGTGACCAGCCGCGGCCGAAGCCTACCATCGGAGTTGTATCGCTAACGCGAGCAATTTCAAACCCCAAAAAACTTAACTTTAACTTTTCATTAGTGCGGTAGTATTTCAATTCAATTGCCTGATTGAATGGTTCACCCATGCAAAACCGCAGGTAAAAGCTAGTTCTTACCAATACTAAGTAATTAGCTAAAGAATCTTTGAAAATCCTAACCTTAATGCAAGCATCGACCACCACAAAATAATACCTAACTCAATGAATTATTGACGAAGTAGTACCTACTACATTCAGGTTTCTAAATAATTATCTAGACATACCTTTACTGAGTTAGGCTTTGACCTCGATCACTTGGATTGACAGTTGGAGCACAGAAAATGTCAATTATATTTTAAGGGTTACGTACGTACAGCCAGCAATATAGGTTAGTGGTCTACCTAAAGGCATAACTACGTACGACCGTTCCGACACTATAGCTCATAAAATACGTCCACTGGCTGGATCAAGGGCTCCCCAAAGTGTTCAGCAACGATCGGTCCTGCGCTACCGGCATCCGAGTGACTCCTGCGACTTTTTGCTCCTCAATAATCAACATCATCATCATCATCCCAACCTATATACGTCCCACTGCAGGGCACTGGCCTCCTCTCAGAAGGGTATGTATTACAATACCGAAGTACGAAAGACCGAATGTATTAAAACATCGAATGGGTCAAAAGACCGACACGATTTTTTTCTGAAACCGTTATCTTTTTAAGATTTTTATAGAACAAACCTAACCTAACCTAATTCTGAGAAGTTTACGGTTTCAGAATAAAATCGTGTCGGTCTTTTGACCCATTCGATGTTTTAATACATTTGGTCTTTCGTAGTTCGGTATTGTAATACATACCCTCTGAGAATGAGAGGGCTGGAACCGTAGTTCCCACGCGGGCCCAGTTTGGCTTGGGAACTTCACACACACCATTGAATTTCTTCGCAGGTGTATGCATGTTTCCTCACGATGTTTTCCTTCACCGGCTCATGGTAAATTTCAATTGTAATTTCGCACATTAATTCCGAAAAAACTCAGAGGTGCTAGCCGGGATTTGAACCCACGGCCCTCTGCTTGAGAAGCCATAGGTCAAACTAAGGCCACTACGAGCTTCCCTCAATAATAACAAAAGCAAATGGCATCACCGAAAATGTTCCTTTTGTTTATTATTGTAACATCACCCTTCGTTTTTATTCGGTGGAATATAAGAAAAATATGTTTGAAGATATCAAGTAACATCTCGCTTACAATATTGCTGATCGGAAACATGACGCGTCCAAATTGGATTTGAACACTCGGAGAATAAATAAAAATATTTATTGTACAAAAATGTGACGGAGAAGTTAAAGATAACAGTTGAAATAAAACGGGTGTCGTGAAAATGTCAAAGTGCTGGAACTTTGTTATGTCGCTTAGATACAAAAACACTCGGTCTATAAACGTCCCACTACAGGGCCCACGCTTCTTCTCAGAATTATACACAGCATACGAAATAAAGGTTGTCTCTCCTCATCATCATCGTCATCATTTCTGCTGAACATAGGCCTCCCCAAAGGCTCGCCAAACAGATACTTAACCAGGTCGTCGCTCCGTCTTGTTGGAGGCCTACCTACACTGCGTCTTCCGGACCGTGGACGCCACTCGAGAACCTTTTTGCCCATCGGCCATCAGTTCTACGGGCGATGTGCCTTGCCCACTGCCACTTGAGTCTGGCGATTCTTCGAGCTATGTCAGTGACTTTAACTTGCGCGGGTTTCATCATTTCTAATGCGATAACTATAATGTTACTAATATTATAAATGCTGAAGTTATCTTTACAATTAGTGCACCCCCGACGCAAAAAGAGGGGTGTTATAAGTTTGACCGCTATGTGTGTGTGTCTGTGTGTCTGTCCGTGGCATCATAGCTCATAATCGGGTGAACCGATTTGGATACGGTTACAATAATACAATATAATACAATACAAATATTCTTTATTTATCACCAAAAGCAGTACAGTGACATTACAAAAATAAAAATAGGGCTTTTTTATTTGAAAGCTGGTTTCTTATGGTTCTTAGACATGGATTCCATGGCTTTTCATGGATTCCGAGGCCGCGGGATACATAAAGACGGTAAATATATAAATTCTGACCCCTAAATAGAGACAAACAGCACTTGAAGCTGGTAAAAGCCTGGTATAGTATGAATAACAAGTTAAACTCGCCTCCAGGAGTGTTGATGCAAGCAAACAGGCACTTAAGGCAAACGCAGGCTCAGGTAACAAATGAACGTCGGCGCGCGATATATACGGGCGCTCGAGCGATACACACTACATGGACTTGCTATTTATTTAATTTTAACCTTTTCGACGCCAACGACACATATATCAGCACCGCAGGTTCTACGCCAACGATTTATATATCAGTGATGACGTGCAGAGTGATATCTACCTACATGCATTTCTGTAGGGTTCAACTTCGCGTTTGACATTCCGATGTCATGGCGTATGAGTGAGAGCTGTTGTATTTGACAGAGCGTTAAAAAGGTTAATACTAGATGATAAAACCGGTTGTCTGTAAAGTCGGTTTACGGACGATAGTTTAACGTGACAACGTCATAACAAAACATTCAAAAATACCGCCGCACCGCATCCCCCTCGCAGACCCCCGCACCACGCATTGTACATCCTGGCGTTCGCCACTCTCTTGCAACTGGCCTTCGCCGCTCTCTTGCAACTGGCCTTCGCCGCTCTCTTGCAACTGGCCTTCGGCGCTCTCTTGCAACTGGCCTTTGCTGCTCTGTACGTAGTACGTACGTAACGTTACATTGAGTCATCCTTTTTCATGTATGCAGCCGGCGTTCATCAATTTATCAGACGTTGTCACGTCAAAAAACCCGGCCTGTATAATTCACGTTTCCATGGGAATTCCGAGAAAATATCCTATGTCACTCTCGCAACTGCAACGAATCTAATGACACCTCACACTTTAAAATCTATTGAGCCGTTTAGGCTGCAGGGCGTGCCAAAGAATGATACATACATAAATACATACGCTCGAAAAACATAACCCTCTTTTGACAGTCGGGTGATAAAGCAAATAAAAAGCCGTGCCTAATGGTTCTACTAAGGCGTGTCATAAATTAATGATTATAGTCATGAGCAGATGTTTGGAAATAATTTCGATCTGAGGCGATTTCTAGCTTCGAAAAGCGTACCTACTGTGTTAAAACAAATTGTTGTGTTAAATACTTTCGTTGTGTTGGATGCACTCACCAAAATGGGAGCACTCAGTCACGTGGTGGATACCGCTCGACGGACACCGATGGCAAGGCAGGCCGAGACGGAGATGGCGAGACGACCTAAACGCAGAACTGAGGAAGTGGGCAAATATTGCTCATTATATGGAGATGTGGAGGTCAAGATGAGAGGCCTTTTCAGCAGTTTTGTATAAGCTGAGTAATAGTAATAATAAATACTCTGGATATAAGCAATTACATTACATAGTAGATCTTTTTAGAAAAATATATACCTATACGTACACCTTGTTCTTTTCGCCGTATTCTTCTTAACTGGGATTTTTTCGAACCGGTGCACAGTGATCGATTCTTCAACATTCATAAGCGCTATTGTTATACGTATAGTCTAAATTAAATAAGGATATTTTTACTTTGACTTTGACTTTTATATTCACAATAGCTAGAGTCCAAACACAGAGATCGTCGTCAAACGACTCCACCACAGTACTTTTATTTGATTCTTAATTATCGCACCAGTATCACCTAGTGTGTACCGCGCTTCTGCCTACCACAGACCATACATCAGCGGCAGCACTGGGCGCGAGTGACTGAGTAAACCATCAGCGTCTGAGCTTGCTGCAATCTTCAGAGTAGACCCTCTGACCATTTTTAAAAATGTAAGTTGTGTAAAACATTTGTTACATTATTACAGAAATTATCAATGTGTAAGTATACTCGTATATCCAATCTCGGAAGTCAAGGTATCTTAGTATGATATTTCAGCGACAGATAAATCGTTTGCGATTTTTGCTTGCTATTTTTATTATGTATACTTATTTTTTTTTATTAAATAAATAATAGGCCTTTTAAGTAAAGATCGTGAGTTCAAACCCGGGCTCGCACCTCTGAGATTTTCGGAATTTTAGTGCAAAATTACGTTTGAAGTTTACCATGAGCTTTACGATGAAGGAAAACATCGTGAGGGAACATGCGACACACCTGAGAATAAACTTATTTAAGGTTTTCATTATTTACTAACACCTTTGTATGGACCTAGGTCTAAAATAAAAATTTTATTATTATTATAACATCTGCCTAGAGAAATATTTCTCTATTGTAGCTTATTATAAATCCAATGGTGTATGTGAAATTTCCAATCCGCACCAGGCCTGCGTGGAAACTACGCTGCAGTAGGTCGAATAAAGGCTGAGATGATGATGATGATGATGATGATGATGATGATGATGATGATGATGATGATGATGATGATGATGATGATGATGATGATGATGATGATGATAATGATGATGATGATGATCGGTACCCCTTTTCTCCCATAAAATTTTAAGTCATAATGTATCATTAGTCATAATCAACGTTAGTCATACAGTGATTTATTTCTGAAACGGTATTTTTTTCAGGACTTTTTTAAATGCCATCTTATAGAATGCAGTAGGTTAGGTTAGGTTTGTTTTATAACAATTCCGAAAAATAAATTGTTTCAGAAATAAATCACTGTATGACTAACGTTGATTATGACTAATGATACATTATGACTTAAAATTTTATGGGAGACATTATAGACCCTGATGATGATTTATAATACAGTCTGTACCATGACTTGAACCCTAATGGTACCGAACCCGTCTACGTCCGCAGATGGATGCGGCCTTGTTTTCAGGTGCGCTCAACACTTTGTCTCCCTTGTGTTTGTGGGCGAATAGGCCGAGAGCTGTCGGTTACTTATATTTACGTTTTTTTTTTCTATCATTTATGTACTTCATGTTACTAATATACTTATAGCTGTTGCCTGCGACTCTGTCTGCAAAGAATTCGTTAACAGCTATCCCGCGGGAATTATGCAATTTTACAAGATAAAAGTATCCTATATGTTAATCTAGGTTGTAAACTATCTGTGTGCCAAATTTCGTCAAAATTCGTCGAAACATTTTAGTATGATAAAGTAAAACACATCCACACATCCATCCATCCATCCTTTCGTACGTTTACGTTTACTATATTCTAACACAATATAACATATCACAAGATATTATTATGGATGAACGATAAACACAAAAATATTTCTGATAGGTAGCAAATTAACGACCCTGTCAAACTAACGATAAATGTATTATATTTATAAGGGTTTTTTATATAAAACTGAACCGTGATTGATGCATACCTCACCTGATGAAAAGTGTAGATGAGACCAAAGGTGTATCTCACTGGTTCAGTAACAGCCTGTTCACTCAAGCCTTGAAGAGCCCTATGTTGTATCTATCTGGAATTATAGGTACAGACGATGGGAGATAACTCCATTCCTTAGCAGTTCGTATTAGGAAAGATGATGTTTACCGCTACGCGAGGACCAATACAAATTAGTTATTAATAGCATTTATTATATCACGGGATTTTACAAAAGTCCCTACAAATAACATTGTATTCTTCATTTGCGTTGCATGACAAACGCTTTTGCAAAATACCATGCCTCTAGACTTAGCGGTTAACATTTTTAAATTTAGATAGATCCGAGAGAATATCGGAAAAAGTACCCTATGTGTTATTCCAGACGTCCAGCTATTTACATGCCAAGTTTAGTTCAAATCCGTCCAACCGTTTCAGCGTAAAGAAGTAACAAACACGCACACACTTTCGCATCTACTATAACATTAGTAGAATTGTCGCTTTTTAAACGACCTCACCTGCTGACCTAGGCGTAATGTGTCAGCCATCGATTGCGCGGCGCGGCAATAACTCAGCGCGGCCGCCGCACTAAATCTCGTGCGACAATATTGGTCGCTCGTGTCACTGGCTCAAAGACATCGTGTCATGCCACGCACGGCCTCATGATCGCCCCTTGTTTTTGGTGCGAGGTGTCATTTCCCCGCTTGAATTTCCTCAAGACTGAACTACAGTCTTAATCCGACACTGCAACAATATTGGTCGCTCGTGTCACTGTCTCAAAGACATCGTGTCACGCCACGCAGTTTTTGGTGCTAGGTATCATTTCCCCGCTTGAATCTCTCTAAAACTGAACAACACTGTCTTAAACCGACACTGCAACAATATTGGTCGCTCGTGTCACTGGCTCAAAGACATCGTGTCATGCCACGCACGGCCTCATGATCGCCGCTTTGTTTTGGTGCTAGGTGTTATTTCCGCGCTAGGATATCTTTAAAAGTCGACTAAACTGTTTAAAACTGACACCGCCACAATATTAGTCGCTCGTGTCACTGGCTGCCCAATAAACTCATGATACCCGTTTGTTTTGGAGCTAGGTGCATTTTTATTCAATTTTGGTTACAACAAGCTCTTGTGAATGTCAAATGTCATGCCACGTACGACCTCGTGATCGCCGTTTGTTTTTGGTACCAGAAGATTATGCAATTGAATAGTGTGTGTGAAGCACCAATCCGCACTGGACCCAAGTGGAAATTACAAATAAATAAAAAAATATTGCGCCATAAAGTGAAAATGCCAATTAACGTCTGTAGGTAAAAGTTAATGCAAATAAAAAAAACTGGACTCTTATCGAACGACGTAATTGTCATATGATAAAGTATAGGAATCAAATTGGGTGACCCTACCTTTATCTCCCCGTCAATAAAATACAAGCAGCTTAGCGCCCAAATGACACAATAACGCCCTAGAACTAGTGCACAAAGGCGAAGGCTTTGGAAGCGGCGGTAAATAAGACTTGGTCGTTTTTTATCCCGTCTGGCTGCATTTCTCCGTTTACAACAAACGACATAAATAACGGCAAATGTTAAGGAAAACATAGTCGTTTTCTTGCAAGAAAGAATTTAAATTTAAAACGTAATAGGCACTGTGAAATTTAACATCACCAAATTTATAATTTCACTAGCTTTTGCCCGCGGCTTCGCTCGCGTGTACCATGAGTATTCCAAAGAACTAAGATATCAAGCAAGCAAGCATGCACGCAAGCAAGCAAGCGTGCAAGAAAGCGTGCAAGTAAGCGTGCAAGCAAGCGTGCAAGCAAGCCCGACTAAACTTCAGGTAGATACGGTACATTACAGTATTTCTTTATATACAATGTTTTTCACTAATTCGGAAGCGTGCACTCAAATAACCAGGCTTGTTAATAACATAAAACCTATTATTACTTTCCCCTGTCAACCATTAGGTATAATTCAATGTTTTCTTACCTTCTACGGAAACTTGAGTAACTGGGAGCGCTGTGTACCTACTTAGCATTGATATTATACATATTATAGTATTTTGTAAAGGTGTTGTGTGACCTAACCGCTAAGGAGTTATACCTTCCATCATCAGCTCATCTGAATAACCAGAAAGAATACAACCAATGATCTATACGTGCATATGATATTTAAAGAAACTTCCTATAACTCCTAACCGTTAAGGAGTTTAACCTTCCATCATCAGCTCACCTGGATAACCTGAAAGAATACAACAATCGGTCTATACGTACCTATAATATTTGAAAAATTATCCTCAACTCCTAACCGTTAAGGAGATTTACCTTCCATCATCAGCTCATCAACATGAGATGATGTCTACCAGACACAAACACTTAAATAGCTTGAGAAAATATATGAAAAACGTAATGCGTGCTTACAAAATTTGAAGGTTGCCCTCGATTTCCTTGAGATCCCGTCACCAGATCCTGATTTGATGATAATGGGACCATCTCAGGAGTATATTGTATTCTTTCGAATAAAAAAATAATTTTTATAATCGGTCCACAATTGACCGAGAAATCGGTGAACATACCTACATAAAAAAATACATAAAGTGGAATGCATAACCTCCTTTTTTTAAGTCGGTTAAAGAGCCCTTTGCGGCCTACTTACAGTATAAACTTATGAATTTTGAAATTTTAGCTTTCTACAACCAGTAAAACGCAAAATCCCGTTTTTTCCCGTTCCCGTAAGAATTTCGGGAAATGCTTTCCTAATGCTCCCCTACAATCCCCAAGGAACCCACTTGCCAAATTTCAGCTTTCTATGACCAGTAAAACGAAAAATCCCGTTTTTCCCGTTCCCGTGGGAATTTTGGAAAGTTCTCTCTCAATGCTCCTCTACACTCCCCAAGCAACCAACATGCCGAATTTCAGCTTTCTACGACCAGTAAAACGAAAAATCCTGTTTTTTCCCGTTCCCATGGGAATTTTGGAAAGTCCTCTCTCAATCCTCCTCTACACTCTCCATGCAACCTAGATGCCGAATTTCAGCTTTCTACGACCAGTAAAATGAAAAATCCCGTTTTTTCCCGTTCCCGTGGGAATTTTCGGAAGTCCTCTCACAATCCTCTACACTTTCCAAGCAACCTAGATGCCGAATTTCAGCTTTCTACGACCAGTAAAATGAAAAATCCCGTTTTTTCCTGTTCCTGTGGGAATTTTGAAAAGTCCTCTCTCAATCCTCTACACTTTCCAAGCAACCTAGATGCCGAATTTCAGCTTTCAACGACCAGTAAAACGAAAAATCCCGTTTTTTCCTTATCCCGTGGGAATTTCCAAAAACCCTTAAAACTGTTTTTTACTATTATAATTACCTACTTCTATGCCAAATTTCAAGAGTCTAGTAATTATAGTTCATAGGATCCCGTTGAACTGAATATATAAATCCCGTTTTTTCCTTATCCCGTGAGAATTGTGAAAAATCCTGAAATTAATGTTTTAACTAATGTAATACCTACTTGTGTATCAAGTTTGAAGAGTCTAGTTATTATAGTTACTGAGATAGGGTAACTCGGAATCGAATATATAAATCCCGTTTTTTCCCGTCCCCGTGGAAATTCCCAAAAATCCTTCCTTAGTGGATGCCTACATTGTATAAGGTATCTATGTGCAAAATTTCAAGTCTCTAGGTCTAGTGGTTTGGGCTGTGCGTTGAAATATCAACAGTCATTTAGTTTAATTAGACATTTCAACCCCATCGCACCCTATCCAGGGAGATATTTTTTTACGTCCGCCACGTCAAATTTTAAAACCGTTGTTGTTTTCATAACCAGCGACCCGATAAACCATAGAAACAACACCCATGTTGATTTTCAGACTTTGTTACCCCTTTTCCCCCTTTTAGGGGTTGAATTCTCAAAAAACCTGAAACACGTGTTTACTCAATTATCATTAGGAGTACTTCTGTGAAGTTTCGAATAAAATAGTCGAACGAATCTTGTTTCCCCATACAAACTTTGGACCCCCGTTTCACCCCCTTAGGGAGTGAATTTTGAAAAATCCTTTCTTAGTGCACCCCTAGACATTATAAGGAACCTACATGCCAAATTTGGAATCTCTAGGCCCAGTGGTTTGGGCTGTGCGTTGATATGTCAGTCAGTCAGTCAGTCAGTCAGTCAGTCAGTTTCTTCTTTTATATATATAGATTTCAAGAGATAAATTGTAACCTCGTGCCTACATCCTTCCTTTGGGAAGGACATAAGAAATTAAAAATTCTAGCGAAGTATTTTTTATTGGCAACCCCAACGTGTTTATTGTAACCTGTTATTTAGCTGTCAAAGTTCATAGTCTAAAATAGAAACGTCAACAGAAATCTGTCACTCTTCAAAAATGGCGGCGGAGAGTGGCCGTTTGTGCCTGCGCCCGCGCACAGGTGAGTTTAATCTCAATAAATCTCGTTCTTTAATTACAGTTAACATGCTATATGTATAAAATATGAAAAATAAGTTAACATATTTACTTACTAGAAGGTTATTTTTTAAAATTAATCAAAATCTTCCGTTTGATGATGCCATAATAGTTTATGTCCTTTGCAAAGTACAAAAGGAGGTTATTGAGTATGCGAAATTCAGACTATATATGTACTTTGTACAGAACATAAGGAAAAAAGGACATAATACTAATTAGTTTTATACCTTTTTCAGCATTAGCCGACCTACATATAGAGGAGATCTTAAATGATTCGGAATTCGACTACTCGGCAGATGATTCAGACGACGATCCTATGTTTCTTCCATCAGAAATTCCACAAACTGCTAGTATCAACATTTTTTCAATAAAAGCGTGTTACATCTTCATTATTTCTCTTGACGTCAACACGCTTTTATTTAAAACATTGGGACTGTGATAAAAACACAAAGATTTAATGCATGGTCTATTTTTTATCAGAATTATTTTTTTTAGTTCTTTTAAACATCTACTTAATAAAAGTTTGTTTTTAAAAAAGCTTTTTTTTCTTTTAATTTTATTTATAACTTTTTAGTGCCCATCTTCCAGCTCCATCTTCAGACCCTAATTACCACCTAGGACTAACCATTACCATCTAGGACCAAAGGTCTCGTCACGACGAATTAAACGAGCCCAAACTCGACGGGGTTGTGTCGTTTTATTACAGAGTTCCTATGGGCACCTTACTGTGCCATCATCAGATCAGCTCCATGTCACAATAATATTGCATTGTCACCTAATTTACACAAGCATGCAAAATTTCAGCTCAATCGGTAATCTGGAAGTGGGTGAAATTTAACTTGCAAGATTTGATTACAGACAGACAGACAAACATCGGGACAGGTGAAACTAAATAAAAGCTTGTAACAGTATATTTTTGTTGTCACGTTGCAAAGTGATGATCTTGTGTTTCATTTTTAGGGTTCCGTACCCAAAGGGTAAAAACGGGACCCTATTACTGAGACTTCGCTGTCCGTCCGTCTGTCTATCTGTCTGTCTGTCCGTCTGTCATCAGGCTGTATCTCATAAACCGTGATAGCTAGACAGTTGAAATTTTCACAGATGATGTATTTTGGTTGCCGCTATAACAAAAAATACTAAAAAGCAGAATAAAATAAATATTTAAGGGGGCTCCCATACAACAAACGTAATTTTTTTGCCGTTTTAATAGATAGTGGTACGGAACACTTCGTGCGCGAGTCCGACTCGCATTTGTTTATTTTTACTAAACGTTGATTTTTTTCCCTAAGGATTGTCTTATTATCCTTTATATTACCCAAGATTTTTCGGTTTTGAAGGCTTGGAAAGCTTTATGTGCTTTGCAAAGGACAACTTAATTGAACACTAATGTCCTTTGTAAAGTACATAGTGAAAAACTAGTAGGAAAAGCCGGGGAATTTTTCCTCTATTTTTCCTGAACATCTTAAGCTCTCAGCAATATCATTTGAAAGTTTCATAAAGATATTCCAAAAAAAGTACGTCTGGTAGGCAGGAGGGTAAAACAACTCGGATCTAAATTAGCTTTTATTAATAAAACTTACTTATATTCTGTAAGTAGGTAAGTTTTTTTTATATTGCCGACGTTTTCGAAATAACCCCCATTATACAAAATTATATAACAATTTACTTGACATGCCTTCTCTCAGAGTGAGAGGGCTTCGGCCGTAGTTCCCGTTCGAGCCCAGTGCGGATTGAGAACTTCACATACATCACTGAATTTCTTCACAGGTGTGCGAAGGTTTCCTCGCGGTATTTTCCTTCACCGTCAAACTCATGATGGTAAATTTCAAATGTAGTTAATTTCGCACATCAATTCAGTCTTATTGTCGGTACGTTTGGGAACCCTGCATTTACGAATCCAATTCGCAATTGGCCGAATTTTAAAACTGTTTTCATTACACCTTTTGCGCTCATGAAAATGAAAACAAATTCAATTGTACTCGTATACCTTTCCAAAATCAATCTGCACGTAGTGCCAATAACTGAAAACGATATCCCATTATTGCACATATAGATCGTCAAAAAATTCAACCTCTCATCTTCTGACAAAATTGCGTCATCACTCCAGTGATAAATTGCGTAGTTTTTGTAACTAAAAACGCAAACAAAGCAATTATATCAGTCATCAGTCGTGAGTGCAATTTGTCATCGCCCTGACGACAGACGACGGACGATTTTCATGATTTATTAAATGCAGCCGCTGACGTTCGGGGTAATTCCGGACACAGAATGCAGGCGGAATAGTTAGGAAATTTAAATGTTCAATCATCATCATCATTTCAATAAAATAAAAATTAAAAAAATATCATGGGACAATTCACACCAATTGATCTAGTCGCAAAGTAAGCAAAGCTTGACTGTGTTATGGGTACTAGGCAACGGATAAACATACTTATATAGATAGACACATATTTAAATACATACTATACACCCAAGACCCGAGAACAAACATTCATATTTTTCATACAAATATTTGCCCCGACACGGGAATCGAACCCGGGACCTCAGGCTTCGTAGTCAGGTTCTCTAACCACTTTAGGCCACAGACAAATAAACTGCCTCCCCCAAGGCTCACCAAAGAGATTGGTCCTGCGCCATCCGCATCCAACCAGCCGCATTCCGCAACCTTAACCAGCTCCGAGTTCATTAATTTTGATTTATGTTAGAGAGTAATCTAAAATAACAGACCCAAATTTTTTTAGCTGCCCTAACTCAAGCTGGAGAAATTGTCCTGAATAGTGACTAAACCCTCTAACTTCTACAGAAATTTTCATTTCAAGCAAGTTGCAAATGGTTTGGAAAACATGCAAAAATAATGAGCACATGTTTGTTGTACCAAATTCTTCCATTTGACCGCATCCAACGTAGAGCTGCTCGATTTGTTGGTATTCAGGCACTCTCTAGCCTACTCGATCCTTTGGCTTTGCGGAGGGATGTGGCGTCTCTCTGTATATTATACCGTATTTATCATGGGGAATGTTCTGACGAACTGTTCGAATTGCTGCCTGCGGCTAAATTCCACTACCGCACTTCGAGGAACCGTTTGTCTTTTCATCCTCACCATCTTGATGGTTGGCAGTCTAGTACCGTGCGTTTTAAGCGAAACTTCTTTCCTCGCACGACAAAGATCTGGAATCAGCTTACTGCGGCAGCATTCCCAGAGCGTTACAACTTAGAGATCTTTAAAAAACGAGCCTACCAATTCCTAAAAGGGTCGGCAACGCACCTGTGATACCCCCCGTGTTGCGGGTGTCCATGGGCGACGGTGATCGCTCTCCATCAGGTGACCCGTCTGCTCGTTTGCCACCTCTAATATAAAAAAAAAAAAAAAAAACATGTTTGTTATATCGGCTCAAACTCACATTTTCATAAAAAAACATCCTTCAAGGTTTTTTCTTGAGGCAATAGCTCCTTCGAAGGAACCAGCCAAAGGGACTACCGCGAATAATCCACATAATGATAAAACATGAAAATATCTCAGCAATGTAGGATTTACAGGAACTTGTAATGGCGACCAAAACTTAATATTTAATATTAAACGCAACGCTCCACGTAAGCCGACACACTCTTGCCCGATTTTTTAGGGTTCCGTACCCAAAGAGTGAAAACGGGACCCTATTACTGACGCTCCGCTGTCCGTCTGTCACCAGGCTGTATCTCATGAACCGTGACAGTTAGACAGTTGAAATTTTCAAAGATGATGTATTTCGGTTGCCGCTATAACGACAAATACTAAAAAACAGAATAAAATATATATTTAAGGGGGCTCCTATACAACAAACGTGATTTTTTTGCTCGTATTTGCTCGATATTGATAACGGCAACAGGTAGACGCTTGAAATATTCAGAGAATATTAAGTTATATATTCACTTTAAAAATAAATTATAAAAATAAATTATTAAATTAAAATAAAACAAATTTTATATTTAAGGGGGCTCCCATACAACGATCGTGATTTTTTGCCGTTTTTATAGATAATGGTATAGAACCCTTCGTGCGTGAGTCCGACTCGCACTTGGCCGGTTTTCTTGTTTAGATATATTTATGCAATTACAATCATAATTTATTATTACTCCCATCGACAAACAAACCTAGTTACGAAGCTCATCACCTAATGATACCAATTGTACATATATATTCGGATTCAAAATACATTATATTATTATCTCGATGTTTCCTTTGATATCCATATTTTCCTTGTATCATTAACATACGAGATTATAGATGATAAAGCATTTCGAATGTATTCATGGGAACATTAATTAGATCATGACTCGGATATATTTCAAATAAATTTTGTAAAATGTCTCATACACTCTTATCATCATCATTTCAACCGAAAGACGTCCACTGCTGAACATAGACCTCGACCAAGGCTCGCTAAACAGATCGGTCCTGCGCCATCCGCATCGAACGCGTTGCCGCAACCTTAACCAGGTCGTTGGTCCGTTTTGTTGGAGCCCTACTGCGTCTTCCGGTTCGCGGACGCCACTCGAGAACCTTTCGGATTCATCGGCCGTCAGTTCTACGAGCGATGTGCCCTGCCTGCCACTTAAGTGTGACGATTCTTCATACACTCTACAGGGTTATTTGTAATTCACTAGCATCCTTTTAACCCTAAACTCCTACCACTTAAACAAATGTTGTTTGTTAAACGACTTTTTAAAATGGAGTACATTTTTTCCATACACGGCACAGAGTATCGTAAAAATACAGGTAATCTCAAATTTTCAAAACGTTATTACACCAAAAATATAAAGTTATGACAAAAGTCGTAAAACAAAAAAGATTTGTTTAAGTGGTAGGAGTTTAAGGTTAAAAGGATGCTAGTGAATTACAAATAACCCTGTATGTTTGTTTAAAGGATTAGTATCATTTCGTCTAAGCAGTAAGTGATCTTAAACACAGCTGGCCTTATATTTCAAACTAAATACAAACTGAAATATAAATGCACAGAAAAAACCCCAGAAAAAAGACCAATGCTGGGAATCGAACCCAGGTCCTCAGCGTTCCGTGATGCGTGCTTACCCCTACACCATCACTGGTCTAGAGGTTAGCGACGAATTTTTCCCATACATCGTACATTTCAGTCTGTTATAATCACCTTATGCAGTGATAAAGCACTCATCTATGTTTATGCCCTCTACCTCCCACCCTCTCATCTATGTTTATAATAAATAAAAAAAAGATACTTCATATCTGACTTGTTTAAAGTTGCACAGTAGCGCCATCTCTTGGTCCAGGTGGGCGGTTAGCTCCGAAGGAGTGTTAAAGTCTCTCGGTAGAGGGCATAAACATAGACGAGTGCTTTATCACTGCATAAGGTGATTATAACAGACTGAAATGTACGATGTATGGGAAAAATTCGTCGCTAACCTCTAGACCAGTGATGGTGTAGGGGTAAGCACGCAGCACGGATCGCTGAGGACCTGGGTTCGATTCCCAGCATTGGTCTTTTTTCTGGGGTTTTTTCTGTGCATCTATATTTCAGTTTGTATTTAGTTTGAAATATATAGTTTCATGGGATGACCGTAAAAGTAATAAAAAATGAAGTTGAAAAATAAATAAAAAAAAAGATACTTCATATCTGACTTGTTTACAGCTGGCCTTTTAAATGGTTATGGCTAGATGCTACTTAGACCAGTAGTGACTTAGACTAGTAGCTACTTATTGTTAGTCAAATTGCAGTTTAGACGAGATGCGTTTCAGACGGGTTACCGTTAGGCCGAGTTGTGTTTTAGACGAAATGATACTAACCCACATACGTCCCAATGCAGAGCATAGGCCTCCTCTCAGAATGATAGGTCATGGGCCGTAGTTCCCACGCGGGCCCAGTGAGGATTGGGATGGAATTTCTTTTCAGGTCTATGCAGGTACAGATGCTACGAAGTACATCCTGAGACAAGGCACAGCTATGAACTTTCTATATACATATACGTAGGCTGGGATGCTGACTACCTACGATGTCATTGCGACGTAGCATATTAGGGACTTGCATACAAAATACCGCCCAAGGCAGATTTTAAACAATATTATCTTGTATCTTGCAGCTTGCAACGCTAAGTGTTCTTATTCGTATCGGGAGTTCACAAATTAAATATCATGCACCCTTGGCTACAGGGCCGGATTTAGTAGTCATCAGGGGCTCCAACCCCGAAGCCTCTACAAGGAAGAGACCTCCATAATTTCGGTTAAAAAATATCCAAATTACAACGAGTCAGAAACTACTCCGTTCTTTCCAAATAGTATTTTTTACCTTAGGTGCCTCCACTCCTTTGTTTCCCCAAATACAGTCCTGTTTGCCTTGAATATTACTAGAATATGGCTGCATTGAAGACCGAATTGCACTCAACCGATACGGCTTACAGACAAATCTGTAGCTACCAGCATACGGAACTCTAACAGAGCACCTTTCAACCATAATTTTATGCCAGGAAGGTTTCATTTTGGATACGCGTAGAATGAACTTAGAACCATGCACCATTGAAGCACCGAAAGAGCGGTTTGTCGGCAGAATGAATGAATGATTGAATGAAAGATTGTTTCCGACCGGAACGATCTATTGTCGTGTTGTGATGAGTGATTGATGCAATGCCGATGAACGTATATCCGGTGAAGTAGATATAACACAGAGGTATAAGCATATGTAACAATCAAAAATACGTAAGAGGTTTGGTTTCTAGAGAGAAGAAACTGAACATGTAATTTTGCTGGTCAGTGTAGGTGTGTTAGTGGCCGTTAGTGAACAGACTGTCGGCTCGTGGGCGTAGATTGCAAAAGCCAAGAAGGAATATTGAAAGAGGACAGTGAGCTTTCTTCGGTGTATAATAGGAAAGGTAAAAATCGTGCGTTTAGTTCCTCAGCGCGGAAGAAGTGAAACTTCGTAATGTGGAAATGAAAAAGGCACTTATACATAAATATGAACCTTATTGCAATAACTTAAAGAACTAAATTTACTTATGCATCTATGTGCTTACTCACTAGATGGCGCTTTTATCAAGTCTCATACAAATTTGCACAGACAGTATGAGCTCTGCATCGCACTGTCGAAGTTTTAAACATCCGTTAGTATATATACAATGCGAGATTACTTGCTTCGGCAGAACATATACTAATGCTTTTATATCCCCTCCATGGTAGCGTTAAACGTTTAACGCGACCTTGTTGGAATTCGCATTAGAAGTTTCACTTCAAAAGGTATTTTTTACATGAATAAGGTGTTTTAGTTTCAGCGCCCTCTGTGGATGACACAGAGAACAACTTATAGATTTAAATACAATAAACTATCGATCATTAACGAAATCCATGTTAGTTGGCGTAGGGTCTCGTAGATGGCGCTGTCATACATATTGACACAAATGATTTAACAGACAAGTACCTGAGCGATCGAGCGTACACTCGTACATTCAAAAAGTAAACACACAATAAAATTAAAATATATCTTACAGATCGATTTCTAGACTCAAAATCTAAAGCCGCATTTTTTGGCTAACCGCGACTGAGCGCACTGATCCAATTACTCAATAGTTTCCTTGAGTACTCGAGCGTAGTACCGTCTATCAAAACTATAGCAAATCACAACTCTACTATTAAAATAACATTGGAAATGAATAACTTATGGTGTACGTACCACTTTGTTTTTCATAGACAATCGAAAAAATTGTTAGGTTTTGTTGAGCAAACACTCTGTTATAGAAAAATGATGCATAGAATAGAGAAGGATAATCAGATTGCTATCCAATTTATTGAGGCATCCGTTGCTTGGCTTTGTTTTTCAGTTCATAGATTGTTATTCTAATACAAATTTCACATACCTGCGTCAAATGATGCTGCCTTACACGCGATCGAAATCGCCAAACGAAGTCTATTACGAGTTTAATTTCAAATTTCCTTTGACCTGGCCCTAATTAAAATTTGGGTAGGTCCCTAATTACAAACGTTTAGCAAACACTGGGCGAATGTATAATGCACACGACTCTGATACGGGGGTAATTGAATGTCAACACTCCTTTTGGTACAACGCTGGTTAATTATTAGTCGGTATCGTGTTTGCGAGGACTTGAATATTTAACGACGTGGCTAGCACAGCGGGTGTATTATCAGTGTCCATAGAACTAACCTATTTGCTTAACTCTCGAATGGAATGGAAGACGCAGTATGGTCTCCAACAAGATACCCTTTGTTCGACGTCTGCCTAAAACGCATTATGTATGTGTCGCGTTTTGGCTAAACTTCATTCTTTGGTAGCATTAAGGCTATATGTATGGTTAATTCGTCTATTTCGCTGTTGAGTATAATGTCTATTTCAAAATTTCACCCTGCATAACACGAGAAGTGAATAAATACAAGCAATCTCTGCAATCGATCTGGCAAGTGCAGCGTGGGACTTCCGCCAACGAGATGGACGGCCGATTTGGTGAAGGCCGCAGGTTCAGGGTGGATGCAAATTGCTTCCATTCGTAATGATTGGGCATCAATGAGGGAGGCCTTTGTCCAGCAGTGGACGTCCTACGGCCGAAATGATGATGATGAAGATGAATAAATACATGCAAAAAAAGCTTATAAACTAAATCATGCATTTATAGTGCTTAAAGTCGTAACTAAAAGTTGCCAACACGACCAAAAGTTATGGCGTCGAGTTAACCAACCAAATGCAATATTTCTAATTGACTTTCACGAGTCACATTTTCGACGTACTGTTTAATTCAGTCGCATAATATGGAGTTAGTTTACATTTAGTAAAGTATCTATACCTTTATAGTATAAGTAGTTTAACGACCGCTTTAGCCTAGTTGGTAGTGACCCTGCCTACGAAGCAAGAGGTCCTGGGTTCAAATCCCGGTAAGGGCATTTATTTGTGTGATGAGCACGAATATTTGTTCCTGAGTTATGGATGTTTTCTATGTATTTAAGTATTTATTTATCTATATAAGTATGTTTATCATCGTCTAGAACCCATAGTACAAGCTTTGCTTAGTTTGGACTAGTTCGATTTGTGTAAGATTGTCCCCTAATATATATTTTTTTTATTTTTTTATTTAAGTGCCGGTTGGCCGTTGCAAGAAATCTCGAATAAGAAGTAAAGAACAAATGTTGATGACCGTTCAATTTTGTTTACCGACATCCTCATACAAATACGTCAACTTCTGCAAAACCGGGTTTAACCAAAATCAATGCCTCCAGCCATAAATTAGTGCACTTTGACTGCAAACACGGCATAATCCAGGTTTAGTCGGGGTTTCGGAAATTACAAAGCGGTTCGGGATGAACTGAAACGTGCCTTAGTTTGCTCATGATCGTGAGCCTAGTATTTTGACTCGACTAGTAAAGCTAGCGCGGCGTGGTGTTGTAGTAACTCGTTTTTGTTGTCTTTATCGCCAGAGATCGGAATTTTCACGGCAAAATTTAAGACTGTCGCAATCAAGCTAGTGCTAGAACCAATTTTTTATCGATATCGATAGTTGTGCAATAGAAGAAAAAACGGTCCACTAAATAAAAAACATATTTAATACAGAATTTTAGGTCAAGTTTGTATAAAATTATATAGAGACAGATGCAATTTCTTCAGTCCGCGTCAGTACACACAGCAGCACATGACATTTTATTTGGTTTGTGATAGTGATAGGAGTAGTTAATCATTAATTTCTCAACATTCTCTGGAAGTAGCCTGTTTCGTTTATCACCTGACCTAAAATTCTGTATTAAATATGTTTTTTTATTTAGTGGACCGTTTTTTTCTTGTTTCACTTTTAACACTAGCCTGATAGCGACAGTCTTATATTTTGCCGAGAAAATTGCGATCTCTGTTTATCGCACAAAAACAATCTTCATCATTTTCGCCGAAAGACGTCCACTGCTGAACATAGGCTTCCCCAGGGCTTGCCAAACAGATCGGTCCTGCGCCATCCGCATCTAACGCGTTCCCGCGACCCCATCCGCGCGACCGCGCGGTCGTTGCTCCATCTTGTTGGAGGCCTACCTACACTGCGTCTTCCGGTCCGCGGACGTCACTCGAGAACCTTTCGGTCCTATCGGCCGTCAATTTTACGAGGGATGTGCCTAGTGCCTTCCCACTGCCACTTAAGTCTGGCGATTATTCGAGCTATGTCCGTGACTTTAGTTCTTGCGCGGATTTCATCTGAGTGAATTTGAGCTTTCTTATGAGGCCCATCGATAGCAGCCACGTCTCAGTGCCATAAGTCATTACTGGCAACACACACGGTCAAAGACTTTTGACTTGAGACACTGCGGTACGAGTATACTGGATGACAAGATATTACGGAGATTTCCGAACGCTGCCCAGCCGAGTCTAATTCGTCGATTGACCTCTTTCTCGAAGTTGAACCTACCTAATTGAATTGTAAAGGTACCTAATATACGAAATACTTCCCAAAAAACACGCGCAACTTAAACTTCAAGAATAATCAAGTCCTTAAGGACAAAACAACGTTTTGTGCGTCTTCATCAAATGAAATTACTCTACCTTTTTTGTTATGCATGGAACCCTTCCGACCGCCCCTTTTAAAATAGTAAGGCGATGTCTTTACTTTAGGGTATGTTGGTAGGATATGGGCTGGGTCCAAGACCGAGGAGTATTGTTATTTTATTGTACGCCGTAAAAATTCGTGGTAGCGTAGTGGTTTGGCCTATGGGCTCTCGAGCAGAGGGCCGTGGGTTCGAGCCCAGACCCGTAAAATGGTGTGTCTGAAGTTGTCAATCCGCACCGGGCCCGCATAGGAACTAGGTACGGTCCAAGCCTTTTTATTCTGAGAGGAGGCCTGTGCCCTGCATGGGACGTATATAGGCTGCAATGATATTAGCGGATACTCTGTAAATGACGATGATGAGGTTGATAAGTAGTTAAATTTTAAACTTTAAGGTGTAGTGTAAAAAACTCTCTCCTCATCATCATCATCATTTCAGCCGAAAGACGTCGACTACTGTACATTGGCCACCCCCAAGGCTCGCCAAACAGATCAGTCCTGCGCCATCCGCATCCAACGCGTTCCCGCAACCTTAACCAGGTCGTCGCTCCATCTACACTGTCTCTCTGTCTGGTCCGGTGTCTCTCCTGTGGACAAAAAATTAGTGACTCCGAGTCCACGGGCCATACACGGTGTGCGGTGCAAAACTAAAGTAAAAATGTTATTTTATGTTATGACTGCCCCGTAGCTAAAAAAAGCCATAACGGACAAGGGAAAACCATCAAAAAATCACAAGCCAAGAACAGACTCGTGAATAAAATATGGTGGGTTGCTGCGTAAGAACGCGCTTACGAATCATGCCCACCTCGCGCGTTACGCTTGCATCTTTCATTTTATTACTACGGTTCGCGATATAATTTTTGAGGGCGTTGTTACTGATTCTGTTTTGTTTTTAGGGTTCTGTGCGCATTGTGAGCACATGGATCCAAAATGTTCTCGAATGTCGTCCACTTTCAACCGTTTGAACCTCATCATAGTACGAGAAAAACTAAATGCATCAGAGTCGTGGCATGCGGATGCGATTAACAATCAACTGGTGGACTCTATAAATGAGATCGTCAGACAGATTAGACCAAAGTCAAAACCGAATTCTAATCCGCTGTCGCAGAAGATTAAACTGCTAACAGATGAACGTAGGAAAATAAAGGAAACGACAGATCAAAAAGACCTTTCCACAATCAACAAACGTATCAGACACCTTATACGACAGCAGTTGCGACAGAGGAAGAACAAACTTATTTTGGAAACGATCGAAAAGCATAGAGGGCCGAAAGTTTTCAGGAAACAGTTGAAGCGGGGTAGCCAGCAGATTCATAAGTTGTGTACAGAGGATAACTTGGTTACAACTAACCGTGAAGACGTGTTGAAGGTTGTGGAAAAATACTACTCCAACTTATACAGTTCCCGCACACCAGGGCCAGATTCGCGGCGGAGGGATCCCAGGGCGCCATTGGTTAGGCACAGAACTGAGGACTTGCCTGAGATAAGTCTGTACGAAATCAAGCATGCCCTCAAGCTCATGAAATCAGCAAAATCGCCAGGCAAGGACAGGATAACGTACGAATATCTGAAGTACGGAGGAAAGCCTGTGTTAAAGCAACTCAAATTGCTTTTCAATAAGGTGTTGTTTGAGGGTGTTGTACCAGATACATGGAAGAATGCGGTTGTGATACTTCTACATAAGAAAGGGGATATAACCAAACTTGAAAACTACCGACCAATTTCTCTACTAAGCCATGTGTATAAGCTTTTCACCAAAGTGATCACCTTACGCTTGACCAATAGACTAGATTCTGCCCAGCCAGTGGAACAAGCAGGCTTTCGATGTGGCTTTTCGACTATTGATCATATTCACACTGTCAGGCAAGTTGTAGAGAAGTGTACTGAATATAATCGACCTTTGGTAGTAGCCTTTATAGACTACGAAAAAGCGTTTGATACGGTGGAACACTGGGCCGTTATACAATCTCTGCAAAGATGCCAGGTCGACACGAGATATGTGGAAGCGATCAAAGCAGTCTACCAAAGTGCAACGCTACAGGTGAAACTCCACGAGCTCACTGAGCCGGTTCCGGTCGAGAGAGGAGTTAGGCAAGGGGACACTATTTCGCCAAAACTATTTACCTCGTGTTTGGAGGACATCTTTAAGCTTCTTGACTGGTCAGACAGAGGTATTAACATCAATGGTGAGCGCCTTACTCATCTCCGATTTGCGGATGACATAGTAATTTTTGCAGAAAACCTGGAGGACTTATCAGCTATGATCGGAGAGCTTTATGATGCATCAGTGGTTGTTGGGCTGAAGATGAACACATCAAAGACTAAAATAATGTGCAACAACTCCAATATAGATCACATTACTGTGCATGGGCATGCAGTAGAAAGAGTTGAGGAATATGTCTACTTGGGACAAACCTTGAACCTTGCCAAATTCGGCCAAAATAGCGAGATTGAGCGCCGCATCCGCCTAGGCTGGGGTGCTTTTGGCAAACTGTCCGAAGTGTTCAAGAGCACAAGCATTCCCATTAACCTCAAGCGTCGGACCTTCGAACAATGCGTCCTACCAGTCATGGTCTACGGAGCCGAGTCATGGACGCTGACAAAGCAGGTGTTACACAAGCTCCAAGTCACCCAAAGAGCCATGGAACGGGCTATGTTAGGTATCTCTCTACGTGATCGAATCAGGAACACAGAGATCCGGAAGAGAACGAAATTGGTCGACATAGCCCATGTGATCGCTAGTAGAAAATGGAAGTGGGCGGGCCATATATGTCGTAGACAGGACAACAGGTGGGGTAGTCGGGTGCTTGAGTGGAGGCCTAGAGTAGGGCATAGAAATGTGGGCAGGCAACCGATGCGTTGGACCGACGACCTTGTTAGAGTGGCCGGAAAGGACTGGATGCGAAGGGCGCAGAACCGGGAAGAATGGCGTGCATTGGAAGAGACCTACACTCAGCATTGGGTGGTGAAAGGTTGAAAAAGAAAGAGAAGAGAGAGAAGAGATAGTACGAGAGCTAACTGACATTTTTGGGAAGGTATTTGAGGCACTCTGAAAACTTGTCTATTTAATTGTTAAATGCTTCTCCTATAATACCCAAGCATAGAACTGGCTGACGAGTAGCGGGGCTAAATCATCCCTCATTTTATTAATTGGCAGATCGATTGTCCATCCGAAATTATCTGTATTTGATTTGAAATATTTATTTTTAATCATAAATAATATTCTCTTAGAAGTTCAGCATACCTCGAAAATTTTTTATTTTTTGCAAAATTGTTTTGCAAGCATCTAGCAAAGTTTAAGTCCCGGCTAAATGATCTGGCTTATTTATTTTCTCACACTTTATATGTTAAATTTTAAATTATATCAATTTCGAAATGCGTCAATGACATTTTCTTCAATAATAATTGTATCTGTAAAAATATGAGGGTTTATTTAGCTCCCACCCCACCACCTATCAGCCAGATCTGTGGTTCTGTGCTTGGGTATCATAGGGGAAGCATTAGACAAGATTTCAGCGTGCCTCAAATACCTACTAAAAATGGCCATCAGCTCTCGGACTGTCAGTTCACGTTCTAAGCAAATTAACCGACAGCCTGCGTCGAAAAAGAGCATCAGTATTGTCATACGTGTTCCTCTTTTAACATATTTGCTGAAATGGTAATGACGAAACGCTATTCATTGTCCTATACGGTACTATACATTGTATTGGAACTTGCTGCAAAGCGGTCATCTTGGCGATCTACCATCTCAAAAGGCATCAAATTATTTGAGGAAGAGCGCCTCACGGCGTTAGACGTAAAACGCCAATTACGTAAAGAGAGACCTAAGTTCTCCTACACGTATACATACAACTCAGCTGGGCAACTGTGCTGTCACGCGTGTAGGAGAGTATTAAAAGTAAATTCGGCCTAGCCAGCCATATCAGAGCCCATGATAGGCGTCTTAATTTATAGAATAGTGGGCTCGCCGTCATCGAAACCGATGAGGAGGACTATATATATATACATTGTATAGAAACACGTACAGTAACAAAAAATTTACAAGTTTCGTTGAATTTTATTAACCATTAACGGGTCATTAACTTTTTTCTGTATTAAATCACGCAAAAAGAACAAACAATAACAAAGTTAAAACTTCCATCTAGTATACAAAAAGACGTGGTACAATTTCTATCAAAAAACGGAAGACAACAAAAAAGGTGTAAGTCTTTTTTCATGTCATATTGTTTTTTAATGGCAAAAACTCAAACTTTGTTGCGTCTTAGTGATTTCCTGTTTTCTTTTTGTATTCTTTTTAGGGTTCCGTAGAACCAAATAAAGGAATTATAGGATCAATTCCTTATCCATCTGTCAGTTCAGGCAGAATTTTTTTTAAGGTCACACGAGAAAATTTCTTCGCAGACGGAGTTGCGGGTTAACAACAGAACTAGTAATGTATAATATTAGTATAGGACTTGTAAAGTAAGCCTTAAGCCCTCCGGCTTGTCTAATTAGTCCGAGGAATAAGAGACAATGTTATTAATTGTTAAGATAGCTTAATGAAGTTTATAAAACGCGAAACGTCCCTAATGACCCACAGCCGGCCGTAGATGTGCTACGGAGAAGAGAGCTCACTAAATATAAAAATATTATTTTAATAAACTATAAAATAAGCTTTTATAGGATCCACCTAAAAATAAGAAAATAAATTTTAATAAATTTGAATTAAGAGGTAAAAAATTCTTTATTAGTAAGCAATTATTATATTGTTATATCAAGATCAAAATTCGTAAACAATACTAAATATTGATAAAATAAATAATAGTTTAAAATATTTTATTGTAAAAAAAGCGTGGGGTGTAATGGTGTCAATTGTTAGAAATATTTTATTGACAGATAGGAAGGAGTAGATGGATTATCATTTTGATAATATCTGAAAAAGCACCCTACGCTTTTTTTACAATAAAATATTTTGAATAATTATTTATTTTATCAATATTTAGTATTGCTTGCGAATTTTGATCTTGATAAAACAATATAATAATTGCTTACTAATAAAGATTTTTTTACAATATTCTAAATTCAAATTTATTCAAATTTATTTTCTATTTTTTAGTGGATTTCCTATAAAAGCGTATTTTTTAGTTTTTTACACTATTACTTATCTTCTATTTTTTAGTTGGATTTTTTCACAGTGAGAGTTTCCATGCGCTAAAAAAAGAGACACATGAGGGGTTTTTGTTCGTCTTAAATAGAATCGGTCCATCTTATACTTGGTCTTTGGTGCGCTCTCTCTCTCACTCTCTCACTTTCTATCTTCACCATTTATTCCCTTTTTACGTCCATACTCAAATTTGGCGTAGTTTGCGATGCCATACCTATTTTTTACTATGTAACTAGATTTAACATTTAAGTGAATTATCTTCATACCCCATTGTCTGTGTGCTATTGCCCTCAAGCAACCAATCGTGAAAGCTTCGAGACCTTGTTGTCTTCGTTTACCGCCAATTACGAGTCGACCCAATAGTTTTATTATTCCATAAGCTAGTTCATTCACTTATTTATTTAACACGATGCTTGAAGGATAACAAGGAATTGGGATGTCCCAATTTTTGACAACGTATAATAAATCGAAAACCGGGTGGAGAAATAGGCTTTGTGAATCGTTTTCAGAAATCAGATTCCAGAAATATGATAAACTGAATTAAATAAAGAAACTTTAAGTAATGACCTTCATTTGACCCCTGCAGTGAATCGTCACATAGGCAGATATAAAGCAGGTCTACACTCTAAAGCAAATTGATAGTTTGAAATGTTGCTGTCCTGCTTATAATAGCAAAGAGTGACAAAGACAGAACTTTAATTACATGATGCGCACCTGGCTTTAAACAGTTGTCATTTATCATAAAGTCCGAAATGTATACAATACTCGCAATGGATTTTTACAAATTTAATTCTTAAATTACTACGTTACAAGTAAATATGAAAGAATTTAAATATCAGATTTTAGTAAAAAATATCTATTTACTATCACACTATTAAACAAACAGGAATAATCGAAGCTAAAAGAAGATAAATAAATAAAACTATTTGTCATGGTTCATTTAGGATCCTAAGCCGTGCTTATATTATTGACAGTGACAAGACAAATCAGTAGTGCCACAGATTATGTTATGTACGGCTTGAATTTTTGTAGGCAATGGAACGTGGCTCTCACGCTGTGACGTCATCCAACGTATTTCTTAAAAAATTTATATATAATTAAATACTCAACTAAATTCAAAATCGATGAAAATGGTATCTTAAAATATCCTATTCTTTCCAAAAAAAATATAAAAACTATAGGTTATTTTTTTTTGGTTCATCCCAATTTACAAAGGCTCGTTTATTTTCAACTTAATTAAAATAAAACCAATATTTAAGGGGGCTCCCATACAACAGACATAATTTATTTGCCGTTTTTAGGGTTCCGTAGTCAACTAGGAACCCTTATAGTTACGCCATGTCTGTCCGTCTGTCTGTCTGTCTGTCCGCGGCTAAGCTCAGAGACTGTTAGAACTAAAAAGCTGTAATTTGGCTTGAATATACATATCAGTTACGCCATCAAAGTGGTAAAATAAAAAAATAAGAAATATTTTTTTTTTAGGGTACCTCCCATAGACGTAAAGAGAGGGTGATTTTTTTTTCTCAACTAACCCTATATTGCGGGGTATCGTTGGATAGGTCTTTTAAAACTATTAGGGGGTTGCTAGCATGATTCTTCTATTCAGTAATCTGTTTGCGAAATATTCAACTTTAAAGTGAAAATTTTCATTAAAATCGATCGTCCCCCCCCTCTAAAATCTAAACTGTTGGGTGGAAAAATTTTAAAAAATTCAGAATGGTAGTAAATATATTAAATTTACAAGGAAATTTATAGCGGCTAAGATTGCTTCGGAATTATTTGTAGTTTAAGAGTAAATAGTAGCCTAAGGTATAAAACATACCTAAACTTGGAAGATTCCGTACACATACGAAATCCTTAGAAAAATATTACTTGATTTTTTCGTAATGGCTACGGAACCCTATCTTGGGCGTGTCCGACACGCTCTAGGCCGGTTTTTATAGATAAAGGTACGGAGCCCGACTCGCACTTGGCTGATTTTTTTTTATGGTGCGGAAAATGCGTCTTAGGCATTCGTCTCTCCTGCAAGGGGCCTACCAACTAAAAACCACTCGGATTCCCTCGTTGCCATTGTGAACGCCACGGGAGCAGCAAGAGACACCGCGACGCCCACCGGCCGCCCCGGGATGGGGCCCCTTTGTCGACACCGTGCAATGCGGGCTCGGTTAACATCTTGCAAGCTCACGCAAGCCAAGGCAAACACCCCTTTCCACACGTATATGCTTGTGTAAGGCCTTTAGTTTAACGACGATTTAACGACCGCTTTAGCCTAGTTGGTAGTGACCCTGCCTACGAAGCAAGAGGTCCAGGGTTTGATTCCCGGTAAGGACATTTATTTCTGTGATGAGCACGAATATTTTGTTCCTGAGTTATGGATGTTTTCTATGTATTTAAGTATTTATTTATCTATATAAGTATGTTTATCGTCGTCTAGTACCCATAGTACAAGCTTTGCTTAGTTTGGGAATAGGTCGATTTGTGTAAGATTGTCACCTAATATTTATTTTTTTTAGTTGCAGTAGTGCGGTTGATTGTCCGGGACCAAACTACTGCCACACTTTTAGTCTCTTTAGATTGGTTATGACGTCAAATCGAACTACTGAGAATTGAAACTACTCAAAAGTAAGTTTAAGAATAATAACATAGCTAAATACATATTAGACAACAACAAGAGCAAAAAATAAGCCATTTTACCCGAGACGTTCAAATAGCTACGTCGAGGGGAAAATGGGTTTAATGCTTAAATTTTACACTCTTCACTTCGATTGCAAGGAAACTAAATAGCAACATAACATTGCAAATAAAATTAACTAGCTCTTTTATTTTTCATTGATTGTGTATTTAGCTATATTTTTAACCGCGCTTTTGAGTCGTTTCCATTCTCAGTAGTTTTTGACGTCATAACCGAACTAATGAGACTAAAAGTGTGGCAGTAGTTCGGTCAAGGACATTCAACCGAACTACTGCAACTAAAGGGTTTGGCAAGCATGTAAATGTAGCATAATGATTCGCGCGAGCAAAGTCGCAGTTAATGGCTAGTGAAGTGTAAACTCATTCAGCCTTGAAGATTTTTATACGAGTGTCGTACCAACACCTTTAATAAAGCATGAGTGAGATAGAACCATAAGGGCCGGAGCGGGTGGGCAATAACTGTGCTGTAAAGAGACCGCGATGTATCGTGTCATGTTACACGCCGTGTAGTGAAGCGCCAAGTTAGTACAAGATGAATGTCAAAAAGCCAAGGGGTGCAAAATTTTAGCCGATTTTATGAAGACTGGCTTACTATTTAGTTGAGCTACGCTTGGGTCATTCCCGGATTCATAAGAACGAAAGTAAGAAGAGGAAGGAAAAGGTCGAGGATGTAGTACTTAGATTAAGTAAGTATATAAAAAATAACTAATCTAATAATTATCATAAATGAAAAAGTTTGTGAAAACGTTTGGCTATTTGGATGTTTCTTTATTGTGATGTGAGTCAATCACGCAATAAGTATTAAGTATCCTATGTCTCAATCCAGATTTTTGTCTACCTGTACACCAAGTTTCGTCAAAATCCGTTCATTCGTGTTTGACCAACAAATATCCAAATATCCAAACGTCTTAAAAAAACTTTTCATTTAGGTATAATATTAGTAGGATAGGTCAGGACTATGTTACGAAATTGCTGAATTATAATATTAAAATGAACTCTAATAATAATAACACAAGAAAATGAAAAACTTGGGCGCGCCACTACCGAGGGCAGAATGAAATGTGTACAAAATAAATAACCCTTTGCGCGCTCGAGGTGCCTAGCTCTGAAATCGTATAACGCTATTAAAACTTTCACACGGAACCCCCTCTTGCGGTGAACAAAGGGGGCATGCTTTGGCGTTTCATAAACTGTGAGAAGTGTTGCTATCTCATAACTATTGCGTCATCATCATCATTGTCTTCAGCTTATACGAATCCTGGGTGGGATCCGGTCTCATAAAAAAATACAATGGTAAAAAATACAATCGCGTGTGTAAGTTTCCAATCCGTACTGTCCTCACTTTCTAAAGGGACGCCTTTACCTCGCAGTGGGACGTATACAAGCTAGGATGACGTTGACGTATTGTGGTATAAAGCTAGCGTGTTTCTAGGTAACCCTCAATCACTATATCCACCCCAAAATCTCATGCTAATTTGTAACGAGATAAAATTAATTAAATCCTTCGCACCGTAGGGTTATCATTATCTTACTCGCTCACTACGCCTTAGTGTTTCAGTACACGAGAATGTAATGAGATAACCTTGAATATTAGGGTGTAGTTGGGCCAATTTTTACTATTCCATATTATTTGTACGTTTTACTGCCAAATGATTTTTTTCTCCCTGTTTATCAAAATTAAATATGAGTCAGTAAATCTCTCTCTCTCACACACACACATCCTCTCTCTCTCTCTCATTCTCTCTCCCTCCCTCTCTCTCTCTCTCTTCCTCCCTCTTTCTCTCCATCACACACTCTGTCTCTATCTACATTGACACACATAACCCACTCAATCTGGCAGTCGTATTTTAATTCCGGGATTTTACAAATTTTTAAATTCTGAACTTCCAAAAAAAACCTCGTGGTATTAACTTACTTACGTTTTAAGTATGACTTACACCCGTGCAAAATTTAATACCTCTGCAATTTGGGATTATACATGAATTCCGTAAGTATATCGGGATAAAAAGTATCCTATTCTTGTATTATTCCAGATATCCAATTACTAACTCGTTGAGCCGTCTTAGCGTGAAGGGATAACAAACACGCACACTCGCACGCACGCACTTACGCACGCATGCACGCACGCCAAGCACTTACTCACAAACCTTTGCATTTATAATATTAGTAATATAGCGGCTGTCTAAACTTTTTCACTTGTCACGATGTAGCCACCCGCCCCACGTCGCCCCGTGTAAGTGTATTTCCGAGTTTGATTTGACCCTTATAAAGTTTTTTGCAGTGTAATAATGTAAATAGAAACACTCGGAAACAGAAAGTGGCTGAGAAAAATGTGTATTTTGAGATTAGGTACGCAACTGGGGTGATGACATCGGGTACGTACGATTATCTGAATATCGGACTTAATTACTTACTTACTTTTTACTAAGGTATGTAAAAAAATTCTGTTGAAACACTAAAAATATATACTTTCTGATGTAAACAAATTCCTAAATTTTTTAAAGGTGACTATATATATAGATTCTAATAACAATAATTTAGGTATACTTCCAATTAGCTTAGTAAAAGTTTCACAAGAAAATGAATTATTGTAGGTACGCCCAACTGGCAAATTATAGCAGTTCTGATAGTGACATTATGTTTAACATGTATCTATAATAAAAATAAATAACTTTAACTTGCATAATTTGCACCTCTAAAACAATAGGTACTAACACAAACGGAAATTTCATCTTTTCGAGGTAAATCCAAATACAGTCGATGTACATTTCAAGGATTAGGTACTGAAACAATAACACTACTATCTCCCCTGACGGTATCTCAAAGAAATACTTATAAGTCTATGTATATGCCGCACTCAAAAATTTTATCGACCTTGACAGTTTCTTTATCAATAAATCATTTTTCATTATGAGTTTTGTTTTAGAGGTGCAAATTATATCGAATGATTATAATATAATGCCTATCGATAAGTTTTTTTTCTGAAATTGTGAAATTTTTAAGGTTGTTATAATAGTAACTTAACCTGACCTTAGGTTTTAATAAATCTGGAGAAATTTACGGTTTTAGAAAAAAAAATTGATGTTCTGATAACTTCAAATTCAAATATTTTATTTAGCCAAAAAAATGCTCATTTCTCCTTACATATTTTATTATATGGTAAAAACCAAAGGCAGATTAAGCGTCAACTGACCCCCGTACTAGTATAAACTGTATCACGGGGGATCAAGATTCACCGTCCTTACCACTGAGTTAAGTGTCCGTCCAAAAACCTATATCGGGGATTTAAGTGAACAACAGAAAGAGACAAACTCAACTAGTTCCTTTTCCGTATTGCACAAAACAGTAAAGAAACACAGCTAGTTCCGCAACTTTGTAGTGTCAGCTCTGTTGACAACTTATAATTACATCGGGTGAAAGCCCGGTCGGAAGATCAACGATAAAGTCAGCTTTATTAACCCCCACGGAAAAAGGGGGTGAAGCTGTCGGTCCGTAATACGCTTTAGGAAACGGCATCGCTTGCCATACAATTGGTTTGGCCGAATTGTAGTAACTGTTACCACTTTAGTTTAGACGTCGTTATGGCGTATGGGTTGATTTTGATTCATCGTCAGCTGATTAAGTCTTTGTGGTTTAAAAGTCTAAATTCTTCGTATACCTCTGTCGTCACATTGGTAACACTATATTTATAGTTAACACCGTTCAATATTATTTTCACCTCAGCACCTCAAACAGGCAGGTTTGTTTAAGTTTCTTGCCTGAAAAGTCTCGCGAAAAATATTTAAAAGCTTATGATATTTTTAAGCAATGGAGACTAGCAAAGGGTGCAAACACTTATTCAGAGACTGTATTGTTATCTACAATATGGACCACAATAAAGACAAAAAGACTTAATAATTATTATGTTCTCGCTGCTGAGGTGAAAAGTTGTATGTGTCACACGAGACCAAAGTTTTTTTGCACCTCATGTATTTGAATCCCTCGCGCACTCATGATTCTAACTTAGAATCACTCGCTCCCGCTCGTGATTCAATTATAGAATCCTTCGCTTACTCGTGATTCAAAATCAACACTCGTAGTAAAAACCAACTTTGCTCTCTTGTTGCACAAATAACTATTTTTTGTAAGTGGTGGTAGCCTTGTAGTTTGATCTATGGCCTCTCAAATAGAGGATCGCGGGTTCGACACTCGAAATTACATTTAAAAATTTAACATGAGCTTTATGGTGAAGGAAAATATCGTGAGAGAAACCTGCACACACCAACGGAGACATACAATGCATGTGAAGTTCCTAATCCGCACTGGGACCGCGTGGGAACTTTGGCTCTAACCCCCTCATCGTAAGAAGCGGCCTGCCTTGCCCTAGTGGGACGTTTATAGACCGAGATAACGATGATGTTTTAACGATTTATTTGAATTTAGTCATCCACTGCCGGGAATATGGCGATTTCATTTTGTTATATCTTGTACATTCTTTTAACACCCTAAAGTTTAATGACAGTTGTAGGTACAGCTTAAAACATCAAAGGCTCTTTAAACATACAAGTTAATATGACAGTTGGCCTCATTTTCATTAAAAAAGTTCTCTGCCTTTTCCCAACTGATTCATCTGCCAACTGTTAAATTTTTCTGAAACTGTAACCAACAGGACAGACCCGCACTGCCGTGTCACGCCTAAGTAATGTAAGTTGTGATACGTTAGTTACGCTTAACAGTGCTAAATCGTCATTTATGATGCTACGAGTATACTATCTGATACATATCGAAGATTTTCATTTTGTGCCATAATTCAAAAAAGCACTTACTCGGTCTACTACTACTAATACGGTGTTTCTTACGAAGTTAAAACAAAGCGACCAGCATTCCTAAATCATGCATCAATGCCGCAATTTGCAACACAATGTACTAGGCTATCATAGCTGCTAGAGGCCGCGTCGCCTACAATTTGCAGTGTCTAATTGAAAGCAAACACCGACTGCGAGCACAAAAGGGCAGTGAGGACGCCGCTTGAATTGTTAAACGCCACTGACGCATGCTACCCTAGTACTTTATCTCGTTCCGCTAGTTGGGTAACTGCGGAATTTCCCACGTGGGAAAAAGTCTTCGCTCGGCAAAGGATGGTGTTTTAAAATTCCTCTAACGATGCGTTGAGTTAAATATTTTAGGTCCCGCTTCGGCTTTCGTATTGTGAAGCCGTTTGAGTTTATGACAATGGAGCTTTTTCTTATTCGTGAGCATCTTATTCAGTTATTCTTTTTTGCTTGAAGGCAGGCATATTAATCAACTTGTATTTATTTCATGTTTTTTTTAAGGTTTTTGTTATTAACAAAATTCTTTGAGATCTCATGGCTCGAATTAAACTCAGGCCTCTTCTCAGAATGAAAGGGCTAGGGCCGTAGTTCCCACGCGGGCCCAGTGCGGATTGGGAACTTCACACACACCATTGAATTTCTTCACAGGTGTATGCAGGCTTAGGTAGTAAATTTTCAATGTAGTTTCGCACATAAATTCCGAAAAACTCAGAGGTGCGAACCGGGATTTGAATCTACGACCCTCTACTTGAGAGGCCATAAGTCAAACCACTAGGCCACCATGGCTTTTTATAAAGCTTATTTTAAATTTGAGTAAATAGCAGTAAAAAAATTGTAGAAAAAACATACAGTAGATTGCTAAAATCATTACCCTTCCTTTTGGCTTTGCCGTAGTCGGGTAAAAAATTACTTTTTGTCAAATTTCATGCAGGGTATTTTTCTTGGCAATGATGATCTTTCCAAAAGAGCCCGAGATATACACCGAGATAATAATACATAGTAACATAGTACATAGTAATATAATACTTGATAAGAAAATACACACTGACATTTTCAAATGGCTACCTACAGTTCAAACGGTACGGTCGCGTGCTTTAATTTGGGACAAACAAAGTCAAAGTCAAAAGTCTTTATTCAATTTAGGCACCAAATTGATGCTCCTATGAACGTCGAAGAATCTACCACCGGTTCGGAAAAACTGTGTTGAGAATAATCCGGCAAGAAACTCAACAAGGTATATTTTTCAAACAGATCTACATTTTTTATTAAATTACATACAACTAAAGTATTAAATACAATTATTATTCTTTATTTTTTTAACACTTTGACAAGACTGTCAACCTTCTGTGGGTCCCATATTAAAGACGGACAGACGGACGGACAAACAGTGGGGGCTTACTAACAGGGTCCCGAGACCGTGACGATGAATCTATGTTCCTCCATGTTCAAATACCGCTTGATCCAGCTATGGCTGCATTAAATTTGCTAATTAAAGCCTGAAACAAATCTCTTCGATTCAGATTTGTTTTCATAACATTTTTTCTATGATTCCCCTTCAGTTCTACGAAATATTAGTTTATCTACAATACCAGTAAAGTGAGGAGCGGCTGCCTCTGTAATCAAGATGCAGACACCATTTAAAAATCGATTGCTACAGAAGTTTGTTAACGGCTGAATTTACACGCAACGGCTACGACACTTTCCCTTGGTCATGGGTCATATAGACTGGATTAGCAATCGCCATAGTACAGATCGGCCGCGGAAAAATAGTTTGATTATTAAATCTAGATGGCGCTGACATAGCCCAAGGGTTTGCAAGCAAAACAATAAGACTACAGATGTTTCATATTACTACAAATGTATTATTTTTCAAAAATATTGCATAATAATACATTTTGCAGTAATATGAAATATCTGTAGTCTTATTGTTTTGCTTTCAAACCATCTGGCTATATGTCAGCGCCATCTAGATTTAATAATCGAACTATTTTTCCGCGGCCGCTCTGTACTATGGCGATTGCTAATCCAGTCTATTATGACCCTTGCTTTTACTTTCGGTTTTAATCCCCGACACAAAAAGAGGGGTGATAATAAGTTTGTATGCTATGCGAGTGTGTGTTTGTGTGTGTGTGTGTGTGTGCGTGTGTGTGTCAGAGTACCGCAACACTTCACTGTGCTACCAAATGTTATTTGTGTTTGTTGTTTGTGTATGTATGTCTGTGGCATCATAGCTCTTAAACGAGGAACCGATTCGGATGCGGTTTTTTTTATTTGAAAGCAAATTTTTTAGCGATGGTTTTTAGATGTGTTCCATGAAAATTGGTTCAGACGTTCCAAAGTTATCAGCTCTTTAATTAGCTGCGGAAGGGATCTTAGACGCATAATTTTCCGGGATAAATACTATCATATGTTATTCCTAAAGACTCAAACTATCTCCATACCAAATTTCATGCAAAGCTGTTCAGCCATTATTGCGTGATTGAGTAACCAACTTCCAAACATCTTCACAAAGTATACTCATAGTAGGATTTAAATATTTATGTAAATCTATCTTATTGCCCCACTAATTATCACATAGACTAAGACATCATCAAATAAAATTGATATTAATGCTACTATTATTCAACAAGATTAATAATTAATATTAATTAATCATGAAAAATTTTCACATGTCGTGGCCGAACTGCCGTACTTAAGCTAAAAACGGGTTAAGCCTCATTTGGTCAGTTTCGAGTTAATGATGCCAAATTACAGAGCGCAAAATTCTCTACATTTTGTTCTAAGACACATATCTCCTACATTCTACGGTTTCGGAGATACAGATTGTCGTGAAACAGTTAACACGTTGAATGCGGGACTTTTTTACTACAACTGACGTTCAGTGCTATACATACCATTTTTGACTTATAACATTTTTTCTAATAGTGCGGTACAAGACGATAGTGACTTGTAAGCAGAAGATTAAGTTTTTCCCAATATTTCTTTGTTTTTTATAAAAAAATATAATTTTATGATTGCAATAGCAAGTTGACATGTTTAATTAGATAAGTTTGCTGTCGCCACAGAATACAGACTTTAATTTGGAAGTTATAAGACATTTAAATAACAAGACGAATTCGACTTGTACCGCATCACGGGGGTAGGGCAAGGTTTGTTATGTCGATAATTTTATAGAGAAGGGAAATATAATGAAACAAAATATCGCTATCGATGTTCACAATTATTTAATAAAAATTACAAAACTAAATGTTCAAATACGATTTTTTGTAGCATTATTGTTTACCTTATTTTTTTTTATAACAGTCAACGCACATTTTACTTCTGGTACCTTTTGGAAACTTGTTGACTTCCTTTTTTGCGGCAATAAATCCATCATTATCGTATTGTAGTTTTCGCAAAGCTACTTTGGTCACTTTTTTCTGTGAGTTCAAACACTTTTAATAATGTTTTCTACGACCTATTTCTCGGTGCATTCATTGAGAACGAAATTACGTACAAAAAAGTCGTTATTAATCACAACACTAGCCTGCACTGGCCAGTTCCCATGGTGCGATACAAGGCGGTACTTTACAAGACAGTTTTGGCAGGTACCGCACCAATTACAATTTTTTATCGTCTGGTGCGGTACAAGTCGAATTTGTCTTGTATACTTTGAACCTACCTATTGGATATAATTTGAAGTAACAAACCTAAATGTATACTTGTCTCTTTCTGAATCAAGGGATTTCAATGTCAAATCACCGCCGCACCAGACAGAGATCGCCTATTTTCAACGCCGCACCAAACAAAAGTCTAATGCAAGTCAAAAATGACTTGTACCGCACTCAACGTGTTAAGTGACACTTTTTTTAAGACTTACTTAATTAAATACTAGTTAAGCCACAAAAATTGTCTATAAGAGGGCAAAAGGCTCTTAGCTTCACGAAATCTACTTGTTTTTTAATAATTTGCTTAGTTAAAACGAAGTTAACCATTTTTCCTAGCCTAAAAATAAGTAAAGATCCTTTAACTCTGTTAAAGGCTAGTTAACTTCTCATAAATATTTCGTTAAAAACTAGACTATAAACAAGTTAACATAAAAAACTTAATTAAAAATCAGTTAAGATCCTTTAACCCTCTTTAACCTAAGTAAAACTTTTTTTTTTATACACTATAAATATCTAAATAACCAATCACCTGTTTTTTTAAAACGAAGAGAAATAAATATTTTGTAAATAATCTTTAGTTAAAATAAAGTTAAGCCACATTACTAGGCTAGAAGTAAGTTATCTGCTGTTCGCATTCCGCGGCGCGGACGCACGATTGGTCAAATTAGGGAGCCGGGGAACAGTGCGGACGTGGTTGTGCGGGCGACGTTTCGTCGCGTTCCCGCCATGTCTCGTAACACAGGAAGGTAAGACATTAGGTAATTCTGTACCTACTACTGAGTTTTCGTTATTTATTCATATGGTTATAATTTAATATAGGGACTTAAGGATTGCAGTTACAGGTCGATTCACAAGAATTGGCACGAATGGATCGAATGAGTGAATGCAAGTATTTATGTGTTACCTATTTGAATACATCATCATCATCATCATTTCAGCCGAAAGACGTCCACTGCTGAACATAGGCCGCCCCCAAGGCTCGCCAAACAGATCGGCCCTGCGCCATCCGCATCCAATGCGTTCCCGCCACCTTCACCAGGTCGTCGCTCCATCTTTTTGAAGGCCTACCTACACTGCATCTTCCGGTCCGCGGAAGCCACTCGAGAACCTTTCGGCCCCATCGGCCGTCAGTTCTACGAGCGATGTGTCCTGCCCACTGCTTCTTAAGTCTAGCGATTCTTCGAGCTATGTCCGTGACTTTAGTTCTTGCGCGGATTTCATCATTTCTAATGCGATCCCGCAGATAAACTCCAAGCATAACCCTCTCCATCGCCCTCTGAGTGACTTTGAGTTTTCTTATGAGGCCCATCGTTAGCGGCCACGTCTCAGTGCCATAAGTCATCACTGGCAACACACACTGATCAAAGACTTTTGACTTGAGACACTGCGGTATATTGGATGACAAGATATTGCGGAGCTTCCCGAACACTGCCCAGCCGAGTCTGATTCGTTGATTGACCTCTTTTTCGAAGTTGGTATGTATTTGGAATAAAACCTGTCTAGGTTTTATTACATAAAAAAGGCTTTGGTATAAAAATCGAGAATTTAGTGTATTTTGGGAACAGGCCGTTTTGTGAATCAATCATTATGGGAATCGGGTGTTCTGCAATTTCAAACTTAGGGTATTTTGGGAATGGAGCCTTCTGTGTATCGGCTTTTATGAGCTCCAATCCATTTGAAATTGGCTCATATTGAGAAAACTGCAAATCAAGAACGGTTAATTTTGGTAATAAGTTAATTTGGGTTTCATTCGTTATGAAAATAGTTTGTTTTAGATATTGGGTCGTATTCGTATTGAGTTTAGTGTCGAATGCACCAGAAAGAGATGCTACCTAATTAGTTAAATTTTCATAATAAAATTATGAAAATTTCCTACGTGTGTCCATTTGTTAATGAAGACTGATATAAAGTGCCTTATTTAATTGTTAATTACGAAATACGATTATTAATAAGTAAAGAGACAACACAATCCCACAAAAACATTTCATGTTAAATGTTGCCAAGACGAGACCATGTAGCTCGCACTGTCAAAAAGTAATCAGATCTCTTGTAGAACCAAGTTTCTAACCCAGCTCTAAATCTATAAGCCCTAATTTTACACTAATTAATCTCGTAGGTATGCAAACCGTGGACTAAACTGGGGAGTCGGCCGCACGAACCTTTTGCAATTCGGCATATGGGCTTGAACTTAAAAATCTATTCAATCTTTTAAACTCTTTCCGTGCGGCCGACTCGCCAGTTTAGTCCACGGTTTGCACGCCTACGAGATTAATTAGTGTAAAATTAGGGCTTATAGATTTAGAGCTGGGCATGTAGGGTTAGAAACTTGGCTCTACAAGAGATCTGATTGCTTTTTGACAGTGCGAGCTACATGGTCTCGTCTTAGCAACATTTAACATGAAATGTTTTTGTGGGATTTCATTTCTTTTTGGTAGGGGATGATTTACTAAAAATCCTGAAATACATATCTTATTATTTATAACAAGGGTAACAAGGACCCTCTATATCAATTTTCAGACCTCTAGCATCAAAATTTGCGGAAGTCTCATACATAGTTTAAGGGGTTGGGGGGGTAAAAGTTTCAAGTTTTAAGATTTTTTCGTTGTTTGTATACTATTACTAGCTTATATACCAAATTTCAGCTTTCTAGGACTTCAGGAAGTACCTTAAGAATTTTGATGATCAGTGAATCAGTGACGAAATCGGGGGTTTTTAGACATTGATAAAATCTAAAGTATAATAGCTACAACATTCAAACTTTGTACGTTTCATGTTTGTACTAGTTTCATTAAAAAGCAAAGTTATAAGAGTTCAAAAAAACGACGAAACGTTTCGAGGAAAGGTAGGTAGTGCCCTTGCGCTCCGCTTGGCTCGTCTTGGCGGGGGCACTCCCGTGCCCTCAGATTCCTTCTTGAATTGTGTTGTCTCTTTACTTATTAATAATCGTATTTCAAAATTATTTGAGATCAGTGTAATGTAAACCTATCTACTGATCTCAAATAATTTTGTTATAGGTAAACGTTTTTTAGTTATTATATGCTTGAAGTTACTGATAGATAAACCTATCTACTGATCTCAAATATTTTTATTTTGTGTATTTAGGTGATTTTTTGTTTAATTTGATACGAATTTTAATTTCTAATAAACGATTAATACGGAGTAACGTTTTTTTTCGTCAACTTATCACTAATCCATCCTAAGCTATAACGGGGTTAACTACAAGCAATATTTTCTTAACCCCTCTTTAGCTAAGTAATGTTGCATAAATTCATGGCATAAAAAAAAATATTTGAAGTTTGCTTAGTTAAATAAAGGTTAAAATCCCTTTGCCATTTTTTGTTATCTAGTGACGTAGCTCTTTTCAATATCATACTTGGTTACAGAACAGTTATGCAGCTTAACTTGTTTATACCTAAGCAATGCTGAATAACTGTGTAATAGTTTTTTTGGTAGTGACAGTAACATGAAATTACTAAGCTAAAAGTAAGTTACGGTATGGTTAGCCCTGTTTTAGTATCATAATTAGTGCAACATTAGAAATAAAAAGCTTAACTTAATTAAAAAAAAGTGATTTTAAGTATTATATTGATAATTATTTTCAATAGAAATTGGTCCATGTGATAGGTGAGAAAATTAGCTAATTTTCTCTCTAAGAAAGTTCACTCTATCTTACATAGTTTTTTAGAGACATCATTCCCCGGCTTTTTTGACGATATCTCAAAATCGACTAGTCGGGTTTAACCCTTTTTTAGCTTAAGTACGGCAGCGAACATAATTATGATAGCTCTAATGTGTTTTTGTAACATCTTTTAGGCTGCGTTTCCACGAGAGATGTGCGAGGATGCGTTGCGAGGGATGTGTTTGTCATGAACACTTCATTTACAAGGATAAGTAAATGAAGTGTTTCTATTGGTTCATGACAAACACATCCCTCGCAACGCATCCTCGCACAGCTCCGATGGATACGCACGCAGCCTTATACTGTGAATAAACATTTAATTTCATTTAATATCATCAATATCAAAAAAAAATTGCCTACCGAAATAATGTAATTATTTTTCCGAAATTCACGAGTTCAGTACGATGTATCGTTTCGCAATCGTTACGGAGTCTTGAACTCTAAAACAGTGAGATGGTGAGAAATAAAACGGTAATTGCTAAGTGCAAGCTATCAGCAAAAAACTCAATTCGTCTGAGTGTTGCAAATTGCAGCGCTAAATACTCTTACATTCGACTCCAGATTTGTTTTTAATTTGTGAAAGCTGCTGTTGAGTCGACTCGGAGCTTTCATTGGACGCCATACTTACCCGCTTATTAGTAAAAAGTTTCTAATCTGTTACAAGAAATAATATTATTTTTAGGCTTTTTCATCAATCTAGCTACTCTTTAATTTCGGGGATAATATCCATTTTATATCTTTCTTCACAACTCAAACTATCTCCGCACCATAATTATTTCATCTAATCGGTTCGGCGGTTATTGATTTCCCATACAAACTTTCACCCCCCTTTTTACCCCATTATAGGGTGATTTCCGAGATAAAAACCACGCTATGTCCTTTCCTTGCATTCAAGCTATCTGTGTACGAAATTTCATCAAAATCGGTTCAGCGGTTTAAGCGTGAAGAGGTAACAGACAGACATACACACTTTACATATTATGCATTCCGAAAACAATAACCGACCAAACTGATACAAAACTCAAATCGATTGCAGCATTGTGAAGAAGACATTAATTTTGAATGCAGGGAAAGGACATAAGGTGGTTTTTATCTTGCGAATCCCCCTTTAAGGGGGTAAAAAGGGGGATGAAAGTTTGTATGGGAAATCAATAACCGCCGAACCGATTAGATGAAAAAATTATGGTACGGAGATAGTTTGAGTTGTGAAGAAAGATATAAAATGGATATTACGTGGGGCATACTGAAAGTTTCTGGAACTGGCCACTTATAAAAAGAAAATTAAAAAATCAATAATAGGATTTGAAAAAATAACTCTCTGGCAGTATATTACTTCTTAATTTACGAAACTGTCATTTGTTTTTTCATCGTGGTGTTGGATTGAAATTTGTGTGTCGCTGTTGCAATGAATTTAAGTCGTGAAAATTTTCGATCCATGATTTTTTACGATATCCGATGTGGATTAAGTCAGCAAGAAAGTTGTTAAAGACTTCTATTAGCATTTGGTGATAAAGCCCCATGTCGTAGCTCTGTCTATTCGTGGTTTAGTGAGTTTAGACGAGGACGTGACCATCTCTATGACGATGAACGTGAAGGCCGGCCAGCAACTGCGGTTACCGATATTAATATTAATACTGTACGACAACTAATTGAAACTGACAAAAAAATTACATGTCAGCAAATTCGTACTACCTTAGGAATTGGAATGAGCCTGGTCCAAAAGATATTACATTTACATCTGAAGGTTCGGAAACTTTGCACCCGATGGATACCGCATGATTTATCGGAAGACCAGAAACGACTGCATGTAGAGTGGTGCTGCAAAATGATAAAAAAATTTGACGGAGAACAATCAATGGCTGTATATAACATCGTGACAGGTGAAGAAACCTGGGTATACTGCTTTGAACCGGAAAGAAAAAGTCAATCGGCTGAATGGGTCTTTCCTTTTGAAGACTTGCCGACGAAAGTAAAAAAGAGTCGAAACACAGGTAAGAAAATGGTTGCTTCGTTTTTCGGCAAATCGGGACATTACACCACTGTGTCACTTGAAAACCAAAAGACAGTAACTGCAGATTGGTATGTGAACACGTGCTTGCCCAAAGTGTTTGAAAAAATTCGTGAAAAGCGTCCCCGTAGCAAAATAGTTCTTCATCACGACAACGCGTCGGCACATTTCGCTAAAGCAACAAATGCGTATTTGGAGGCTTCAAATGTAGAATTAATGACTCATCCGCCATACAGCCCTGATCTTGCACCATGCGATTTCTTTTTGTTCCCAAAGATTAAAGATAAACTTAGAGGTTTACGGTTTACAAGTCCGGAAATGGCAGTGAATGCTTTCCACGAGGCCATCGAAGAAGTCCCTAAGGAAGACTGGACCCACTGCTTTTCACAATGGTTCCAGCGAATGCAAAAGTGTGTAAATAGGGAGGGTATATACTTTGAAAAACAATAAATGTGTCATAACGATAATGCGTAGTCTTATTTTTTAGAATCCAGAAACTTTCAGTTTGACCTAAGTATCCCCGAAATTAAATAGTAGCTAAAGCGTATTTTAAAATTAATGACTATAACATGGACATGTTTGGAAATAATTCCGATCCGCATTGGCGATCCCTAGTCTTAAATGATGAGATGAGCTATCTTCTGTATTTAAAATTTGATTGTATTAAATACTTTAGATTGTATGCAATTTAATAACAATGTAGAGCTGTTTGAAAAAAATATACCTTGTTGAGTTTCTTGCCGGTTTCTTCTCAACAGGGTTTTTCCGACCCGGTGGTAGATTCTTCGACATTCATAAGAGCATCGATGGATTGAATAAATAATTTTGAATTTTGACGACGTCGGGTGTCCATGTCAGTTGGCTATAGTTACGTATCTAAGAGATTATCACATTCTATTGAAATAGACATTGACATTCTATTGGTGGTGACATCATCCCTAATGGTCACGATTCAGTATTCGATACGTCCAAACTCTGGCTAGGCTATTTCCGTACCGCGCCGTCAGAATTCGGTTGAATTCCGTATGTGACTGCGGTTACAGCAGTGGACGATTTGCGGACGAATTCAAATAGATCGATTGCTCAATGCATTAGCAGATTAGTTTTCTCGTATGCGCCATGCAATGAATGCACTTAGATGTAGAAATTTATCTGGAAAGCTTTGAATTAAACTCTAAGTTGGGCTGCATCCGGACTAGACCTCTTTCCATTTAAGGTTCGCTGAAGCGCTGCTTGAAGTAAATTGACGCATCGTAAGGCGCAAGCCACACAGAAGAGACGTGGGACGGGGGCGCGTCGCAGTCCGCGTCGTTTGTTCGCAGGCCGCGTCTCCGCCCCGTCTCTTCTGTCTGCTTTGGATCGCGACGCTTCTATACATTTAGTATGAAAACTGACTCAAGGGGCGCTGCGACTGCAACGCGCCCCCGTCCCACGTCTCTCCTATGTGGCTTGCGCTTAATGCAGTGACATGATTCATGCGCCGCTTTTTGACACGTATTTTCCAAGCCGTTTAGAGTGCCAATCGGAACACTAAAAATATCTAGATAAATTGGCATAATGACGCGATTACGAACAAATATTTTAATTGAATTTATGCATAAGTATCAGAAGACAACATTCATATTTTAACTACATTTACTATATGTTTTTGTTTGGTTAACTAAAAATAATATTTTTTTTATTTCAGTACAGTAGTGTCTATTTGTAATATTAAATTATTTTATTTACAGATTCCATTTTATGAAATTGCACATATAAATACAACTATCCTAAAACTAAAACCTGAGATGCTGTCGGGACTTTGAACTGGAAAAACCTGAAAACAAACGACATTTTAAAGCTTTTTGTTGGGATATTTTGTAATTTATCTGGATATAATTTAAATATGTCGGGATAATCCAGACGATTGATAACCATCTGACAATCCTAATGCCGGTGCTAAAAGTTAAAAAAAGTTCACATTAGGTACCTATTATTTAGTTAATTACCAGTGAATGGTGTTAAAAACCAGTTCCTTGCAGACACGTAGCTCCACTTGTTCTAAGCAGAAGGGACTTGAGCATTTGCATTTTAGATTTAATATCGTTTAATGTAGAGACGAGATTTTACATATCGTTCCTGGAGTACCTTCAGTTAATGATAGTCTCTATTCCCGGCACAGTCACTTTATTAATGTTGATTACACTTAATTACGCTTTAAGTTTAATTTGGTACGTGTCCTGTTTTTAATATGGAGTCAGGTGAGCGAGAGTTGCGAATTTTCTCAAGGAATATGAATGTTAACATACCTTTTAAATATTTATCACAAACCGTTTTTTTCTTAATCTATAAGGATATCTTCAATAATATATAAGAAACAATCTAGATTCACTTACAATGCGAGAACTACCTTACGTCACAAGAAAAATCATTAGAATGGGCGCGCCCCGCCGTTAACTGTCAGTTTTAAACACACCAAAAAGGCGGGACGGGCTCGACGCTGATTGGTCGGATTATTTAGTTCGAGAGGTTGGCAACTGGTGGCGCGGCCGTTCTTTGTGACGTTTCGTTTGACAGATGTCATCCCGAAAGCACCACAACGCTCGCAGATGGCGCTAGTTAGAAGTTTGCCAACATGAATTACTAGCGTTTGCTCGCGACTTCGCACGCTAAACTAAAAGTTTTTTTGGGGGTAGGTGCAATAGAGATGGCAGATGTTACGCCTGGGGACTGAAGTCCAATGGATGAAAGTTGGAAGTTGTAATATGTAGCTGAGTTGAGAAACTTCGATAGTGCGATGCCGGATTTAGTAATTAGTTTCTCATTTGATGACTACATGGCGCTAGAAGTAGCTACAATTTTAATAAATTCCCATGGGAATTCCCAAAAATTACATAGAGGTCCAAAGGTAAGGTACATTGACCTCGGTGAACATTCCGAAGGTGCTCCAACAGTTGGGCAACCGCAACAACATCCTGAAGATGTTACTTTATTATAGTGAACGCGTAACGTACTTAACGCCAGCCAGACTCAAGTGGGCAGGGCACATCGTTCATAGAACTGATGGCCAATGGGGCCAAAAGGTTCTTGAATAGCGTCCACGGCCTCCAACAAAATGGAGTTACGACCTGGGTTAGGTTGCAGGAACGCGTTGCATGCGGATGGCGCAGGACACCTGTTTGTTTGGCGAACCTCGGGGGATGCCTATGTACAGACGGTTCCCTAACTTAAGTAAACACTTTTCCATACTAACTGCATAGAAAAGTAGATGCTTTAAATTAGGGAACCGACCCTACAAGTGGACGTCTTTCGGCTGAAATGATGATTATGTTATTTAACAAATACCCGTACAAAGTTTCATATACGAGTATCTAGATTTAACGGTTAAGATTTTGCAATTTCACATGGATTTCGTGAGAATATCATCTTCTTCTTCTATACCTATAAAACAGTACCGTGACTGACTGACTGACTGACTGACAGACAACGCACAGCCTAAACTACTGGGGCTAGAGACTTGAAATTTGGCACACATGTACCTTGAGTATTGTAGAGGTGCACTAAGGAAGGATTTTTCGAAATTCCCACGGGATAGGGAAATATCTAAACTTTCTTTGTTTATTTGTTTGTAGCGGAATCTCTGAAACTATTGAGCCGATTTTAAAAATTCTTTTAGAATTAGAAAGCTACACTATCCTTGATTGACATAAGTTACTTTTGATCCGGGAAAATGCAAAATTCCCACGGGATAGAAATAAATTAACTCAATTTCGGGGCTGATTTTAAAAATTCTTACACATTATGTGAAATGGTTATCCCCGATTGACAAAAGCTACTTTTTATTCGGGAAAATTCAAAATTCCCACGGGATAGAAAAATTTGAAATCAACTTTGGGGCTGATTTTAAAAATTCTTTCACCAATAGTAAGCTACACTATCCTTGATTGACACAGGGTACTTCTTTCCGGGAAAATGCAAAATTCCCACGGGATAGAAATAAATTAACTCAATTTCGGGGCTGATTTTAAAAATTCTTACACATTATATGAAATGACTATCCCCGATTGACAAAGGCTACTTTTTCTTCGGGAAAATTCAAAATTCCCACGGGATAGAAAAAACTGAATTCAACTTCGGGGCTGATTTTGAACATTCTTTCACCAATATTAAGCTACAGAATCCCTCATTGACATAAAGTACTTTTTCCGGGAAAAGGCAAAATCCCCGCGGGATAGAAATAAGTAAATTCAACTTAGGGGCTGATTTTTAAAAAATATTTTACAATTTGAAAGCTACAATATCCCTGATTGACATAGGCTATTTTTCTACGGGAAAATGCAAATTTCCCGCAGGATCGAAATAAGTAAATTCAACTTTGGGGCCGATTTTAAAAAATATTTTACAATTTGAAAGCTACAATAGCCCTGATTGACATAGACTACTTTTCTACGGGAAAATGCAAAATTCCCACGGGATAGAAATAAATGAATTAAACGTGGAAGCTGATTTTTAAAAATATTTCACTAATAATAAAAAGCTACACTGTCTCTGATTTTCAAAATGTTTTGACAGTTATTTCTATCCCGCGGTATGCTGTACTTTGCACTTTCCCGGGATAAAATGTTGTTGTTTCAATCAGGCCTCCTCCCAGAACGAGAACACTAACAACTCTAACGTTATTGTCTTCGCGTACGAAGTCGCGGGCAAAAGCTAGTTATTAATATGAACTGCTAAGGAATGGAATTCGCTTCCGTCGTTTGTATTTGCAAATAAATTCAACCTAGGGCTCTTCAAGGCTAGAGTGAATAGGCTACTGTACCAGTGAGATACGCCCTTGGCCTCATCTGCACTTTTCTCAAGTGAGATAGTGAACAATCATGGGTCAGTTTTAGGAAAAAAAATCGGGATTAAAAGTCGCCTTTGTGTTGTTCCCGACATCCAGCTGCATACCCAAATTCATTCAAATCTGTCAGCCGTTTTAGCGTGAAAGAGTAACAAACACACTCACATACACATGCACGAATGCAGCTTTTTCCACACTGACCCTGTATCTCTATTCTTCCTGTGGTGCCTCTCCAATTACTGAAGGTTGGCTATCAACTCCGAAAATTTATTTTTATCCCTCGCGAGGTGGAACAGCTCAGCAGCACTCGTGACTCCGGTCCACTCTCTTAGTTTCACAAACCGAGACTTTTTTCTTCGGCCAACACCGCGTTTCCCTGCAACTTTGCCCATCAAAATAAGATGCAGTAATTCGTACCTCTCATGACTGAAAACATGTCCGAGGTAGGAGGTAGGCAACTTTCCTGTGTAGTACTTAAGTAGTAGTATATAACCGTAACTTTTCTTGAACACAAAATCTTTTAACCGCTTATCCATCAACCGATCCAAAGCTAACCACAAAAACGATTATCATTCACCGCTCACTTGAGACGTTATTGGGTACAGATTAAAATTACCGTAACTCGATGCTCTATTTCCGGAAATGCCCGACCTCGTTCGGGGCTGTTCGGATTAATTAAAATTCTAGTTAAAGTTTATTATCGCCGAACCGGTGTCGATGGTGATATTGGAACGACACTTAGGAATTAGGAATTGAGCAAATTCGGATATTATACGTCCGAGGCGGCGTTTGTGGTGTCGAGACCAGTTGGGGTACGCTGGTTGTAAAAAGTTCGCTCAATAATTTTGTCGGAATTAGACTGGAACTACCGATTCAAATTGCATTTTAATGAAATCTGTGGAACGGTACGCCCTTGTGGTGTAGAGATTAGAATTATAATAAAAATAATATATATTGTAGTCTATGAAATAGAGTTGATAATATATTTTTTAAATAAATAAATACTAGTCTTTCCTTCTTTCTGGTAAAGGGTTGCCTGGAAGAGATCGCTCTTAAGCGATAAGGCCGCCTATTGCTTACCTTGTATCTTTCTCCCTGTGTACCTGTTTTCTGTATTGCTTACTATTCCTGGTGTACAATAAAGAGTCATTGTATTGTATTGTATTGTATACTAGGGGGACAATCTTACACAAATCGACCTAGTCCCAAACTAAGCAAAGCTTGTACTATGGGTACTAGACGACGATAAACATACTTATATAGATAAATAAATACTTAAATACATAGAAAACATCCATAACTCAGGAACAAATATTCGTGCTCATCACACAAATAAATGCCCTTATCAGGATTTGAACTCAGGACCTCTTGCTTCGTAGGCAGGGTCACTACCAACTAGGCTAAAGCGGTCGTTAACTTTCCAAGGTGGTTATAATCTACTTTTACTACGAGCTCATCACTACCTTTAAAATTTATCATGAGCTTTACGGTGAAGAAAAACATCGCGTAACCTGCACCTGCGTAGTAATTCAATGGTGTGTGTGAAGTTCCCAATCCGCACTGGGCCCGCGTGGGGACTACGGCCCAAGCCCTTTCATTCTGAGAGGAGGCCTGTACCCTGCAGTGGGTCATATATAGGCTGGGATGATGGTGATGACTACGCTCGTTATCTTAATTTGTGGTTAACTACACAATGGCATTGTAGTCTTAAGTAGATGAGCTCAGTTCAAAAAATGTCAACTGTAACTCCCGTTCTTTATCACGCGGGAAATCCACTGAGATAAGAATACTTTGAATAAAATATCCCGTTTATTCGTTTTGCATATATTTACAATACGCATAACCAATTTCAGTTCTACCCGATCACTGAAACTTTTAAAAATAATTAGATAGACTGCATGCAATTTAAGGTTAAGGTTGGATGCGGATGGCACGGGACCGATCTGATTGGCGAGCCTTGGGGGAGGCCTATGTTCAGCAGTGGAAGTCTTTCGGCTGAAATGATGACGCAATTTAAATTTAGGTGTGTGCGTGTAAGTGTGTAGTATGTGTTTGTGTGTGTAGTATGGGTGTGCGTTTGATTGAGAGAATGTGAGTAAGTATTTATTTATTTATTTGGTTCACCAACAATTGTTTACACTAGTAATGGCAATAAATACATTCACTTAGCTTATACGGGCGTCGGGCAAAGTGTAACAATCACTTACAGGTAAACACAGCATGCAATTAAATAGAGAAAAAAAAATATAAATATAGTTATTAACTGTGACTAGCTTACAAGTTTAGTTCTCATCACTTTTTCACTAAATCAAGCTTATATGAGGTTAACTACACTTACTAGGCTCCTACGTACACCTATTTTAAATTTACGTATCGAATCAAAGTGTATATCCGTATTGTGGCTACAACTATTCAAAGTCTTGCACAATCTCGGGATGGGTGAATTGCTGCCGAGGACTGTGCGCCTGAGCGGAGCACAGAGCGGTGTGATAGGCTTGCGGGGCATTCGGGATGGAGCCCGGAATGACACAAGGGATAATAGCTGTGGACAATCTATGTCGTTTCGCAAAACCTTGTACAGAAACACCGCGTCCGCAATATTTCTACGCAAAGCTAGCGACTCCAACCCATAGTGCTGCAACCTTTGCTTATAAGAAGTTACTTTTCTTGCATTACCCTCCGAAAAAGTTAAGTATAATTAAGTAAAGCCTATAAATTTAAAAAGGGAACCATAATGTACCAACATAACTTCGAAATTCACTGAAAAAAGCCTTAATTCCTATGAGGGGCTAAAATAGAATTCAACCTCATAATAGTCATTTCTCATACCTCACCTACACACCTCTTTACCGTTTCCTCCTCAGAAACCACTCAAACGAATTACATTACAAATAAAACGTAACAACGCTCATTGGCGTCAATTCTCGCTTGGCCCATTCCCGGTTAGGGACAAATTGGATGCATTTGCGGCGTCCACGAAGCAGTAACGCTGGCCTGGGGGAGTCGTTGCGACGTGACATCACGCGTGCTCCTGATTAACAGTGTATACATGAATAGCTGACAACGTTGGTGATTAAAATGTGTCAGGTAATAGGAAAAGGAAGCTGGAGATCAAAATCAAGAGTAGAGTTTGAGTGGACGTCTACTGAACGGATCGCTCCCAGCTAGTATGGTCGGTCAAATGTACTAAATTAAAATCAAAACATTCATTCTGTTAGTAAATAAGCCATATATGTAGCCATATATGTAGTATTTTGTAGTGGTAGAGCCATGTTGTAGCTAGCCGCTGCATCACGAATGGGCCGGCTCGTCCGGGACAGTACCACCCTCTCACAGAACACCGGCGTGAAGCAGCAGTAATCCTGCTTGCGTTTCGTACGGTCAGTGAGAGTGCCGGGGGCCCAATACCTCACCCCTTCCCTCTCTCCCTTCCCCTATTCCCTCTCCTTTAGGGCCGACAACGCACTGGCATCGTGTAAAGCGCTGCGGGTGTCTATGGACAGTGGTGTTCATTTAACATCAGGTGACCCACTAGTTCGTTTGTCTGACCTAACTAACATACAAAAAAAAAAAAAAAAAAAGCCGCATTTGCTACATGACTATTTTGTTACACCACCGGCGCTTTTAGAAACACAATCATTGTCAAGAAGACATACAGAAAAATATAGGGAAATATATATACTCATTTATTTATTTATTACACACTTTTTACACAAACTCATTTGTGCTGATTCCGGTCCAACGAGTTTGATGCACATATGAAGAGTTTGACTGGAAATCAGCGCTGTAGTGGGCACCTACTGCAGCTTAATGCTGAGTCAATTTTCATGGTTAACGACGTTTTTTTTTAATTATTATTATCATCGTTTTTTTCTGCATTAGTCAGTGTATTTTCTCTTTTTTTGATGTCGAATAAAATTATTTCTAGTTATGTCTATACCTACACACTTTGATCAATTATAACTGAAGATACACATTGCCGAACAAAATCCCCTTCAAAAAATGTCCGAACTTTTTTATTTGTTTGCATAACAATTAAAATCATCACCTACACAGAAATTTGAACCTAGTCTTTACTTCATTACAGTCGAATTTCGGTTGACACTTGACAGCTGAACTTGACAATTTCACGCAACGTACTGAGAAAAAAGAAGGCCACTTTTATCAAAGTGGCGCTCATTTGGCTCGGACATTTTCGGGCGCGCGACTGTGGATCTACAGTTATAATTGATCAAAGCCTACACATGAAAAACGAAGTGATTCTAAGGTTCTATGCGTTTTGATCATGATTTTTTATGTATAAGTTCGTTCTTGTGCTGAGTGATCATTTCGTGAAAATTTGATACTATTTCTTTCTAATTGCTATTTGTTGTAACTCTTAGACAGACTTGGACGCATCAGAGTGACTATTATAGTCTACGCCAATCCAAAGTTAAAGGCGTCAAAATGTATGAAGCTGACATCGATAACCTCAGTTGAGGATTTAATTTTTTAACTCTAGACTAGATTCGTGAATAGATGTTTCTTTCTTCTATGCAACATAATTCTATAAATACGTGCTTACTCATGGTTGGTAAATTCTGGCTTAATAATGGAAACAATTTTATTGTTCAAGTCAAACTTTTAAGCTTAAGGTGCGTTTCTTGTTCGCCGACAAGTTTCCTTTTACCCGCTAACTTGTTTACTATACTTAGTTAACTTTTCACTTCCCTTAGACCAGGCGAACCGATTTTTCAAGAACTCCACAAATACCTTGTTTCGTTGGGTACTTAATTCGTTTGAAACTTGTTAATTTAGAATTTTGTATCCACGAGTTGTTAATTTGTTTTTACGTAGAATTCTCTTGAATAATTCGTCAATCTTTTAGCTGTTACAAGATTTAGGTTTTAAAATAGTCTTGTAAAGTTTTGTGCTTCAGAAAAACTTGGCTTGTAATTAAATCAATTTCACGTACCTACTGACGTAATTGGTGAAGGTCGCAGGAGTCCGTAGAAGGCGGGTGGCGTTCTTTATGAAGACTTATGAAAGTATGTCCATCAGTAGACGTCTTACGACGATGATGATAAACGTACTTAGTGCCGGTAACACTCACAATATTTATCCAACGACACCCGACACTACGGCATATCCCAACTTGTCACGTAGGAGGTTTTTTTGTCGACGACATCTTAATACCCATGCCAAATTACAACCTTCTACTACTAAGAGTCTCTGATCTGATCTATATAGATGGACAGACAGATGATCAGACTTACACGTCCAAACTACGAAGGTTCCTTTTTGCAATTCCGCCCCGTAACCCTAAAACTTAACTCCAGACCGATCCACAGAAACCTTTAAACTATCCCATTTAGAATCTTCACTTTCCAAATTCCGTCGTGTATCACCAAGACAAATTCCTTTATCTACCGAAACCTATTTTAGAGTGATGTTAAATTGCCTACTTAGAACTATATATATCCCTCAGGCATCGCCGTGCGTCGGTTGTGATGTAGGGACCTATTCCGACTGCCGATCGGCTCATCTGTCAGCCATGCTACATTACGCGACTGAATATACACGGTTTAGATTTAAATTTTGGTTAGATGCGACGCTGGTCTCCTTCTTCTTTGGAAGACTTCAACTGTTGAACAAAGAACTCCTCTTTGGATCGCCACAATGAACGACCAGAGGCCGTATCGTCTAACGCTTCTGACGCTTGCCTTCGCTTTCACCGTCTCTTTCTGTCATCATCTTATACCGTTTGACATAAAGAAATAGCGGTTGCGAAGGCAAGCGTCAGAAACGTTAGACAATAAGCCTGCTGCAGGGTAATTGTGTAACTTTTTTAACACTTGGCATCGAATTGAAATGACAGTTTTTGAGAGAGAGAGAGAGAGAGAGAGAGAGAGAGAGAGAGAGAGAGAGAGATGTTTATTTACACATATTCGATACAAACACAGAAAAAAAAATACATTTGACAGGAAATTTACAAATTAAAAAAAATATATCGAATAGTATAAATTGGGCCCCACTCAGCATAATGTTGTGGCAAGCCACAACGCTGTTTTTCAGTGGGACCCATTTAAAAACTAAACACAAAAACATACACACTGTGACGACACGAACGCCAGCGAATAGTTCGCAACAAAAACCAAATTAGAAGCTGGAAGTAAATATGTATGGCTACACTTGATCGGCTTAATCGCATTTGAACCTTTAAACCGTAACAAATTAAGCCAAGATTTGTTATGGCTATTGCAGTGAATCATCAACAATTTCAATAATACTGATACTGTAATGCATCACATAACCTTCGAATAAAAATAAAAAAACTTAAAAACAATAAAACATTCTTTTGACCTAAAGTTGGGTGGGAACACAGCCCGGCCTTGTGAAAACACGTAAGTTGTAAAAAAAAAGAAAAGAAAAAATGAACTACCGCCGTTTGCTTGAAAAAAAAAATACATATTAACAGAAACAAACGAACAAACAAAGAGTCAATCTGCCAGTCTCAGATGCACCTAATTTACTTGTCACCCATGAGTGCTAGCCCAGCCTGAAGTTTTGTTGGAGCGAGGTAAGTACAAACATATTGTAACTAGGATGCACTTAGTGCGAGAAAGTGTCTAGTGTGTTTTGTATGGCTTTGACAGCTGGTTGTTTCCGATACCAATTGTCAGCCATACAAGAACTGTCAAAATGAACGCGATGGCGATTGCGAGGGAGTTAGACATACGGCCTCTGGTCGTCAAGTCACTCCATTTTATTGGAGGCCTACCTACACTGCGTCTTCCGGTCCGTGGGCGCCATCCGAGAACCTTTTGGCCCCATATAGGACATCAGTTTTACGTTTATGAGTAGGTACACACTTACGAGTGTCGCATGTTAAATAAAAGGATGAATATGTTATACGTTTTATATGTATATATATTATACTTTTAATTCAACTTATAATGTCAATGATTTGCAATGCATCGTCCCGGGGCTAAATTCAGGAACGGTCCAACACGGTTTGCGAGCGGTAATTCAATCGTTTGCGAGAAGATAGAGATGAACTGCTATTCAGGAATGCCAAAAATCACTGGTTTGCGATAGGTTTGGGCTGAGATTGGGATGAGCCTTGTTTATTTATTTATTCATTTATTTATTTACCAAGCGAATTAATAGGAAAATAAGGCTCATCCCAAGCTCAGACCATTCTTATCCTCTCGCAAACGATTGAATTGGGGATGTCTATTTTTTTGCAATGTATAGTAAATCGAAAACCATTTCGAGATAAATGCATTTTAACTCGTTTTCTGTAGTTATTTAATTTTAATATTATGTAATGAATTTATTATATAACAAATAAGCAATGACCTTCATTTGACATTGGTGTAAATTGCGTGACCGGTTCAAGTCGTACTTTATTCTATGTGGTTAGAATTCTTCACAATTTACGCGTGGATTATACTACGGAGTTTGATTTGGACCCGCTGTCTGACATCTAGCACTTTGACAGTGCCAGTAAAGTGACACAGTGTATAGTGTAGCACTACGCAAAAAATAATTAAAGGGGCTGCCTTATCGTACGCATTTAGATAGATTTAGAAATTTGGCATTGTGGGAGCCCTCAATTATAATCTGACGTCATCAACTAAAATAGTTTCAATAATTAATTTTGAAAAAAGTAGAGAACTAAATGACAAAATATTGAAATTAGTTCCTTATAATTGACTTTTCTATACAAAAAAAATATAAAAACCACTGGTAATTTTTTTTAGACATTCCCAATTACCGCTCGCAAACCATGTTGGGCCGTTCCTGAATTTAGCCCCCGTTTCCAAGTAACCTTAAGCTTATATCATGTGAGCTACAAACGAGTTATTAAATGCTACAGAAATTTCTTGGAAAATAATATCCGTCCGTACTCTAAAGGATTAATCCTACGAAGAATATCAGCTTGAATTTCTTGGAAAATCTTTTCAAACTGACGCTGATAATTTAATATGGTTAATCCTACTAAATTAATATAGTATAAGGGAAAATTTTAGAGTGTGTGAGTGAGTGCGTGCGTGCGTGCTGGTGGGCGTGAATTTGTGTGGGCGTGTGTGCGAGCGTTCATGTGTGTGCGTGTTTGTTCTGTGAATTCAGTATGTAGATGATTCTCGTCTCGGAAAGCGCACTATAAGTACTACTTTTTATTCCGGAATTTTCTCGTACCGTGATGTATGCATGTGTTTGCTACTGAGATAGCGAATTACGTATCTTATTAAAAACCTCGATATTGGCAAAATCTAAAATATCAACAAAGCTGTATTTATAATAAGTTTTTGAATACCTACCTTGTAAAGTTTGTTTCTGGGGGTTAAATCTATTTCCCAAAACCCCACTTCTACTAATAATAATCAGATCGACTTGAAATTTGGTACGGAACTACATAGTCCAGATGACAATGTCATAATTCGCATCTGAGTTGAGTTGAACACCTTAACGCCGATAATCAAAATTTGTATGAAAGTTTTCCATTGTAACACAATTGGCTAAGTAAAGTTTTTTGAAGAGGTGCTAATTATATTTTTTTTCGACAGTGGTCGACTTCAACACTAAGAAACTGCAGGTGTTTTATTTTTATCTCCTTTTATTTATTGGAAATATTTTTTTAAGTGTTCGAGATGACATTTGTGAGATTTTACGGCTGACAAGCGGTTCGTGCTCAGTACTAAGAAGAAATAGAAAAAAAAACGAAGTCAACTGTCGCTTCGGTCAATGTCAAATGAAATATAACCGTTTGCGTTTCGTTTACTTTGCGTTGTCCAAGAAGCAGTTCCAAAATAGTGATCGAAAGTACCTATTCAATCGTGATCCAATTAACGTGCATAGGTCGTGGAGAAATGCGGTAAAATTGAAAGTCCGGATTTTATGCGGAGGTCGATAAAAATAGTCCAAAAATCACACTGAGCACACCAAAACGCAAAGCAAACGAAACGCAAACGATTTGACATTGACAGAACTGACAGTTGACTTCGTTTTTTTTCTATTTCTTCTTAGTACTGAGCACGAACCGCTTGTCAGCCGTAAAATCTCACAAATGTCATCTCGAACACTTAAAAAAATATTTCCAGTTAACAACAGGCGATAAAAATAAAACAGCTGCAGTTTCTCGATCTCCAGAACGCCGACTGTCGAATAAAAATATAATTAGCACCACTTCAAAAAACTTTACTTAGCCAATTGCATGCCCAATATTTGTCGCAACGGAACTTTTTTCCAGTCAGTAGTAGTAATTGTAGTTTTGTACGATTGACAACCATTCAACGTGGTCCAACTTGGTCTCCACCCATCTACGAATCGAAGCGAATCTATTTCAATTGTAAGTACTTACGCTAAGGTATTCGCAGTCACAGCACGAGTCATTGCCGATAGCAATCTTCATTCTCATACTTCAATTTAGTTTTAGATAGATCCGTTACATTACGCGTTTAACTTAACTTGCAAGAAATTTTGTGTGTTGCACCAAATTACTATAATCATCATCATCTTAATAATAATATACTGTAGACACTGGCCACCGAGACCGTGCCGCTGTTTCGTTAATTTAAATTTGTGTATTCTAGAATTATTTATTTCTAGAAGAGGGGTGTAAGGGGGAACCCAGAATCTCAATCTCCAAATGTTTCCTCACCTGCCCGTGGTGCACCCTGCTAGCAACTGACGGGGCTCTGGCGACCGACAGATTGTGGGATAACCATCCAAAAGCAACTAGGCAAAGTTAAGTAGGCCAGCAACGGGCAGCAGCGTTGCTGGTGCGAGTGGCCTAGTTCTGCGATCACCAACCCGCTTGCCCTGCGTGGTGATTATGGGCAAAACCTTTTATGGCAGCACAACCATTACCCCGGCCCCCACTTCTCGGCAGCCCTACTATTCCTGGTTACGGTAGCGGCCATGGTAACGGTTGGTGGAGCAGACGAGTCCTCGAATGGAGACCACGGACGGGGAAACGTAGTGTAGGGCGTCCTGAGGCACGGTGAACGGATGACCTTAAGAGGGTCGCTGGCGGCGGATGGATACGAGGGGCCGAAGACAGAGTGTTGTGGCGCGCCATGGAAGAGGCCTATCTCCAGCAGTGGACTGCGATAGGCTGATGATGATGATGATGATGATGATTCTAGAATTTCAATCAAGAAACGAACAGCGGGCAGCGGACGGTCTAGGGAGCCATTCTTCGATAAGCTGTGACAATGTGTGGTTGTAATTTGCAGTGATCATCATCATCATCATCATCATCCCAGCCTATATACGCCCCACTGCAGGGCACAGGCCTCCTCTCAGAATTTATAGTGATGCCTATAATTAAATACGAATTCCAAAAGTCTATCGTTTAATTCAGTTAGGGAACAGTTTTATAGTGAATCCATCGAGAAGTATGTAGTTAAAGTTAGTTTTTTTTCAGTTACGCCTCTCAGTTACGCCCCATCACAATACTTCCCACTGCGAGGCGCTAACCTCCCGATAATGAAAGGGCTTGGGAGGTTAGTGCAGTGCAGTGCAGTTTGATAACTGCACACACATCATTGATTTTTTCGCAGGTTTGTGCAGGTTTTCTACACCGTAAAGCTCATGGTAAATGTCAAATTTAATTTTGCACATCAATTCAAAAAATCTAAGAGGTGCGAGCTTGGACTCAAACCCACGATGATTGAGAGGCCAGAGGTCGTACGTACCACAAGGCTACTAAGTACAACTTACTGTAATTATAAACAGTGAGAATGATGGCGTCAAATCTCCGTAAAACTTTTCATGCTTTGTGAATGTGGTTGGAATATTTTGGTATGTAATCCTAAACACTACTAAGTAAATAACAATACCTTTTTACGTCTGTAACTAGTTTTTTGGTTGGGATATTTTGGTACATTATCTTAAAAACTGCTATGTAAGAAGTGGTGTTGACTTTACGTCTGTAATAGTTTTACGGTCAGGATATTTTGGTGCGGAATCCAAAAAAACTAGTATGTAAGGAAGTGGCAATGGCTTTCCGTCTGTAACTGAAGACTGAAGGAATGGGTTCTGGTCGGATTCGGCTGAGACACGATAGGGGCGTGGCCGCAGGTGATGTTCCCGCATCCATACTTTAGTAGCCAATTACTCGGGCGAACATGGCCTAACATGTTCCCGCCTTAATGCCTCGTCTTACGGGTTTAGCGCAGTGTCACTGCTGACTAGTGGGAGCAGTATCCGAAATTATGCTTTTGTTAGAGAGAGACAGAGAGAGATAGACGTTTATTTACACATTAGCCTTAGAGCCTTATCATACTGGCTATTTGCGAACTTATTAGAAGCGGAGCGTATGTCAGCTAACGTCTACTCACGTTCCCCAACTTAGAGGTTTTCCCCCCAAATTTAGAGGGTAAATAAGAGGGATGGGATTTTTTCAGGGGTATTTTTGCCTTCTTATAATAATAATAATAATAAATCATGGGGCGATTGACACCAATTGAATAATTGATAAATACATACTTAAATACATAATAAACTTCCAAGACTCGAGCACAAGCATTCGTATTTGTCACACAAACAACGTTTAAATAAATACCAGCACCGAACGTAACGAAATAATTTTGGCGAATAAGTAAATGAGTCCAAGGAAGACCGAAACGAAAAACGAATAATACGTATTAGAGATAGACAAGTTGCAGAATTTGACCAAAAAAGATGGTGACGGATAGCGAACAAGACAAAGACGAATACAGAAAGAGACGAAATAAGAATTAAACGAAAAACGAATGAGGCGAGATAATAGGATACCGTTATTCGTTAGCAGATGACCCTCCTGTGGACATGGCAAAAGTTAAGTGTCTAAGCTAAAAAAACTTAGTCAAGTCTACATCAGCGTATGGGAATCTAGGCCTAGATTTGATTAAATCTCAAGTTTGCTGACTCGGAGGCAGCTAATTTTATACCCACAGGAGAGACTTTTGTTTATTTCTCACGTTCTTTATTACATTCATCTACGCTAGACTAGATCTCATTTAATTTTCTCCGCTCAAATTTCCAGAGCATAATCCCGATAAACAGCCAGAACCATGCATATTTGTGCTTTACGCATTTCAGTTTAAGTGTTGGAATAGAACAACTTTTCTGGCAAGTGGTGGCGGATGTGGTAGCGCTAGCAAATAACGTGGCGCACGCGGAACGGTTTTGCGGTAGGGCACGCCACGTTTTTAGTTATAAACTGACTGAATCATATACGCTGATACCCCCGCCGACGGACCGCGCGCGCAAATCGCACCGCGCTGCTAGTGTGTGTCAGCGTATATACATATATATTTTTTTTTACATAAAACTGACCCGTGATTGACTACTATTTCACCTGATGAAAAGTGTAGATGAGGCCAAAGGTGTACCTCACTGGTTCAGTAACAGCCTATTCACTCTAGCCTTGAAGAGACCCAGGTTGTATTTATCAGGAAATACAGACGACGGGAGCGAATTCCATTCTTATGATTTGTATATGATTCAGTATTATACAACGCGTTGGGCCCGCTCCGTTAGCGTCATGCGCTCGCCCCGCGCTGCAGTCTGTGGTGGCCACCAAAGGCCTAAAGAGCGTTTTCGCACTATCTCCGATCTGAATCCGTGAAAATACTGTCCGGAGTACTCGTAGAAAAATATTTTCGTTAGTTTTAAGTTAATCTAATGATCCCATTTTTTCTAGAAGCGTTCTTAATTATTACTCTTGATCCAAATGGTGCGGTTAGTGTACGACCCCGTATTCGGCAACCCTGAATGCACGACAATAATGCATGGTCTGATAATTCATATCCTTATACACGGAAATTTCATAAGGGTTTCAATTATCAGGTCGTATATGACTCTAATTTGGGTCATATTTTAACCGCACCCTATCCAAAAACACTACTCACTGTATCACTCCTGACCACGCGAATAGAATACATGTATAAAACTCAATTTAAATTTGCGAAGAAAATTATGCAACTTACATTGCGAGGCCGTGAAGCGCAGCGGTCAATCGTCAATCGACCGCCGCAAAGTAAGTAATTGCATAGTTTTACTTACAGGTTTAAACCAAGCGTTAGATTTGTAACTTTTGTATCCAACCTCACAAGCCTATAGTACCGGGAAAAACGCGACGTTTTTAAAACAACACCGTCCCGTATATTTTGACGAACAGACGCCAATTCGCAGCAAATGCATTCTCGCCGTAAACAGAAAATAGCACCGGAATTCAGATTCGCAGCTATATTGGAACATTAAATTTACGCATGAACGTTATTGCTGTTTTTGCAATCCCGTACGCTTATTGTCTAACGTGAGAGCGCTTGCTATTGCATTCACTATTTCTCTGTCAAACGGTATAAGATGGTGACAGAGAGAGATGGTGAATGCGACGGCATAGCATAGACTTCAGAGGAGAGCCGTGGTCGCATGCCACCATAAGGGTGCCTTGCCACCAGAGATGTGCTATGCAGCTATAATGCGAAGATGTGAAAGCTACGCTACGAAACTGTGTAACCGTTTCCACCAATGCTAAGCTATGTAGCTGTGCGAGGAAGATGCGCTATGTAGATGAGCAGCTGCGAGGCAGCTGTGAGTAGAAGATGCGCTGCTCGAACTATGCGATGTATCGACAGGGGCGCGCGGAGCGGCAGCGCGGTGAGGGGGACATTGCTACACGACTTGCGACCATCCATAGCACGCATCGCATCCATAACACGCATCCAGGGCACGCTTCTTTCCATTTAAAAATCATAGCTTAGTTGAACACGTCTCCACCAGTGCTATGCTATGTGGACCAATGAACATGATTGGTGGATATCAGACACATCCATAGCAACGTAGCGTAGCACATCTCTGGTGAAAAGGCACCCTAAAATGAATTGTTAGGTAAGTAACTCTTAAGGCAAGGTGGCATGCAACCACAGCTCTCCTCTGAAGTCTGTATAAGAAGTTCGGACAAGAATATTTTCTTGCTTGATTAAATCAGGCGTTACTTTGCGGAGATTTATATTTTGTGGTCGCGGAGGAGCAAATTCATTGTGTACAGTTCTTGCACATTTTCTTATTTCATACTTTTTAGAACGTCTTTTATCCGTGGTCGAGTTTAAGTCTTTTAAACTATTTTTTGACGTGACAACGTCTAATAAATCGATGAACGCCGGCTGCACGCACGAAAAAGGATGACGCAATGTAACGTACATATATATAGCTATCCATGCCGTAATCGGCAACGGCGACCCTAGCTACTTAATTGCGAGAAACGTACATGTAAACGTACATGTTCCTTACATAATGTCCCGCACAAGAGAGAGCAGTGAAGGCCAGGATGTACAAGAGGGCAACGCGCGATGTACAATCTTAGTACTAGCGCTCGGGTAATTTTTAATTGTGGGGTTAAAGGGGGATGAAAATTTCATTGATTTTGCCGTAGGATGCACCGTCCTCAAGATATTTGACAAAACACCGGTTCTCGTCCGATCACCGAGGTTAAGCAACGTCGGGCGCGGTCAGTACTTGGATCGGTGACCGCCTGGATTCATTTTTGTTTTTTGTATGTTTTGTTATGACGTTGTCTGTCACGTTAAACCGACTTTACAGACAACCGGTTTTTCTTGTAGGTCTAGGTTATCAGCATTCAAGTGTGAAGGATTAAATCGATACATTTTCGCTCTTGATCGTACACTTTTTAAGCAAAAAAATTTAATTCAATTTAATTGTGTTTTGTTTTGCAAGGCTTCCTAACAAGACGAATTAATCAATTTTGTAGTTATGATGGCTCGGACAGTGCGGTCTAGTAGATTGATGGACTCCGGGGATAGTTGCACGACCACTTGGGCAAACTTGTTTAATTAAAGGGCCCCAAGGCCTTTGGATGCGATATAGATTATATAGTTTATTTTCTTGTTCCGTAAGTTTAATAGGTACATTTGGAAACATAACTCGTTTATCCTAAGGTTCATCTCTTTTCGACTCTATGTTAACGAGTTAAGGTCGAAAAGTGACGAACCTTTTCTTACCCCGACTATACAAACCATACGTCCAGTTGCATTGCTTCCACTTACTTGATTTCAACGCGATTTTTTGAGGATAGTTAGTTATGGCCACATCAGACCCGCAAGTTACAAGATGGAGAGGATCTATAATACCGAAAATAATGAGCGCAAAAATTTGTTCAGATAATATCATCATCATTCCCACTGCAGGGCACAGACCTCCTTTCAGAATGAGAGAGTTTGAGCCGTAGTTCCCACGCGGGCCCAGTGTGGGTTGGGAACTTCACACACACTATTGAATTTCTTCGCAGGTTTATGCCAGGTTTCCTCACGATGTTTTCCTTCACCGTAAAGCTCATGGTAAATTACAAATGTAATTTTGCATATAAATTCCGAAAAACTCAGAGGCGCGAGCCCGGACTCGAACCCACGACCCTCTGATTGAGAGACCAAAGGTCAAACCACTAGGCCACCACGGCTTTTAATTAAAATTTTCAAATAAAATAATTCATTAGAAGTAATTAAAATAATGATGGAGCGACGACCTGGTGAAGATGGCGGGAACGCATCGGATGTGGATGGCGCAGGGCTGTTTGGCGAGGGAGGCCTTTGCTCAGCAGGGACGTCTTACGGCTGAAAGGATGATGAATTAAAATAATAGGTATTAATAATAACGATAATTTTTCAAACCTAGCTTTATACCGCTGCTTCGCTCGTATTTATTTAACTAAGGGGAGGCCACACGAGCGTAATTTTGTGAGTTGTGAGCGGCAGAATTTCGGTTGCGCCATACATTGTGTCACGTGATGGCGCGCATATTGTATGGCGCGGACCGAAATTCTGCCGCTCACGACTCACAAAATTACGCTCGTGTGGCCTCACCCATACTAATGTCTATTGAAAAAGGTATCTTTGTAGATTTTATTCCACGTTCGGTTAAATTCTAAATTCAATATGTCAGCAATAGATAAAAACTTACCTCATCTAAAACGACTCCAACCCACCTTATTTCACGGTTCAGCTTTTCATGGCTCCTTGAACTTAAATACAAAGGAAATCCGCTCGCTGCTATAAAAATACCATCTGCTCTATAGAAATCAGTTTCATGGTCAACCCAACTACACAAAGCTTTGTAGGCGTAGCATGGAACCCGTCGCTTTGTGCTCTGACGAGGTACGTAATGGGTATCATGCAAGGGCAGCCAATTTTACCGTAGTTATTCTATTTTAATACTTAGATAGGGTTCCCTACCTCAAAGGAAGAAGGCCCCACAGGAGCTCTCATAGGATCGCTTCATTATCTGTCTATCCTGCCTATCAAGACACTTTTAAAAGCTTTTTATTAACTTGCAATGTATGAAAGTATGTATGTACGGGTCAAATCTAGGAAGTTGAATTTGACCCACTTCCAGTGGTTGGATTTACTTGAAATTTGGCATAATTATGAAGGTTGGATGACAATGCAAGTACAGTCAACGGAAAAGCTTGCATTAAAAATGAATTTTTATCAAACACTTATTTCACAAGAATGCGTGAAGACATCAAGTTGAAAATAATATGCTTTGGTTTACGATCGTACGCACAGACAGACAACAAAGTCGTAATATAAAATCCCACATAATTATCGACCTGCTCACAAAACTTTACGTGAATTAGTTTGAAAATGCGACCTCTAAAGAATGGACAGCTGGACATACGAATATACGTAAGCATTTTTGCCCAAGCTGAAACGAAGACGTTTTGCTCGCGCTTAGCGCTTGCTCGATCAACTAAAACAATCAACAAATAAAACCGGCCAAGTGCGAGTCAGACTCGCGCACGAAGGGTTCCGTACCATTATCTATAAAAACGGCAAAAAAATCACGTTTGTTTTATGGGAGCCCCCCTTAAATATATATTACATTTAATCAAAAATATCCTTTCTCTTGCTAGCTATAAGTACTAACATAGTTCTAAGGAAAACAGTACTAAAATACGGATCATGTTGTCTGAATAAATAAATTTATTATTTTTTTTTTATTACTGCATTTTAGTTAAGTATTGATAAATTATGACTAAAAACCATTATTACTTTAAGATATATGCCTTACAATGTTTCTGAATAATCAACGATATTCCGTTAAATATTATTGATATCAATATTATGACTTTTTCAAGTTACGATTATTAGGATTATGGATCGTTGCAGTTAGAACTATTAAGCGATAATGCTTTAAAAAAATTATGACCATCGTAATTTATGAGTAAGAATATTGTTATGAACATCAATTTCTGACTTTCAAAATTCGGATAAAAAAGATTGTGGGAGAAATGGGGATCCCGTTTTTCGAACCTTGGGGGAGGTCTACGTTCAGCAGTGGACGTCTTTCGGCTGAAACGGTGACGATGATATCACACCAATAAAATTGTTAAATTTCAATAACTAATAATATTCCAAAGCATTAAACAAGTTACGAACGCCGATCCGATTAAAACTAATGCCACCCTTAATTTCAATGATACTTTAATAAATGCCTGTAAAGGGTACAGTTTGACCTATATTATTATTCATGAGGATTTAACCCTCAAAATCGGTCCGTTTTGTACTAATTCCAGCCATTCCGGACCCACAAAACTTGCTACGAAACTATGAACTGGCTGTCAGGCGGCCGCTGCTGCAGCATCGTAAGTTTATGATTGATGTGCTTAAAGTTGGAGGTTTAAAGCATCTTCTTCCTGCAAAATATGCCTGCTCATTGCAGTGCGAATAAGACCTAAATAGGCGAAAAACTTAAGAACTTATTGTATGTAGTAGTAAAGTGTCCATATATACAAATTGACTTTCCAAATTAGAAAAATGACTTAAGCTTCATATCAATTTTGTGCACTACTACATACAACAGGTCATCTTCTTAAGTTTTTCACCTTTACTTCGTTTTTTTTTTAGCATTAGAAAGAAGGTACCTAAGCGATCTTGACGTGAACACTTTTGAAAAATAAATCACAGCCAATGTGTAACGATTGGAAAGGAATTATGTTCATTTACACTCTTTTGGTTTTATAAGTAATAGTTACTATTTATTTAAAGCGTTTTTCAATAAAAAAAAACTCGTCAAGTTTGTTTACCTTATTTCCAATACTAAAAAAAAGAAGTATATGTATGTATATAGTCGGCCAAGACATTCCTTTACCTAAGGTTCAATGTCAGTTGCGTGGCTTCTTTGATCAATTATAACTGTAGATCCACAGTCGCGCGCCCGAAAATGTCCGAACCAAATGAGCGCCACTTTGGTAAAAGTGGCCTTCTTTTTTCTCAGAACGTTGCGTGAAATTGTCAAGTTTAGCTGTCAAGTGGAGTTTTGCCGCTACCGAAATTCGACTGTAATGAAGTAAAGACTAGGTTCAAATTTCTGTGTAGGTGATGATTTTATTTGTTACGCAACCAAATAAAAAAGTTCGGACATTCTTTGAAGGGGATTTTGTTCGGCAATGTGTATCTACAGTTATAATTGATCAAAGCGTGGCTTAAACATCAAAGACTAATTTCACTTACATATCAATGAGTTCCGTAGTTCCGTACCCAAAAGGTAAAAATGGGACCCTATTACTGAGACTTGGCTGTCCGTCCGTCTGTCCGTCTGTCACCAGGCTGTATCTCACGAACCGTGATAGGTAGCTAGACAGTTGAAATTTTCACAGATGATATATTTCGGTTGCCGCTATAACAACAAATACTAAAAAACAGAATAAAATAAATATTTAAGGGGGCTCCCATACAACAAACGTGATTTTTTTTTCCTCGATATTGATAACGGCAACAGGGAATATTTAGTTATATATTCACTTTAAAAATAAATAATTAAATTAAAATAAAACAAATATTTAAGCGGGCTCCCAAACAGTAAACGTAATTTTTTTGCCGTTTTTATAGATAACTAGCGGACCCCACAGACGTCCTGCATGAACCTAGATACCGACTGCAGCGCCATCTGCCGGGCTGATTTGTGAATCTAAACCATCCAGGGCGCCACCCAAACGCATACAAAAAATTCATTCAAATCGGTCTAGCCGTTTAGGAGGACTTCAGTGACATACACACGTACAGTAGAATTATATATTATACAAAGATGGTACGGAACCCTTTATGCGCGATTCTGACTCGCACTTGGCTGGTTTTTAATTTATAGTTATGGTTATTTTTTCCGCTAGATATGTTGGTTAACCCCTGTTCTTCTAACAGATTCCGGATGCTTGTTTCGAAACAGTTTTTTTACCGAGTCTTATTCCCTCCTGGATTTCATAAGCATTTTATCAGTTTCCACAGCTTTATTGAGCGCTATTTGGACGTTGTAAAAACCGTCTAAGTTACCGCCCATTTCCTCTAGTTGATAGAAATGAAATCCTTTCGTGCTCAGAATCGCTAATAGGGCGTTCCCGGAACCTCTGGCACTCACTGAAGAGCAAACAGTGGATGTAGTAAAAAACCGGTGAAGAGCGAATCGGATCCGGAAATATATAAAAATCTCGTGTCACGGTGTTTGTTATCGTACTCCTCCGAGACGGCATGACCGATTTTTTATGAAACTTTTCGGTAGGTCTGAGAATAGGTCGTAGGCTACTATTCTTCGCGGACGGAGTCGCAGGCAATAGCTAGTAAACAATAAAAACCAATCAAGCTTAGGTAAATTCTGGGGCCCTAGTGAATTATTTTTGGGTCCCAGAATTTGTCTTAGGTAAAAAAAAAAACTTTGTACCTAATTTATCTGTCAGGGATAACTGGACCTAGTCGGTTTGAATTTTATGGATGCGCGAGTCCGACTCGCACTTGGTCGGTTTTACGATGTCATCATCAATCCCAGCCTATATACGTCCCACTGCAGGGCACAGGCCTCCTCTCAGAATGAGAGGGCTTGGACCGTAGTTCCCACGCGGGCCCAATGCGGATTGGAAACTTCACATACACCATTGAATATCTTCTCTGGTGTATGCAGGTTTCCTCATGATGTTTTCCTTCACCGTAAAGCCTATTTTTAAATCAATGTAACTATTTTTATATGGACGATCGCAATTAATTTTAACACGAGTGACCACACAACGGCAAATTTAACGTTGTTGTCCCGAATTGGACCAACAACGCGTGAAAACAAATAATTTTAACATGTTCCCGTGATTATTTATTCGCTCATCGGTATTTATGTACTCGCTAATGAATTGTTTGTATTGTAATAACTAATTGGTGAGTGCTGACTTGCTGTCATATAATTTTAGTTTTGTGACTGGTTTTTCAGATACAAGATTATTGCTTGTCTAATTTAAAATGACGCGCTGTAAAATTGGTAAGCTCTGGGAAAAATAAAATATCGGATTATTGGAACCGACCGTCGCCGTCGGTGGTAGCGGAAAAGAGGGTTTATTTCTATAAAAACTTGCCTTAAATACTAAATGACAGCGCCCTCTCTGGGATGGCGATGGAACTATTTACGTAGATTATTGACCAATTAAAAGGTCCTAAAGGATGCTATACAATTCGAGAAGTTCCAACAGGTTTGGCTAGATGGCGCCTACTTAAGTCTATAGTTAAATTAATAAATTTAACACGCGCCCTACCACTACACTTACGCACAGAATTTTTCATGCGATTTGTCGATTGTGATGTTGCACACTGATCATAGATCACGGAATGGTCGACGCTCTTAAACAGATGAAGAGTCGTTATTAAGTAATATTTGCACGCAAACATCAAAATAAACTGATTGATTATTCAGTAGAGGGGCGCGTCATTTTAGCTTAGACAAACTCTGCCACAGTTCTATTTTCATAAACTTTTATTTAAATGTATACTTATCATCATCATCTCAATCTATGTATGTCTCACTGCAGGGCACAGGCCTCCTCTCGGAATGAGAGGGCTTGCGCCATAGTTCCCACCCGCGCCTAGTGCGGATTGGGAACTTCATACACATCATTTAATTTTAGTACCCAGGCAACAGATAAATACATACTTAAATACATCTACATCTACACTAATATTATAAAGAGGAATGATTTGTATTTTTGTATGTAAGGAATAAAATTAAAAACTACTGGACCAATTTTGAAAATTCTTTTGCCGTTAGAAAGCTACATTGTCACTGGGTGACATAGGCTACTTTTTACCGCGGGAAAATACCTTTTCCTACGGGAAAATTAATTTATCGCGGGCGAAGCTGCGGACGGAAGGCTAGTATTATATTAAACACCCTCGAGAACAAACATTCGTATTTTCATACAAATATCTGCCCCGGCGCGGGAATCGAAGCCTGGACTTCAAGCTTCTAACCACTAGGCCATTTGGTCGTCTTACTGAAGTGAAACTTCTAATGCAACTTCCAACAAGGTTTCGTTAAACGTTTAACGCTACCATGGAGGGGGTATGAAAGCATTAGTATATACTAATACTGCCGAAGCAAGTAATCTCGCATTGTATATATACTAACGGATGTTAAAAACTTCGATAGTGCGATGCAGAACTCATACTGTCTGGCAAATGTATGAGACTTGATAAAAGCGCCATTTAGTGAGTAATTAAGACGCTGTCAACACCAACGTCGGCGCACACTGTCTATTTGTATCGGAGTAAACGAGATGCCGCTATTACTGGGCAGCCGGGTATATTGAAATTTATCGGGCAAATATTTAATTAAAAAAAAACTGTGGATTATTTGTGAAATATGACTCGTTAGCGGTTTAGGTATGAATATGTTGACTTCATGTTTTTAATTGCAGACGCATACGCCAAAAAAATAAAGACATAGAACCGTTTAATGATGATTTTAAGACCTATCTTTGCAATTATTTTCTATCGAGCCGATTTCGTCCAATTATGTATCGAGTCCGTCCACGGTCTTTGAAATATGATGAATATTAACATATAATTTTTTGATATGCTAGAACAAGCAGTTTTTCTTAAAAAACTGTTTAAATGACATCAATTTCAACAAAATTAGGTGTTGTCAGCCTCTTAACGACCGCTTTAGCCTAGTTGGTAGTGACCCTGCCTAAGGACCCTGCCTACGAAGCAAGAGGTCCTGGGTTCGAATCCCGGTAAGGGCATTTATTTGTGTGATGAGCACGAATATTTGTTCCTGAGTTATGGATGTTTTCTATGTATTTATCTATATAAGTATGTTTATTGTCGTCTAGTACCCATAGTACAAGCTTTGCTTAGTTTGTGACTAGGTCGATTTGTGTAAGATTGTCCCCTAATATTTTTTTTTTTTTAATTTAAATACATAGATGCATAAGTAAATTTAGGTAGTTCTTTGAGTTATTGCAATAAGGTTCATATTGATGTATTAGTGCCTTTTTCATTTCCACATTACGAAGTTTCACTTCTTCCGCGCGGAGGAGCTGCACGCACGATTTTTTTGATTTGTTTTCCTTTATATTGTAACGTATTATTGAAGTAAACTCGGGTAACCGCGGACCCGCAACTAACTTTCCGCGCGCGGTCAGCCAATGAAACCACCAAATATTTTGCTCTCAATTTTAGTTGCCCAACTTATTTTATTATATTTAGCGAGCCGCTATTGTTTACTCAGTTAAAAACATATTTTGGCAAAACTTTGTGTCCGAAATTACAAAGCTAAAGTTGCGCAACCGCAGCGGGAACCGATGTCAGAATTGTTTACGGATTTACTTGTGTTTATAGCTTACGAGTACTAGGTTCTACTTGAGTAAATTGTATAAATTGAAACTACAGTCAAAACCGTTTATAACAACATTCAAGGGCCAGCAACATTTGGTCGTTAAACACGGTTGGTCGTTGTAACCAGTGTTACTTTGGTATATAAGATCGTGTTGGGTTCTTTTTCTTGGTTGTTACATCCAATATGTCGTTGTAATTGGTGTCGCTATAAAAGGTTTTGACTGTACAATATTAATTAAATTAGTCACATCCCTTAATCCTATGTTAGTACTTACAATAATTAAATAAGTAGAAATATAAAAGCAACAATATTAAAAAAAAAAACACAGGCTAACAAAAAGAAAACTATATATTTCACATGAAATAAAAACTGAGAAAAAGAGACCAGCGCTGGGAATCGAACCCAGGTCCTGAGCGTTCCGTGCTGCGTGCTAAACCCCTACACCTCCACTGGTCAGGAGTTTGGTTAGACACATTTCTCCGTTACATCCATCTCAGCTTTTAGTCACTTAAGCAGCGACACTACAAAAAAAACAATCTTAAAAAGAAAACTACACAAACAAAAGCCCATCATCACCCCGAGGCAAGAAACCCAAGACACTGACCGCGTTGCCACGAGCGAGGCTCAAACCGCAGAATATAAAATAGTACAGAATGGACACGCTCCGCCCCGCACCGATTCGAGTTACCCCACCCCTCAAGGCGCAGATTGCCGGACCCCGCCGGAATCCAGAAGAGTGCGCGCGCGATGTATGTAGGCGTACGCGTGTACAGACGTCGTCGTGCTTATGTAGATTCAAGAATGCGTATTTTGTACGTCGTGTCCGCCGTGTGCTCAAACGCTGTGCAAAGTTATTGCCTGCTCTATTCCCAGAAGCGAGGACTAATCGCGTCGACATTTCCCCGCGCTACGCCCTGGTATGTGATGACCACGGACCCAAAGTTTCCACGGCCAGCGCCACAGACTCGTAATGTGCAGAAAAATGACAATATTTCCTGCATTTGTTAACCTGTGCTGGTGCAGCCGCGGCCCCAGCCTCCCTTGAAGTGCTGGCGACGTGAGACGGCGCTAGGGTATCCACATAGGTAACATCCCAAACGAGTGCACGTCCTAGACTCCAGGACACCAGCCCTAATAAATAAATTGTGTATTTGTGCAGTGAAGTATAGTGAGCAACAGCCCGTATAGGCAGTTTTATATATGTAATAAGCTCAACGTATAGTAGAGGAGACGTGGAAGATCGACCTTCACCGATCTGATAACTCGATGAGACATATTTTTTATTAATAGTACATTACTGCAGCGGCCGCGAAATAGGGGATTGCCGGCCGAGTTGTTATAGATGGCCGAGTGTGAACGAGGCCATCTAGAGATACGAGGCCGGCAATCCCTGTTCGTGGCCAAGGCTTGTATAGAGTTTTTCTCAAATATGCATCATCATCATCATCATCATCATCATCATCATCATCATCATCATCATCACCACCATAATCATCATCACCATCGCCATCATCATCATCATCACCACCATCATCATCATCATCATCATCAACATCATCATCATCATCGTTGTCGCCGTCGTCGTCATCATCACCATCACCACCACCATCATCATCATCATCATCATCATCACCCTCTATCACCATCATCATCATCATCCACCATTACCATCATCATCACCATCAGCATCACCACCACCATCACCATCATCATCACCATCATCATCATCACCACCACCACCATCATCATCACCATCATCATCATCATCACCATCATCATCATAATCATCACCACCACCATCATCATCACCATCATCACCATCACCATCATCATCATCTTACCTTACCTTAATTAAGCGTAGTGGCAGAATGTCATAATGAACCAAAACGCAAATATTGCTTATAGTTTTTTTTTAAATGGCTAAATGCTATGATGCCATAGACCTATAAACGTCATGGTGCTATGTCACATGAAACAATAGACGATTACTTTGCTGGCCAAGGCCAGCAATGTTGTATGAAATTCCATTACTGACCTCTCTTCTAGCCGCACACCACGCCGCGCCTGCATCGTGACACTTCGTGGCGTATTTTAAGGAACATAACGTCAATATTTCATAGCATGTTTGAGAAAATATAATTTATAAACAAATATGCCTATGATAATTTGCCTATCGAAAAGTGTTCATAGAATTTTTTTTTTTATCGTGGAGTGCCTTTAGCCATCTTCCAGCTCCATAATCAGACCCTAGTTACCATCTGGGATCAAAGTTCTCGTCAAGACGAATCAAACGAGTCCAAACTCGATGGGGTATTTCGTAATTTCATTAATTCAGTATGGCCAAAGGCACTCCACAATAAAACGACACAACCCCATCGAGTTTGGACTTTGATCCCAGATGGTAACCAGGGTCTGATGATGGAGCTGGAAGATGGCTAAAGGCACTCCACAATAAAACAAAAAAAATAGCTATGAACACTTTTCAATAGGCAAGTTATCATAGCCACATTTGTTTATAAATTATATTTGATAAAAAATATGTCTCATCGAGTTATCAGATGGGTGAAGGTCGATCTTCAACGGCTCTTAGACCAGTACCTTACAAGGCAAACGTTCTATACCGATGCCCTAAACCAGCGATTGTCGTTTACCCTGTTGGTTCGGTAAGGAATTTATGAAGCATCCCTTCGGGATAGAATGGAAATAAGCCTCGCAGGTGTTGCTATATTGTTTCAAGAATATTGAATTTCCCGAATCATTTTACATCTGAAATTAGAGCGGGTATTGTAGCGGAGTGCATAAATTTGAATGGAGTTTGGTGGGGAATAGCAAATAGTTATTGGAAATTGTGGTTATGCAGCGGTTTTACCTAGGCTTCATAGTATTTCGGTATTTGCTGGTGTTGTTTATGACAAGGTTTAATTTCAGATCGGGAGTTGCCGGTTTGGATATTAATTCGCTAATCTTTACCAGAGGCTTCTAACCGAACCGTTCGGTCTGGCGTTCACATTGAAATTCTGGCATTTTCACTCATCATCATCATCGTCATAATTTCAGCATTAGGACGTCCACGTGGCTTGCATCCACCGTGAACCTGCTACCTTTACCAAATAGCCTAGGGTAGTTTACCGCCCAAGCCCTTTCATTCTGAGTGGAGGCCTGTGCCTTGCATTGGAACGTGTGTAGGCTGGGATGATGATGATGATGAAGAGTTGTATATAAATCTAATATATAAAAATCTCGTGTCACGGTGTTTGTTACCGAACTCCTCCGAAACGGTTTGACCGATTCTCATGAAACTTTTTTCTATGTATTCGGTAGGTCTGAGAATAGGTCGTAAGCTATTTTTTATACCCCCCTACCTATATTCTTCGCAGACGGAGTCGCGGGCAACAGCTCATAAATATTGTTTTATCTTATTTTATTTATTGGAGAAAAAACAGATACACACAATTATTATATAACAAGGCATATAAATAAGTAATGTAGTATGCACCCTAAATCAATAATAAATAAATAATAATAAATATAATGTTGTTGCAATAAATAAAAATTCTTATTCCTTAGTACGGCGTAGGTAAATACTGCACGGCAGGTCATGACTTTTTGAATATAAATACAACAAGATGGTTTCTAGGGCCTAGGGGCTTTGATTCACGCACACATGCACAAGTGCATAGAATACCTAAAATCGATTAGCGCCAAAAGCTCGGTAGGGCCTTAAAAATTTTTGTTTAGCTATTTTAAGTTAGTTTTAATTATGCTAATTTTATGCTTAGTCCCTGTTTTTATACCATATAATTATTTAGTTTGAAATTAAAGTTTATAATACTTAAGAAATGGTAATGGAAAGTAACAATCACAAGCACACTCACAACACATCGCATTTACAACATTGCTTGGCCAATAGTACTTAATTTCCTTGTCGAAGACTATACTTCATTTAATTTAGAATTAGAAACCATAATAACATTGTATTGCGCCTGGTCAAAACTATTTCTTACCTAGCAAATAGCATAAGCAAATAGTACAGTACAATAGTCTGGGAGCCGCAAAATAGTACAAATTTTAAAGAGATTATAGTTCACGAGCCGCAATTTAATGTTGTGGTTTCTAATTCTAAATTAAATGAAGTATAGATACATTTCATGCAGTACTCTTTACATCCCTAGAGCAATAATAAATCATCGCCGGCGGTCTCAGTTGCAGCGGAACTGTCAGTATTAATACCGCTTCGTTTTCCTCACGTTTATGTAACTGGATTACTATGACCGAGAGTCTAGCAAAACTGATTAAATTAAGCGTACACGTGACGTCAGATATCCATTATATATCTCTAATATAAGTTCCTTGTCATGTTCTTGATCTGCCTATTACAACATAGGTAATCATCATCATTATAATTTCAGCCAAAAGACGTCCACTGCTGAACTGGGCCTCCCCCAAGGCTCGCCAAACAGATCGGTCCCGTGCCATCCGCATCCAATGCGATCCCGCAACCTTAATCAGGTCATCGCTCCATAGAACATAGCTAATGTTAAATGTTAATTATTAATTACATAAGGTTACAAATTTGTAACTAAACTAACCTTATACCTATAATTATCAATTTTAAATTTTTAAAACCCCCGACGCAATTAGGTTACGTAAATATGTTTGAAAATAAAGTAAATGCCCATTATACGTCTAAGATCCCTTGCGCAGCTAAGAGAAGAACTGATGACTTTGAAACGGCAGAACCAATTTTGATGACACATATCTAAGAACTATCGCCAAGAAACTTGCTTTCAAATAAAAAAAACCGAACCAAATCGGTACACCCATTTAAGAGCAATGATGCCACAGACAGACACACACACATAGCGGTCAAACTTATAAGTCTTATAACATCCCTCTTTTTGTGTCGGGGGTTGATAAAAGAGTAACGTGACTGACTGAATACCTCTCCCCTTTTCCCTCTCCTTTTTTATCAGATCAGTGACTCTCTTTGATTTGTTGATATTTAGGGGCGGTGGTGATCATATTCCATCAGATGAACCGCTTGTTCGTTTGCCTCCCTCTCATAATAAAAAAAAAAACATAAATAAAATAATGTGTAGCTGGAGGATGCAAGCTTAAATATTTCATATAACTTGCTTTTGCTTACTCATTTTTCTATCCGGTTTTAAAACAAACTTTTCAAGATATGCTGCTCGTGCAAAGTTGCTGACAATAATCTATTGTTCAATAGTGAATAAGCACTCGTATTGTACAGTCGCAAAACGAAAAAGTTCGTCAGTTTTCATACACTTTACTTTTTTGAAACGCTTGAGCCGTAGTTCCCACAGGCGCCCAGTGCGGATTAAGAACTTCACACAAACCATTGAATTTCTTCTCAGGTGTGTGCAAATTTCCTTCACCATAAAAAGCTCATGAATAGGGTAGTTGACACCACCAATCAACTGACGTACTTTTTATGAGCTGTCAAAACACAATTCTCCCATAGTTTGAATTGCAATAGCAACTTATGACGTCACTTGTTCGCCAACTCAATCAACTAACTATTTAGGTTTAAAGACATTTATTCTCAAAAAAGACACAAGTCACTTACATGAGAACAATAATTAAAAGTATAAATAAACATAATCGTTCGCTTCGTAACAAGTTACATTCACTAAATGCATTTCTTTAAAATATGTCGGTAGTTAAATACTAGTTAGTAATAGTTATTACGAATATACTGTGATAAATTTGTTTTGAATGCATTAAATGAACTCAAACGCTTTAAAGCAGACGCAATTTATTATAAATCTGTGCACCCTCAAAGGTAAACATTTTTTTCCCTAACTGGGTTCTTGTCTTCGGTAATACCAAAAAGCTTGCGCGGCGGGTAGGTCGTTTAGTTATTTGTTTCAACTTAGTAAAGGATAGGTTAGTATGGAGTGAGCTGTTTAATATTTTCCTAACAAGAATGCATGTGTTAATAGTGTACAATTGTTTTAAGTTCATAAGTTTAGTTTCCTCATATATTTGTTTAGTAGGCGTTAAGAAGTGATAGTGGAATAATATTTTTATAATTTTGTTTTGAAGTATTTGAAGATCAGCTAGTTTTGTTTTGGCGGCGCTGCCCCAGAGTTCTATTAAATAAAGTAGGTGAGGTTTAACCAATGAATTATATAGGGTATAGCGTTTTCGACGTGGAATACAGCGAACGATGCGTCGAATTACGTATTTGTTTTAAAGCAACAAAAAATCTAATTTTGCAGTTAATCGAAAATTAATCTGGTTTTTAGGGCTAAAATAAAGCGTTATTTACTGGAGTCGTGTCTTCGAATATTTTTTTAATGGCGTCAATATCCCTATTGCTTACGTAAAATCCAAAAAGGTTAGAGATGCGAGCTCTGCTTGAGTTGGTCAAACCACGACTTACAATACTAAGATACACAAAGTAATTCATATTTTGTTCTTATTTACAAAATGCAACAATATTTCCCACAAGATCACATCTAGATCCTGTGTCCATTGAAGCGATTCGATTTGAAAGAGACTTCGTATCTTGATTGAAACTATTGTAGAAAACAAAGATAGCAGATATCTACAATACAAGCAGACTAGGGAATATACCTAGGGTGTCGAGGATAGGATCAGGAGAAGCCAAGTCATGCGGAACTTAATGTAATATTGTTTTTGCTCAAAACAAATGCAAGCTTTTGTTGAGCGCTTCAAAAGTTGCTGAGGGATTTGTCACAATAAAAGAAAACTTTCCAAGTATAGCTAATTAAGATAAATTAATAACTATGACAAGATACTGAAGCTAGCTGCTGCTTTTAACCTACTGCGGAAAAAGGGTGTTTCATGTTAAAAACGTCGCTACTTTTAAACAAAAGGGCCACAAATCAAAATCAAGTTTTTTTCAGTAGAGTACTATTAAAATTTTTGTTTTTTAGGAGTTTGGTGTAAATTTGCGTATAAGGAACTGGAGTGTTGAAACTTTACATCGAAAAACCCCATGCGGTTCGCAAGCCGGTATGCAAGAATATGTCCCAATCTTTTCTCTACTACTTCGTAAACAAACCAAAAACTCTTACCAAACTTGGGTTTGACACCCGACCTTCCGCTTCCGAGGCGACACACGGAACCAGTAGGCCATCATCATCATCATCATGCCAGCCTATATACGTCCCACTGCAGGGCACAGGCCTTCTCTCAGAATGAGAGGGCTTGGGTAGTTCACTCAAACCATTGAATTCCTTCGCAGGTGTATGCAGGTTTCCTCACTATGCTTTCCCTCACCGTAAAGCTCATGGTAAATTTGAAATGTGTATTAGGCCATTAATTATCGAATTACATTATAAAAAGGTTATTGAACCTGCCCGTTGAGCTGAGTTGCCGGGCTCAGGGAAGCGCAATCTTATCAACATCGAGAGATAAGGCACGGAGACTCTCGAAAACACCTGACTAAGGAAAACCGGCGGTCGCACGTGCTGGTATGATTTTCTATTAACCTTTTCAACGCCAACGACACATATAGGTGTCACATAGTACAGTATCAAAGTGAACTTGACACAATGACATAAGATTCAAAGCAGGTTGACGTTTTGTCGAGGCGTGGCGTTGAAAGGGTTAATTTTTAGGGTTTTTATGCACTTGGTCACATAACTTACTAACATCATCCCAGCCTTAATACGTCCCTCTGCAGGGCACAGGCCCCCTCTCACAGTGAGAGGACTTGGGCCGTAGTATTAATTTTTTATTATATATTTTTTTATTTTATATCTCCTTGGCGCGAATACTCATATTATCCGACATTATTGGTAGAGTCGATTTCAAAGTACACAATTAAGTAAGAGATTTAATTAAAACAGAACTTAATTGATTCCTTTGTGTAACGAAAGTTACCCATATAGTCTGTATGACTAACATTGCGCAATCGTGATTTTGTTTTCATAAAATATATAATCATATTTATTTATTAAGCTCTTATTGTGTGCAATTTTTTGAAAACAACCCATTACTTGAGGCATAATAATATGGCATATTCATTCTAATAGTATAAATGCGAAACTGTGTCTGTCTGTCAGTTATCTCTTCCCGCTTAAACCGCTGAACCGTTTTAAACAAAATTTGGTATTGAGATAGTTTAAGTCCCGGGAAAGGACGAAGGATATTTTAAGGACCACTGAACGGATTTAGATGAAATTTGGTACGGAGATAGTTTGAGACCCTAGAAAGGAGAAAGGATACCATTTGACCTGGAAAATTGCATAGTTCCCGCGGGATAGCAATAGACAAATTCTTCACAGACGAAGTCGCGGGCAACAGCTAGTCTTTAATATTCCGGTAATGGTATAACATTTTAACTTTAAACAATAATAGAAGGCGCTGTTCGAGAACGTTGAAATCTTCGATCTATAATACGTAGATGGGGAATTTCAGAAATAGGGTACAACACTTTTTTTTCTCAGATTGTATTTGTTTTTTTTCATGGATTTTCTCAGAATCAGTAGCACTGTCGATTCTATATAGTGAAAAAAGTGTCCCAAAGTCAGTTTTATTACTTTTCATACATTCTACACTTTTGATGAATTCCTTAACTTTCAGCCAGAAACTTCAACTTACTAGGTAATTATTATGATGACTATGGAATAATATAATAAAATAATTTTAATAAAAATGACATGTACCTAATAAATATTATGAATAAATGAGTATGAGTATGAGTATGAGTATGAAGGTAACAAAACCGACTCTTATTCTTGTATGGAAAACTGGGGACATTTTTTACTCCATTATAATCCAGATCCATGCAAAAATTTCTAAAATTGGAGAAAAAATATAGTTTTACCCTATTTCTGAAATTCCACAGATCGCCGCTCGAAAAATGGAGCCATCCAAATTTTGTGTCTCAAACACCGTCCATAATAAACCTATCGCTTAACTAAAAACCATGTAATAAAAAGGGCAATAGTCTTCCGCTCAACTTCTCTCGGTTTTCTTTTTGTTTCTACAACTTTTTTCATAACATGAATACAAGTTGGCCGGAGCTCTACCAATGTTTTATGGTGCGAGACGCTTATTGGTTCGGTTATTCACTCACCGTGCCTGGCTACTACGATATTCGAAGTTCGTATCGCGCCGACCCTTTCACTCGTCTGGTTAATACTAGTAGCGTGAACGAATCGGCACGATGCAAAGTTCGAAAGTTGAATTTCGTAGTATATGGCTTGGTGTTGCCAGACTGTAGTAGTTTTAAGATGTAAAAGTTTCTGACATCGCAGTAAATATTCTTAGCTAAATTTTCAAATGTTTAGTATGAAAACTCTTCGCCTCCCGTTCTCCCTTTTCTTTGTAGCTGTCATAGCAGCGTTTAATGTAGGAAAAATAATTGTTTTATAACAACAATAACACATACACATACACAGGCAAAAATAAGAGTACAAACATAGACATAGACATAGAAATGTACATATTAGTGCTGCTACAAAAAGGGACCCGGCTCAGCATGTCACTAGTTAAAAACCAGCACTGGTCTTCCACCGGGCCACAGTACAGCAACATCACGGAAGGCCACACAAAACAGACAGATATTTTAAGTTATTTAAATGTGTATGCGCTAAAATGAATAGGACAAACAAGTATTATGCCATTCGACATTATGCCAAACATTCTCGGCCAAAAAAATTTAGTACAATAAACATTATGCGATACGACAGGCACCCGCCCTTCTCACTACCACCTAAGTGTGGCGAGGCGACACTCCGAGCTATATCAGTAACTTGTGTAGGTACTCCTGCGAATCCTATACTTCATTTAGTTAATTTAGAATTAGAAACCACAACATTATATTGCGGCTCGTGAACTTTAATCTCTATACAATTTGTACTAGAGTACCAATTGATGACACGCAAATAAAGTGACATTAAAACAATTTTATTTTGCGGCTCCCAGACTATTGTACTGTACTATTAGCTAGGTAAGACATAGTTGACCAGACGCAATATAATGTTAATGTGGTTTCTAATTCTAAATTAAATGAAGTATAGGTAGGTATTTAATGCCCATAAATACAAGAATTCACGTCTGAGGCCACACTGCATTGGCACTCGAATAGCTCGTAAGTTTTCTTGAAACTACACTGGACTAATACTAAAGGTTCGACGACTTTCTGATTCGTTTATGCAAAACGGGGTTTCGGTGAAATAATCAAATTCTAAAAGCGATAGGCTACGAAAGAAGTCAAGATCCTACTAGTATTATGAATGAAAAAGTTTGCGAAGTTTTAGTTCGTTTCGTAATTCGTTCTACTTAGACGTGACGTCATGGATCCTCATTCCCGAACTTTGACGTGCTTTATCTTTATATTATATCAGCATTTTTACTATGCAATTTCATCTGTATTTATAATAATAAACATTTATGTAATAACACTAGTAGAACTGCGCATGGGCTTGATTATAAATATCAAAAATAAATACTTTTAAAGTATATCTAATGGTTAAACATCAAGCGCAGCGTGGGACGTCCACCAACGAGGTGGACGGACGATATGGTGAAGGCCTTCAGGTTCGGGATGGATGCAAGTCGCTTCCAACCGTAATGATTGGGCGTCAATGAGGGAGACCTATGTCCAGCAGTGGACGTCCTACGGTTGAAATGGTGATGATGATGATGATGAAATATCAAAAAAATCTGTAACCGTAAACATCTCAGGATTTATTAAAACGATATCGTATAGAACCCATTAGATTAAGTTGGGTTCGTTCTATAATAATCTTAAAAAGTTATAGAAAAAAACACTGCAGGGCGCAGGCCTCCACTCAAAATGGGAGGGCTTGGGCCGTAGTTAACACGCAGGCCCGCTGCGGATTGGGTACTTCACACACATCATTAACTTTCTTCGCAGGAGAGTGTATTCACCGTAAAGCTCGTGGTAATTTTCAAATGTTATTTATTTATGCGCCTAGGTATTGCTAATCTTGTATCTTTTTTCCATGTACTTATTTTTCTGTATTGTTTTATATGTGGTGTACAGTGGAAGGCATAGATATCTATACAGCCATCACGTCAAAAATATGCAAACACCAACCTTATGTTTTGGCATAGAGTTGTATAGATATTTTTGGAGGCTTGGTATATGGTAGGTTTATGCCCTTGACTGTACAAAAAAAGTAATTAAGTTTTTTTGATTATTCTATATTTAATTTAAACATTCGATATACCTTCCGATACTCAGATACGTGCTACAACATTGCATTTAGTAACTATCATAGCCAGTTGTTTCCCTTGTTTCATGGAAAATAGATACAAACCAACTCCTTGTTAGTCACTCGACGGCCGTTCCGAATGAACAAAGAGCTTAACAAGCCACTCTAATTTGTATTTCGAGGAGTTGCAGTTATTCTTTCAAGATGCTGGGAATGTTGTCTTGTTTGCTGGGCATAGACGGGCGGTTTTAAAAAAGCTCTACAATAATCTGCGCGATGTCCACTAGGATCACCTAATATACATTACTAGCTGCTGCCCGCGACTCCGTCTGCGAAGAATAGGGGTATGAAAAATAGATGTTGACCGATTCTCAGACCTACCCGATATGCACACAAAATTTCATGAGAATCGGTCGGGCCATTTCGGAGGAGTTTGGTAACAAACACCGCGACACGAGATTTTTATATAAGTACTAGCTGACCCCGCAAACGTTGTTTTGCCATACATCACCCAGGAGTATAAAAAATAGCCTACGACCTATTCTCAGGCCTACCGATTAAAGACAAAAAAGTTTCGTAACAATCGGTCAAGCCGTTTCGGAGGAGTTCGGTAACAAACACCGTGACACGAGATTTTTATATATTAGATTAGATTGTACCTGGGGGATCCAAATAGGTGATCCTAGTGGGCATCGCGACAATCTGCATAGTTAACATCCAACGTTTTTAGATACGGCATTTTTATACAAATATCTGCCCCACGCGAGAACCGAACCCGGGACCTCAAGCTTCATAGTCGGGTTCTCTAACCACTAGGCCAGGGTTTCTTAGGGGTCCGTAGCATGTGTATCAGGGGTCCGCAGTAGGTCAGTTTGTAAATATATTTGTTAGGAAATTGTGTGGTGTGGGGCGCGGGGCTGGACTATATTTAATTGATGATGATGACCTCCTATATCTCCCAGGTGGAGCTAAGGGCCGCTGATGTCCGTCTCCACGCCTCCCTATCCTGCGCCGCCTCCCTCACGTGATCCCACGTGGACCCCACACGCCTCAGCTCAGCCTTCACGGATCGCCTCCAACTATGCGTGGGCTGCCCCGGCCTTCTTCTACAACCGGGCTGCCATTCAAAAGCAACTTGTGCGGCGTTGCCTTCCTGCCTTCTCATGGTGTGGCCAATCCATCGCCAGCGCCGCACAGCAATCTCTTTGCCTATTGGGACTTGGAGACACTTTTCCCAGAGGTCCACGTTGGATATTGTGTTAGGCCAATGGATACGGAGTATGGACCTGCGGCATTTGTTGACAGCCACCTGGAGTCTGCTGATGAGCGTTTTGGTGATCCTCCAAGTTTCGCAGCCATACAACAGGACAGACTTTACATTGCTCTCAAAGACAGACAGCTTCAGACGCCGCGGCGGTATGCCAGACTTCCAGACAGGTGTCAACTGGGCAAAGGCCGCTTTAGCCTATATTTAATTACCAAAAAATATTTTCGACAGGGGTCCGCGGAATTGTTTAAATTGTGAAAGGGGTCCGTGACTGCAAAAAGTTTAAGAAACTCTGCACTAGGCCATTTGGTCGTCAAAAAATCAGTCAATTTATTTGTAGGTATTGAATTAAATTGTTAAGTACTAATAACATCATCATCCCAGCCTATATACGTCCCACTGCAGGGCACAGGCCTCCTCTTAGAATGAGAGGGGTTGGGCCGTAGTTCCCACGCGTAGTTCAACTGGTTACAGAATTTGACCAAATAAGATAATGACGATAGCGAACAAGACGAATAAAGAATGAGTGACGATTACAGAATGAGACGAAATAAGAATTAAATGAAAAACGAATGAGGCGAGATAATAGGATACCACTCAGCTAAATATGATTATAAAAACTTGTTTAATTGTAAATAATTTATTGAATCAGGCGTTACTTTGCGGAGGTCCATATTAATGAACTAAAACAATTACTTTGCTCACCCGCGACCTTCAATAGTTACGTTTATGCAAGAAATGTGTGTTCATGCAGTTCCTCCACCTCCACACTGTACGAACACACACAAATCACATAAACACAACTATCACCACCACCAAGCTACACTGACGCGTTTCGAACTCTACCAGAGCTCATCTTCGGAGTTACCACAACCGTATGCTATGCTACCAAATGTAGTAAACTCAGTGTGGAGGTGGAGGAACTGCATGAACACACATTTCTTGCATAAACGTAACTATTGTAAGGTCGCGGGTGAGCAAAGTAATTGTTTTAGTTCATTAATTGTAAATGTCCTCATTTTTTAAGGAAAATCCTTCTTTTTTAAGGAAAATCCTCCTTTTTAGACCCATCTGCCCTCCTTTATCTACTTAATTGTAAATAATTGTTTAATGATCTTACTTAATTGTAATCTCGCAGTGGCAACCCTACTTGAACCGTAAATATGCATTACTGTGCCCAGTACTTGCCCAGTAACAACAAATACTAAACACCAACATACATAGACTGCTAAAATCATTACACTTCCTTTTGGCATTGCCGTAGTCGTGTAAATTAGTTGAAAATTAAAGGGGGTCGTCATACAAGAAACGTGTTTTTTTTTTCAGTTTTTAACTCGATCAATTCTTTTACTGAACTATTTTTAAAAAATTGTACGGAGGTGGGGAAAATGATAACACATCCTTCGCGGCCACTCAACCAATCAGTTGTCAGAGCTCCATTTTTCCATAGCTCCGGTATTAAGTGGAGTGTTAAAAAATTCACCACCCCGGCACAGATGGCAAGCCGCATAATTTATATTGCCATCATCTCTATTGCCTCCATTTTAATATTTGATTTATTTGCCAGTAAACGTATTGAGTAAGCCGAGATTTTTTAAAAGGATTTTTAATATTTGCCCGCCAATTTGCGGTTATTTGGACATTTTTCCTGTTTTGTTATATACTTCTTAGAAAGAGGTTTTCTTTGATTAGGTACTTTTGTGGTGAGCTTATTTATTTAAAATACAAGGGTGAATTTCACAGCTGATATTATGTGCTGAAAAACAGCATAATAATACGTAAAAGTGTACCAAACATCTTCTATACTATAATAAATAAAACAGTAAAAGTAGAGCTCTTTCATTCTGTATGTAATCGCTAATCTCCGAAACTACTGAACAGATTTTCTTACGGTTTTCACAGGTAGATGAAGCTTAAATTGGAGCAACATATAGGCTTTGTTTCATCAAAATTGGGTCACAATGAAAAAAGTTATCGTCGTTTAATCTATACCTACTGTTCGGGCATTTAGCATTTTTGTCCGTCACATAACTTCTTAATTTGTTAGTTTATTTTTTTGTGGTCATGGTTGCAGAGCCCTTCAGCCGGGTAAAAAAATATACCTATCAAAGTTATTTTTTTTAAAGAAAGAAGTCATGCTTAATTGCAAACAAGAATTATAATTAAAAAAATATAATAATAATAAATACCGTTTTTACTTGACTACGATAACACGGACTTTACATCTTTTTTTACCATTAGAAAGAAGGTAAGCGATCTTGACGTGACTTTTTCTTAAAAACTCTTTAGAAAAATATATCACAGCAAATAAGATGTAACATCTATCTATCTATCTCATATACTATAATAAAACAGTAAAAGTAGAGCTCTGTCTGTATGTAATCGCTAATCTCCGAAACTACTGAACGGATTTTCTTGCGGTTTTCGCAGACCTGTTGCCGTTATCAATATCGAGCAACAAAAAAGGATAGATTTATTGAAATTCCCTCGGGGTAGGGAATAAACGGGATTTATTATATTCACTAAGTAATACCAATGATGATGAGACGATGGATTTTTGGATGTTGCCGTTGCCGGATTTTGTTTTATTCAATGAAAGAAATGAAGAAGCTTTACTGCGCGGACGAAGTCGCGGGCACTAGCTAGTTAGGAAATATATAAGTGTCAAGGATTTCGGAAAGTAAGTAATTCTTTTAACAGCACTGTTTGAATGACCGTTGAACAGTACCTACTTGGCTTTTTTACCCGACTGCCGAAGCAAGGTTTTGTTTTTCGAGCGTATGTATAGTGCGTAGGTACCACAACTCTGAAGATGAGCCCTGGCTGATTTCGAAACGGGTCAGAGTAGTTTGGTGGTGGTGGGTAATAGTTGAGTTTGTGTGATTTGTGTCTTAAAACATCGAATGGTTCAAAAGGCCGACACGATTTTTTTCTGAAACCGTTAACTTTTTAAGATTGTTATAAAACAAACCTAACCTAACCTAATGGGTTCTGTATGATGCCGTGCCGTTTTAATAAATTCTGAATAGTTTACGGTTTCAGAAATAAATCGTGTCGGTCTTTTGACCCATTCGATGTTTTAAGACATTCGGTCATTCGTACTTCGGCATTGTAATACATACCCGTTCGTACAGTGTGGAGGTGGAGGAACTGCATGAACACGCATTTCTTACATAAAGGTAACTATCATAAGGTCGCGGGTGGGCAAAGTAATTGCTTCAGTTCAGAGTAACTAGATACTTAATCGTTTCTTTCTTAAATGGTCGTTCTAACCGCTCGCATGTAAACGCTTTCGCGAAGAAAACTCCATGCAAACCGGATGCACTGCAAGCGCCTAGAGTGCGACGTGACTGGTATACCGAATACCATGCAATGCAGATACCGATACCAGATAGAGCTGAGACCGTACGCGCGGCAACGAGGTTGTTTTGTTTTTATCGCATTAGGTTCTGATGGGGCGGGGAAACAAATACATTGAAAGATGCTTTCCAGGTTTGTTGGAATGTTCTTGCTATATTATATTAAAGAGCAACAACCCACAAACAAATCTGAGAATGCTTTTTCCACTTTTTTTTCGAACTAACGCGTGGTTCTTTTATATGGAACAGTGAGTGTTAGTTTACAGCTGTTGGCGCATCCACCTTGAAGAAAATGTTCAAGAACTGTACACGATTAATTTGCTCCTCCGCGACCACAGATATTAAACCTCCGCAAAGTAACGCTTGATTTAATCAAGCAAGAAAATATTTTTGTCGGAAATTCTTTTACTCAGGCTTCAGAGGAGAGCCTGGTTACATGCCACCTTGCCTTACTTAGCAATTCATTTTATGGTGGAACGCGACCACGGCTCTCCTCTGATGTCTGTGTATATCTTATGTCATCCGGTATAACGAATCGATTGACACCTTATTTATTAAAATCGGATGAGTAGTCTTGACGCAGGGGCGTAGCTACCGCCGTATCTGCCGTATCAATTGGGGGCCCCCGACGTGCGTAAGCAAAAATTAATAAAAACCTCCCAAATTTTTTTTTATTTCAGAAATGACAAAAGTCAGAAAAAGCAAAAGTGACAGATAGATAATTATGATGAATATTATAAATATTTCTTTAATTTTATGCAAACATTTTTTTTATTTTGTGAGAAATCTTTACCCTTCATAAGGGCCCCCAAACAAAATTTTATGCGGGGGCACCAAGGCACGCTACGCCACTACTCGACACTAAGGTGGAACATCCTTAAATGCAAACATAGACAGCTAAAATCTTTACACTTCCTTATGGCTTTGCCATAGTCGTGTAAAAAGAACCACGATTTGGTGAGAATTATTTCAGACAGAATAGCCGTGGTGGTTTAGTGGTTTGACCTTTAGACTCACAAGCAGAGGGTCATAGGATCATTCAAATGAGTTTTTCGGAATTAATGTGCGAAATTACATTTGAAATTTACCATGAGCTTAACGGTAAGGAAAACGTCGTGAGGTAACCTGCATTACCTGCGAAGAAATTTAGTGGTGTGTGTGTGAAGTTCCCAATCCGCACTGGGCCCGCGTGGGCTTGTGCCCTGCAGTAGGACGTAATTAGGCTGGAATGATGGATAATGATGTTAGACATACCTCGACTACTGATGCATGAGTGACCCATTTTTTTTATTTCAATAATAATGGTGTCTTGCGGTAATTTAAATTAAATTAGTCCTTATTTGATTCGGTTAAAACAAAATAAAACAATTTCAATTGCAACAAAAATTTTAAATCCCTTTAAAAGACTTAACACTTAGTACATGTCATCATGAAAGATATTATTTTAAATACATACATCTACACGACATTGAATGTACTCAGATATTATACTAAATAGTTTACTTAGCTTACGAAATACATTAAATTTTATGTTCTTAACAATTTAACACTCAAACAAATGCAGACTGGAAATTCTACGATGAAGTTCAAGAAAGACACATTCCAAATCAAAGTTAAGTAAATCGCACTCCCAAATCAACAGCGTGTCAACTCAAAATAATACACCATTTTGATTTCAACCTTTCAGAAATAGGATGAAGTCTAAATTAAAATGATCATTATTTTGTGTTAATGCGCTGTTGTTGTTGTTGCGCTGTTGTTGTTGTGGTTGTTGTTGTTGTTGGGAGTGCGAAATCTAAAATGACGCTTAGAGAGGCGCTGACCCTAGTAAATGGAAATTCTAAAGATGGCCTGATGGTAGTGAAGGGACAGAAGTGGTAATTTCTTTGGCTGGCTGGGGAGGCTGTGAATGAAACCCAGTTCTTCATCATTTATTGTTGCGGCCAATAGGCTATTACAGAACCAGTGAGATACAACCTTGGCAGGCAGGCAGGTGAGATAGCTTAGAGAGGCGCTGACCCTAGTAAATGGAAATTCTAAAGATGGCCTGATGGTAGTGAAGGGACAGAAGTGGTAATTTCTTTGGCTGGCTGGGGAGGCTGTGAATGAAACCCAGTTCTTCATCATTTATTGTTGCGGCCAATAGGCTATTACAGAACCAGTGAGATACAACCTTGGCAGGCTGGCAGGTGAGATAGCTGTCAATCACGGGTCAGTTTTACTTGGTTTTACGTAAAAAAAATATACACAAACTTGAGCAATTACACGATACAATTATAATTACAGGAAAATAAAAGTCAAAGCATTCATCTACCCACTACTTTACCTTGGAGGAGGGGGCGAGCTAAGGGCCGGCGCTCACTGACGGCACAGCATGGCATGGCACGGCAAAGGATTTTATTACTATCAAGTTATTTTGAATCTTATTTCAATGAGTTTAGAATTCGTGTTACTTTATTTCGATACCACGATGCCGCGACGTGCCGAGGGATAATATAAAATAAATAAATATAAATAAATATCACGGGACAATTCACACCAATTGACCTAGTCCCAAAGTAAGCTAGGCAAAGCTTGTGTTATGGGTACTAGGCAATGGATAAACATACTTATATATTTAGATATATACTTAAATACGTATTAAACACCCAAGACCCGAGAACAAACATTCGTATTTTTGATACAAATATCTGCCCCGACACGGGAATCGAACCCGGGACCTCAAGCATCGTAGTCAGGTTCTCTAACCACTAGGCCATCTGGTCGTCTAAATAATCGTCTGTCGTCGTCGTGTGTAAATGGTCGTCTGGGATGCTGCGGCAAAATTCGTATGTAACCTGCCGCGCCATGCCGTGCCATGCCGTCAGTGAACGCCGGCCCTAATTGGCCTATATGAACCATAAGGACAAGCGATAATGTCACTGGATAGCTAAAACTTTTATAATTTTTACTGTGGCAGGTACTTAGTCCCAAATCTTTGTGTGAGAAAAGTTATCGCTACAAAAAAAGTAATTTGAGTTGAATGAAAGTGACTAGGTAGGTTTTTACGATACTAAATTCCTGTACTTATCACTTTATATATGTTATATATGGTAGTATATTTTTATTAGGTTTCTTTATATTATGAGTTTATGTATTGTATTTACTAAAAGTTGTATTGTAGCCTTTGCTTTGTCCGACTGTATTATTTTTACTTACTCTTTGTCGGTCCCTTACTAAATGCTCCTTTCATCCACTCAAAGGTTGACTGGTAGAGATCCCTTAAAGGGATAAGTTCGCCTTTGTACATGCATTTCAACGGTTGTCAATAATTTAGTATTGTATGTATTTCTTTTTTTTTCCTTATTTTTGTACAATAAAGAGTTTACATACATACTTTACAGATTATGAAGGTTTTGTAACTGTCGATGATTTTGTTTTTTTATGCGTTTTCATATTATGTTTTTTATCTTGCCATACATTTTTTACACAGTGATTCGAGATTTCCCGCCATACAAAAAGTTTTTAATTATGAAAAAATCTTGGCGTTATTTGTCCCTAGGCCAGAGTCTGTACAAATCTGCCCATCCTCTTTCCATAGTGCCAATAACTACGACTGTGTGACCCTGTCGTTGGATAATTAATCTAATATAACTTCATCATAATTTAGAATTTGCTTTACCTAATCAATTTACATAAATGGCTCTACCATAGCTACAGTACTTGGACGCCAATAGTCTGAAGAGACCCCTCCTATATTAATATAGACACCTCACCTAAGCGAAACCTTCTCCATTTCTCACACGAAATCTTTCCTTGTTAGAGTGGGATGAAATTTCGCTGACCTCCAGTTTCGTTGTATCTTACTTCTGGGCATAGATTGATCTTTAGCATAGACATAAGGAAAGCATAAACGTGGCATATACAAAGTATCTCATAGTTAAATCTAAATATTTCATCAGACCCCTATTTCACTAACACATTAATCTCGTCACATTATCACATTATTCTCGAATGGAGACCAAGGACTGGCATGCGCGGTGTGGGAGTCCACCAACGACGAGATGGACGGACGATTTGGTGAAGGCCACAGGTTCAGGGTGGATGAAAGTCGTTAACAACCGTAATGACTGGGCGTCAATGAGGGAGGCCTATGTCCAGCAGTAGACGTGCTAAGTACGGCTGAAATGATGATGATGATGATATAAATAAACAAACAACAATATTAAGACATATGCATATATTAACCTCGAAATACTATAATTATAGTTCAATTTTTAAAAATATAGCTCCATCGATACTATCGATGATTCTGCCAATGCCGAGGTTGAGGAAGACACTATCGTACTATAATCATTATTATACAAGACTGACAGAACTTTAATCGCACGCATGTCAAGATTTACCGATTAATCTACAAATACCTATATCGACTAAAAAAAAATATTCTTGTTTCATAACATGTCATGTCATGTCTTTACGTCGACATTGGCAAAATACGCCTTGCTAAAAAAGCAAGGGTGAAAGCCAAAAGAAGAAAAAAAAAATACCTAAGTGTTATGCTTAATGCTTTTTTAATACTATGCCAGTTCGATGTTATGCACAATTATGCTATGCCAAATCTGTTATGCGAATTCATTACTATACCACCCCCCGCTAGTGTCTCTAGTCTCTGAGATATTTAGAATCAAACACAATTCTCTTTTTTCGACAAATCGCATATTATAATATTATGAACTCATTTAAGTATACTTATATTAGGGAAGACAAACGATAGCGAGCGTGTTGACGATGGTACAACGCCATCTAACGGGAACTCTTGCAACTAAAAAACTCTGAACATCACTGACAACTGCCACGTTGTGATATAGGGGCCTGGTGATCGGGTTAGTTTGACTGGCCCTGTAAATGTTTTTTTTATTGTTTTACAACATAGTATACAAAATCTAAAATTTTCATTACTCGCTATGCTACGTAATACAGAGATGTGCAAGGATGCAGAGCGGTGTGCGAAAAACAAATCCACCAATTTTATAGTTTTACTAGCTATTGCGTGCGACTCCATCTGCGAAGAATAGGCGTATAAAAAATAGCCTACGACCTACGACCTATTCTCTCTATATAACCGGTCAAGCCGTTTCGGAGGAGTTCGATAACAAACACCGTGACACGAGATTTTTACCTATATATTAGTTTTATAGTTTTTCCAATAGGATTACTTCGTTTTCCTAGTCTCGCTGCGCGCTGTTTTTTAGTTTTTCGTACCCAAAAGGTGCCAACCCTATTACTGAGACTCCACTGTCTGTCTGTCCGTCTGATACAAGTCTGTATTTCTGGAACCGTAATATCTATGCTCTTGAATTGGCTGTATCTCATGAACAGTGATAGTCAGACAATTGAAATTTTCACAGATGATGTATTAATGTAGTCGCTATAACAACAAATACTAAAAATAAAATAAAGTTAAAAATTAAAGGGGGTCGTCTTACAAGAAACGTGTTTCTTTCCTAAAATTTGGTGTCCGACTCGCAATTGGTCGGTTTTTGTTTAATTTTTTACTCGAACACCACTCCGCTTCCTCGAACATCCCTGATGGATAGAACTCTAACATTAACCTAAACATAATATACCACAAGAAAATATCACTTCTAAAAAATTAAACTATCTAAATTACTGGTGCGAGACCGCATTATAAATGATGAAAGCCGCGTAAGAACTAAAGTCACCGACATAGCTCGAAGAATCGCAAGACTCAAGTGGCAGTGGGCAGCTGGGCAGGGCACATCGCTCGTAGAACAGAAGGCCGATGGGGCAAAAAGGTTCTCGAGTGGCGTCCACGGACCGGAAGACGCAGTGTAAGTAGGCCTCCAACAAGATGGAGCTACAACCTGGTTAAGGTTGCGGGAACGCGTTGGATGCGGATGGCACAGGGCCGATCTGTTGGCGAGCCTTAGAGGAGGCCTATGTTCAGCAGTGGACGTCTTTCGGCTGAAATGATGATGATGTTGAAATTACTGGTCTAATTTAACAGTAAGACAGCATTTCTGCGATGCTGCAGGCCTTCTCGCAGCATTCGTTGACGATGCCGGTGAACCTTTTCCCACGGTTGGGGAGGGACAAGCCGTGAGCCTGATGGGGAGCGAGCCAGGGCCAGCCGTAGTGTTCCGGGTCTCTGTAGTATGGAGGTATGATGGCGTCTGGAAATAAACATGCGTGTGTGTTTGTGACTCTTTCACGTTAAGGGCCTACCGAGTTTTTCGCGCTAATCGATTTTGGGTGGGTGATTTCGGGCGTGGGGGAGGCACGATGGCTCAAGATAGGTTGGTTGGACTGCGCGTGTTTTTAGGTATTTTCATCTTATTTTTAAAACAAATAAATATTTTAAAAATGTAGCAACACTACGCCCTAGAAAACATCTTGGTTTATTAACATTCAAAAAGTCATGACCTACCATGCAGTATTAGCGTCGTAGGTACTACGAATTTATTTTATTTTTTAGAGACGACTTTGGATTTTTTTTCTATCGAGCGAACTATAAGTAATCGTGTTTCGATAAACACTTGTCATTAAAGTGAATCCTCAATATCTTACACATGAATTTCAAGACTATAGCTTTACTTGTAATGATACAGCACGAGATTAAATTAATGCAATAAATGCGCCAAAAACACGGTGTAGACCCTTAAAACCTAGACGGATTTGGATTAAATTTAGTATTTTTGTAAATAGCAAGAATAACACAGGTGTCTGAATGACACATACTTAGTTGACATTTTATCCCTATGTTCATAAGGGATCAATCACTCCACCGCAATCGGTTGAAAAAATATAAAAATTAAAAAGAAGAGTGCAGTCGAGGGAATAATGTGTGTCAGATTGGGGTTTCTTTAAATGTTTGCTGTATGCTTAGTATAAGTTTTACTTCACCAAATACTTCTCGATCGCGTTTACGTAAAAAAATCAATTACTATGGAAACATAGACAGCGTCTCCGCGCGCGCGCGTCCATGTTTCCATAGAATTGATTTTTTTACGTAAACGCGATCGAGAAGTATTTGGTGAAGTAAAACTTATACTAAGCATACTGGTTGAAGCGATATTCGTTTTGGTTGACAACAGATGTGTGCTTTGAGAATGAACTCGTAAAGAAATTGAAACGCGTTCGCATTTGGTGTCGTGTTCGTGATAAAATTGGTCCCGTACTTTGATCAATTATAACTGAAGATACACATTGCCGAACAAAATCCCCTTCAAAAAATGTCCGAACTTTTTTATTTGTTTGCATAACAATTAAAATCATCACCTACACAGAAATTTGAACCTAGTCTTTACTTCATTACAGTCGAATTTCGGTTGACACTTGACAGCTAAACTTGACAATTTCACGCAACGTATTGAGAAAATAATAGTTTAAAAAAACTAAAAAACACGCTTTAAAAAAATAAAAATAAAAAGTAAAAATAAATTAATAAATTTCAATTCACTATTCTTATAGTGCAGTAAAAAATCTTAATAAGCAATTATTATATTGTTATAACCAGATCAAAATTTGTAAACAATTCTAAATATTGATAAAATAAATAATAATAGTTTAAAATATTTTATTGTAAAAAAAGCGTGGGGTGCTTTTTAAGATGTTATCAAAATGATAATCCTTGACAATTGACACCATGCACCCCACGCTTTTTTTACAATAAAATATTTTAAACTATTATTATTTATTTTATCAATATTTAGAATTGTTTACAAATTTTGATCTGGTTATAACAATATAATAATTGCTTATTAAGATTTTTTACTGCACTATAAGAATAGTGAATTGAAATTTATTAATTTATTTTTACTTTTTATTTTTATTTTTTTAAAGCGTGTTTTTTAGTTTTTTTAAACTATTATTTTTATTTTTATTTTTTTAAAGCGTGTTTTTTAGTTTTTTTAAACTATTATTTATTTTCTATTTTTTAGTTGCATTTTTTTTACAGTGACAGTTTCCATGTGCTAAAAAGAGACCCCCCAACCCCCTAAACCCAACCCCCCAACATCCCCCAACCCATTTCCCCAACCCCCCCAAACACCCAACCCCAACCCCCACCCCATTTCCTCAAACTTCCCCCAAACCCCTATCCCCAACCCCCCTTACCCCCCAACCCCAACCCCCTAAAACCCCAACCCCGAACCCCCCTTACCCCCTCCCCATTTCCCACAACCCCCCCAACCTCCCTAACCCACGAACCCCTCCAACACCCCACACCCTTAACCCCAACCCCTTAAACCCCCTTCCCCTCCCATTTCCCTTCAACCCCCCACCCCTCCACCTACCCCCCTTCCAGCTCCATCATCAAACCCTTGTTACCATCTAGGCCTCTTACCCCCTCCCCATTTTCCACAACCCCCAAAATCCCTAACCCCCGAACTCCCAAACACCCCCACCCTATTTTCCCCAAACCCCCCCTAACCCCCCCCACCCCCTAACCCCAACCGCCACACCCTTACCCTCAACCCTCTAAACCCCCGACCCCCTTACCCCCACCCCATTCCCCCCCCCCCCCCCGCCACCTGCCCCCCTTCCAGCTCCATCATCAGACCCTTGTTACCATCTAGGACCAAAGTACTCGTCAAAACGAATCAAACGAGCCCAAACTCGGTGGGGTTGTGTCGTTTTATTGTGGAGTGCCTTTGGCCATCTTCCAGCTCCATCATCAGACCCTGGTTACCATCTGGGATCAAAGTGCTCGTCAAGACGAATCAAACGAGCCCAACTCGATGGGGTTGTGTCGTTTTATTGTGGAGTGCCTTTGGCCATCTTCCAGCTCCATCATCAGACCCTGGTTACCATATGGGATCAAAGTGCTCGTCAAGACGAATCAAACGAGCCCAAACTCGATGGGGTTGTGTCGTTTTACTGTGGAGTGCCTTTGGCCATCTTCCAGCTCCATCATCAGACCCTGGTTACCATATGGGATCAAAGTGCTCGTCAAGACAAATCAAACGAGCCCAAACTCGATGGGGTTGTGTCGTTTTATTGTGGAGTGCCTTTGGCCATCTTCCAGCTCCATCATCAGACCCTGGTTACCATCTGAGATCAAAGTGCTCGTCAAGACGAATCAAACGAGCCCTAACTCGACGGGATTGTGTTATTTTATTACATAGTTCCTATGGCCACCATCCAGCTCCATCATCAGATCAGCTCCATGTTACAATAATATTGCATTGTCATCCAATTTACACATATGTGCAAAATTTCAGCTCAATCGGAAACCGGGAAGTGGGTGAAAATTATGCTCAAAGATTCCGTTACATACATACATACTTACAACCCAAGCTAATAAAAAGCGTGTTAAAAAAGAAGGCCACTTTTATCAAAGTGGCGCTCATTTGGCTCGGACATTTTCGGGTGCGCGACTGTGGATCTACAGTTATAATTGATCAAAGGTCCCGTATATTGTTTTAAATGGGAGAGGAGGTAGGTATGTTAGTTATGCATGTAAACATCTCCACTTTACCCACTTCAGTTTTTGTACATCATGGCCTCCCAGCCCTATAGACGCAACGAATTCACTGTGCGCTTGCGGCGAACACGTTACGCGTTCGCGGCGGATCCGTTGCGCGTTCGCTCCGCTTCTAATACGTTCGCAAATCGCCAGTTTGATATAGCTCTTATAAAAAAAACCGGTTGTCTGTAAAATCGGTTTACGGACGATAGGAACCCCCTTAAATATTTATTTTATTCCATTTTTTAGTATTTGTTGTTATAGCGGCAACCGAAAACATCATCTGTGAAAATTTCAACTCTCTAGTTATCACGGTTCCCGAGATACAGCCTGGTGACAGACGGACGGACAGCGGAGCCTCAGTAATAGGGTCCCGTTTTTACCCTTTGGGTACGGAACCCTAAAAATGAAACCAGGCGGTCACCCATCCAAGTACTGACCGCGCCCGACGTTGCTTAACCTCGGCGATGAAAACGGTGCATCCTACGGCAAAATCAATGAAATTTTCATCCCCCCTATGAAACCCTCACACTCCCATCGATTTATTAGACGTTGTCACGTTAAAAAGCTATATATCTTGCTTCTTAGGTTTCCCGGACTTACTGTACATGGTGCCTGCGCCTCCCCTCTCCCCTGTGTTCTGGATGCTGCACAGTTCAGCGAGTGCCCTCGCCAGGTTCCTCCCGCAGTAGATCCTGGGGTTCAACTCTAGCATCAGCCGGCCGACACCGATGTGGGCGCAACAGACCGTCAGAATAACCAACATGACGAGAACAACGTAAAAAGCTTGGAGCTTCATCTGGAATATAGAAAAAAAACCGTTAGGGCCTAAGCACACGGCGTTTTTTAAACGCGCCGTCGACGCGCGTTTTTGGAACGCGCGTTTACAGCGCGTTTCTCATTCCATTAGAACAGCCTTAAGATCCCTAGCACACGGCGTTTTTAGGGTTCCATACCCAAAGGGTAAAAACGGGACCCTATTACTGAGGCTCCGCTGTCCGTCCGTCTGTCACCAGGCTGTATCTCGGGAACCGTGATAACTAGAGAGTTGAAATTTTCACAGATGATGTTTTCGGTTGCCGCTATAACAACAAATACTAAAAAATGGAATAAAATAAATATTTAAGGGGGTTCCTATCGTCCGTAAACCGATTTTACAGACAACCGGTTTTTTTTATAAGAGCTATATCAAACTGGCGATTTGCGAACGTATTAGAAGCGGAGCGAACGCGCAACGGATCCGCCGCGAACGCGTAACGTGTTCGCCGCAAGCGCACAGTGAATTCGTTGCGTCTATAGGGCTGGGAGGCCATGATGTACAAAAACTGAAGTGGGTAAAGTGGAGATGTTTACATGCATAACTAACATACCTACCTCCTCTCCCATTTAAAACAATATACGGGACCTTTGATCATTTGTCCGTCCGTCCGTCTGTCTGTCCGTCTGTCCGTCTGTCACCAGGCTGTATCTCGGGAACCGTGATATCTAGAGAGTTGAAATTTTCACAGATGATGTATTTCGGTTGCCGCTATAACAACAAATACTAAAAAATGGAATAAAATAAATATTTAAGGGGGCTCCCATACAACAAACGTGATTTTTTTGCTCGTTTTTGTTCGATATTGATAACGGCAACAGGTAGAAGCTTGAAATATTCACAGAATATTTAATTATGTATTGACTTTAAAAATAAATCATTAAATTTAAATAATAAAATATTTAAGGGGGGCTCCCATATAACAAACGTGATTTTAATAGATAATTGTACGGAACCCTTCGTGCGCGAGTCCGACTCGCACTTAGCCGGTTTTTAAATAACCCGCGTGCGTGTCGCGTTTGTATCGATTCAAACGCGCGTCGACGGCGCGTTAAAAATACGCCGTGTGCTTAGGTAGGCCCTTACCTTCTTACGTTCCAGTGTAACTAAAATAACTATAAATTATAAAATTTACAAACCCCCAACGCAATTAGGTTACACACACACGTGTTTGAAAATAAAGTAAATGCTCATTATGCGTCTAAGATCCCTTCCGCAGCTAACAAAAGAGCTGATAACTTACTTTCGGTTCCCCTGTTTTAGTTGGCTAACTAACAGAAACTTATTTTATTTAGAGTTCATTGCCTTGCCTCCCTAAATGATACGCTAAGCGTAGACATTAACATGAAGAAACATAATAACACACAGTAAGTAATATACAGTAAGTTTCGCGAGTGCTATAATTTTTTATTAGGTTTCGCTTCCAGTCGTAGTCAATTTACAAATAAGCAAAAGTCAGCTTGGAACTTAGTAATTCTCGAAATGTAACGAACGGAACAAGTATTTTGGAGGTTTCTTGGCGTTCCAAGCTTAATACGTACGTGACTAAATTGTTTAAACGATGTCTGCACACAAATCGGTGGGCAATCGAGTGTGATATTATTTTGGTGAACTTTTAAATGGGTATTTTGTTTATGTATATAACTATGAGTTAAAAATTTTAAAAATCCCCAACGCAATTATGTCACTCGTATGTTTGACATTAAGTCAATGCCCGTTATGCGTCTAAGATCCCTTCCGCAGCTAACAAAAGAGCTGATAACTTTGAAACGGCTGAACCGATTTGGATGAAACATATCTAACAACCATTGCCAAGAAACCTGCTATCTATTTAAAAGAACCGCATCCAAATCGGTTCAACCGTTTAAGAGCTATGATGCCACAGACAGACAGACACACACACATAGCGGTCAAACTTATAACACCCCTCTTTTTGTGTCGGGGGTTAAAAATAGCCTTGGTGTTAGAAGCCATGGTTGGTAGCCTAGTGGTTAGACCCATGGGCTCTCAAGCAGAGGGTTGTGGGTTCGAACCCGGACTGGCACCTCTGAGGTTTTCCGAATTTATATGCGAAATAACATTTAAAAGTTACCGTGAGCTTTACGTTGAAGGAAAACATCGTGAGGAAACCAGTATGCTTAGTATAAGTTTTCCTTCACTTCAATACTTCTCGATCGCGTTTACGTAAAAATTTCAATTCTATGGAAACATAGACGCGCGCGCGCGGAGGCGCTGTCCATGTTTCCCTAGTAATTGAATTTTTTACGTAAATGCGATCGAGAAGTATTGAAGTGAAGGAAAACTTATACTAAGCGTACTGTACACACCTGCGTAGAAATTCAATGGTGCGCGTGAATTTCGCAATAATGGGAACTACGTATACGGTCAAAGCCCTCTCATTTTAAGAAGAGGCTTGTGCCCTGTGGGACTTAAAAAGGCTGGAATGATGATGATAAATTAACCTTTACTGCTGTTAGAGTGGTTATATTTCTGTGCAGCTGACCTTAACAATAATATCATCGATATACATACACCGCCTTTAAGAGAATACGATGCGCACCATTTCTCCATACAAAAGTAGTCCCCTGTTTCCTCCCTGGATGGCTGGATAATGACATTATCTAGGACAAATATTTTTCTACCGTAAAAATTATATCTACCACGCCTATACCCCTTTCTTTTGTTTTTCCATATTCCAATTATCATAAGATGTAGGTGCTTTCAAAAACTAAAAATTGCCCAATGTCGACGTAATTTTCAGGCACTCTGATCAAAAAAATACTCATGAATATTGACAATAAAACGAAATCACAGGGGCATAGCTAAAACCTTCCTCTAATTATTTTGCTAAACTTTTTATTATTAATATTATTATTGGTCAAGTTATTGTCGAGAAAATATAGGGAACTATGAAATGCTGTACTGATAAATTTTATTTCAATAGGTATTATTAAAGGACCCAGCTGCAGTTGTCCCTTTCTGGCTGTACCTTCACTGAGGAGTTGCAGCGAGACAGCGCTGCGATATTTATTCAAAATACCTATGTTTCAAAAGGCTCTCAGGCATCGCGCGTATCCCTAGGCATTATCCTACGTATACCGCGGCCACCGCAAGTCAAGTTGCGGTACACCGCAAGTCATGTCCCATCGTCTACCTAGATAATTGTTCCTGGAAGTCGTCTAGCTGGGGCGCGGCGAACACAAATTCATTGATTCACAATTCATTCATTCATTTCAGGGACTATAGAAAACCAAACTGAAAAATGTTGATATATGGGGAAAATTTGTGTCTTAACTCCTGACCAGTGGTGGTGTAGGGGTATAAGCACGCAGCGCGGAATGCTGAGGACTTGGGTTCGTTTCCCAGCGCTAGTCTCTTTTTCGGGGTTTTTTATGTGTTCCAGTTTGTATTTAGTATAAAAATATTAGGATTTCACGGGATGACCGTAAAAGTAAAAATTTGGAGTTAAAAATAAGAATACAAAAAGACTCCAAAAAACTAATCTTGGTAAATTAAATATATTGTATTTACGTAATATTGTGAGCTCTGCCCTCCCCGTATTATTGTTGTGTTTAACGCGCCGCGGGAGGGCGCAGGCTGAAAATCAGCGCCGCCGGCTTCCTAACCGGCAGCATTTATGCTGAGCCAGAGCCTATTGCCACGAAGTTTTTTTTTTGTTTTATGTGTTTCTGTTCTTCTTCTTTTATTTGTGTTACTTTTTATTTTCTATGGTTGTGGCAATAAATGGATTTTTTTTTTATTATTTTATTTTTTATTAAAGAAGTGCAAAAGTGCCTTCGACAACCTGGAGATCTGGAGACCAGACCAGAATGTAACTGGGGCCATTTTTAGGGTTCCGTACCCAAAGGGTAAAAACGGGACCCATTACTAAGTTTCCGCTGTCCGCCCGTCTGTCTGTCTGTCACCGTGATAGTCAGACAGTTGAATTTTTTACAGATGATGTATTTCGGTTGCCGCTGTAACAAAAAATACTAAAAAACAGAATAAAATAAATATTTAAGGTGGCTCCCATACAATAAACGTTTATTAACACGCTTTTTTTTGCTAATTTTTGCTCGATATTGATAGCAGCAACAGGTAGACGCTTGAAATATTCACTTTAAAAATATATAATTAAATTAAATTATATCTACCACGCCTATACCCCATAAGAATGGCGGAGGAAAGGGAGGCCTTTGCCCAGCAGTGGGGCATATTATAGGCTATATAAAAAAAAAAATTTGTCATGTTATTCTTTAAAATGGTTCAATACTTGCAGAGAATTCACTTATTGTAATTTGTTACTTCGTTTAAATAAAATTAAAAATCATGGGATAATTGACACCAGTTGACCTGATCCCGAACTAAGCAAAGCTTGTACTATGGGTACTAGACAACGGATAAACATACTTATATAGGTATAGTAGGTATTTATAGTATAAATCTTCCCAGGTGAATTTTTCGCTTCGAGCTCTTATCTTTCAAAACAAAAGGTATCGTCATAGTATTATTAGGTTTTAGACGACCAGATGGCCTAGTGGTTAGAGAACCTGACTACGAAGCTTGAGGTCCCGGGTTCGATTCCCGTGTCGGGGCAGATATTTGTATGAAAAATACGAATGTTTGTTCTCGGGTCTTGGGTGTTTAATATGTATTTAAGTATGTATCTATCTATATAAGTATGTTTATCCGTTGCCTAGTACCCATAACACAAGCTTTGCTGAGCTTACTTTGGGACAGGGTCAATTGGTGTGAATTGTCCCGTGATATTTATTTTTTTTTTTTTTTTTAGTATTAAGGTTCAAATTTAATGTAATGGCTCGAAGCGAAAAATTCACCTGGGAAGATTTATACTATAAATACATACGAACCCTCCAAGAATCGAGCACAAACATTCGTATTTTTCACACAAATATCTGCCCCGACCGGAATCGAACCCGGGACCTCAAGCTTCGTAGTCAGGTTCAACTAGGCTATCGTCGTCGTCGGGGGTCGGTCGCTTTAAAAATGAGTACTTTAGGAACTCCACATCTAAATACGACACCCAGACATGACCAAAATTCCTATTCTACACCCCGCAATTTACTACAACAAACCTAACATACGTTTGGAGGCAACATTAATTTCCCTCACATCGTCAACATAAACTTACCTTGTTTCGAAGTTACCTTTGAAGTTACACAGACCACACACACTGAAGGAATGTGGTAGCTGCAAACGGGACACCCTTATATACTTACGTCCATGTAAAATGAATATTCTACAATATGTCAGGGCACATAACCTGTTAAGTTTTACTAATGTGTTATGAAATATAATCTTGGCCGTGCATAATCATAACTTGGGAATAATTTGTGTGGAATTTGCATTGATTTCGCGAATAAAGTACTTAATAGGTTATGGCTATGTCTCCAGTATAGACTCGTAGCGTTAAAAACCGGCCAAGTGCGAGTCGGACTCGCGCACGAAGGGTTCCGTACCATTATCTATAAAAACGACAAAAAAGCACTTAAATATTTATTTTTTTTTTCTTTATGTTAGAGAGGCTAGACAAACGAACTAGTGGGTCACCTGATGTTAAATGATCACCACTGTCCATAGACACCCGCAGTGCTTTACACGATGCCAGAGCGTTGTCAGCCCTAAGGAAAAAGGAGAGGGAATAGGGGAGGGGGAGTGGTATTGGGCCCCCGGCGCTCTCACTGACCGTACGAAACGCAGCAGGGAGTACTGCTGCTTCACGCCGGTGTTCTGTGAGAGGGTGGTACTACCCCGGACGAGCCGGCCCATTCGTGATGCAGCGGCTAGCTCTACCACTACAAAAGTTCATTTTAATTTAATAATTTATTTTTAAAGTGAATATATAACTAAATATTCTGTGAATATTTCAAGCGTCTACCTGCTGCCGTTATCAATATCGATTAAAAACGAGCGAAAAGATCACGTTTGTTGTATGGGAGCCCCCTTAAATAATTATTTTCTTCTGTTTTTCAGTGTTTGCTGTTATAGCGGCAACTAAAATACATCACCTGTGAAAATGTCAACTGTCTAGCTATCACGGTTCATGAGATACAGCCTGGTGACAGACGGACAGATGGACAGACAGATGGACAGGCGGAAGGACAGCGGAGCCTCAGTAATAGGTCCCGTTTTTACCCTTTGGGTACGAAACCTTGAAAACAGAATAAAATAGATATTAAGGGGGCTCCCATACAGCAAACGTGATTTTTTTGCTCGTTTTTGCTCGATATTGACAACGGCAACAGGTAGACGCTTGAAATATTCACAGAATATTTAGTTATATATTCGCTTTAAAACGGAAAAAGCTGCCATTTAATTTTTTATTTTCATTTTATATTTCGATTTTAACAAAAATCAATATAAGTAGTAGTTTAGTTAGCCACTGTTAGATACGTAGGTTAGGACAAGTGAAACAACCGCTTGCTGTTAGCGAACTGACGTGTATTTCTAAGTTATACACACACATAGGTACATATGTAACATTGCTCCTCTTAGCTTAGAAACACGCTCAGTATTTATAACTATAGTACAAGTTAAAGCAAGAAATACAAAATAAGTAATTAAGACCTAAAAGTAGTCGGGTTTGGGTCGGTTGCGTTTAGTCCTGTGGGTTCCGGGCACTGGGTTTAATGTTTCCGCGGTCTCAGTGGGGGGACGGTCATTTACGGACGGAAGTCGAATTTAACGGAAATTAAAAAAACACGGTATAATGTTAATAAGGATATGGTTTTTAATGGATTGTAGTCTAACAAAACATCTCAAGTTATCTCCGTGACTCAAGCAAGAGTTGCACACGTGATTTGTATCGAAGCTGACTTTAAACAAATGAAGTGTCGGCTGGCGCCGGGAGGGGCGCGTCGGCTACAATGTTCCGTGTGGCTTCATCGCGGCTGACAGGTTAAGTGCCGCCAGCAAGGCGCTATCCTTAGGTATTTAGTTTGAGTCAGGAGTGCACGATATATATCGATATTTCAAAAAATATCGATATGTGTACGCGATATATCGCTTCAACCCGATATTATCGAATCATCTAGTATCGACCGACTGTAATATCGATATATTTCATCCGATATACCAAATATCGATACCTTAGTTCACGATCATACCTACTAATTACAATGAACTGTATGTGTATATTCTAGTATACAAAACTACTACTTAATTTAATTATTTATTAGTATGAGTGTGAACTATTGGTATCGATATCGTGTCACATTCAATTTCTTTTCTTAATATCTACTGATTCCTTTAAATCTGCTTTAAATGCATAATTGACAATTTGAGTAAGTAAAAATAAAACGTAAAACCCCGAAGTATAGAAAAACAAGTAATTACTTTATATTTTAAAAATATCGATATATTTGTTCGATATATCGCAAAGTATCGGTAGAACACTACGATATTTTATATCGAAAAAATATCGATTTTTTTTACATGAACATCCCTAGTTTGAGTTGATCTAACAGAGGTTTTGGTAGATGACTTAAAATCCGTCGCGCGATCGGCGACTATTTTGGGTAATTTTTTCTAAGTACCCTACGTTAAAAAGTGATCGAAACTAGAAACAAAAATTAGCAAATTTTGACAGTTAGTTTAGGCATCGTCGTGTGTGCCGGTCGCTCGAGGGGCTAATAATATAGTCATAGTCATATTCAGAGAAGAAGCCTGTTCCCTGCAATGGGACGTGCAGGCTGGGATGAGTGATGAGTCATAGTATTTATTCAATAAACAATAGCTACAGGTATTGTGTTTGAAAAGTATGCAAGTCAGACTCGCGCATGAAGGGTTCCGTACCATCTACGAGTAATATATAAAAATCTCGTGTCACGGTGTTTGTTATCGAACTCCTCCGAGACGGCTTGACCGATTTTTATGAAACTTTTTGTCCATTGTAGGACTGAAAATAGGTCGTAGGCTATTTCATATTTTCGCTGACGGAGCTGCGGGCAACAGCTAGTTATCTACAGGGTTATTTGTAATTCACTAGCATCCTTTTAACCCTAAACTCCCACCACTTAAACAAATGTTTTTTGTTCTACGGTTTTTGTCATAACTTAATATTTTTGGTGTAATAACGTTTTGAAAATTTGAGATTTCCTCTTATTTTTACGATACTCTGTGTATTTGTATGGGAAAAAAAGTGCTTCATTTTAAAAAGTCGTAAAACAAAAAACATTTGTTTGAGTGATAGGAATTCAGGGTTAAGAGGGTGTCAGTGAATTAAAAATAACCCTGTATAAAAACGGCAAAAAAAATCATGTCTGTTGTACGGGAGCCTCCCTTAAATATTTGTTTTATTTTAATTTTATTATTTATTTTAAAGTGAATATATAACTAAATATTCTGTGAATATTTCAAGCGTCTACCTGTTGCCGTTATCAATATCGAGCAACAACGAGCAAAAAAATCACGTTTGTTGTATGGGAGCCCCCATAAATATTTATTTTATTCTGTTTTTTAGTGTTTATTGTTATAGCGGCAACCGAAATACATCATCTGTGAAAATTTCAACATCACAGTTCATGAGATACAGCCTGTTGACAGACGGACAGACAGACAGATGGACGGACGGACAGCGAAGTCTCAGTAATAGGGTCCCGTTTTTACCCTTTGGGTACGGGAACCCTAAAAAGCACTAATTGCCTAGGTAAAGGTAGGTAATAGCGGGCTATTTTCCGCAACTCGACGGAAACCGAAATAGGTACATCATCTGTGAAAATTTCAACTGTCTTGCTATCACGGTTCATGAGATACAGCCTGGTGACAGACGGACGGACAGACGGACAGACGGACGGACAGCGGAGCCTCAGTAATAGGGTCACGTTTGCACCCTTTGGGTATGGAACCCTAAAAACATTCAAGTCAAGAGTAACAGCCACTTTTTTCTGTAGTAAATGGTTATTGTATAGTCGACCAAGAAAGTCCTTTAGGTTCATGCTATAGGTTCATGTCAGTTTAGTCGGCTTAAAACATCAAAGGCTATTTTCACTTCCAGCTCAATGTAACAATCAGCCTTATTGTTTTTATTTTGATGTAAAAACTTTCATAAAAATTTTTAATTGCCAGCGTTAAGGTTGAGAGTGGTTGAGAAACTATTCTTTCAGTTCACTAGTTTCTAAACGAAAAGCAACTGTCACTTTGACAAATGCCAAAGTGAGTCATATGACGTCCACTACATCAATGTGAAGTGAATCTTAAAGAGATTGCATAACGTCCAATTTAAATGTTTCGAAACATTGTTAGCTAGTGGCGCTAATGGTAGTACTTGTGTGTAAATTACGACAATCAAATTTAGACTGTTCTGGATTGTAAGAAGGATCAAAATTAAGTCAAAGAATGGAGAGATGATGAAACCGTCTAACGTTTCGACATAATTCTGACTGACAGCAGAAACCGTAAACTCAGTAAAGAATAAATATTTATTTGGGACGAAATGAAAGTTCGAATCGGTCAGTCGAGTTGCTTATCGGTGCAGTTCCGTTAGAACACTAAAATTACTTGACATACATCTAATAACCACGTATACCGTAGCTCTTAAAGATGTTCGACGTAAATATAATCGATTTTATATTTTTAAGCCTAGCATTTATGATAACGTGTACGGGATATCTAATTAATAATTTCGAAAGCTACGTTCCAGCGTTTGTAATAAAAGGTTTTAAGTACGGTTCCTTTGCCTACCGAGGCTCTGGAGGTGATTTCTTAGATGCCATAGAAATATCGAAGTCATATTACAGACACTTTTATTCCAGTTCGACTATTTTAAACGCGGTTACGTTGATTTACATGTTATTAGTGTATTATCTGGAGTTTGGAGTAAATAAATATATTTTGGCTGTTTTGCGGTGGATATTGGAACGGGACCAACCAGCTAGTAAGTTTCTAATTTAATTTTTACTATAATTAACGGGAAGAAGTCTTTGCAAGTCACATCTTCTCACTCTAATATTTTTTTATGGCTTGAAGCCAATCGCATTATAAATATCATCATTTTTAAATATACTTACTTGAATTTAAAAAAAAAAAAACATTTAAATTGAACCATGCAAATGAACATGGGCTTAGTCACACTTCTCTTGCACTGTTGTCATTTAAAAAAAATGTTAATCATAATTATGTAATTATTTTCCAGTTTCTGCAACCGCAGCACTCATCGCAATGTCCCTGTTGACGATACAATGTGCCCGGAGGTTCTACGAGACCCACTATTTACAAGTGTTTGCCAAGAACAGCAAGATGAACCTGACCCACTATATCGCTGGTATAGCCCACTATTTGGGCTGCACCATCACTATACTCGGAGCGGCTCCTTTATTTTGTGGTAAGAAAACTAAGGAAATCATTCAAATTCAAATGATTTATTGCTTACATGTTGTAAAATTGGGTCTATAATGACTCCCATAAAATTTTAAGTCGTAATGTCGCATCCCCAGCCGAATATATTGTTCAAGTGAAATGTATGCACTCAAAAACGCTTCTCCAACTGTATTCACCACTACATTTTTGCAAATAAATTTATTCTATTCTATTCTATTCTATAAAGCGGTAATATGAAATGGCTTAGTTTGTAAACTAAGCTTTATCCGGTCGCTTTATGGCTTAGTTTGTAAACTAAGGCAATTCATATTACCGCTTTATTTGGTTGGGGGTGCGATGTATCATTAGTCATAATCAACGTTAGTCATATAGTGATTTATTTCTGAAACAATTTATTTTTCAGAATTGTTATAAAACAAAACTAACCTAACCTACTGCATTCTATAAGATGGCATTTAAAAAAGTCCTGAAAAAAATACTGTTTCAGAAATAAATCACTGTATGACTAACATTGATTATGACTAATGATACATTATGACTTTAAATTTTATGGGAGAAAAGGGGCACCATGTAAAATTACTAGGTGTTATAATCATCATCATCATCATCATCCCAGCCTATATACATCCCACTGCAGGGCACACGCCTCCTCACAGAATAAGAGGGCTTTGGCCGTAGTACCCACGCGGGCCCAGTGGATTGGGAACTTCACACACTATTGAATTTTTTTATTGAAGCTCATGGTAAATTTCATATGTCATTTCGCACATAAATTCCGAAAAACTCGAAGGTGCGAGCCGGTATTTAAACCCACAACCCTCTGCTAGGTCATACCGCTAGGCCACCCTGCCCTGCCCACTGCGGGCACATCGCTTGTAGAATTAACAACCGATGGGGCCGAAAGGTGAGAACCTGAGTGGCATCCACGGACCTGAAAACGCAGTGTAGGTAGGCCTCCAACAAGAAGGAGCGACAACCTGGTTAAGGTTGAATACGTTGGATACGGATGGCGCAGGACTGATCTGTTTGGCGAGACCTATGTTCAGCAGTGGACGTCTTTCGGCTGAAATGATGATGATGATGATGATGTTTAACGAAAATGTAATCCTTTTTTTTCAGGATCTCAAAACAGAGAAACCATAACATGGACAGACGCATGGACCAAATACATATCCTTACCCTGCATCCTCATATTCATGTGGGCGTGGTACGAGCAGTACCAAAGCAACATCATCTTCGCCAACCTCCGGAGAGACAAGAAGTCGGGTGCGGTGGTGACGGAAGACCATGGTATACCGCACGGACGGAAGTTTGAATTGGTATCCAGCCCCCATAGGATGTGTGAAGTTATAATTTACACGGTGCTGGCGTTTTTGGTGCCGACAAAGACATATTTCTGTATCTACGCTTGGGTTCTCGCGAATCAGGTACGTTTCCATCGTGTGAACAGTATGAAACTTTTTTTTATACAATATACATAGGCTTGCGTTTGACCACAATCACGCCTGATGGAAAGCGAAGATTAGGCCTACAATGAAGCACGTTTGCCTAGTGAATGCTCATCCACCCTAGACTTGACCTTGAATCTAAATTCGCCTAAGGGAATAAGCAGGAATAAGGCAGTTGAGCGCGGTGTTGCGCGCGCCCCCAAGCTGCAAACCGTACAACAAATACATGGCGCTGTAACCGGTACGCGCGCGGCACAACTGCTCAGACCCTTCCTCCAGAATGGCTTCCATTAGGGTTGCAACGATATATCGGAAAACCGATAATATCGATAATATCGAAAGTATAATATCGATATTTTTATCGATATTTGCGCTATAACGATATTATATCCTAAGAAAAAAAAATCGATAATTCACGACCTGTATGGGCTTTGAACATTAGCCTTTTCTTATAATATTATTATTATTATAATTTCTAGTTCTCATTCGATGAAAAAGTATGTAAAGAACTGCTGATATATAATAATAATAAAGCACTTATTCAGTGAACTGCATAGTTTTTATTTAAATTTAAATAAATTCGATATTATCGATATTATCGACCAAAATCATCGATATTATCAACTATCGATAATTTCGTTACCTTGATATAAATATCGAAATTTTTATCGATATTACAACAACCTTGCATCCCTAGCTTCCATAGGCAACAGGCCGGAACACGACGAGAGTCGCTTGGTGTCTTGGTTCAACCTATAGGGTGGTGACCAGCCGCGGCCGAAGCCTACCACCGGAGTTGTATCGCTCGTTTAGCACCACCCAGGGGTCAAGTGTAGGGTCTCGAGGGTAAACCTACGGTTTCGAGCAATTTCCACCCCCAAAATGCAAATAGGTGTTTTTGCCGTGTGTAGTTAGTATATACCCCTGTATTTGTCGATTCATAGTGAAAGGTACGGATACTCACGTCTTAATTAACCTTTTCAACGCCAACGACACATATAGGTGTCACAAAGTACAGTGTCAAAGTGACCTTGACACAATGACATAAGATTCAAAGCAGGTTTACGTTTTGTCGAGGCGCGACGGTGAAAGGGTTAAATAGAGTTTCGTCGAGCAGTAGCGCGAGCAGAGCGGTGGCGCGTAGTGCACATTTGACAGCCGCCGTGGCGTATACTCCAAGAGGAAGGGCTACGGATTAGCCCGAAAAAGTTGGGCTAAATTCGATTTAAAACGTGAGTTATCCATATATTTTCGCTATGAGTGAGTCTCATGAGCTGAAAACTCAAAACTCTTACGAAATTTACATGTGCGATCTTCTGAGTAGAATTTCTGTTAATCTAATTAATTAATTTATACTTTTATAATCCTTGTCTTTCTTTATTTCAGATTTTAACAGCAAAACAAGCTGATGATTGGTACAAGACGTCATTTAAAACATATCCAAAAAACAGGAAGGCTATATTTCCATATTTACTATAAGACTGAATTTACTATTTAGATAGAGATAATATTTATGTATTTCAATGGATAATTTCGGGTTTCTATGTCAATCTACTCCCGACCGCATAATATACACATGCAGGCCTTGAACTGAACACTGAGCACAGGCCTCCTCTCAGACTGAGAGGACTTCACACCGACGCCACGCATGGTGATCATTGGAATTTTTAGTTGACATGCATTATTCGTCGATTTTCTTAACACACGAAATATCGTGGTTGAAAGACGTCAGAGGCTCAACCCCACCCAAATAGTGTAATTTTTAAGCTTTATTGTAATTTAAATAAGTCATTTAAGTAGTATGTATTAATATTTAAAAAGCATAATATACCAATGGACCTCTAAGGCGTGCCTAATAGGGATGTTGACGCCATTGAAAAATAATTCGAAAAGACACGACTCCAGTATAAAAAAACGCATTATTTTAGCCCTTAAAACCAGATTAATTTTCGATTGACTGCAAAATTACATTTTTTGTTGCTTTAAAAAAGATAAATAGTTAAGTAGTTGATTGAGTTGGCGAACCGAACAAGTGACGTCATAAGTTGCTATTGCCATTTATTTTTTTTTTTTTTTTTTTTTATGTTAGATAGGCCAGACAAACGAACTAGTGGGTCACCTGATGTTAAATGAACACCACTGTCCATAGACACCCGCAGCGCTTTACACGATGCCAGTGCGTTGTCGGCCCTAAAGGAGAGGGAATAGGGGAAGGGGGAGAGGGAAGGGGTGAGGTATTGGGCCCCCGGCACTCTCACTGACCGTACGAAACGCAAGCAGGATTACTGCTGCTTCACGCCGGTGTTCTGTGAGAGGCCATTCAAACTCTATGGGAGAATTGTGTTTTGACAGCTCATAAAAAGTACGCCAGTTGATTGGCGGTGTCAACATCCCTATTTGAACCAAATGAACCAACTATAATAAAGGAGGTTCTCAATTCGTCTTAATCTTTTTTTTGTTATTTAGAAAAGGAACACTTCACTTCCTGTCATATTGTGCTCGAGAACTTTAATCCTTTTCATATAGCTTGGGTACGGTGACAGTGTACGAAATATTTTAAGCTGTGGAGATATATATTTTTTTTATTCTTTCGGGATTCAAGTGTATTTTTTTATAAAGTATTGGCCTGAAACATTCAAGGCGTGGAATGGAATTTTTTCCATTGGTTTTTACCAAGTGTCACCGTCCAAGCTATATGAAAAGGATTATAGTCTGTTTATTTACAAGTATATTGCTGTAGGTACACCTATTTATCTGTGTATGTTTTATGTGTATTAATGTTCGATTAAATTGCACCACCTGCTGAAATCCATTTCTTACTTTTCTTTCCATTGTAAAATCTTGCCTGGAAGAGATCGCTTCGACGCGGTAAAACGCCTATGCTAACCTTGTATATTTTGTCATGTACTTGTTTTTCCGTATTTTCTCTATGCGATGTCGAATAGTCATTGTTATTGTATTGTATATTTTTACATCTCGAATGTGCCTTAGAGTCTGACTTGTTATAGTATAGTCAGCAACATTAAATATGTCCATAGTTGAAGAGCTTAAATAATCTATATTGGACTCTATTTTCAGTACAATAACAGTCAGTATAGATATAATAGATTTGAGCACTTCATCCAAGTAGATATATCTGATGCCTAGTGTAATATTAACTGTGTTCATAAGTTATTTTAAAAATGTTATGTTATGTAAATGATGTACGCTGATTATATATTTATTTATAAAGGTTAATTATTAAAAGACTTTACAATAATTAAATAAGTGTCTAACTAAATTATTTCGGTTGCAGACTTTTTTCTACAACTATTATGAAAATTAAACAATAAAAATAAAACTAACTGTTTTTTTTTAATATATTTATACCCGCCTCAGTTCGAACGTTTAAAAAGTCTGTATTGTTACAATACAATTAAAATACATATTTCACTCACACTAGTATTGCAAATACTTATAAATATTTCACTCGTGCCTCCTTACTTGAATAGGAAACTGAAACAAAGAAAAATCAACTTAGGTAAGGCAAACGTACCAATGCTTGGCGATGGGTGTCGCCCATTAGATGACACCCATCTGTCACCTCTTACTATTAGGTAAGGCTATTAGGTACATCGAAAGAGCAAAGCCTCTTGAACACTGTCGTCCTCTCTTTGTAAAACATGGGATACTAACTGTGATAGCCCTGTATATATATCTGGTATGTATTTTTATTTACAAAAATAAGTTTAGATTCGTACGTAAGAGTAATAATATTAATAATAGGCCATGTAGACTGGAATGTAATTTTAACATCGAACTACCTAATTCTAAAAACTATTTACAATTTAAAAGGAGTATTGAATTTAATGGAATAAAAATCTATAATAATTTGAATGAAGACATAAAGAAATGTAATAATGTATGCGAATTTTCCAAGAAATTAAAATCATTTTTTACTTGTACGACCATTTTACAGTCTGAAAGAATATTTTGAAAAATTGTATGAATAGACATTTTTATTATTAGTTATTGTATTGTAAGAAATAAGAAAGTATTTATTTGGAGTAAAAGCGTTTACATAATCAGTATCCAGTGGGCCCCAAACTAGGCTGATAGAATAAGACTTTTGCGTGCCATATTGTGGCGGAGCATGCATTCATGTAACTGTATCCAACTACATGACTATATTAGCACCTGTGTATGTTCCAGCAAAATAAATTCATTTCATTTCAAATTCATTTCATTTCACTATGTCATAAGATTGAAGGTGCAATGTGCAGTGGGTCAGTGTCGAGCTCAGGGACGTTTACCTTACTAAAAATACATAAGTATAAGGTTATAGATATCACACGCCTCTAAAGGAAAGTGATCGATCAAGATATTCGAAGGGTGCTTTGCGCTCGTCCCTAACATACCACGTTTCCAAAATACTACACTACGCTATTTATTACATTTCCACTATACCAGGGCCCGATTGTATAACAAATTACAACTAATATTACAAGCGGAACTCTCGCTTCAGTTATATTAACTAGAAAGGGAGTTTTTTTTATTTATAAAAAATAGGCTTACGTTTGGCCTCAATCTCGCTTGATGGAAGGCGAAGATGAGGCCTAAGATGGTACACGCTTGCCTAGAAGGTGTCTGTTCACTTTGACCTTAGAGCGCGCGCACACAGAGAGCGGTCTGGAGTTCCGCGTTCTTTCAAATGTACTGAGTCGCTTACGATTGCTGTGTGCGTTATCGTAAGGGACTCAGTACATTTGAAAGAACGCGGAACTCCAGACCGCTCTCTGTGTGCGCGCGCTCTTAAAGATGTCCAGATTATAGCGTTCCGGAAAAACTGACCTCGGCAGAGAGTTCCACTCCTTAGCCGTCGGCATAATGAAAGAAGAGGCAAACCGCTTCGTGCGTAATGGAGTAATGTCTACAACATAAGGGTGAAACTGCTCGCCGCGCCTAGTCGTTCGGTGACGGAAAGGGGAAGGGGGTATCAGGTTATGCAAAACCTCCGCACACTCACCGAAATGCAATATAAGTTTTCCGCTTGTAATATAAGTTGTGCTTTATACTGTTTTAAACTTTCGTGATTTTCACTCATAATTACTATACAATTTGTGGCCGAAACGTCGAGGTAAATAAATAAATATTTATTGCGTGATAAGTCCCGTTTAGTATAGTAATTATAAGTTGTACTTTGTTATGCAATTGGGCCCTGATGTCCAAAATGAGACATTCTACCAAAAAATCACTTCCTTGAGTAATCTTCGATTCTATAATGTGCAACAAGAATCTGGTAAGCTAGAAATGTGGTAAAGAGGTAATGTAGTAGGTATTTTGAAAAATAAGGTACATATTTTGGGAACGTGGTATTTTATACTCCATTTATTTTAGAATTATAAACCACAACAACATTATATTGCGGCTCGTGAACTGTAATCTCTTTACAATTTGTACTAGAGTAACAATTGACGACACGCAAATAAAGTGACATTAAAACAATTTTATTTTGCGGCTCCCAGACTATTGTACTGTACAGTCAAGGGCAAAAATATGTATACACTTTAGTACCTTGTCTATTTTCGTCATATTTGAACTGCCATATATGAACTGTCACAGTGGTTAAAGTGACAAGGTACCTACTAAAGTGTATACATATTTTTGCCCTTGACTGTACTATTTGCTAGGTAAGAAATAGTTGACGAGCCGCAATATAATGGATGTTGTGGTTTTCAATTCTAAATTAAATGAAGTATAGGCACGAGTGGCACTTTGGTGTATAGGGCTCAGCAACCACGGCATGGTGCACCTAGGCTTATCCCACTCCCGACCCGCTGCGGTGCCATGTGATTTTACGTTTAACCCGTGGAGCGTCCCGCTCTAAATCCTACCCACCGTTGTGTGCACACCCGTGCGCACAGGACGCTCGACGAAACGAAACGAAAGTTTGTGTGTGCGTTAGTTACTCCTTCACGCTACAACGGCTGGGTGGATTTGAATGAAATTTGGTATGCAGATAGCTGGATTGGGACAAAAGTCCGAAATTTCACCAGATTTACAGACATGAAATTTGGCACGGGTGTTTTTTTATGTAATGAAGACCAGCCAGACCAGAATTCCCGCGGGAAATTTGCGATTTTTGCGAGATCCCCAAGTTTTGATGCCAGATCTAATGGATAAAGAGAGCGAAACCACGGGTAAAAAATAATAATACTACTTTTGACGACCACGTGGCCTACTGGTTAGAGAACCTGACTATGAAGCTTGAAGTCCCGGGTTCGATTCCCGTGTCAGGGCAGATATTTGTATGAAAACTACGAAGGTATGTCACTGTACTGCTTTTGATTACCAATAAAGAATATTTGTATTGTAGTGTTTAATATACTTTTTTTTCAGGTTTTTTGAGGTGTCCATACATTTAGTTCATAATTTAACTGCAGCAAAGTATGAAAATCCAATATTTTTTCAGAGCAATTTCAACAATTGTGTAAATGCATTATATTATCCAGCATTAACTAAGCTTGAAACACTAATTTTGTATCACGTTCACCCTGTATATCTATGTGCCTTTGAATGGTCCCGTGGTATTTATTTATTATTATTTATGCATAAACTACAACACTATAGTACATTGTGCATCAAGGGCCGTAAGAAGGGGATTACTAACGAGAGCCTATTAGAAGCCCAACGCCGGAGGCGGAGGGCTTGTAATGACTCGAGTTTGTAATCCTCTTACTGCCCGTGATACACACAATGATTTTCATCACACTGCAAGGAAAAAAAATCCAAAAATGAAATTATTTTGTCTCTAAACCCTTATATTAAATAAATAATGGCTACCCGCCAATATAGATTGTCACTTTTTTCAAGTCATCTACCATAGATAATGTAAACTGTGTTTAGAATTCGAATGGCCATACGGCCACATTCTGCCAACATGTTACAAAAATACTTACTAAAATTATTGCTAAACTATTTGATATAAATTTAAAATATAAAAATAAAGAAGTTTCATGAAGCGTAGACAAGTTTTGTGTTGTAAAATTGGGTTATAGCTAAGTTTTAAACATATAAGTAAATAAAACGTTGGCTGACTTGAAACCTCCTTAGTCTGTTTGAAAATTTTAAAACGAAAGTTAGAACTCCCTTGGGAAGAAAAACTGTACGTAAATCCATAACTCCCTTAAGAACAAATTAGGCCTTTGACATTTAGTATACAGGCATGGAATAACACCATTGACAAGCAAGTATGATGAAAAGTACAATACGAACCTATAAGGATATCCCTGCGTCTTCGCCCGGAAGACAGACAGCAGCAGTGAAAAGAACACGCACACCAGCACAAGCCCCACCACAGACTGGAAGCGGCGTCTCTTTCCCTCCGCCTGGCTGCGCGGTGCTTCTGTGCTCTTCACTCCTCCGGCCGCTTCGATCATCAGTATCATGCCTACGACTACTGCTCCATCTGATATTGAGTCAAGGAACAAAACGTCAAAGGTAGGGGACGCTATTGCAACTGAGGGTGACTATTCTTTAACACGAAAATAATTATTTCTTGTTACAAATGGTCACTCACTACTTTGAAAAAAGCTCGTATCACAAAATCGATAATCTGGCTAAGTGAACTTTACTGAATAAATAAATAAATAATAAATAAATATTAGGGGACAATCTTACACAAATCGACCTAGTCCCAAACTAAGCCAAGCTTGTACTATGGGTACTAGACGACGATAAACATACTTATATAGATAAATAAATACTTAAATACATAGAAAACATCCATAACTCAGGAACAAATATTCATGCTCATCACACAAATAAATGCCCTTACCGGGATTTGAACCCAGGACCTCTTGCTTCGTAGGCAGGGTCACTACCAACTAGGCTAAAGCGGTCGTTATGTGCAATAAAGTTCAGTTTGGCTTACATATTGTTACGGAGATGGGTCAACGGGAAACCAGTAAAAACATTTTTATGAAATTAGTAGCACTTGCAGTCGTTTTCAGCAGGCTGAAACATGTTTTCAGGCCGTTTCAGGACACTAACTGTCACATGACACCATTTCCTGAAAACCCGTTTTCAGGCCGTTTCAGGCCAAGTTACAGTCCACCTGTCTCAGGAACATTCTAGAAGGTGTGTGACAAGGATAGCCTATATGTGTGAAAGAGACAGACGATCTTGTTTCCGGAACATTCTAGGTGTGTGACAAGGATAGCCTATATGTGTGAAAGAGACAGACGATCTTGTTCCGGAACATTCTAGAAAAGTGTGCAAGCGAGATAACATAGCGTACTCGTGAAAGAGACAGACAGATGATCCTGTTTCCGGAATATTCCAGACTGTGCCAGAGAGTTCTAGCTGGAATGTTCTCGAACTTTGTGGACCGATTCACTGGACCTATATAAAGGCAGACAAGGTTCCGACAGAGTCAGTTTTGGAAGAGATACCGAGAGATAAACATCGAAGAGAGATCAAAGTGATTACTAAGTGATTTAAGTGAATAAGTTTAGTGTTGAAAGAGATTCCTTTTTGTTCAATTAAATTAGTTTTACGTTAAAGGCGTATTATCTATCTAACGAACCCTACGGCTCGTAACATTTGGTGTCAGAAGTGGGATAGAGAAATGCCTATAACACCGAGGGACGAACAGGAGGAGTCCGGCGGAGAAGCGCCAGCGATGCAGACGCGGGCACAAGCAGCACGTGACGCCGCTCGTCGTCAAAGTTTTGACAACAACCGCGCCATAAGTGAAAATACAGACCAGTCCAGTCTGTTGCTGGCCATGCAACGCATGATGGAGGAACAGGCGCGACGTCAAGAGGAGCAAACTTGGATTTTTATGGAGGAGCAAGCTCGACGTCAAGAGGAGCAGGCTCGCCGTCAAGAGAAGCAAATTCGGATTTTTATGGAGGAGCAAGCTCGACGTCAAGAGGAGCAGGCTCGCCGTCAAGAGGAGGTCACTCGTGCTTTCTTGGAAGAGCACTTGAAGGCAATCGGCGTGCAATTCAAGGAGAAAATAGAGAAGTTAAAATCAGAAGTAGAAGAGCACGACGACAGACTTTTAAAGCATGAAAAGCAAATTTTAAGTGTGGAAAAAGAGCTAAAATGTTTAAAGTCTAACGGAATTGTGACCTCTAGTGCATCTGCAGGCAAACTAAAAGCGCCCCCATTCGACGGTACTTCTTCTTGGGGGGCCTACAAGCTCCAGTTTGAGACCTTAGCCGATTCGAACGGTTGGACTGATAAGCAAGCGGTAACCGCTCTTATGTTAGGGCTGCGGGATCAAGCCCTGACAGTATTAGACACTATGACTGGAGAAGTGACTTTAGAACGCCTGAAGGATTCCCTAGAGTCGCGTTATGGTGACTCCCACCTGGAACACGTTTACCGAGCACAGTTGAAGGACAGAATGCAGCTAGGTAATGAGAGCCTGCAGCAATGGTGCCTGGAAATCGAGAAGTTGGTTAGAAAGGCGTACAGGTCCTCACCGTCTCTAGTGGACAGCATGCTAGTGCAGGCATTTATAGATGGCATTAGAGACCGTGAAGTTATGATAGCTGTGAGTCTCGGTCATCACAAGACCCTAAAAGATGCACTCGCTCACGCATTAGAAGTAGAGACAGTTCGCAAGGTTCATCGGTCTTACCGCGTCCGAGGTGTGACGGACAAAGCAAAAACTCGAAGCAGGCCTACGTGTTATGCGTGCGGGGAGGTAGGGCATATGAGATTTTCATGCCCTAAGAAAGACCCCAGAGGTGATGTGGAAATCCATCACAGTGATTTTAAGAGCTGCATATGTGGTAACTGGCGCTGCTGCAGAAACGCGGCAGGAAAATGGGTAACGCCAGGAACCTGCCCAAGATTGTGCATGTGAATCGATTGGCACGTTTCAATGGATCTAATGATGCTCGGGACGAGCATGTCTAAGGAGGGGGCAGTGTTACGGAGATGGGTCAGCGGGAAACCAGTAAAAACATTTTTATGAAATTAGTAGCACTTGCAGTCGTTTTCAGCAGGCTGAAACATGTTTTCAGGCCGTTTCAGGACACTAACTGTCACATGACACCATTTCCTGAAAACCCGTTTTCAGGCCGTTTCAGGCCAAGTTACAGTCCACCTGTCTCAGGAACATTCTAGAAGGTGTGTGACAAGGATAGCCTATATGTGTGAAAGAGACAGACGATCTTGTTTCCGGAACATTCTAGAAGGTGTGTGACAAGGATAGCCTATATGTGTGAAAGAGACAGACGATCTTGTTCCGGAACATTCTAGAAAAGTGTGCGAGCGAGATAACAGCGTACTCGTGAAAGAGACAGACAGATGATCCTGTTTCCGGAATATTCCAGACTGTGCCAGAGAGTTCTAGCTGGAATGTTCTCGAACTTTGTGGACCGATTCACTGGACCTATATAAAGGCAGACAAGGTTCCGACAGAGTCAGTTTTGGAAGAGATACCGAGAGATAAACATCGAAGAGAGATCAAAGTGATTACTAAGTGATTTAAGTGAATAAGTTTAGTGTTGAAAGAGATTCCTTTTTGTTCAATTAAATTAGTTTTACGTTAAAGGCGTATTATCTATCTAACGAACCCTACGGCTCGTAACAATATTGATTTGAGATACGAGAATTTTTCAAAGTAGTGACGAAATGGCATTCGTTTTAATACTTCTTTGGTACCCTAGGGCCTCGGCATACCCCAACTTCGATTTTTTAAGCATTAGAAAAAGGGTAAACAATCTTGAAGAGTCTTTTTATAGAAAAACGCTTTTGAAAAATAGGAACTATTACTTATGATTATGAAACCAAAAGAATGTAAATGACCATAATGTTCTTGCTAAATGTTACATATTTGCTGTGGCTTTGCCGAACTATTCCAATCTGTTTTCTGCTCTTAGTACGGTCAAGGACTTTAATTCATGAGCCACCATGGAACCATTTCACAGTAAACGTCATCGCATTAATTAAAAAGGAAAATCGTAATGACTTTACCTTTAAAAAGGTTTCATGGTGGCTCATGAATTAAAGTCCTTGACTGTACATACAGTACAATATCACGAGAGCGAGCAATCGAAATAAATCGCTCTGAAATGCAAGTACCCCTATTTTCTTGTTTCAAAGCGTTTTATCCATTTCCCAAAACGTCTGTTCCAAAAGAATAGTTTATTTAAATGACTGTAGACCAAAAGATCCGTTTCTCATCACATCAGTACATACAGGGTGTTAAGATATACATTACATATGTCATACATAACACCCGTTTATGCCAAAAGACGGATCTCTCACAAAACAAATACAAAAGACCCATTTTTCATCGCGTCAGTATGTCAAAACACTCGGTTCTCAAGGCATCTGTATGTCAAAACATCCGGTTCTCATAGCATCCATATTTAGGGAAAGGTAGTCCAACATAATATATCTTTTGGGAAAAGCACATTATGGGAAACACTTGTATCAGAAAACGGATTATTTAGGAAAAGGTAGTGATAGGAAGGGACGTTTTGAAACTGATAGAACGTTCCGTAAGGGGTTGTTTGACCAGCCAAGGGTCAGCTTTACCAACGTCATGCGATTATCATGATTAAAAATAATTGAATCTAATCGTGATTACATTCAAAAAGGATACTCAAAATAGCCACAATGTAGCTCTCCAACACAAACTGCCCGTGCGATCCTCCGTTTATATAAACCGGACCATTCTTGCTCCTATGGAAGAATGGGGGTCCTCTGATCTGATTCCACATCTGTCCGGAGACCATGGCGAAACAGAAGAAGACAGCTGCCACGGCCCACATCTGCTTGTTGTAGAGGAACTCTAGATTGTTCCGTCTGAGGTAAAGGAATCCTGCTACCAGGATGAAGAGCATGGAAAATGCGACGGCGCCGGAGTAGTTTGGTGGGCGGAAGATGCGTATCTGCAAATGAATGAATCCCATTAATAGGTAAATTTTTTTTCTTTTTTTTTCTGAGGCAAAGTGCACCTGTGTGACTATGCCAGCCTCATTGGGAGACTCACTGGCCAAATTCATCAAACACTTCTCCTGCTATGTCCAGATTCTCTGGCTGCAAAGGAATGTTTGATGAACTTGTATATTCGTACTGCATTTTCCGATACAGGACAGCTCAAAATAATATTCCCTGCCCCATTAAAAAGGTCTAAACCAGTCAAATATGTCTCACGGTTATCCTTAGTCAGTATACACTCCACCAAAAAATGTATTAAGTCTTCAATCCAATAGGTTAATTGACACCATTATAGGCACAAGCCACACAGAAGAGACGTGGGACGGGGGCGCGTCGCAGTCCGCGTCGTTCTTCGGAGCTCTTCTTTCTTTGGAGCGCGACGCTTTTAGTATGGAATGATACATTTAGTATGAAAACTGATTCAAGGGGGCCCACGACTGTGACGCGCCCCCGTCCCACGTCTCTTCTGTGTGGCTTGCGGTGCGGCTTGAAAATTAAAATGAAAATTTATTTTGTATAAATAAATTAAGGTTTTAGCCGACACTGTTAAATAAAATAATTATGACGATTGCATCATCTAATAAAAAAACACTTTATTATAGTTATTAAAATTGTATGCCCAACATGGCACAACAACAACTCTGATGGGACCAGGCATATACAGGGTGGGAATATTGGAAAAAGCAGTTTCTACACACATTCCTTTATTTTTAAAAACAGTTTTAAATAACATATTTTCGGGACATAGCGGGAGAAGTGTTTGATGAATTTGGCCATTGAGTCTCCCAATGAGGCTGGCATAGTCACACAGGTGCACTTAAGCCTCGAAAAAAAAATAATAATAATAATAATAATAAAAAAAAAAAATAATAATAATAAAATATCAGGTTTAATAAAAATATACGGTGGGCTGCAAAAGTGCATGGACATCTCGGGGCGATAATCGCGTGAGCGCGCGCGCGGGTATGTTAATATAATACTAACATCAAACGATCAAACACTGCTCACGCGATTATCGCCCCGAGATGACCATGCACTTTTGCAGCCCATCGTAGATTAGACCTACAAGGAGTGCATGGTTAAACGGGATAAGTTGACCTGATGTATTGTAGGAATATTTTATTTTGTTGTTTTGGGGCCGTCCATAAATTACGTCACACATATAAAAGTCAAGCGATCTGTGACACAAGAACAAAATAATTGCGATTTTCATAGTAATAAGTGTGACAGGGGGGGGGGGGGGGGGTCCAAATTGATCTAAATTGGTGTGACGTAATTTATGGATGGCCCCTTTTTTCAAAAGTCAATTATTCCAACTTATCTGGTGTGACCACACACCCCTCAATTCTGCCCTGCAGGCCCTAAAACACATTAAGAGCAAAAAAGCTATTAGACCATTATGTTCCTTAACCTTTCGTATGCCGGAATTTTAAAAAAATAAAAAGTCGTGCATCTAGCCTCAACAGTTTCATATAAATCCAATGATACAGATTTTAAAAAAAATACAAAAAGAAAGCCTTAAATTGGGTATGGATCCGGTACAAGGCATACGAAGGGTTAAGCTGTGCTGGTTATAGTACTGTTAAATATTCAACAAACATAAAAAAAACATCTTACTGCAGAATTTTTCTAAAAGATGTAGACAGAGATTATCTTTAATTAGCTCTCATCATTTCAATTTAAAAAAAAAGGTAGCCCTAAAGTTTGCAAGAATCTGTACCTAAGCATGAAAGGTTAAAAATATTTCTCCAATGCTACATAGTACAATATGTTTATTTTTAGCACAGAATATATAATAGTTCTAACGTACAGAATGGCCACGCTCCGCCCCGCACCAATTCGAGTAACCCCACCCCTCAAGGCGCAGATTGCTGGAACCGCCGGAATCCAGTCGGGTGCGCGCGCGATGTATGTAGGCGTACGCGTGTACAGACGTCGTTGTGCTTATGTAGATTCAAGAACGCGTAATTTGTATGTTGTGGCCGCCGTGTGGTTTTAGTTTACCACTGACAGATGGCTTGCCTTCATTTTATTTTCAACTTTAACACCATACAAGTAAAGTAGCTATTACAAAATCTGCAAACGTGGGTAACAGTATTCTAAAATTGGCTTTATTTGTAGGTTGTTATAGTTGAATATGAAATGAAGGCAAACCATCTGTCAGTGGTAAACTTTATGTAATTTTACTGTACCTGGGCATCAGTTCTGTCCTGGATCCACTTGGCAATAGCCTCGGCATGGATCCCAGCTCGCTCAAAGTCCATGGAGTCAGCAGGTTTAGGCTTCCCCTTGGCAGGGAAGTGCATGATGACAGGAGCTGTGTTGAGCCGAAGCTGGAATGTTTTAAAAACTACAATTTATATGGTGTTTGACTAAGGTTTCACAATATCAAACAATTGAAGTTCATGTAAAAATATTTTTTGTAATTCAACTGTACAATATCAGTTACAATTGTAATGAAAAGTTCTGAATGGACCATAAGGATCCGCACAGTTTGACAGTGAGCATTTTTCACTGTCAAACTATTATCAACATTGTTGTTGTTAGAATAATATCCAAAGTTAATTACACAGACTCGCACAGACTCACTTGTACTGGTACTTCTGACTCATCTATATCTTAAGCAACACATCAGTTACAAAATTCAACACTGGGAAGGTTAATACCTTTGATCAATTATAACTGTAGATGCACAGTCGCGCGCCCGAATATGTCCGAGCCAAATGAGCTCCAATTTGATAAAAGTGGTCGACTTTTTTCTCAGTACGTTGTTGTCAATGCAAGCGTAACGATGCCCACGTGCGTCTTTAAAAAGTGCAAAAATCACTCGAAAAAACGGAACAAATCTAATGGAATATCATACTTTCGGTGAGTATCTGTTGTTTTTTCTATTAAATTCTAAGAATCAGAGAGAAATATTGATTTAAATTAATTTTAAAGCCATTTCTAAATTGCTAATTAAAAGATTAACGTTGTCAGAATTCCACAACATTGACATATGCCTTGTCTTTGTCACACGCACAGGAAAGCTTATCAGTAAAACGAAACAGATAAACAACAGAACATAGAACAAAAGTGTAGTGAAGTTGCCATCACCCTATTTTTTTATTTCTAGAATTTTATGTGTTTTTGTGTGAAGTTTTGATTTCCTGGATGTGTATACGTATGTCATGTATGTATGTATGTGTTACTGGTAAACGTGTGCGATAGTTTGACAAATTGAAAATAAAAATTAATAAAGTTATTATATTAAAAACAAATTTTATTCATAAATAATGAAATTTGTTTGATTTTTTTTTGTTTTATTATATACTACCCACCATTACAAAAAAATATACAATGTGACTTCAAATACATAATATTAGGGAGAAAATTATACTACAATATTTTAGACTATCGCGGTCATTACTAATTTCACGAGTTAAAATCGGGTTTTGTTCCGCGTACCTTGATTTTGAAGAAGCCCGATATTTCGGCACAGTTGCATGCGCCATGATCACGAGACGACACTGTGTCAAGGTACGCGGAACAAAACCCGATTTTAACTCATGAAAATTATACTTTCTGGATCTTCTCATGATTACGAACAACTTTAAGTACTCCCTTACACTCCCCAAGGAACCTAAATGGCAAATTTCAGCTTTCTACGACCAGTAAAACAAATAATCGATCCTGTTGAACTGAATAATATAAATCCCGTTTTTCCATATCCCGTGGGAATATCCAAAAATCCTAAAAATATTTTTTCACTATTATAATTACCTACTTTTATGCCCAATTTGAAGAGTAGTAATTATAATATACATAGTTACGGAGATACATAGGAATCCCGTTGAACTGAATATATAAATCCCGTATTTTCCTTATCCCGTGGGAATTTCCAAAAATCCTTCCTTGTTGGATGCCTACATTGTATAAGGTACACATTTGCAAAATTTCAAGTCTCTAGATGCAGCGTTTTGGGCTGTGCGTTATATACAACAGTCAGTTAGTCAGTTTATCATTTTATACTTATATCTCGAAAACGGTAAACATTTGGAGTAAAAAAAAATAGCTTCAAAATTATCTAAATGACGTCCCCATTCATCCTGTAAAGTGTTGGCGTTAACCTTAATTTCACCCTGTTTTTTGTTGCATTAATTGACAGAAACTTTTTATAAAGAAAGTCCTCTCCTAAAGTCGGAATGCATTCTTTGTTCTACAACATCATTTCGTCCGCCAAACAAACGTCAAACTCGTCAAAGCAATCTTACAACGTCGCCTTCAATGTAGCAAGTGAAATTAATCACTCTGCCGTTTCTGATAAGGCTTACATTCATATCCGACCAAACGTGTGGAAATTGTGGAGTTTAGCTGTCAAGTGTCAAGCGTTGTGGAGTTTTGCCGCTACCGAAATTCGACTGTAATGAAGTATAGACTAGGTTCAAATTTCGTCACGTATTCACGTATTTGGGATCAGTTTTCTCTACGCACACGTAAATAAATTTTTAACTGTGAAGTAGCGAAATTCAATTGTAATTAAGTAAAGACTAGGTTCAAATTTCGTCACTTATCCTTTTCACACAAAGTAATTACTTTGTGTAGGTGATGATTTTATTTGTTACGCAAACAAATAAATAGTTCGGACATTCTTTCAAGGGGATTTTGATCGGCAATGTGTATCTTCAGTTATAATTGATCAAAGGTTAATACACCTTTTTTTTTATTAATGGTGTGTGTCCAATGGGACCAACTTGCTAGCGTCAAGGTTGAGAGCTACAGATGATTTTTTAAAACACATACATAAGCTTGCACGCTAAAAGGGTGCCAGTAAAAACGTAGCATATAAAAATACTAACCATTTGGAAAATATCAGATCCTTCATCAAAATCAACCATACCGAAGAACAGCTTGTTGTTATAGGCCGGGGAGAACCTGAACGAGTTAGCCACGATCAAGTATTCGTCATAAACGTGCTGGCAGATTGCACATCGCCTCGATGGTGCCATAGCAGTAAACATGACGATGAAGGAATAATCTCTAGGAGGAGATTTCACATAATCCTTAAACTTATTAACATTTAATGGAATAATAGACTTCTTCGCCGTCATATCAGTCAACTGCTGCACCTTCTCCTCCAACTGGAAATGAGAGAAAAAAGTAATAAGAAATCCAATGCCGGTTCGTACACAAACTTCGGAATTAAACTCACCCCCTTGGCACGGGTTTGTGCTTCACCCTTGTAGTATGTTAGTAGTATCATAAAAAACAATAACCCCTTGTACTTCATCGTGATATAATTGAAATATTCGAGAAATAAATAATTTTCAGCTTCAGCCAACAGCCAACTCAAACCCTGAGCTGTCAAAACCAAACGTCAAAAAGCAAACCATGACGTGTTCTTGGCATTTACGAAGCGAGCTAAGCTATGATAATAGTTAAAAGTTCTAGATTCTATTAGAATTAGAACAAACTGAATTACCATTTATTTTTAACAAACTACAAAAAAATTAGATTCCCAACTCCACTGATACTTAAAAAAGTATGTTCATCGTTCATCGATAATCGTTCTATTACACAGAAATAGGGTATAGGTCAAAGAGTATTGTAATATTATATGAACGTATAGGTCTATGGAATTATGCCGCCGACTATAATAATTGTATTATTTTCCGTTAGTATTGGAAATCAATTAATGTTCGTTTCAAATAATTAAGCGTCATCATCAGAATCGGTTAAACTTAACCTTTCTGAAACATCATCTCCGGCTTTTATTCGTCCCACGGTTAGGCACAGAGGCCTCCTCTCAAATTGATAGGGCTTGGACTATAGTTCCCACGCGGACTCCGGTGATTGGGAACTTCACACACATACACATAATGATTTGCCTCGCAGTCATGTAGGTTTCCTCACAATGTTTTTACTTCCTTCACCGAAAAATCGTGTGAAAAAATTATTTTAAAACCGAAGTTTCATTTATTGCATGCATCTCTACATCGACATTGGCAGAAATTAAATACTTACCTACGCAGTACAGCCTATATTTCATATATCTGAACTTACGGAAAATACTTACTCTCTCCTTAATTATTCCAGTCCAAAAGTCAAGACCAAAACTGGACTAGTCAGCATCTAGTAAGTATACTCGTCTGTTACGGTGAGTATATTAACCTTCAAATGAAATTATATCTACTAGCTCAAAATAAAACTCAACATGAGAAGTAACGGCCACATTAGGAATAGGAAACGTGTAGTGTAAGCAAGTGGCAGGATTCTGTACAAAAAAGTCAAAATGTGCATCGTTAGTTTGTGCAGTCGCCATCATAAGGGCCCTACCACACGAGCGATTTTACGGCGGAGCGAGATCGCGGCGAGCACGCCGAGGGCTGTAACGTGCTCGCGACGATATCGCCGAAGAAAATCGCATGTATGGTAGGCCCCTAAATATCAGAGCGTTCAAGGTGGTCAAAAACACCTGAACACGACCTTTATGTCAATCGCGTACGTGTTCAGATATTTTTGAACATTTGAGTGCTCAGATCAAATAAAAAGTAAAGATAGAGCGCGCTGAACAGCCGAGTGAGGCCGGTTTTATAAACATGTGTGCGTAGGCCGGTGTCGCCATAATAGGGTAACTACAACATTATAATGGCAGCACTAGTATTGACGTTTTGGGTTCTAAGCAAAATTTGGTGTAGTTTGGTTGAAAGTGTGTGCGTGCCACTGTGTAAGCACACTGATTGGTGTAGTTTGACCGGCCTCACTTCGTTGTTCGCAGCGCTCTATCTTTACTTTTTATTTGATCCGAGTTTGAGTGGTGCAAATTATTAAATTTTAAAATTTACCATGAATTTAGCTTTACGGTGAAGGAAAACGTCGTAAGGAAACCTGCATACACTTGAGAAATTAAATGGTGTATGTGAAGTTCCCAATCCGCCCTGGGCCCGCGTGCGAACTACGACCCAAGCCCTCTCATTCGATGACTGTAATATAAGGAAGTGTTGAAAGTTTTACGACAGCCCGATAGGAAAGAATTCAATCAAAGCGGTTACCTCACAGAAGAATGACCTCCCAAATGTAGGTCAACCATTCATCAGCCTTCATTGCTTTCTTATCGCTTTTTTATCGATCTAATGTAAAATCAACTAAATACCGGATTCAACAGAAACAATCCATTCATAATTTACAGTAGTTGTTTTCAAAATATTTTATTAACACAATTCATTCAATAACACCAAAGATTATAACACTCTAACATGAAACCTAAAATAAAATACAATTTCACCTAATCGTATTTACTTACCAATTTATTATCATTCAAACATCATTTCGACTATGAGGTATACAGAATAAATATTATATTTGAAATATATTTCACATAAATTAGCCGTCAGAAGTGTATAATATTAGCTATAGCTTCAATTGAATATACGACAGTGCTAATGTCAGAGTAGCATATAAATACCCTTGCCGTCTCATTTGTTCGCTTAGAAGATCGAAAAGGAAAATAAAACACATAAAACAATCAAGTAGAAACAAAATAATATGGAATGTACAAATCATGTTTATTCACTGATTCCTGGCATTACAATAATTATATTTGTGACTCGCTTTTGAAAAACATTCGAAGTGGTCACTCGAGAGTTAACAATTACAGGCCCGGTAATAATTATAAGGATACATAATTACACCCACTATAACACTGAAAGCTATTAGCACGTATATTAAGCCAGGTTAAACCTTAACATTCTCAGCCAGAGACGCGGTACACAGTACCTTGGGGGTTTCAATGGTTTATAAATTATTTTTAAGATAACTTGTTTGGACTTAAATTTCTATTCTAACTGTACATTAGTTTCGCCTTAACGCTAAAATAATCTAAAAAGTGATATCGTCAGATGGAACCATTCGCGGATGGAAGGAGCGCGCAACAAAATTGATATGTCGAGTGGTGGAAATAAATTCTCCTGTCACCGAAAAAAAATTAAAGTATAGGCAGTAGATTTGAATAAGTAACGCTGTCATCGCGTAGCGTTGCATCATGATTAACTCCGAACGTGATCGTTTTACAAAATGATAGGATAGAAAATAGTCCGCGGCTCAGGGCGCGAGGCGGTCGCAGCATCGGGGCCGCCGGCGCCGGAGCTATGCGGACCGATGTTCGAGTACTCAACAAGTATACGGTGCTCTGAGGCTCTATGCGGGACTTTACCGGCGACGACATCACTGTGCGCGAGTGGCATAGAACCTCGAAGCACGGGCGACGGGAGACGAGTGTTGCAGATTTACATTTTCGTGTAAAGATAGATGGCCACGATGAGACCGTATAGACCCAACACTTCAGCGAAAATGAGGATAAGGATCATGCCGACGAATAATCTGGGTTGTTGCGCTGTACCGCGGACACCGGCGTCACCGACGATGCCGATGGCGAACCCGGCTGCCAGACCAGAGAAACCGACGGCCAAACCGGCACCCAGATGGATGAAACCTCTGCAAAAAGAGAAAACAGATGTTAAAGAAACCAGCAATAAATTAAAAATAGTTGAAAATAACGTGGATACTTCTTTAAATATTTACCTACTAGCTAATCACTAGTTGCGTTTGATTGTGTGCTCTACTTATTAGCTTTGAGAATGATTGGTTTAAGTTCAACATTGGGTTTCAGTGGCAATGTAAATTATGACATAATCATAATCAAACACTAACCACACGTCGTTCGTGCCAGGAAAATAGCTAGGTATATTAATTAATAATTGGGCACAATATATAGTTCGATTGACAATGCAAGAATAGTCAATAAAAGAGTACTACCTAAAATCTTGTCAATTCAAAACAGACTGTCTAAATTTTACACTTACTTACTTTATTTTGAGAACCTAAACCGCTTCATATTACCGATTAACGTTAGCTGTCGGCTAATCTACTGAATTTTGAGTACATCAACCTCTGAGCATTTTGGCATAACAAAATTGTCGTCAATAAGTAGAAAATTTTAAGTGCAGCCATTACTTCATTAGTACACATAACATCTAAACAAAAGCTAGTAAAGACTGAGTTATAGTAGCCGTAACATCTGAATAATGTGAGGCTATTGTTAGGTTACATAGAAGTCACCATTTTATTGCTATTGGCGGTTTTTAGGGTATCATACCCGAATAGGAAAAAATGGAACCCATAAAGGATGTCCAGTTTGTCTTGTAAGTCTGTAGTTGAAATTTGGTAGACTCGTGTAAATTTTACAAGAGTTGTGCTGCATAGCATAGACTAATGTTTTTGACCACTAAATGACTATGGTACCAAAGCAAGGCACCATCACTTCATACAAAAGGGACCCCATACATCTCTGTAAAAACTACATAACAATACCCATAATTACCCACAATATGATGAGTTGACAGATGATGCCCATGTGATTTTTGGTTTTTACATATATATTTGTCTTCCTTGTATCAATAATTAAAAAAATTGTAACATAATTTTTGTTTGAAAAAAAAAAAACTTTTTGCTAGTTTCTCGCGGCGCATTCTTTCTGATATGATGATAGTCTTTCCGAAAGCGCTGTTAGTAGAACAAATAGACAAATAAAAGAGCCCTTTGAGGTTTCCTTCCAGAATAAACGTTTTGATTTTTGGAAGTATACTTTAGCAGCGCTGTCCTCGATACAGTGATTTCAGGTAGTCGGATATCACTCGAAAATAATACTGGGACTGCTACTACTAATACCGTCGGCGGTAAGCCGGCTGGTAAGAGCATATAGCGATTTTAAACACGAGTTTTTGATCTGTTACATAGTAACTATTATGTAATTTGTGACCTAAAAGGGACTTCTACTTATAATTTTTTGACGAAAATGGGTAATCTACTATAAGTACTAAATCAAGGACTGTTATTGATCGAGAATTTATATATCACGTTTTGCACCACCTACCGTGTTATCATTTAGTTTACGATTGATTAAGCCCGTTATCAGGCCTTTCAAAAGTGGCTACTTGCGGAAAATAAAGTACATTTGACTTTCGAAAAATAAAAATATCATGGACGTTAGCATACGCAATTATAACGAAGCTGTTTACTTTTATAAAGATAAAATTGCCATTTTTTTCAGTTCAAGTATTTTAAGTTTTATTTGGGTTTAGTCAGCCGGCGGAAAGTTTGTTTGTTTTGGCGGAAGCTTTATCTGGATAAAAAGAAGCATTATTATGTATGTTTATCAGGATAACGCCCGACGTTAGAGCAAATCCGCTTATCTAACTACCCCATACGTAAATACCGCGTATGTGTGACATGTAGTTTTACAAGGGATGATTTTAACTCCATATTTGTTTTAACGAATTTGCAGTAAATATTGGAAATTGGCTCAATTTTGATTTGTCGCTGGTTTTTTTGTGGCGTACAGAACACGTCACTTCGTTTGTTTTGTGGTGGTGAAGAGGTTAAACGGATTTGCAGTATCCCTGATGATAACTCAGTAGTAAAGAATGTGAAATTACTGTTCCAGAAATAACTCCCTTCATATATGAAACCTCTATTACATTAAAAAAAAATCAAAATATACAAATTTTCAATGTCAAATTATAGTACTTAGTCTAATGTCAAATTTATAATATTACGATTTCAAATTACAATTATTATTTTATGTCAAATACTCTTTAATACTATAGAAACATTTTTCTTGGAGCCATTTTGTTAGTTTAATTTTGAATAATATCTTATTTTCTAGTTTAAGGTCTACAGGCAAATTGTTATACAGGCGAATACACATATTGTAACAATTCTTCTTGTAGATTGCAGATTGGCAAGGAGGTTGGTAGTAAAGGCTTATATATTGGACCCTTGTGTGTATTAGCACATTTATCTGTGCCAATTCTTATGCATTGGTTTATATCATGGATGGATCTATGAACTGCGCCCTAAATCCAGAGTAAAATATTCTTGTCCTGCCCACTATAGAAGCAAAGATGCCATTCAAATAGGAATCAATAGGCATACCTACTACCTTGGGTCGACAGCCAATCTACAAAGGTAAAGTAAAGTGCTAAAGGTATGTGAAAACACTACTGACTTTCCTTAAATTCTCATGGCTGGTTTTTATGTATCTTTTAGAAATTATGTCCTATCCTATTACAATTAGTGCATAAATACTAATGATCTTTTTTCGATTACGATACTACCGCAAAAAATAGACAATGCAACAACTTTTTTTTAGGTTGGGACAAGTTTACCTGCGCAAAATTTTAAAACAACCCTTAACAATAATAAAACTGATTCTAGGGTTTTGGAAAATCCCACAGGTTAAGAAAAGAACGGGATTTATATACTCAATTCAATGGGACCCTATTCCTCAGTAACCATCCCTTTATTTAGGATCATTAAGGTCTGGTAAAAAGGGATTTTTGTAATTTCACAAGGGGTAGAGATCGGAAGATGACCATACATATTACTTGTGCGCGGAAGAAGTCGCGAGAGAAGCAAGTTATAACATAAGTTGCTACTCTGTTCCAATTTAGAATGATATAAATTCCTTTGAAATGAGGACGTCCTTAATCAAGCACATTGGGCAGGACAAGGATATATAATAAAAATTAAAACACTCAATTTAGTCTTGAATCTTAGCAGAGATGCTACAACAATCATTAAATAACAAAAATATTATTCAAATAATTCTTTAGACGCAAGGAAAAATACGTACGATAATTATAGTTTGTATTCAAATTCCAAGATTCATTTATCTTTACACAACTAGAAGTTCTGACTCATTGCCTTTGTCATTCAGTTTGTTATTTTATTACAATGAGAACAGGCCTTGTACTATGAATTCGGAAATTCATATTATGTATCGCGCCACCTCACTCACGCTAATACTATTTAATAGGAGACTGAGAGGGACAGGACGATTAGGTATGATACAAAGAATTAAGTCTCTTAATTACCCTATCGGCGCTTTGGGCCTTCATGGTAATACAAACCAAATGAATATAATATGTTAGATAGTGAGTGATTAAAAGCCTGTATTTCAAACTAAATACAAACTGAAATATAGATGCACAGAAAAAACCCCAGAAAAAAGACCAATGCTGGGAATCAAACCCAGGTCCTCAGCGTTCCGTGCTGCGTGCTTACCCCTACACCATCACTGGTCTAGAGGTTAGCGACGAATTTTTCCCATACATCGTACATTCCAGTCTGTTATAATCACCTTATGCAGTGATACAGCAGTGGAACGCTGAGGACCTGGGTTCGATTCCCAGCATTGGTCTTTTTTCTGGGGTTTTTTCTGTGCATCTATATTTCAGTTTGAAATATATGGTTTTCACGGGATGACCGTAAAAGTAATAAAAATGAAGTTGAAAAATAAATACAGAAAAAAAGATACTTCATACCTAACTTGATTAAAAGCCTGGATGGATTTAATTATTACAAACGCTTAATAAATCATTTAAAAGCTTGTGAGAAACCAGAAGGCACATATTCAGTATGATAATATAGGTTAGAGGTTATGATATAACCAGTGCAATAAACTTAAATTGTGGCAAAAGAATTCATGGAATGACGTCCATTCAAGACCAAATAAGTGGGGAGGGTGCGCGCACCGTGCCAAGTTTCATGTTGGAAATATTGAGCTTTATTGCCTTTATTGCAACCTGTAGGGGGGGTACTTTCTTGCCACTAAAACGCTAAGGAATGGAATTAACTCTCATCATCTATATTTACAGACAGATACAACCTAAGGCTCTTCTAGACTAGAGCGATTACTGAACCCATCTACATTTTCATAAGGCGAGATAGGAATCCATCATGGGTCAGTATTATGTAATAAAAAGTTTGAAAAGTTCATAGATCGATGTAACCATATGAACCTAATGGCAATGAGATAAAAAACGACAAATGACCTTGAATTACGTCTATCATTATCATTGCCATGTCCAAGGCCCTAGGAAATGTGACATCGGAATCACTGAAGCGTAACAATGTTTTTTTATTTTCTCATGAGGATTTGGCGCTCTCTATGCCAATATTAAATTTTCTTCATCAATATACTTTTTTTATGTTAGAGAAGCCAGACAACGAACTAGTGGGTCACCTGATGTTAAATGATCACCCCTGCCTGCTTATAGACACCCGCAGCGCTTTACGCTATGCCAGTGCGTTTACTTAGTGCATTTAGTACTTTTGGTAATTCATTGCATATTTATTTATTTCTTTATGGAGAACCAACAGCTTGTTTACACATCTTAAAAATTACAGTAAATACAGAAAGCTAATTACAAGTTCTCGCCGACAATTACAGAATTATTGCATTAAAATTAAGTTTTCTCACATACTAAATTAAGGCAATACTGTCAACTAAAATATGAATGCTGCTCAATTAAAGTTTTGCTTTTAACCTCTAAATCTATACCAGCAATATATTTGCTATCAAACAGAAATCAAAGCCCTATCTTCAAATATGATCCACAACTAACTAGGTTTTGGGAGAGGCGTATGTTTCAGCTGTGGAGTTCCTTCAGCAGGATTATTTCTAGAGGGGTAGATTGCATCTTGCACCAACATCTAAGGGGTGCCTAAATATTTATAGGCTTTATTGCATCTTAGTCATGTTCGGTCTTTTATGCATTTCTCAACACTTATTATTAGTCTCAAAAAATGTATTGGAATTTCCTGCCTACACCATACATCTGCCACCTATTCCTCTGATAACCTTCAAATTTAGGTTAAAAGGGCATTTACTAGGCAAGTGTACTTCATCCAAAGCCACACCTTTGCTCAACAAGAATGATTTTGGTCAGGGTCTCCATAGCGAGTGTTTTAGACCAAAACACAGTTGTGCTTCATATATGTATACAGTGGTTGGCAGTTGTTTCATAACTATTACTTTATTGTGACTCAGAGGCTATGCCAGCACAATACATGGAAATGTTAACTAAATATCAACTAAACATAATAGCTAATTGAATAAAGATCTAATTGCTATCACTATTACTGGGCTCGCGTGGGAACTACGGCCCAAGCCCTCTCATTCTGAGAGGAGGCCTGTGCCCTGCAGTGGGATACATAGTATAGGCTGGAATGAACTATGATCACCATAGAATTATTTTTCTAATGGTCAGATACTAATTTCATCATAATTTATGTTTGCTGTTAACTACAAGTTCTGCATGTTAAATATGTTTAGGTTGTGCCTGTTAGTTTGTTCCAATGGAATATTGAAAAGGAAGGTCAGTTTCAAGATATATTATGATTCCTGCCAAATTTCAAGTCTCTACTTCCAGTTGTTAAGATCCGGTGTTGTCAATTAGCTAGTCACTCAAGAGTATTGTTAACTATTTGTAATGATAGTATTTCAATGTTACCTGAACAAGGTGTAACCCTGGCTTGGGGGCTCCAGGGAACCGGCGATCAGGACAGCCACTACCAGCCCGTAGATGGCAATGATACCCGCCATGACAACGGGAATGATGGACTTCATGATGAGCTCCGGCCTCATCACCGACATGGCAGCGATACCGGTACCCGACTTGGCTGTGCCATAAGCCGCTCCCAGCGCTGAAATCAACAATATATAACTTATAAAGTACATGCCATAGTTATTATTGCTTAGAGAGACATCTCAAGTGGCCACTAAAGACACAAATTAACCTACTCACATCCGTAAAAGAATCAACTTTGTTTGTAAAAATGATGTGTGGCGTTCAAAAGGTTAATTCAAACTTTTTCCTAATTGAACTTGCATTATCGGTTAAACTATATCTATGTAAAATTTCATGTTAATTTGATGTCTAGAAGTGGATGAAATTTGACTATCAAGATATTATCCAAACTAACATTGCAAATAAAGCTTCTAAAACAGAGGGAACTGATCTTAAATTGAATCTTTTCATAGAATTCTCATAACAAATTATGGCACAGATATAGTCAAGGAATTTAACTACCAACCCACCTAAGTTTAAATATTATACAGCAAACTGTCACCATAAGAGCTAGCTACAATATTGCTTTACAGTGTTGGATTTGACATGTCAACCTTAATGTTTAAAACTTTTATGAAATGGGTAGGGAATTAAATTCCTTGGCCATACATCTTCTTTCACCATTTTGAAAAGTATCAACTTTGAAACTACCCACCTCATGTTTGAATTCATGTGCCATTTTAAAATTTTAAGTGTTGGCATGGTCAGTAACCTAGTGCAGTAATATTGTACTTTGAAATTACTTGCTAACTGAGAGTCAACATAAGTTTTAGCAACTTTGTGTGATAAATCTCAAGTGCTATTGTCACATGACTGTTAAGTTTGTCACTCGTAGTAGAATTGACAAATCATTATTTCTCGTGTGACAGTTTAAAATTTGTTAACTGGGTAATCATTTTACTTCAGCCCTAAACCATATTGATTTCTGTACACCCTTCAATCTAAAGTGGTAGCATTTCAACTTCTATCAATTCTCTGTTGACATGAATAATGAATTAGATCACAATTGCAGATGAATTACAATGTTCTGCTGAGTATTTGCACCAGATTTATTCATAAATGAGTAGCTTAGATGTCTTTCCTTTCAAGTACATAAGAAGTGCCTCAGTAGTATCTTTAGTCAAGGTATCCTGTGATCTCAAGGTTGATAAAACAACCTTATTATGTAAGGCACCATGTAAACAGGTGTATCTTACAGTTCAAAAGTACTAGTTACCAAATTCAAGCAATACTTTACTTTGAATTTGTTGGTTTTGTAATGTTCCATTGGCAAAGGTATGATAATGTTCAGGCTGCAAAAAGAGGTGTACCAGAGATATTTATAAATTGGTTCTAAAACCAGTATTATGCCTGTAAAAGGAGTGATAGGTACTTAAAACTTTATCAGACAATTGTTGGTAAAAGATAACTCATGTCCTTTCCAGCTTCATCACAGGACCAATCACATGACTAAAAAGCATAGACAAAAATGAGTATTTTTTTAAATTTGTAGTTAGCATGAATCCTTCTTTGAGTCTTTGTTAATGTCAAAAATGATTCCAGAACCACTTCAGTTTAGGTTATGTCAAGTTAAAAACATATGACCTGTCACATGATATCCTTAAGTTAGGTCATGTGACTTGATGATGGTCACATTTTTCGTAGGCTCGAGATTCCTGTGACTCAGTGGGAAATCCCAATCGATAAATATGTCAAAAGAGTTATTACGAGAACAGTTTCTTTAGGGAAATTACCACCAAAACAATTTTAAGGCCCAGAACTCAACGAAAACCCGAATTAAAATATGCATACTTCCGACATCCAATCGAATGTCGGCAAATCACCAGTTTTTTTTTGGTAATTTGGTTTCTTAACACTAAGGCAATCACTAAAGGCTTTCCAAAGTCTTTGTTAGACTAGAGTTATTACAGCTACCAACATGGCAAAACTTAATTGTCAATCACATGACACGGCAATGAATCATTCTAAAAAATAATACAATAAAACATTTTCTGGATTCCGCCCCTCGCGCTGAAAAAACGCGTCTAGACATAACACCCAGTCTGCGTTCGTCACACATATTTCCGAATGTCTGTCTATCGTATGGGACAAGGTGCGGCTATACCTATAATTAGGATGCCTAAAATAACACCGCATTCATAATTTTATACTTATGTTCTCCGTCTACAACAAATTACATGCAATTGGCTACGTGAAGCACACCAAAAATTGCTCAAAGTAGGGCAATCCATTTCGGCAAATCGATAAAACGAATCTAGACAGCCATTTCAATACAAGTAATACAGAATCTCTTACCGCTAAAGATGATAGCGGACGCCGCCCCCATAACTCCAAAGAAGGGTCCATAGATGGGATTATCAGCCGACATTTTGAATTTGAAGTGTGGGAGTATTTACAGGTCCCAAAAACTGTGATGACTATCTGCACACACTCACTCCACGGAACTACTTTAGCACAGACAAATATGGCCCAAGCCTTGCAGACTCGATAGAATGGGTCATATGACGATTGATGTTCAAGGCAGTGCTCGATATGCCCCTAGTTGTGATTGGCTCTCGTACGTCACTTCCTAAATGCGCAACCAATCCTGAGCTAAAGATTTCGCAGCGTTCTGACGTAGATCATTGATGTGGATCGCTGGCCAGCAATTTCCTTCTGCGCATGCACGGTTTAACAGTTTCACTACTTTTACAAGTATAATTTCGAAACGAAATATTTTTTTTCTAAGCAAAGTTCATAAAATATTTAATTAAATTATTATTTTTCTGAAACATACGTAATTTATTTAAAAGTAGGATATATTTAAATATTAAATCAATGTATTGATCATACTAGGGATACCATATGCAAGCTCTTGCATTTTTAGTAGTTATAAATTATAATTACGATGGGAGTTTTTTTCACTTCACCCGAAATTATTTGACAGTACTGAATTTATTTTCAATCTCCCCATAAATATATATTTTGACAGTAAAATGTAGGTATAAAATAAGACTGCAACTATTTTCGTTCCTGTCACATTTTAATGAACTGAAACAATTACTTTGCTCACCCGCGACCTTACGATAGAATACGTTTATGTAAGAAATGAGTGTTCATGCAGTTTCTCCACCTCCTTACTGTGCGAACTCACACAAATCACACAAATCAAACTACATATCACCACCACCAAACTACACTGACGTGTTTCGAACTCAAACAGAGCTCATCTTCAGAGTAGATATTGTAGGGCTAACTTTTTTTTGTTATTTTATTGAAAAAGCTACATCCCAGGGCAAAAGTTAGCCCTACAGTACCACAACCATACGCTATGCTACCAAATGTACGTTTGAGAAATATGGTAACAGTTTTGCATGAAAATCTAAATTTAGAGATAAAAAGGCTCACTTCATTATTTTATTTAATAACAGTTTTTATTCATCAATAACCAATTCAAGCACATTGTTTGAATTTTGACAAAAAGGTAGATCTAAAGAGTATAAGACGAAGAGTATTGTTAATTATTTTATATGTTATTTGAATCCCATTTTACTGTGACATTTTATTACAACCTGTTCTTTCTTTCTCTGGTCATTCCTTTGTTTTCGTTTTATGTAGTAAATGTTTAATGTAACCCACACCAACCTAATCAATCCCGAAAAATGCGGGGGCTTCAAGTGCGGGATGAAAATTTCATTGATTTTGCCGTAGGATGCACCGTTTTCAAGATATTCGTCGTCTAGTACCCATTGTACAAGCTTTGCTTAGTTTGGGACTAGGTCGATTTGTGTGAGATTGTCCCCTAATATTATTATTATTATTATTATTTGACAAAAACACCGGGGGGGGGGGGGATGGGGGGTGAGAGGGGGGGTGCGGGGGTTTTAGAAGTAAAACTTCTATAGGCACGCTTGACTTGGGATGAACGCGGGTGTGCGGGGGGTGCTGTGTGGGGTGGCGTGCGGGGGCGGTTTCGTGGGGTGCGGGGGGTGTGGACTTGCTGTGCGGGAGGGGGTTGCGGGGGAAAGCGGGTTGGAGGGTGCGGGGGAGGTGGGTAATTTTTTTTTATATCGAGGAACTAAGGAGAGTCATAATTGATGAAAAAGCAAATTGGATAAAAAAATAACCTGCCCAAATTAGTAATTCCATGCGGTCGGAGTCGCAGGCAAAACCTAGTTGTATAATATGGCTGCAGGTGGTCGCTTTGCATCGAGCTCGCTACGTCACTTTGCCTCAAATTTACGCACCTTAAAGTGTTCTGCTTGCTTCCACTGAGATCGGTCCCTTGCCATTTGTCAACTCTCTTCATGGGTCGCTTCAGCACATCTTTGTACTGCAAATATGGCCACATGTTTCCGCTTGCTATCTTGCAGTTCGGAATAAAAGATACCTACACTTTGCGACTGTCTCTTCAGACATGTGAGAGACATGCCCACACCATCACAGCTGCCACCTTGTTAGATATGTGAATGTGTTCTGTCTGGGCTTGTTATCAATTTCTAGATTTGCTGCTGTGTCTAAGGCCATAACTTCCGTCTTTTTGACACTTATTTTGAGATCAAATCTTTGACATGACTCATCTGGACTCAGCATAAGCTGTTGTAGAGCTTCAAGGGAATTAATCACAAAACACAAATCGTCTGCATACATCATCTCCATGAATTACAGCGTGTGTCACTTTGGTATTTGCTCTAAGCCTAGCTGAGTGACAATATTACTACTACTGCGAAGAACAAGGCAAAAGGTCCAAGCATGCAGCCCTGGTTAACACTGCAACTAATAGAAAAGAACTCTGATTGTTCGCCACTAACACTTACGCAGCATTGCATGAAAACATGCAATGCAGGAGTGGTATCATCCTTACAAACTTAGTCCGTGTTTTATTATTTCGTCCGTGCTTATTATTATTCTACTAAATCAAAACTTTGGAATAAAGTCACATGGGGTCCGAACCTTGTAAACTAAATGAAAAGGAAACAGAATTTAATTGATTGAATAGTTATGTATTGTAATATTATACATTTATTTTATTCATCATTTCATACCGTTGCAAAAAGAACTTAATATACACAAAATTCCTATAATTTTCAAGTTTTTACGTTAAAAATAAGTCAGTTACGTACAAAGTGGCGCCCTCTCTTAATTAGTACTGTTTTATGAAAACAATTTATATTTAAAAAAAAAACAATTGTGCCCATGGTAGTAAGTTTTCATTGCTGCTGGTTACACTGGCCACGTGCGTTTGACAGCTGTCAGAAATGACAATTGCGAATAAAAACATGCGGCGTTATATTGAAAAACTAATTAATTTATTATAGAAAATAAAAAAGAACATAAACTGTAAGCGAAAATGAAGTTCAATTACAAGGTAACTAATTTTCTTTCCGCATGAAAATAATACTGCAACCGTAGCTATCTCCATTATAATGTTTGTTATGATTGCCCCCGGTTTTGTTAAGTTTCCTTAAATTTAATCACCAATGTGTTGGTTTTTATAACATACATGTTGTTTTTAGAATTAGTTTCCTATTATTCCTTCCTCGATGTAAGATTATTTGCATTATCAGCAACAATTGAACATAACCTAAATATGTGTAAACTAATTACATGTAAACATTTCAGTTCCAGAATCTTCTGGGTACAGTGTACCGCCGAGGGGATATTCTGTTTACGAACAATGGCAATTGTGTCATCAGTCCGGTGGGAAACAAAATCACCATATACAATTTGATACAGTGAGTACTTTCAGTTCAATATCAAAACAAAACCTTTTGTCTGATACGGCTCCCTCCGTTTAGTAATATTTCCAAATAATTGCATTTATAATATGTATAGCCATTAATTCCGAAACTAGGATACAATGACAGGTAATGATAAAAAAAATAATAAGAAAAACTATAGGATGTACCGCAGTTCAGTGTGCCTTTTGGCATAAGCCTCCACCAACTTCCTCCGCTGCAATTTGACCTCTGCAACTCTAGACCAGTAAGGCCCCAAGGTTATGCGGATGTCATCATCCCATCTTGTTTTTGGACGGCCTTGTTTTCTAATTCCATCTCTTGGGTACCATAGGGTGACTTGTTTACTTTATTGTTGGTTTTACATCATAGCATGTGTCCTGTCCAACCCCATTTTAGATGGTCTAATTGATTTATTATGTCCACAACCTTGGTTTTCTTCTTATCTCTGAATTTGATTTTTACCTTTAATTTAACTCCCAACATGCTTCTCTTCATTGCTCTTTGACATTCTCCATTTCTCTCTATCATTTTTGGTCAGTGGCCAACTCTCGGATCCATATATCATGCATGGGAGAATACAGTTGAAAGTTTTCTTATTAACCCGTGGAACGTCCCGCGCGCCGCACTGGCGCGTAACTTTTTCCGGCCGGTAGCGTCCCGCGCGCTGCAGAGGCGCATAACGAATTGTTCGTGATTGGCCAATTTATTTTAGTAGTATCGTTTAACTTTAAGGCTATTGGCTATATTTTTCCCAGTCTGTTGTCATTTTTGCCTCAAAATAATTTTTATTGGTCAAAATTCAAGCATCCGTTGATTTTTGGTGAATTAATAAAAATGTATCAAACAAATTTTGCACCAGTCCGATACAATCTGTGACAGGTGCGAGTTGTGCGGATTTGTTTTTGTGTAGTGATAAAGTATTTGTATAATAAACTAATGTGTGTAATCGATTCTTCAACTAATTATGTTCAAAATAGTGCAGTGGAAATGTGGAATATGTCAGTAAATTTAGCTATGTGGCAAAATGTTTTGAGGTTAGAGTGAAAATAAATGAAACAATACAATAATACATAATTTTCGTTACTATCAGGTAAGTTAGAAATAGCAGTGATATTTTAGAAACCTAGTGTGAGTAGTGTGTAATCTCAGCTTTCTAACGATATATAACATTCAGTATATAATTATCGTATAAAAGCACAATTTCGTTTTTTCTAGCAAATAGTACGTAAACAGAATGAACCAAAAATCGGTGGTTGCGTAGGGCATTTTGCGTGAACGGTGGCCGATCGCGCGACGGGTTAACATGCATACTTATTGTCTTTATTTCTATTTGGCTATATTTAAATAATAATCTATGTAACCATAATTAGGGCATAACCAGTCTGAATATTTTTTTAACATAACATATTGTCATGTCATCATGTCATTGGTTTTTACAGAAACAAGAGTGTCACACTTCCGTTAGAGAGCCATTACAACTACACAGCACTTGATGTCTCACCCAATGGTTCAACTCTGCTGGCAGTTAATGAACGTGAGTATACTGTATGTGTACGGTCAATCAATTTCATTCCTAAGACACCATAGAACTTTATCATAGTAAATAATTTTATTTCTCCATAACAATACATGTCAAATTATGTAAACAATGACAAGGTTCTATGGTGGCTTAGGAATGCAATTGGTTGGCTGGCTTAAATACGTGTTGGTCTCCTAATTTTCCTAACACAAAATTATCAAGCAAGCACTAGTGCTCAATTTTTTCTTTCTAATTCTCGTAATGATAGAGAATAAACATTATGTTTGTTTCATGGTGTTTTCAGTCGGTAAGATCGAGTCAGAAATGAGGAGATACAGACACACACTTGCTGATGGGCGCTTGGCAACAAAAAGATTTGCAAATTAAAAATAATAACTGTCTCGAGAACAAGGCAGGGGGGTTTTACTCCGCAGTTTAGTTATGTTCGGCCGGCTCGCCTCCCGGGCAGGCGTATGGCAGTAGGTTGTCGCTCTGCATTTGGTTCGCACGCTAGCCACGTCGCGCGTAATTAAGCATCTTTTTTATCTGTTATTTTTGAAACAAACAATGACTTCTAAACGATCTTATAATTAACATACTTACTTACTAAAGGTAGTTTACTGAATTAATACACACTGTTATCTTTCTTGATTTATATATCTACCTAAATATCGGCGAGTGGGAACCCTAGTGCTCCTTGATTTCGGATCAGCGGTGCCCAACGGAATAAGAACGCTCGTATCACACAATAAGTTTCAATTTCGCGTGCAAGCAGTTAAAGGTCGTAAGAGTAAGCAAATTTTTATACCTAAAGTTGACTCTTGTTCGAGAGTGATCCTTCTGTACGTTAGTACTATTACTTATTCTGTGAATAAGGTGTACAAGGAAAGAACAGTCTAGTCACCTAAGCAAATTTTTAAGTTATATGTATGACCAGCAGTGGCAGTGGCGTAGCTACCGTAGGGCAAGCGGGGCAGTGCACCGGGGCCTCCAAGCTTAGGGGGCCCCTCGGACTCTGACTTACAAACTATAAACGCGGACCTATGAGAAACGCGGCTATAAAACGCTACTAGTGAATTTATACAAGCGCGCGAGTCTAGTGAATTTAAAGTGCATTCATCCTTACTTGTCTTATCATGTAAACAGACACGGGTTGGGGCCCTAGTTTATTTTTTGGCCCAGGGCCTTTGGTTAACTAGCTACGCCACTGAGCAGTGGATGTCTTTTGGCTGGCGATGATGATGATGTATGTATGGGGACGCCTCGCTGAGCCAGGCGGGCTGTCGACCGTTTCGCACAGTCATTCAGCCCAAAAATGATGATGATGATTAATTTCTACTTTCAGAGGGCGAAGCTCAAATGATCAGCTTGCAGACATGTGCAGTAGTGCACAGGTATAAGTTCAAGCAAGAAGTGAATGCCGTTAAATTCAGTCCGGACGGGAAATACTTTGCGGCATGCTGTGCGGATATAGGTAAGTACTATAGCCAAACCGTTTAAATAGTCCTCACCCGCTGGGTACAGAGGCGCGGGGGTTGACGACAAAGGGGGCCGGGAGAGGTGCGGGCGGCAGGCACACGAGGCGCGCTCGCCAGTGTGACGAAATTCTTTTTCTGTACATTTTTTTGAGTCTCGAACATTACAATCGATTTGAAAATCGGAATTAACTCAAGTCTAGATTGTTTATGAATTTAAAAATATACCAACAAGTGTCAGTCGTTCGTTTCAAATTCGAGCTGTCAATGAACAGAAAATAAAGTTACTTACTTATCATGTTTTGTGACGTGAAATATGTGTTAAAAAAATAACAGAGACTTAAACATAACAATAATATAAACATGTACATAAAATTATGTATGCAACTGTGCATATTTAGGATTAAAACACTTGCATGATCTTATTATGAAACTCGCCTTCAGTTCGTTTCATAAAATCACACTCGTGTTAATACCTCATGCAGCAGTCACATAAATAACTATTTTTACTTTTTCAGTATTCATAATGACAGCCCCCTGTCATTTCACCGGTGAATTCCGCTCGTTCATCATGAAGCGAGCCTTCAGGAAGGCCAGAGACGACGTGACATGTCTGGACTGGTCGAGTTGCTCCAGACTCCTGGCCGTCGGCTCCAAAGACACCATGACCAAGATATACACGGTGGACTATCTGGACAACCTGAATTTGTGCTCGCTTGGAGGGCATACTGATAAGGTTTGTTTCCATAAGGGCTCAAGGATAGTGTTGCCATGTCCAAAACACAACGCAACTCTGCGGTTAATTTGTCTGGACATTTATCCTAAAAGCTGGTTATTCTACTAATATTATAATTTGAGAATGTTTGAAGATGTTTAGATGTTTTAATGTTTGTTAGTTAATCATAATTCATAATATAACGGCTAAGCGGATTTATACTCTGTCTATTTAACAGAGTTAGTACTAGAAAACAGAGAATGCACGTAATTGGTCAGCGATAAGGACGATGCACCAGCACAAGATAGGTTTACATGCCTGTCAAAATTTAGTCAACATCTGTCTCGTACGGTGCGGACGCTTTCAAGTGCTTATCTTTGGTTACTAATTTTTGTTAAAATAGGCAATAACAATGCAAATTCTCTTTACTGTTAGTAAGTAGAACTTATTTAATTCTGTCAAAGGTTTACGTATAAGTTTGAAGCTTCCCGTTCCCTGTCTCTTTTAGCTTTTGTTACTTGAGAAAAATTCAATGTCAGACGGTACGAGAGACAGATCTAAAAATTCCAACAAACGGCATGTAAGCCGAGCCCGCTATCTACGTGCGATTGTTGACGCCCACTGACAGTTTCTTGTCCCTTTCATTTGCATTTGCAAAAGTGCAACAGAGAGAACGCTTTGCTAACTCTGTTAAATAGACAGGGTATAGAATAGATAAAACTTGGCATACAGATGGACGAAGGATGCCGAGTTATTACCGGGATATTAAGAATCCTATATGTCTCAATCCAAAGATCATCTTCAGAGTAGGTACCACAACCGTACGCTATTCTACCAAATGTTAGACTCAAATAATGTTGTGTTAGAGTGTTGGTTGAGTTCGAAACGCGTCAGTGTAGTTCGGTGGAGGTGATAGTTGGGTTTGTGTGATTTGTGTGTGTTTGTACAGTGTGGAGGTGGAGAAACTGCATAAACACGCATTTCTTACATAAACGTTACTATCCTCCTTTTAGCCTCCTCTTTCGTTAGTCTCCTTTTGGCCTGTCCTTCTACTTCTTCCAAAATTTACTCAAAATCTTTTACTGTGCAATCTGCTAGACTGTGGAATCGATTACCCACCTCCATTAGGCAATCTCCCTCCGTGGTGTCGTTCAGGGAAGCTTTGAAGAAGATGTGGCTCACACCATCTCTTTAATATATTGAGAACACTGCTTATTTATTGTATGTATTTTGCATATATATGTTGTATATGGTAGTATATTTTTATTAGGTTTCTTTATATTATGAGTTTATGTATTGTATTTACTAAAGGTTGTGTTGTAGCCTTTGCTTTGTCCGATTGTATTATTTTTACTTACTCTTTGTCGGTCCCTTACTAAATGCTCCTTTCATCCACTCAAAGATTGACTGGTAGAGATCCTTTAAAGGGATAAGTTCGCCTTTGTACATGCATTTCAACGGATGTCAATAATGTATTTCTTTTTTTCCTTATTTTTGTACAATAAAGAGGTTACTTACATACATACATACTATCGTAAGGTCGCGGGTGAGCAAAGTAATTGTTTCAGTTAAAAAAAAAACTTGTGCGTGGAGTCCCTTCGCGCGGAAGAAGTGAAACTTCATAATAAAAACCCAAAGCAAAGCAGCGGCTAGCAAGCAACCAACTACAGCGCTAGCGAGACAAGTTACATAACTCGTCGCTAGATGGCGTTGCTCCTCGTGCGCAAGTTATTTAGACAAGTTACATAACTCGTCGCTAGATGGCGTTGCTCCTCGTGCGCAAGTTATTTAGACAAGTTACATAACTCGTCGCTAGATGGCGTTGCTCCTCGTGCGCACGTCATTTTCAATAATTTTTCTTGATTTTTCGTAATTCTCAAAGATATTCAATACTTTTTTTTAATAAATACGTTTAAAATACTTTATTCTATGATCTACCATTAAAATAGTTTTGATTTTTACAAGTTTTCATACTACGCAATTGTTTTGGATCGCACTGACGAAGTTTTTAACATCCGTTAGTATATATACAATGCGAACGTCTCGTAAACGTCAACTTGCGTTACGTTGCGTATTTAAAGCAACGCTTGTTGGAAGTCGCATTAGAAGTTTCACTTCAAAAACTTATTTTTTTTTATTTTTTTTTCAGATAGTAGGAGTATTTTTCGAAAAGAAAAGTCTCGACGTTATAACGGTCAGTCGCAACGGTCAGGTTTGTCTCTGGGAGGCGAGCATAGACATGGACGACCTCGTGACGTCTGAGGTCCAGATATCGCACAGAAAGAGACGGAAGATCAAGGAGGAGAGCGACCAGGAAGACGACGTCGACGAGAGGAACGTGGTCGAGAAAGAGAAGGAATATGTGAGTTTAATTAATATTAAACCCTCTCATTCGTAGTTACCCGCGCCCTGCAGTGGGACTAGTGGTGGTCGTTATTACAACAACAGATAATGTATGCATTATTTTGACGCAATGAACAACACATTATTGAACAGTCAGCTATCCTGTTATCATTATTCGTTATCTCTTGTCGCACCAGTCGCGCTCGCGCCCGCGCACTGTTGCCGCACTTTACTTGTTGGAGTTTATTTAATAAATAAATAAATAATTTGTCGTTACGTTAAATAAATAAAAATAAATAAATAAATATTAGGGGACAATCTTACACAAATCGACCTAGTCCCAAACTAAGCAAAGCTTGTACTATGGGTACTAGACGACGATAAACATACTTATATAGATAAATAAATACTTAAATACATAGAAAACATCCATAACTCAGGAACAAATATTCGTGCTCATCACACAAATAAATGCCCTTACCTTACCGGGATTTGAACCCAGGACCTCTTGCTTCGTAGGCAGGGTCACTACCAACTAGGCTAAAGCGGTCGTTAGTCGTTATCGTTACGATATATATAATACTAGCGACCCGCCCCGGCTTCGCACGGGTGCAATTATGCATGTATTATACATATAAACCTTCCTCTTGAATCACTCTATCTATTAAAAAAACCGTATCAAAATCCGTTGCGTAGTTTTAAAGATCTAAGCATACATAGGGACAGACAGACGGGAAGCGACTTTGTTTTATACTATGTAGTGATAACAATTACAATTAACAAGTAAAGTACGGTACCATATAGCAATTGTTGTAATGTAGTTCGTTTATTATCGTTTTGCAAAACAGCAACATAACAGGATAACAGACAACAGTTTACAATAGCAGTTATTTTAGAATAACACAACACTGTTACCCGTTATTGCAAAACAGCCGTTATTGCCATCACTAAGTAGGACGTATATGGCTCATAATCATCAACATCATATCAGCCAAACTTATGGCACTGAGACGTGGCCGCTTACGATGGGCCTCTTAAGAAAGTTCAAAGTCACTCAGAGGGCGATTGAGAGGGCTATGCTCGGAGTTTCTCTGCGGGATCGTATTAGAAGTGATGAAATCCGCACAAGAACTAAAGTCACCGACATAGCTCGAAGAATCGCCAAACTCAAGTGGCAGTAGGCAGGGCACATCGCTCGTAGAACTGATGGCCGATGGGGCAAAAAGGTTCTCGAGTGGCGTCCACGGACCAGAAGACGTAGTGTAGGTAAGCCTCCAACAAGATGGAGCGACACTTGGTTAAGGTTGCGGGATCGCGTTGGATGCGGATGGCGCAGCACCGATCTGTTTCGCGAGCCTTGGGGGAGGTCTATGTTCAGCAGTGAACGTCTTTCGACTGAAATGATGATGATGATATCAGCCAAAATACATCCACTGCTGGACAAAGCAAAAACTATTCTATGTCCTTTCCTGGTACATTTCATCTAAATCGGTTCAGTGGTTTAAGCGAAAAGGTTTATTTATTATGTAGTAACAACAGAAAACACGTTCGCGAGAAATTAGGGCTTATCTTTGAGGCTAGGTTAATTGGTGTGAATGTTTATTTATCTATATTTTACCAGGTTAGTGACAATGATGAAGAAATGGCGGAAAAGGCAGGAAAGTACATGTTTGAGAAGAGACTGATGTACAAAAAGCTAGGGAGGCACTACATAGGAGATGCCATAAGGAGCGCACACCACAACGTGAAACTGTCCGCTGCGCAGTACCACAAGGACACCAAAATCCTGGTCACAGGTAAAGGAAAAAAATCATTAAATTCTCCCTCTAAAGTCTAAATAATCGATTGAATCAGGCGTTACTTTGCGGAGGTCCATATTAATGAACTGAAACAATTACTTTGCTCAACCGCGACCTTAAAAAATATAATAATAACTAATAATAATAAAAATACTTCCTGGGTAATTAAGAGAATGGAAAAAAAAGAGAACATTAAAATTAAACAGTGATAATGATAAATAATGCCACTGGGAAAATATGGGAATGGAATAATTGCCATGAAGAAAAAATTATTTTCGGAAAATATGAGCCACACTCTTTTATGAGCTATCAAAACACGATTCTCGTAAAGATTTATGCAGTTTTTATTTTATTTGTTTAAGAGCAGCTAAAAATCTAATTATTCATTTAATTGAAAATTAATCTCGTTTTTAGGGCTAATATAAAGTTTTTTTTACTAGAGTCGCTTCTTAGAATTATTTTTTATAATAATATGATTATTTATTTAGACTTTTCAATCCATTATTGTTAGTAATACATAATCACTTATTAGAGTATTTCTCAAAAAGTTGTCCTGACACGAAATTGACGAGAAATCAGTTTTGTCAAAAAATTATCAACACTAAGGACAAGATCATAAAGCATAAACTGCATAAAACGGGTTCGGTACCAAAGGCCTGAGGTGCATTTAGTCTTGGCATTCAAAACATCTAAGGTTGTAAATTGCCTGGGTAGCAAAATGTCTTGGTCTGTAAATCACCCACATTGCTATAAGCCTTAGTAAATGGAATGACTTGGCTGTAAAACGACTTTAAGTCATAATGTTTTCTCAGGTAAATCGTCTAGATAATCTTTGCGGCCAATATTATAGAATGTCTTGATAATATGAAAGACTATGTAATTATATCGTAAAGTATGAAAAATGTCTAGGTAGCAGTTTGTCTAGATTGTCTAATGACAATACTTTATTTTATTATCACCCCCTCCTCCTTACTACTCCAAATTCGATTACAGCCCACTTGATATTTAAGTAGATATATGACTATATGGGCAGTCTTATATCTGATCCACCATTGGCCTTAAAAATATGTATAGGCATAGGTTTCACAGAATGTTAATACCTACTCATTTTTCGTGCAATGAAGTCGTTTTGCAATCATGACGTTTCATCCACTTGCTTATTTTATAACTAAGACATTAAACAAACAAAATCGTTTGATAACATAGTCCTTAATACAATTAAGACGTAACACAATTGAGTCATTCTGCTTATTGGATATTTTCACGACCCAGACGTTTTGCTTCGTAAGTCTTTCTGAAACTAAGAGAATTTTGTAACCATGGTATTATACAAAAAAGTCATTTTGTACACTTGGTCAGTGTACTACTAAGACGTTTTGAATGTCAAGACTAAATGCACCTCAGGCCTTTGGTACCGAACCCCATAAAACATCCATAATTTCTTGTCGTCAGGAAAACTTCACGAAATCTTGTGAGGAAAAAATCGTAATTTTGTAACTACATCAAAACTTTCTATTGGATCCAACAACAAAGATTATCTTTTTATCACCCTTACCACAAGGTCTTGTATACATTTAAATACAATATTACTTATTTTTTGTGTTGAAATAGCGTCAGGAAAAATTTTTTCCTTTTTTTATATGGCAACAACTTGAAAATGGACAACTTTTTGAGAAATAGTCATTAGATAATGTTAGTAGTTCTCTATAATAAAATCAATTCAATCAATCACATGTCACGTCTAAAAGGAGGTACTGGAGAGTGCAACGAGTGTCAGTGCCTCATGAAAGGGCCGTCAAGCCTCTCGGTCACCACCGCCAGCAGCCTGCATGCATTTTATGATACATGTGGGTGGATCACATATTCTAGAAAAGAAATCACTTCATAAATAACAATGAAAATTGCGAAACACGATAGATTATTGCAAGCGACAATGAGCCGTTACTATACTTACTCTTTGTCCTCAGGTTTCACGAACGGCATATTCTTCCTGCACGAGATGCCGGATGTGAATTTGGTCCACACGCTCAGTATATCGGAACACCGGATCAGCTCCGTGGCGATATCGGCGCCGGGCGATTGGATCGCCTTCGGATGCCCCAACATTGGGCAGCTTCTAGTTTGGGAGTGGCAGAGTAAGTATCGCCAGATATTGCCAGATTTAAAGGCCTGGATTAACTTTGATTAGTGCAGGTGATTAGTGCAAGTGATTAGTGATTAGGAGAAAACAAGTGTGGACAGCGACTGATTAGTGCAGGTGATTATTTGGCTGCGTAGTAAAGGCCTGGATTCACTTTGATTAGTGATTAGTGCAGGTGATTAGTGCAAGTGATTAGTGATTAGGAGAAAACGAGTGTGGACAGCAACTGATTAGTGCAGGTGATTAGTTGGCCGCGTAGTAAAGGCCTGGATTCACTTTGATTAGTGATTAGTGCAGGTGATTAGTGATTAGGAGAAAACAAGCGTGGACAGTGATTGATTAGTGCAGGTGATTAGCTGGCCGCGTAGTAACGTGATTAAAAGCGTGTTCTATTTTTTTGCGAGTGAACTGCGAGTAGCCACGTCCCGCGCGCCCTCCCTTCCCCCTCACTCGCAGCGTGCCTGCCACTAAACACGTCTGGTTTGGAATTTACTTAACAGAGCCAGAACATGAATTGGACACTACTTGCACTACACACCTGCACTAAACAGCCTCAATTACTAATCACTTGCACTCGCACTAATCAAAGTGAATACAGGCCTTAAGTGGCAGTGGGCAAGGCGCATCGCTGATAGAAGTGATGGCCGATGGGGCCGAAAGGTTCTCGAGTGGCGTCCACGGACCGGAAGACACAGTGTAGGAAGGCTTTCAACAGAATGGAGCGACGACCTGGGCCCAATTGCATAACAAAGTACATTTTATATTACAAGCGGAACTCCCTTTCTAGTTAATATAACTGGAGCGAGAGTTCCGCTTGTAATATTAGTTGTAATTTGTTATGCAATTGGGCCCTGGTTAAGGTTGGGGGAATGCGTTGGGTGCGGATATCGCAGCACCGGTCTGTTTGGCGAGCCTTGGACGTTCGTATCGTTGAACCGCCACATTTCAAAACGGCCCTGTTTTGAAAACGGCTAGCCGTAATGTAATACGGCGGATTATACGATCCGACTGCGACATAGACATTGACAATCCTCTTTGTTTATTCGTGCTTACCACTCCTTACTATGATGGACCGGCAAGCGCAGCGTGGGACGTCCACCAACAGATGGACGGATGATCTGGTAAAGGCCGCAGGTTCACGGTGGATGCAAGAAGCGGCTTTCCAACCGTAATGATTGGGTATTAATGACGGAGGCCTAATGCCTAGCACTAGACGACTTACGTCTGAAATGATGATGATGATGATGACTACAGACTGAGAGTACTCAATGTCAATCGCTCGGCTCGCGATTTTCGTTTGTTTATATTATTATAATTATGTGAAATAATTTTAATAAAAACACAATATTAGATCAGTGTTGATACGCAAAATTGGTGAAATTTAATCGTACATATTATCATTTGTGAGTGTGTGCTACTTGTTTTCTCATGTTTCAAGTTTATAGGATAAAATTCGAATAGATGATCGCATTTTTTACCATCATTTAACCGGGCCATACAGTTTTTTGAATTAGAAAGGATTTTTTTTTGTGTTTCAGGCGAGCAGTACGTGATGAAGCAACAAGGGCACTCGCTGGACATGACCTGTCTCGCTTATTCACCCGACGGGCTCTACATCGTAACCGGCGGTTACGACGGGAAGGTATGATGACGAGCACAAAGACCTGAAACTGGCCGATTTTCACCCAACTATCAAAGTCAAAAGTCAAAGTCAAATTGTTTTATTTGCCATAAGTATACAAGTATACATGCAAATATATTGTTAATTGATATTTACTAATTACAAAAATATTACAGACATGTCATAAATTTCAATACAGTTTAGTTTATCGTTACATTATTATTTAAATTAAAGTCAATCTAGTGCATTGGCAAAATATTAATTAATGGAATAAAAAGGTCTAGATAAGAAATAATGTTTCAGTTTTCTGTTGAATTCTTTAAAATTATTGCACATTTTGATGTCATTATTTAAATTGTTATAAACTCTAACGGCATTATTATTGATACTATTATTGAAGTGAATGAATTTGGGTCTAGCTAGATCTAGATTATTATGTCGAAGGAGGGTTATGTTTTTCAAGCGTATGTATTTATGTATGTATGTATCATTCTTTGGCACGCCCTGCAGCCTAAACGGCTCAATGGATTTTGAAGTGTGAGGTGTCATTAGATTCGTCTCAGTTCCGCGAGTGGCATAGGATATATATTTTCCCGGAATTCCCATGGGAACGGGAACTGTACAGGCGGGTTTTTTCATCTAGTATTGAAATTAATTAGGATTTTTAGGGTTCCGTACCTCAAAAACGGAGCCCTTGTAGGATCACTTTGTTGTCCGTCCGTCCGTCTGTCAAGACCCTTTTTCTCAGGAACGCGTGGAGGTATCAAGCTGAAATTTACATATATCAAATACTCAGATCTACTACTGTCCCTTGGTGCTGTGAAAAAATCAAACTTCTAAGCCAACGCAATCAAAAGATACCTACAGCCATTTATGACGCAAATTTTCGACACTCGCAAGGGAATCAAAACCTACAGGGTACTTCCCGTGAACTCAGAATCTTGAAATTTGGTACGAAGCAAGGTCTTATAGCACAGATAAAGGAAAAATTGCGAAAAGCATAAATTTTTTTGTCTGTCTGTCTATATCAGTAACCAATCTGCAATGATCCCACACTGCGCACATTTTACTTAGGAGCAGGGTTCTGCTAAGACTGGATGTTCATAGATACATATAAATTTGTACGGAACCCTCGGTGCGCGAGTCCGACTAGCACTTGGCCGGTTTTTATTACACACACACTTTTCTTATTTCAGGTGAAGGTGTGGAACACTACGACGGGCTTTTGTTTCGTGACGTTCAACGAGCACTCTTCTACTGTCACCGGTATCACGTTTAGCGCGAATAAGAAGTTCTTTGTGTCCAGCTCGCTAGATGGCACTGTTCGCTGTTATGATTTGACTAGGTAAGTTTCGTTCTTTAATTCGATCGTAGGTATATGTATACTTGTAGATCACCGCTCGAAAAATGGAGCCGTCAAAACAACACAAAAATCATCAAAATGCCTTCTTTCGCTCTCAGTCGCCTATTAACCGTCGTCGTGAAATGTCGTTTACAATGTCGAAATGCGTTTTTCATCATCATCATCATCATCATTTCAGCCGAAAGACGTCTACTGCTGAACGTAGGCCTCCCCCAAGGCACGCCAAACAGATCGGCCCCGCGCCATCCGCATCCAATGCGTTCCCGCTACCTTCACCAGGTCGTCGCTCCATCTTGTTGGAGGCCTACCTACACTGCGTCTTCCGGTCCGCGGACGCCACTCGAGAACCTTTCGGCCCCATTGACCGTCTGCCACTTAAGTCTAGCGATTCTTCGAGCTATGTCTGTGACTTTAGTTCTTGCGCGGATTTCATCATTTCTAATGCGATCCCGCAGAGACACTCCGAGCATAGCCCTCTCTATTGCTCTCTGAGCTTTCTTATGAGGCCCATCGTTAGCGGCCACGTCTCAGTGCCATAAGTCATCACTGGCAACACACACTGGTTTTTTTAGGTATTTTGTATTATTTCTCAGCATCATTGTCAGACGTTGTCATTCCATTTTTAACCCCCGACACAAAAAGAGGGGTGTTATAAGTTTGACCGCTATGTGTGTGTGTCTGTCTGTCTGTGGCACCATAACTCTAAAACGGGTGAACCGATTCAATGTGTTTTTTTTTAATTTGAAAGCTGGTTTCTTGGCGATGGTTCATAGACATGTTTCATCAAAATGGGTCCAGCCGTTTCAAAGCTATAAGCTCTTTTGTCAGCTGCGGAAGGGATCTTAGACGTATAATGGGCATGTAATTTATCTTCAAACATATGTGCGACCAAATTGCGTTGGGGGGTTTTAAAATTTTTAATTTACAGTTATTGTAGGTTTACCTATAGACAGACACCCCTTTATAGGTTTTCGTGCGAATCTGTATCTAATCTAAATGTATACACCAGGTACCGCAACTTCCGAACGCTGACGTCACTGAGCCTCGTCCAGTTCAGTTCCGTGGCTCTTGACTCCAGCAGTGAGCTCTGCGCAGCGGGGGGACAAGACGTCTTCGAGATATTCCTGTGGTCCATCAAGTTCGGGAAACTCTTGGACGTATGTACATAGACTACTCAAGTTCATCGTCGTCTCAGCCCATTTACGTCCCATTGAAGGGCACATACCGCCGATTTAATAGGGATGTTGACACCACCAATCAACTGACGTATTATCAAACCGCAATCAGAATGGGACTGTCAGAACTGTCATTTCATATATATTTTGACGTAAGCATATAGAATTACTGTCATCTCCAATCCCTTTCTAATCGCGGGCGAATTATACTTTTTATGAGCTGTCAAAACAATTGTCCCATAGAGTTTGAATGGCCATAGTAACTTATGCCGTCACTTGTTCGCCAACTCAGTCAACTAACTATTTATTTGTTTTAAAGCAACAAAAAATCTAATTTTGCAGTTAATCGAAAATTAATCTGGTTTTTAGGGCTAAGAATCTTAGATTATTTATTCACTAGATAGAGTGTCAGTAGCAAACATTTACGATACAAAACGTCCAAAAATCCATTTGACAGCGTCATACAATACAATACAATACAATACAAATATTCTTTATTGAGCACCAAAAAAAAGTACAGAAAAAAAAATAATAATAATAATAATAACATTAAAAAATCAGGCAGACAATAGGCGTCATATTACGATCGCGTTACGTCATTCAAACTGAAGGGAGGCAAATGACATATAAGCCAACAGTTGGCTTATATTTTTCGGGACGTTTTCATGCCGCCTAAGCTCTATCTAGTGTATAAATAATCTAAGGCTAAAATAAAGCGTTTTTTTACTGGAGTAGTGTATTCGAATTATTTTTTAATGGCGTCACCATCCCTATTATCATAGGGATGTCTGGTAATATTTCCGATCCATGGTGATTCCTGTTTTCAAATAGCGTATTTAGGGTGTCAAAAGTTTTTTGGTTGTGTCAAATACTTTAGATGTATAGGTATGTAAATAAAAAACATAGTAGATCTGTTTGAAAAAATATGTTTCTTGGTGAATTCTTCTCCACAGAATCGACACTCACGTTTGACAGCCTCTGTGTTCACCGGCTTACCACTGGCGGTGTTAATTACACGGTATTTGTCACAGAGTACATTTTCGAATGACATTTGTCTAAGAGACTTTGTACAGTAGTATTGGCTACGTGCACGACGGTGGCGCCGCGTAGCGTTGACAGTTGACAACATTTCCTCCGAATTTACTTCCAATTTTTGCCATGTTGTGCGCTGCGATCGTTTTCTGTACCCCTACCACCCGCTTCGTACATAGCTAATACAACTGATATGGCTCACCGATGTAGGGTCGGTTCCCTAACTTAAGTATCCACTTTGCCATACTAACTGCATAGAAAAGTGGATACTTATGTTAGGGAACCGACTGTACCTGCGCAGTAGACGCGTTTTAGAAGCGCGGGTGATGAATTGACTAATCGGCATGCTCCACGCACGGCATCTTTTTCCTGTGCCGCTATTGGTGGGTTGCTGCCGCCATGTTAACGCGCGTCGCGTGCCATGTTAGTCAGCCGCCATACTTCCGAGTGACCGAGACGAATAACAGGTGCACTCTAATTTGCACCTTGTAACTACATGACATAAGACTGATTTAAAGTTACAATCGCATCTTCGGCTATCATCGGCTATTTCGTTCGTGTCTGCGCGGCCGAAAATGCACGACGCGCCATAAAAAACCGGTTGTCTGTAAAGTCGGTTTACGGACGATAGTTTAACGTGACAACGTCATAACAAAACATTCAAAAAAACTAAAATGCAACCAGGCGGTCACCCATCCAAGTATTTAACCCCCGACGTTGCTTAACCTCGGTGATCGGACGAGAACCGGTGTTTTGTCAAATATCTTGAAAACGGTGCTTCCTACGGCAAAATTAATGAAATTTTCATCCCCCCTTTGAAACCCCCGCACACCACCATTACCCCCCACCCCTCATTGTGCATCCTGGCGTTCGTCGCTCTCTTGCAACTGGCCTTCGCTGCTCTGTACTGTAGGTACATTGCGTGATCCTTTTTCGTGTGTGCAGCCGGCGTTCATCGATGTCACGTCAAAAGTGTGTACTACTTTACAAACTTCACTTCTTTTTTCCAGGTGTTAGGAGGTCATGAAGCCCCAGTATCCAGTTTGGCTTTCAACCCTGCTCTGTCCAGCACTCGCCTCGCCTCAGCCAGTTGGGACAAAACCGTCCGTCTGTGGAACTGCATCGAGAACAGCTCCGAAAGTGAAACCATACAGCTGAACTCTGACGCGTTGCAAGTTGCGTTCAGACCTGATGGGGAGGAGGTAAGGGGAAATGAGTGACTTATTGTCGCTTCAATACGAACACAGGGGGGCATTTTTAATAAAAAATGTACTTTTTAAATGAGGAATTTTCAGGGTTTCTTATCAAGAGCGCTATTGGTTTTGATGATTAAAAAAATTTCTCTATTTTCTCATTTTTTTTTGTGTCACTTGTGACGACCCACGTAAACTGTATGAAAAAGTCACTAAACTGAGTCAATAAATGACGACACTTTTTCGCACCTTCAGAACGAACCTCACACAGTTAGAATTATTCTCATTTCAAAACTGAACCTGTTTTTATTGTTACACAGAGTTTTTTAAATGAGAATATTTCGAACTGTGTCAGTTTCGTTCTGACGGTGCGTTTTGTACTCCGTGATTTTGAATACGAAAACTCAAAAATTTCCTTTTTAAAAAAGTATACTAACCCCAAGTAACTTTTGTTTTTGTGTTTTACTCACTTAGTGATTATTGATCGTAACGTCTTTTCGAAAAAAGGAATAATTTCCGAACTGGTAGCATAATTAGAGCTTTACAAAAACGGTTTTTCGTTGAGAGTCTAGTGTACAGGTATGTTGAAACTTGCACATAATGTGCTAGGTGACCCTAGCGTTAAATAGCTGAAAGATAATTGCCAGCTGTTTATAAAAAAAATGTCGTCGTCGCCCGATAGACTTCTCTGAAATATTGCTATTTTGAAATATAATTATTCTGTTTACCTGCTGAGAAATGGAAAAAAATGAGAAAAATTGATTATTAGGCCCAATTTAATTATGAAAAACATTTTTTTTGCAATTTATAGGTTGTATAGACACTCAATTGGGATGTAACAAAAAAAATAACCTATAGTTTTTATATATTTTTTGGAAAGAATAGGATATTTTAAAATACCATTTTCATCGATTTTGAATTTGGTTGAGTATTTAATTTTTTATATATTTTTTTAAGAAATACGTTGGATGACGTCACAGTGAGAGAGCCACGTTCCATTGCCTACAAAAATTCAAGCCGTACATAACATAATCTGTGGCACTACTGATTTGTCTTGTCACTGTCAATAATACAAGCATGGCTTAGGGTCCTAAATGAACCATGACAAATAGTTTTATTTATTTATCTTCTTTTAGCTTCGATTATTCCTGTTTGTTTAATGGTGTGATAGTAAATAGATATTTTTTACTAAAATCTGATATTTAAATTCTTTCATATTTACTTGTAACGTAGTAATTTAATAATTAAATTTGTAAAAATACATTGCGAGTATTGTATACATTTCGGACTTTATGATAAATGACAACTGTTTAAAGCCAGGTGCGCATCATGTGATTAAAGTTCTGTCTTTGTCACTCTTTGCTATTATAAGCAGGACAGCAACATTTCAAACTGTCAATTTGCTTTAGAGTGTAGACCTGCTTTATATCTGCCTATGTGACGATTCACTGCAGGGGTCAAATGAAGGTCATTACTTAAATTTTCTTTATTTAATTCAGTTTATCATATTTCTGGAATCTGATTTCTGAAAACGATTCATAAAGCCTATTTCTCCAAATGGTTTTCGATTTATTATACGTTGTCAAAAATTGGGACATCCCAATTGCTTTGGGAAACTATGGTTGCCAGTATATTTATTTCAATCAAATTTATTCCTTAAGACAATAATGACACTGTTTTAAATCACTTGTCAATAAATGACAGCAAGCATAGCAGCTGAGTGAGAGAGCAACTGAGAGACTGAGGCTTTATGATAAAAACAAGATTTATCCAACAGATCGCAGTGTCAACTCTAGACGGCAATATAACATTCTTCGACCCGACGACGTGTGACCAAACCGGCAGCGTGGAGGGACGGACGGACTTGGGAGCCGGCCGCGGAGACAAGGACCTCATCACTGCCAAGAAAATGCTGAAGACCAAGTAAGTGTCACCGTTACCAGTTTCCCACTGCTATGGTTGGCATGTGGGCATGTATCTGAATATCGAAAGTTATAGCTAAACCGTTTAAGAGGGTTTATACCTGCTGAGCTAGCAACGTTGCATTTTTGTTAGTTTTTCTCGATTATTCCATAAAAATTGAATGAAAATTAAAAATGTTATGTATACAAATTGTTCTAATATCCATATATTCAACCCAATTCAGCCAATCAACTTTTAAACCGACACTAATCTGTCCGCGACATTTTTCAAACAATTGCAGATTTTTGTAAGTAAACATGTTTTTTCTGTAATTTAATAGATGGTGTACATGAATACATGCCATCCTACGTAAGTTTAACCTATTAAACCGTGAAATATCTTGTTGGACTACGATTTTTTGGTAACGCCAGAGACAATCTTGGTAACGCAGGAGACGCCAAAAACGTCGGTTTAAAAGTTGATTGGCCCATATAAGTTAATGTGTCTACTGCAATAATAAATATTGATAAGACTTTTATTTTCTTTAAAAACCGTTAGGTAATAATTTGTTCGTTTTTAAAGAAAATAAAAGTCTATCACGAATTAATTATTATTGCAGTAGACACATTAACTTATATATTAGAACAATTTGTATACAAAACATTTTTAATTTTCATTCAATTTTTATGGAATAATCGAGAAAAACTAACAAAAATGCAACGTTGCCAGCTCAGCAGGTATTAACCCTCTTAAATGAGTCGTCGCCCGCGCAGTAAAGTAAGTAATAAATATTTCGAATGTATTATTTTTTTTTTCTGAAACCGTAATATTTCTAAGGTTGTTATAAAACTGATATACTTGCTGTTGGAGTAAACTAAATAAAAAAATAAAAAATAATAAGAATAATTTATTGAATCAGTCCATACCAATGACCTGAAACAATTACTTTGCTCATCCGCGGCCTTATGATAGCTAAGTTTATGCAGGAAATGTGTGTTAAATAAATAAATAAATAAATATCACGGGACAATTCACACCAATTGACCTAGTCCCAAAGTAAGCTTAGCAAAGCTTGTGTTATGGGTACTAGACAACGGATAAACATACTTATATAGATAGATACATACTTAAATACATATTAAACACCCAAGACCCGAGAACAAACATTCGTATTTTTCATACAAATATCTGCCCCGACACGGGAATCGAACCCGGGACCTCAAGCTTCATAGTCAGGGTCTCTAACCACTAGGCCATCTGGTCGTCACATTAGTGTCTAACATCTGTTACACGTGAGTGTCGAAGGTTCTCGAGTGGCGTCCACGGACCGGAAGACGCAGTGTAGGTAACACAGAGCGACGACCTGGTTAAGGTTGCGAGATCGCGTTGGATGCGGATGGCACGGGACCGATCTGTTTGGCGAGTCTTGGGGGAGGCCTATGTTCAGCAGTGGACGTCTTTCGGCTGAAATGATGATGATGATGATGATCTGTTATACTTGTTTGTACAGTAAAATTACATAAAGTTTACCACTGACAGATGGTTTGCCTTCATTTCATATTCAACTTTAACGATCTACAAATAAAGCCAATTTTAGAATACTGTTACCCACGTTAACAGATTTTGTAATAGCTACTTTATTTGTATGGTGTTAAAGTTGGAAATGAAATGAAGGCAAGCCATCTGTCAGTGGTAAACTAAAACAAACGTATTGTAAGAGAGCTCTGTTTTCGCACTATTTAATGAATATATTATTCCAGGGCGTTCACCACGTTATGTTACTCCGCGGACGGTACGTGCATACTAGGGGCGGGCAACTCCAAGCATGTGTGTTTGTACAGCGTGCGGGAAGCGGTACTCATCAAGAAGTTCGTCATCACGCAGAACAGGTCCCTGGACGCCGTTAATGTACGTGCACACGATTCCTCGCGTAGAATTCATAATTAATAATATTTTTAAGATACTAGTTACCTTAGGCGGCCCCTAAACGGTCAATTATATTGCGCAATATTGCGAATTGTGCAATATTATTGACCGTTTAGGGTTAATATTGAAGATTGCGCAATGATTGACCGAAAGTTTGAGTGAGTTTAATTTTTATTGCACAATATTTTTCCATTGCATCGTGTAGGGTCAGTATTGTGCAATATTTTAGTATTCGACCAGTGTTGCCAACCCCCAAAAAATAAAAACCAGCAGCTCACCAATAAAAAAACAGGAGAATACAGTAGATAAAGTGAAAAAAAGGCAGATTTCATGCTTTCCTCATATACTTAATTAAAACGATTACCTACTTTTATTAGTAACTAGGACTCATATACATTGTTATATTATAATTTTGATTACAACAAAATAAAAAACAAAAATCAAAGCAAAATTTTCTTTTTTCATCCTCAATTGCTTCGCCTTCAGTATTTTCAGACTCATATTCATTTTTATAATCATACATATTTTTGGTAAATTAGTATAAGTCGATGGCGCTGAACGGTGATTGAAAAACAGTAAAAATTAGGAATGAAACAGAAAACAGGGGCATTGATGTGAAAACAGCAAATCTACTGTTAAAACAGTAGGGTTGGTAACACTGTATCCGACAGAGAACACGAAAACATTGTGCAGTTCGTATTATTGTGCAATATAATTGCTCGTTTGGATTCAGAGCGCCTTTCAATCTTATTGTACAATAAAAAGTATTGTACAATGTTATTGTAGGTGTAGGGGCCGCCTTAGGCGCAAGCCACACAGAAGAGACGTGGCATGGGGGCCCGTTGCAGTCGCGATGCTCCTTCAATCAGTTTTCATACTCAATGTAGAGAAGCGTCGCGATTTAAAGCAGACAGAACTGACTGCGACGCACCCACGTCCCACGTCTCTTCTGTGTGGCTTACGCCTTAGACCCTGTTGTACCCTGTTTTGACGTGATAACGTCTAAAAAATCGATGAACGCCGGCTGCATACACGAAAAAGGATGACGCAATGTAACGTTACATGTACCCACTGAGCAGAAAAGGTCAGTATGTACAAGAGAGCAGCGAAGGCCAGCATGTAAATCTTAGTACCAGCGCTCGGGTTAATTTTCAAAGCGGGGGGGGGGGGCATTGCGGGAGAGGGGTGCGTGGGTATTAAAGAGGGGATGATAATTTAATTGATTTTGCCGTAGGATGCACCGTTTTTTTTAATGTTTTGTCACGTTAAACTATCGTCCGTAAACCGACTTTACAGACAATCGGTTTTTTAAAATAGGCTATTAAACGCCATTCGTCTTTCTACTAATGATATAAACGTGAAAGTTAAGACGAGATCTAAGGGGCCATCCATAAATTACGTCACACATTTAGGGGGACGGGGGGGGTCAAGCGATCTGTGACACTAGTACAAAATAATGGCGATTTTCATAGTAATAAGTGTGACAAGGGGGGGGGGGGGTCCAAATTGATCGAAATTGGTGTGACGTAATTTATGGATGACCCCTAAGCGAAGAAGACTAATCCTATTTCATTAACAACATTTACAATTCCCAGGACTTCGTGAACCGCCGTCTGATGACCGAGTTCGGCAACATGGCGCTGGTGGAAGATCGGACCGAGTTTGAAGGCGGTGACGTCAGCATCAGGCTGCCGGGAGTCAAGGATGGCGACATGGCGGACAGAAAAGTCAAACCCGAGGTATAACCAGTGCCCACAAACAATAAATCGTCACTACTTTTAAAAAAGCTCGTATCTAAACATGGATAATCATACGAAATGAACTTTACACCGTCAGCTTTAAGGTTCAGTTCAGTTTGCACATTAATTTGAGATACAAGGTTTGTTCAAAGTAGTGACGAAATACATATCGCACTCCTTATATCAAGACTCCACTAACTCAAAATAATCCTCCATTTTAATTTAGAACTTATGGAAACTAGGTTAGATCTAAATTAGAATGGAGGATTATTTTGATTAGTGCACTCTTGATCTAGAAGTGCGATATACAGGGTGCCCTGTAAGTAGTACGACAAACTTAAATGGGAGATAGGTGGGCAGGTCATCTACCAAATATCAAAAAATTACCTTCGAAAATGTATACCCACACCAAGATTTTGAGTCGTGATATTCGGAATTAATTATTTTTTGCATTTATTTTTAATGAAAAATAATCATGAATAGTTGTGTTGTCAGATTAAAAACTGTTTTTAAAAAACTATTGCAGTTTTTAATTTATATTTATTTCAATTAAAATTTTGCCTCTTCTCCTAAACTTTGGTCAAGATTTGATCTAATAAATAACAGTGGAAAAAATTACATGATGCTTACTAGCTTAAAACATGTCCATTTATTGGACATTTAAAAGCGACAAATAGCTTATCAAAAAAATATTTACAGGAAAAAAAAACTCCATACAAAGCATTAGTTTACCTTACAAAACGCGTTAAGCCAGTACTATTATCAAACCGCAATCTGAATGGGACTGTCAGAACTGTCATTTCATACATATTTTGACGGAAGCATATAGAATTACTGTCAACTCCAATCCCTTTCTAAACTCGCCCTGATAATACCACCCTATCTAAGTTGAGGCTCAAGATGGATCAGCAGGCTTATTGTCTAACGCTTCTGACGCTTGCCTTCGCCATCACTATTTCTTTCTGTCAAACGGTATAAAATGATGACAGAAAGAGACGGTGAAAGCGAAAAGCGTCAGAAGCGTTAGACAATACGGCCTCAGAATGCAATTTCTAGTTAATAGTGATGAGATGAGGATGACTACAAGTAATATTTACTTTGGTTTAGTTTTTATTTTTAGGTTAGTAATAATAACTAGTGCAACATACCTGTACCTCTTGTTCGCGTCCAATATCGGCGCTGCCATGTGCGTTGATTTGTTTATCTGGTTACCACGGCACTAGTATGGCTTTATTTTCACTATAACACTACTGCTGCGTGTAATGGTAGTGTTAATTCGCAAATATGTAGTTTTTTCTTACCATTTACACGTTTTATTTTATATTATTTAAGGGATTAAAATCTGTCCCTAGGCCCTAGCCTCGTGTGTTCATATAATATTACAATACTCTTATTGTATTGCGCAATTGATGTCTTTTTTTTTTCTTTCTTTTTCGTTTTGCTCCTTTAAAGAGTGGCAAAGGCAATCGGGGCTATGAATACAGTGTCGTACGTTTAATTAATTTTTATTTTGTATTGTTATTATATTAGTCGTGTTTTGTGTTGTATATTTTCAGATGTATGTATGTGTGCTGTTGCCTAGTTTAATTGTCGGATTGGTCCCAACGGAAGACCAGCGTCGGCTGCAAGGCCGACATCATGCTGAGTTGAGACCATTTCGTGACAATATTTATTAAGTACTATCTGTTTCCAATTCCTCTTTTTGTATTTGTTTTTTCTTTGTCACGAATAAATGTTTTTCTTTCTTTCTTTCTTTTTCTTTAAATATAACTGAAGCGAGAGTTCCGCTTGTAATATTAGTTGTACTTTGTTATGCAATTGTGCCCTGGTTAAATTCAGCAGCTATAATATAACATAGTCTGTTTTTCTCTGTTCTCAATGTTCTAGAATTTGAAAAAGAATTCTAGATTAATGTTTTTTTGTAGGTACGAGTCCATTGCGTGAGGTTCTCGCCGACGGGGGAGAACTTCGCTTGCGCCGCTACGGAGGGACTTTTCGTGTACAGCCAGAATGCGGGCATCGATGGTACTTTTAGGTAAGAACTCAAATTTCCCGAGCTTGTAATAAGCGCCTTCAGTAAACCCTATTAAAAATAGAGTACCTGGGCGACCGAGCTCTGCTCGGGCTGAAACTCGGTACCAAGCGTTTTCTCAGAGATAAGACCAAGCTAGATCAATTTTTCATCCCCGAAAACCCCGAAATACCAAATTTCATCGAAATTGTTGGAGCCGTTTCCGAGATCCTGATTATATATGTGCGGGGGAGGGGGGCGGGGGATGGGGTTCAGGAGCTTTCAAAGGGGGGATGAAAATTTCATTGATTTTGCCGTAGGATGCACAGTTTTCAAGATATTTAACAAAAACACCGGAGGTTTGGGGTGAGTCGCGTTAAACTATCGTCCGTAAACCGACTTTACAGACAACCGGCTTTTCCTGTTCTGTGCTCCCAATAGGGAACGTGCACATAGACGGTGCTGCCAACTGGTGCCATAAGGGTGCCATCAATTTGAATGTTTTACCTTAATAAGTTTGTTTTACTGTCCGCATAGTGTCTCTTCTGTCGCATTAGTGCTGCCGCCTATAGTTACTGCACGTTCCCTATAATACTTTTTCTCACAAAAAAGTAACTTTTTCTCACAAAAGAAGAAACTTGACGTTTATTCATGAAATTAAACTTAAAAAAAAAACTAAAAATCTTGAAAAAAAACGTGGAATCGAACCGAGGTCGGCTGGATCCGCGACCACCCGTTTTCTAATGTGCCATTATGATCTGCTCGAAGTTGGCGAAATTTAGCTTTATATTCTAATGCAAACAAAAATAGCCGGAAAACACGAGTAAAAGCGATTTTCTGAAAATGAAACATAGCTAGATCAGTTTTTCATCCCCGAAAACCCCCACATACCAAATTTCATCGAAATCGTTGGAGCCGTTTCCGAGATCCTGATTATATATATACATATATACATATATACAAGAATTGCTCGTTTAAAGGTATTAGATATAGGTTTAGTAAAAGTCGCACGGTTTTCGAGATATTTGGACTTTTAGGTTTTTTTCGAAAATGAACACCCTTGTTCTATGTTTTGATCATAGCACCATTGTAGCGACTACTAGCGTCATCTAGTCATCACATAAGGAACTAACTACTACAATCCTACATCACGCTATCGAAATTTCTCAACTCGGCTGCATAAATACAACTTCCAACTTTCATCCATTGTACTTCGATCCCCAGGCATAACATCTGCCTGGAGAGAGATCTCTCTATTGTAACTACCCCCATACCATCATAGCACCAACTGAAAAAAACCTAAAATCCAAATATCTCGAAAAACGTGCGACTTTTACTAAACCTATATTAGCTTTATTATAACGTACTAAGTGCCATCTATCCGTAGTTCAAGGATTATCCACTCATTACCTAACACCCTGTACATGTATCAGGGTCATACACAGTCTAAGACAGTCCTGTCTCAGGGGGTCCGCAGACAAAACGGAAATTTTAAGTTGAAATAGATAATAATAATTGTCTTTCCTGTGGATATAAAATTGGCTGAAAGTTGGCCAGGCGCCGCTGTAGACTTAACTAAAAAATATTGGATATAGACCCTTCACTTTTGCCATGTCTATAGAGAAGGGATGCAAAAAAAAAAATGTGTATGACCCTTTTCTTCACCAAGAAGTTCATAGTATTGTACGATTTTTTGAGGTGTCCCGAACTCGTTAACAACCCACCTTTCGAACAAAGCCATTGTATTCTATTATGTCCTCAAGTGAATAATCCTCAGTTTAAAATGAACGGAAATATAAGATAGGAATAGGAAATTTCTTCAGTTTAAATCGAAAGTTATTGATCGAAGCTACCACGATAGGTGTATACGGTACGGTACCATTTTCTGCCCCTCGAATAGAGATGAATGATGTTGTTTATCTTGCTAAAATCTTATCAGGTTCCGTTGATAGTCCAGAGTTACTTAATAATATTAACTTTCGTGTTCCCAGAGCACCCATTAGAAATAACTATCGGCCAACAAACAAACTACCGTAAGAATTCATACTTTTATCGTGCTGCGAAGTCGATGAATGAACTGTGTCAGCGTTGTGAGGATCTAGATCTGTACCGCTTAAAACCTGCTGCAGTTAGAAATCATATTATGCCATCCAATTTCTTTGCTCATCATTCCGTGGTTTAATTATGTCTTCTTTAGTTTCATGTTTTTTAATTTTTAATTTGGTCTGAATTTTTCTTTCTTTTACTGTATCCTGTCTTTGAGCTTATCTGTGCACATCTTCGTGCATATCTGTGGAAACCTTTAATTGGCTCTATTGTTATTTATTTCGTATTAATATGTAATAGCAATTTTAAGCTGTTGGTTTTCCTAATAAAATAAAAAAAATAAATAAATAAAATAAAATAGCCATTGAAATAACGACTTTATTATTAACAATGGAGAGTTAATTTTAAATTAAACTTTGTTTGTTTGTTTGTTTTGGTTGCATGTCTACGAAGCGTTCAATTTTGAAAAATATTATCTGCCAAAAAAGTTCAATTTAAAATGAACTCTCTACTGCAAATAATAAAGTCGTTATTCGACTTTGTCGAAAGGTGGGCTGTTAACGAGATCGGGACACCTCAAAAGATTCGTACTATACACATTTAATTAATTTGCAGGCCATATCGTTTGGATGTGGATTCAACGCCGGCAGCTGTTAAACAGCGTCTGGCGGAAGGGGCTTGGGGCCCGGCACTGGTCAGCGCGTTGCAGCTCAATGAACATGTCATCATCAGGGAGTGCGTCGAATCGGTGCCTAGTTCTGACAGTGAGTTAATATTTCAGCTGGTTGAGTATGCTCAACATACCTGTGAAGGTTTAAAAACGGTGAAAGTTAAAATGCATTGATTATTTCCCGTTATGAAATATCCACAGACCGAGCAAAGGAATGAAATAAAAATAAAACATTGATATTCATAGAAATACTATAAAATTGTCAAATGTGTGCGTAAGTCGGATACACTTTTTCCATGATTAGCATAAATCAGTAACGGTGTGGTAGATCCTTTAGATATATATTTTTTAATTATTTATTTACTCAAATAAAAACAAAAGACTACTGAAGGCTACTGAAGGGCGACCTTCCTTTAGCCCTTAAGCGAAGACTTGTCGATATGTGTATACTGCCTGTCCTAACTTACGGTGCCCAAACATGGTCACTTACAGAGTCCCAGAAAACCAAACCGAAGGTTTGCCAAAGAGCTATGGAGCGCAGCATGCTTGGAGTGGGAAGGATTGACCGTATCCGGAACACGGTGCTGCGTTCTAAAACACGCATTGTCGATGTCGGTGCAAAGACTGCCAGGTTGAAGTGTGTGGGCGCCACAGGATGGATGGCGACGACGGGGTAGGCCCAGACGGCGGTGGCGGGACGACCAGGGCCCAATTGCATAACAAAGTACAACTTATATTACAAGCGGAACTCCCTTTCTAGTTAATATAACTGAAGCGAGAGTTCCGCTTGTAATATTAGTTGTACTTTGTTATGCAATTGGGCCCTGGGCATATTTCTCGACGACTGGCCTGAGGCTGCTTTGGATCGGGAGAAATGGAGGACATGGGGGGAGGCTTTTGCCCAGCAGTGGGACATCAATCCAGGCTAGATAATAATAATAAAAACAAAAGAACTACAAAAATACTTATCTCTAAATACCTCTACATAGCAGCTTTTAGGGTCCGTTGCCTCGTAGGGAATCAGAACCTACCAAACTGACTCAGATTGGTGGACACTCAGATGACTTCTGCAGGAAGTAGTTAAAGACACGTGTCAAACGACAGTCAAAGTAACAAACATACATAGCAGTTTGTTGGCAGAAAGTGTAGAAATTTGAAAACTCAAGGTCATAGATTTAATTAACAGACTTCAAAAAAGGAGGAGGTTCTATGTTAGTATAATTTCGTCTAAAACGTAACTAGTCCTAGCGGTAACCGGTTTAAACCGGTGCTGGTCTAAAACTTAAATTATCTCCTTTGATCAATTATAACTGAAGATACACATTGCCGAACAAAATCCCCTTCAAAGAATGTCCGAACTTTTTTATTTGGTTGCGTAACAAATAAAATCATCACCTACACAGAAAGTTGAACCTAGTCTTTACTTCATTACAGTCGAATTTCGGTAGCGGCAAAACTCCACTTGACAGCTAAACTTGACAATTTCACGCAACGTTTTGAGAAAAAAGAAGGCCACTTTTATCAAAGTGGCGCTCATTTGGCTCGGACATTTTCGGGCGCGCGACTGTGGATCTACAGTTATAATTGATCAAAGATTATCTCGTATAAACTGCAATGGTCTAAGTAGCTGCAGTACCCGGCCAGAAAGATTCCACATCGGTCTTTGGAAAAAGACTCGGCAAATGTCGGCTTCGTAGAGCGTTGTCGCACGCTACTTACAAGTAGTGTGACAACGCTCTTCGAAGCCGACATTTGCCGAGTCTTCTTCCAAAGACCGAAGTGCAATCTTTATGGCCTTTTTAATAGATAGAAATACTGATACACACACACACACACACACACACACACACACACACACACACACACACACACACACACACACACACACACACACACACACACACACACACACACACACACCTACTATGCTTTGCTTGACTCGCTAGACCCCATGCACTATGTTGGGCATGACTATATATAAAAGTAGGTATGTAAAAGTAGGATAAGTTCGCCTTTGTACATCAGTTTCTCTTGTTAACTCTTAATTTCATGTTTTTTATTTACAATAAAGAGTTTTATATACTTGCTACATTTAGAGTAGTTTGTAGGTAGTTAAGATACACAAAATGTAATGTCGAGAAGGAGGAGGAGCGGTGCCTCCTGACACAGGCTTTTTTAAGCTTACAAGGAGGCTCCGGCGACTATTTTGTATAATTCTTATTATCTAACTAATAAAACATTTTTCATTTTTTTTTTTTTTTTATGGCCGGGTACTACTGTACCAGTCTACGTCGTTACTTTTTTCTTGCTCGCTAGTTATCTTAGTTCAGCCGTTTCAAAGTTTCAGCACTTTCAGCACTTTTGTTAATGCGAAAATGATCTTAGACGCATAATGAACATTTACTTTATTTTCAAACATATTTGCGACTAGATTGCGTGCGTTTTATATTTTTAGTTTATAATTTTAAAGTCTCTTCTAACTAACATCTTTGTTCGCAGTCGAGCTAACAGTGACGTCGCTTGACGACGACTATACCGACCGCCTTTTGAGCTCCGTCGCTCGCCTCATAGAAGAGAGCCCTCATTTAGAACATCTGCTGCTCTGGACCAAGGCAATAGTGACAGTGAAGAAGTGCAAGTTCCCGCAGAATGTCCTACTGGCATTGGAGAAAGTTTTGACTGTCAAGTATTCGCAGTTGAGTAAAATGTAAGTATGAACATTATACCGAAATAACTCGAAGAATCGCCAGACTAAAGTGGCTATGGGCTGGGAACATTGCTCGAAGAATTGACGGCCGATGGGGCAAAAGGTTCTCGAGTGGCGTCCACGGACCGGACGATGCAGTGTCGGTAGGCCTCCAACGAGATGGAGCGAGGACCTGGTTAAGGTTGCGGGAACGCGTTGGATGTGGATGGCGCAGGACCGACCTGTTTGGTGAGCCTTGAGGGAGGTCTATGTTCAGCAGTGGTCGTTATGCTAACTCCTCCGGTAGGTCTGAGAAGTTGGCAGGTAGGCTTTTTTTTATAACCCTATTCCTCGCAGATGGAGTCGCGGGCAACAACTAGTAAATTAGTAAAAACAGTAGAAAACAACATTAAATATTATAAATTAAAAGACAGTAAAAAAAAAATTTATTGTTCTTTCTAATTTTATCTAATATCGACTTGGTTTTTCTGGACCTTCGTAGATTTAAATAAATAAATAAATTACAGGATGATTAGCACCAATTATTGATCTAGTCGCGAAGTAAGCAAAGCTTGTAACTATGGATACTACACAATAGATAAACATAGGTACGGTCGGCCAAGAAAGTGGTCTACCAGTATTGACAAAAGTTTCTGTGAGATATAAATATCGCTAAGGTTGACTTTGCAAACTGAGCGAAGTCTTTAGTCACTGTCATAATATTATTGCAAGGGAAAATCAACCTCGTCGTATTATGACGTGCAAATAAACTTCAACTGTAGGGTGGTAGACCATATTTTTGGCCGATGGTACCTAAAATACATTACTAAACATCCAAGACTCGAACACAAATATTCACATTTGAGTCGTTTTAAAAAAAAATATACATGCATTAAAGGCTCTGTGAAAAAAATCATGATCACGTCCTCTGTGTAACGAAAGTTTCGTTACACAATGGAATCAATTAACTTTTGTTTTAATTGAAGCCCTTAATTATGCAATTTTTTTTAAATTACTATTTTTTAGGGTTCCGTACCCAAAGGGTAAAATCGGGACCCTATTACTGAGACTTCGAGACTCGCTGTCCGTCCGTCTGTCACCAAGCTGTATCTCATGAACCGTGATAGCTAGACAGGTGAAATTTTCACAGATGATGCAATTCAGTTGCCGCTATAACAACAAATACTAAAAAACAACAAAATAAATATTTAGGGAGGCTGCCATACAACAAACGTGATTTTTTTTGCTCGTTAGGGTTCCGTACCCAAAGGGTAAAAACGGAAACCCTATTACTGAGGCTCCGCTGTCCGTCCGTCCGTCCGTCCGTCCGTCTGTCACCAGGCTGTATCTCGGGAACCGTGATAGCTAGAGAGTTGAAATTTTCACAGATGATGTATTTTGGTTGCCGCTATAACAACAAATACTAAAAAATGGAATTAAATAAATATTTAAGGGGGCTCCCATACAACAAACATGATTTGTTTATTACAGCGCCATCTACAATGTATTTGCCGAACTAGATGGCTTGCTAATTAACTAACAATCGATGCCGGTTGACAACCAATCACCTCAGTAGTTCTAATTTTGCACACATTTTGTGGTGGCGCTAGTATATAGTTATTTTGCTCGTTTTTGCTCGATATTGATAACGGCAACAGGTAGACACTTGAAATATTCACAGAATATTTAATTATATATTGAATTTAAAAATAAATCATTACATTAAAATAAAAAAAATATTTAAGGGGGCTCTCATACAACAAACGTGATATTTATAGATAGGTAATTGTACAGAACCCTTCGTGCGCGAGTCCGACTCGCACTTGGCCGGTTTTTTTACTCGATACTGATAACGGCAACAGGTAGACGCTTGAAGTATTCATAGAATATTGAGTTATACCTATATTCAATTTAAAAAGAAATAATTAAATTAAAATAAAACAAATATTTAAGGGGGCTCCCATACAACAAACGTGATTTTTTTTGCCGTTTTTTTATAGATGATGATACGGAACCCTTCGTGCGCGAGTCCGACTAACGCACTTGACCGGTTTTTTTGGCACCCCTTGGTTTCCCATAATTTAATAAGTCATAATGTATCATTCTTCATAATCAACGTTAGTCATACAATGATTTATTTCTGAAACAGTATATTATTCAGGATTTTTTTAAATGCCATCTTATAGAATGCAGTAGGTTACGTTAGGTTTGTTTTATAACAATTCCGCCAAAAAACCATTTTATGACTAACGTTGATTATGAAGAATTACATTATGACTTGCTAAATTATGTGAAACCGTAGATACTCCTTTTGATACCAATACCTGCCCCAACTGAGGATCGAACTTCGTTTGCCTCGATTTGTATGTTAACAACGAACTCTCCTAGTAGTGTACGAGAACTATCAAGCGTATCCAGAGTCGTAAGAATTTGTGATTGCCACGCACGCCCCACGCGAAACGACTCCGTAAAAACTTTAGTGTCGATAAAATATGGGGCGCCAAGGGCACGCTCTTGAGTTTAATGTGGAATGCCGCCATCAATTATAATGATGGATTACTTCTACTACAACGGAATGTCTCAAGTCAAAAGTCTTTGATCAGTGTGTGTTGCCAGTGATGTCTTATGGCACTGAGACGTGGCCGCTAACGATGGGCCTCATAAGAAAGCTCAGAGGGCAATAGAGAGGGCTATGCTCGGAGTGTCTCTGCGGGATCGCATTAGAAATGATGAAATCCGCGCAAAAACTAAAATCACCGATATAGCTCGAAGAATCGCAAGACTCAAGTGTCAGTGGGCAGGGCACATCGCTCGTAGAACTGATGGCCGATGGGGCGAAAAGGTTCTCGTGTGGCGTCCACGGACCGGAAGACGCTGTGTAGGTAGGCCTCCAACAAGATGGAGCGGCCTGGTTAATGTTGCGGGATCGCGTTGGATGCGAATGGCACGGGACCGATCTGTTTGGCGAGCCTTGGGGGAGGCCTATGTTCAGCAGTGGACGTCTCTCGGCTGAAATGATGTTGATGATGATGATTTCTACTACAGAAGTCATGTTAGATCGACTAGAAAAAATGTTGCTTTACATTGCAAGCCCGTAAAGCGAACGAGTTTGAAGTCGCCAATCGAGCGCCGTAATGGTATTGTGTGAGTTGAATTCTTTGATACGATTTAACGCGATCCTGTAGGGCTATTAAAGTTTCCTGAGTTTTATTGATGCAAATCGAGAGGAAAAGTCAAGGATATAAACGTTTTGGACGACCGGATAGCCTAGTCGTTAGAGAACCTGACTACGAAGCTTGAAGTCCCGGGTTCGATTCCCGGTCGGGGCAGATATTTGTGTGAAAAATACGAATAGTGTGCCAAATCAAAATCCGTCAAACCGTTTTAGCATGAAAGAGTAACAAACATCCATACAAAAAAAAATACACAATTAATTCAGTTCGTTCGTTCGTTCATACAAACTTTCAGGTTTATAATATTAATTGGATTGTTTTGTCGTTTCATAAAACCACAAAGCGCTTACGACGGGAAAAGGTTATTTGAATGTTTCTCTTTATTTCCAAAATTAAAAGAAAATTTTAAAACGTCACTATTTTTTTTCTCTGATTATCTTGGCTGTATTCAAATTTATGTACAGTGTACGTAAGTTTACATACATTTTGATTCTATTGGTGATCATGATCAGGCTGGGTTCCATATGTACATATCTCTGCCCATCATTCTTTCAAATGTAACGACCACGATACAATATAGTTTTAGTTATTTTAATACAGGTAGTCATACGTTATCGGCACGCTTCACCATATGTGCAGGTGACACGGTATCTCTATCGGGCGATATCAAGATGTATCATTTGATGGATTGTCGTTCTATCTCGTGAGATTCAAGGCTCGCCGTTACCCGGCGTTGTCACTTAACTACCTAGACGATAAAAAAGGTATAAGAAAATACACCGTGTTTTTTTTTTCCATTAAATACGGCACGTTGCTAGGTACATTATCAGAAAGTACCTGGTAGGGTAAATCGCCAATAACTGGCCCCCTCACACTGAAAATGAACTCTGTTCCCCTACAAACAGTATTCAATTTAGTATAACGTGGCCAGTTGTTGAAGGGTGGCCAGTAATTAACCCCTTATACTAAAAATGAGTTTTATAATGGGTGAATAGAGTTAATTTTAGTATGAGGTAGGCAGTTATTGGCGATTTAACCTATATTGATTTTTGTTAAAATTGAAAAATAAAAGTAAATCGCGGCATTTTCCGTTGAGATGAACACGATTATTGATACAATACCAATGTTTGCGATTATGACATTGATGTGACACGAAAAAGGTGTAAGAAAAAGTATGTAATGTAGTAATGTCGAACGAACTCGCCTCAATAATATTTTTGTAGCGAATAGCTATGAATGGAAAACTCTTTACTGACGAAATTTAAAAGATTCTAATACCTTTAAACGAGCAATTCTTGTATATATGTATATATATATATAATCAGGATCTCGGAAACGGCTCCAACGATTTCGATGAAATTTGGTATGTGGGGGTTTTCGGGGATGAAAAACTGATCTAGCTATGTTTCATTTTCAGAAAATCGCTTTTACTCGTGTTTTCCGGCTATTTTTGTTTGTATTAGAATATAAAGCTAAATTTCGCCGACTTCGAGCAGATCATAATGGCACATTAGAAATCGGGTGGTCGCGGATCCAGCCGACCTCGGTTCGAGTCCACGTTTTTTTTCAAGATTTTTAGTTTTTTTTTTTAAAGTTTATTTTTTATGAGAAAACGTCATGTTTCTTCTTTTGTGAGAAAAAGTTACTTTTTTGTGAGAAAAAGTTACTTTTTTGTTAGAAAAAGTATTATAGGGAACGTGCAGTAACTATAGGCGGCAGCACTAATGCGACAGAAGAGATGAGAGACAGAGAGAGATGCGGACAGTAAAACAAACTTATCAAGGTAAAACATTCAAATTGATGGCACCCTTATGGCACCCGTTGGCAGCACCGTCTATGTGCACGTTTCCTATTGGGAGCACAGAACAGGAAAAGCCGGTTGTCTGTAAAGTCGGTTTACGGACGATAGTTTAACGTGACTCACCCCCCCCCCCCCCACCCCCTCCGGTGTTTTTGTCAAATATCTTGAAAACGGTGCATCCTACGGCAAAATCAATGAAATTTTCATCCCCCCTTTAATACCCCCGCGCTCCCTCCCCCGCATCCCCTCCCCCCCCTCTCAACCCCCCCCCCCCACCCCTCCGGTGTATATAATCAGGATCTCGGAAACGGTTCCAACGATTTCGATGAAATTTGGTATTTGGGGGTTTTCGGGGATGAAAAATTGATCTATCTTGGTCTTATCTCTGGGAAAACGCTTGGTACCGAGTTTCTGCCCGAGCAGAGCTCGGTCGCCCAGGTACTAAATAATAATAGGGCGTTGGGCCTTTTGCATTGGTTCACCCATTAATTTTAATCATTGGAAAAATAAAACTGGTTTCTTCGAGAGATTAACTCTATTGGACCTGAATCTTAAAGTTAGAACCCTTAAAGTTAGCGGAAATAAAAAAAACACGGCGTAGAGTATGCTTAACACGTTCCCTGTCCTTGCCTTAAAGTAGAACCTTATTACAATGGAATAAGAGCTATCGTGCCCCACACATGGGTCACTGGACTGTGAATGTGTTAAAATGAAAGCATGTTTAATAATTATAATTTGAGATTTCGATTAAATTTTATGGCTATTATAAGCTAGGACACTTGCCCCCTGTTTCATCATCCGTTGATCAAATTTATTTGACGGATAAATGTGATGCCGTCTCTGTTTGTTTTATTCGAATAGACGGAGACGGCATCACGTTTATCCGTCAGTTAAAATTAATCAATGGGTGGTGAAACAGCCCTTTAATCTGCCCACCCCTCTACTGTAACTAGAAAACGTTGAAAAGGCCAAAGAAGGAACTAGGGATGGTGAATTGTACAGTTGGGTCATATCATAGATCCTTTTAGCACGGGCAATAACAAAGTCTGCATATTAACCTTTTCGACGCCAACGACACATACATATATATCAGCACCGCAGGTTCTACGCCAACGACTTATATATCAGTCATGGCGTGCAGAGCGATATCTACCTATGTAGATATTTCTGTAGGGTTCAACTCCGCGTTTGACATTCCGATCTCATGGCGTATGAGTAGGGTGAGAGCTGTTGTATTTGACAGAGCGTTGAAAACTTTGATCAATTATAACTGTAGATCCACAGTCGCGCGCCCGAAAATGTCCGAGCCAAATGAGCGCCACTTTGATAAAAGTGGCCTTCTTTTTCTCAGTACGTTGCGTGAAATTGTCAAGTTTAGCTGTCAAGTGTCAAGCGTTGTGGAGTTTTGCCGCTACCGAAATTCGACTGTAATGAAGTAAAGCTAGGTTCAAATTTCTGTGTAGGTGATGATTTTATTTGTAACGCAAACAAATAAAATAGTTCGGACATTCTTTGAAGGGGATTTTGTTCGGCAATGTGTATCTTCAGTTATAATTGATCAAAGGTTGAAAAGGTTAATTTATTACTTGATTTGTTTCAGATGTGACTTCAACAAATACACCATCCGCTGCATCAAGACTGTGGGAGAAATCGCTCAGAAGCAAGAATTGGAGATGGAGCTCGACGCCAATTCCAGCGGCCGAGGGTCGCTCTCTGATTCTGATTAGTTACTAAATATAAAGTTTTTATAAACTAACGTCTCGTTTTATTATGTACAACCTTAATCCTTTTCCAGGCCCCGTCTATTTAGGTCCGCTACAGCAATATTAATCGCTGAGTTGTGTTGTTTACCTATGCAGGATTAATTTGAAAGTGAGTCATACTTTAAACAAATTCAATTAATTTTCTACCATATTGTAAAGAGCGAGGTAACTTTTATAAAACACAGTTACTTCATACAGGAAACTGCTCGCGTCGTGAGACCACGAAACTGTACTAACAAACAAGGTAAATTGTTATGTAAAGTAGTGACGAAGTTACTAACTGTTTATGTGCGTTTAGTTTGAAGGTCATGGTTTAGTTTTGTTCAACAGTTTCTTAGTTATCTATCATCATTATTCTTCAAAGAAGAGGAGGTTCTTAATCCGGTTTTATGTTTATTTGTTTTGCACGGAAAAAATTGGACATCTTAATGCTTGTTTTTAGAATGAAAGTTTACCCTATAAGACCTTGTTATTTTAATACGTGGCTAATCCTATATCTTGCAGTTTCTGGTCAAATACCACGGTGATTTTCTATTTTAAACATACCGAGTCATGTGACATAGTTCGGAGTAAGGTTGTAGAATGCTGACCGCGAACCGGATCATGTGGCGTGGGGAGGTCCTCAACGAGATCGACCGACGTTCTGATAAAGGTCACACAAACCACTTGAATTCGGGCAGGGGCAGGACCGATCGTTGCGGAACCCTTTGCTGTATCGAACCCTTTGTTATATTATACTCATATTTTCATAAAAAAATATCCTTCAAGGTTTTATATTTCTTATCGGTGATTTTTTTAGGAAAATATGAATTTGAGCCGATGTAGCAAAACTACGTGCTCATTATTTTTTCATGTTCTCAAACTATAATCAAACTAGTAAAAAAAAATTCTATAGAAGTTAAAGGGTTTAGTCACTTTCCATCACTTTGGAGGACAATTTCTCTAAATAGGTTGACATTGGGCATGTAAAAAGATACGGGTCTGTTATTTTAGACTACTTTCTAACATATTTCAAAATAAATCAAATCGTAGCCGGACCTTTCCTTGTTAGATGGTAACCAGGGTCTGATGATGGAGCTGCAATGGTAGGTCATAGGAACTACGTAGTACATGACATAACCGCATCGAGTTTGACGTTTTCATTCGGCTTGGATTTTCAGTGAGCTAAAGAAGCTAGTTAGTATTATAAAAATAGATTTTTTAACAAAAATTTATTCGTGTTTCATTCATTCATGATGGTCTCATAACAACATGATAATTGTGGCGACCTCTTATTTCAACAGCTCCTATTACATAGCGGAAACCGCAAACTTCGCGGTTATGGGAGAACTCAGCTCCGACTACTGTTCGGGGCTCTAACTGGACAAGCCTTGCTTAACAAACACTTAATTACACAATTTAGGTGTTACTGACAGCCCCCTATGCAGAGAGTGCATGGAGGCAGAAGAAACGGCCTCACACATCCTGTTGGAATGCGCTATTGTGGCGAGCTACAGGGCACTACACCTCGGGACACCGAGGTCGCTCCAGGAAGTCGTCGGCAATGTGAAGGGTCTGCTAGGCTTCCTTAAGGAGTTGGGCTGACACGAATAGTGCCTACAGCCAGTTACGCAAAACAGGTGCATAGAGACGTCGAGTTGTGGAAAATAGCCCGTTACTACCTATTACCTACTTAGCGGAAACGCTGTTGCCATGTAGTTTAGGTATGTGTAACCGCGAACTGAAAGACGAGGAGTGGGAATGCCGTAACAAGATGGACCGACGATCTGGTAAACGTCGCAGGAATCAGTTGGATGCGGCAGCGCAGGACCGATACAAAATGAACCCACACTGCGTACATTTTAATCAGTAACAGAGCTCTGTTACCACTGGATTATTAAACCGTATTATTTTGATGTACGTATAGTCGACCAAGAAAGACTTGAAATATCAAACGCTATTTTCACTAACTAGTCAAACTGACAATTAACCTCATTGTTTTTCTTCTGGTGTAGGAACTGTCATAAAAAATGGTCAAGCACTTACTCGGTCGACTATACCTACGTACGGACGGTGCGCGAGGCTGACTCTCATTTGGCCGGTTTTTAAATTTTTCGACGCCAAACCTCGTAATCGTAAAGCTACTTTGAACCTTATGTCATCGCATGAAGATCACTTTGACGTTGTATTTCGTGACGCATATATCCGCCGTGTTGAAAAGATCAATTAAAATGTTCGGTTCTAAAAATACACTGTCGAAAAACGAAGCGTTTTATCCAATTTCCGATGTAGTCATCGGCAAGAGAAAATTTTTATCAAAATTCCAAAACGGTGCTACCCGCAGGCGATCACAGGGATATTTTATGCGGTTGTAATGTTAAGAGCGTTTGAGATAAGCCCTTTTTGTCCCTGTTGATTGTTGCGTTATGTAAATATTAGGTATTTTTATCCAAGGAGATATGAGATAAGAAGTGTTTACGAAATATTCATTTCTAGCAATAAGCTTTGCTATATTTAGTCATCATTTTAACGTTTGGAGTTATTTTTAGTAACATTTTTTTGTTCGACACGTGCCATTGTTAGAAATATTGTGATTGAGAGGAAACGTCAAAACACCTTTGGAGCAGTTCAATGGTGTGTAAATTGTCAACCGGCGCTGAGGCCGGCCGGCGACCCCTTACTTCCAGTACTTAATGTACTATTAAGGGTTTATACTTCCTTTGAAGGCCGGCAACATAGCAGTGACTTTTCTTGAGTTGTTGATATTCATGTGCGTTGTTGATTATTTCCCATCAGATGATTCGCTGGCTCGTTTGCCTATTATCATAATAAAAGAGGCCAAAAGCGTGTCGGACACGCCCAAGATAGGGTTCCGTAGCAGGTACGAAAAAATCTTTGCATACTTACTTTATTAATGTGGTTATTTTGGTCCCAACGTCGGCGGTACAGCGCCATCTATCGGCGAATTGGGTAACTAATCTACTGCATTCTACTAGAACTAGTATGTATGTTGATTGTTTTTCAGATGTAATATATATTTTTTTATTTGAAAGAAGATACTGTTGTATAGGTATTTAAAGAAAAAAAAATGCTTGCAATGAAGGTTAAAGTACAATCTTAGTTTAGAAATATTTTTTTACAAAAACTTAAAAACTGCTCAACTGATTAAGTTGAAAATAATTTTCCTAGAAAGTTTTTATTAAGTTTAACTTACATGATTTTTTTCATATTTTTTAGAAGTTAAAGAAGAAGAAGTTTTTCAAAAGTTAGAGGGGACACATTATTTTTAACTTTCGGAGTGAATATCTCCGAAAATATTCACTTTATCAAAAAATGGTCTTAGCAAACCCCTATTTATTTTCAAATACCTATCCAATGATACCCCACACTATAGGGTTAGTCGAGAAAAAAAAAATCACCCCCACTTTACGTCTATGGGAGGTACCCTAAAAAATTTTTTTTTAGGTTTTTTTTATTTTATCACTTTGTCGGCGTGACTGATATATATATATTCATGCCAAATTATAGCTTTCTAGTAATAACAGTCTCTGAGCATAGCCGCGGACGGACAGACGGACAGACATGGCAAAACTATAAGGGTTCCTAGTTGACTACGGAACCCTAAAAAGCAGTCATCAAGCAGATCTCACGGATGGCGGTACTGTAAGCTGTCATTCGACCGATGCTGGCACGCGAGTGCTGTATTTAAATATTTGAATTTAAAATAAGAACAGCGCAGCGGTCGAATGTCAGCATTGTAAAAAATATGAGTGTTGACTTGTGATTCGAAGCCCAAGCAATAAACAGTTATCAGTAGGTAATCCTAGTATTTCTATAATAATATTAATTATAGTAAAGCTACACACCAGTGCCCGAGTTGGGTGCACAGTACCAAGGATGATATAGACTGGATTGGCAGTCGCCATAGTACGTATCGGCCGCGGTTTTTGTAGTTCGATCATTAAATCTAGATGGCGCTGATATATAGCCAGAGGCTTTGAAGGCAAAACAATAAGTCTACAGATATTTCATATCACTGCAAATGTATTATTGTGCAATATTTTTGAAAAATAATACATTTGTAGTAATATGAAACATCTGTAGTCTTATTATTTTGCCTTTAAAGCCTCTGGCTATATTTCAGCGCCATCGAGATTTAATAATCGAACTACAAAAACCGCGGCCGATACGTACTATGGCGACTGCCAATCCAGTCTATATCATCCTTGACAGTACTAATGCAAGCTCTAGCGATTAACCATCTGTCAGAAAGTCCTCATTGTCCCATCAACCAAAACGATACCAACTACCAAATAAAATCCACTCTTCCCGAATCTCAGTGTACTTTATTAACATTATTGTTAGATGTCAGAACAAAGCTGACGGAGTTTGTATTCCTCGCACACATCGGCAGGGCTCCGGAGCGTGCAGCGAAGTACGCGCCAATCAGCGTCGCGATAATAGCCAGAGCCAGCAGCACCCAGCGGGATAGCTCCACGTAACCCAGGAGTTTATGGGATTGGATGAGCTCCTCTCGAATTTCTGGAGGCAGTTCCGCACCCTTCAAAAAGAAAATAACTGTAAACGGTTGAGGAGACTGCGAGGTCCATGGCGGCAGAGCAGATGACTTTGTCTTTAACAGTATGGTGCTTGCTTGTTGTAGTGATAGGTATTCATTGCGTATTCGCAACTCAAAATCCAGTGTAGCATGGTTTTTGCTATTGATTTAGCCGCTAATTTGATGAAAAAAGCGGGTAGCTGTCAAAAAGGAACAACGGGGACTCAAGACAAACAATCTCAAGGTGAAGCTAAAATTAAAAATTCGTTTCATTACAATCTCAGTGGTATCTGCAACAATGAAGTTTGACATCATCATTTCAGCCGAAAGATGTCCACTGCTGAACATAGGATCCCCAGGCTCGCCAAACAGAACGGTACCTTGCTATCTGCATCCAACGCGATCCCGCAACCCTAACCTTGTTGGAGGCTTACCTACACTGCGTCTTCCGGTCCGTGGACGCCACTCGAGAACCTTTTTGCCCCACGAGCGATGTGCCCTGCCCACTGCCACTTAAGTCTGGTGATTCTTCGACCTATGTCGGTGACTTTAGTTCTTGCGCGGATTTCATCATTTCTAATGCGATCCCCTTTGATCAATTATAACTGAATACACATTGCCGAACAAAATCCCCTTCAAAGAATGTCCGAACTTTTTTATTTGTTTGCATAACAATTAAAATCATCACCTACACAGAAACTTGAACCTAGTCTTTACTTCATTACAGTCGAATTTCGGTTGACACTTGACAGCTAAACTTGACAATTTCACGCAACGTACTGAGAAAAAAGAAGGCCACTTTTATCAAAGTGGCGCTGGCGCTCATTTGGCTCGGACATTTTCGGGCGCGTGACTGTGGATCTACAGTTATAATTGATCAAAGGCGATCCCGGAGAGAATCTCCGAGCATAGCCCTCTGAGTGACTTTGAGCTCCTTATGAGGCCTATCTTTAGCGACCCATCTTTAGGTATACTTGCTGCCAATATTTAGGGAAGATCATGAGCGAGCAAACGTCAAAAGTGCCATCACTCGATGCCGCTACTTTACTATTTGTCGCATACCTCATCGATCCAGAGTAGAGGGAATACGCCGGTTGGCACGCGAGCTAACTGCGGGGCCGCCGGTATCTGACGCAGCTCGATGTTGAATTGCAAACGTTTGACTCCCTTCAACACGACACCAGTTACCTGGAACATAAATTAGGTAAAGATTTAAAATGATTTATTTGTTTGTTGTTTTGTTTGTCTACCGCTCCATGTTTGTGTTAAGTTATTTTACTTATTTTCGTAAAATTCTTTTGCAGTATTGGTATCATTCAGACCTTCGGATGGAGTAACGGAAGCAAAATAAACCCTTCCTGAATTCCTCAATGGAAACACTTTAAGCCCTCGCCGTAGGGTAGGTTTACGTATGTTTGCCTTTGATGTAAAGAAGCCTTTAACAATTGAAAGCTTTTATTGGAAATCTTTGAATCAAATGGGTAACGGTTATAGGCTCACACACAGGTCATATACAGAGTAAGAAAAAGGTCCACGTGTCACAAAGTATGCATAAAGCTGACTTGGGTAGGTATAATAATAATAAACAACGCTAGAATTGCGAAATTTTCGAACCGGAGCAAAAGTTAACCTTTTCGATGCCAGCGACGCGTATATCCGCACCGCAGGTTCTACGCTAACGACGCGTCGCTTGAAAGGAGAAATTATCTAAGCGACATTTTGGTTTAAATGTAGTTCGATCTCAATAAGTGTTTACATAGTGTATTTACTCTATTTACCGCAAAATGTCGCTTAGATAATTTCGCCTTTCAAGCGTCGGACGGATATATCAGTCACGGCGTGCAGAGCGATATCTACCTACATGCATTTCTGTAGGGTTCAACTACGCGTTTGACGTTCCAGTGTATTGAGAACATTGAGTGTTGTATTTTATAGAGCGTACGATTACTTGTAGTTCGCTCTATACAAAAAAAAACCTAAGTCCTCTCTATTAAAAAATAAAATAAACTCGTAGTACGACGTAAATACCTACTGCACGATAGGTCATGACTTTTTGAATGTTAATAAAATAAGATGTTTTCTAGGGCGTAGTGTTGCTACATTTTTAAAATGTGTATTTGTTTTAGTAATACGATGAAAATATCTAAATACACGCGCAGTCTAACCAACCTATCTTGAGCCATTGTGCTTCCCCCATGTCCGCGTGAGTGCTGCTTTAGTTCTCCTTCGGCCATCGGACGGGGAACTCGTGTCGCTCGCGCTTACGCACGGCTTTGATTCTAGCCGCTCTCACGCACACATACACGAGTGCACAGAATACCTAAAATCGATTAGCGCCAAAAGCTCGGTAGGGCCTTAAGATTAAAATCTCATTTTTCAAAAAAAGGCGACTTGACATGTTCTTTCCTCATACCCTTCATTTGGTATAGATCCTAGAAAGGACACAGGATATTTTTTATCCTGAAAAATAGCAGTGTTCCCGCGGGATATTGATAAAGGAATTCTTTGCATACGGAGTCAGAAGCAATAGATAAATAAATCTCTCTCTTTCTCAAAGCAGTAACGCCTGAATCGATAGTTTCTCACCGGATCTAAATAGACGTAAGTGTTGTGCTTCTCCTTGTCGGGGTTGATGCCTTCTTCGAAGTACCCGAGCAGTTCTTCGGAGCCAAGGTAGAAGTGCGGCAGTGAAGCGATGGCCGGAGCACCCTGGCAGGGCTCCAGGTTGAGCACACCCATCAGGAGGCAGCCGTCATGGCTTGCACTCCAATCCCTTTAAAAATAAATCTGTCTTTTTACATGCTATTTTTCTGTGATCTAACAATTTGAAATATGGATGTATAGGAAAAATTCGTGTCTAGACTCCTGACCAGTGGTGGTGTAGGGGAATGGCACACGGCACGGAATACTGAGGACCTGGGTTCGATTCCCAGCTCTGGTCTTTTTTCTGGGACTTTTCTGTGTATCCATATTTCAATTTGTATTTAGTATGAAATATATGGTTTTCACGGGATGACCGTAAAGTAATAAAAAATGAAGTTGAAAAAATAAAAATACAAAAAGATACTTCATATTAAACTTGTTAAAGTTTGGACAGGTAGCGACATCTCTTGTCCGGGTGAGAGGGTAGTTCCAAAGGAGTGTTGAAGTCTCTCGATGAGAGTATAACATAGATGGCGTTGTATCACGCAAGTGGTGATCTAACAATTTGAAATATGGATGTATAGGAAAAAATCGTGTCTAGACTCCTGACCAGTGGTGGTGTAGAGGAATGGCACACGGCTCGGAGTGCTGAGAACCTGGGTTCAATTCCCAGCGCTGGTTTTTTTTTCTGGGATTTTTCTGTGTATCCATATTTCAGTTTTGTATTTAGTATGAAATATATGCCAATGAGCTATGGAGCGCAGCATTTTAGACGTGTAAAGGACCGAGTTCGAAACACTACAATGCGCTCCAAAACTTGCATTGCAGATGTAGGCAAAGTAATCGCCAGGCTCAAATGGGACTGGGGTGGCCATGTCTGCATGCACCCAGAAAGTGGGCGCGTGTTAACTCTGAATGGATGCCCCAAGATGGTTATCGGCGCCGCGGTAGACCAAGGCGGAGATGGCGAGATGACCTAGACACGTTATCGGGCGACTGGCTGGACCTAAGTGCAGGCAGGGCGGGTTGGTAGTCCAAGGGAGAGGCCTTAGCCCAGTAGTGGGACATTAATACAGGCTAACAATGTATAATGTATGTATATTCCTACTTATGTACATGATTTTAATTTTACTTTCAACGTTCGCGTGTACGTTGTGGTTTCAAAAGCAAATCATTTTTCTGTCACTTCTAGGTATCCGATTGAATTGAAATTTGGCATGATTATGTAAGTCCGATGAAGATTGTATGCGGTTCCGACTGTTGAAAGAGAATGAAACATACGTGGCGACCTGAACTAAAGCTTGTCATTAACAGTTTGTATCAGATTTTATGTAAGAAATTACTTGGTATAGTTGGAATTTTATAAGCTGGGGGTGCAAAACTCATCTGGTAAAGATAACATTGTTCTCGTTTGTTGAAGCCTACCGCTAATAACAAATCAGAACAAGTAACAAAAAATGCAAACAAATAGCTACCGTCTTCTCTAAGTTACAAGGTTGAAATTGCAAAAGCTTAACTCATTAAGAAAGGCCTTTCGTCATTGTAAGCGGTACTCAGGTGGATCGTCGGCGTTGTAGTGCGTCCATAATAGAACAAACGAGAACAATGTTATCTTTACCAGATGAGGTCTGCAGTCCTAAACCCCCAGCTTATAAAATTCCAACTATACTAGTTTTTCGGTGTAGGGTACCGACATGGGAAAACCAGTTTTCCGTTGCTACAGCTCAAGCTCTCTTAATCTAAGAAGGCCTATGCACAGCGGTAGATACCGTGATGGTGAGTTACCAATTTGATTACTAAACAGTTAACTATGTCACTCATTAAGCTTTAGATGATGAAGCTTAAGACAATAATTGTAATTAAAGATCATTGCGAGTAGACTGTATATTGCCCATTTTTAAATCACTGTCGTGCGAATTCCCATGGCGTCGCGCCACAGTGATTTAATTTCAATTTAATTTTAGTGTTAGTAATTTCATGTTTTATACCACGAATAATATTAGCTGTAAGAAAATTATTGTTACTATCACAAAGATGGATCCTAATTAGCTTAATAAAGATTATTACTATCGTCTATACAAATAAAAATGAATCGCCAAATGTATTTGAAGCGATTCTCGAGAACGTCTTTACAAATTTCATATTTTTTTTGAAGATTTCTATTACTTTGTAGAAGTTTTTAACAGCTAACTTTAAGTAGGTAGGTACTTTGTAGAAGTTTTTCATGGTTTACTTTAAGATAATTACACAAATAAAAATATTTATTTGTGATAATGTTCTGTGGTCGATCATGAATCAAATTGGTTGACTGTACATAAACTTGTAACTTGTGACTTACTTCTTGCAGAAACATTTGTTGTCCTTGTTAGCTGATTTGGAAGCCAGAGTGCTTTCAGGTATCTCGTAGTACAACGACGAGATGTTGAAAATGCTTGTTTTTCCAACTAGACTCGCGTATAAGGATCTACAATGGAAAAAAATACGTTAGAGTTGTTGGGTATAATAATAATGATTATTGAAAAAAAACTTACACAGTTCTAACGGGTTAGTTTCATTTCGTCTAAAATGCAACTAGTCCTAGCGGTAACCGGTCTAAAACATTGCTAGTCTAAAACGCATCTCGTCTAAATTGCAACTGACTGGTCTATGTAGCTACCAGTCTATGTCGCTACTGGTATAAGAAGTAAGTGGTCGAAAACACAGCTGCCCTTGTAAAATGGTAACGGCTCATTGTTTGTCAAATGAAATGAAAATGAAAAATGTCATTCATTGTTTTCCCCATATTATACAAGAATTGCTCGTTTAAAGGTATTAACTATATAGATTAGATAGATAGATAGACTGACCTGCATACGTCGGGCTCGAAAGTGTACAGTCTCTCCAGAGGCTTGTCTTGAACAGGAGGGAATATAGTAGAATCAGTGCCATTCAGTTGTCCGCAGTAGTTGTCTTGCCATTGCTTTATTATCGGCTGCCCTTTGTAAGATACTATACGGCCTAGTTCCTGTATGTTCTTTGTCCCGCGGATCACCTTGTAAGGACCACTTTCGGTAAGGTTTAACTGAAATGTGAAGGGTTAGATATCATCATCATCATCATCATCATCATCATCATCATCATCATCATCATAATCATCATCATCATCATCGTCATCATCATCATTATAATCGTCATCATCCCAGCTTATGTGTTCTACAGTAGAGCCTTTTATATAGCATGAGAGGGCTTGGGCCGTTGTTCCCTTGCGGGCCTAGTGCGGATCGGGAACTTCATACACACCATTGAATTTCGTCTCAAGTGTGTGGAGGTTTTCTCATGACGTTTTCTTTTACTGTAAAGCTCATGGTAAGTTACAAATGTAATTTCGCACATTGATTCCGTAAAACTCAAAAGTGCGAGTCCACTGTCTGTTTGAGAGACCATAGGATATCACGAAAAACAAAACACCACAAAATCTCAAATGGAATTCTCACGTCAAGTCCGAGTAATGATTCAGTAGGTAATATTTCTGCTTACATTAGGTAGACGTAGCTCTACCCAGAAAGAAAAAACCGGACCGACACTTCATTTTCATTGAAAAACGGTGTTATTTAAAAAAAAAAAATTGTCATGAAGGCTTATGTAAACTCTTTATTGTACAAAAATAAGGAAAAAAAAAGAAAAACATTATTGACAACTGTTGAAATGCATGTACAAAGGCGAACTTATCCCTTTAAGGGATCTCTACCAATCAACCTTTAAGTGGATGAAAGGGGCATTTAGTAAGGGACCGACAAAGAGTAAGTAAAAATAAAACAGTCGGACAACCTATTAAAAATATACTACCATATTCAACACATATATGCATAATACATACAATAAATAAGCAGTAAAATTACACAAACGATTACGATTTGCCACCGCAATGACACATTCTATCTTTAGCTTTCGTGTTGTCTTTTGTTTTGTAAAATATTGATGACTAGCTTTTGCCCGCGGCTTCGCTCGCGTGTACCATGAGTATTCCAAAGAACCAAGATATCAAGCATGCAAGCATACAGGCAAGCAAGAAAGCATGCAAGGATGCAAGCATAGGTACATGCACGCAAGCAAGCAAGCGTGCAAGCAAGCACGACTAAACTTCAGGTAGATACGGTCCTTTACAATATTTCTTTGTATACGATGTTTTTCACTAACTCGGAACACTAAAAATCTGAATTACCAGAAAGAATACAACTAAAGGTGCACATGATATTTAAAGAAACTTCCTATAACTCCTAACCGTTAAGGAGTTTAACCTTCCATCATCAGCTCACCTGGATAACCTGAAAAAATACAACTAATGGCCTATATGTACCTATAATATTTGAAAAAATATCCTCAACTCCTAACCGTTAAGGAGTTTTACCTTCCATCATCAGCTCATCAACATGAGATGTCTACCAGACGCAAACACTTAAATAGCTTGAGAAAATATATGAAAAACGTAATGCGTGCCTACAAAATTTGAAGGTTGCCCTCGATTTCCCTGAGATCCCGTCATCAGATCGTGATTTGGTGACAATGGGACCATCTCAGGAGTGTATTATATTCTTTCGAATGAAAAAAGAATTTTTAAAATCGGTCCACAATTGACCGAAAAATCGGTGAACATACCTACATAAAAAAAAATACATACAGTGGAATGCATAACCTCCTCCTTTTTTTGAAGTCGGTTTAAGAGCCCTTTGTGGCCTACTTACAGTATAAACTTTTGAATTTTGAAATTTTACCTTTCTACAACCAGTAAAACGCAAAATCCCGTTATTTCTCGATCCCGTAAGAATTTCGGGAAATGCTTTTTTAATGCTCCCCTACACTCCCCAAGGAACCCACTTACCAAATTTCAGCTCTCTGCGACCAGTAAAACGAAAAATCCTGTTTTTTCCCGTTTCTGTGGGAATTTCAGAAAGTCCTCTCTCAAAGCTCCTCTACACTCCCCAAGCAACCTACATGCCGAATTTCAGCTTTCTACGACCAGTAAAACGAAAAATCCCGTTTTTCCTTATCCCGTGAGAATTTCACAAAACTCTTAAAATTGTTTTTTACTACTATAATTACCTACTTCTATGCCAAATTTGAAGAGTCTAGTTATTATAGTTACTGAGATAGGGTCACTCGGAATCGAATATATAAATCCCGTTTTTGCCCGTTCCCGTGGGAATTCCCAAAAATTCTTCCTTAGTGGATGCCTACATTGTATAAGGTATGTGCAAAATTTCAAGTCTCTAGGTCCAGTGGTTTGGGCAAAACCTTAAAAACGACATCCATATTGATATTTAGACATTTGAACCCCATCGCACCCTATCCAGGGAGATGGTATGTTACGTATGCCACATCGGATTTTAAAACCGTTGTTGTTTTCATAACCAGCGACCCGATAAACCATAGAAACAACACCCATGTTGATTTTCAGACTTTGTTACCCCTTTCTCCCCTTTTAGGGGTTGAATTCTCAAAAAACCTGAAACACGTGTTTAATCATTTATCGTTAGGAGTACTTCTGTGAAGTTTCGAATAAAATAGTCGAACTAATCTTGTTTCCCCATACAAACTTTGGACCCCCGTTTCACCCCCTTAGGGAGTGAATTTTGAAAAATCCTTTCTTAGTGCACCCCTAGACCTTATAAGGAACCTACGTGCCAAATTTGGAATCTCTAGGCCCAGCGGTTTGGGCTGTGCGTTGATATGTCAGTCAGTCAGTCAGTCAGTCAGTCAGTTTAGAATTTTATATATATAGATGTGTCTTGTGTTGTTGTAAATAAATGTATTTCTTTCTTTTTTTGTTTCTTTCTAAAGTTTACCACTGACAGATGGTTTGCCTTTATTTTATTTTCAACTTTAACGACCTACAAATAAAGCCAATTCTAGAATACTGTTACCCACGTTTGCAGATTTTGTAATAGCTACTTTATTTGTATGGTGTTAAAGTTAGAAATGAAATGAAGGCAAGCCATCTGTCAGTGGTAAACTAAAAGTAAACGAGGTGTAAGCTACTTACATGAGAGAACATAGAGAAATAAAAGCCTTTTCCATCTTCGGTAGCCCTCATTGTAGGGGGTTTATCAGCTCTCAATTTTCCGCAAACAAGAGCTGAAATGTTTACAAAGTTTCGTTAAAAAAATATACGCCGTGTTTTTTTTTCCGTTAACTTTAAGGGTTTATTGAGGTCAAATAGAGTTAATATCTCGAAGAAACTAGTGTCTTAACTGTTAATATTTTTGAGATATTCATTAATTAAATTTAATTGTTGAACCAGCGTAAAAGGTCCTACATTACGTCCTACTTTTAAATTTTGTGATTTGACCCCACACTCCATAAGTAAACTATCTACCACCAGGGGGGTTTCACTCCGCAGCTTAGGTATGTTCGGCCGGCGCGCCTCCAGGGCGTATGTAGGGATGATCGATATTAGCAAAACATCGATGTTGACATCGATGTCATAATCAAAAGTCCAACATCGATGTTCGATATTTATCGAAAACCGAACATCGATGTTGGATAACATCGATGATTTTTGCTTTAATAATTGACGAAGAAATAAAATACAGTGAAATCGTTCGGAATTTATTAACAACCGGAATAAATAGGATTATTACATATTCCAATATTTTTTATCAAGTGACTGAAGGAAAAATATTTTTGATAAAGAAGAACCTTTTAATCTATTCCTTTGTTGATGAAGAGTAGAGCCAGCTTTTGAAAACCGTCTTTCGGATAGTGTTGATGTCGCGATAGTGGTCGTGCGTGAGGCCGTGAGTTAACATCGATGATCAATTCCGTTAACATCGATGTTACGATATTCTTCGTATAGCAACATCGATGTTAAAACATCGATGTTTTTGCTTTCAACATCGATGATCATCGATCATCCCTAGGCGTATGGCAGTAGGTTGTCGCTTGGCATTCGGTGCGCACGCTAGCTGCGTCGCGCGTAATTTTAAGCATCTTTTATTCAGTGATTTTTGCAACAAACAATGACTTCTAAACGATCTTATAAATAACATACTTACTCACTAAAGGTAGTTTACTGAATTAATACACACTGTTATCTTTCTTGATTTATGTACCTACCAAATATCAGCGAGTGGGAACCCTGTGCCCTTGGTTTCGGATTAGCGGTGCAAAACGGAATATGAATGTTCCTATCACACGATAAGTTTCAATTTCGCGTGCAAGCAGTAAGAGTAGGAAAGTTTTTATACCTAAAGTTGACTTTTGTTCGAGAGTGATCCTTCTGTACGTTAGTAGGTAATATTACTTATTCTGTGCTACCACTAAGCTATGTGTTGGTATGTGCTGTCATGGATGAAATTTACCCCCTGTTTCACCATCCATTGATCAAATTTATTTGACTGATAAATGTGATGCGGTCTCTGTTTGTTTTGCTCGAATAGACGGAGACGGCATCACATTTATCCGTCAGTTAAAATTAATCAATGGGTGGTGAAACTTGTGTAATTCTAAGGGACCTTTTACGCTGTAATATTGATTTATTATGTATGAATGAATATCAATATACCAGATAGTTTCTGTTAATAAACCGAGCAACGTGTCGAATTTAACGGACATAAAAAAAAGAGTGAGTGTGAGAGAGTGAGTGTTGTGGCGCGCCATGGAGGAGGCCTATGTCCAGCATAGGCTGATGATGATGATGATGGAAAAAGACGGTGTATTGCATAATGCTAGTCTTCCAAATCCATTCCCAATTAATTGTTGTATGTCGTATTGAATGTTGTGTAACCAGACTATTATACACAAGTAGTGCTTATGATATTATACCTACTCAGCGGCAAATCTAACCGCCCAGTGCCCACTTTACATACATGTTTCTAAGGAAGGAGGGATTAGATTTGCCGCTGGCTGAGTAAATATTAAATTCTCGTTTCCTTTGAGCCATTAACCCAATGTTCTATTTATTAGTTTCTCGATTAATTAATCAAAGGATTAAATTAGTGAATAATTAATGATTCCACTGCGCAGGTGGACGGGATAAATATTAGACAGGCTCATCCCTTGCCTCTCGCGTAATTTAAGCAAGGGTGAACTGAAATATTTGGGACGAGCCTTCCGTCCGCAGCTTCGCCCGCGATAAATTAATTTTCCCGTAGGAAAAGGTATTTTCCCGCGGTAAAAAGTTGCCTATGTCACTCAGTGATAATGTAGCTTTCTAACGGCAAAAGAATTTTTGAAATCGGTCCTGTAGTTTCGGAGCCTATTCAATGCAAACAAACAAACAAACAAATCTTTTCTATCTACCTACATTTATTTACAACATGACAAGACACATCATCAATATTTTTACAAAACAAAAGACAACACAAAAACTAAAGATAGAAAGTGTCATTGCGGTTGCAAATCGCAATAAGATGGATGGATGGGATAACATTTATTTTTCAACGTTCAATTATTTTTTATTTACAAGAGCACTGAATAAGAATGCGAAGTTAAGTAATCCGTTGCTAATTAAGTAATTATGTTCTAATTACTAGTTAACAATTAAGGCGCAGTTAGCAATTAAGATGCAGTGTAGGTAGGCCTCCAACAAGATGGAGCGACGACGTGGTTAAGGTGGCGGGAACGCATTGGATGCGGATGGTGCAGGGCCGATCTGTTTGGCGAGCCTTGGGGGAGGCCTATGTTCAGCAGTGGACGTCTTTCGGCTGAAATAATGATGATGATGAATTAAGGGCAAAAATAAATTGGGCCGTAGTTTTTTAATTTCTTCGCCGGTGTGTGCGCAGGTGCCATCAGGACGGTTTCATTCACAGTAAAACTCATGGTAATTCTTCAATGTATTTCCTCACAGAAAAAGAACTCAGAGGTGCGGGTCCGGGCTCAAACCTACGACCCTTTGTTGGAGAGGCAATAGGTCAAACTACTAGGCCACTACGGCTTAACGGTAATACGTAACGTGTTCAAATCCCTGCTCACACCTTTGAGTTTTTCGGAATTTATGTGCGAAATTACATTTGTAATGTACCATGAGCTTTACGGCAAAGGAAAACATCGTGAGGAAACCCGCATACACCTGCGAAGAAATTCAATGGTGTTTGTGAAGTTCCCGATCCGCACTGGTCCCGCGTGGGAACTACGGCCCAAGCCCTCTCATTCTGAGAGGAGGCCTGTGCCCTGCAGTGGGACGTATGTAGGCTAGGATGATGAATGATGATGATATTACTGTAACTAACCGGAACTGACGTACCAGAAGCCGTGGCGTGGGAAGGCCCCCATTAAGATGCACCGACGATCACAAGAACCTCTTGGATGCGGACAGCGCTGGACCGATCGTTGTGAAACCCTTTGGGGGACGCCTGTGTCCAGCAGTGAACACCTATCAGCTGATACAATGGCCGTAACCAATCTTTTATTTCACTTACCCAATGCCGAGTTGTTGCTCACGCAGTTAAGGTATATCCCGTTAAAAAATAAGTCCTTCACTTTGACCCTTTGGAAGGGGTCAGTTAGGTTCGTGAACAGATCACCAAGTGCTGTATTTATCACTCCAACTAACCCCGGCATCATGGATTGTACTTGAAGAATGGCCGCCTGAAGATAATACAATAATGTAAATAAATAACATTTATTTGAAAAAAAAAACCTTGGTGAGTTTCTTGCCGGATTCTTCTATTTTCTTGACAGGGTTTTTCCGAACCGGTGGTGGTAGATTCCAAAGAACATGACTTTCATAAATTCTTGTTATAGCCGAATACGCTTATTTAAATTGTGTGTCCTTGCATTGACTTTAAGATTTAACCTTTTCGACGCCAAGAACACATATATCTGCACCGCAGGTTCTACGCCTACGACTGATACATCAGTCACGGGCGTGCAGAGCGATATCTACCTACATGCATTTATGTAGGATTCAACTTCGCGTTTGACATTCCGATGTCATGGCGTATGAGTAAGAGCAAAAGGTTAATTTGAACAAAGTATACCGATCCCACTTTCTTTGTTATAAGAATGAGGTAAACGATCAAGCGGGTCATCTGACGGGAAATGATCACCACTACCCATAAATATCAACAACTCAAAGAGAGTCACTAATCTGTTGCCGGCCTTTAAAGGAAGTATACTTAGGGGCTGTTTCACCACCTTATTGTCAAACTACTGGTTACGTAACCAATGAATAAACTAAATACTGCACAAATCTGTCGGTCAATTTTTTTCAGTTTCACCACTCCGGTCCTGTGCAAACTAAGTACCACTTAACTAATCGTCGGTTTAACAAAAAGTCGGAATAGCAACGTCCCATTTCACGACCACGGCTTCCTGTTCGCATATTTTCGTTCAAAGAGTCGCTTATTATTAAAGCAAAATAAATCGTAAACTATGTAATTTTTAAACACATCTATTTGTTTTGCATAAACAAATGTGTAACATTATAATTAATCCAAAAACGGTATTTATTTACGATACTTTGGTTAACAATAACAAAGAAAAATAAAATCACGTAAAACGAATCGAAAAGTGGCGCCAAACCCTTTGACAGCTTAACTTTTTTTTTTAATGGCGATGTACAAGTTCAGGTAGAACAAACGATTGTGCCACTGAAAAAAAGTCTGTAATTAAAAAATATTACGAAATTTTGGATTTATTTTATACCTATATTTTTTATTTATATCTAGATATTTAAATTCTCGTTTGCAATTTAGCATGACTTCTTTCTTTAAAAAATAAAAAAAACTTTGATTTATTTTTCTGAAACCGGCTGAAGGGCTCTCCAACCATGGCCACAAAAAAATAAACTAACTAATTAAAAAGATATGTGACGGATAAAAATGCTAAATGCCACCTGATCTGATGGTCAAATTAAGAAATAGTTTGTCCATCACTTAGCGCTAATCAAGACTGGTGAAACAGAAATTTTTATTCCATGTGACAAATAAGGTTATGATCAAGCTAATCCGAACTTTAAAAAAAGTGGTGAAACAGCCCCTTAAACCCATTTCATGAAAACTCCAGTCATAATTGGCTGGAAACACTGCTGCAGGAAGTTGTTTCCACAGTGCCGACGAAAACGCACAGTGGTGGACCGCCATTCATCGAGATGGTGACGATGGAACTTAGATTTTCGGCGGGAGGTGCGATGGTGGAATTTTGCAGCAGGCAGCAAGTTAAATACTACAGACTAATTTCAACAATTGAGTTAATGCAATATATTGTCCAGCGTTAACTAAGTTAGGAGCACTCATTTTGTATCACATTTAAAATTTCGCCTAGTATATCTGCAAGGTATACTTTCTGTCATCAAGTGCATCATTCATAACTCATTACTCACATAACCTCGAGCAGGCAAAATGCGTTCTTTGAAATAAGTAGGAACGTACTGTTTTCTAGTTCTTTACACATTATTATTATTTGAGTAAGAAAAGAAAGCCTTCTGCATTCATATATCTTACAAACAAATGTAGCGTTCAAGTATGACAGACCTCTTGTAGAACAAGGAGCGTGCGAGTGAAACGAAATTGATTTTATGCTGATTTTATGCATCCGAATTTCCGGCAACTTACAGTTAAAACTAAATTAGGTATGTATATTTCGGAACAATTACATTAAATTCAACTTTGAAACGCTTGGCAAACAAACAAACCACAAGCAAGGGCGCTTGTGGTATCTCATGAACTCAAAGGTGAAAACTTTACATGGCCTGTCTTTGTACCATGTATTTGTTATTGTGTCTGTTTTATTTGCACTAATAAGAAATATTTATTTGGAATATGTATGCCAAATAAATATTCATATGCATTATTCGTTTATTCATAAAATTAAAAAATTTACATGACAAATTATATAAATGTATGTCAAATAAATATTTCTTAAATATGTAATGTATGCCAAAAAAGTAGATGAAACTGCAATACCGCGTAAAGAACAATGGCTAATGCCGTGTAACTAACAAAATGTTTCAAATTTAAGTTTGGGTAAGTCTCGCATAAAACAAAGATGTTCAATTTTAATCCTCTCATGTAAAAATTGCCACAAGTCAGTTACGCGGTATTAGCAATTGTACGCGGTATTGCAGTTGCATAGACGACATGTTTGTTTATAATATTAAGATGAGAAAAAAATAGAAATAAATAAAATACAAAATAATGCGAAAAAGAAGTCCACTAAGCGCTCATCGGGTACCTATACTTCATTTAATTTAGAATTGAAAACAACATCATTATATTGCGGCTCGTCAACTATTTCTTACCTAGCAAATAGTACAGTACGATAGTCTGGGAGCCGCAAAATAAAATTGTTTTAATGTCACTTTATTTGCGTGTCGTCAATTGTTACTCTAGTACAAATTGTAAAGACATAACAGTTCACGAGCCGCAATATAATGTTGTTGTGGTTAATAATTCTAAATTAAATGAAGTATAAAACGCTGACATTACGTGTGAACATGCTACATAATTCTTAACTCATTGTTACCAGGTTAAATTAAACAGAATGAAACACACGTGCTATCTTAACATGGCATACAGAACATGGTTAATGATGGTTATATCTTTGATCTCATAAATCTGTCTCAGAATCCACTTACCATGTAAGTAAAGTTGATGACCGTGACTTCATCATCCTCAGTGAGCTGACCGGATTCTTTCTGGTCAAAGACGAAAGTTTTCTTCAGGGTGTACTCTATGGTGTCATTTTCACCGTAGCCCAAGATCGTCTTCTCTCTGTATTGTCTGTAAAATTAAATTTCAAAGTGCTGGAAGCTATTACTCTCAGAGTTTTACCACAGCAATCGATCGATCGTCGTTATACTTCGTTTTTTTTTAGCATTAGAAATAAGGTAAACAATCTTGATATGTCTTTAAATTGAAAAACGCTTTAAAAACATAGTAACTATTACTTATGATTATGAAACCAAAAGAATATAAATTACCATATTTGCTTGTTAATTAAATAAATATCACGGGACAATTCGCACCAATTGACCTAGTCCCAAACTAAGCAATGCTTGTACTATGGGTACTAGACAACGGATGAACTTACTAAAGATATTATGTTTCAATTAATTAAAACAATTAAGAAAAAATAACAAACAATAAAACTTAACTATAAACTAAATATTACAAACTAAATTAAAAACTAAACTAGATCTAAACAAACAAAAATAATACTATTACAAACTAAATTAAAAACTAAACTATATCTAAAAAAGGCCCCTGCGGCATTGTGCCGAAGATGCTGGCAGCATTTCCTCGTTGAATCGCTAAGCTAATTCTTTGAGCGAGGTAGCTGCCAGCTCTTCGGTCACCGGTAGCATCTATAAGCCTCTTCGAAATCTCTTTGAAGAGGCTTAGTGCTCTTGGGCCCCACGGACCAAGGGTCTCGACACCGAAAGGGATGAAATTATATTCGGCGCCGAGACCACTATACTTGCCAATTTTAGCGGTTTCGGCCGCCTCTGCTGCGGCTGCTGCCCTTGTGGAGGTCCGGTGGATATGAGAAGGGGCTAGTGTTAAGGTTACTTAGGTATGCAAATAAATATTTTTTTACCATTATTTTCGCCGCAGGTGTTTGTAGGTTTCTTCATGATGTGTTTCTTCACCGTAAAGCTCATGGTAAATTTAAAACGTATAATAGGTATTAGTAGGAGTAGAGTAATATAAGTAGTTAGTAGTAGTATGTTCTATTTATAATATTTAGTAGAATAATCGTAAAAACATCAGTCATGATGTAGGTAGGTACCTACACGTCGCCCTCGTGAAATCGATTTAAAAATGTAACTGAAGGCAATTATAGTTAATGCTATCTATGTTGTTATTATACACGGAACAATGATAATAATAAAATTGGACTAAAACTGGCTATCAAAATAATAATTGAAGGTAATATTCATTATTTCGTAGTGCATTACATTATGGTTTTAATGTAACTCACATTAGACATTTCTCTTGACGACCAGATGGCCTAGTGGTTAGAGAACCTGACACAAAGCTTGAGGTCCCGGGTTCGATTCCCGTGTCGGGGCAGATAATTTGTATGAAAAATACGAATGTTTGTTCTCGGGTCTTGGGTGTTTAATATGTATTTAAGTATGTATCTATCTATATAAGTATGTTTAACCGTTGCTTAGTATTGGTAGTACCCATAATACAAGCTTTTAAATATCAACAAATCAAAGATAGTGACTGATCTAGTATGTACTTAGGTCCACGGACGCCAAGTTGGTACACTGCATTAGACAGTATAGTCTTAGATCTTACTTGTAAACATAAGGTCCTTTCTCCTGTAACTGTGGCTTCTCTCCATTGTTGATGCCCTCTGCATTGAGGACATTGAAAACGTAGATCTTAAACGTCAGAGGGATCGGCGTTTTACGCCATCTCTCGAACATCTGCGACGACTCCTCGATTTGGATGTTCTGTAAAAAAAGATTTTGGTTGCGGAGCGGGCACGTAAGTATCTAAATATTGAAAGTTCAAATGGGTTATAATAACTATCGAATAGTTTTTCTGAAACCGTTAACTTTTTAATATAACAATATTAAACTTATATCATAGCAATACGGATATTTAATAGGCTACCTCAGGAACTGAAAATGTTGGACGGCCAACAATTGGCGATGTCTATTTTTTTGCAATGTACCTATAGTAAATCGAAAACCATTTCGAGATAAATGCTTTTTAACTCGTTTTCTGTAGTTATTTAATTTTAATATTATGTAATGAATTTATTATATAACAAACTAGCTGACCCGACAGACGTCGTCCTGACGTGATGTGATTCAGTCTTCTTACGTTCTTTTCGTTAGAAATGATAAATTAATTATTTCAGTTTGTTTACATCCCATTTGACGATATTTGCAGCAAGCATTCTGTCAATTCTATGTCAAACATCAAAAAAGTTTACATTAAAAAAGTTTAATTATATTGTCCAAAGCGCTAAGGTTAGATTAGAAATAATTTTATATGGTGGTTAAGTATTCTTAAATTTTCTAATTTTTCGCGCAATTTTCTTAATTTTTTCTTTCATAAGAACCTTCTCCTGACAATGACGAACACAACAAAAAAAGAATTAGTGAAATCGGTCCAGCCGTTCATGCGTGATGCCGTGACCAAGGGAAATAGGGATTCATTTTTATATATATAGATAAGCAATGACCTTCATTTGACATTGGTGTAAGTTGCGTGACCGGTTCAAGTCTTATTTTATTCATTGTGGTTAGAATTCTTCACAATTTACGCGTGGATTATACTACGGAGTTTGATTTGGACCCGCTGTCTGACATCTAGCACTTTGACAGTGCCAGTAAAGTGACACAGTGTATAGTGTACCACTACGCAAAAAATAATTAAAGGGGTTGCCTTATCGTACGCATTTAGATAGATTTAGAAATTTAGCATTGTGGGAGCCCTCAATTATAATCTGACGTCATCAACTAAAATAGTTTCAATAATTAATTTTGATAAAGGTAGAGAACTAAATGACAAAATATTGAAATTAGTTTCTTATAATTGACTTATCTATACAAAAATAATATAAAAACCACTGGTAATTTTTTTTAGACATTTCCAATTTAAACTAAAACTAAAAAATTGGCTGTTTGAAAACATTGTGTTCTATTCATTGAATGAATTTTTTGCACACGTTAATCAAAAAAAATAGTACCTAAGTTAGCATAACTCTTAAGTAGCACTTAAAGAGCAATAGTATTGTAGATTAAGAATATTGTATGCCTTCACTGGGCAACTGGACGTAGTTTAGCGAAAAGGATCCAACCCTCAACAAGTCGCCTTTTGATTTTGGATCTAGTTTCAGTACCAACAAAAGATAAATTAAAGAAGAAAATGTCAGTGGTTTGGATCCTTTTCATTAAACTACGTCCAACTGTTGAAACTATTATTATATGTACCTACACAATTTTACAATAAATTTATTCTGATTCTGATTCTAAAATATAAAACTAACCTAAACTAACCTAATCTATACTAATATTATAAAGCTTAATATTACAAAGACGCTTAAATAAGTTCCAAAATTACAAAACGTATGACTCTTATCTAGGTCTTAAGTTCTACATCGGTTAGAAAAGGCCGGGACACAGGAACTAAGCTAGCACGGTTTTATTTGTTTTTTTTTTTATCTATCACGTAGTCAATATTACGTACCTAATCTGTCAAAGCATAATTTTAAAACTCAAAACCAATAATAGAACGTTGACGAAAGTCATTTCATTGACAAGTTCATGGCTCTAACATCTAAGCACACATTAACTCACTTGATCTGCGTGTCAAGGTGCGCAAGCGCGTATAGACATATTACCTACCTACGTCTATATTTCAAACTTGTTATTCTCCTATAAACTTGTACAGATGCCGGATATTTTTGAGTCACGTCACGTGGCACCACACATTATTGAATTTCTTTCCAGAATCGATGTCAATTTTTTTACAAATGTACGGGTCAAAACTAGGTAGGCCTCCAACAAGATGGAGCGACGACGTTAAGGTTGCGGGAACGCGTTGGATGCGGATGGCGCAGGACCGATCTGTTTGGCGAGACTATGTTCAGCAGCGGACGTCTTTCGGCTGAAATGATGATGATGGGTCTAAACTTGGAAGTCAAAGACCCTGTTTCCGGTTTTTAATAGAGCTGAAATTTGACCCTGTTTCCGGTTTTTGATAGAGATGAAATTTGACCCTGTTTTCAGTTTTTGATAGAGCTGAAATTTGACCATGTTTCCGGTTTTTGATAGAGCTCAAATTTGACCCTGTTTCCGGTTTTTGATAGAGCTGAAATTTTACCGTTTCCGGTTTTTGATAGAGCTCAAATTTGACCCTGTTTCCGGTTTTTGATAGAGCTGAAATTTGACCCTGGTTCCGGTTTTTGATAGAGCTGAAAATTTGCATGCATATTTAAATCGGATGGCAATGCAATATTATTATAACATGGAACTGATCTGATGATGCAGCTGGAAGCTGGCCATAGGAACTCTGCAATAACTTGACACATCTGCATGTAGTTTGTGCTCATTTGATTCGTCTTGACGATTACTTTGGTCCTAGACGGTGACCAGGGCCAAAACCTACATTCAGAAAAAAACCTTGTATTTTAAAATGGAATTTTTAACAAAAAGTTATCTCGTATATCTACGAATTCATTACGCTTTTCAGGGTCTCCCAGGGTTTTGTCTTCCCTTTGTAAGATCACTTCGTTTTCTCTTTTTCTCATAAACATTAGCAGATCAGCCCATCCATCCCAACCTACATAATCCCACTTAGAATCCACGTGGGTCCAGTGCTAATTGGCAACTTCACACCATTTTTTGTCCGATTCGTAACGAGACTAAGTTCTTTAAAAAAAGTCACAAAACGGACTCAAAAATGAGGGCACTTTTTTTCCTTAAGAAAATGATAGTGATAGTGATTTTGGATAAGAAAGACCTCAAATTTCTTTATTAAAAAAAAGTAAATTGCCTTAAATTGCGCACTTTAAAATGAAATGGCCCTTTTTCAGATCGTGCACCTTTGCTCTACCGTCCTTGTGGTATATTCCTTTGGTTGGTTGTCCATTGCCGTTCATTTGAAATATTTGCCCTTTTGCTGAAGGTCAAAATCTTATGACTTTTCATGTAAACTCCAGGTCTTTAGTGATATAATAATTTTGTTTTATTGGTTTTAGATTATAATTAGACCTATAGGAACCTAGATAATCAGGTGTCTATGACAATTCGCAATATGTATCTAAGAGATTGTTAGATTCCATAGAAATTAGCTTTAGTTCCTCGATGGTAAAAAGATAAAAAGTGCTTATTTTGTTTAAAAAAATGATCATTGGAGATCGCGAAAACATTAATAAAAAAATAATAACTAAATAAAGGAATTGCGGTAATTGTATAAACTGTAGCGTTAAGCCCCGTTTACATTATTCCAGTAAAATAATTCTAGTTGCAGGACATGACGTGATGCTGACGAGTTACAGAGATCAATCGATCAACGCCGCAGCGGCTTGCTACTGGAATGATTTTACTGGAATAATGTAAACAAGGTACATATTAAGGAAGATGTCGGTGGTAAGTATTTTGATCCAGCTTATACAATAATTAGTATTAAGGAAATCCAATTACGCCAATTTACAGGAAACAATATTGTTATTTTCGCACGCATAAAATACGCTGGGAAGGACAAAGGATAGTTTTTATCCCGGAAAATTGCATAGTTCCCTCGGGTTAGAGAATAAAGAACAAGTTCTATGCAGACGGAGTCGCGGGCAACAGCTAGTTGGTATACAGTAAAAAAAACCCACTGAATAATCATCTGATGCTTTCACAATTCTTGTAAATTTTACTCTGAAACAGTACCTACATTTTGTTTTAATAACAATTCTTTCCTTATTATTGTTATCCTTATAAGTAATACCCGTTTTTACGTTCTTATTTTTATTTTAATTTCTTTTCCGTACCTACTCAATAACGAAAGGATAGGAATACTGTGAGGTTTACATAAAACCCATTTATATTAAACTCATTTAAACTCATTTATATTTATTCAAATGTTTTGCTCTATTTGTCGATCCTTGTTTTTTTGATTGCTCTTCTCTACCACTCAAAGGTTGACTGGCAGAGATCCCTTCAGGGATAAGTCCGCCTTTGTATTTGTATTTTTTTTTCTGTAACCTTTTTGTTTTCCTTTTTGTACAATAAAGAGTATAAACAAACAAACAAACAAACTGTAAAGGTATGCCTCCTTTATTTGACTATAACAATTCAACTACCTATGTAGATATTAACTCGTATTGTTAATAAAAACCAAAGATATCTTAAGTTCACAAGGTTCATCGTTATGTATAAAAAATGCTAATTATATACGTGACTTTTGGTTAAAAAATACCGCGTGACGTTATAAGCAGTGATCGGAACTCTGGGAGCAAAACTTTAACAAAACTTGTAAAGCTGACATTAAGGAGAATTTACAACCACGAAAAACAAGAAAAATAAGAATATTATTGGCTTCAATTTAACTCTATATCGAAATCTCAGATTTTCAGTAGTTTATTAATATTTTCATGTCTGTAAGCACTGTTTCATGCCCGCTTGGCAAGTTTTGTTAAAGTTTTGCTTCCAGAGTTCCGATCACTGGTTATAAGCCATGAAACGCGTTGAAGTTGTACGCTAATCCTTACAAATATATATCCTATTATCTCGCCTATTTAGTTTAATTCTTATTTCGTCTCATTCTGTATTCGTCACTTCGTCTTGTTCGCTATCCGTCATTATCTTATTTGGTCAAATTCTGTAACTTGTCTCTGTCTTAATAAGTCTTATTCGTTTTTCGTCACGGTCTCCCTTGGACTCATTCGTCGTTCTTCCCTTTCGTTTTTTGTCTCATTTACTTACGAACATTTATTTACCAGCACCGAACGTATCGAAATAATTTCAGCGAATTGAGACGAAAAACGAAAGGGAAGAACGACGAATGAGTCCAAGAAAGACCGTGACGATAAACGAATAAGACGTATTAAGAAAAAAAAAATGAAAATGTATTTATTCCAATAGCCAGAGCAACATGCAAGAAGGTTAGAGACCTCCTAGTAGGTATGTGAGAATACCTGTGACAGGAGATTCCGCTCTTCTAGAATAAAATGTAATTATAATGACATGACTAATAGCAGTAACAGTAGATAATTCACTTATAATTATATAAAACAATCACAGTAATAGTATGCAATAAAGATAACGATTATAATTTTATGTAATAATAAATTTTAATTTCATGCAATATTAATTATAATTTTATGCAATAATAACAAGTTTACTACAATTTCATAACATTCTACATTCGATTCATTACGTTTATGTGTGTGTGTGGCGATTAAGAGATAGATAAATGCAGAATTTGACCAAAAAAGATAGTGACGGATATCGAACAAGACGAATACAGAATGAGACGAAATAAGAATGAAACGAAAAACGAATGAGGCGAGATAATATCAGCCTGTAGCAAATTCTACCAACCAAGGGGCCCTTGAATTGCTTTAGGTTACTTAATCGATCGTAATGAAATTTGTCATGGATATAGGTTGAAACCTTGAGAATAAGATTGGCAGTTTTTCTCTTGTTTGTTTTTCTACCCTGTATATAAATCCATCAGAACGGACCGGAAGACGCAATGTAGGTAGACTTCCAACAAGATTGAACGACGACCTAGTTCAGGTTGCGGGAACTGTTCTGTTTGGTGAACCTTGGGGGAGGCCTATGTCAGCAGTGGATGTTTTTTGGCTGAAATGATGATACATCATCATCATTTCATCCGAAATTGAAATGATGATGATGATATAGGTATACATTTGCCCTTTACTATAATGAGCCTTCGGTGCGCGAGTTCAATTCAGAATTAGCGGATTTTTTTGCTTAAAGTTTGGCTAACGAAATCTACGACTTTGTAAAAACGAAAAAGATTTTGAAATGCGCCGGATACCTAGTAGTTGAATAGAATAGAATAGTGATCATGTAACCACCAATAGTCTAACTAACTAGTATTATAAACGCTAAAACGGTTTGACAGATTCTAATGAAATTTGGCACACATGGTTTATATTATAACCTGGATTAACATATAGGATACTTCTTATCCCCAAAAATTCTTCACACATAGAGTCGCGGGTAACAGCTAGTTCATCATAATTAGAGATCGGAAATTCTGATATTTAATTATTTACCTAAACCAAACCACCAAACCAAAACAAACCTCGGCGGTGATGTTGAGAAGTATGGAAGGATGCAATTTAATTTTATTAAGAATATTCGCTTCCAACCGTAATGATTGGGTATCAATGAGGGAGGCCTATAACCAGCAGTGGATGTCCTACGGCTGAAATGATGATGATGATGAATAATATTCGCGGGATTTTTGAATTAACTTTTACGACCAAAATGAACGCATATCCAAGTATTTAAATAAACGATTTGAAGTTATGTTACATGTAGGTACAATACGTTTACTTTTAGTTTACCACTGACAGATGGCTTGCCTTCATTTCATTTCCAACTTGAACACCATACAAATAAAGTAGCTATTACAAAATCTGCAAACGTGGGTAACAGTATTCTAAAATTGGCTTTATTTGTAGGTCGTTAAAGTTGAACATAAAATGAAGGCAAACCAGTCAGTGGTAAACTTTATGTAATTTTACTGTACTAAATGTCATATTTAACAAGCTGTTGCCCGCGACTCCGTCCGCGAAGAATAGGGGTGTAAAAATAGCCTACGAACTATTCTCAGACCTACCAAATATAGAGACAAAAGTTTCATAGAAATCGGTCAATCCGTTTCGGAGGAGTTCGATAATAAACACCGTGACACAAGATCTAATATGTAAAAATCTCGTGTTACGGGTTTGTTATCGAACTCCTCCGAAACGACTTGACCGCTTTTTATGAAACTTTTTTCTCCGTATTCGGTACGTCTGAGAATAGATCGTAGGCTATCTTCGCAGACAGAGTCGTGGGCAACAGCTAGTTTTTATATATTAGAAGATTTACCTGTAATTAATTCAACATAAAAGTAAGCAAATTAACGTAAAGTTTTAGCAAGAAGGTATTTCTGTTAAATCAGGAACTTGAAGATATGTGGATGAATAAAAACAAAATTTTTAAGAACCCGACTTCATTATTTAATAAGCTCTTCTGCGATTTTGTCATCTTCATCATCATCATCATCATTATCCTATAACAGTCCACTGCTGGACATAGGTCTCCCTCAATAAGCGCCATTGCGCCCTGTCCTCGGCTAGACGCATCCAGCTTCTACCAGCAGCCTTTCGCAGATCGTCACTCCACCTGGCCGGAGGACGTCCTACACTACGTTAACTACGTCACGTCTACGTCAACTATAGGTAAATATGTATGTATTTAAATTTATATCAATCATAATTAACAATTCATGCAAATATTAAATTTCATGAAGTTATTATTTATTATCCATTGTTTAAAAATATATCTGTTCAGTAAAAAAGATTGTTCTTGGGAAACTTTTTATTGTTTTTCTTACAAAAGAGCATTGGTTATTCCTTGCATAAACTATTAATTTATTCTTGTATATATTTTTTTAATATTAGCATAGACGCATTGCTTGATTGACTAACAAACATCCAAACATCTAACATCTCATTTATGATATTAATGGGATAGACAGTGCTTTTTATTCATTTCGTACAAATTACAATAGGTACCTGTTTCTAGGGTTAATTTTAACAAAATATACATATTTACTGATACTTATATAATCTAAAGGTTTTTATATGTACAATCTATAAATGGGGGTTTTTAGAAAAAAATGTACCCGTTTTGCCTAATTATCCTTAACTTTCCATACAAAATGTATTAGTCAGTTTTGTGACGGTCCACAACATGTATGGTTAACTGCGTCACAAAACTGACAATTGGCTAAGTAAAGTTTTTTGAAGAGGTGCTAATTATATTTTTTTTCGACAGTGGTCGACTTCAACACTAAGAAACTGCAGGTGTTTTATTTTTATCTCCTTTTATTTATTGGAAATATTTTTTTAAGTGTTCGAGATGACATTTATGAGATTTTACGGCTGACAAGCGGTTCGTGCTCAGTACTAAGAAGAAATAGAAAAAAAAACGAAGTCAACTGTCGCTTCTGTCAATGTCAAATGAAATCTAACCGTTTGCGTTTCGTTTGCTTTGCGTTGTCCAAGAAGCAGTTCCAAAATAGTGATCGAAAGTATTCAATCGTTATCCAATTAACGTGCATAGGTCGTGGGGAAATGCGATAAAATTGAAAGTCCGGATTTTATGCGGAGGTCGATAAAAATAGTCCAAAAATCATACTGAGCACACCAAAACGCAAAGCAAACGAAACGCAAACGATTTGACATTGACAGAAGTGACAGTTGACTTCGTTTTTTTTTCTATTTCTTCTTAGTACTGAGCACGAACGGCTTGTCAGCCGTAAAATCTCACAAATGTCATCTCGAACACTTAAAAAAATATTTCCAGTAAACAATAGGAGATAAAAATAAAACAGCTGCAGTTTCTCGATCTCCAGAACGCCGACTGTCGAAAAAAAATATAATTAAAAAACTTTACTTAGCCAATTAAAGGAGGGACACTTTTTTTATTGCTTAAATCGACAGTGCTTGTGATTCTGAGTAGAAATGACCGAAATTTTGTTAGGTTTTTAAAAAAAAGTACAGGGTACATTTTTTCTGAAAATGCCCAAATATAAAAAAATAAATTGAACCTAAAACAAAAAACTTTTTAACAAAAAAATTAAACTGCCGAAAAAACTGAAAAAATAATACCTGTTTTGTTTGACCTTAATTTAGGTGCCAGTTTAAAGTCGGAGCCTCAGCACGAGCCAGGAGGAGTGATAGAAGCCAATCAGGTAGACGATTATAGGTCCACTCCTGCTGGCTAGTGCTGAGGCACCGACTTCAAACTGGTACCTAGATTAAGGTCAAACAAAAAAGGTATTATTTTTTGCTTTTCAGATTTTTCGGCGGTTTAATTTTTTTGTTAAAAGGTTTTTATTTTATACTTTTTCCCATCCTTGGGGGGTAGTTTTTTTTTCCAAAATTATATAATACCAACTTCAAGGTATACCGTATCCAATAAAAAAAGAATTATGAAAATCAGACTACTCTGTAAAAAGTTATGCGTGGTCATACATAAAACAAAAATATACGCGTCGACTTGAGAACCTCCTCCGTTTTTTTCGTCGGTTGAAAACAAAAGAACTATTAGATAAGAAAAGTAAAATGGAGAAAGGAACAATAGAGCACATTATACTGGAGAGAAGAGTCAAACGCAACATAAATAAAAGACATCCGACGTTGCAACACACAATTAGTTGAAGAGGCCCTTACGAAGAACCGTGCTCTCAGAATAGCCAAAGAAGGAATCATAAAATCGAAATCATGGATCACTAGAGGTACGATGCGCACCATTTCTCCATACAAACGTAGTCCCCTGTTTTAATTTACGAGCTTTACGATGAAGGAAAACGTCGTGAGGAAACCTGCATGCACCTGAGAAGAATTTCAATGGTTTATGTGAAGTTCCCGATCCGCAATGGGCCCGCGTGGGAACTACGGTCCAAGCCCTCTCCCTTTGAGAGGAGGCCTGTGCGCTGCGGTGGGACGTATATAGGCTGGGAGGGTCTATAGAAACTATCATAAATCATAAATCACACTTCGATGTTCTTAATTCCAGTTCTAGTAGTTTAGGCTGTGTTAGGCTGCGTTTCCACCAGAGATGTGCGAGGATGCGTTGCGAGGGATGTGTTTGTCATGAACCAATAGTAACACTTCATTCACTTAGGACCTTTAAATGAAGTGTTTCTATTGGTTCATGACAAACACATCCCTCGCAACGCATCCTCGCACAGCTCCGGTGGATAGGATACGCAGCCTTAGTCAGTCGTTCTATTTATTTTCATGTTATTATTAAGGTTCTGTTGCTGTGACTAATTGACGTAAATTATCACGAGTGCGCTTTGCGGCATCCAAAAAAAACCAGAAGTTGATTATCTACGTAAATATCAAGGGAGTAAAGTCATATAGCTTGAGCTGTAGTTTCCACGCGGGCGCAGTGCGGGTTTTTTTTTTTTTTTTTTTTTTTTTTTTTTTTTTTTTTTTTTTTTTTTTTTTTTTTTTTTTTTTTTTTATAAATTACAATCTACCCTCGACTCAGGTCAAGGCCTGTAGTAATCTATACGACTTCCATTGCAGTTCCATCACTTATGCCTCTTGCACTTTTACTCTCCATACTGTGTCTTTCTTACATTCTTCTCCTTTTACGTCTTTTGCGGGTGGAACTCCCGCCTATCTATACTCTACTATACTACTTTTCGTTTTTGTCATTTATTCAAGGAACAAAACTCAGGGGATCTTTTATTAATGCAAACAGTTAGTTTTTGTTACATTGTTTTGCACAAAAACAGTGCGGGTTGGCAACTTCAAACACACCATAGAATTGCTTTGCAGGTGTGTATAGGTTTCCTCATCGTTTATAGGATTCCGTACCCAAAGGGTAAAAACGGGACCCTATTACTGAGGCTCCGCTGTCCGTCCGTCTGTCACCAGGCTATATTTCACGAACCGTGATAGCTAGACAGTTGAAATTTTCACAGATGATGTATTTCGGTTGCCGTTATAACAAAAAATACTAAAAACCACAAATATTTAAGGGGGCTCCCATACAACAAACGTGATTTTTTTGCTCGTAAAGCTCGATATTGATAATGACAACAGGTAGACTCTTGAAATATTCACAGAATATTTAGTTACTAGCTGCTGCCCGCGACTCCGTCTGCAAAGAATTAGTTTATCGCTATCCCGCGGGAACTATGCAATTTTCCGGGATAAAAAGCATCCTATATGTTAATCCAGATTATAAACTATCTGTGTGCCAAATTTCATTACAATCCGTCAAACCGTTTTAGCGTGAAAGGGTAACAAACATCCATCCATCCATCCATACTTACAAACTTTCGCGTTTATAATATTAGTAGGATATATTAACTTTAAAAATAAATAGTCAAATTAAAATAAAACAAATATTTAAGAGAGGCTCCCATACAATAAACGTGATTTATTTGCTGTTATTGTAGATAATGGTACGGAACCCCTCGTGCGCGAGTCCGACTCGCACTTGGCCGGTTTTTTTCATGAACGGAAAGCTCGATTTATTTATCTTGACAAACAGATAGACGGACAGAGAAATAATTCTTCCCAGAGTTCGTTTGTTCCTAGTAACCTAGTTTCAAATAGCGTATCAATTTTACTAAATTCTGGAAGATTCAGAGAAGCCCATGATCGTCCCTGATTTATTTATTTATCTTGACAAACAGACAAATAATCCTACTAGAGTTCGTTTGTTCCTAGTTACCTAGTTTCAAATAGCGTATCTACTGTGTTAAAAAATTTAGCCAAGTTAAATACTTTAGATGTAATTAAATAACATTTTAAATCTGTTTAAAAAAATCCTTGGTTAGTTTTTCGCTGGATTCTTCTCAATAGGTTTTCTGAACCGGTGCTAGATTCTTTGACATTCATATGTATACATTATATGCTTGTCATAGCCGAAATTGAATAGACATTTTGAATTTGACTTTGATTATTCCAAAAATACTCACATTCAATCTCTATCCAATGTATTTGACTCAAAAATTTACTTGATGTTTATGACACGATAAGTGCTTACCTAGTACCTACTTAGGTAAGTATAATGTTTTATATTTAAAAAAATGACACATGACTGGAAATAACAATTTATCAACTTTTCTTACCTTTTGTATTTCCCTGTTTCTCACCATTGGAATGCCCCAGGAAACAATCATAACAATTATGACCAAAACAACGAGCGATATCGTGAAAAATAATCGCGAATGTTTTCCAATCATTTTGCGTTGACAAGGTATCCGAACGTTTTACTGCAATTCAAAATTACACTATTTTTATTTGTTCACAAGTTTCTTTTTATATTACTGGCCGGTTAGAAAAAATAAGGTTAAAGACGTGCGTTTGTTTTTAAAGTTGGTCCTTGTTTGAATTTGGAACGAATGTTTGGAAACTAAACATTTTAAATCGCGTGATTTTTATCGCAGTTCGTTTTGCCGCGCGGTAAGTCTTTGACTGGCGCCTCGCGGATCGTGAACGATTATAGTTTGATTGCAACTTAGCTGGTTGCCATTTTCCTTGTGTTTTTTTACAACTCATGGGCATTGATGTTGACACAGCAGGTATCTTGTGAGTGTGCAACTAACGTAACAACAGTCTAAGTTTATTTTTTCAGAAAATTTAATTCCATTGTGATTTCAATGTCAACAATGAAACAGGATGGTTTGTCAGGTTTTTGTGACTTGTCAGTTTTAGAAATATATTCTATTTAATTTTGTTTTACGGACTTTAAACAATGTCTATTTATTTTCTGCACAAATTATACGTATTACATTCAATATCAAAAAAGGTATGTGCTATAAAGGGATAATCATTTCTAGGTCAGGAATGAAATTAAATGTAAATGTAGAGTCGTACTATTTGAATTATCAGCTGATCTGGAACTTTGTCACAATTGTTGTAACTATACAGGGTGTCCCAAAACTCAACGTTAACCGGGTAACGGGCGAGAGGCCATGTTATAACAATTCTAGAAAAAAAGGTGAAGAAAAATCCATGTCCAAAGAAATACACTTAGTTAAGCAATAACAGAATGTTGGCACCACGAATCAACTGACTTCTTTTTATGAGCTGTCAAACACAATTCTCCCGTAGAGTTTGAATGGCAATAGCAACTTATGACGTCACTTGTTCGCCAACTCAATCAACTATTTATTTATTTTAAAGCAACAAAAAATCTAATTTTGCAGTTAATCGAAACTTAATCTGGTATTCAGGGCTAAAATAAAGCGTTTATTTACTGGAGTTGTGTCTTCGAATAATTTTTTAATGGCGTCAACATCCCTATTAATATTTTTTCGAAAATATCCAATCCTAAAAGTGATGTGACTCTATTATGGCTCAACTAAGAGACATGGGTTGTTTTTCTTATTTTTTCCAGAACTGGTGTAACTTATTTATTTGGAGAACTTGGCCGAAAGAAGAGACAGACTGGCGAGAGTCCGGCACCAAGTTATCGTTGAGTTATGGGACACCCTGTATTATGTAATTTGTTTTTACTATGACATTTACTGTACCTATCCTCTTTAATATATTATATTTAAGCTGATGGCTCTGGCAGCTAAGGCTCAATTAAAACAACACAATTAAAGGATCTGTCACGTTAATAAAAAACAATTGAAGGGGCATTATGGTAAAATGTAAGCACGGTGCGTCACACGTAAAGATATGTGACATTTAAGTACGTATTTGACATAAAATACATACATCAAAAATTCCGAAATAATCGTAACTTAGTAGAAGAGAAATCACTTTTTTAGCAAAAAAAAATTAGACCCTTCTTTCTTACGCTTTTACACGTTTAAACTAGCACTAAATTTAAAAAAATTGCTTTAGTTAGAACGCGATTTTTTCACTACGTTTAAATTATTCACAAACCGAGCTGTGTCAAAGTATAACCGGCGACTGGCACGCTACGCCACGGATAATTAGACACGAACTCCATACACACTCATACATAATATCCGATGGGAAATCGTCACAAAGATCAATCTAGCGATTAACGGTTTCGATATTACTTACGCAATTACCACGAAGCTTTACCTTGAAGCTTATAGCATAGGCATATCCAAATAATCCAGCGTTTTTAGAGTTCCGTAACCAAAGGGTAAAAACGGGACTGAGACTTCGCTGTCCGTCCGTCCGTCCATCCGTCCGGCCGTCTGTCCGTCTGTATCTCATGAACCGTAGCTAGACAGTTGAAATTTTCACAGATGATGTATTTCGGTTGCCGCTATACCAACAATTACTAAAACACAGAATAAAGTAAATATTTAAGGAGGTTCCCAGACAACAAACGTGATTTTTTGCTCGTTTTTGCTTCATATTGATAACGGAAACAGGTACCTAGACGCTTGAAATATTCAGAGAATATTTTTAAAAAATAAATAATTAAATTAAAATAAAACATGTTTTAGGGGCTCCCATACAGCAAACGTGATTTTGTCGTTTTTATAGATAATGGTACGGAGCCCTTCGTGCGCGATTCCGGCTCGCACTTGGCCGGTTTTTCAACCTTTTTCATGGTGTGACTCTCTTAGTAGGCAAAATTATTTGACGAACCTTCCGCGGCTTGTAACCTTCAAAGCTTCATCATCATCCCAAAATGTCAGAGTGAGAAGGCTTGGGCCATAGTTCACACACGGGCCCTGTGCGGATTGGGAACGTCACACACACCATTGAACCATAAAAACTATAACTAAACTAAACATCAAATGTAATTTCGCACATAACTTTCGAAAAAGTCAGAGGTGTGAGCCCGAGATCGAACCTACGACCCTCTGCTTGAGAGGCTGTAGGTCAAACCACTATACTTCATTTAATTTAGAATTGTAAACCACAACAACATTATATTGCGGCTCGTCAACTATTTCTTACCTAGCAAATAGTACAGTACAATAGTCTGGGAGCCGCAAAATAAAATTGTTTTAATGTCACTTTATTTGCGTGTCGTCAATTGGTTACTCTAGTACAAATTGTAAAGAAATTACAGTTCACGAGCTGCAATATAATGTTGTTGTGGTTTATAATTCTAAATTAAATGGAGTATAGCCTACCACGGCTTTTTTAAAAGCCAAACGAGACTGTTGCATACAAAATTAGGGGTGTGCGGGGGCTTTAAAGGGGGTATGAAAATTTCATTGATTTTGCCGTAGGATGCACCGTTTTCAAGATATTTGACAAAACCCCGGTTCTCGTCCGATCACCGAGGTTAAGCAACGTCGGGCGCGGTCAGTACTTGGATGGGTGACCGCCTGGTTTCATTTTTGTTTTTTGAATGTTTTGTCATGACGTTGTCACGTTAAACTATCGTTCGTAAACCGACTTTACAGACAACCGGTTTTTTTCTGTATTCGGTAGGTCTGAGAACAGGTCGTAGGCTATTTTTCTTCGCGGACGGAGTTGCGGACAACAGCTAGTAGTATTATATTAATTGAGGTGAGGCATTGGCAGACCTCCCAATAGGTGGACTGGTTGTTAAATTCTTTACGGCGGTGGGGAGGCCTTTGTTTGACAGTAGACGTCTTTCGCCTGATGATGATGTTGATGATGATAATTTATTGTGAATATGTCTTTTAGTATCTTGAAAGAGCTGGCGGAGTATGCGATAATATCTACAATTGAATCTATTTAAGGAATCCAATAGGCTGGTATATACTTCGTAATATTCATTATTTTTATCAGATTGAACATAATAGGTAGTAGTTATTTAGGTACATTGAACGCGTTTGATGTCAATCATCATTTACGATCCTAAAAATGATCAATTCAAAATAACCTTTACATTATTATTAAGCCGTGGTGGCCAAGTGGTGTCACCTATGGCCTCTCAAGCGGAGGGTCGTGGGTTCAAATCCTGGCTCGTACCTCTGAATTTTTTGGAATTTATGTGCGAAATTACATTCGTAATTTACCATAAGCTTTACGGTGAAGGTAAAAATCGTGAGGAAACCTACATACATCTGCGAAAGAAATTCAATGGTGTGTGTGAAGTTCCCAATCCGCACTGGGCCTGCGTCAGAACTACGGCCCATGCCCTCTCATTCTGAGAGGAGGCCTGTGCCCTGCAGTGGGACGAATATAGGTTGGGATGATGATGATGATGATTATCAATTATTACTATCTATTATCAACAACGAAGCTGTAGGTAAGTTCATGATAAAAGTCGTCAGATGGCGTTGTTATCAATATTACACATTTGGTCTAATTTTCGTACATCATTCATTATCTACGTAAATAACTCAACATAAATTAACTGCAAGAGTATAAACCATTTTTTGATCCTTTCATCGAAATCTAATTTTCAGCAAACGTTAAGAACAAAACGTTTATACATACAATTGTATTATATATTTTTTTTAAATAATACTGATTCGCGATTGACACTTATCTCATCTGATGAAAAGTGCAGATGAGGCCAAAGGTGTATCTCACTGGTTCAGTTACAGCGTGTTCACTCTAGCCTTAAAGAGCCCATGTATATCGGTTGCCTAGTACCCATAACACAGCCTAGCCTAGCACCGTCTGCTATGACGCTAAACTTTTTCCTAACGAATAGAATAGAATAGAATAGAATAGAATAGAATAGAATAGAATAGAATAGAATAGAATAGAATAGAATAGAATAGAATAGAATAATTATATTTCAGGCTGCATAGGCCCATATAAAAAAATACCTGAAAGACTAACATACATATTTATATTACACTTAATTAACAACCTAATTACAAGCACGTGAAGTCTGTGACGTGGGCACTTTTGCAGTGTCACTTAACCGGCCACGAAACCGCCGGTAAGCGACACCTTTCGGCCAAAACTCCTCTCTTGTGAAAGTCGACAGTTGATCAGTCGGAACCCACACCACAAATGAATTAAAATTCACGTCATGGCGGGACTCCAACCGCTCAACCCTCAGAGTGAGCTTGGTCTTCACACGCACATATTCCACGATGTCCGCAACCTTCGTGGAGTGATGCAGGCGGGACACGTACAGCTGCGTCGTCGGTGTCGCGGGACGCAGCAGATGGTTCGGTCCGGTCAGGGCGGTGCCGCACTGATTGCGACAAGCGGGCTTCTTCTTCCTTTTCACCTTAATGAAGCCATCCTTGTCGCAACAGCGACTGTCCCTCTTCGAAATCGGCTGTGGCGGATCTATGTGAGCAGGTTCACAGCGACTCTGCTTCACCTTCGGCTTCTGGACAACAGCGGCGTACGCGCGACGAGGAGTCGACGTATCCACAGGAACAGAAGCGGCGGCGGCGGGGCGGAGGGCATCAGGTGTTATGACGGTAGACTGACTAATGAACTGAAACAATTACTTTGCTCAATTTTTTCAGTTCATTAATATGGACCTCCGCAAAGTAACGCCTGATTCAATAAAATTTTCCTAACTTTTCAGGCATTGGAATTTTGCATAATCTCGTGTCACATAGGGATCGTTTGGCTTAATTATCATATCGACGAAACCCAGATAGCATAATCTTGTTCGGCGTTATAATGTCATGCATCGAATCTGGGCCCCAATTGCATAACAAAATACAAGCAAATAATATTAGTGAATTTCGATACAAAATAGATAATACTATTAGCTTGTAATTTGTTATGCAATTGGACCCTGATCTAATAAATGTTTATAAAAAACAAGTTTTCCCAGATCGTCATAGATGTCCAATTGTCCATGGGCGGCGGTGATTGCTCCTCATCAGGCGACCCGCATGGTTTTCCCCCTTTCATATAAAAAAAGTCAATTGGCGTGAATCGTCCCGTGATATTTATTTATTTTAACTTTACATGGGTATATCTGCGGGAAAAACAACCTGGATGTAGCTGTTCACGGACACGGGAAGTTGGAGGCCAATAACCGATGCCACCGTAAAATTCTAAACATTCTGTTTTTAGGGTTCCGTACCCAAAGGGTAAATACGAGACCCTATTACTGAGACTTCGCTGTCCGTCCGTCTGTCCGTCCGTCTGTCACCAGGCTGTATCTCATGAACCGTGATAGCTAGACAGTTGAAATTTTCACAGGTGATGTATTTCGGTTGCCGAAATGACAACAAATACTAAAAAACAGAATAAAATAAATATTTAAGTGGGCTCCCACACAACAAACGTGATTTTTTTTATGGATAATGGTACGGAACCCTTCGGGTGCGAGTCCGACTCGCACTTGGCCAGTTTTTTTTAATAAGTAAGCCTGTTTTCTGTCGCACTGCTGAGCAAAGCTGTCCTTCTCTCGCTTACGTTATACATGTTATTTAATAATAATACCTTCTGTTAATAAATGCTCGTTTGCCTCCCTCTCTTAATAATAAAACAATAGTACGAAAGTTTCGGTGTTCGTATGTTTGGATGTTTATTACTACATCATTCAGAACCGGCTTAACGGATTAGACACAGATAGTTTATAACCTGGTTTAACATATAGGACCCTTTTATCCCGGTAAATTGCATAGTTCCCGAGGGATAGCGATAGACTAATTCTTCGCAGACAAAGACATGCGACAATTTTTACACTAATTGACCTAGTACCAAACTAAGTAAAGCTTTTCCGATAAACGGGTATGTATTACAATACCGAAGTACGAAAGATCGAATGTATTAAAACATCGAATGGGTCAAAAGGCCGACACGATTTTTTTCTGAAACCGTTAACTTTTTAAGATTGTTATAAAACAAGCCTAACCTAACCTAATGGGTTCTGTATGATGCCGTTTTAATAAATTCTGATAAGTTTACGGTTTCAGAAAAAAATCGTGTCGGTCTTTTGACCCCTGAATCCTACTTGTTCCTAAAATGTATCCCATCATGTTCTTGTATCGTGAAACTGCAGTGGAGACGCAAGTGCTAGAAAATATTATTATTATATATTTTTTTCCTTTTTTTTGACGGTGGAAGCATTCTACACTTCCACTGAACGTAGATATAGTTAAGGTGGAACGGCACGCTCTAGGCGCTAAATTCAAAATGTTTACAGGTTTTAATTTATTTTGGGTAAACGGCGTAACTGTTTAACTTCATATGGTACTTGCGATTGTAAAATAGTGTTCTTTATATTATTGTGTAAAGCTTTTTAAGAATAAAACTGTTAGCTTGATATAAAAGTTGTCAAACATAGAAATTCGGACTTTCAACGTTTTGACAACTTGTATTTCAAGCTAATAGCTTTATTCTTAAAAAACTTTACACAATAATATAAAGAACACTGTTTTACAAGCGCAAGTACCATATGAAGTTAAACAGTTACACCGTTTACCCACAATAAATTAAAAACTGTAAAAAGTTTGAATTTCGCGCCTAGAGCGTGCGCTTCCACCTTAAGATATAGGTATAGTTTTAGTTTTTTAACTAAGGGACCCAATACATCCCTGTATTTTTTTTTATATAATTATTATTATTTTTTTTTTTTTTTTTTTAATTTATTAAATAATAATTACACAGCGTATACATTTTCACATTTTTCGCCAAACTGCATAACAGTTTGTTGGCGAAATTAAACACTCAAAACACTTCCATATAATACTGTGCAAAAACTATATAACTAACTACATAACCTAGAAAAAAAAAAAAAAAATCTTAGCTTATATTTGCATGCATAGTTGGAGTTATATAAAAAAAAAAAAAAAAAAAAAAAGCAGGTGGGTACTTATTAAATTTGATACTAGGTGATAGTGGGTACATCTGTGGGTTATATCTATAATTATAAACGGTTTCGACTGTACATTACATTAAGGACTAAATGCTTTACTAATAGGATTACTTAGCAAAAACAACTTTACCTTATTTTTAAAACAACGTAAACTAGTGCAGCCTTCCTCCGAAGGGATATTGTTTAGGATTCTCGGTATCAGGTAGGCCAGAGTCCGCTTCCCATAATAATTATTTGCTCTCGGTTATTTAACTCTATATTTGTATGGTTTTTTTTAGTTTGTAATTTTTAAGAGTTTGTAATTTATTATATTTTAATTTGAAAAGATGACTTCCTGCCAAGTCCTGGCAATGATGGTCCTTACGAAAGCGCTGGTAGTTTAAAAAAGTGACATGTAAAAGAGCCCTTTGCGGCCTACTAACCTACTTGCAGAATAAACGTTTTGATTTTTTTTTTGAAAATGGATGTCCTAGGTCGGCGTGTTGTTATGTTACGAAATTATTCAAAAATTAAGGCCCTACTGAGTTTTTGACGAATTTCTTGCATTCATTTAATCTCGTGCTGTTTCATTAATTTATTTAATCTGATTATTACTAGAAAAGCTATATAGTCCTGAAATTCATGTGTAAGATATTTGAGGATTCCCTCTAATGACAAGTGTTTATCGAAACACGATTACTTGTAGTTCGCTCGATAGAAAAAAATCCAAAGTTGTCTCTAAAAAATAAAATAAATTCGTAGTACGATGTAAATACTGTCATGGTCATGACTTTTTGAATGGTAATAAAACAAGATGTTTTCTAGGGCGTAGTGTTGCTACATTTTAAAAGTGTGTATTTGGTTTAGTAATACGATGAAAATACCTAAATACACGCTTAGTTTAACCAACCTATCTTGAGCCATCGTGCTTCCCCCATCTCCGCGTGAGTGCCGCTTTAGTTATCCTTCGGCCATCGGACGGGGAACTCACGCTTACGCACGGCTTTGATTCTAGCTGCTCTCACGCACACTTACACGAGTGCATATAATACCTAAAATCGATTAGCGCCAAAAGTAATTTTGCTGTTTTCGTGTAATTTGAAGTAAGTAAGTAAATTAAATTGATCGGCTCTTAAGGTTTTTAATTTTGTTCGTAGTGAGCTACGTAAAATAGAAGCTTTCTGCTCAAGAAGAGTCCACCAATGCCATTCAATACTATTTTTAAAAAGACTGTATAAAATTAGTCTATTTATGGAAGTAAATAAAATATTAGGATAATCTTGATTGCATTCCTTAATTCGTGTTTGCTTAAAAAAACACAAATTAAGCTCGATAGATTTGAATGCAAAAGTGAGCTCTTAATTTGATTTTGAATCCAAAAAACGTTACTTTACCATTATTATGCCGCGTCGGACAGTCGTGCAATACCTGGAAAAGGGAACCGAGCCTGTCCGGCGCAGGAAATTTAACTTTGGACCGAAAATCGGGACATCTAGCAATGCCAGTTTTATCAGTTTTGCCAGTTTTTTGCGCGGCGCGCTGTGCCTACGCAGGCGGCATCGGGTTTGAATTTTTAATATAACCGGACCAAGTGAGTGTCGGAACCTTTATAAGTAGTGAGAGTTATAAACTTTCTGCCAACAAACTGCTATGCAGTTTGGCAGATGTATTTTAGCATAAGTATTTCTGTACTTCTTTTGTTTGTTTTTGTGTAAATAAATTAAAAAAAAAAAAAAAATCATATTAGAATAGTGGGACAGCATTGAAGATACAAAAAAAACACACACGTGCAGAGTTTAACAGGGGGATCTTGGGCTATGAGGTGCAAAAGCGGCTTGAATAAACCCAAATGCATCATACATGCATGCATGAGTCATTTTATTAATTTTTACCTTGTTGGTTTTGTTTATATACTCGGCTAAAAACTGATACACCCATAAACACTTTACTTCCAGTGGGGTGTTGTTCAGTATACATCCATAAAGTAGTAATTATTCATTAAGTTGAAGGAACTACCACGATGTCGCTGTTAAGTATACTATTATTGTGCATCATTGCGATTGCATCTGGTGAGTGTACTTCTGTTTTAGAACTACTGTATTTTATTCCTTGCTTCTACCTATGAAACTAGGTTCCGCCCGCGGCCTTTTACATTGCAGAATTCTTCATCTCGTGAGAATTCTGTTGTATTATGTTATATTCGTCCTTTTCCCTTATTTTAATGACAAAGATAACCTATATACACAATTAATAATTGTGTTCAGTATTGTTGTGTCAGTCAGTCAGGTCTTTTCTTGTTTAAATTCTTCTGTCCGGAGGGAATTTTGCATAATTCCATATTTATTTCTTGATCATAAAAAATCATAAATCATAAATCATTTATTAATTGTCAAGACTGTGTACACAAGCTCACAACATTACAGAATTAGAGTTCCAACAGTTTATCCATTTCGGACGTACAATAAAATTTTAACTTAACAATAGCCTAAATTTAATCATCTGAACTAAAATATTCATTCAAATTATAAAAACACGTATTAGCTAGCCATTTTCTAAGTTTCCTCTTAAACTGGGCACCTTCAAGTGACTTAATACATTCAGGTAAATGATTAAGTAATTCAATTCCAGCAACATAGGTACTCTTTTTACATCATAAAGGGTTTTACGCAAAATTTTAGTTTTCTCGGTCCAAATGTTTGAGCAGGACCTCTTTTTTACCATCCAAATTATCAAGTGAGATGTCGTTAAGTACAATATTATATTACAATGGAACTAATAACCAACAATTCGTAAACATATTTAGTCATAGCACAATCACTATAATAATAATGTGTTACGTTGTAGCTTTGACCAAGGATAATGCCTATGCCACATTGCGTTAATTTAATTTAATAAACCGTCTGTAGCTAGTACTATGAGAGGTGTCTGTACCACTAATTTAGTATGACATTTAAACTTCTGCTTAACATTGGAACTTACCAGAGATGACGCTATTATATTACTTTAAGCATAGGTTTATACATGGTTAACATGATCAAGCGCCATGTTGCGGATTTTATTGGAACTAATTTTTGGGTCTGAAGTTGAAATCGCTTGCCCTATGGACACTGATTTTGATTACGGTGAATAAAAGTAGATACCTATGTCAGAATAACGAGTTGCCAATCCACATTGTTCAGACCATAATGTAATGTTCACACAAATTAAAACAGTAGCGCCCTCTTGACAATGATCATATATTTCTGGTCAGGCTTTACAATTACAGAATGAATGGTACATATAGAGCTTTCTTTTTTATTATGAGAGGGAGGAAAACGAGCAAGCGGGTCATTCGATGGAAAATGATCACCACCGCCCATAAATATACCTGTTGCCGGCCTTTAAAAAAGGAGAGGGAATAGGGGAGGGGGAGGGGGAGAGTTATTGGGCCCCCAGCGCTCTCACTGGCCGTACGAAACGCAGCAGGAGTGCTGCTGCTTCACGCCGGTGTTCTGTGAGAGGGTGGTACTGCCCCGGACGAGCCGGCCCATTCGTGATGCAGCGGCTAGCTACAACATGGCTCTACCACTACAAAACACTCTAGAGTGAAACTACCTACAGCAGCATTGGCAGTCTTCTTGATACAATCGTTCTTGCTTTGACTAATAGAAATATATTTTCAGGTATTGCCAGACACGTAAATACAACTGACAATGGATCTGACATCCTCCCAGACGGCTACGTAGCAGGTACATTTTGTGAACTATTGCAAATTTAGTAGATAGTCGCTTAAACACTAAAATCGGGTAACAGGTCATTTTGGTACAAATGACAGAATGCATAAAATGCATTGTTAGCCTAGGATCCGCTTAAACAACGACCTTCACCGAGCTGGTTAATGGATGAAAAGTATTTTATATGAAATTAGATATGTTGATAAATATATTGCAAGTGGGTTGATTAAAAGATTTCACTCCAGTAATTTTTTTTTACAGTTCAACGTTTCGGTTAATAGACAAATGCAATACCTACCAATCAAAAGTATGAAGCCTTACTAAAGTATGAAACGTTAGGTTGACTATTTTTTGCGGTCATAGCTTTTGACCAGAACGGAACGGAACTTTTGAACTTTAACAGGTAAAAACAGGTAAATCGATATTTGCACTGGTCTGTTTAGTCAACCTAACGTTTGCATATTCTATAGGCTTTATACTTTTAATTGGTACGTCATTTGTCTATTAACCGAAATATTATTAATATTCTGAACTGAAATGTTTTAATTAACCCACTTGGAATATATTTATCAACATATTTAATTTCATATAAAATACATTTCATCCATTAAACAGCTCGGTGAAGGTCGTTGTATAAGCGGATCCTAGGATATGTCAAAAAGTACAAAATGTTGGTGTCACCAGATCTTTTTGTATGAATATTTTAGGGGCAGAATATGCTTTGGCCAACATGTTATTTTAGTCAAAATGTTTCCAAAGCAGCATTCACTATGTTCTTGATGTCCTTGTGTCAAGAAGTTTAACAAGGACAGGATACTTCTGGGCCAAAATGCACAAAATGTTAGGTGCTCATTGACATTAATATACTTTTTGACTTTTTATAATAATTTATTCATTTACTCAGAAAAATACGTTCGTTTTGTTATTAAAAAGCATACAAATAACTTATCATCTATTGTTAGTAAAATTGTACAATTTGACAAAGGGATGTTCAAACCCACTGTGTTTTTTTGGGATCTTAACCATTTATCTTTTGTTCGTTTTTTCTGTCATACAATAGGCTACTAGGTATTTCTGGCATCTAATTCTTTTGTCTTTTCTTTATTATAACTTTTTGACCGTTGTACATTTTGATAATGAGACATTTTGAACCACTGTATATTTAGACATTCGTACCAAAATGATCTGTTACCTAAAATCGCCGGCCGTCAAGGATTTGCGTAGCCTAATGTACGAAAGGCCTAATGGTTAGTTTCTTTATTCATTCGCAGGCGGAGCGCCGGCCACCGTTGGCATGTTTCCTTGGATAGCTCGCCTCAGCATCAGGGATCGCACAAAGCGTAAAACGTACATGTGCGCTGGTTCCCTCATCAGTAACCGCCACATACTTTCTGCCGCCCATTGTTTTGAGCACGGAATAAAGTATTACTCTGAGTAAGTTTAAATATGTAGATACCTAGGTAATTGTGTTTCAAACTGTCCACTCTTAAGTTGCTATTGTATTTGAGTGTTGTTAATAACGTCGACTGTTGGTCCTCCTTCAAACAGTTGTCACCGTGATCGTCATAATCATCGTCATGGGTCTGAAGCTATTGAATAGAAGTGAATTCCGTCAAAGTATTTATACAAGTGAAAAACTTAAAGGATATAGGTATTTCATGTAGTAGTGTACAGAACTGATAAGTAGCTTAAGTTATTTTTCTAATCTGGTACGTTAATTTATGATACGAACACATTACTACTAAATATTTACAGGTCCTTTACTTATGATTTCAGCTTCATTATTCCATATTTTTACTGAAAAAAACTTCAAAGAAATACAAAAAATTGTTTTATACCTAAATATTACATGAAAACTTCCGATTATTAATAATATTTTTTTGTTATAGCATCGAAATCTACCTCGGCGAATATAACTTGAAGAGTTTCCCAAAGGATTGCGCTGGCGGCAGATGCACAATGAATGAACTGGTGTACCCTGACAAACTCTATTCGCATCCTGCTTTTGACGGCACTACCTTAGTTAATGACATAGCACTACTAAGGCTTCAGAAACGTGCCCCACTCTCTGGTAATTAGATCGTTGATTTGTGGGATCTAATCCAATAACTATTATAGTATAAATCTTCCCAGGTGAATTTTTCGCTTCGAGCCCTTATCTTTAAAACAAACGGTATCGTCATAGTATTAAGGTTCAAATTTAATGTAATGGCTCGAAGCGAAAAATTCACCTCGGAAGATTTATACTATAGCTCACCCAAAACTTGTCACGGCCTGAATTTTATTATTGCTAAAATTACCTCGACGTTGCGACCACATTGCAGGTCACAAGTAGACTAAAGCGTAAGAAGTATGTCTAGCAGTGAACTTCCTATGGCTGAAATGATTAAAAATGGTGGTGTGTCAAAAACTGAATTGAATTAAGGGAGAGTAAGCTATATTGAACCGGCGCTTCATTTGGACCACTTCCGTATTTCAACCAAATTACACTGGCAACAAAAAATGAAGCGATGACAGCGCCACAAACAGTCCGCCATCTTGCATCATCGCTTTATTTTTTGTTGCCAATGTTAATAACCTCCTGATTAAGAAACCTTAGAGACTGGTTCGGGATGAGTACCAGATCCCTCTTTCGGGCGGCAGTCTCTAAAGTAAAGATAGCTCTAATGATCGCCGACCTCCGGTAGGAGAGGGCACTAAAAGAAGAAGAAGAAGTGTAAATAAATAGTGTAATTTGGTAGAAATACGGAAGTGGTCCAATTTAAGCGCCGGTTCAATATAGGTTACTCTCCCCTGAGATTTTTTTTTTACTGACATAGTGTATTAATTAATTATATTGTTACATATATTATGGTTATACTTTGTTTACGTTTCTACTCTTCTCTTTTTAGCTACAATCCAGCCAATTCCTCTGCCGCCTTTCGACCTGGACACCCCTGTGAATGATGGAGCATATGTGTACATAGCAGGATGGGGAAATACCGAAAAAGGTTCCACATCAAATGTTCTGATGTCCACTCATGTTAGCTTAATAGCTAAAAGTAAATGTCTTGCTATGACCTCCCGCGTGCCAACAGGGCATTTCTGTGCTGGTGACTCTAATGGCAGGGACACATGCCCTGGTGATTCCGGTGGACCCGTGGTCATGCATTACAAGGAGAAGTACTATATCTCAGGCATAGTTAGTTACGGGCCTGACGTCAAATGCGGATCGTCCCCAGCAGGATTATACACCAATGTTTATAAGTATATGAAATGGATAAAAATACACATGATGACAACTAAGGCTTAAAGGTAGCCCAGATGATGGCGGAGCGAGCTAGCTAGCACCATCTACTTTGTAATTAGTTAGAGAAACCGCTATAAAGATTCTTTCCTTAAATCATTTTCTTTACGGGAATTTACTATAACTATCGTCACTCCTATGACGGAGAGCCATTTTGAAAATGAATATTTTGAATAAAGCATTGACTGAGAATCATTGTCTTGTTATTTTCCTCTACCACCTTTGTGATTTAATGACAAAAAGTTAACTGTGTATAATACATATGCATGTGTGCGTGCATGCGTGTGTGGCTTCAATTTAAGAACTTGAAAGGTACACGGAAAGAACAATGATCTAGTCGCCTTTTTGAAAAATTAGATTTTGATCTCAAAATGTTGAGCTCGCAAAGTACTATAACTTACCATTGGATAAAATATGGGTATCTGAAAATCTAATATATAAAAATCTCGTGTACGGTGTTTGTTATCGAACTCTTCCGAAAGGACTTGACCGATTTTTATGAAAAATTTTTTTCCGTATTCGGTAGGTCTGAGAATAGGTCGTAGACCCTATCCTTCGCAGACGGAGTCGCGGGCAACAAAGTCAAAGTCAAAGTCAAAATTCTTTATTCAATTTAGGCATCAAATTGATGCTCCTATGAACGTCGAAAAATCTACCACCGGTTCGGAAAAAACCCTGTTGAGAAGAAACCGGCAAGAAACTCAACAAGGTATATTTTTTTCAATCAGATCTACATTGTTATTAAATGACATACATCTAAAGTATTTAATACAATTAAATTTTTTAACACAGTAGATACGCTATTTGAGACTAGGGATCGCCAATGCGGATCGGAATTATTTCCAAACATCCCTGTCCATGATATAGTCATTAATTTTATAGTACGCCTTAGATATTAATGTCTTCTTCACAATGGATTTGAACAGCTAGTAATATATTTATTATTCACTTTTAAAGAAATGGTTACCATATGAATTGTTTGTGATGAGATGAGTGATGACTAACTTTGAAATCGTTGTAACTCAAAAAGTTCCTTAGATGACTATACTTACAGTAAATTCATTCCGTGTAATTTCATTTATGAATCTCGATGAATCTACCCCCGGTTCAGAAAAAACTACATACCTTGTTGAGTTTCTTGCCGGATTCTTCTCAACAGGGTTTTCCGAACCGGTGGTAGATTCTTCGACGTTCATAGAAGCATCAATTGATGACTAAATTGAGAAGTAATCTAATTAATTTTAATGACCTTATAAGCTACTTTAATTAATTTATTTCGTTGTTTCCTTGTTCTATTACCTTAAATACTGCGCAAGAGTGTGAGCATGCTTCACTATTAGTAGACCGTAATTTGGAGTCACTTGAAATAAACAACTTTATATTATTTAGTTACTGCTGTAATTTTAACAATGGTTTTCTGTTATAGAAGTTTCATCTTGTTCTTCACGATTGCAATCGAACTTTCATCCGGTAAGTTTTCTTCGGTTTTGTTGGGGTTCCGTAAAAGTTTGCACACTTCAAAGTCAAAGTACCTTTAATCAATTTCGTCAATAACAAGCACTTACGATGAATACCGAAGTATCTACTAACAGCTCTGGAAAGCCCTGCAGGTAAGAAAAAACTCAAAGTTATTTAATTATGTACGTACATCTATACTCTTTAAATAAAATATTTGTTCATAATAAAATATTTGGCAGGCAGAGGCATTTGGCAACTCTGACAAATGCCTCGCTTTTGTCAGAGTTATTTATATACATCGTAATAAACAAAACTTGTCTCTTCTACGGAAATTAAAAATCCAAATCAGCAAACTTATGATTTACTAGCCTTCCGTCCGCAGCTTCGCCCGCGATAAATTAATTTTCCCGTAGGAAAAGGTATTTTCCCGCGGTAAAAAGTAACCTATGTTACTCAGTGATAATGCAGCTTTCTAACGGCAAAAGAATTTTTGAAATAGGTCCAGCAGTTTTTAAGTTTATTCGTTACATACAAAAATACATACAAATATTAGTGTAGATTTAAATGGGTTGTCAGTTGGGCAGGCGTCCCACAAGCTGATGTAGATTTGAGTAATAAATATTGAAAGAAAGAAAGAAAAACATTTATTTATAACAACCATAATACGTGCACAGGCTAAAAGTAAAATTACAAACATAGACATAGATAGGCAATAAAATTGGTTATTTAGACCCTTAACTTTTGCCTTGTCCACAGAAGAGACGCGATCAAAAAATGTGTATAACCCATCAGTACTTGCGCGACCGGGTTTTGCTCGGGCAAAAACTTGAAAACACGATTTACCAAAAATAAGAGATAGATGGATTGTTAAGGCCCTTCTGAGTTTTGACGCATTTATTGCATTCATTTAATCTCGTGCTGTATCATTACTAGCAAAGCTATGGAAATTCATGTGTAATCTTACTTGTTATTTGAGGATTCACTCTAATGACGAGTGTTTATCGAAACACGATTACTTGTAGTTCGCTCGATAGAAAAAATCGATAAAATAAATTCGTAGTACGATGTAAAGTAAATACCTACTGTCATGGTCATGACTTTTTGAATGTTAATAAAACAAGATGTTTTCTAGGGCGTATTGTTGCTACATTTTTAAAAAGTGTAATACCAAGGATGATTGGCTGCGGTTTTTGTGTTCGATTATTAAATCTAGATGGCGCTGAAATATAGCCAGAGGCTTTGAAGGCAAAACGATAAGACTACAGATATTTCATAATGTATTATTATGCAATATTTTTGAAAAATAATACATTTGTAGTAATATGAAACATCTGTAGTCTTAATGTTTTGCCTTCAAAGCCTCTGGCTATATTTCAGCGCCATCTAGATTTAATAATCGAACTACAAAAACCGCGGCCGATCCGTACTATGGCGACTGCCAATCCAGTCTATATCATCCTTGGTAATACGATGAAAATACCTAAATACACGCGCAGTCTAACCAACCTATCTTGAGCGATCGGGTTTCCCTATGTCCGCGTGAGTGCTGATTTAGTTCTCGTTCGACCATTCATAGTTGAAATCGTTAGAATTTATTTATTACATAGTTAGACATTCAATGTAAAATAAAACAATAAGCAGAAATAATGCTAAATATTACAAACTAAATTAAAAACTAAACTAGATCTAAAAAAGGCCCCTGCGGCATTGTGCCGAATATGCTGGCAGCATTTCCTCGTTGAATCGCTAGGCTAATTCTTTGAGCGAGGTAGCTGCCAGCTCTTCGGTCACCGGTAGCATCTATAAGCCTCTTTGAAATCTCTTTGAAGAGGCTTATTGCTCCTGGGCCCCACGGACCAAGGGTCTCGACACCGAAAGGGATGAAATTATATTCGGCGCCGAGACCGCCTCTGCTGCGGCTGCTGCCCTTGTGGAGGTCCGGTGGATATGCGAAGGGGCTAGTGTGTCTACACAGGTTGCATCCCACATCAGAACCCTTCCCATACAATCGTTAGAATAGTTTCCAAGAAAAGTAAACATAAAATCGAAAACGAGAACTGGACTATGCAAATTGATACTCTATTGTTTATTAAATATGATCGATTCCTAGAGAGATCAACTCTAATTATAAAAAGCTTTTTACGTTTATTATCTATCGTTACACAAATTCTTTAAGTAAGGGCTTTTTATTATTGTATCTTTTTTGTTTTTTTTCTGCTCTAAATCTCCTAAAAAGGTGTTGTCCCGTTTAGTCGTTGTTGTTATATTTGAGACGTGCTATCTTGGTGGTTCAACCTATTCACTGAATATTTAAGCGACTAAAATGTAGAATGTAATAAATAATATTATGTAATGTCAATGTCTCATTTTATTCTAATTTACTTAAATTGATGTTTTTGACATACCTTTTTTATTTATTTTTTTAAATTTTAATTATTATTAAATTGGCATTGTATATTATTATTATTGTAATTTATTGTAATATAATTTAATTTAATCTAATTGAATGTAACTTAATTAATAATTTCAATTATTGTAACTGTAATTGTAACTTGTCATACATAATGGGATCATTGCCTAAATAAATAAGCGACAAAAAATGGCCACGTTAATCATAAATAGCTATTTTGTTTGCTTCCAGTCACCTGTAAACATATCAGAAGAACATCGCAACAATCGTCTGACATCCTTCCAGATGGATACATAGGAGGTAAGAGTGGTTCGTCCTTTAGCTCGGGCTCGTACCTTTGAGTTTTTTCGAATTTAAGTGCGAAATTACATTCGAAATTTACCACGACCTTTATGAACGAAAACATCGTGACAACCGGGTGGCCTAGTGGTTAGAGAAGCTACGAATGTTTGTGCTCGAGTCTTGGGTATTTAATATGTATTTAAGTATGTATTTATCTATCTATCTATCTATCTACAGCCATTGTCCGTCCACTGCTGGACGTAGGCCTCCCTCACATTGCGCCAAAATTCGCGATCCTGGGCTTCCCTCATCCACCCACTGCCAGCTGTCCTCCTAAGGTCTACTTCGAGCTCTAGAAGATGTTCAGGAAGCCTAAGGGTGCGTCCATTATACGTAGCCAGGTTCAATCGATGATGGTAGCCGCTGATCGTCTCCCGGGGATTCTTCGCACCCCCCACTCCACCATTTCCAAGGCCGCTACCATAACCAGGAATGGCGGAGCTACCGGGAACTGGGGGCCGTATTTTATTGGCGCTATCCATATTTAGGGTATTTGCCCATAATCACCACGCTGGGCAGGCGTGTTGGTGATCGCAGTAAGAGTAGTGGGAGAGCGCTGCTGCCCGATATCTCCCACCGGACATTAGAAGGGAATACAAGGGCTGGTTGGGATATGGTTTCCGTGAGAAGGATTTATGGAATCTTGGTAGGAATTGAAGGTATAGAATACAGCTAACTCGGAAGGAACAGGGAGAGTTAGCGGTAGCTCGGGAAGCCGGGGTCGCGTACCCGTGTGTCCTGATCTCGATTTCCGGAAAGGCAACCGAGAAGAACATCCCTGACATTAGAACATCCCTGACTTGACATATTTATCTATATGAAAATGAAAATGAAAAAAAAATGAAAAATGTAAATGTTTATTTCGTTATAAAATCGTTTAGCAAAAAATCAGGGTTCTCCTAGTAGGTATTGGACATACCTGTGACAGGAGGTCCCGCTCCTCCATAACTATTACATATGTTGTTTATAGCAAAACAAAGTTATTTTAATTTTACACAAAATATCTTAAAGAAAATAAAAGAATAAAAATAAAAATTTAATAGTAGACAAAAAAATAAAAAGTAGAAAAATAACAATTTTTTTTTGTTAATGCGCTCTTGGCACATAGATATCAAAATCAAAGACAAAGAAGAAAGCATGTGTGTGTGTGTGTGTGTGTGTGTGTGTGTGTATGTGTGTGTGTGTGAGTGTTTTACGCGCTCGCTGTAATTATAACTATGTTTATCCGTTGTCTACTTTGGGACTAGGTCAATTAGTGTCAATCGACCCATGATATTTGTTTATCTAAGAAATTCAATGGTGTGTGTGAAGTTCCCATTTCACACTGGGCCCGTGTGGAAACTTCGACCCATGCCCTCTCGTTCTAAGAGGAGGCCATGCCGTGCAGTGGGACATATATAGACTAAAACGATGATGATGATTCTACACTAGCCTTTTTCAGGCAGAAATCTTTCAAAAAAGGTTACGGTAACATTTAAGTAGTACAACATTCGCCGGGATTCTAATCTCCTTACAGGTGGGGCGCCGGTCACAGTGGGTCAGTTTCCTTGGATGGTTCGCCTCGATATCACCATACTTGGAAGTACGTACCTCTGCGCTGGCTCCCTCATCAGTGACCGCCACGTTCTCTCCGCTGCTCATTGCTTCCGAGGAGTCAAGCGCTTTTCTGAGTAAGTCAATCGTCATGGCTCATCAACGTTGCCATATTTTTTAGAGGTCGAAAGTACCCGCCTTCATCAGCGCCATCATCATCATCATCATTTCAGCTGAAAGACGAATCCAATTAGGTAGGTTCAACTTCGAGGAAGAGGTCGATTGACGAATTCGACTCGGCTGGCCAGCGTTCGGAAAGCTCCGCAATATCTTGCCATCCAATACACCGCAGTGCTCAAGTCAAAAGTCTTTAACCAGTGTGTGTAACCAGTGATAATTTATGGCACTGAGACGTGGCTGCTAACGATGGGCCTCATAAGGAAGCTCAAAGTCACTCAAAGGGTAATAGAGAGGGCTATGCTCGGAGTTTCTCTGCGGGATCGCATTAGAAATGATGTAATGTAATTCTCGAAAACGCCTCACGTCACTTCTTGGTACCCTACGCAGTCTCCGCCGCCTATCAACACTTAAGACTCCGTGTAGGGCCAGATATAGGGAACGGCCCCGGCGTCTTTACAACAGAGGTTTAAAAAAAAACAAATTTCCGTCAGCAAGATGGCGACAGCGGCGTTAAGCAACAGTAGGTACTCCTGCTGTGTTTCGTACGGTCAGTGAGAGCGCCGGGGGCCCAATACCTCTTCCCTCCCTCTCCCTTATTCCCTCTCCTTTTTAAAGGCCGGCAACAGATCAGTGACTCTCTTTGAGTTGTTGATATTTATGGGCGGTGGTGATCGTTTTCCATCAGATGACCCGCTTGCTCGTTTGCCTCCCTCCCATAATAAAAAATAAAAAATAAACTGGCCAAGTCCGAGTCGGACTCGCGCTCGAAAGGTTCCGTACCACTATCTATAAAAACGGCAAAAAATCACGTTTGTTGTATGGGAGCCCCCTTAAATATTTGTTACATTTTTTTAATTATTTATTTTTAAAGTGAATATTATAATTCAATATTATGTGAATATTTCAAGCGTCTACCTGTAGCCGTTACCAATATCGAGCAAAACGAGAAAAAAAAAAAATCACGTTTGTTGTATGGGAGCCCCTTAAATATTTATTTTATTCTGTTTTTTAGTATTTTTTGTTATAGCGGCAACCGAAATACATCATCTGTTTTATTTCAACCGTCTAGCTATCACGGTTCATGGAATACAGCCTGGTGACAGATGGACAGACGGACAGACGGACGGACGGACGGAAGTCTCAGTAATTGGCTATGTGCGGTACAGAAAACGATCGCAGCGCACAGCGTGGCAAAAATTGGAAGTAAATTCGGAACCGTCGTGCAAGTAGCCAATAGGGTCCCGTTTTTACCCCTTGGATACCGTATTAAACCCTAAAAATGAAATGAAAGGGGGTCGTCATACAAGAAACGCGTTTTTCCAGCGTTTTTAACTTGATCTTTGTCGAACTGAAACTGTTTTTTACTGATCTATTTTTAAAACATTGAATGGTGATACGGAACCCTTCATGTACGAGTTCGACTCGCACTTGATCGGGTTTTCTCAACCAGTCTGACTCTTTGCGAGTCACTGCTGTTTCCAACTTTTGTTTCTGTTACAGTGTTGAAGTCTACCTGGGAGAATATAATTCGGACACTTTCCCGAGGGATTGCGTGAAAGGCAGTTGTACGGAGAACATTATGTTACACCCCGACAAAATCTACGGGAATAATTGGAACAACATAACTATGGCCAACGATATAGCTGTACTTAGACTAGAAGAACGAATTCAATTCTCAAGTAAGCTAATATAAAGAAAGAAAGAAAAAAGAATTTATTGTCACAAAAAAAAAATTAAACAAATTTAATCCTACATAATTACCAAAATATTGCACATAAAACACAGTCGTAGAAGTTTGTGACAATAGGTGTCAGCGTCAGCATAAGCTGACCCTATCCCTATATATTATTAATGATTGTAGAAGTAATCCATAATTCCATCCATACTCCATACTAATATTATAAATATGAAAGTGTTTGTTTGTTTGTCCCTTCTTCACGTCGAAACTGAGCTACGGATTGCCGTGATTTTTTGTATGGACATAGTTGAAGGGCTGGAGAGTGACATAGGCTACTTTTTACCACGGGAAAATATCTTATTCCCACGGGAAAACACGTTTTAATCTACTTCAGTGGGGGCGAACACGCGGGCATCAGCTAGTAAAGAATTGAAGAAAAAAGCCAAGGTAGCAATGGATTGACATATGGCCTCTCAAGCAGAGGGTCGTGCTCGTGCGTTCGAGCCCGAGCACGCGACTCTGATTTTTCTGAATTTACGTGCGAAATTAATACATTGAAATTTACCACCAGCTTTACGGCAAAGGAAAACCTCGTAAGAAAGAAAGAAAGAAAAACATGTATTTATAACAACTGAAAAGGCTGAAAGTACTTACAAAGACATAGACACAAACATAGACATAGGTACAGTCAAGTTTAAAAATATGGGTGCACACAACTTGCTCATAAATATGTCCCATAGCTATTATGTCGTCGAATTAAGGTATAGGTGTGTAACGATGGGAGGATTAAATCGATACTTATTTTTGCACTTGACTGTACATATTGATGCTGTTACAAAATGGTCGCGGCACAGCGTGTCGCTGGTAAGCACACACCTGAGATGAAATTCAATGGTGTGTCGAAGTTGCCAATCTGCACAAGCCCTCTCATTCTGAGAGGTCTGTGTTCTGCAGTGGTGCGTTTATAAGCTGGGATGGTGACGAATTCTTTTTTCTTTCAGATACCATTCAACCTATCGCTTTGCCTTCTTTCGACCCTGAGGAAACTTACGTTGGCTTGCTTGGACCATCCGTGGCCATCGCAGGATGGGGAAGGGACAATCATGGGAATATTTCTAACGTTTTACTATCTACTGAAGTCGATCTTTTAAATAGAACTCTATGTTTGTTAGTAGACAGGAAAATGCCGGAAGGACATTTCTGTGCTGGTAACTTTACTGGCAGTAGCATGTGTCCTGGTGATTCCGGTGGCCCCCTGATGATGTTTTACAACAACAAGTACTATTTGGCAGGCATAATAAGTTACATGAATAATAAGACCTGTCCAGTAGATTATGGATTCTATACTAACGTTTACAAATACAAAGAGTTTATTGGTATGGCTCTTAATAACAGCAATGAATAAAACGTTGTCTGTCACAATTTTTTTAAGGTGATTTTAACCAAATTATACTTTAGGAAGATTAATGAATACATCCCTGTATTGTTTTTTTATATAATTATTTTTTTTATTTACTTAATTCTATATTTGTATGATTTTTTTAATTTGTAATTTATTATATTTTAATTTGAAAAGATGACTTTCTGCCAAGTTTCTTGCGGAGCAAGTTGCGTTGCGGTCCTTACGAAAGCGCTGGTAGTTTAAAAAAAATGTCATGTAAAAGAGCCCTTTGCGGCCTACTTACAGAATAAACGTTTTGATTTTGATTTTTTTTTTGATTTTGAATCACGCGTGTGCCAGTAATTAACGCATTACAAAGTAAAATGACTGTAAAAAATTAAATAAATATTAAAAACCTCCAACGCAATTAAGTCACACATAAAACTGTTTGAAAATAAAGATTTGCCCATTATGCGCTTAAAATCCTATCCGCTGTTAAGAAAAGAGCTGATAACCTTGAAACGGCTGAACCAATTTTGATGAAACATATTATCTAAAAACCATCTACAAGAAACTTGCTTTCAAATAAAAAAACCGCATCCAAATCGGTTCGGTAAGAGCTATGATGCCACAGACAGACGCACACACACACACACACACACACACACACACACACACACACACACACACACACACACACACACACATAGCGGTCAAACTTAAACTTGCACCTCTCTTTTTGCGTCGAGGGTTAAAAATAGAATAAGTAAATTAAGAAGTGAAATAGTTTATAGTGTAAAGTTCTGCGAAAATTATTACTTACATAAGGGAAATTAGTTTTTTGGTAATTATATATAAACTGAATATTATGTAAATAAATAAATGTATAATAAATATTTGAGTTTTTTTGAGACAATCCGACACAGATCTATGGTTATTGTCATAACTTAGAGAATTAGCAAGGTGAAGTGGCAGTGGGCTGACCATATCTGGCGACTTGAGTAGAGACCGCGTCTTGGCAAGCGTAGTGTGGGTGTGGGACGCCCTCCGGCCACGTGTTTTTTTTAAAGGGAGCAAACGAGCATGCAAGTCAGGTCAGGATAAATTTAGGTGAGTGTACGCAGGAATTACCTACATAATTTAATTCCTCCATCTCCATTTTACCAACGGACATCCAGGCTTCGCGTCATCTATCCTAATGCTAACTGCTAAGGAATAATATAAGATATATTTATTTTCTCCACCACCAAGATACAAAGTAAAAGTAAAAATCAGACAAATACAACGTAGTATACAAATTAACTGAACTTGAGTGGGGGAGGCTGGTGCCTGAACTAGGTAGAACCTGTGTTTCAGGTCACCAGGTCTCCAACCCTCTGTCATCCGCAACAACTTAAATACAATAATAACAATTAAGAAGAATAAACAAAACTTATAGTGCGTATGAGAGTATGAGCGCATGCGTACGCATGAGAGTATGTGAGTGAGTGTGTGTGTGTGTGTGTGTGTGTGTGTTTGTGTGTTTGTGTAAGTGAGTAAGAGTGTGAGTCTGTGTAAGTGAGTAAGCGCGTCAGTGAGCGCGTGTGAATGAGTAAGAGTGTTAGACCTAAAATTCATGTAAAAACTTCAAAATAAATTTACGAGACTGGGCGAAGTAAAACTTCAGTAGCATCATAGTCAAGACCCTGTAGCCATTTAGATACAGTCAATTTGCACCGAGACAAAGTAAGGGGATAAATGGTTACTTCCTTGCTGATTTTATTATAGAGGAAACCTCCTAAGTAACAGAAAAATCTGTGAGTGAAACAAGTGTTAAACTTCGATAGTAGACATACCTTATCCTTCCTACGTTTAAATGATAAAATATTCGGATCATAATGAGTAAGTGAGTGTTGCTTTAAAACTATGTGAAGGATGAAGAGTTGACGTACGGAAAGGACTTCAGATTTTTTATAAAGACTAGCTGTAGGGTAAAGGTAAGGTAAAAAATGGATCACTTTCAGAATAGCCCTTTGGGCTCGCTCAAGCTTAAGGATGTGGGTTTTATAAGCACCACCCCACGACGAAATACAGTAAGTGAGTAGCGACTGACACAGTGCAAAGTACAATTGGAATTCGCTCCCGTTGTTTGTATTTCCTGATAAATAAAACCTAGTTATTTTCAAGGCTAGAGTGAGTGAGTTACTTAACCAGTGAGATACACCCTTAGCCTCATCTGCACTTTTCATCAAGTGAGATAGTGGTCAATCATGGGCCAGATTATGTAAAAAAACCTGATAGGAAGCAATCACCGCTGCCCACCTGCAATACTAAACTAATTTTTATTTCCACAAAATATACAAATTTACAGAGACATATTAAAAGATAATTATTTAAAGATGATTATTTTGTTTTTAAAAGATAAAAAAAAAACTTAATCTAATCCTAAAAACCTGTATTTACAAATGTCTCCCAGATCGTTGCTAATGGGCAGGGTGCCCATAATGCTGGCTGCGTTTCCTCGTTGTATGGCAACGCCAATATGTTGACCGAGGAAAGAGCCAGCCTTATGGTCACCTGTGGATCGAACAAGTTTACTTTTTGTGCTTTGGATCCCCACGGCCCCAGAGTCTCAACAGCAAAAGCCGCAAATATGTAGCTGTCTGCTAAATTTGCGTATTTGCGGCGTTTTGCTGTTTCGGCCGTTGCTGCAGCCGCCGCGCCCGCCCTCAATGACGTAGTAGCTAGGTGGGACGGTGCCAAAGTGTCCACACAAGTGGCGTCCCAAATAAGCGGCCGTCCCATTTGCCAAGGTACTAACGTCATTCCGTCAGGTCTCTTGCCGTCATCACGTGCTAGCCCAACCGGTTCCAATGTATTTAGACGGTACGGTGATGCTGGCAAGAGCCCCACGGATTATGTTATTGGGTGTCACAGGTGCATTGCCGGCCCTTGAGAGATATTATAGGCTCGTTTTTTAAAGATCTCCAAGCTGCATCGCTCCGGGAATGCTGTCCTAGGAAGCAGGTTCCATAATTTCGTCGTGCGTGGGATAAAGTTCCGCTTATAGCGCTGCGGACGGTGCTAGACTGCCAACCATCAAGATGGTGAGGATGAAAATAATTGACGGTTACGCGAAGTGTGGAGTGTTGATCTGCGAACTCAAAGTCTGCGAAAAGCAAAGTAGAGCCGAGGTCAGGGCGCAATGGCGCTCAGCAGACGCGACGTGGACTGATTAGGTTAGTATTACTTATTTTTTTTTCACGACCTGGAAAAACTTGCTTTTTATAAATAATTATTAGATCTGATTAGATCTATGACATTATTAGGCCAAACAAGATTAAGCGATATAGGTTTAGTGTTTCATCGATATTATAATTATGCCAAACGATCCCTACGTGATACGAGATTATGCAAGATGCCAATGCCTGAAGAGTTATTATAATATTGTTACACTTATATACTCGTTCAATGCTGGCAGATAACAAAAACCTTCAGGAAGGCGGTAAGCTATCTATTTTGCATATTCTTTCTAATGAAAGGACAATATTGACCTATATTTTTACTTTGTTTCATATGAAAAATAAGAAACATTATTTTTTATGGTAAAAACCATAAGAAACAGCAACACGTCAAAAAGTATGAGTATAAACACTAGTTTAGGCATTTTACCTTTTTTCTGAAGCAGAAATAAACGAAGCATATATTCTGCCTCAGAAATAAAACGCCAGATAAAAGTACCATATACAAATTCAAGACACGTTTTTGCAATGTTTGTTTATATTTATTCTAATATTATGAAAAACTCGTGTCACGGTGTTTATTATCTAACTCCTCCGAAACGGCTTGACCGCTTTGTATGAAATTTTTACTCTATATTTGTTAGGTCTGATAATTTATATGGCAAAACAACGTTTGCCAGGTCAGCTAGTTTATTTATAATATCATTAGTACCATTTCATTCGATAACTCATTGCTATAGTTGACATGACCCCAAACACTTCCATAGCAATATAATATAGCATTATTTCTGATGGAAAGGGACGTTTACACTTTCCAAAGAATTTATTTAGAAATTCACCTTGACGATACCTAGGTGAAAAATTTGTTTGATTAATTCATTTGGTACTTTACGTTTTATTACAATCTTCAGTGGATAAATTAGCGGATTAAATAGTTAGTACCTGGGCGACCGAGCTCTGCTCGGGCTGAAACTCGGTACCAAGCGTTTTCCGGTTTCCCAGAGATAAGACCAAGCTAGATCAATTTTTCATCCCCGAAAACCCCCACATACGAAATTTCATCGAAATCGTTGGAACCGTTTCCGAGATCCTGATTATATATGTGCGAAGGAGGGGGGGCAGGGGAGGGGATTCGGGGGTTCCAAAGGGGAGATGGAAATTTCATTGATTTTGCCGTAGGATGCACCGTTTTCTAGATATTTGACAAAAACACCGGTTGGGTGGGGGGGAGAGGGGGAGGAGGTGCGGGGGGGATGCGGGGGAGGGAGTGCGTGGAAATCAAAGGGGGGATGAAAATTTCATTGATTTTGCCGTAGGATGCACCGTTTTCAAGATATTTGACAAAAATACCGGACGGGGTGGAGGGGTGAGTCACGTTAAACTATCATCCGTAAACCGACTTTACAGACAACCGGTTTTTCCTGTTCTTTGCTCCCAATAGGGAACGTGCACATAGACTGTGCTGCCAACTGGTACCATAAGGGTGCCATCAATTTGAATGTTTTACCTTGATAAGTTTGTTTTACTGTCCGCATAGTGTCTCTTCTGTCGCATTAGTGCTGCCGCCTATAGTTAATGCACGTTCCCTATAATACTTTTTCGCGCAAAATAGTAACTTTTTCCCACAAAAGAAGAAACTTGACACTTTCTCATGAAAAAAAAACTAAAAACCTTAAAAAAAAACGTGGAATCGAACCGAGGTCGGCTGGATGCGTGACCACCCGATTTCTACTGTGCTATTATGATCTGCTCGAAGCCGGCGAAATTTAGCTTTGTATTCTAATGCAAACAAAAATAGCCGGAAAACACGAGTAAAAGCGATTTTCTGAAAATGAAACATAGCTAGATCAGTTTTTCATCCCCGAAAACCCCCACATACCAAATTTCATCGAAATCGTTGGAGCCGTTTCCGAGATCCTGATTATATATATACAAGAATTGCTCTTTTAAAGGTATTAGATTAGATTAGATTAGATAGATAGATAGATTTCTAATTTAATTCTGAGACATTTTTGTATTTTATTTTTATCAATTTCTTAGGACAAATTGAGTAGCGTGGAAACGCTGCTTGCCTTCTGGGAACAATAGGTATGCCGTCGGGTGGTATTCTAAAAGATATTTTTTATTTGTCCTTTTTTTTCTGTTCTTAGTTTAGTTTCTATTTTTTTTCTTCTTTATTATTTGTACATATAGGTTTTAGTTTTTTTATGTTTTATCAATTGTATAAAGATTGTAAACAAAAAAAAAAATAGAGTTCAAAATTTTAACATTCGACATGTAAAGTAATGTTTAATAAACTAAATTAAAACTAAGCTAAACTATAGTGAAAATCAGATTACAAAAATAATAGTTTAAAAAAACTAAAAAACACGCTTTAAAAAAAAACAACTAAAAAATAATAAATAAATTTTAATAAATTTCAATTCACTATTCTTATAGTGCAGTAAATAATCTTAATAAGCAATTATTATATTGTTATATCCAGATCAAAATTTGTAAACAATTCTAAATATTGATAAAATAAATAATAATAGTTTAAAATATTTTATTGTAAAAAGCGTGAGGTGCATGGTGTCATTTGTCAAGGATTATCATTTTGATAACATCTTAAAAAGCACCCCACGCTTTTTTTACAATAAAATATTTTAAACTATTATTATTTATTTTATCAATATTTAGAATTGTTTACAAATTTTGATCTGGATGTAACAATATAATAATTGCTTATTAAGATTTTTTACTGCACTATAAGAATAGTGAATTGGAATTTATTAAAATTTATTTTTTACTTGTTATTTTTAAAGCGTGTTTTTTAGTTTTTTTAAACTATTATTTATTTTCTATTTTTTAGTTGCATTTTTTTCACAGTGAGAGTTTCCATGTGCTAAAAAGAGACACAAAACGGTTTTTTGCTCGTCTTAAATAGAATCAGTCTATCTTATACTTGGTCTTTGGTGCGCGCGCACTGCTCTACACTACTAAACGTAAACCTCTTTCTTTCTAACTTTACCCCCCTCACCTACAACCCCCCAACCCCCCCAATCCCCTAAACCCAACCACCCAACATCCCCAACCCATTTTCCTAACCCCCCCCCCAAACCCCTAACCCCAACCCCCACACTCTTACCCCCAACCCCCTAAACCCCCCTTACCTCCTCCTCATTTTCCAAACCCCCCAACCACCTAAACCCAACCCCCCTAACCCCGGACCCCCACCCCATTTCCCCAAATTTAACCCAAACCCCTAACCCTAACCCCCTTTCCCCCCAACCCCAACCCCCTAAAACCCCAACCCCACTTACCCCCTCCCCATTTCCCACAACCCTCCCAACCTTTCTAACCCCCGAACCCCCCTAACACCCCACACCCTTAACCCCAATCCCCTAAACCCCCTTCCCCTGCCATTTACCCCCAACCCCCCCCTCCCCTCCACCTACCCCCTCCTTCCAGCTCCATCATCAAACCCTTGTTACCATCTAGGCCTCTTACCCCCTCCCCAATTCCCACAACCCCTAAAATCCCTAACCCCCGAACCCCCCAACACCCCCACCCTATTTCCCCCAAACCCCCCCTACCCCCTAACCCCAACCGCCACACCCTTACCCCCAACCCTCTAAACCCCCGACCCCCCCACCCCGCCACCTACCCCCCTTCCAGCTCCATCATCAGACCCTTGTTACCATCTAGGACCAAAGTACTTGTCAAAACGAATCAAACGAGCCCAAACTCGATGGGGTTGTTTCGTTTTATTGTGGAGTTCCTTTGGCCATCTTCCAGCTCCATCATCAGATCCTGGTTACCATCTGGGATCAAAGTACTCGACAAGACGAATCAAACGAGCCCAAACTCGACGGGGTTGTGTCGTTTTATTACAGAGTTTCTAAGGCCACCATCCAGCTCCATCATCAGATCAGCTCCATGTTACCATAATATTGCATTGACATCCAATTTACACATACGTGCAAAATTTCAGCTCAATCGGAAACCGGGAAGTGGGTCAAAATCGCGCCCTAAGGAGTCGGTTACAAACAAACATACAGGTGAAGCTAATATAAAGCGTGTAAAAATGGTTTGATCTCACCTCTCTTCATAACCGTTAAAAGCATGTTATGGCAGTATGTCAATTAGAAAATTAGCATATATGTGGGTAATTTGTATACCGTGTATTTAAATGAAGTCTAAAGTATTTCAGGGTATTGGTATAAAACACACGGGCATTAGAAATTTACTCGCTAAGCAACTGTACGTCAGAAACCATGTTTGAATTTAGTTTGATGTTCACTGTGCTCCATCTTTGTTTAAGTTCTGGTAAGTCTTTATTTGGAACGCAGTTCAATCAATCAATCAGTCGAAGTATGCATTGTGTGCCACTGGTGAATTACTTATAAAGGTGTTATCTTCCCTCTAATATATTATAAAAATCTCGTGTCACGGTGTTTGGATATCGAACTCCTGCGAAACGGTTTGACCGATTTTTATGAAACTTTTTTCTTTATTCGCAGATGGAGTCGCGGGCAACAGCTAGTCTAATATATAAAAATCTCGTGCCACGGTGTTTGTTGTCGATTTTTATCAAATTTTTTCCCTATATTTGGCAGGTCTCAGAATAGGTCGTAGACTATTTTTTACACCCCTATTCTTCGCAGACGAAGTCGCAGGCAACAGCTAGTAACTTATATTTGTGTTTCTGTAATATGTCAACGCGACATACTTACATTTTATCTTAAAAAGTAGATAGTATCTGAAATCATAATTATATAGATCCAATTGAGAATTAAAGAACCAGCCAATTACTTATGTCAACATTAAATTAAATGACAAGAAATAGATAATCGCTATGTTTGGATATACGAAATTCTATGTGGTTAATTTTTATGCAACGTTTACGAAGACCACGCTTTATTGTGCAGATTTCAGACTTCTACGGATATAAATTATTTTTCACTTCTATTTTTTGTAATATTTAATTGTCTGTTCTTTATTGGTGTACATGTTTTTGCAGGCCTAGATGTCAAGCCTGAAAACCTGCCTATTTTGGATTTTGATAATTTTCCAACCTGGTGGGACTTTGGATCTCCCGACCCGCCGCATGATGAAGACAGGATAGTGGGAGGGCAAGAGGCGTTCATTGAAGACCACCCTTACCAAGTGTCGTTTATTGTAAACAACTCTTATTTCTGCGGCGGGTTTATTGTTAGTGAAAACTATATATTAACTGCAGCGCATTGTGCGCAAGAGTGAGTATTATTAAGTCCAAATCTAGGTACTCCGAAATGCAAACATTGAAGTTCGTATCGTGCCTTTTGCGTTACTCTCGTACTAAATGGGAACTCCCAAATACTCCGATATTTTATTCTGAATTGCTAATTCCGATTTTAAAAACTCTGAATATCAGAATTCCTAAGACTTTAAATTTCGTTTATTAAAAATACAAAAACGATTCCATTAAAATTTGCCGAATTTCAGATTTTTTTTATATCCGATTTTTACAGCAACCTACGAAGAATAAAAAGCGTAGCGTTGTAAACTTTAGACATTTTTAGATTTCGGGTATGTAAAAAATACTATTGGCGTGAGCGGGTCAGCACAATACGAAGTTCGAATTTTAAAGTGAACGTGCAGAAAAAAACTGTTGGCATCGTACGATCATCCTAACTTATTTCTAGCGTGGATCCAACGACAGTGGTCCTTAAAGCCGGCAGTGCCTCTCGTAAAAACGGCACTATCATACCTATAGCCGAAGTAACACCACACCCAGAGTACGATGACCCCCCATTCGACAAAGACGTGGCTGTAATGAAGACGGTTGATCCAATCACGTTCTCAGATACTATACAGCCGATAGACTTGCCAAAGAAAAACCGACCAATCAGAGGAGGCACGAAGATCATGGTCAGTGGCTGGGGAAGGACCAAGGTAAAGTAGAATCAAGGACTGTTTATTATACCAGCGTCGCTATCATTTGAGCTCTGGGGTCATCAAACCCCGTTTTCGAATCTCTCGCTCGCTCTTGGGTGGGAGGTTATCGGATCTCTTGCTCGCACTTTTATGATACCTAATCTTGCTGCAAAGTGCGAGCAAGAGATCCGATAAAATCCCATGAGCAAGGTGAGAGGTTTGAAAACGGCGTTATATGGCCCCAGAGCTAAGATGATAGTGACGCTAGTATTAATTTAGAGGACTGTCAATATCTTTACGGAGTAACGTCCCTGTACCTTTTTAATGCGCTATTTGTGTAAGCAGAGGTCTAAGTTACAGTCAGAAGATTCCAGATTCCAGAAGATTCCAGGTTCGAATCCTGGCAAGGTTGCCATGTAGGGTGCGTAGTGGGAGCGAATTGAAACCCGTTCGTCTTGATACAAGGATGATTTAATACTGCTCTGGATTACATAGGCTTGGGTTATATATATGTACTTAGAATCTATGTTAATACTACACTACAGTACAGAGTCTTTTCTATAGCTAACTAAAGCAGCTACAGCAGGCTTGTTATTTTTAAAGGTTTTTAAGGGTGGTCTTCAAGCAAAGTATCATTATCATCATCATCATTTCAGCCGAAAGACTGGCAGGCGAACATAGACCTCCTCAAGGCTCGCCAAACAGATCGGTCCCCCGCCATCCGCAACTAACGCGTTCCCGCAACCTTAACAAGGTCGTAGCTCCATCTTGTTGGAGGCCTACCTACACTGTGTCTTCTGCTCCGCGAACGCCACTCGAGAACCTCGGCCCCATCAGCCGTAAATTCTACGAGCGATGTGCCTAACCTACTGCCACTTAAGTCTGGCGATTATTCGAGCTATGTCCGTGACTTTGGTTATTGCGCGGATTTCATCATTTCTAATGCGATCCCGCAGATAACTCCAAGCATAGCCCTCTCGATCGCCCTCTGAGTGACTTTAAGCTTTCTTATGAGGCCCTTCGTAAGCGGCCACGTCTCAGTGCCATAAGTCATCATGCTATATAATAAAATAATATTTGTATGAATTTAGTAAAGACCGGATGAAGGGGCGAGAAAAGGGAAGTGGGAAAACGCGTACCTGGTTCGACGTACGCGCGGCTGCGAGATGTTATGGCTGCCGGTCTTACGCACTCCTCTTCTGCTCTTCAGCGATGATACGCGTCAGCGAACGCGTTACCGAAATAAATTAAGATTTGCTCGAAGCCGTGGGCGAATGGCAGAATGGAGAAAGCGCTCTCGACATCGACTGACTCGAACCCTGTCGTTGGCTGAACTGGACGAGTGTCAGTTCTTGACGTTTTGCGCTATTTGTGTCTACCCGCGTTTTCCGGGGATAGGAAGTATGAAGGATTTGAGGGTAGGTGACATATGAACAGAAAAGTTTACAAACAATACCGAACACTGGAACTTCAATTCAACTAATGAACCTAATGATTTAATTTGAAATGATGAAATCCGCGCTAGAACCAAAGTCACCGACGTAGTTCGAAGAATCACCAGAGTCAAGTAGCAGTGGGCGGGTCACATCACTCGTAGAACCCTTATTTTTTTTAATATACAATATAGGCTTGCGCTTGACCCCAATCACGCGTGATCGAAAGTGATGATGAGGCCTACGATGGAGCACGCTTGCCTAGAAAATGCTTATTTACCCTAGGCTTGAATTTAGGGGAATAAGCAGAAAGAAGGTAGTTGTTTGCGGTGTTGCGGGCGCCCCCAAGCAGTGCAAACCGTACAACAAATACGGGGCACTGTAACCGGTACACGCGCGGTGTACTGATGGCCGGTGGGGCCAAAAGATTCTCGTATGGCGTCCACGGACCCGAAGACACAGTGTAGACCTCCAACAAGATCGAGTGACGACTTGTTTAAGGTTGCGAGAACGCATTGGATGCGGGTAACGCAGGATTGGTCTGTCTGGTGAATCTTGGGAGGCCTATGGCAGTGGATGATGGTGAACTAACGAATTACAAGTGCGCAGCCGCGGACAGAAGCTAGTTCATAGTATTAACGTTGATTTCAGCAAGGTGCCTCCAGCATTCCAGAGAGGCTGATGGACGTGGAGATTCCTGTCGTGTACTGGCCACAGTGCTATCTCTCTTATCCTGGCGTTCTCACGAGGAACATGTGGTGCGGTGGAAACTTCTTCCTCGGAGGGCAGGGGACTTGTCAGGTACGTGACTATGTGACAAGCGAGTTCTGGACGAAGAAAGTCGCGGCAAATTAAAATTAAAGATCGATTCATATCTATCTACAGACACCGAGCTTGGCAGACGCGTGCCGTATCCATGGAAGTAATAAGTACTACGTACAACGGGAATGAGCTCTATCTGTGCATCTTGCGGCTAAAATAAAGAAAATAAAACCTTATGCTAAGGTCGTAGAGTCTTGTTGCGCGCAAAATAAAAATTAAGCCGAGTGAGAGGCCAACCACTGAACGCTGTGTCCCGTTCTAACAGTGACTTATAGTTGCCAGAGTTAAGTTGATTTCAATCCTTTCGTTTATTGTAGAAAAATATGCGATTGATGTAATGTAGTGAAGTAAAAACATTTACTTCTAAAATGTTTCTAAATATAAATTAATAATTTATTACCGACATATTAAAGCAATATTATTTGTTGCTACGTGTAAAGCCTTATTAACGCAAAAATATTGCGATTGCCGTATAGGTTTTCATTTGTATGAAATACGGACACCTGACCTGACAACCTCACATGAACCATCCAACCCTTTGATCAATTATAACTGAAGATACACATTGCCGAACAAAATCCCCTTCAAAAAATCCCCTTTTTTATTTGTTTGCATAACAATTAAAATCATCACCTACCCAGAAATTTGAACCTAATCTTTACTTTATTACAGTCGAATTTCGGTTGACACTTGACAGCTAAACTTGACAATTTCACGCAACGTACTGAGAAAAAGAAGGCCACTTTTATCAAAGTGGCGCTCATTTGGCTCGGACATTTTCGGGCGCGCGACTGTGGATCTACAGTTATAATTGATCAAAGATCCAACCAATCGACCATCGCCAGAGAGGGATAAGAGGTATAGTTACTGAGCTCTCGTTCGGCTTCAATTTTGCGACAACAGCTCATTCCCGTTGTACGTACCCTAGTACTTATTACTTCCATGGCCGTATCTGACACTGACAAAATATTCTTTGCGCATACAGGCATGGCACGGCCAGTGTCTGCGTAGTCGTGTTACGATAGATATTAATTCGTTAACCTTTTAAACGCCAACGACACATATAGGTGTCACAAAGTACATTGTCAAAGTGATCTTGACACAATGACATAAGATTCAAAGCAGGTTTACGTTTTGTCGAGGCTTGGCGTTGAAAGGGTTAATGGTAACTGTATAGAAGAATATTATTTATATTGTTTGTTACTGTAACGTTTTTTTAGGCCAACTCTATAATTGAAATTGCACGGGAAGGTATTGAAACATCCAAACATCTTAAGAAACTTTCTTATCTATCTATCTATCTATATATATATACAGGGTGTTAGGTAATGAGTGGATAATCCTTGAACTACGGATAGAGGGCACTTAGGACGTTATAATAAAGCTAATATAGGTTTAGTAAAAGTGGCACGGTTTTCGAGATATTTGGACTTTTATGTTTTTTCCGAAAATGAACACCCTTATTCAATGTTTTGATCATAGCACCATTTTAAGCTAATTTTTTTTAATTTTTATTTTTGCTCAATATTCTTGAATACTTGTGTTATCAGATAGGCATCACTTTTTTTGTGAGACTACATTGGATTTTTAATAAAAAAATCGCAAACTTAATTTTTGCGTTTTCAATCGTACATTGATCGAACTTTCAGCTCTCATGGTGAAAAAAAAATACACTACCGTCTAGTTGCCAATAAACTTAAAAACATGTCAATTTATTGACAATTTAAAAATAGTAATTACTTTTTGAATTTAAAATCAAAATGCCAAGATAATAAAAAAAAGACACGCTCACCCACATTTTTCCCAGTGTACTTTTTGTATCCCCGGGCGTAGAATCCAAAAATTTTTCTTGCAAAAATAACATTACTGGCCACTAATTTAAATGCCATTTATTCCAAATTTAAAAAACATGCCAACTGCTCTGTGTTTTATTTTAAATTTGATTTTGAATATCGGTATTATTGCGTAATTAATGGTGAATTGAGTGTTTAGATGTAATAAGGTTGTCGTGCTGTTTTTTTTTTAGATTAATATTATTTCGAACACAATACACACCGACAGAATATGCTCAAATGCATTACATTTATGGTGTGTGCCAAGGCAACGCTAGTGCTGCTGCAATTTTGTACGCTGAAAGGGCTAGTTTAGAATATTAGTTTTTTTTTTTTTTTATTAAGCCACAATTTACAAAAATATTAACTAAAGATATTTTCGCCAAACTGCTAAGCAGTTTGTTGGCGTGGCGTGGCGTGGGATTATTAATAATCAAGTAGATTGAGGGATATGATAATAGGCTGTGAATCAATTTCATCATCATCATCATCATCATTTCAGCCGCAAGAAATCCACTGCTGGAGCTGGACATAAGCCTCCCTCATTGATATCCAATCATTACGGTTGGATGCGACTTGCATCCAACTTGAACCTGCGGCCTTCACCAAATCGTCCGTCCATCTCGTTTGTGGACGTCCCACGCTGCGCTTGCCAGTCCGTGGTCCATTCAACCCCATTCGGCCCCAACGGTCATCTGTTCTGCGTGCTATATGATATGACCTATGAATCAATTTACACCCATTTTTTTACAGGGTGATTCAGGGGGTGCAGCTATACAGGATGGACAGGCAGTCGGGATAGTCTCCTTTGGGAGGGGATGCGCGCAACCGCTCAGCCCGAGCGTGTTCGCTGACATTGCCGCTCCAACGATCAGGGACTTCATCGCTGAGCACACGGATTTATAATCATCATTGTCATCGTACTAAGAATAAGAATAAATTTATTTTTATCTACATCCATTTCATAACTTCCCTATAACTTGTTCAGAAGCGAAGCCCGTATCTGTGGCTGCATCATAATGTTTACATTAAAATATCGAAATCAATACTTTATTTATATTGAAATTTCGAATCAGACGATTTGTAATTTCAAAGTGGAATTTTGTTTCAAATTCGAAGTGTCAGAACAGAAAATAAAGTTACCATAAGTATTTTGTGATGTGAAATATCTGGTGGAAAAATAACGGAGACTTAAACATGTAGATAAAACTATGTATGCGACTGTGCATAATTAGGATATATAATATAATTCTCCTTCGGTTCGTTTCATAAAACTACACTCATGTTATAATACCTCTCATTAATACAGCAGTCACATAAATAACTAATAAATCACTACAGGAGACCAAAGAGCTGGCAGCTACCTCGCACAACGTATCAGCATTGCTATACAGCGAGGTAATGCTGCCAGTGTCTTTGGGTCCATGCCGCGGGGGGAACCTTTTGTTAATTTTATTTAGTTTTAGTTTAAGTTAGTTTTATTTTATTTATAGTTATAGTATCAATTTATTATTGTTGTTGTCTTTTAATATCATGTGTTTTAAAGGAAAATAAAATACAACTAATAAATCATCGTTGAGAATACATCAGTGTTGAAAGATATCCGGCAGAGACCGAACTAGGCAGAAGCCTGTATATCGTGCCCTACGAGTGCGTTAGTAAATTATATGTTTAAACAGATTACTTGGAAATCTATTGGGAATATAGTTTATGTAAACCACAATGCCGTGAATAATGGTTGTATTTTAAAATCTTTTCACAATTCTCAGTGTTAGTGTCACGCTGATCGCCGAGCCGATATTTCAATCGCAAAATAGCACTTGGTATAATAATTTTAATTCCATATCAGAGTTTCTCTGATTAAGTATTTTTGAGTCAGCAGTACTTTCATACATACATGACGATTTTTAATCGAACAATTTACAATTTTACAATTTTTTCTAGATCAGTATTCGGTGGCGATCGCGTTTAAGCAGCAGTTACATTAAACGAAACGTCTATTTTTTAAATAATGATTATTTGAAAATCACTTTTCAATTAAAATCATTGCCACCCTACACATTTACACATGGTTTATTCTGTGGGCGTAAAACCTCTTTGACAAGTCAGTTTCTTAAACAAACTTTGGCGTGATACTAACCTGCCAAATTTCCCGCCAAAGCGATGACATTCGATGAAACTACTTAACTTCAACAAATGTAGGATGACTATGCATTCGATGGATGGAGGAAGTTTTAACAATAAGGGTTTTTTTAACCAAAAAGAGACTTAATTGCTTGAGACCTCATCTATTAAATTCTCATTCGGCTAGGGATTAATATTTTTCAACTCCTGATCACCGATTAAAAATCATCATGTATAGCATAAAACCAGAAGTTATTTATTGATACAACATAATTCTATTTGTAAATGCTAAGAATTCTACCTGTTATCAACACTCTCAAATATACTGATACCGTAAATCACGTATCTGAATACCCTATCGAAAGTTAAATAAATAAAATTAAAAAAAATCTTATTTATATAAGGTCCACAAAAGCTATTGTTTCATGGCCCAACCAATCCATTGCATATACTTAAACACATTGGTGTAATAAGTGGCTTTACTAGAACCGCATTTTTGGCCTGACCAAGAAAAACTAACTATGCCAGACACATAAAATTTGTTGTTGTAGTACATCATAAGTGGGCCACCGGAATCGCCATTACAAGAGTTCGTCTGTGTGGTAGGCTTTCCGGCACACAAATGCCCTGCTGGATATTGAAGATAGTAGATTCTGTAGCATTGCTGTCTAGTTTTAAGGTTAATTTCAGTGGCAAGTAAATCGTTAGACGTATACGCCCCGGAGCTTTCGGTTCTTCCCCAACCGGCGACGGTGAGCGGTGCGTTTTCGTATATGGGACTGTCGACGTCGAATGGAGGTAGGCTGATAGGTTGGATCTGGCCTGAAACAGAAGATAGGACTTTTGATACGACTTTTCTTGTTTATCCACTCACTTTGGGCAACTATGGTATGACATTGTTTGAAATCACTTGTCAATAAATGACAGTATATACTAGGTGCCAGATAACGCTGCCTAAAAGTTCATTGCTACGAAAAGGTAAAGAACTTTGGCATCCATTTTCGTACTTAACTTAATTTTTAATTTAACATTTTGTTAATTCGTCGAGCTGAATTATTGCTGATATAATACGGCCGCCCCTCGTACCTCCGCCCTGCTCGCACATGGTACTGAAATGTAATGAACTTTTAGGCAGCGTTATCTGGCACCTAGTATAGCGTGTGACAGGGATGACACGGTTTCCGCCAGGCTCCCTCCTAGGGCAAACCGGTAGACCTCCGGCTCGCTTCTTGACGGACTGAGCCGCGGGTCTGCAATGGCTGGTCACCTGCGCGCGCGCCATGTTGGCAGTCCGCGCGTAGATGGCAGGCAGTCGGCTTTAGCTTACGCTTTTATTTCTTTCTTGTTAACGCTTACGACTTACTAACTGACTTACGCACCTTACCCTTGCCTGTCGTTACAACAACAGCAAAAAGCAGCTGAGTGGTTATGCTGGATGTACAGTCAAGGGCATAAATATATGTACGTTATCAAATCGTCAAAAATATCTATACAGCTCTATGCCAATAACTATAAGGTTGATGTTTGCATATATTTGACGCGATGGCTGTATAGATATTTATACCTTTGACTGTAGGCCGCTCGGACATTCCCCAGACTTAAATGGCAATGGGGAGGGCACATTGCTTGTAGAACCGATGGCTGACGGGGCAGTAAGGTTCTAGAGTGGTGCCGTAGGAAGGCCCCTTAGAAGACGGACCGACGGTCTGATAAACGTCGCCGGAACTACTACTAGGTACTACTACGAATTGAAACAATACATTACCACCACCGGTTGTCTGTAAAGAGGGTGATCCATTTGCGGACTTAAACACCGTCGGATTTGCTCGCTGGCTCTTTATGCATACTTGAAATTCTAAAGTCCGCAGACTTTTAAGTGCTCCATTGGCGGTTTAGACCTTTGGCTCGCGAGTTCGTTGGCGTACCGGCGGTTTTGCTCGCCAATGGATCACCCCCTTCAAGTCGGTTTACGGACGATAGTTTAACGTGACAACGTCATAATAAAACACTCAAACGCTCGGCTCTTTTCGACCCGCGTAGCCGAGCCGATCGACGTCTTTTTCGCTCTTATTGCGTTGACATAAAGGTTTTCCGATCGGCAGAACCCGATTCCACGTTGATAGATTTGGGAGGACCCTTATTCTTACCTGTGTTAACATGTATTGCCAGTCTCAACACAGCAATGTCATTGTCGACAGTCTTCGGGTCATATTTTTGGTGCCAAGTTACACTTGCAGGGTACGTCCGATGATTCAGCGTGCAGCGATTGTGGACGTCACAATCCTTAGGGTAGGTATTCCTTTTATAATCACCAACGGTGATTAAGACGCTGTAAATGAAAAGTAGATTTGGCTCAGGGAAGAGTTAATGGCAAAAGATCACGACGTTCTTTTATGCGTTGGACTGAACAAGCCCTAACAAAAACGCCTGGCCGGCCACCTTACGGCCATTTCAAATAAATCTTAAGTTTGCTGACTCGGAGTCACTAATTTAATGTCCACAGGAGAGACAACTTTTATTTCGTACGCTGTGTATGACCCATCTACAATAGTAATGGAATGATGGTATAGCTAGACCATTTAAACGAGCCCTCGTCCGCATGGAGAGTGCCGCGAGAGGTGCGGGCGGCAGCGGCAGGCACGCGAGGCGCGCTCACCGCCCGCACCTCTCCCGGCCCCCTTTGTCCTCATACCCCCTATAGTATTTCCAATCATTTATTTTCTCGATGACAGCTCCCGTAGAATGTAACTGCGTTTTTTACGCAAAAATTAACTTTTAAATGCGAGGTATAAAAATACTACAACTGCCTAATTTTGTTCCTTGATCCCATATAATATTCATCTAAGACGAATAGGGATGACGACTGGGTTAAAAATTGGTCATTCTAATTAGTCCGTCATTTAGATTATGGGAAAATATGGGACACGTATTTTTTGGTTTATCAAATTATTAAAAAACGACAAAGATATAGATCATCAAACTTCCGGAGTGGGGGCTTGTGACGTCACCCTTAGGTAAAAATTGTACCATATAGTGACGTCACTCGAAACTTCTAAGCACTGTATCCTCCTCATTTTTTGTTTGTCAAACAAAAGAAAAAATACGTGTACAATATTTTTTAATAATCTAACTGACGGACTAAACAGTTTTTTTTAGTCGTCTAGCCTATTGAGTCCATATATGCAGTAATTTTTTTTAAAGTACGATAAATAATAAACGTTTTAATAAAGTTACATTCTATGGCAATACGAATAGTGATGTTATGATTGAAATATCGATATTGTATCGGTATTGTATATGTTGAACTAGATGTGTTCCCGCGACTTTGTAGTCAACGTCATAAATAAGTGATCACTTTTGTACCTTGTCGCTTTCAGTCGTTCGTAATTTTGTATGGCTTTTCAAACATGACGTTAAACTGACAAGGTTTAAAAGTGATCACTTATGTATGACGTTGAACCTACGCGTTGTAATTTTTTTCCCGGGATATAAAATAGCCTATGTTACTCAAGTAAAATAATTTTTATTTGTCCAGTAGTTTTTAGCTTATTCATTGCAAACATACAAATCTTTCCTCTTTATAATATAAGTAATATAAGTATAGATAGGTAATCGACAATGAAATGAAATAATTTTAATAACAGGTTATTTTTATTTATTAATTTTAAAATTGGATCGATATCGTATCTACTGATCACTTATTTGGTCACAACACTGTAACTTTCAAACTAGATCTGTCATCGAGAAAATAAATGATTGGAACTACTATAGCCCCTGTACCGCGCGGGTGAAGACTCATTAAAAGGTTTAGCTATATTAGAGTAAGTAAATATACTTACTCTTCCAAATACCGTGCGGTGACGACGCAATGGGCTGCGGTTAGGACATGCCTGTCACTGATAAGGGAGCCACCACATTCATTGACGTAGTTGCTGCCGTCGTTGATTTTAGTGTCAATTGAAGTCATCCACGGGAATTGACCAACCTGGACTTGACGACCATCTGCGGGAAAAAAATGTTAAAGACTACCTGAAAATCTCACTGTATGTTAGTACAGTCTGTGGAAAAAACCCTGTGCGATATTTCTCTGAGATAAAAAAAAGTTTAACTATTTCAGAAGCATCCATAAAATTGCCATACATTAAATCACGTTTAAATTGTATCATACTAGCTGTTGACCCCGGCTCCGTCTGGGTAGAATTTTATCGCTATCCCTAGGAAAATGTGTAATTTACCGGAATAAAAAGTGTTTTCAGGGTAACAAGCTATTTATTTACCAAATTTTAAACGAATAAGTTCAGGGGTTTATAACATATAAGTAAGGATTAAAAGTGATATCTTGACTCTATTATTGCTTAAAGAGACATGGATTTTTTCCTAATGTTTTAACTTAACCTGTAGTCCGTTATCGGGTTATCGTTGAGTTTCGGGACATCCTGTATAACTAACGAGTTGCTTGAGCGTCACCGTAACGTGACGTCAACGTGACGTCAGTAACTAATCGCGTCGTGTGCGAACTTCAATGCGAATGTATGGGCGGTGACGCTCAAGCAACTCGTTCGTAGCTCCATGTGCGAAGGGCCGTAAGCTTAAGGGAATCAAATAGGGTATTTTTCGTTGACCTACGAAATTTGGCAAATCGTACCGTCTTATACTACAAGTATAGGGAACAATCTGAAAACTATACATTTGTAATTTCGCAAGGGTGTTCCGACTTACCAATATAAAATAATTTCACACTGCGTAGGCTGCGTAGGTTTTGACTTAAAAGTAGGGCTCCGCCTAAGACTTAAGTGACAATGTTCATTAACTAAATAGTTATTATACTCACATGCTATGTATCCATCCGGGGGTATATATGATTCGTTTTTTGCGCCATCTTTAACCAAATTACTGATGATATCTGAAAAGTTAGGTACGTAAATTAATAAAATTATACTACATACACTATTTAATATTTCAGAATCAGATATAAATTTCAGAATCATTCTTAATAATTGTGACATTGAAAGACTATCCCCAATTGTGAGGGGGGTGTTTGTAACACGGCACAACGTTAATGTTCAAGTTTTCACTACTGCCGGCACTTTTAAGTATACAAGGTTTACAAGAGGCTTACACTTATTTTACTTCATCTAAGGAACACTAAGATATACTTACCAGTTCCCCTAGGTCTTGCAACCCAACACTGAGCGCCTATAATAAGAATCGTTAAAAAATAAATACTTTTCAGCGTCATTTTGTTGGTTTACAATACTATGCTGAATACGTTGACCACAGCAATGATTATAATTATTTAGCGCTAGCGGATTTATAGAAACAATCCAGGAAAAATCGTTACTTATTTATTAAAATTTTATGGTATAAATGGTGGTTACGTACGCAAAACTCGTCGAAAAACTGTGTGTGTGTGTGTGTATAGCACTTGTATCATACCTATTGTTAATGATATTTACTTCATAAGGATTACTAATTCAGAATAATACTTTTTAATTTTTAGTTTCACACTGCATTTATGTGCATATTTTTCGGAATTTATGTGCGAAATTACATTTGAAATTTACCGTGAGGTTTATGTTGAAGGAAAACAACGATGAATGTTATTCTCAGTTTATTCAACCTGTCTTCGTAATTGAAGTAAGTCGATAGCAGAACGAACGAAGAAGTCAATTTAAATTAACAATTATTATTAAGCAAAAAATATTTAATTATTAAAAGGCGTATCAGTGCCTTGCTTTTGTCATGGAGTTATGATGAGTCAGAGGACATTTTGAGGTGTTGAGTTGTTCAGCGGTGGATTTTTCTGACCCCAGGAGTTCGAGGTTGCCTCTCTTCCTTGCTCGCTGAACGTGCTCTCATACACACCCGCACCCATCCACACTCCCCCCCCTCCCCCCTCACACACACACACACACACACACACACACACACACACACACACACACACACACACACACACACACACACACACACACACACATTATTCCTCACTTACACTCACCTTTTTTCCATTTGCTAATTTTAGTGTAGTGTAATTTTAGGCATGTCCATATATTAATTTTAGTTATGCTATAAAATAAATAAAAATGTATGATCCAGGATACCTACCAAATACATAATTAAGTGCCGCTCATTCTAGTAATTTCTGTTGCGTTTGGATCTCCACGATACAGGCTGTGCCTAGTGTGGGGATCACTGTTTCTCTTGTATCGTTTAATTTAAATTTTATGGTCAATAAATACATTTTGATTTTTGATTTTGATTTGGCGAAAACAAAAACTACTTAACAGCAATTTTCGGTTTGAGAAGCGTGTGTCAGAAGTTGCACGAAATTGTCTGTACCGTCTCAGAGTTTTGTATAACTTTAGAGACTATTTAAGCGTGGATCTTCGTATCAGACTTTGTGAAACGCTTATATTATCTAAATTAAATTACTGTCTGACTGCCTTTGGTCCTTGCCTCTTGGCGCGTACACACAGACTTCTTCAAAGGGTGCAAAATGCCTGTGCTAGATTTTGTTTCAGGATCCCTCCACGTTCTCATGTTACGCCTTACATTAATGACGCAAACTGGCTTAGGATGGCAAATCGACTGGAGCTTATGTTTTATTGCCGCTTGTTTGATGTCATCAAAACAAAGACTCCCAGCTATCTTTTCCAAAAGTTAACTTGGTCTGGTTCGAATAGACTTCACAGTCTTAGGCCCTCTCGTGCGACTTTGTTAGCAATGCCTCACCACAGATCTGCTGCATTTAGGGGTAGTTTTAGGTACTGTGCAACTAAATGCTGGAATAATATACCCCCACCGCTTCGTAATTTAAATTCAAGAAATTCTTTCAAAATTAAACTTCGCTCTCATTTACTTGGTATTCAAAAAAGTAAACATTGACCTCAAACCCTTGTTTTGCATTGATTGATTTGACTGCTTTATAGGTATACATTTTTAATCATTTTCTAAATTAAGTATATCTAACTTTGTTTTCTTATTAAATACGTATTTGCACTTTTAATTTATCTAGTTTAGTTTTGTCACCTATTTTTTATTTTATTCATTTTTCCTCCTGCTTAATTCTCGGCCCTATGGTAATCCTGGTAAGTGCTCAACTTTTCCAATCCAATTCCAATTTTCCACTTTTTCATTACTCCTCTTATTCCCGCCTCTATAATTTCAAATATACGTAACTTATGTCTTTATATTACTCTATAATTAGTTTTATTTCTATTTAATTATTTATCTACTTTGTCTTCTTATATGTTCCACAGAGGTGACTCTACGGGTTCTGGCAGAATACCAGCGCTGCGGTTTCCGCAGCTTTATGCTGAGTCAGCACCCTTCTTTCAGAACACATGGCGTTCAGATTAAGTTTAATAGTTTTACTCTTGTTCTTTTATTTCTTTCACTTTTTTTTGTTGCTAGAGCTGTTTTATTTCTTGTATTTTTTAATCCACTCTTTTTTATTCTGTTAACGTCTAGTATTAAATATTTTATGGTCCTTGATGTTACTATGTATTTTTGTCTGTGTGTGCCTGTGTTTTGAAAAATAAAGTCTTATCTTATCTTATCTTATCTTATCTTTAAAAAGTTTTCCTTTTCGTGATCCCTAAATATATCTGTAGAAATACGCCGTAGCGACGTAAAAATGCCCGAGGGCGGCGAAAATTACGTTTCGTATTCGAGCACCGAAATACTCGGGATTGCTCGCAGTGCGTAAATATTTATAAACGAGAGCAATGTTTCATTACAGATACTAAGGTAAACGTCTCTGTGCTCGACACTGGCCCAATACATAGCACCTTCAATCTTATGTCATAGTAAGAGAGGCGACAGAGTGTCATCTACTGGGCGTTGAGGTGTCGAGCATTGGTACGTTTACCTTAACTTGTGTATTTCAAAACAATACAGAGGTCAAAAAGAAAATTAAGGTTTCTCTACCATTCATCGTCACCATCCGCCCGAAAGAGGAGCACTTTGTTTCCCATAATTTCATTGCCATAGGTAAATTAGTTTGCCATAAAATAATATGAGAGTATCACCACGCTGAGAGTATCACCAGAAATGCATATTTTGGGACTGTGTACCCATTATAGACCTATGGTGTAATTTTCTGGGGTAATTCTGTCAATGTGCAGTCAACATTTTTGCTTCAGAAAAGATTTATACGTACCATATATCGTTTATATAGTTATCAATCCCTTCGAAATTTATTTAAAGAAAAAAGATTATTCTAGAATTATGCCTATTTGTAAAAAGCCATTCCAATTTCTTTACGAAAAATTCAGCACTTAAAGATAATTTACGAATGCAGTATAAATATAATTTATTTTGTCCTAGAGCGAGTAATTTAATTTATAATAAAAGTACTTATATCATGGCAATACGGATATTTAATAGTCTTCCTCAGGAACTGAAAATGTTGGACGGCCAACAATTTAAACTAAAACTAAAAAATTGGCCGTTTGAAAATGTGTTCTATTCATTGAATGAATTTTTTGCACACGTTAATCAAAAAAATTAGTACCTAAGTTAGCATAACTCTTAAGTAGCACTTAATGAGCAATAGTATTGTAGTATTGTAGATTAAGAATATTGTATGCCTTCACTGGGCAACTGTTGAAACTATTATTATAAGTATAACACCATTGTACCTACACAGTTTTTACAATAAATTTATTCTGATTCTGATTCTGAATAATAGATATTTAGAACCGCGATGTTTTCAGGATTTTTTTGAAATGTCACAGTCACAGATACGAGTAGGTTAGGTTAATTTAATAGCAATTCTGAAGAAAATACTAATTCAGAAATAAATTACGACAGCGGAGACAAAGCTACTCTCGTAAACTAAGCATTAAAAAAAAAGAATTGCTTGATATCGATTAAAAGTAATAATTTCATTTTGCTAAGGACCTCGAGAATCATTGTGTAACCTTCAGAATAACGGTTTAAAAGAAGTCACCATGACAAAATACAGTACATTATTGTCATGGTCGAGTGACTTCCGATTGCTGGTATGTGATTATACGGCCTTGTGTGGATCAAATTCTGGCGAGTCATCAGTTTAACCTACGAACATGATTTTGTCATCGAGATGTAATGTAATGTTTTGTAGTGGTAGAGCCATGTTGTAGCTAGCCGCTGCATTACGGTTGGGCTGGCTCGTCCTGGGGAATGCAATCCCGACTCGAGATCGTAAATTCGGGATCCCGCGGGATTAGAAACATCAATCCCGCGAGATCCCGAAATTTTCGGGATCCCGTCTAGTTAAAAAAAATTAAGTTCGGATAACTGAAAACGATGTAAATTGCTTGTTTCTGATTTTGAGGTTAATTAAAATAAAATATTATTTGACAGAAACCAAATCTTTATTCTTTAATATTATTAATTAAACAATTTAACAGCCTTTTTTTTGTAAATTAACAATAAAAACAAAAATTATTACTCATGGATATTAGAAAGTAGTTAAGGGTGATTTTGAAAGTAGCTTCTTAAAAAACAAAGTGTATTAAGCGTATTATCTGCTAAACGGCATCTAATGTCCGTTGCAATGTACCCAGCTGCTGAAAACGCTCTCTCCGACTCAACACTAGTTGGCAACAGCGTGATCAAACAATTATATGCAAACTGCAAAAATCTACCCCTTGTTCCTCCACACTCGAACAAATCCATTTCTTTTTTTATGAGTAACTCTAACTTATCTAAGCTTGTGGACACAGGTTTAAAAGGACTTTCAGTTTTAGACGCTCGCAGAGTTTCTTCTAATTCCTCTTGAAGCGATGTATAATTTTGTGCAGCAATAACACGTAAATTCAAATCCTCTGCAATCATAGAAAGAGGTAAGTCATCTTCATCTTCATTTAATACTGTCGTATTAATCTCGGCTTGGTTTGCTTCTTTACGATATAATCGTGTGATTATATTTTTAATTTCTTTTCTTATGAGATATTTGCTTGACAATTGAAAAGTCTCGTTACCTTTCCATTGCTCCAAGTCATCTTGATAATTATTTGGATTTTTCAAATACAACAGCACTGCAGTCGCTTTTATGCGACGTTCAGAGATACGATTGTTCATCGAAGAGACCAACTTTTCTGAGAGAGGAGTTTTCAGGTCTCCTAGCTTTCGAACCATGAAACGTAAAGTATGTTCTGCACTTACTAAATCAGTATCTCGACGGCACAGTACCTCAACAGCCAATTTTACTGGCTGAAATGTGTTTTCTAAATCGATGAGGACAGCGTGTTCTTCATCCGTGAAAAAGTATTCTGGATTGGAACTGAGCGAAAGGTCAACTAGGGTCTTAGCTACACACTGCTTTACTTTATTGTAGGTACTTATCATGTTGCATAGGCTAGACCAACGCGTTTTGCAGTCAAGAACCAGCTGAATTGTTTTGCCAAACTCTTGCTGAATATAAATCTGAAGCGTATCATTCTTGGTAGGAGAATTCTTAAAAAGTTTGACGCATTTCCTTAGTTTTGATATAATCATTTGGTATTCTGTAGCCAAATCAACTTGTCTTATGGGTAAGGAAAAGTACAAACCATCATAATTATCCGGATTGTCATCTAGAACTTCTTCCTCCTCCGCGCTGCGATTTGTGTTCATTTCAGGGTCTTCAAATTCTTCCTCTGCATTCGATTGTACGGTCTTTTTATAAATGACGTCTGTTATACCTAATTGTACACCATGGGCGTAGCAAAGCTGTTGTAGTGGTTCAATTAGACGTCCTACTTTCTTCATTACGCTGGCTCCATCGGTCGTTATACCAACTATGTCGTTATCCAGGGATAAACCAAATTCTGATAGTTTTTCCTTTAAAAGCTGAACACAAGACTCCGATGACATACTTCCGAAAACGCGCGCCAGTCCAATATTCCAGTAAGTAGGCTGACAGTTAATAACTGTGTGTACATTGACATTTAAAAAGCGCCGATTTATTCCAGATGTCCATTCATCTAAAGTGACTGTAAACCTGTAATCTTCATTCTTCAACTTTAGAAGATCTTCTTTCACTTTCATTTTGAGCGTCATTCCGTAATTCATTACAATTAGTTTAATTGTATTTGGTGAAGAAGGCAATTTGTAATTGTTACCTTTCGCAGCAAAAAGATTCTTCATATCCTCGGAAGTACAGAATACCCTGAATGGCAAACCATCTTTTGCTACCATTCGGGAAATCATTAACTCTTTTGTTACATTACAATCAGAAGGAAAAAAATCTGTGATTTTCTTTTTCTTCTGTGGTATTTGATCATTTTCAACATCTTCTGGTGAAAATTGAGCTTCAACATTAATAGACGACCAGATGGCCTAGTGGTTAGAGACCCTGACTATGAAGCTTGAGGTCCCGGGTTCGATTCCCGTGTCGGGGCAGATATTTGTATGAAAAATACGAATGTTTGTTCTCGGGTCTTGGGTGTTTAATATGTATTTAAGTATGTGTCTATCTATATAAGTATGTTTATCCGTTGCCTAGTACCCATAACACAAGCTTTGCTAAGCTTACTTTGGGACTAGGTCAATTGGTGTGAATTGTCCTGTGATATTTATTTATTTATTTATTTAATTGGTGACAGCGCAACTGACGACGAAGCTCTAGTAGACGCTAACGAAGTTGAAGGTAGTGACACATTATCCGGCTTAGGTGTACTTGCTCCCGCATTCAATTTTGTGTCAATTTTATGGATTGACATCATATGGACGTGTAAGCCTTTTGTAGACCCGAATGAGGTTTTAAGAACAGCTTTACATAACTGGCATTGAGCAGTTAAACTATTAACTGCTTTCTTGAAATATCTCCATACCGGTAAACGACTGCTAAACTCAACGTACACTTGATCTGCATTACTTTTCGACATTTTAATGTATTAACAATCTCACACTTATAAGAATCCAGAAGTTATATAAAATTAACTTCCACAAACAATAAAATTTAGTAATTTAAGAAAAATAACGATTACAACTGCACAACTAAAACAATTATGACGTACGTAAACAAACAAAACACTGCCTGACCGCACGCCTGTACCTCTTTCTCACTCACTCGACATAATTTTGTATTATCTATTCTGCTCGTGTCCTGTCGCTAATATTCGTAATTATTCGGATTTTCGGCACTCGCGGGCGCCGCCGCCCGCGCCCATCCGTCAGTCCAGTCAGCGCATCGCTCGCGCCCTGAGAGGATGTGCGTCGTGTTGCTGACCACTGCCGCCCAATCCCGAACGGGATCTCGTCCTATTATGCTTCGGGATTGATCCCGAAAAATTACACGAGATCTCGCGAGATCGGGATCTCGCGGGATCGGGATTGCATTCCCTAGTAGTACCACCCTCTTAAAGAACACCGGCGAAGCAGCAGTAGGTATTCCTGCTGCGTTTCGTTCGGTCAGTGAGAGCGCCGTGGGCCCAATACCTCTCCCCGTCCCCTTCCTCTATTCCCTCTCCTTTTTAAAGGCCGGCAAACAGATCAGTGGCTCTCTTTGATATTTATGGGTGGTGGTGATCATTTTCCATTAGATGACCTGCTTGCTGGTTTGCCTCCCTCTCATAATAAAAAAAATGTAAGAGCGTGTGAGCTTTTAGGTTTCGCAGCTGAAAATGAAAATACGGAACCCTAATAGCCTCCTAAGGCCCAAAAAAATTCGGCATGTAGTCACTACAGCCCGTAGTCCTACCAGTAACTGTAGTACTATTGTTTTATACTCATTCAGACCCAAGTACTTATAAGATTTTTTTTTATCTAATTGTACTTATACAGGACCAGAACATTGAAACCAAAATGGCGGGTTTCTATTAAGTCCTACTGGTAGGACGGTATGCTATGACTACACAAATGTTGAAGGAGCTGGGTTTTTGCTGTCCGTTTTTTTGTCAACACCCTTTATCCTTTAACGCGTGGAGGTATCAAGGTAAAATTAAATGCATACCTACTGTACCCTGTGAATCCAATACACTGTAACTCCGATAGACAGTGTACTGAAGATACAGTGTATTAGATTCACAGGGTACTTAACTACTCAAGTCTACAGCCCTTTGAAGCTGTAAATAACTCAAACCTTCTCAGTTAACGTAAAAAAAAATACGGTCCTTTATGCCGCAAAAAACGTATATTTCGACACTCTTAAGGGAGTCAAATAGGGTATTTTCCGTTGACCTAGAACTACAAAATTTGGCAAGTCATACCGGCTTATACTACAAGTATAGGAAAAAATCTGAAAACTATACATTTATTTTCGAAAGGGTGTCCCGACTTACAAATATAAAATGATTCCACACTGCGTACATTTTACTTAAAAGTAGGGCTCCGCCAACATTGGATTATAATAGATACGGCTGTTTACGGCGTATAATTTGACATAAAAATTTATACGGAACCCTCGGTGCCGAGTCCGACTCGCACTCGGCCGGTTTATAAAAAAATCTGTTAATACTGCATTATCGGTGTTAGAGAAGGAAACACTGCGGCTTTACGGATTACATACGTTTATTCGTACCTTAAAAATCTTACAATTTTTTGGAACTCTTTTTTTCCAACAAGACACTGACATGTTCTCTGTTACATTTCATATTTCATAGACAATAGTAAATTATTGATTGCCAGTCAGCCAACATCCTCCCACTCAAAAGAAAAACGTGAATATAATAATAAAAACTAAAAGGAGAACCCCTCCCAACACACAAAAATCAGACGACAAGTACTTTATACACCAATAAAAACAATAGAACGCTACAAACATAATACATGTGTGAGTAGGTTTCAGTTATAAGAGTAGCCAAGCGTTCAGAGATAACTTGAAGTTCGAAAAAACTAACTTATCAAAATACAATGTTGACTTACCTGTAACTCCTATGTATTACTTGCCGTCATTTCCAGAAAGTACGACTTCTGGGTGTGTCTTGTGCTGTCCCCGGACATAGTTCTCAGATTCACGAATCTTCGGTTACGATTCTGCACTTTTGTTACGATCCCAACTGGCCATAAGCAAAATGTCACCTACTTGCGGTTTTAAAGTTTTCTTCTTAACTCTGCTAATTCGTAAAGAAACATGTTCATCTTTAAAACATTGCCTAAAATCATTGCGCAACTTTTGTAGGTAACTGTATCGTTGGTCGATTTGATCTAAATCAGGTACGCTACTATTTGGTAATCCATGCAAAAAAGGCTTTGGCGTTAACGGCCTCAAATATTCTGGATCACTGCTAATATATGTAGAATTTCCTGACCTCTTCAACTTTTTTGTCACCACCTTCAAATTTGGCATCGCTTGCTTATAGTTTGTGTCAATCTTCTGAATATTTCCTGACCACAAAAGACCAACTTCATATCTTCCTTCCTCGTTTATTTTTATTTCGTTGTTGAAGGATTCTAATAGTTCTGCCTCAATCGCTTGTCGTTCTTTTTGCTGGTAAGGGTCTGTTATGCCTAGAGATTCCATGTCCCATATTTCCTGCGGATAACAAAACAATGTATTGGTCTTAGTTCCTGCTGAAGTTGACTCTAACGGCCCTTGGAGAGTCCAGCCTAATTTAGTTTTAAAAGCTAAAAGATTATCGCCAAGAAATACCGTATGTGAGTCTGTCATAATAGAACCCAAGTAGTCACATCCGATGAGTAACCCAATCTCAGTCTCGTTACAATCTACGTCATTCAAATGTATGTTTAAACCGCGTAGTTTATGGCATATTTCTAAATCATTTAATTTAGGTAGTTCGCCACACAATTTACTTTGTTCGAGACAGGTTATTGAGAGACTGCATGAGTTGTCGAGGCTACTTACTTTTAGCTGCACACGTCGATGTGGTTGACATTGTTTTTCTACTCCACCAAACAACGCATGACCCAACGTTTCAGTACCAACGACTTTCAGTCTCAACTCGTCGACAATGCTACTCGTCACATAAGTCCGTTGTGAACCACTATCGAGTAGCGCGCGAACTTTCTTTGCCTTACCATTATTTTCTACACGTACGAATAATGTTTGCAACAATGTAGTTTTATTTTTCAGGCACAAACATTGGTTTGTATTATTTGGGTTCGGTGTTTCGATTTTACTTTTATGCAATTCCGGACACATAATGACAAGGTGACGTTTTTGACATGACAGACATTTTAAAAAGGCCCTACTTTTGCAATACTTTGACATGTGACCTTTTTTGAGGCAGTTAAAACATGAAGAGTGTTTCTTTAGCGCTACCTTTTTCTCGTCTAAAGTCATACTATGCGCTCTATTACATTCTAAAGTGGTATGAGAAGTTTTGTCGCAGAAATAACAAACTTGCTCCTTACCTTCAAATTTCTTGGTGTCTTTTGCGTCTGTTGACACAATGCAGGCTGCTGTGGGCGTTATCTTAGGCATGCTGTCGCGAAGGTTGTTGTAAGGAGAACTCGACGACCCGGGAATGAACTCGGACCTGGAAAGCCTTATTCGTTCTTCCGCTTCAACTTCATTCCTTAAAAATACTAAAAGGCGACTTAGTTGATCTGAACGCTTGGGTCCCTGTACCTGAGACCTACCCCACGCTAGCAAAATATTTTCAGAAAGGGCAGACTCTACTAAAGGATAAAGCATAGCCTCGTATTTATCTTTTGTTACACCTAACGCATCTAAAGCCTGTAAATATGTCATTAATTTATCATAAAACGACCTAGTGTCCAATAAATATTCACCCTTAGCTTGACACAACACTAGTCGCAGCAGCTCGCGTACGTAAGTCTCCACTAATATCTCGTCCCTGGCAAAACGGCTCTTCAAGTGTTCCAAAGCTTTGCGGTAGCTCGTGCCGGACGGAGGGAAACTTTCCACCAACTCGCGTGCGTTTGAGTTTTCTTTCATTGATTGAACGAGATATTGGTATTTGTCATCGTTACTTAGATCAGTATCCTCGTCAATTTTCTTAAATTGGCCCCAGAAGCCTAACCAATTCTTGGGGTCGTCATCGAATTTCCGTAGTTCCAGTTTGGGTAGCTTGAGATTCCTACAGCTACGGACTGTTGCGGCTGACCCAATCTGGGACTGCTTATCTTCTTGATTGGCCTCTTGACTAAATTGCTCATACCGTAATCGTAGTGCCATCCACCTTCGTTTGTAGTTCTCCGCCTCATCAAAGAGCTTTTCAAAATCCTTTTCATCATATTCCTCTTTTGAATCTAGCGCGAGGTTCTGTATGGCACTATCGTTTATAAACATTCTTTCGGCCACATCGGTAAGGTACTCAAAATCCGTCTTCAGCTCGATTGTCACCACTCCTGCTTGAGCTTCATTTAGCTTCGTCTCGAGTGTGTTTGTAGCTTGCGTGAATTTTCGCCGCAACTGCTTCCTCTCTCGAAGACATCGGTCCATTGTTCCTCTGTCACGGTCGCCACAAATGTTAGAGAAGGAAACACTGCGGCTTTACGGATTACATACGTTTATTTGTACCTTAAAAATCTTACAATTTTTAGAACTCTTTTTTTCCCAACAAGACACTGACGTGTTCTCTGTTACATTTCATATTTCATAGACAATAGTAAATTATTGATTGCCAGTCAGCCAACATCCTCCCACTCAAAAGAAAAAACGTGAATATAATAATAAAAACTAAAAGGAGAAATTAACCGAAGATTCGTGAATCTGAGAACTATGTCCGGGGACAGCACAAGACACACCCAGAAGTCGTACTTTCTGGAAATGACGGCAAGTAATACATAGGAGTTACAGGTAAGTCAACATTGTATTTTGATAAGTTAGTTTTTTCGAACTTCAAGTTATCTCTGAACGCTTGGCTACTCTTGTAACTGAAACCTACTCACACATGTATTATGTTTGTAGCGTTCTATTGTTTTTATTGGTGTATAAAGTACTTGTCGTCTGATTTTTGTGTGTTGGGAGGGGTTCTCCTTTTAGTTTTTATTATTATATTCACGTTTTTTCTTTTGAGTGGGAGGATGTTGGCTGACTGGCAATCAATAATTTACTATTGTCTATGAAATATGAAATGTAACAGAGAACACGTCAGTGTCTTGTTGGGAAAAAAAGAGTTCTAAAAATTGTAAGATTTTTAAGGTACAAATAAACGTATGTAATCCGTAAAGCCGCAGTGTTTTCTTCTCTAACAATCGGAATTATGGACCGGAAGAAGCAGTGTCGGTAGGCCGTTAACAAGATGGAGCGACGACCTGGTGGTTGCAGGAACTCGTCAGATTTTGCATTGACACGCGGATGGCGCAGGACCGATCTGTTTGGCGAGCCTTGGGGGAGGCCTATGTCCAGTAAAGGACGTCTTTCGGCTGAAATGATGATGACGATGATGACTGTATTATCTGGTTTTATTTGCAAGGGGGACTTCTCAAAGCTCGTTACAGTTCCCAGTATTAAAGAAGATGGTGTGAGCCACATCCTCTTCAAACTTTCCCTGAACGTCACTACCAGTAGTGGGTACGTGTCTGTTGAATGAAACCAACGACAACTGTTATCAGGAAATTAATAATAACAAGAAATTGTCCTCAAATGTATATGTATATCCAGAACCGGCTATGTTCTCATGCTGTCATAGATTTTACTAAATACCATTTTAGTGTAATTCATCTAAGTATCAACTGTGCATCTATTTCAGGGTTCCGTACCCAAAGGTGTCAACTGTGCCTATTACCAGGTCACCTGCATGCCATGTACTTACGCGCGATATTTACGTACCGAGGGGACGAACGGATACAGATCTCCTGCGATCGAAATTTCAGTAGGTTGTCACAAGCGCGCGCCGACGCACGTTCATTCGTGTTCCACGGAAAAAATATGCCGCCTGGACTTTTATAAGTGAATGGTGAAACCGGGGGTAAATTTTAATATAACAATTTGAAGTTCGTATCGTGCTGTCCCTCTTACTCTTCTATAAAAAGCTATAAGCGTGAGCGGGATGGCACAGTGCGAAGTACGACAGTCGACCTCCGTATCTAGTATAAGGCTAGGGTTACTGTGAGCGTGGCAATGGGTTCTGCGCATTAGAATAAAATATCCTTTTTTTGTTAGAATTCCAGAGCCAAAATGGCAAAAACGGAACCCTTATAGTTTCGCCATGACCGTCTGTCCCTTTGTCCGTCCGTGGCTTAGCTTAGGGAGTATTAGCGCTAGAAAGTTTTCATGGATATAAGTATATAGCAATTACCCCGACAAAGTGGTAAAACAACATGTAGAAAAAACATTTTTTTATTCAAACTGCCAACTGCAAACTGTCGGCACGCACACATTCTTAAGGAGACGGAGTAGGCTATAATCGCGGTAGGTACTCAAGATTTTGTACGGGATGCGGTATCTGTTACGAAGTAACACCACCCACCTTAACCTGGTCGTCGCTCCATCTTGTTGGAGGCCTACCCACACTGCGTCTTCCGATCCGCGGACGCCACTCGAGAACCTTTCGGCCCCATCGGCCGATATTCAAATACTTGCCCCTTATTATTCTATGGTTCTGTGGTTAACATTACGGGTGGTCCTGTACCTATATTTCATAAACCCTTTCGGTACATTAAAGCCTTAATTAAATAGTCTGCACCGTAATAAATCGCAACGGAAGTATTTATGAGACACTTGTAATTAAGTACTATGACTATGAGATACTTAAAGACAAAGGTCAAAATCGCTTGTGTCCGTAGGTATGCCCTCGAAACCCTACACGTGGTGCCTGGGCGGTGCTACACGAGCGATACAAGTCCGGTGGTAGGCTTCGGCCGCGGCTGGTCACCACCCTATAGGTTGAGCCAGGCCGCCAAGCGACTCGTCGTGTTCCGGCCTGTTGCCTATAGAAGCCATTCTGTAGGAAGGGTCTGAGCAGTTGTGCAGCGCGCGGGTACCGGTTACAGCGCCAAGTATTTGTTACGCTGTTGCGATACGGTTTGCACGGGTGTGTAATACGAGATATAACAACTTATTATCTAATATTCATAATATATACGCTCACTTTATATAAACTCATTTAGTATAACGTAACGTAACGTTCACTGGACGAACGAAAAGTATAATTATAAAATATCTAATTTTGTAATGTATAACTTGGTTATATGTAATATCAATTGATATAACGATCAAAGCGTATAATGTTCATAACACCTAAGATTTAAAACGTATAAATTCATTAAAAACTTTAATGCAAGCAAACAATCAAGCAATCCATTCATTTCTTCCGCTCTGTTACAAAAAAAAAACCTAACATACGCTACGCTTCGCTCCCGCCTTAGCCTTCTGAACCTAACCTATCCAAGTCGCTTCTGCCCCGAAAAGTCTTGCTCGCTCGCTTCGCTCGCTCGCGCCACTTAATTTTACATTTACACATATTATTATATATCATGACTGTTATACCTAATGTTTGTTATGTTAAAAGAAATTAGTCCATATTAATCTTATACAAATTGAAGTTATATAAAAATAACGTTATATAATTTAAGCGTTATATGTTTAAAAATTATACTTTTTGTTGTTATAGCTAACGTTCATTATATCTTCTGAACGTTATTAAAATGAAAATAGATATTTTGTAGTTATATCTCGTGGGACGCACCCGGTTTGCACTGCTTAGAGGCGCGCGCAACACCGCGCGTTCATTCTGCTTATTCCCCTAAATTCAAGTCTAGGGTGAATGAGCATTTACTAGGCAAGCGTGGCCTAGGCCTCATATTCTCTTTCTATCAGGCGTGATTGTGGTCAAACGCAAGCCTATATTGTATAAAAAATATATATAAATCAACTCCTTATGAAATTTTCTTAGCACAAACTTTCTTTAAAAGTTCTTGTAGTCTTCCATTTCCGCAATGACGTTGAACATCCAATACGCTCATGGAAAATTCAGCTGCATCTGTCGTCTCATCCATATTGTTAATTCAAAGCTTCTTAAAACGAATGAAAGAAAGATGAATGCAAATTGCTGAATCTTTTCTACGTTTCTGGACAATTCAAATTATCTTTCGAAGCTTTTGCACTCAAGCAAATGTGTACATTAAATATTTACGCCATACAATTGTACAGGGCATAATCTATAGTATTAATAATTCAACAGCTTCGAAAAAAATAATTTGTTTTCATGAAAATCGAAAAAAATAATTTTGTTAATAACACGATACATCATTTTCTATTCAGGTATCCTCCAGAGGCATGCACAACATACAGTCGAACCAATGACTCGTAAGCCTCCATAGAACCTTGTCATTCTGACATCTACGTCATTCAAGGGTGAAAAAGCTGCACAGTGTTCTTTTTGCCTCGAAAAGTGACATCCCTAACCGACTTAAAAAAGGAAAAGGTTCTATGTCCGACTATGTATGTTTTTTATGCGATCACGTCAGGCCGTCTTCGATAACAGTATTCTTGCAGTGGATAGACTCATGCTTAAGGTATATTTTGGCCTAAAAACCGCCACAGGGACCATAAACAGCGAAAACTAGATAAATCGCGATTTTCTGATTTTAGTCATGTACATAATTGAAATAATTAAAATTGAGTAATATGCGCCTTAATTAGCTTATAGGTGAAAAACTTAAGTAAATGACCTGTTGTATGCAGTAGTAACATAATCCGTATAAACAAATTGACGACGTTCTAAATTTAAAAAAAACCGGCCAAGTGCGAGTCGGACTCGCGCACGAAGGGTTCCGTACAATTATCTATAAAAATCACGTTTGTTGTATGGGAGCCCCCCTTAAATATTTTTTTTATTTAAATTTAATGATTTATTTTTAAAGACAATATGTAATTAAATATTCTGTGAATATTTCAAGTGTCTACCAGTTGCCGTTATCAATATCGAGCAAAACCGAGCAAAAAAATCATGTTTGTTGTATGGGAGCCCCCTTAAATATTTATTTAATTCCATTTTTTAGTATTTGTTGTTATAGCGGCAACCGAAATACATCACCTGTGAAAATTTCAACTCTCTAGCTATCACGGTTCCTGAGATACAGCCTGGTGACAGACGGACGGACGGACGGACAGCAGAGCCTCAGTAATAGGGTTTCCGTTTTTACCCTTTGGGTACGGAACCCTAAAAATGACTTTAGCTCCATATTTGTGGTAATATTGGATTGTAATTCTTGAGAGCAAAATTTACTGTTATGTAAATTTAATGTTTATGCTTCACTTTTTGTCTTGCATGCGGTGTTTACTTATAAGTGATTGTGACACTCAGCTCAACATGTTTATTTAAGCAGCAATTTCTGATGTATTGTTAACAATTGTTAGTAAGCCTTAAATAAATAAATAAAATAAAATAAATAATATTTAAAAATTATCAATTCTGTATGTACACTATAGGTAATGCCACGAGAGTTGAGGCGATTGATTACACACACAGCTACATAAAGTACTGATTGCTAAAAAAATGAGTGTATGAAAATGTGAGTTATATGATCTTATGATGAAATACCTACGCAATCCTATGCATAATATAATATTCTTTTTTTATGCACCTGTTTTTGAAATAAAACAATTTGAAACTGATAGCAACAAAAAATCGGTATTTTATAAATAGCGAAAAATATGCTTATCTGATTTAAATAAAATAGATCAAAATATTTTATTTTCTGATTTGTTTGAACTGGATTTTTTTAAAATAAATCTTAACAAAATAGATCGAAGAAATATTTAGTCAATCTTGAAATTCACTGTCGAGTCTGTAAAACTTGCTATCGGTACGAATAAAATGTCAAAATCCCGCTGTTATTACACAAGTTATTACATGACGTGTTGTTGTGTGCCTGTCCTTGACTCTCGTGGCGTTGCCTATACTACATACTATTTACAGGTCATTTTCATAAGTTTTTCACCTATAATAGACATGCATTCAAAGAAGTTTGTAAGACTGCCAGTGTCAATGCTAGTCTAACATTTGGTGCATAGTGAAGGATGAACTCTATTTGAGTTCGAAACGCGTCAGTGTAGTTTGGTGGTGATAGTTGGGTTTGTGTGATTTGTGTGTGTTCGTACAGCATGGAGGTGGAGGAGCTGCATGAACGCACATTTATTGTATAAACGTAACTATCATAAGGTCGCGGGTGAGCAAAGCAATTGTTTCAGTTCATTGATATGGACCTCTGCAAAGCGAAGTTAAGAGGGTACGATGCGCACCATTTCTCCATACAAACGTAGTCCCCTGTTTCCTCCCTGGATAATGGCTTTAGAGCCAAATTTTTTTTACTGTGTAATCTGTATCTACCTCAGCTATGCCCCTATGTTTCGTTTTTTTCCACATTTCAATTAACATAAGAAATATGAGCTTTCAAAAATTAAAAAAATTGCCCAATTTCAACGTCATTTTCAGACACTCATCAGAAAAGAATCCCTCATATAAACAAAAAAAGGAAAACATAGGGGCATAGCTAAATCTGACCTCTAATTATTTTTGAATTTAAAATAATTTTATTGGTCCAGTTTTCGAGAAGAAAACAGGGGACTACGAAGTGCTGTTTTGATCAATTTTACGCGCCTATTAACGGTCTGAGCTGCTGCAGTTGTCCCGCTCTCGCTGTACTGACACGGAGGGGTTCGGGCGAGACAGCGACGCTTCATTAAAATACCTATTTCTCAAAAGTCTCTCAGCCATCCTATCCTCTTAATAATAATATTCCTAAGATACTAATGAAAAAGTATGAAATTAGTGTGCCGTCCACATCAATGCTAATTTATTGTGGAATGTCAGACACTTCATTGTAAGTGTAAAGCTTCTAGTTTTACGATGTGGTTTTGCACATAAATTCCGAAAAACTCACGAGTCGCAAGTCCGGGCTCAAACCCACGACCCTCTGCTTGAGAGGCTATTAGGTCAAACCACGAGACTACCACGACGTCTTTCTCCTTAGAGTATCTTTAGAATCCCACCAATAAAATATATCACCAATAATATATATTGTGTTATTTTGATTATTGCTATTATTAGGTACCGTTACGTGGCATCAGTACATTGACAGCACTATTTATTATTTTTTATTTAATTTTAACTTGATTTAGATTTTTTATTTGTTGATTGTTATATATTTTTTTGTTTACGGACATGCTCAATACCTATGTAATTTTGAAATAATAATCAATATTAATTATTATTATCGTTACTTTTTTTTTCTTTCTTTTTGTTTTGTATAAAAACTATTAAATATGGAAATTTGGTATTAGATGAATGATTTAATTTAAGCACAAGTCATGGTAACAATTTTGAAATTTGCACGTCATATTGTGACAAAAACGTGTGAAACTATCTTGTCCCTCATGTCATCATAACACACCATGTTTTTATGCAAATAAATGATTATGATTAAAATAAAACAACATGCAAACACAATGTCATCTTATATTAATACGTCTTACATTTTTAACATCACAGTTTTTCAAGCATACTTTTAATGGAGTATACCACGCCGGACACCATAGCTAATATTGAGAATAAAACTAGTATACTGTTTTTAAACACGACATAGTAAAATGGGCCTAAGTCCTTGCCCCATCGGAACACAGTCTCGGAGATGGCGGGGAGCATGATGCCCATCACTGACAGTAGAACTGCCCCAATGAGTTCCATGAAGAGTTCCAGCCGAGGAATCGCGCTGGCAATGCCGACTGGAAAAATAAATGGTAATATCAGCTTCAATCCTATTACTGGAAATTCTAATTCTAGCTAAAAAACCGGCCAAGTGCGAGTCAGACTCGCGCACGAAGGGTTCCGTACCATTATCTATAAAAATCACGTTTGTTATATGGGAGCCCCCCTTAAATATTTTTTTTATTTTAATTTAATGATTTATTTTTAAAGTCAATATATAATTAAATATTCTGTGAATATTTCAAGCGTCTACCTGTTGCCGTTATCAATTTCGAGCAAAAACGAGCAAAATAATCACGTTTGTTGTATGGGAGCCCCTTAAATATTTATTTTATTCCATTTTTTAGTATTTGTTGTTATAGCGGCAAACAAAATAAATAAAATAAAAATAAAAATGATTTATTGTACAATCAACATCAAATTAGTTACAGTGGTCAATACATAAAGTAGGTTTGTACAGAGAAGTCACAAGAGTTGTCATACAATCTGACCCCCCAAACTAGGTAAAGACCTGTGTCTTGGGGGACTAATTTTGAGTATCTCCGGCTTCGGCGATCGACGTACAATATTTACAGTGCAGATGATCAACAGCAAAATTTCAACTCTCTAGCTATCACGGTTCCTGAGATACAGCCTGGTGACAGACGGACAGACAGACAGACAGACAGACAGACGGACGGACAGCGGAGCTTCAGTAATAGGGTTCCCGTTTTTACCCTTTGGGTACGGAACCCTAAAAACTACTACAGATATGTCATTTCCAAAAGTGTCAAAGTCGCTTTTACCATTGTCAATCGAATATTTCAGATTTAGACAACTTTTTTACATTGATAATCATATCGTTGTAAATATTTGTAGTTTGACTAACATTTTCAATATATTAACAATAGAGAATACCTTGTATGCATTCAAAGTTTTTTCTACTTGACATTCAAAAACATCAAAGTATCCCAAAATAACTATTTTCCGATATAATGTATTAAAAGTACAAGTTTAGATAGATATAGTCGTCAACAACTTCGAGCAAAGTATCACCGATTACGACGGGAGTTGGTACAACATGGGCGTTCGACATGACCTTCGTCTTGTCCATGGTCAATTTAAGACCAACTCTCTCGGAGACTCTTCTGAGGTCAGCGAGCATCGCACTGAGGTCCTCCAAGGTCTCAGCCACAAGTTAAGAGTAGTCAAACAAAAACACACCGTTGAACGTTTAGTGAAAACATTGTTACTTTTCATGTAATATGTATGAGTCTTATGAATAAAAGATGTTTAAGGAAGCATAGAAAATTTTGAGAAAATCTCTTCATATTAATGATTGTTCGTGAAAGGTACGAAATATCGCAAAATATTTTTAATGGACAAGGGAAAAACTACCTACCTAAGGGACCTAGTTTCAGTCTGTGAAAATCGAGATAAAATTTTCCACGAAAACGTTTTGTTTTGTTACGGGAAATTTCATTATTTATTAGTGAAGACTTTCGCGCAAAGCTTTTAGTTGTTAATTAAAATGTCTAAAATCGTTAAGTGTACCTAAATAAGATTTTAAGGAAAGAAAAGATCTGAAAGAGTTATTTTTTACATTATCATGTGACCCATTAACTAATGGGTATTCCCAGAGAATAAAGAATAAGATAAAAACTTATTACCGTGATTATTAGTTCTATTAGTGCAGTTATGCGATTAAACTTGAGGCATAAGAATAAATAATAACAGAGTAGAAGGGAATCTCTTTTGACTGCGTCCAAAACGCCGCCATTTATATACCTACTTCCCCCCTCACGTCGTTACACCCCTCTGACGTCCAGGCGTGTTGCTAGGGTTGCTTACTGTTAAATATTACTTACTCTAAAGATAATATCGCTAAAATATTAAGTTATTATTTACTTTGAAATCATTATTTTATTCTAGTTTTACAAAATATAATATATTGACGACCAGATGGCCTAGTGGTTAGAGAACCTGACTACGAAGCTTGAGGTCCCGGGTTCGATTCCCGTGTCGGGGCAGATATTTGTATGAAAAATACGAATGTTTGTTCTCGGGTCTTGGGTGTTTAATATGTATTTAAGTATGTATCAATCTATATAAGTAAGTTTATCCGTTGCCTAGTACCCATAACACAAGCTTTGCTGAGCTTACTTTGGGACTGGGTCAATTGGTGTGAATTGTCCCGTGATATTTATTTATGAGATTTATAAATCATTAGGTACAGTCAAGGATTTTAATTGTTAGGCCACTTGCCACTGTTAGTATTTTAGCCGTGTAATGCAAATCAGCATATACCAGTATAAGCGGCTTCACCCGATTTGCATTACACGGCTAAAATGCGAACAGTGGCAAGTGGCCTAACAATTAAATTCCTTGACTGTAATGTACCTACATATTATAGGTAGGTACTTCTAAGTAAGAATTTATTACAAGTGTCATACCAAATGAAGCCATTTAAGGTGATTTGGCATCGTTTTGAATTGTTTATACACCCAAATACACCACAATAACTTGACGTCATTAATTGTTATTTGTTTCCGATAAAACGAACGCGCAAACAGTTAACAGCCAAACGCGCGTGCGGCGACGCCAGCCGTGACACCCTGAGTGAGTTCTCTCTTAGGTAGTACTCTAATATCGTGACCTTGAGTCCGGCCGGAGCGGGAGTTTCCCTTCTACTCTGTTATTATCTGATACCTTTAAACGAGCAATTCTTGTATATATGTATATATATATATAATCAGGATCTCGGAAACGGCTCCAACGATTTCGATGAAATTTGGTATGTGGGGGTTTTCGGGGATGAAAAATTGATCTAGCTTGGTCTTATCTCTGGGAAAACGCTTGGTACCGAGTTTCTGCCCGAGCAGAGCTCGGTCGCCCAGGTACTTTATTCTTATCCTTGAGGACCCTAACCTACCTTCTTGGTGGTGCCATGCAAATTGTGACATGTTTTGTGTAATTTCATGGTGTTACCATGCAAAAGGGTTCCTTGAAACGTCTAAAGTATCCCAAGTATTATTAGGATCATTTATTAAAAAAAAATGTACATAGTTAAGGGCTTAATCAAAACAAAATCAGGATCGCTTCCTTTGTGCAACGAAAGTTAGTCATACAAAATATATGGGTAACTTTCGTTACACAAAGGAATCAATTACAATGTACAATTTTTTTTGAAACGACTCATTAATGTTATCGTTGAGGAAACAAGTTTAAATGTTTTTCTTCCTTAGTGAAACGCATACCAGCAAACATTTTGGGCGTCGGACGAGGTGGTAATTTTGCGCATCTTAGCTTAAGAGCTGAAGAGTTTCTTTGTTTGTTTGGTTGAATGCGCTAATCTCAGGAACTACTGCTCCGATTTGAAAAATTCTTTCAATGTTAGATAGCCCATTTATCAAGGAAGGCTATAGGCTATTATATCACCACGCTAAAAGATTTTCGTAAATTGTCTTTGAAATGACACTGATTTGGGTCACATCGGTTGGATGGTTTCAAAGCCTATTAACGGTCATTTGTAGAAACAATTTTCGTGTTCGTGAAATTATAAACGGTCGGAAAATGGATTAAAAACCCTTTTTGAGCTGTCTTAAGATGAATTACTTTTATACATACAGGGTAATTTTTTAATAAGTGCACAAATTTTAATATGTGATACAGTGTCGTTAAGAGGGGGGGTTCAGAGGGAGGGGGTTCGGGGGGTGGAGGGGGTGCGGGTGCGGGTAATTTTTTTATATCGACGAACTAAGGAGAGCCATAATTGATGAAAAAGCAAATTGGATAAAAACAAAATAAGCTGCCCAAATTACTAATTCCACGCGGACGGAGTCGAGGGCAAAAGCTAGTAGAAAAATAAAACTAAAATATTATATTATCAAGGAGTATCCTCACTGAGACACTGAGAGCATTGGCATGTAATGAGCATTCAGCGTCGAATATTCAAGTGGTATCGACGTTGAACCGAGCGTACAGTACGTTTAATATAAGTTTTACTTCACAAAAATACTTCTCGATCGCGTTTACGTAAAAATTTCAATTCTATGGAAACATGGACACGCGCGCGCGGAGACGCTGTCCATGTTTCCATAGAATTGAAAATTTTACGTAAACGCGATCGAGAAGTATTTTGGTGAAGTAAAACTTATACTAAGCGTACAGAGCTAAGGCGCAAGCCACACAGAAGAGACGTTGGATGGGGGCGCGCCGCAGTCCGCGTCGTTTATTCGGAGGCCGCATCTCCGCCATCTTGTTTGCTTCGGATCGCGACGCTTCTATACATTAGTATGAAAACCGATTCAAGAGGCGCCGCGACTGCGGCGCGCCCCCGACCCACGTCTCTTCTGTGTGGGTGGCGCCTTAAAAACCGGCGCCGGTGATTACTCGTTTACAAACGCTCGGGTAAGAATGCACATTCCTTTCAATTTCTAAGTTGTACCACGCGGCGGACACGACGTACAAATACGCGTTCTTGAATCTACATAAGCACGACGACGTCTGTACACGCGTACGCCTACATACATCGCGCGCGCACTCTTCTGGTTTCTGGCGGTTTCCGGCTATCTGCGCCTTGAGGGGTGGGGTAATTCGAATCGGTGCGGGGCGGACCGTTTCCATTCTGTACGTCAGTACTATTATATATTCTGTGGTTGTACCTAATTGCCTTGCGATGTTTAGGCCGAGCTCTCAGTCAATCAAAAAACTGGTTGTCTGTAAAGTCGGTTTACGGACGATAGTTTAACGTGACAACGCCATAACAAAACATTCATAAAACAAAACCAGGCGGTCACCCATCCAAGTACTGACCGCGCCCGACGTTGCTTTACCTCGGTGATCCGACGAGAACCGGTGTTTTGTCAAATATCTTGAAAACTGTGCATCCTACGGCAAAATCAATGAAATTTTCATCCCCCCCTTTAATACCCCGCAACCCCCCGCAAGCCCTCCCCCCGCACCCCCATTAAAAATTACCCGAGCGCTAGTACTAAGATTGTCCATCCTGGCGCGCGCTGCTCTCTTGTACATCCTGGCGTTCACATTGTACGGGACAATATGTACATGTACGTTACATTGCGTCATCCTTTTTCGTGCGTGCAGCCGGCGTTCATCACGGTCACGTCAAAAACTGCTTAATTCTAACTCCAAAATAATACCTATTAAAAGAGTCCCAACAAGTCGAACTCCGGCTATTGTCCACCCGTGGTTCCTCGCGGGCACTCGGTGCTTCACGTGCCTCCACACCACATCGAAAGGCACGTAGAAGATCAGTGCGAAGGTCAGTAGCATCACACAGGCGACCATGATCTTTGCGGATTGGGCCAAGCTGAAAAACAAGCGTCGATTACAGGCTTTGGGTTTGGGATCCAAATTTTTGTTGAGTCATTTTGAGCTTGGTTCCGAATCGATATCGTAGACACACTTCGACGGCAGCAATTGAGATTGTCGGAACTACATTAGGACACATGTAAGGTAAGTATTATACATTTCTGCGAAAGTTGAACGAAAGTAAAGAATTTTTACACACGACAATATTAATTGCTGCAGTAGACTATTGTAGAAATGGCAGAAGATGCACTTTTCGTCAGGTGAGATAGCTGTCACATATTTTGCAGCATAAGGGTGATAGGGCATGTAAGGGTGGGAGGACGGTTTTTAACCAGTGACGACTTATGGCACTGAGACGAGGCCGCTAACAGTGGGCTTCATAAGAAAGCTCAAGGTCACTAGAGGGCGATGGAGTGGGCTATGCTCGGATTTTTTTCTGCGCGATTGCATTAGAAATGATGAAATCCGCGCAAGAACTTAAGTCACCGACATAGCTCGAAGCATCGCCAGACTAGAGTGGGTAGGGGATATCGCTCGTAGAACTGATGGCCGATGGGGCCAAAAGTTTTTCGAATGACGTCCAAAAAGATGGAGTGACGACATGGTTATGATTGTGGGAACGCGTTGGATGTGGATGGCGCAGAATCGATGTGTTTGGCGAACTTTGGGGGAGGCTTATGTTCAGCAGACTACTTCTTTCGGCTGAAACGATGATGGTGAAGTGTGATAGACTTACATTTCATCCTGGGGAAGGTTCAACGTGAGGCTGCCTCGCACTTCTTCTCCGTACTGAAGGTACCCTGCGAACCCGACGCAGGCGTACAGCAGAGACACTGTGACCATAGCGATGTTGAGCACGCCAGGGCAGCCAAGGAACTGAGATGGCTTGATCATCTCGTTCTCTATTGGCATCACTACGCCTATGCCTTCCATTGCGAACAAACTTGTGCTGGAATACAATAAAACAACTTTTTAATAAAAAACGAAAGGATTATCAGCAAGGCGAAAACAATCCCCTGTGTGGGGATTATTCGCAGTATTTCCTTCGTCAGTACCTTTAACTGTATAGGTGAAAAACTTAAGTAGGTAAATGACCTGTTGTATGTAGTAGTGCACATAATTGATATGGAACTTAAGTCATTTTTCAAATTTGGAACGTCAATTTGCTTATACAGACACGTTACTACTACATACATACAAATGGTACTTTAATTATTCACCTATACTCTTTTCGGCCTATACACGTCCCACTGCAGGGCACAGGCCGCCTTCCAGATTGAGACGGAATGGCCTAGTGGTTAGAGAACCTGATTACAAAGCTTGAGATCTCGGGTTCGATTCCCGGTCGGGGCAGATGTTTGTGTGAAAAATACGAATGTTTGTCCTCGAGTCTTAGATGTTTAATATCTATTTAACTATGTTTATCTGTTGCGTGTGTGTTGTTTGTTGAGCATTGGATGCGGATGGCACAGGGCCGATCTGCTTGGCGAGCCTTGGGAAGGTCTATGTTCAGCAGTGGACGTCTTTCGGCTGAAATGATGATGATTATGTTTATCTGTTGCCTTGTACCCATATGAAAATTTTCACACGCCGTGTAATTCATTACCTCCATTAGGTATTAACAGCAGGGTTTAAAGCCTGCAATCCGCAATCGTTAATTCCCTCATACGTGTCTTAAATTACTCATTGTAAAAAACCAATCTACCTATAAAAAATATATGATGAAGAACTGCAGACAAGGTAAAAATTAAAATAGAATTTATTACGTCAAAAGGATGTCAGTCCTGTCCTTTTTCCTTGGCATTGGCCGACGTGTAAGTGGTTTAAAATTGTTCCAGTGCCCTAAATATAGACGTTACGGGACCCTTTTGTAACAGCATCTATATGTACCTATGTATGTCCATGTTTGTACTCTTACTTTTAGCCTGTGAACGTGTTATTGTTGTTATAAATAAATGTTTTTCTTTCTATTGGATACCCTAGGAAATAAATGAAGCAACAAACTGTGGGTCATGGTTTGTGGGACAACTACGTGGAAAGTCACACGCAAATGCTGCAAGGGTTAGCTCTAACGACCCGGCTAGTCTAGTTAGATCACTAGTCTATCCAATTAGTTGTTGAGTGACGTATTCCGCAACAATTAGTTTTAATCCTTCATCATCCCTAACGTCTGATGTACCATCCCATTTGAATAAGGGGGCTTGGGCTGTTCTTACGCGGGCGTAGTGCGGATTGCAAACCTCACCACACCCAGTGGCCTAACTATAGGCCGGCATGGCTGGCAAAATGCCACGGGCCCCCGACCCTAGAGGGCCCCGGCCCAAGAGTCACAGAGTTCAGAAATAACATTAAAATTAAATTACAAGGATCAAGTTACAAGGTGACGATTTTTAGTGTGAGGGTCCCATCTAAAGTATTTGCAACGGGCATCAGATGTTATAGTTACGCCACTGCACACCATTGATTTTTTTGTAGAATAAAATATATAAATAAATAAATAAAATCCATTTATTGCCACACAACCATACAAAATAAAAAGAAACACAATGAGCCCAAAAAAAGAAGAAGAACAGAAACACACAAAACAAAAAAAAACTTCGTGGCAATAGGCTCAGGCTCAGCACAAATCTGCCGTGTCAGGCCTAAGTAACGTATCTCCAAAAACGACGATTTGAGAAAAACGCGATCAAAGTTTTTGTTTATCCACATCTCATTGATTGTTTACTATTGAAGTTTAAAATTTGAAATTTACACATTAGGTTAGAAATATTATTGTGACAATGTATTTTTAATTTTAACTCTGTGCTACGAATCAATTTCAAAAAAGACTGTTTTTAAAGTTTACACGACCTTACTTTTCATACAAAATTCTGTAACGCAAAGTTGCGTATCTGCATATACGTTAGTTAAGCGTGACCATGCTCTTTTTATTACACAAAACTGTGTAATGGCTATGACCTGTATCTTTACTTACATTACTTTTTGGAACCAAGAAACAAAACATTTAAGTAAATTAAAAGTGGGTATAGGCTCATATATCAGGTCCCGTTATTTTATTTATTAGATATAAAAATAGGTAAGAAGGTTAATAATAAGTAAAGTGGAAGTTAGAAAACTTTTAATTGAATTTTATCACAGCAACAGGATTTGTATTAATTCTTAACTTTAAGGTATCTTCTTTTTTACTAAATAATACTTATAACAAAATATTATTATCTTCTCTGCCCCTCCCTCCCCGCTAGTTAAACATATTCTTAATAAAATTAAAATCAATAGCTCTCCTTGGTTTCAGAAGCTGTTACGTATTATGAAATGTAATTAAAATGCCTATTATAATATATAACAACAACCTGATTTGAATTAAACTGCACCAAAAAATTTTTCAATTTCGATTCTGCGGGCGAGTTCTGTATGACCTATCTAACGTATTTGAAATACGGGAGATATCCGTTACAAGTGCGTACAAAAATCCCAGATACGTTAGTTCGGCTATCGGTGTTTTTATTGAATTATGGCCTAAAATGAAAATCTTCGATATGTATCAGATAGTATAGCATCAAAAATGTCGATTTAGCACTGTTAAGCGTAACTAACGTATCTCAAGTTACGTTACTTAGGCCTGACACGGCAGAAATGCTGCTGGCTAGGAAGCCGGCGGCGCTGATTTTCAGCCTGCCTTGCTGTTGTAGGTTCTCTTGCGATGTTTTTCTTGACGATAAAGCTCTTGAGCTTAACTTGATTTTAGATAACTTGTTATCTTATCTTATCTTAATATTAGGTGTCCTTCGACCCGTAGACTACTGTCATTGGTAATAGTATCTTAAGAAATGTGTACAAATCACAATTTCGTGAAAATAGATCGGGTGTACCTCAGGGTAGCAATTTAGGTCCATTGTTGTTCCTGTTGTACATTAATGATCTTCCACTTGCTTTGACACACAAATGTATATTATTTGCTGATGACACATCAGTAATAGTTAAAGTTGATGATAAAAAAACGTACGAAGCTATTATAAACAAGGCTTTTTTGACATTAATAATTGGACAAATAATAATTTGGAGGCCATAGATCAAACCTGTAGCTCACCACCGCTCTTAAAGTTTTAATGTTAATTTTAATTACCTTATAAAATTAGGTATCCCTGTAATTGATGTGGCCAAGTTCCGCTCCGACAGCTTAGGAGGGTCCCTCACGCAGTAGTAAATAGAGATGCCTATTGCTCCGACCCACACGAAGTTAGCGAACGCGGAGCATGGAACCAGGTATTTCAGTTTATTAATTTGACAAAGTGGTATTAAAACCACTAGAGTAAGCCCGCAGAAAGTTGTCACCGACCATGCCGGACCACCGTATTCTTCTGAGACCTAGAAAATAATACTGTAATATAAACACATTGAAAAAACCAGTCTGTAAAGTCGGTTCACGGACGATAGTTTAACGTGACAACGTCATAACAAAACATTCAAAACACAAAAATGAAACCAGGCGGTCACCCATCCAAGTACTGACCGCGCCCGACGTTGCTTAACCTCGGTGATCGGACGAGCACCGGTGTTTTGTCAAATATTTTGAAAACGGTGCATCCTACGGCAAAATCATGAAATTTTCATCCCCCTTTAATCCCCCCGCACCCTCTCAACCCCCCACCCCGCACCACCTCATTAAAATTTACCCGAGCGCTAGTACTAAGATTATACATTCTGGCGCGCGCTGCTCTCTTGTACATCCTGGCGTTCACTGCTCTCTCTTGTACGGGACAATATGTACGGGACATGTACGGACATGTACGGAACATTGCGTCATCCTTTTTCGTGCGTGCAGCCGGCGTTCATCGATTTATTAGATGTTGTCACGTCAAAAAGCAGAAAAGTAAATGGTGGAGCCGGGAACCCTTTGGAGGCTTGGAGTGGGGGTCCAGCGCGGCGTCCCTGATTGACAAAACCTGAGGCTGTATTGTCTAACGCTTCTGACGCTTGCCTTCGCTTTCACCATCTCTTTCTGCCATCATCACCGTTTGACAGAAAGAAATAGTCATTGCGAAGGCAAGCGTCAGAAGCATTAGACAATAAACCTGCTGAGTTGGATTCCCGGCTTCATCACTAGCTTTACTGGTTTTTTCGATGTGTTATTTAAAACTTAAATAATTACAATGTATTTTATTAAACGAAAAAGTTCAAAGGCGAACTTATCCTTAAAAGGGATCTTTTTAACCCCCGACACAAAAAGAGGGGTGTTATAAGTTTGACCACTATGTGTGTGTGTGTGTGTCTGTCTGTGGCATCATAACTCTTAAACGGGTGAACCGATTTGGATGCGGTTTTTTTTATTTGAAAGCAAGTTTCTTGGCGATGGTTCTTAGATATGTTTCATCAAAATTGGTCCAGCCGTTTCAAAGTTATCAGCTCTTTTGCATGCTAGAGAAAGGATCTTAGACTTAATTGCGTTAGGGGTTTTTAAAATTTTAAATTTATAGTTATCAATCATGCTTAAGATAGGAAAACTCAGAAAATACAATAGGTGAACCGTCACTTATGGATGGTGAGAATGTGGCTATTCGTACATTACGCTACGCAAATCTTCGATACCCGATGATTTTAGTCTCTATGCGTACAATCTCATAGAGGTTCGTATACAGGCACGCGTGTCGATGACGACGACTGTGTACGAATCTCTAAGGCATCGTCCTAAGAGAACGCGATTGCGCGATCATCGCGCGAGTAAGCGATGCGACCATTTACCAACTGGTAATAAGAGGTACTTTCGCATAGTCGCATCGCTTACTCGCGCGATGATCGCGCAATCGCGTTCTCTTAGGACGATGCCTTAGAGTTTGTACTGCGGTAGTCGCAAGAGACTAAAATCGTCGGGTATCGAAGATTTGCGTAGCGTAATATACGAACGGCCAAATGAGCCAATATTATCTTATTACGTATCTCAAAGGTAACTCACTTGTTTGAATGACTCTGCCACGACGACGACATACACGCAGCATGCGCCTGCGTGTATGAGCGCTAGACCCCAATCCGCTAGTTCTCTGTAATAAACCATAAATATAAATAGAACAGTCCAGGGGCTAAATTCAGAAACGGCCCAAGACGGTTTGCGAGCGGTAATTCAATCGTTTGCGAGAGGATATTGATGAACTGCTATTCAGGAACGCCAAAAATCACTGGTTTGCGAGAGGTTTGGGCTGAGATTGGGATGAGCCTTATTTATTTATTTATCATTCGTACATGCAAGAGCGCCAATAAAGCCTTAGGATTTATAATGCGTGTAAGCTCACAATTTCAGAGTGTCACTGTCTCTATTGTCCTGTATAATGCTTTTGTACGTAGTAAGTTGGAACATAATTGCATTGTTTGGGATCCTCGAGAATCAAAGTATAATATGCTCATAGAGAGAGTTCAGCGTAAGTTTGCTCGGCACCTGTATAAGAGGTTATATGGTTATTATCCGTATTTGTTTCCGTCGCTTTTTGTGTCAGGTATGGTTGGACTGGATACCCTAAACCACAGGCGGAAGTTGCATCTACTCGTACATTACTGTTCTTTATTACAGAATAGAGTCAATAATCCCTTGGCACTGCGGCAAATGACACTATTCGTCCCGCAACAGTATGTACGGGCGGGAGTGCGCCGCCGCCACCACTTATTCGCGGCGTTGGCGGGGCTGAGGACTCGTAGAGCTAGGAACTGTCCAACGGCCAGGGCAATTGCGCTGTTAAATGAATTTCTGTCCGAAATCCAGGACGCTGACGTGTTTGCCGATAGTTGGGGAATACTTTTGTCCAAAATAATGTTATTTTTAGCATAATTATAATACTTAATAATTTTAGTAATGTTTTTTTTTTATATATTAACGAGTTAGGAGTTTTGGTGCAAACTGTAAGCCTGACTTTGTATTGAATTGAATCAAACAAAGCGAATTAACAGGAAAATAAGGCTCATCCCAAGCTCAACCCATTCTTATCCTCTCGCAAAAGATTGAATTACCGTAGTGAAAATAAACGGATCACTCACGTCTTAAAACGAGTTTAACTCGACATGTTTAAATGTTTTGTTTAGAGAAGAAGGACTACGGATTAGCCCGAAACTCGTTTTAAGACGTCAGTGATCCGTTTATTTTCACTATGAGTGAGTCTCACGGTAGCTTAATGTTTAAAGATTGAATTACCGCTCGCAAACCGTGTAGGGCCGTTCCTGAATATAGCCCCTGAGGCCTTATTGTTGAACGCGCTCGGCATCGCGATCGTTTCCAACATTTCTTTCTGCCATACGTGAATAGGATGAGTGTAGAAAAAGACGGAGAATGCAATCGCCAGCGCCGCGCGTTACACAAAACGGTAACAGATTCAGATGAAAAACCTTTACGTAGGTGTTCAGTCAATCTAACACAATTATCTGCTGAAATTTTCCGGATTGATTTTTAAAACCTCATATAAACCCAAGAGAACAAAACTTTCAGGTGGATTAGTTGTGGGTGGCGTGGCACGTATAGACAAGAGACGCGGGTTCGAATCCCGTCCGGCGCACCCGGAAAACTTTTTCGTTTCTACATTTTGACGGGATAATAGATACTTCATTTAATTTAGTATTGAAAACCACAACATCATTATATTGCGGCTCGTCAACTATTTCTTACCTAGCAAACAGTACAGTACAATAGTCTGGGAGTGTCGTCAATTGTTACTCTGGTACAAATTGTAAAGAGATTACAGTTCACGAGCCGCAATATAATGTTGTTGTGGTTTATAATTCTAAATTAAATGGAGTAGACAACTATTTAACAAATAACAATGGACATATTTAATCAAATTTCGCAACTCTTTCTCGTTTCAAATGTTCCGTTTGACAATGCAATAATGAAAAAAAAAATCATAAAACTTATGAATGACAATACAATACAATACAAATATTCTTTATTGATCACCAAAAACAGTACAGTGACATTACAAAAATAAAAATTCAGGTAGACAATAGGCGGTCTTATCGCTAAGAAGCGATCTCTTCCAGACAACCAATTACTCAGAAATTAATAAATATCAACAGATTAATGTACTTAGGACATTTACCTTACAAATGGTGCGTATCTTCTAATTGGCTTTGGCCCGTTCTGGAACACCAGGTCACAGGTCTCCGCGTAGCCCAGGGAGGGCTTCTTCAGCTCCACGCAGAGATGTTGTGAGGTTGTCACCTGGAATGAGGAATATAGATTGAATAGATTGAAAATTAAGTGTAACACAATTAATTGATTTTGTCTCATTAAGGGGCTGTTTCACCACTTTTTTTAAAGTTCGGATTAGCTTGATCATAACCTTATTTGTCACATGGAATAAAAAATTCTGTTTCACCAGTCTTGATTAGCGCTAAGTGACGGACAAACTATTTCTTAATTTGACCATCAGATCAGGTGGCATTTTAGCATTTTTATCCGTCACATATCTTTTTAATTAGTTAGTTTAATTTTTTGTGGCCATGGTTGGAGAGCCCTTCAGCCGGTTTCAGAAAAATAAATCAAAGTATTTTTTATTTTTTAAAGAAAGAAGTCATGCTAAATTGCACACGAGAATTTAAATATCAAGATTTGAATAAAAAATATAGGTACGCTTTTAGTATTTAAAAATAAATCCAAAATTTCGTAATATTTTTTAATTACAGACTTTTTTTCAGTGGCACAACCGTTTGTTCTACCTGAACTTGTACATCGCCATTAAAAAAAAAGTTAATCTGTCAAAGGGTTTGGCGCCACTTTTCGATTCGTTTTACGTGATTTTATTTTTCTTTGTTATTGTTAACCAAAGTATCGTAAATAAATACCGTTTTTGGATTAATTATAATGTTACACATTTGTTTATGCAAAAAAATAGATGTGTTTAAAAATTACATAGTTTACGATTTATTTTGCTTTAATAATGAGCGACTCTTTGAACGAAAATATGCGAACAGGAACCCGTGGTCGTGAAATGGGACGTTGCTATTCCGACTTTTTGTTAAACCGACGATTAGTTAAGTGGTACTTAGTTTGCACAGGACCGGAGTGGTGAAACTGAAAAAAAACTGGCCGACAGATTTGTGCAGTACTTAGTTTATTCATTGGTTACGTAACCAGTAGTTTGACAATAAGGTGGTGAAACAGCCCCTAAGTGTCGAAACATAAGGGTTCGGTGGGGTCTTTTGTAGGGTTCCGCACCTACCCAAACGGTAGGTATACGGTGCTAACATTCGTCGTTTCAGCATTGCTTAAAGGCGCTACACTTCGCGCTTCAAAAAGCCAGATTTGCGTACACGGGCTTACAATACGTTTACTTTTAGTTTACCACTGACTGGTGGCTTGCCTTCATTTCATTTCCAACTTTAACACCATACAAATAAAGTAGCTATTACAAAATCTGCAAACGTGGGTAACAGTATTCTAAAATTGGCTTTATTTGTTGGTCGTTAAAGTTGAATATGAAATGAAGGCAAACCATCTGTCAGTGGTAAACTTTATGTAATTTTACTGTACTCGTATTCGCTCGAACCAGTACCTAGTGGTGACTGGTGAGTTAGTATCAACATGGATCCTGACGAAGAAACAAATACGAGCCTTGAATACCCCACTGAGCTTTTGGCGAATTTATTGCGTTCATTTAATCCCTTGCTGTACCTATCATTACTATAGCAAAGCTTTAGTTCTGAAATTCATGTGTAAGATATTTGAGGATTCACTCTAGTGACCAGTGTTTTTCGAAACACGATTACTTGTAGTTTGCTTGATAGAAAAAAATCCAATGTCGTCTTTAAAAAAGGTACGGCGTAAATAGGTACTGAGTACGTCATGACATTTTGCATGTTAATAAAACAAGATGTTTTCTAGGGCCTAGTGTTGCTACATTTTTAAAATATGTATTTGTTTTAGTAATATGTACGATGAAAATACAAAAATACACGCGTGGTCTGACCAACCTATCTTGAGCCGTCGTGCTTCCCCCTTGTCCGTATAGTTAGTTGCGTTAGTTCTCCTTCGACCATCGGACGGGGAACTTCTGTCGCTTGCGCTTACGGGCTTTGATTGTAGTCGCTCTCACGCACACATGTCGAGTGCATAGAATACCTAAAATCGATTAGCGCAATAAGCTCGGTGCGGCCCTAAAGCGCGTCAACGCTCGTACGAGTTGCGCGCGTGGCAAGACATGCTTTCGTATAAGCATACCTACAGTAAAATTACATAAAGTTTACCACTGACAGATGGTTTGCCTTTATTTCATATTCAACTTTAACGACCTACAAATAAAGCCAATTTTAGAATACAGTTACCCACGTTTGCAGATTTTGTAATAACTACTTTATTTGTATGGTGTTAAAGTTGGAAATGAAATGAAGGCAAGCAATCTGTCAGTGGTAAACTAAAAGTAAACGTATTGTACTTGCGCTTCCAAATACGAGCTTACGCGCACGTATAAAACCCGTCCGAAACCGCTCTAATGGTTTACGCAAGCAAAGCCGCAGGATAAATAAATAAATAAATAAATAAATATCACGGGACAATTCACACCAATTGACCTAGTCCCAAAGTAAGCTTAGCAAAGCTTGTGTTATGGGTACTAGACAACGGATAAACATACTTATATAGATAGATACATACTTAAATACATATTAAACACCCAAGACCCGAGAACAAACATTCGTATTTTTCATACAAATATCTGCCCCGACACGGGAATCGAACCCGGGACCTCAAGCTTCGTAGTCAGGGTCTCTAACCACTAGGCCATCTGGTCGTCTAAAAAATAATGCATAAACGTCACAATTTCCCTATTACTGCGGTTGCGGTTAAAATACGCACATTTTTAAAAGGTTTTCTGCTGGTTAGTCACAATGATATACGTGAATAAGTGATTCAACATTACCTTTATAGGCGCTATTTATTTTACGAGACTTTATTCCCAATTTTAATTCCCAAAAATATATTTTTTCAACAATTTCCGTGGTTTTCATTTGTTATTTTTATGATAGAGAGGCCAGACAAACAGACAGTGGGTCACCTGATGTTATATGATCACCACTGTCCATAGACTATTGATAGAATCAATGAAAACTTTTAATAATAGTACTTATACGATAAAAGTGACAAGAATGATAAAATCACTATTTTTAAACACGAATGTTGGGAAACAATGAGGGTTTTCTGACAGGTGGAATATCGCTAGATGGCGTTAGTATCGTATAGTCTATTTGACGTTACACCCATACATCAAATGTCAAAGTTGTCAAGCGCCAAATAGCCTCTCATAGAAAACCCTCATTAGATATACAGTCTCGAGCATCTACTGCAGCGTCCTCGGCCGCTGCGGTCGTATTGACCGCTGATGCTGTGCGTTGCGATCAGATGTCGATCAGAGGATTGACGCTGACATCAGACGCCGGTTGTAAGTCAAAGTCAAAATTCTTTGTTCAATTTAGGCTTCAATTGATGCTCCTATGAAAATGAAATGGTAATGACGAAAACACTCCTGAAAACGATAAAGTCAACGGCCGTCACAAAGTAAATTCTGACACATTTCAGAACTTTATATAATAATACAGGCCGGAGATGTTCTTTAGTCAGAAGCCAGAATATCTTGACCCAATTTAGGTAAGTATAGAATAGCACTTATAAACACCGAAAACTCCAGAAACAGCTTATTTAATCGGGACTTAAATGCGATAATTTATTGCTAAAATTACCTCGATGTTTTAACAACATTGAAAGAAAGAAAGAAATAAATAAAACATTTATTCGGGACAGCATGAAAAATTAAAATAAGACAAGAATAAAATAAACGAAATGCGCATACGAAATGGTCTTGCGAATGGCGCTGATCTTTCTTTGGAACCACCTTGGTCAATCTAAGAATAGAATGAAGCTACCGTCGCTGCCTTGTCCGTAACCTTATAAATTAAAGAAAAAAAAACAAAAACCCCCAACGCAATCAGGTCACATATGTTTGAAAATAAAGTATCCCTTCCGCAGCCAACAAAATAGCTGATAACTTTGAAACACCTGAGCCAATTTTGATGAAACATGTCTAAAGAAGAACCAGCGCCAAGAAATGACAATCGGGGAAGTTGCATGCATGCAGCTGGTGATGATGTGAACAATCTGTTTTATAAGTATTCTGTGGCATCTGTGAATTATCTGCCATATCGAGGCGACGAATTAGAAAGTTTCAAGCTATTTGTCTACGCATATTTAGGAGACACAAATCATATCAATCCTATTACTACCTCAATAAAGCTCAAACTAGCTTGGTTCCGCTTGAACAGTTACGTATGTATTGTTTGCTTGCTAATTTGTGGACAATCACGGTTATACAATAGTTTAGAGGTGTAGTTAAGCTTAATATGGCAGTTAAAATAACGAGGTCGGTTGTGCTTATGTAACTGCAGACAATGGAAGTTGGTCAAAGCCCTAAGTGCAAGTTTTTTAGGGTTCCGTACCCAAAGGGTGAAAACGGGACCCTATTACTGAGACTTCGCTGTCCGTCCGTCTGTCCGTCTGTCCGTCTGTCACCAGGCTGTATCTCAAGAACCGTGATAGCTAGTTGAAAATTTCACAATTGATAGAATTCTGTTGCCGCTAAAACAACAAATACTAAAAATAAAATAAAGTTAAAAACTAAGGGCGGTCGTCATACAAGAAACGTGTTTTTTTCAGCGTTTTTAACTTGATCATTATAATGGCGTTAACTAGACACTTGAAATTTTCACCGATTATGCATTACTGTGACCGGTATAACAACAAATAATAAAAATATATAATTAGGTATATTAAATATTCATGGACGCATATCAAGTAGGGTGGCGGGAGCATGCTCTCGATAGGGACGAATCGCGGAAAAAAGGGGAGGCCTTTGCCCAGCAGTGGGACACATTAATAGGCTAAAAAAAAATATATTAAGTATATTAAAGGGGTCTTAACTAACCAATATAAAATGATCTCACACTGCGTACATTTTACTTAGAAGCAGGGTTCTACTAACACTGGATTATATAGTTACAGCTGTTCACGGCGTATATCTTGCAATACCTAAAAAGTACGGAACCCTCAGTGCGCGAGTCCGACTCGCACTTGGCCGGTTTTTTGTCATAACAAATGTTTCGAATGCGGTCGCGTTTTAATAAACATTAAGAATAGTTTAGACCGGCAAGAAAAACCGTGCGAGTTGCATTATATTGCGACGATCGACTTTAGAGCGCTATTCCACTAGATATTATTATGTTGTAACCGGCTAGCTAGCCGGACGGAGAAATAAGAGAACGTGGTTGGAAAAAATCACTACATAGTATAAAACAAAGTCGCTTCCCGCTGTCTGTCCCTATGTATGCTTAGATCTTTAAAATTATGCAACGGATTTTGATGCGGTTTTTTTTAATAGATAGAGTGATTCAAGAGGAAGGTTAATAATGCATAATACATACATAATGTCAGCAATGCACCCATGCGAAGCCGGGGCGGGTCGCTAGTAGGTATATAATAAAATAGAACATCCATAGGTACTTCCACACTAATATTATAAAACCAGGTTAGCTTGAAAAGATCCCTTTTAGGGATAAGTTCGCCTTTGTATACTCTTCTGTTGGGTATATCCCAGGAGTTCCATATTTTTCAGCTCCATATGGAACTACTGGTACATATTCATATCTAACGTCTACCTCTGTTTTTCTTTTCTTTTTTTTTCTTTTTTTACCTAAGTACGACTTTTAACCGATTTCATAATTTTAAGCCTGCTCCATCGTAGGCCTCATCTTCGCTTTCCATCAGGCGTGATTGTGGTCAAACGCAAGCCTATATTGTTTAAAAAATTTCGGACTGAGAAAAATATGTATCATAAAACAAAGTCATCCTAAAAGGTTCTTTGAAAAAAAAAGGGAATTTTGTGATAATCGCAGTTGTTGTGCGTTTACCCTTTGCTGCCGTCAATATGAGCTCGCTAAATTCAGGCCCAACACGGTTTGCGAGCGGCAATTCAATCGTTTGCGAGAGGACAGAGATGGGCTGAGCTTGGGATGAGCCTTATTTTCCTGTTAATTTGCTTTGTAAATAAATAAACAAGTAAATAAGGCTCATCCCAAACTCAGCCCAAACCTCTCGCAAACCAGTGATTTTTGGCATTCCTGAATAGCAGTTCATTAGTTTTAAATATTTAGGCAGCGTGATTACCTGTGACTCCAGATGCACCACGGATGTCAAAACAAGAATAGCCATGGCTAAGAAAGCATTTAATGATAAAAAACACATTTTTAAAGGCAAAATCTCAAGGAACATTCGGAAAAGATTTATTAAGACCTACATCTGGAGTATAGCATTATATGGGAGCGAGACTTGGACATTGACTCAGCGGGACCGAGATAGATTGAGTGTGTTTGAGATGTCGTGCTGGCGGAGAATGGAGGCGATTAGCTGGACTGAAAGGAGAACTAATGAGGAGGTTTTAGAGTTGGTGGAAGAGGAAAGGCGGCTGTTAAAGACGATTGAAAATAGGAGAGGGAATATGCTGGGGCATCTGATACGACATGACAGTTACATAAAAACTATTTTGGAAAGGCAAATAGAAGGCAGGCGAGGCAGGGGAAGACCGAGACGGTCATTTATAGACCAAGCTAAGGAAAAAGTCAATGTCATGTCGTATCAGGAGCTGAAAACGCTGGCAGAGAACCGAAAAGAGTGGCGATTACTCCACCGACAAGAGCTAAGCTCTTAAATTAATGATGATGATGATGAATAGCAGTTCATCCCTATCCTCTCGCAAACGATTGAATTACCGCTCGCAAACCGTGTTGGCCATTCCTGAATTTAGCCCCTGGTTGTTGACAAAGCGCACCGCTAGAGTTATTATGGTTGCTGTTTACAGTGTACAGTGTTCTATCGGCATGCGGCCATTTCTATTTCTTGACACAGCACACTTGTATGCAAGTCTTTAATGAGTTTATTTTAATTGAAATAAAAAGCTAACCGAATGAGCACATTTTTTTCGTCATAACAATACACTCTTAAAAAACGAAAGCATATTCGAAGCTTACGACATCGCAACGGAATGAGACTTTGGCCTTTCTAATTACGATTTGAATTGTTATAATTTTACTTGTTTCTGGTTGTGAGAACATACTTTTGTATATTTTTGTCTCTTTTATTTAACTGATTTGCGCTGGGGCACTGACTTTGGAGAGATGAGAAGAAAATTATTTTTGTGATTTTTTGGAGTCGGTTCAGTTTTTATTATTGTAATCCATTATGACCATATTTCCATTTTGGATTGGTACACCATCTCTGGCCTACACGTTGCAATCCTGGGCTCAGGCGTTTTCTTAGATCGTGAAGGCTTGAACTGTTCCTAGAACCCAGTGGGAATTGAAAACTTTACAGATACCATTGGATTGCTTTGCATATACAGGGTTATTTGTAATTCACTAGCATCCTTTTAACCCTAAACTCCTACCACTTAAACAAATGTTTTTTGTTTTACGGCTTTTGTCATAACTTAATATTTTTGGTGTAATAACGTTCTGACAATTTGATTCTGCCTCTTATTTTTACGATACTCTGTGTATTTGTATGGGAAAAAAAGTGCTTCATTTTAAAAAGTCGTAAAACAAAAAACATTTGTTTGAGTGATAGGAATTCAGGGTTAAGAGGATGTCAGTGAATTAAAAATAACCCTGTATGTACAGGTTTTCACAATGTTTTCCTTCACCAAAAAATAGTACTTAAGTAAGTTCTACCAGCCATGGAATAGAGGCCTAAAAAACCATACTTCATGTGCCACACATTTACTGTCTTACCCTTCATGCCGGAAGAGAGCATTGAGGTTTATCTGTCTGGTGGAACATTACTAGAGTACCGTGACGTCCGTTTGACATTTGTCGCACGTTTGAAATTAGTTTATATCTAAACTAGGTCAAAAATGTTTTTCTTTCATTTAACCCGCGGGGCCATTAGAAATAAGTTTATAAGAAGAGTCCAGACTGAAAAAAGGTAACTGTAATTTTTTATCCTTTTCAACGCCATGCCTAGCCAAAACGTAAAGCTACTTTGAACCTTATGTCATTGCGTGAAGATCACTTTGACAATGTACTTTATGACGCATATATCCGTCGTTAGCGTTAGGTTAAAGCACAACGTTCACACGTTCAGAGATTCGATCAAATCACGAATTAGAGACTTTATAATTATCGTATCGTATCACGTGCCTAGTGAAATGATAAAACGATAAAAGTTTCGTCAACTTACTGACGTGTTTTTAACCCCCGACACAAAAAGAGGGGTGTTATAAGTTTAGGCCGCTATGTGTGTGTGTGTGTGTGTGAGTCTGTCTGTCTGTCTGTCTGTCTGTTCTGTGGCATCATAGCTCTTAAACGGGTGAACCGATTTGGATTCAGTTTTTTCTTCAGGTTTCTTGGCGATAAATAATAAATAAATAAATAAATATCACGGGACAATTCACACCAATTGACCTAGTCCCAAAGTAAGCTTAGCAAAGCTTGTGTTATGGGTACTAGGGAACGGATAAACATACTTATATAGATAGATACATACTTAAATACATATTAAACACCCAAGACCCGAGAACAAACATTCGTATTTTTCATACAAATATCTGCCCCGACACGGGAATCGAACCCGGGACCTCAAGCTTCATAGTCAGGGCCTCTAACCACTAGGCCATCTGGTCGTCTGGCGATGGTTCTTAGATAAATCGGTTCAGCCGTTTCAAAGTTATCAGCTCTTTTGTTAGCTGCGGAAGGGATCGTTGACGAAAAATGGGCATTTATTTTTATGTTCAAACAAACGTGTGACATAATTGCGTTGGGGGTTTTTAAAATTTTTAAGTCATAGGCTATGGTCTCCTGTAAATGCCATCGGCCGCTTACAGTGTCACGTCGTGCGCTGCGTCACACTGTATACTATTGAAATGTACTGTTGTAATCTCCTTCACACGTCGAACAGCGTCTTGACGCAGTACGCGGGATTCAAACGCTACGCGCCGCGTCTCTAGTTATTTCTACGACGTCGACGTATTAACCGCTGACGGTATGCGTCGATCGGAGCATTGAAGCTGACGTCAGAGGCCGCGTATAGCATAAAATAGGAGACCATAGTCTTATTTAGGGATTTTATCAAATCACTAAACAAATCTGGTGAAATGAAAAAACGAGATACCTTGTTTTTGGGTTATTTTGTCATTTCGCTAAACAGATATAGGGATTTGTTAAAATTACTGATGTTTTCTAGGCAAATGATAAAATTGATTCTCTATTTTGAAATCCTTCGTGATTTCCCTTAAGATTTGTTCAAATCTGTGTTTTGGCCATTTCCCTGCGATTTAATTGCACATGCGACATGGTGCCTGAAAGAGATAGCTTCGAAGCGATAAGGCCACCCATTGCTTACCTTAGGCGGCCCCTAGACCTATAAGATTGAAAGGCGCTCTGAATCCAAACGAGCAATTATATTGCACAATAATACGAACTGCACAATGTTTTCGTGTTCGTGAAGACGAACCACAGACTGAAAAATATTGCGCAATACTGCCCCTACACGATGCAATGGAAAAATATATGGTGCAATAAAAATTAAACTCGCTCAAACCTTCGGTCAATCATTGCGCAATCTTCAATATTAACCCTAAACTGACAATAATATTGCACAATTCGCAATATTGCGCAATATAATTATTACCGTTTAGGGGCCGCCTTATATATCATTTCATATACGTACCTACTTGTTTTTTGTATTAATTGTACCTATTATTTGTGGTCAGTCGAAGGCAAAAATATCTACATATAGGTACAGCCATCACGTCAAAAATATGCAAACACCAAAGATGTATAGATATTTGTTGTTAGTTGTATTGAAGGCGTCAGAAATATCTATACAACTCTATGCCATAAACCATAAGGTTGATGTTTGCATATATTTGACGCGATGGCTGTGTAGATATTTATGCTTTCGACGGTACAATAAGGAGTCATTGTATTGTATAATTATATACATAGATACTCACTAGTATGTGTATGGTGTGGGCGCATATGAAACCGATGATGGCCGTGCCAAACGCGCCAACCAGCAAGCCGGCGTTTTTGAACGCCAGCGGCATCGCCAGCACCCCTGAACCGAGGGAGGCTTTTAGCAGGTGAGCTAGGGCCCCGACGGTCCTGAAAAGTTAAATCGGACTGAAGTCATCCCATTAATGTTGTAAACATGAAAGTTTGTATGGATGGATGTGTGGATGTTTGTTACTCCTTCACGCTAAAACGGTTTGATGGATTCTGACGAAATTTGGCACACAGATACTTAGTCCTAAATTCTTATAAAAAATATTACTTGTGTAACACTTTCACAGTCCAGTGCCCCATATAAGGGTCACAGCGACTTAGCTCCACAAAACTGTGCCCACATGTGGGGCACTAAGAAACAACCAGACTTGCATCCAGATTTCTACAATATGTTATTTGCACACTGAGCAGGACAGTACAATTATTAAACTAATTTGCTGGACTTACCAGGAATTTAAAACTTGTATGGGACTGTGAACGTGTTAATACGGATAGTAGGCTGGGTAGAGTTCGGGAAGCTCCGAAATATCTTGTCATCCAATATACCGCAGTGTCTCAAGTCAAAAGTCTTTGACCAGTGATGACTTATGGCACTGAGACGTGGCCGCTATAAGAAGGCTCAAGATCACTCAGAGGGTGATGGAGAGGGCTATGCTCGGAGTTCCGCGCAAGAACTAAAGTCACCGACATAGCTCGAAGAATCACCAGACTCAAGTGGCAGTGGGCAGGGCATTTTGCGCGTAGAGCTGATTGGCCGATGGGGCCAAAAGGTTCTCGAGTGGCGTCCACGGACCGGAAGATGCAGTGTTGTTAGGCCTCCAACAAGATAGAGCGACGACCTGGTTAAGGTAGCGGGAACGCATTGGATGCGGATGCCACAGGACCGATCTGTTTGGCGAGCCTTGGGGGAGGCCTATGTTCAGCAGTGGACGTCTTACGGCTGAAACGATGATGATGATGATGACAGATAGTATAATTAATAGGAAATTATGAGAAAATAAAATAGAGGATTTTTTCGTAACGACTACGAAACCCCATCCTGGGCGTATCCGACACGCTCTTGGCCGTTTTTTGGAGAAATCTTCAATCATGACTAAAATCGTGACTTGTGAGAAATGTACCAATAACTGATGACGAAGGAACTGGTTTGCATGTAAACAGATAAAGCAAATCCTCATCTTTTATTCAAAGTCCATTCAACTTTTTGATGGAAGGGTTTTTGAAGCAAAAAGTACCCGGATGCATGCGTTTTTGCTTTCGTATACCTACTGACTTTTGCGAAGTTAGCGCGATTGGTAGCGGTCCTTCAAATCCTTATTAAATTAATTTAAATACTAGATGTAAATACCCGCCTGTATAATTTCCGTTTCCATGGGAATTCCGGAAAAATATATATCCTATGTCACTCGCGGAACTGAGACGAATCTAATGCCACCTCACACTGTAATATCCACAGGTAATATCCATTAAGCTGTTTAGGCTGCAGGGCGTGCCAAAGAATGACACATACAAACATAAATACATACGCTCGAAAAACATAACCCTCCTTCAACAGTCGGGTGAAAAACGGCCAAGTGCGACTTTCCTTTGTTTCACTGTCCGAACAAGTTCAACGTTCTTTCCCAATTTTCCATAATGTTGGTGATTTTCAAAACTTTGACGTTGCAATAAACGACTTACGATTTTTTTCTGACAATAGACGACCAGATGGCCTAGTGGTTAGAGACCCTGACTATGAAGCTTGAGGTCCCGGGTTCGATTTCCGTGTCGGGGCAGATATTTGTATGAAAAATACGAATGTTTGTTCTCGGGTCTTGGGTGTTTAATATGTATTTAAGTATGTTTCTATCTATATAAGTATGTTTATCCGTTGCCTAGTACCCATAACACAAGCTTTGCTAAGCTTACTTTGGGACTAGGTCAATTGGTGTGAATTGTCCCGTGATATTTATTTTATTTATTTATTATAAGTGTTTTATTATGTTTTTAAGATAAGGAAAACTTGCTAAAACGGGTCTTTCCTAATTGTATTAAACTGCCTTTCCTAGGTATAATTCCTGTAAAAATGGCGATAAAGCATAAAATTTGCCTAAACGGGAATTTCCTTGATTTTGGTTTTTTTTTTTAACTTATAAATATAGGCAAATAGTAATAGTTGAAACTTGATGTTAACGTATTTTCCCCGCTATAGAATGCAAGATAAGAAAAAACGTGGTTTGCTAAAACCCATGGTAGAAGTTCCTACAGAAAATGCTTATTTGCTCATTCCACACGCACACATAGAAATAGGTTCCATGACCACGTTGGTTATGGGAAATGTTTCTATGTGTGCATGTTCGCTTTTTTAGGGTTCCGTTTCGGTATGTTTGTAGGATAGTAACACTTTTTTAGAATTACCTAGGTAATTTTGCGTTTTCTAACACAAAATGAAGAGCGAAAATGTGGCTTATTTAACATAAAAATAATTGTGTCAGTTTTGTGACGAGTCATATTAAACTGTATGAAAAAGAGTCACAAAACTGACTTAAAAAATAAGAATACTTTAAAAAAAAAATAGCACCTACTCGGATTTTGAATAAGAAAAAAAGTAAATGGTATACTTTAAAAAAAAGGTCCAGGACTCAGTATGACTAAGGCATTTACATAAAATAAAAACATAAGGCTCGACCGAGCTTTTGGCGCATTTATTGCATTCATTTAATCCCTTGCTGACACATTAATAATTTAATAGCAAAGCTTTAGTTCTGAAATTCATGAATGTGTAAGATATTCGAGGGTTCACTCTAGTGGCCAGTGTTTTTCGAAACACGATTACTTGTAGTTTGCTCGATAAAAAAAATCCAAAGTTATCTCTAAAAAATAAAATAAATCCTTAGTACGGCGTAAATACTGCACGGCAGGTCATGACTTTTTGAATGGTAATAAAACAAGATGTTTTCTAGGGCCTAGTGTTGCTACATTTTTAAAATATGTATTTGTTTTAATAATACGATGAAAATACCTAAATACACGCGCGGTCTAACCAACCTATCTTGAGCCGTCGTGCTTCCCCCTTGTCCGTATAGTTAGTTGCGTTAGTTCTCCTTCGGTCATAGGACGGGGAACTTGTGTCACTTACGCACGGCTTTGATTCTAGCCGTTCTCACGCACAACATACACGAGTGCATAGAATACCTACCTAAAATCGATTAGCGCTGAGGAACTCTTTGACCTCATTCCAGCTGCGTGGTTCCTTTACAGATCCACCCGTCGTAAGCGTTCATTTCATCGACATCATGTTGATGAATGGCGGTCTTCGACGGTGCATTTTGAGAGGTCTTTTTGCCACGAACTTGCAAAATCTGGAACGAGCTTCCCGCGGGGATCTTCCCATCAAGTTACGACCTGGGTGCCTTTAAGAGGCGAGTGTACAATTTTCTGCAGGGCCGAAAACGCACTGGCATCGCGTAAAGCGCTGCGGGTGTCTATGGACAGTGGTGATCATTTAACATCTGGTGACCCACTAGTTCGTCTGGCCTCTCTAACATAAAAAAAATAAAAAAAATATTAGGGCCTCAATAATATTGTACTTACGATGTATTCGATGCAACGGGTCTGTGGTCTGAGGGTACGTACGGCTCCAAATCTTCTCTCGATCCATTGTAGGCCAATTCTATTCTGGAATAAAAAAAGGATAGTGAGAATTTTGTATAACCTAAGTATACAAGTGGCTAACTTTGATGAGCACAAACAGCGATCATATCTATTATAATAATTAAAAAATAAAATAAAAACAAATTATTGAACCAGAAAATAAAAAAAAATTGATATTTTTAATTTTTACAATTTTCGCTCATAATCTTGTTATAATATTGTGATACGTGTAGATATAATATGTAATAATGAAATACATGTGCAGTTCTAAAGATACATTATTTATATCCAGGTCAAGCAAGTAACAAAATAATCAGGTACCTATATTAACAATATAAACAAATAAAAATAACGACTAAAAACAATGTAAATAGAAAGAATCCGTAAACAATGAAATTCAATTAACAAAAAACGACTGATGGTAAGAAACGGCAAAAAGAATTTACCCGTACAACGGAATCATTATCAAATCGGTACTCGGGATTGAATCGAGTAATTCCAAAACTTCTACGCCTAAAAATATTAAAAAACCCTTCTAGTCGAAGCGGCTCAGTGTAATTTTTTGGTAATGCCCAAAATAGGCGCAGACTTTAAGTAGTCAATAATGACGTTAGTGAGATAGTGTAGTCCCAGTAGTACGTTTAAACGGTAAGAGTGACGCAGTGAGCCCAAAGTCGATATACGATCGACACTTTAATAAATTGGTCCCGATTTAACCCCAATTTGTACAATCAGTAAAATGTGATGAAACGAGTAGTTTTCATTGCATCATCTAATTTCACATTCTATTTGTTGACACGTGTTTACATCAAATCAATTAACTATAACGTCTTTTTGTTTGCATGTTAGTTTAAAAGTGGTGGTGCCTAGTGGCTTGACGTATGGTCTCTCAGAGGGTCGTGAGTGAACCCAGGCTTGCGAATTTTTTGAAGTTTACGAGAATGTTTCGCTATAAAAATTCAGTAGAACAAGGAAATAAATTATAACAGAAAACAACAGGACAAACCAATATTCACTTCTATAACTATACTATCTTAATTGCAAGTAAAAAGAATGCAAAAACAAAAACGTTGTGCCCAAAAAACTAAAACGCAAAAAATAAAATAAAAATTGAACCGACTACAAACAAAAAGCATAGAAATATCTTCCTTCTAACGGTGAGGCCACACGAGCGTAATTTTATGAGTCGTGAGCGGCAGAATTTCGGTTCGCGCCATACAATATGCGGGCCATCACGTGACACTCACATGACACAATGTATGGCGCAACCGAAATTCTGCCGCTCACAACTCACAAAATTACGCTCGTGTGGCCTCAGCCTACTGTTTGAAGTCGGTGCCTCAGCACGAGCCAGCAGGAGTGGTAGAAAGAAACCCAATAGATAGTACGTACGTAAGGTCGATGGCTAGGTCCACTCCTGCTGGCTCGTGCTGAGTCACCGACTTCAAACAGATTAGGGTGAGGCCACACGAGCGTAATTTTGTGAGTTGTGAGCGGCAGAATTTCGGTTGCGCCATACATTGTGTCATGTGAGTGTCACGTGATGGCCCGCATATTGTATGGCGCGAACCGAAATTCTGCCGCTCACGACTCATAAAATTACGCTCGTATGGCCTCACCGTTAGAAGGAAGATATTTCTATGCTTTTTGTTTGTAGTCGGTTCAATTTTTATTTTATTTTTTGCGTTTTAGTTTTTGGGTGTTTTTTGAAGTCGGTTTTATTTTTTATTTAAAAATTATTTTATTTTTTGCTTTTTAGTTGTATTTGTATAATTAAATACGTAGGATAAAATCATCAGTTTGACCTCGAAATAAGTTTGTTACAAAATCTATTTTTAATACAAGTTTTTTTTTGCTCACTGTACTTTTTGCCCCTGATTACCAAAGTACTCATAAAGACGAATCCAACGAGACCAAATTTGATGGGGTTACGTCGTTTTATTACGGAGTTCTTATGGTCACTTTCCAGTTCCATCTTCAGACCCTGGTTACCATCTAGTATCAAAGTACTCGTCAAGACGAATCAAACGAGCCCAAACTCGACGGGGTTGTGTCGTTTTATTGTGGAGTGCCTTTGGCTATCTTTCAGCTCCATCATCAAACTCTGGTTACCATCTGGGATCAAAATGCTCGTCAAGACGAATCACACGAGCCCAAACTCGACGGGGTTGAGTCGTTTTATTGTGGAGTGCCTTTGGCCATCTTCCAGCTCCATCATCAGACCCTGGTTACCATCTGGGATCAAAATGCTCGTCAAGACGAATCACACGAGCCCAAACTCGACGGGGTTGAGTCGTTTTATTGTGGAGTGCCTTTGGCCATCTTCCAGCTCCATCATCAGACCCTGGTTACCATCTGGGATCCAAGTGCTCGTCAAGACGAATCAAACGAGCCCAAACTCGACGGGGTTGTGTCGTTTTATTGTGAAGTGCCTTTGACCATCTTTCAGCTCCATCATCAGACCCTGGTTACCATCTGGGATCAAAGTGCTCGTCAAGACAAATCAAACGAGCCCAAACTCGACGGGGTTTGTGTCGTTTTATTGTGGAGTGCCTTTGGCCATCTTCCAGCTCCATCATCAGACCCTGGTTACCCTCTGGGACCAAAGTGCTCGTCAAGACGAATCAAACGAGCCCAAACTCGACGGGGTTGTGTCGTTTTACTTTGGAGTGCCTTTGGCCATCTTCCAGCTCCATCATCAGACCCTGGTTACCATCTGGGATCAAAGTGCTCGTCAAGACGAATGAAACGAGCCCAAACTTGACGGGGTTATGTCGTTTTATTACAGAGTTCCTATGGCCACCATCCAGCTCCATCATCAGATCAGCTCCATGTTGCAATAATATTGCATTGTCATCCAATTTACACAAGCATGCAAAATTTCAATTCAGAAACCGGGAAGTGGGTCAAATTCAACTTGCAAGATTTGACCCGTTGAGGAGTTCCGTTGGCCATCTGTGATCTTCTTCATCAGATCCAGTTTACCAAATGACATTTTCTGAATGAAAATGTTTGACTAGATGCTAAAAATTCTAAAATCGTCATAGTTGTGCCTATAAAATTTAAGGGTTTCCGTCGATTTACCCAAGATTCCATCATCAGATCTTGACTTGGTGCCAATGGGACCACCTCGGAAGTATACTCTTTCAAACAAAAAAAGAATTTTGAAAATCTGCTCACAATTGGCGGAGATATCGATGAACATACATAGAAAAAAAAAAAAAAAATATAAACAGTGGAACATAGAACCTCCTCCTTTTTTGAAGTCGGTTAAAAAAAGCAAAAAGTGTGTTGCCAGTTGGCGTGATTTCAGTTTGACCCGTTAATCCAGGCCCTTAATTTATTAGGGAAAGCGCACAGTTCCCACGAACCGCAAATAATGTCGTGAGCGACACCTAGTTTTAGAACGATTTGGGCGGCTAAAGAACTATCATATCACTACTATAGATATTGCGTAAAAAAAATTATATCTACAAACATAATTATAACGAGAATCAAATTGTTTTTTTCATTTGAACGACATATGGACAGAATTTTATATTAAAGCGTATAACGGGCGGAAAACCATTTTTAAAAACTGGCCAAAGTGTGACGCACAGTGCGGGGTTCCGTATTAACATCATTATTATCATTCAGCCTAATATATATATTCACGCGGGCCCGTGCGGATTAGAAACATCAATGTTCTCCATTTTTTTTATTTCTCTTCCACAATGTATGTTACAGATGTTTTATTATCTAACATATAAAAATCTCGTGTCACGGTGTTTGTTACCGAACTCCTCCGAAACGGCTTGACCGATTTTTATGAAACTTTTTTCTCCATAATCGTTAGGTCTGAGAATAGGTCGTATGCTACTATTCTTCGCGGACGGAGTCGCGGGCAACAGCTAGTAAGGATACAATTTTGATCATCTTGGACCCTGCTGGGCACAGCAGACATCTGGACGAGAAAGCAGCCTTAATTAAAACAAGATTTTATACATTTACTAGCTGTTGCCCGCGACTACGTCTGCGGAGAATAATAGGAGTATACATAAAAATAGCCTACGACCTATTCTCAGACCGAATACGGATAAAAAAGGCATTATATTTTGTATTTTTTTACTTATCAAACGCACCATTGAATTTCTTCAACAGATTTTTTTGTGGTACTTAACACATGCGACAGGGTATTCAAAATTCAGTTTTAATTGACTATTACTCGTTAACTTGCAAAGCAGCAGCTGTGATAGTTTTCGTACTTGACTTGATAACTAATACATATGAAATAGAGGAAAATGAGGAGGGGGAGAGAGGTATTGGGCCCCCGGCGCTCTCACTGACCGTAAGAAACGCAGCAGGAGTACTGCTGCTTCACACCGGTGTTCTGTGAGAGGGTGGTACTGCCCCGGACGAGCCGACCCATTCGTGATGCAGCTGCTAGCTACAACATGGCTCTACCACTACAACCTGCGACCTTTACCAGGGCCCAATTGCATAACAAAGTACAACTTATATTACAAGCGGAACTCCCTTTCTAGTAAATATAACTGAAGCGATAGTTCCGCTTGTAATATTAGTTGTACTTTGTTAAGCAACAGGCCCCAGATCGTCGGTCCATCTTGTTGGGGTACCACGTCTTCGTAGAATTTTATTATAAGAGACAAGTAAATAATGAGTAAATTTTATCTTACTTCTATGATCTGGATAGTTCGGACAGGAAGGCAAAAATAACAGAAGACTCCAAATTCATCAAGCATTTTATCACATCCTTAGAAGAATCTGAGCGTACCCAATCTTGAGGCCAGTATACTGGCTTCAAGATTGTTTGCCTCAAAGGAGGAATTAAGGAGAACAATATTTCAATTAGAGAACATATCACGTAACCAAGAATAGCTGTCCAGACCGTCCGCTGTTCGTTTCTTGATTCGAATTCTAGAAGCCACAAATTCAAATTTACGAAACAGCGACATGGTCTCGGTCGCCATTGTCACCGAGCCATTTCAGTAACTTTGGTTCTCTAGCTGCATGATCTCATATCTGATTCGATCACGCAGGGAGCTTAGCTCACTCCGTCACTCCTTGAGTGACTTTGAGCTTTTTATGAGGCTCATTGTAAGCGATCACGTCTCAATTCCGTATTTCATCACTGGTTGTAACCAGTATTAATTAGTTAATTAATTGTCTCTGAATTGTATTAAGATATTAATATTAATCAATCAGGATAATCAACAGGTAAACTTTATGTGCTTCTTTAAATGTAGGAAGTAGGTAACATATCAAACTGCAGAACCAATTTTTAAATTTCTTTTACAATCAATCTCTTACAGTATTTTTGCCCAATGAAACAAATGCTTCGTGCTCGCTTGGTTAAACAAAACCTTCTTATTTTTAAAGCTGGCAAAAAAAGCGCTCCGTTCTGGCTCTGCTTGACAACCTTAATAAATATGTATGTGAGTTTTTATGATGGATCATTGAACATCAAAAAAACATGCAGTACTTCATTAAATCATATCGTGCTTAAATCATGACTCAGAAATCTTACTTGTGGTTTTTGCGGTTTAAATATCCGAATCGTGTTATCGGTAAGCAACGTACCGCAGAAATTATACTATTAAACTATGTTGGGTTACTAATTAATGAGTTAAGAGAAAAACCCAGAATATCTACTATCTACTTAAAGAGAAAAGGTTTGTATTTTTGTAACGAATAAACTCAAAAACTACTGGACCGATTTCAAAAATTCTTTAACCGTTACAATACTACATTATCCCTAAGTAACAAAGGCTAGATTTATTACTGCAAAAAATTAGGGATCCCAACAAAGTAAAACTTCAATAATGTAATCCAAGGTGTAAAAAAATTAGCCCTAAAATGACTTTTATCGCATGCGCTGCGGAAACTACGAGTATTGGTGACTAGCTGATGCCCGCGGCTTCGCCCCCGTTGTATTTTTTTTAAATTTCTTTCCTAAGAACCTTCTCCTGATGATAACAAAATATATATATATATATATATATATATGTACATATATACAAGAATTGCTCGTTTAAAGGTATTAGATAAAAATGAATCGCTGAATGTGTTGCTATATATATATATGTATATATATAATCAGGATCTCGGAAACGGCTCCAACGATTTCGATGAAATTTGGTATGTGGGGGTTTTCGGGGATGAAAAACTGATCTAGCTATGTTTCATTTTCAGAAAATCGCTTTTACTCGTGTTTTCCGGCTATTTTTGTTTGCATTAGAATATAAAGCTAAATTTCGCCGACTTCGAGCAGATCATAATGGCACATTAGAAATCGGGTGGTCTCGGATCCAGCCGACCTCAGTTCGAATCTACGTTTTTTTTACAAGATTTTTAGTTTTTTTTTTAAGTTTATTTTTCATGAGAAAACGTCAAGTTTCTTCTTTTGTGAGAAAAAGTTACTTTTTTGTGAGAAAAAGTTACTTTTTTGTTAGAAAAAGATACTTTTTTGTTAGAAAAAGTATTTTAGGGAACGTGCAGTAACTATAGGCGGCAGCACTAATGCGACAGAAGAGACACTATGCGGACAGTAAAACAAACTTATCAAGGTAAAACATTCAAATTGATGGCACCCTTATGGCACCAGTTGGCAGCACCGTCTATGTGCACGTTCCCTATTGGGAGCACAGAACAGGAAAAGCCGGTTGTCTGTAAAGTCGGTTTACGGACGATAGTTTAACGTGACTCACCCCCCCCCCCACCCCTCCGGTGTTTTTGTCAAATATCTTGAAAACGGTGCATCCTACGGCAAAATCAATGAAATTTTCATCCCCCCTTTAATACCACCGCGCTCCCTCCCCCGCATCTCCTCCCCCCTCTCACCCCCCCCCCCCACCCCTCCGGTGTTCGGTGTTTTGATCTCGGAAACGGCTCCAACGATTTCGATGAAAATTGGTATTTGGGGGTTTTCGGGGATGAAAAATTGATCTAGCTTGGTCTTATCTCTGGGAAAACGCTTGGTACCGAGTTTCTGCCCGAGCAGAGCTCGGTCGCCCAGGTACTATATTATAGATAGAACAAAAAATGTTGTACAATATTAAAAAAATTGCCAGTATCTACAAAAAACTTCGCGGTAGCATATGTCCAACTATTGTAGTTATGTCACTGTAATTTGTAATTTTTTAAATTTTAAATGGCGACCAAAATCAGACCATGTTATTCATACCTTTGTATTAATCATTATCGAAATAAATTATTTCGTATTCAAGACTGTTTCAATACCTGTAAATTAATTTTTGAATTATTAAATCAGTCATTCCAATCAAAAGACTTTACGAATTTAACCCTTTAATTTAGTGCATAGCATGCCTAAAAGGCAACGCTGTCTCTATAGTTCATTTTCAAACATACATTTTTCAAATAAATCCAAAACTTACAATTTGTGAAATAAAGTTTAAAGTTTTGTCAATATTCAAAGGGTTAAAAAATGTCAATCTAAACATAATATTTACTAATAGCAAAATAAGCCGCGACGTCTTCAGTGTGTCCATCGCATCGAGCAACGCGGCGAGGGAGGGCTTAAATTTAATTTTACTTTTTGATAAATCGGTGAAAATTTCAAGTGCCTAGTTATTTTATTACAGTTCAAGAGACAAAGCTCTGTGACAGACGAACGGACAGACAGACAGCGGAGTCTCAGTAAATAGGGTCCTAAGTAAACCGTGCGAGTGAAGCCGCGTGCAAGGGTCAGTATTCCATAAATTACTACTAACAATTAGTAAACCAATAAGTTTTTTTTCACTTCTCATGCTCTTAAAATGTTACTTTAGTCTCTCCATATCGGGACTAAAGCTCTTTTCTGATCTCAAGGGATTAAAGTAAATTTTTTTTAATTGACTATGGAAACCCCTATACTGCCAATCACGGTGTTTGTGAATGGAGGATTATCGCCATTTTCAGTAACTGGGTATAGACAATTTTAAAGCTTTCCACAGACCGAAGCGCGCTGCGGACGCACTGTAGCGCCCTGCGCTTCGGTCTGTGGAAGCCTTTAGGGCGTGGAAATAACCTCAAAAAAAATAAAAAAAATATATTGTATATATATTGTATATTGTATATTGTATATTGTATAAAAAATATTTAAAAAATAATAATTTCGTGAAACACATTGAATAATTACGAATATTAATCTATTTAATTATAAAATATTAAAGATGAATTCATTTTATTTTGCACGTAAAGAAAGATTTCCTTTAGCTTAGGTGTTTTTAATTTGTTTTTTTTTTTAAAAACGCTGTCGGCAAAGCAGTTCCCTGCTCTGTCGATAAAATAGCAATCCGCACTGTCGGCAAAGCAGTGCTGGAGTGTACGGTAGATAGAGCAGTTACGTTTGAATGTTAATATGGCGCGTGACTTCAAAATAATGCGATGTCAGTTGCATTTAATAGTAAATAGAAAGTATAATTAGATATAATTTAACAAAGAATTGGCATATAGAAAATAAACTTAAAAAGTCGTTTCTTTATTCACGGGTAAGTGTTTCAGTTAACAATATATTTTGTGTGTGAACTTAGATCAATTAGGTTAATTTATTTGCCGATTCTAATGAATGAACAATTATCATTCTTACATGCATAGTCCAATTAGTTTTAACGTAGTCTTTAAGTTAGAATCTGTTGGCTAATTATGCAAGCATTTAAAGCGTCACTTTACAAAAAAATATAAAAGAAAAGAAAAGACAGCGGTATTTTTTTTGCTATTTGAATTTTGAACAGATGTCCATTGCTCGTATTGAGCATACGTTGTAAAAAAGTAATTTTGTACGTCGTTTTTTTCCTCGCATTCAAAGTGAAAAGTAGAGTGTTTAACGCGGGACTAAACTACCATAATGACAACTCGAATTATAGCCTCCCTCGCTATCGCTCGGGTGGCTAAATATCTCGTGTCATTATGGCTTGTTTTAGTCCCTTGTTGAACAATCTACTATAATAACCGCAAAATTTAATTAAAACTTCACGTGTTAACATGCATCAGTGGTTTTATGGCTCGAAACCAAACAAAACTAATCAAATTGCGTTGAATGAGTCATAAATTTTATAATTTCAAGTTTAAAAAGTAAATCGACCATGGTAATGAACTATATTCTGATTACCTTTCATCATCATCATCAGGACAAAAGCCTCAGCCGGAGTCCCGTTCATGTACGATCAGCATCAAGTAGCACCAGCTTAGCAGCACTTTTGTACCTTGTCGCTCTACAGTTAGCAAAACGTCATACTTGATTGATAATTGTGTTATTACGACAAAATACAAGTGACCAGCTACTTGTGATGCTGACCGTACGAGTCCGACTTGCACTTGACCGGTTATTAAAGCCCTCGTATGCTTAAGACACTAATCCGTCCCAATTTGAAGGCATTCTTTTTCCATTTTTATTTTTGTCTGTAAAATTGATTAAAGTTTTTGTATGCGGGAAGTGATAAAAAAGAACGCAGGTTTTTTTTTATCACTTCCCGCATACGAGGGGTTAAGTTGTTTCAGTGCCCTAAAACATTAAAACATAAAACAGTTCCTTGTTCAGACTATGTGTTATTCTGAAGATCCAGCTACCTATAAATACTAAATTTTTCCACCCGCTTTAATAGCTTTATCTTAATATTTTTCTAATTTTCTCTTAATATTTTTATACTTTTTATCCCTGTCGAAACCGTAAATTTTTCAGAAATTTTTATATAGTCATGGTAAATAGAGCTGTATAGGTTAGGTTGGGTTTGTTTTATAACAATTCCGTGCAGTTAATGGATTCAGAGTAAAAAGACTTATACTATGAATAACAAAACATTTTGACAAACATTACTTTATGACCTTCAGCAATTATGCGAGTCGATATGGAGCCATAATTTTCCAGTTTATAGAAACCTTGTCTGATTTTTTGGGCTAAAATAAAGAGTTTTCTTCAAATGTTTTTTTGGAGTCGCGTCTGTATATTATTTATGGTGTCGTCTACTCTATTGTCAATGTATAATAGCTAAATTTGCGGCATCGATAGTTTACCTCGACAGTGGTAAGTGGCTTAGAACTATCGGTCAGTAGAGTGGCTAGAATGACCAGACAAAGTCTACAATCAAGTCAGACACGCGCGCAGAGGTTACCTCGTCATCCCATCTTATATACGTCCCACTGCAGGGCACAGGCCTCCTCTAAGAATGAGAGGGCTGGGGCCGTAGTCCCCACGCGGACCCAGTGCGGATTGGGAACTTCACATACACCATTCAATTTCTTCTCAGGTGTACCTTACGATGCTTTCCTTCACCGAGAAGCTCATGGTAAATTACAAATGTAATTTCGCACATAAATTTCGAAAAACTCAGAGGTGCGAGCCCGGACTCGAACCCACAACCCTTTGTTTGTGAGACCATAGGTCAAACCACTAGGCTACCACGGCTTCAGAGGTTACCTAAATCAGCAAAAATCTAACAAAATTATAAATCGTAGTGAGAGTTTTGAATTTAAATGATAATTAATCTGGCTTTCAGGGATAAAATGAAGTTTTTTTGAAGTTAAACGTTTAACGCTACCATGGAGGGGGTATGAAAGCATTTAGTATACATATGTACTGCCGAAGCAAGTATTCTCGCATTGTATATATACTAACGGATGTTAAAAACTTCGACAGTGCGATGCAGAACTCATACTGTCTGTGAAAATTTGTATGAGACTTGATAAAAGCGCCATCTAGCGAGTAATTTAAACACATAGATGCATAATTAAATTTAGTTCTTTAAGTTATTGCAATAAGGTTCATATTGGTGTATAAGTGCCTTTTTCATTTCCACATTACGAAGTTTCACTTCTTCCGCGCAGAGGAACAGCACGCACGATTTTTTTTTTACTATAGTCGTCTTTTAGAATTATCGTTATAATGGTGTTATTATGCTTATTGCGGTCGTTCGTTCTGGAGATATCTACTTGCTTACTTCCAGCCGCAATGACGTACTTATATAACCCGTTACGCTCGCACTGACCAATGCTAATTGAGTACATACATTGATAAAGACAATACCTAATACAAATTGGCGTAAAATATTGGTTTTCCTTGTAGCCATTCAAGTTTACTTAAATTAAAATTGATCCAATTTACCTCAATGAATTAACTGTTTAAGTATGATCCTAGCCTATTTTATTAACCCCCAACACAAAAAGAGGGGTGTTATAAGTTTGACCGCTATGTGTGTGTGTGTCTCTGTCTGTCTGTCTGTGGAACCATAACTCTTATACGCGTGAACCGATCTGGATGCGGTTTTTTTTATTTGAAAGCAGTTTTCTTGGCAATGTTTCATCAAAATTGGTTCAGCCGTTTCAAAGTTATCAGCTCTTTTGTATGCTGCGGAAGGGATCAGACTTAATTGTGTTTGGGGTTTTTAATTTTTTTAATTTATCCTACTTACGTTATGAATGGGAATATTTGTGACGATTTTAGAATGTTTGATTTAGATGGATAAGGATAGATTTTCATCATGAAAGTTGTGTAGTTCCCACGCGTGATAGAGACTAAGGAATTCTTTACTTAAACGAAGTCGTGAGCCAGTTTAACTGAACTGAACTAAAGAGCTAAAAAGTAAAAACGGATTATTAGCTGTTCCTTTGAAGGAATTATTGGGATTTTTACCCGACTGCCGAAGGAGCCACTAGTTCGTTTTTCTGGCCTCTCTAACATAAAAAAAGGAGCGTTATTTGAACTATTGCCTTCACAAGAGGTGAACGAAGAACTGGGTTTATTTTTTCGCCTTTGTTCCTGATAAATTAAATGAAAATAAACTGTTTGAGTAAATACCTATGGTTTAAGGAGAACTTGTGAGATCGGCTCGTATTTGAATGTGACATAGCTGTCACATGTCGCATTTGGAGTGCCGCGAAATATCCGTAAAAACGTCGAGAACATCTCGACGACGTTTTTACGGTCAATACCCCAAGACACTGACCACACCTCTTTCAACTGTTGTTCCTGATCTTTGAGAGAGGTAAGTGCCAGCCCTGGGGTCGCCTGTGACTAGAACCAGACGTCATGACAAATCTATATAAAAATAAATAAATTAACTATTTAAAAATCTGGTCAAAGAAAAACTGCATAACGCAAAAAAACAAAAAAAAATTTTTTGAAATTTTTTATTTTTAATGCAAGGTTCTTTTGCTGACTGTACTTTTGCTAACTGTATTTTTATAGATACATCCTATCTACATTATGTATAACATATCGATCCGACCACGAGAACTGAGTCAAATTTGAGTTTCTTGATTTGGTTTGGTTTACCCGTACCTACAGTCAATATGACCGGATTTGATTCCCGAAATATGTAAGATTTTTTCGAAATCTATGATTGCAGTTTTTTCTATAAAAAAAAATTGCACATACTGACAGATCTAAATGTACTACGGTATCATTATTAGCTTTGTTCCGCAGCTGAGCCCTTGTTAAAAATCCATGAAAAAAGGTTAGGTATAAACACGTCATTCTGAGAGGCGGCGTGTGCTGCCCTGCAGTGGGACGTACTGTGGCTCTAGTGAAAAAGGGGTTAAATCTTCAGAAGTTGAACAGCTGATTTCGACTTAGCCCCCTTTATACATAAAATAGAAAATAGCTGTTCAATTTCTGCAGACTTAACCCCTTTTTCACTAGACACAGGATTATGATCAGATAACTAATGAAACACGTTCTCTTGGACAACTCCATCTATGCAGACAAAATTAACACTATATCATCTTGAAAGCCAATGTAATTCAACATTCTTGAACGTTTAGTCGTGATTGACCAACAAACATTAATAAATCCAAACATCCAATCCAAACAACTTCCCAAAATAAAAATCGCCAAGTAAATAAGTCAGACATAGCCGAACATTTATTGGAGTCACGACCAAACCACTGGATGGAACTTCACAATCCCAAAATTCTCTCCACAGGACGCCATTTTTATTCTAGAATGGTGCGTGAAGCGGTTGAAATAAAAAAAAGTAACAGCACATTGATGGAATCCTATAATTAATACATGTCGGCGTTGAGATGAATGTTCGGAAAGGCCGTTGGACGTTGTTAGTGTTGTGTGTCGGGGTGATGGAGTGTCGAAATAAAATAACGACCAAGTGCGGGTAACTACCCGTAGGAACACTACTACTCGAAAGAATCGCGCGGCTAAATGCAATTGGCTGAAACTTCGATGCAAATATTGTTTGCGTGATAATCCCGTCTATAGTAATAGTTCTGAGCACATTATGAGTGAAAATCATGAAAGCTTAAAAAATTATAACTTTACAAAACTTGCTCACTTTATTATTTGTAGGATTATAATCCCGGTCTTATGGAAATTTTGGGGGAAGATCTAACTATCTATAATCACAAACCTTCACACTTGCAATATCAGTAGATATTATGCAGGAATAATTACGTTGTCTTCGTGCATCATTAGAGTCACTTACTTGGAGCTGTAGTTATCCATAACGGCGTGTAGAGGCGGTGCCGATGGCCCATTATTCTCACCCTTCGCCATTGTTTGTACTGTAGTGTTACAAAGAAGTCAATTATTTCTGCACCCCTTGTGGTTACATCTCCAAGGACTAATTTAATTTTATCTGAAACAAAGAGAAGAGAGAAGATTAAATAATACTAGTTTTAACCGCAACGCCGTTCACGTGCGTTATGTGACGCAAAATTGAACTCGCAAATAATATAATCAACTATTAGTATTCTAAGGTTGTTCTAAAAATTACAGAAAACCATGAAAAATACGACATTTTGCTTACAGCGCCATCTAACGGGACTTACCATGAGCTAAGGTGGCAGTAAGTATAATGGTAATTAGTTGCTATTTGTTTTTTAACTCAACTGATGGAGTTGGCTATACATATAAGTTTAGTTTCTTTACCACTCGTTAGATGTCACTATCAGAATGCGGTCACCATCCTACATCGAGCTGTTAAGATTTTCCCGAACTTTCAAGACTGCGTGTAATATTAGTGAGATCGGTTGGAGGATTCAAACATAATAAATACACAAATTATTGTACATTTTTCATTTTTGAGTCCACTTTTCTTTTTTTTAAGTTATCTTTATGAACGAAAGAAAATATTTATTTATGCAACATCGAGAAAAATGTTTAAATGAAACAAGAATAAAAAATGTGCATGTCAGAAAATGGTCCCAAACAGCTAACTGCCGGTCTTGTGAATGGCGCTGATCAAAACCAAAACCAACACAATAATTACGACCGCTTTAGCCTAGTTGGTAGTGACCCTGCCTACGAAGCAAGAGGTCCTGGGTTCAAATCCCGGTAAGGGCATTTATTTGTGTGATGAGCACGAATATTTGTTCCTGAGTTATGGATGTTTTCTATGTATTTAAGTATTTATTTATCTATATAAGTATGTTTATCGTCGTCTAGTACCCATAGTACAAGCTTTGCTTAGTTTGGGACTAGGTCGATTTGTGTAAGATTGTCCCCTAATATTTATTTATTATTATTTATTAATTAGATTTAAAAAATAAAATAAAAAATAAATAAATATCACGGGACAATAATTCACACCAATTGACCTAGTCACAAACTAAGCAAAGCAAGATGACTAGCATGATACAAACACACATGATGATGACTGCATAGTACAAACTATGGGTACTAGACAACGGATAAACATACTTATATAGATAAATACCTACATACGTATACTTAAATACATATTAAACATCCAAGACTCGAGCACAAACATTCGTATTTTTCACACAAATATCTGCCCCGACCGGGAATCGAACCCGGGACCTCAAGCTTCGTAGTCAGGTTCTCTAACAACTAGGCTATCCGGCCGTCTAAAAAAGAGAACAACACAAAAATAATTATAACACTAACATTACGTATACATTACCGAAATTAAGCATAGGCCAGTTTCCTTTACCCTTTCGGGCTACAACAAAAAAACAAAGACAATGATCACAGCAACAATAATGTGCCACATTGAATTGCTTCCCTTTTGTATCCAAATTACGGCGGTACAAAGGTAGCATTAGTAGTAATTTGCGGGGCAAATTATAATGATTAGTACATAAGTAGGTATATTGTTACGACCACGTGCAATGATAAGAATCCATTACGTTCTTACCGTACGTGTATAATGTGGCAAAACGTGAAATAGAAATATAGCTGAGTATACGTCACCGCGCGTCGGAACGTTCGTTCCACTTGACACCACCAAAATGACACCACCGTTGGTGTCGTTTGGAATCACTACGCTGTTTAATACCACCGACTATTAGAGATGTCCGCCATCACTGCTTTCTTACTAGTAATTAATGGAAATTTACTATTAAAAATTACTAGTGAATTAATAACAATAAATTTATTTATTTGCCTTAAATGTAGTTTTTTTAAAAAAAAATATATATTAGGGGACAATCTCACACAAATCGACCTAGTCCCAAACTAAGCAAAGCTTGTACTATGGGTACTAGACGACGATAAACATACTTATATAGATAAATAAATACTTAAATACATAGAAAACATCCATAACTCAGGAACAAATATTCGTGCTCATCACACAAATAAATGCCCTTACCGGGATTTGAACCCAGGACCTCTTGCTTCGTAGGCAGGGTCACTACCAACTAGGCTAAAGCGGTCGTTACATGGTGTTCGATAATTTATCAGTCTCATACATTTAAACTTTATAAGTCATGCAAATATTGAATTTAGTTCATGCTTTTATTACGCTAAATAACAAAACAAAATAAAATTACCCTAAAAAAAAAAAAAAAAATTATTTACAAAATATTATCAAAGAATTCCTTCAGAGAGTAATAACATTTTTTTTATGTCGTTCTCTTAGTTTTAGAAATTCTCAGAGATCCTCGAAACCTTATTTTAGATTAATGTCGGGAATGTTTAATTAAACAGACATTTGACTGTCTTAATTAACACATTCCGAATATTCTGTCGTCTTTGTGTGCTACATACAGAGGTAAATTAGTTTGTTCCTAAATTCCTTTGTCAAATAACTAGAATACCTAGTTTCGGGGCCCTAGATTTGACATACAATTAAGCCATATAATTAAGTAGATGCTAGTGCTACACCACGTCTACACCATGTCTACACCATGTCTACCCTGACTACTGAGTATTAGCAGTTTGAAAGTAAGTCATCTTATACAATTATTATGGTAGGTAGGTATGGCCTCGTCTCAGAATGAGAGGGCTTGGGCCGTAGTTCCCACGCGGGTCCAGTGGGGGTTGGGAACTTCACATACACACCACTGAATTTCTTCTCAGGTGTAATACAGGTTTTCTCACGATGTTTTCCTTCACCGTAAAGCTCATGGTAAATTACAAATGTAATTTCGCACATAAATTCCGAAAAACTCAGATGTGCGAGCCCGGACTCGAAACCACGACCCTATGCTTGAGAGATCATAGGTCAAACCACTTTGCCAACACGGCTAGCTAGGCCAGGCATAACATCTGCCTTGAGAAATGTTATCTATTGTGGTAGGTTTTATAATTACTATCGATACTATAGATAGTATTGGAATTCTCGACACTATCGATAGGCCTATTATATTGTGACTATTTTTCAAGGTCAACTGAGCATTTCTCAAAAAAATGCCACTTTTTTTTATTCTAACTATTTTATGTCATTCCTACTCAGAGTCACGAACTCTTTTAATCTTAATATGACAAAAAATGTCCCTAAGTTTTTTTCCTGTTTTGTTACTATTCCATACATTTTGTTCGTGTGCCAGAATGCGGGCGATCGTGCCAATCTCGGATCGGACTTTACCTTCACGAACGGCGTTGCTTCTCGCAAACAGACGCTGCTTAAATCATCTGTCAAGACGTAGTGGTCTAAGAGCCGTTGAAGATCGACCTTCACCGATCTGTTAACTCGATGAGACATATTTTTATCAAATATAATTTATAAACAAATATGCCTATGATAACTTGCCTATCGAAATTGTTCATAGCTATTTTTTTTTGTTTTATTTTGAGTGCCGTTAGCCATCTTCCAGCTCCATCATCAGACCCTGGTTACCATCTGGGATCAAAGTACTCGTCAAGATGAATCAAACGAGTCCAAACTCGATGGGGTTGTGTCGTTTTATTGTGGAGTGCCTTTGGCCATACTGAATTAATGAAATTACGAATTACCCCATCGAGTTTGGACTCGTTTGATTCGTCTTGACGAGTTCTTTGATCCCAGATGGTAACCAGGGTCTGATGATACAGCTGGAAGATGGCTAAAGGCACTCCACAAAAAAAAAACAAAAAAAATAATCTATGAACACTTTTCGATAGGCAAGTTATCATAGGCATATTTGTTTATAAATTATATTTGATAAAAAATATGTCTCATCGAGTTAACAAATCGGTGAAGGTCGATCTTCCACGTCTCCTCTACTATAGGAGGCCTTGTGGAACATTTTGTATGGCGTAACAAAAAGGAAGAACATAAAAAAATGTATATGACATTTTCGGGACATTTTTTCTCTCCTACAGAGATGGAAAGAGCTCGTGGTTCTGAGTAGGAATAGCATAAAATTGTTGGTAATAAAAAAAGTCACATTTTTTTAAGAAATGCTCAGCTATCGATGGTAAAACTATCGATAGTTATTGAACGCCACCACTTAGATGCGGGCACCGCACGCAGGATGGATCATTGTGGTCCTCTTTAGGGCAGACCTTTGCCCAGCAGTGGACGTCTTTTGGTATGATGATGATAGCGTTAAACAATTGATAGTGTGCTTATCGAAATCTTCCTACTTTTTGACTTATATCTTTAAGTACATTAGTTTTATGCTATCGTAAATTATCATTACTATCACCTATCTTCAAGTACCTGTCTTGAGTTATGAAGACATCATAGTCGTGACTTGCTTTTACGCATGACATAATACGTTCAACGACATGGGAACCAAACACTAAAAGAATAACACATTAACACGTTAGCTGCGGCACCAATTTTTGCATACTTTCCGTTCCTGCGGCACGAGGTATAATCGGCCCGTACCGTGACCAGACGTTAGGGCGACACGCGGTCTATTAGACCCCACCTCCTTTTACAGACTAAAATCCATTTTCTGGCGCGAAATCAAAGATAAATGAGAATTTTGGTCCTTATTGATATAGACAGTGAATTGATGAACCCTAATCCACCGTCGCCCCGGGATCTGATGGCTAGTTTAGGAATTATTAGCAAAACAAAATATGGGATCTTATACACCTCGTAACGCACTGAAATAGGGCAAATTTTCGCTGCGATTAGTGATGGGAAAAATAATATCGACGTTTTTAAACTGTCTTAACTACGCAACGACTTGACCGATTTTGATCAATTATATCTCATTAGATCGTTTTAAGGGCAAAACCTGGCAAAACAACACAAAGCTATCAAAGGATACATTTTTTTTAAAATAATCTAAATTGTGCTTGAAGGCGCCATAAAGAAAAAAAAACCGGCCAAGTGCGAGTCGGACTCGCGCACGAAGCGTTCCATTCTATACCATTAACAGGCACCTATTACAGACTTATTATTGGAAAATAATGGATTACGGTTTATGCATAAGGTTTATCTTTCTATTTGTATATGAAAATCTTAATGCGGTTCACAGAATAGAAAAAAAAGGCAACCAGAAGTAGAAAAGAAACTGTCCTATTTATTCTCCAATCGACGTGATGCACAACACAGGTCGCGGGAAGCTCGCGTTCAGTGCGGTACGAGGTCAGGGGGGATATGGGACGTTTTAGCCTCGTTCCGCACTGCATTAAAATTATATTAATTCAGTGCGGCACGAGGCCTAAGACATCCGGTACCAAGGTAGGTACACCACCGAGTCCGGAACCATTTAGTGATCTCAAATATATATTTATCTCTTTCCTACACTGGACCAAACCAAAGCTATGCCATTCGCACGACAGAGAAATTCACTTTTTTGCTTGCCGCACCACAGGGAAGTTGCATCAGGGGTGATTTAGGCCTCGCTTCGCAGTTAACGTGTTAATATAAGTAGGTAGGTGGCAGTGGGCACGGCACATCGCTCGTAGAACTGATGTGGTACTTCACTATAGGCCTGATGGATAGGGCTCAGTGTCGCTCAACGAACTATGGAAACGGCTATATTTGGGGTTTGTCTACGGGATCGAATCAGGAATGAGGAGATCCGTAGAAGAACAAGAACTGATATAACCAAACGGACTAGCTCGTTGAAATGGCAATGGGCAGACCATATAGCACGCAGAACAGATGGCCGCTGGGGCCCAAAAGTTCTCGAATGGAGACCATGGACTGGCAAGCGCAGCGTGGGACGTCCACCAACGAGATGGACGGAAGATTTGGTAAAGGCCGCAGGTTCAGGGTGGATGCAAGTCGCTTCCAACCGTAATGATTGGGCGTTAATGAGGGAGGTCTATGCCCAGCAGTGGACGTCCTACGGCTGAAAAGATGAATGTAAGTTTAACAAGCGTTTATGAATAATGGGTTACAGATGTGAAAAATAAATAGATATTATAATTATAATTTGGGGACCCTGGCCTTGGGGCCGAAAGGCTCTCGAGTGGCGCCCACGGATCGGAAGATGCAGTGTCGGTAGGTTTCCAACAAGATGGAGCGACATCGTGGTTAAGGTTGCGGAAACGCGTTGGATGCAGATGACGCAGGACCGAACTGTTTGGCGAGCCTCGGGGGACGCCTATGATCAGCAGTGAACGTCTTTCGGCTGAAATGATGTCATTATCATCATCATTGATGATTCAAATTTACCAACTCGATCGATAGTGATCGAAAATGTTTATCTTCTATTGTTTATAATGTTTATTGTTATAAAAAACAATTATTATATAGATAATAGAACAATAAACATAATAAACAGATTGCGTCTTAGTAATCCGAGCAGTTCTTTGATATAAAATTATTCTTAGAGCAATTAATTTGTTGAAATCATCTGTTTGGCGACACGATTAGACAACAGTTAGTCTTCTACATGGTTATTTGTAATCACTGACATCCTCTTAACCCTGAATTCCTATCACTTAAACAAATGTTTTTTGATTTACGACTTTTTAAAATGGAGCACTTTTTTCCATACACATAAATAATAATAAATAAAACTTCTAACACAACTTCGTACTCTATGAAATTCGAGGGCGGGGCCACGCGCCGCAGTCGCGGCGGGCAACGAATGAATGACTTACACGGCACAGAGTATCGTATAAGTAAGAGTTAGTCTCAAATTTTCAAAACGTTATTACACCAAAAATATTAAGTTATGACAAAAGCCGTAAAACAAAAAAAAACATTTGTTTAAGTGGTAGGAGTTTAGGGTTAAAAGGATGCTAGTGAATTACAAATAACCCTGTATATTTACATAAAAAATCATGTGTCATGAACGTGTAATGTTGCGGACTACGTAGGCGTGATTTAAAAACATTGTTGGTTAATGGATTAGTAGAAGATAAAGGCATTCGTTTACAATGATGTCACATACTGTCTCCAAGTCAGAATTGTATTACATTAGAAAATGAAATATTGTATGAAACACTAATGACGTGCTTTGTTAATTTTTGAGCAATTTCAAAAAAAAGGACGTAATCAAATCGGTTGTATTTTCACCTGACTGTCAAAGGAGGGTTATGTTTTTCGAGCGTATGTATTTATGTATGTATGTATGTATCATTCTTTGGCACGCCCTGTAGCCTAAACGGCTCAATGGATTTTGAAGTGTGAGGTGTCATTAGATTCGTCTCAGTTCCGCGAGTGTCATAGGATATATATTTTCCCGAAATTACCTTGGGAACGGGAATTATACAGGCGGGTTTTTTCATCTAGTATTGATATTAAAGTTATTTAATTTTGTCTGTTACTTCAGAACTCCATTTACAAAGCCATATTATTTTTTATTCAGTTAGACAGGGGCTTTCAGTTAGGTCACATTGTCACCAAAGTCAGGATTTAATGAGTTGATCCTGGAAAAACGAGTGAATTCTTCAAATATTGTATGGATTTGAGTATATTTTGTAATCGTTAAAAGAGTTGTTATAAACGTTTCTTATTTTTTTTATGATAAAACTAATGTAATTAGTCTAATTAGTATTTTATTAGATCTTTATCATTTACGAGCTGATGCTCGCGGCTTCGCCCCGCTGATTTTTTTCATAAAAGCCTTGTTTTGATAATTACAAACCCAAAAAAAGAAGTTATGCGCGTACATACATTTCGGTGATTCGTTTTTATTTTATTTATATATAGATTATTGTTCTAGAAAACACATAAAATAAAATTATTTAACAGTAGGTAAATGTATTTAAAAAAATATTGAAATCGTAAATTTCGCCTTCCCGGGGCAGCGTGCCAGCATGTTAGTCGTAGATGTTAGTGGAATTCCCTCGCTGCACGGCTATGCTCAGTCTCTGGACGAGAACAGACCCGGCCCCGAGGTCCTGAGGTGAGTCCACAACCATGATGTAAATCAATTTTGTATCTTCTAACCAATGCTATATATATGGATATGACCAAAATTGATTAAAAAAACCGCCCAAGTGCGAGTCGGACACGCACAAGAAGGGTTCCGTAATCTACAAAAACGGAAAATAAATCACGTTTGCTGTATGGGAGCCCTCCTTAAATATTTGTTTTATTTTAATTTAATCAATTATTTTTAAATTAAATATATAACTAAATATTCTGTGAATATTTCAAGCGTCTACCTGTTGCCGTTATCAATTTCGAGTAAAAACGAGCAAAAATCACGTTTGTTGTATGGGAACCCCCTTAAATATCTATTTTATTCTGTTTTTTAATATTTGTTGTTATAGCGGCAACCCAAATACATCATCTGTGAAAATTTTAACTGTCTAGCTATCACGGTTCTCGAGATACAGCCTGGTGATAGACGGACAGATGGACGGACAGCGAAGTCTCAGTAATAGGGTCCCGTTTTTACCCTTTGGGTACGGAACCCTAAAAAAGAGAACATTATAGAATTTTATTATTGAAGTAAGTAGATAAAGTCACAAGTGAAAAAGTCGATGTAATTAACAAGTCTAAGACATAATAGATATAAACACTTTACAGTCTCAAAAGGTCACAATTTCTAAGTGGCCAGGACTTTCCTAATGCACAAAATATTTACTTACCTACTTATATTATAATAAAAAATTTACTGATAAATATTACTCAAAATTTAATGTAAGTCTTATCCATCTTATGCTTTCGACACGATATTGCATGCATTGGCCACCCATTGCTACTAACCTTTTAGTAGCTTTGCAACCGGACTTCGCTCGGGTTTAATCTCGATAACACGCGTTTTCCCAGAGATAAGACCAAGCAAGATCGACTGTTTGCCCTCGAAAACCACACAGAAAATTTAATCGAAATCATTAATAAATAAATAATAAATATCACTGAACAATTCACACCAATTAACCTAGTCCAAAGTAAGCGAAGCTTGTGTTATGAGTACTAAGCAACGAATAAACATACTTATATAGACAGGTACATACTTAAATACATATTAAACACCCAAGACTCGAGAATAAACATTCGTATTTTTTATAAAAATATCAACGCTGACGCGGGAATCGAACCCAAGACCTCAAGCTTCGTAGTCAGGTTCTCTAACCACTAGTCTATCTGGTCGTTAATAGAACCAGTTTCCGAGATCCTCGAAATAAATAAATATACAAGAATGCAGTGGCGGCGCGTGAAAAATTTTAACCCTAAAAACATACCCATTTACCCTCTTTCTGAAAAGGAGTGCAGTAATGGAAGAGAAGCGTTTGGTTAACTTCGAAAGTGTAGTCAACCCGGGGGGATTCGGGTTGTTAGTATCCTTCACCAACTGCATGAATGGGTCTTTTAAAGGTATTTAGATACTAGCTTTAACCCACTTTGCCCGGTTGAAAATCCATGAAAAAAGGTTACGTTAACCTTTTTAAAGTTCAACGTTCGCTCGTACAACGCCATCTTTGGATTGCAGACGAAGTCATCTTTGTCCATCTGTACGCCAGGGTTTGTGTAAATCCGATCAGCCGTCGCGTAATCGATTAGCAAAAATCCTAACATTTCCCAAACTTTCTGATATAAGTACTTAATATTAGTAGGATAGAAAACTATGGAAGTCCGAAATAAACGTTTTTTTTATTTATTTAACCACTGGTTCCATTTTTTTTCATTATTGTCAGTTACATGGGCCTAACGTTAAAATAAAAATCAACTAAATAAACACTCACGTAAATAAAATTCCTTCAAAGCCGCTACCAAGCGTCACTCACTATTGGCACTATCTATGTTATCACTTATCGCGGTGTTTTCTGTCGAGAGACTCAACCTCAAATAGTCTTTGACAATCGGCAGAGACAATGCTCGTACAGGCTGATCTAAAAAATATAAACATAGCGAACGCAAAACAATGCGTCACACACGTTTGCTGAAAGCAAAGCGTTTATGACAGATGATAATGCCTGGTTTCGTCACGGTCAAAAAGAATACGGGCAATGACTTAGGTTATGGAAACTGTTTAGTTGTGTGCCTTTGACACACACCGTGTTGAATATAGAACAGCGATTAATTTTTAGAGATCCGAAGTTCTAATAAGGAAACGTAATAATTTCGCTATGTCGGTCGGTCTGTCAGCATTTTTTTAGCTTCTGTTCCATTGTATGGGCTATCGTTGAATAGGCTTTTCAAAAATGTTTTAGGTTTGCAAAGATTACTTTTGATTTTAGTGATCCGTTTTCGCAATTCTAAATTTAAAAGTGTTATTTTTTGGTAGAGTCAAGGTGTTCCTGTAATCTACCAGTACCGGTTGGCTTGAAAAATATGATAAAATCGAAAAAAGTAAAGCTATCGTGACAAGCCAAGACATTGTATTTTGGAATACAGTGTTTTCCATCTTCTAATATATAAAAATCTCGTGTCACGGTGTTTGTTATCGAACTCCTCCGAAACAGCTTGCCGATTTTATGAAATTTTTTCTCTGTATTCGGTAGGTCTGAGAATAGGTCGTAGGCTATATTATTCGCAGACGGAGTCGCGGGCAACAGCTAGTATCTAATCTTATATTTTATTTACCAAAAGGTGTTTAATGCTATTAACAGACTTTCTCAAGATACAGCGTTTTAGCTTTTCACGATAGGTTTAAATAGCGTCAAATCGTTCGATGTTCAAAGTATATACACTAGGTATGTATATACAAGTGCACATTGAATTGAACATCAAACAAATCAACATAAAAAATAACAAATTTAACTCAATTGATTGATTGATTGATTTTGATTGTTTAAAACAAGGCTCACTGAATGGCTACATGATCACTGCTTCTATAGTGTTAAGGACTTTTTGAATTTTAAAATTTTATTCTTAGGTTTGTAATTTGAAATTTGCATGTTGATTTTATATATCGACTGAATACTGTTCCTAATGATACCTACTTGTAAGACCTTATACAATGACGTATTCCAGCAAATAAATATATTTCATTTCATTTCATTTCATTTCATTTCATGTCCTCAATTCACGAGGTCGTCAATCCAGTAGTAATTGTTTGAAACACCCCGTGCTGTAGTCTATACAATCAACAAGTTAATCCCCTCACGAGCACGTGAGATTAACAGCGATTTTAATGAGTACCTACTATAAAACCTGACGATAGCTGGCAAAAAGGTTAGTTTAGACAGCGTAAGTCAAAGCATGGATTAGGATTCTATTTTACAAACGTAATCACGTTGAGTGACTAGCACGACCGTCTTAGCCTATAGGCCCTTTTTGAAATTAAAGAAAGTGAATGATAAAAAAATTCTAGATGATTCCGCGGTTCCGCAAACCATGGACAATATAGACTGTTCATTCATAGAGCAAGCTCGACATTAGAATCAATGTGTTAATATTATAAATGTGAAAGTGAGTCTATCTGTCTGTTTGTTGCCTGTTCTTAAATTTGGTATGAAGATAGTTTGAGACCCTGGAAAGGACATAGGATAGTTTTATCCTGAAAAATTGCATAGTTCCCGCGGGACAGCGATAAACGAATTCTTTGCAGACGGAGTCACGGGCAACAGCTAGTACATCATAAAGGGTGAGGACAAAGCAATGCGTCAATTACACTACTTCGTTCACGTAATGCGGTCGCCGAACTTGTTTCAAACTACTTCGGCGACCGAACGTCGTCTTCACATTAGTCTGTTCGCCTAATGCGGTGGCTATAATTAGGCGCTGGTAGCTGTCGCTCGCCGAATGAGGCCGACTACCGTGCTCTTCACGCTGTTGCGGTCACCGCATGTTGCATGCGGCGATCGACTTAATCTAATTACCGCACACGTCTGCATAAAATGGGCTGATTAGGTACAGGGAATCCTGCCAAATGACCAAGCGAGCGCGAAGTTTCCGTTTCTGGTTGGGCAGAAAATGTCTCCCTGGAATGTCTGCCCGTCGGATACCCGGCTCTTTTATCTGTCCTCCATCCATCCAACCTGTCCCATGGTTCGCAGGTTGCGATTTTCAATCGATTTTCATGTAATATAGTGAGCAAGTTCGATAATTGTATAAAATTTTTGTCGATTCAGTTTTTGGAAATCTTTTAAAATGGCGGAGCCATGTTGATCGAAAACGTAAATAATGCCATATTTCAGCAATAGCCATATAGCCGTTAGTATTTGACGGACACTAAGGGCTGTATACTAGGGTTTTTGAGGGACAATAAAGTGATCTGATGAATAAAATTGTTCCTTTTGTAGCACAGAACCCAAGAATCGAATTAAGTGCGGGATGTTAACCATTTTTGTCAATTAAAGTACGTCAATTCGTACTCGAACATTGATTGTTTTATTGTCAACGATGTACAATTACAGTCGAAGGTCAATGCAATTACGTTTTAGCCAATTGTCTCAATTTTTTGTGCAAAGAGACGAACGCAATGCAAAAATGCGTAGGTTCCACTTCAAGGAACTAAAAAAAAAACAAATTCATTGACGTTTGACGCCGTCATAATTCATATTTTAATTACAGCAAGGTTGTACTTATGTAAGTAATAGTGAACCAAGTATTATCAAACCGCATTTAGAAAGGGATTCGAGAGTACCGTTAGCACAACAGTACTTATAAATTATTAAATATGACCATAAGTCAATATTTGATATCTTCATAAGTGCAGACACTTATATTGATAATAGAATAAATAGTTTTACAGAGTATGCTTTGCATATTTGGACTCTATTCTCGGTAAATGTTGTCATTTGTTTTATAATAGTAGATTGTTCAACAAGGGACTAAAACAAGCCGTAAAGAAATGACACAAGATATTTAGCCACCCGAGCAGAGCGAGGGTGGCTATAATTCGCGTGTCATTATGGCTGTTTAGTCTCGCGTTAAACACTCTACATTTCACTTTGAATGCAAGGAAAAAAACGATGTTTTAATATACTAATCTACAATATTACTTTTATAAAACGTACGCTCAATACGAGCAATGGACGTCTGTTCAGAATTCAAATAGCAATTTAAATTTGTTCCGCGATTTTTTTTGTTAAGTGACGCTTTAAATGTTTGCATATTTAGCCAACAGATTCAGACTTGAAAATGATTTCATAGCTAATTGGACTAAGTATGCATAATAAAATGAATTCATCTTTAATATAATTAAATAAATTAATATTCGTAATTATTCATGGTGTTTCACGAAATTATTATTTTTTTTAAATATTTTTATACAGTTGTCATTTTGAGGTTAGGTATTTCCACGCACTAAAGGCTTCCACAGACCGAAGCGCAGGGCGCTACGGAGCGCTTCGGAGCGTCCGCAGCGCGCTGCGGTCTGTGGAAAGCTTTAAAATTGTCTATGCCCAGTCACTGAAAATGGCAATAATCCTCCATCCACAAACACCGTGATTGGCAGTTTAGGGGTTTCCAAAGTAAATTAAAAAATATTACTTTAATCCCTAGAGATCAAAAAAGAGCTTTAGTCCCGATATGCAGAGACTAAAGTAACATTTTAAGAGCATGAGAAGTGAAAAAATCTTAATATCATATAAGCAAATAGCTAAATAAAGCAATGTTATCTAAGACACCAGTATCATCCTTGCTCGTACCATTTAAAAGATAATCATCTATTAAATTTAATGAGTAATGCTTGGTTAACCAGTGTGTTGCTTCCTAATTTAATGACCTAGTATTTTCTTTATAAATTCTGCTAAGGATAAGGATAGAACGTGAGTTTGTTTAACATTATTAACATTAATCTCTTTGTCTTTGATGTATCACGTCAATGTCATGCCACTTATTTTAGAGCACTAACCTACTTATACTTCATTTAATTTAGAAAATTCTAAAGAAACCACAACAACATTATATTGCGGCTCGTCAACTATTTCTTACCTAGCAAATAGTACAGTACAATGGTCTGGGAGCCGCAAAATAAAATTGTTTTAATGTCACTTAAAGGTGCGTCCACATTTGTAACAATTTGCCGAACATTATCCCGTGACCGTATCAGAAACGCGTGTCAGTACCGATAATGTGGACGTCTTTTTGTTACGCGAACAATTGTCACAAGCTGCAGATTATTCAATCCATTCCGAACACTGAAAGAAACTGCCGAACACAGAACAAACGGCAGGACAATGTATGGAGTTACGATCTACTAGCCGGGCCCAGTGTGGACGCTGGTCTGTGTACTGTCACGCATCTAAGTCACGTGTTACAACCGATCCATCGAAAGTCGGTTTTTTCAAAGGTGTTCGGTATTGTTCGCGTGACCAGGGCCCAATTGCATAACAAAGTACAAGTAATATTACAAGCGGAACTCTCGCTTCAGTAATATTAACTAGAAAGGGAGTTCCGCTTGTAATATAAGTTGTACTTTGTTATGCAATTGGGCCCAGGAGACGTCCACACTTGTATTTATGACACGCGTCGAAGTACGCCAGATGGCACAGATACAGTCACGGGGTAGGAGTGGATCGGTAGGGGAGTGGATCACGTCGTGACGTGTCCCGGTCGGTACGTCCCCCGCTACCCCCGCCCGCACCTCGCCGCCTCGCTGTTCGCGATGCCATGCCACGCAGTCTAGTTCGACACCATGCGTCTACACTTGTAACATTTCATAGTACATAATTATGGTATGTGACCGTGTCAGCACAACCTAGACCGTCCACATTTAGCGTAACATGTCCTGTACAATGCCACGTAGTCGGGTCCGTCATCATGTCACAAGTGTGGACGCACCATTATTTGCGTGTCGTCAATTGTTACTCTAGTACAAATTGTAAAGAGATTACAGTTCACGAGTCGCAATATAATGTTGTTGTGGTTTATAATTCTAAATTAAATGGAGTATAATTGCTTCGCAAATACACCATAAACTAACCCCTTTGAATAGCTCGATCTTTTTCAAAAGTAATAAGTATACCCTGCTGAAATATATTCCCTGTTGTTTTCCTTTGTAAAATGGTTCCCTGGAAGAGATCGCTTCGAAGCGTATATTTTTTCAATGAACTTGTTTTTTCTGTATTGGTTTATTTATTTATTTATTTATTTATTGCAACCATGGTGTTTGTACAGGTCTTAAAATATAATTGTGCCACATGGACCCCGGTAGGGTATAGCAAGAAACATTTTACACTTTATTATACATGCAGTTCTATAACTAGTTCCAATAATTTAAAGTACACACACATTTTTTTTTTTTTTTTTTTTTTTTTTATGTTAGATAGGCCAGACAAACGAACTAGCGGGTCACCTGATGTTAAATGAACACCACTGTCCATAGACACCCGCAGCGCTTTACACGATGCCAGTGCGTTGTCGGCCCTAAAGGAGAGGGAATAGGGGAAGGGGGAGAGGGAAGGGGTGAGGTATTGGGCCCCCGGCACTCTCACTGACCGTACGAAACGCAAGCAGGATTACTGCTGCTTCACGCCGGTGTTCTGTGAGAGGGTGTTACTGCCCCGGACGAGCCGGCCCATTCGTGATGCAGCGGCTAGCTACAACATGGCTCTACCACTACTAAATTATTACTACTATTATTAGAGAAGCACAAAATAAAATAACAGGCATAATCAAATACATAATAATAACAAATAGAAAATAAACCATACAAAATTAATAATAATAATTAAAGTCAATTAGGTATTAAACAAATAAGCAACCAATAAATGAAAATTCGAACAAATTACCCGTTTTGATTTCGTTAAGAAGCTGTTCAATTATTTATTTATTTATTAACTCATGTACATATAGAACAAGGATCGTGTTTTTCTTACAATAAAGAGTCATTGTATTGTATTGTATCCTTATCTACTTACTTGTTTAGTTTGTCATCAGTCGCTTGCGGTTATTTAATCCATTCCGAATAGTTTACACCAAGCGTGCGCGTTAATTATTTTTTTATCAGTTTTACTAATTTAAGGTTCGGCCAAACCGCTGCTTAAAATACAGTGACGGTACGGTATCGCAGTGACGCACCGTAAACGTCACGACTTTACTATGGAGAGTATGCGGTAAAGTCTGACATTTACCGCACGTCATTGCTATTACGTAGCAATTTTTACGTAGCAGCGGTATGGCCGAACCTTAAACCTAGGAGAATTTGACTTTGTCAAATAAATAATACCTATATACATAATAAATAAATCCAGCGATGACCTGGTTAAGACCTATGGTAGTGGTTACTGGCGTGGTGGCCATAGGTCAGAACCCATGGCGTATGCTCAAGAGAGCAGAGGGTCGTGGGTTCAATCGCGAGCTGGCAATTCTGAGTTATTCTGAATTTATGTGCGAATTTATAATTAAAATTTACACGAGCTTAATTGTGTAGGAAAAAACAAAGTCAAAGTAAAAATTCTTTATTAAATTTCAATTTTAATTCAATTTCGCCGCGTGGAAACCTGTACAAATCTGAGAATAAATTCAACGGTTTGTGTGAAGTTTCCAACGCACACTGGGCCCGCGTGAGAACTCCATCCCAAGCCCTCTCATTCTGAGACCACAGTGGGACGTATACAGGGTTATTTTAATTCACTGACATCCTCTTAACCCTGAATTCCTATCACTCAATCAAATGTTTTTTGTTCTACGACTTTTTAAAATGAAGCACTTTTTTTCTCATACAAATATACAGAGTATCGTAAAAATAAGAGGTAATCTCAAATTTTCAAAACGTTTTTACACCAAAAATATTAAGTTATGACAAAAGCCGTAAAACAAAAAACATTTGTTTAAGTGGTAGGAGTTTAGGGTTAAAAGGATACTAGTGAATTACAAATAACCCTGTATATGAGCTTGGATGATGATGATGGCTACTACGGCGTGTTGTTACCATCTTTTCTTTTTTTTTTTTTTTATGTTAGTGAAGCCAGACAAACGAACTAGTGGGTCACCTGATGTTAAATGAACACCAATGTCCATAGACACTCGCAGCGCTTTACGCGATACCAGTGCGTTGTCGGCCCTGCAGAAAATTGTACACTCACCTCTTAAAGACACCCAGGTCGTAACTCAATGGGAAGACCCCAGCGGGAAGCTCGTTCCAGATTTAGCAAGTTCGTGGCAAAATAGACCGCTTAAAACGCACCGTCGAAGACTGCCATTCATCAACATGATGTCGATGAAATGAACGCTTACGACGGGAGGATCTGTAATGGAACCCCGCAGCTGGAATGAGGTCAAAGAGTTCCTCAGAGCATTCCCCGTTGTAGATCTTATAGAACACGCAAAGGGAGCTAACGTCTCTGCGGAGAGCAAGAGGATCGAGTTTAACGGAGAGTGAGGGGTTGCCGACAACTCGGCACGCCCTGCGCTGTATGCGATCAAGTGAAAGCAGCTGATATTGGGGTGCGCCAGCCCAGAGATGAGAGCAATACTCCATCCTTGGCCGAACCTGGGTCTTATATATCTGAAGCCGCTGCTTTGGAGTAAAGTATCGCTTAGAGCGGCCAAGCACGCCCAACATTTTAGCAGCCGACTTGGTTTTACCTTCCAGGTGATCGCGAAATTGCACCGCGCTCGAAATATCGACACCGAGGATCCCAACACTCTCCGAAGTGTTGAGGGGTGATCCTTGGAAGCATGGAGCAGCGACCTACCATCATTTCGAATATGACCCAGAAAGCCGGTGAGAAAACAATTGAATGCACAAATTTAATTCACATTTACATCCTTCCGTGTCAGATTACGTACGACAGATTGTCATCAAAACATATTAGGTATTATTCAATTCAATTATAAATCCCAGGGTTTGAGAGTAATTGCGTGGGAGCATATAAGTAGTTTCATCATCATCATCATCATCATCAGCCTATATTCGTCCACTGCTGGACATAGGCCTCTCCCCATGGCACGCCACTGAGCACGATCCTCGGCCACCATCCATCATCGCTCCACCGAGTCTGAGGACGTCCCACGCTACGTTTGCCGATCCGTGGTCTCCACTCAAGAACTCGTCTACCCCAACGGTTATCGGTTGTCGGTATTAACGACCGCTTTAGCCTAGTTGGTAGTGTCCCTGCCTACGAAGCAAGGTCCTTAAGGCAAGGGCATTTATTTGTGTGATGAGCACGAATATTTGTTCCTGAGTAATGGATGTTTTCTATGTATTTACGTATTTATTTATCTATATAAGTATGTTTATCGTCGTCTAGTACCCATAGTACAAGCTTTGCTTAGTTTGGGACTAGGTCGATTTGTGTAAGATTGTCCCGTAATATTTATTTATTTATTTTATTTTATTCGGTTATAAGTAGTTTAAATTATTAAAATTAAACACAGACTCAAAGTATACAATCTAAATCAGATAAGAAAATAAAAGCATTTATAAAATTGATAGCGTTAATTAGGTTTTAAACACACTTATATAGTATATCGTAAAATATTTCACCCTGTTTAACATCAGAATCCTGCTTATCTTATAATAGCGAAGAGTGTATGTGTGTGTAAGCGTGTTTGCGTATTCCATAAAAAAAAAAAAAATATATCCGTGCCAAATTTCATATTTATAAACCTAGTGTTTGAGATTTCAGGATTTTATTTCAATCCTGTGGGAATATCACATAACACATAATAATATTATGTATGTAGCACACGAAATGCTGCATTGACGTTTTGGGGCTACTCTTAACAATTTTAGGTTGAATTTTAGATAAAAAAGATACAATAGTGATAGGTAGTCAGCCTATCGCCTACAATATACCAACCTATTTCTTTAGGTTGTTTCTTACGACAAGAACAAAATGTGAAACAGTTTCTTTTAATTCAAGAAGGGCTCTCAATAAAATTGAGTCCCAACGAATCGTTTTTAAAGTAAACGCGCTACCCTAACAAGAACTCATTTAGATTGGAAACTTTAAAAGATGTCTGGAGAAGGAAATACTGAAAGAAAACTGACTTACACAATACATCCTTTGTTACTATCAATCTATTCGTTACGAGTTAATTGAGTGTTGCTAGGACAACAAATAAATGCGTACAAATACGATTTTCTCCACAAAAAAAAAATAAAAAATAAAAAAAAAATAATAAATTTCAATTCACTATTCTTATAGTGCAGTACAAATCTTAATAAGCAATTATTATATTGTTATATCCAGATCAAAATTTGTAAACAATTCTAAATATTGATAAAATAAATAATAATAGTTTAAAATATTTAATTGTAAAAAAGCGTGGGGTGCATGGTGTCAATTGTCTAGGATTATCATTTTGATAACATCTTAAAAAGCACCCCACGCTTTTTTTATAATAAAATATTTTTAACTATTATTATTTATTTTATCAATATTTAGAATTGTTTACAAATTTTGATCTGGATATAACAATATAATAATTGCTTATTAAGATTTGTACTGCACTATAAGAATAGTGAATTGAAATTTATTATTTTTTTTTAATTTTTTTTTTAAAGCGTGTTTTTTAGTTTTTTTAAACTATTATTTATTTTCTATTTTTTTAGTTGCATTTTTTTCACAGTGAGAGTTTCCATGTGCTAAAAAGAGACACAAAACGGTTTTTGCTCGTCTTAAATAGAATCAGTCTATCTTATACTTGGTCTTTGGTGTGCGCGCACTGCTCTACACTACTAAATGTAAACCTCTTTCTTTCTAACTTTATCCCCCTCACCTACAACCCCCCAACCCCCCAACCCCCTAAACCCAACCCCCCAACATCCCCCAACCCATTTCCCCAACCCCCCAAACCCCTAACCCCAACTCCCACACCCTTACCCCCAACCCTCTAAACCCCCCTTACCCCCTCCTCATTTTCCAAACCCCCAACCACCTGAACCCAACCCTCCTAACCCCGGACCCCCACCCGATTTCCTCAAACTTCCCCCAAACCCCTAACCCCAACCCCCCTTACCCCCCAACCCAACCCCCTAAAACCCCAACCCCAACCCTCCTTACCCCCTTCCCATTTCCCACAACCCCCCAACCTCCCTAACCCCCGAACCCCCCAAAACCCCACACCCTTAACCCTAACCCCCTAAACCCCCTACCCCTCCCATTTACCCCCAACCTCTCCCCCACCCCTCCACCTACCCCTCCTTCCAGCTCCATCATCAAACCCTTGTTACCATCTAGGCCTCTTACCCCCTCCCCATTTTCTACAACCCCCCAAAATCCCTAACCCCCGAACCCCCCAACACCCCCACCCTATTTCCCCCAAACCCCCCCCACCCCCTAACCCCAACCGCCACACCCTTACCCCCAAACTTTGTTTGTGTGTATTGTTTGTATAAAATAATTTATAACTAACTGCCTACCCAGTTGTGTCGTTGGACCTACAAAACGGATTTTAAAGTTCTTTCACTAATAGCAGGCTTCACTATTCTAAATTACCATACGCTACTTTTTGTCTCTGGAAAGTGTAAGGTTTAAATCCAGACTGGTATTGTATGTAGGTACTTTTCGGTTTTAGGTAACTTACGGATTTTTTTATCGGCCTGGCAACATTACTATTCAAATCTCCCAATAACGAGGGAGTCAATTTGGGCTGAAACAAAACAATTTATTTATTTATTTATTTATTTATTTATTTATTCATAAAAATACAAAATATAAACATGAACATGAAATAATCTTAGGTCTAGATAGTAAATTTAGTTTAGTCTAAGCTAGGTTACAAGTGTAACCTGTGTTATAGACAAAAGGAATCTAAAGAATTAAAATACAACTCGAGCATTTAACATCGCAACACAATATCTTAAAACATAATACTTAGTTGGTAATTAAACTATAATAATTTAATCAAGTGTCAAATAACAAAACAAACAAAGAACACTCGGCTACACAGCGTCACCCTCACCTTGCAATCGTCAGCAGATTTTCAGTGTCAACATAAGAAAGACCTTGCAGCCACGCAATAACCTTAACCTTGCACACTTTACGGTTTAAGTCATAAATATTTAGTACTTTATTGATTTTATTGTATAAATAAGGTCCAAGAAAGGGAAAGAATTTATGCGCGAAAGCATGAGAGGTGCTTTTGGGAACAAAAACTATGTCTTTGCGCCTTTTGTTGTTCACACCAGGGTTATACGGAGCTGAAATATGCTGTTTCATAATTAGTGATAGTATGAAAAGTTGTCGCAATTAGTTAATTAAAGTAATTATATTTGCTGATAATAAATTACAAGCATCCATTAGTGAATCAATAAACAGGACAACAAATTTAAATATTTAGCTCGCTCATTAGTGTGTTTGACAATGCCAGTTTGATGTGGATGTTAAGAAGTTCATAACATTAGTACTATTACTTATTCTGTGTTATTGGTATCACTCATGTAGAAGAATACTGACACAATTATAAATTATTGACATTTCATAACTAAACTTTATGTAAAAAGAATAAAGTTTAGTTTTGAAATGACAATAATTTGTAATTGTGTCAGTGTTCTTCTACATAAGCGATATGTTTTAAAGTTATGAAGTAGACAAAATATTAATGCAAAATGACCAGTACGATACCTTACCAAGTCCATGAAATATCAAATATAGCAAATTTATGATAATTAATTACAGAAAGGTCACCGTAGAAAAATTACGAAGGCTGAATGCTATTGACCTGTCCATAAAAATAGACCATCGGAATTTTATAAATTAACGTAAACAATATTTGAGTAAGGTCGCCGACGTAAAAAGGAAAATCTTTAGTAAAGTTAACAAAAAGGTACAGACTACTTATTTCAATAAAAACATTAGAGACCACGCATTTCATCGAATTAGCGATTAAATTGTAAGAAATTTTGTAACTTCTCCCCCATGTCGACACCGCTGTATTTGTGAAACGTCAACATACATAACATGCTTTTAATTAAGGATGTTATAGCAAATTGGGTGAAAAAGTTTCTAATTCATTAATGAACCATCAGAGTATTAATTAACGAACTGATGAAAACACAAGGGGAATGTGTACTTAACGTTACAAGGTTGTTTTAGGTTTCAAAAATATTCAGAGTAACAGGAAGTATGCTCGGGCGAAAAAAAATAATAAAGAAAGAAGCCTTTCGAAGGTTGACCCAAAGAGGATTATTGTCTGGAATATTAAGAGCCTTCGGAAGAAGTATAAAGGTTAAAAAAGGTTGGCAGCATTTTGTTTCGAAATACTTACTCAATGTTTAAGAAACTTCAATTAAGTTGTATTGTATTTATTGTTATAATATTATACAGGGTGCCTGTAAACGATAACCTGGTACCTTGGTCCTGGTGGGGGAGAGGTCAAATTATACCAAATAACGACAAAAAGGCCTAGTAGTTAGAGAACCTGACTACGAAGCTTATGTCCCGGGTTCAATTCCCGTGTCGGGGCAAATATTTGTATGAATAATACGAATGTTTACATTGTTCTCGACTCTTGAGTGTTTAATGTCTATTTAAGTATGTATAACTTGCCTAGTACCCATAATACACAAGCTATGCTTAGCTTACTTTGGGACTTAGTCAATTGGTGTGAATTGTCCCGTGATATTTATTATATTTATTTATGTATCTATCTATATAAGTATGTTCATCCCATAGACCTATACCAATGGACCTGTGATACCTACAAATCATGCGTGTATACCTAAAGTTGTCACAAACAATGGCGCTCAAGGGTTGTGACATCGAAACCAAAATAGTCGATATCGATACTTGAACGGTTAGCGGACATTTCAAGCAGCAATGGTAATATTCGAGTTTCTTAGTGGAAAAGTTAGTTTGAAATTAGCTTTGTTCATAATTACTTCGGTTATGGCATATTCGTTACACAGGAAAATTTATAATGTTCTATTCCTTTGGAAATTATAAGGGGTAAAGGTATCTCAAAATTAATAGTTCAAAAGGTATGTAAAAAAATAATTAAAAACCAACATACAAGTTTGCAAAGTCTTTAAGGTATGGTCAAAATACCAAATCATAAAAAAAATTGTGAAAATCAACTGCAAAATGTACAATAAAACCGAACGCGCTTATTTCAAAAACTTGCAGGAATTAAGTAGTGTGTGATAACTTTGTGCTGACTAAATAAAATAACAAGTATAACAAAGTATGAAATGCCCTTTATTTGTAAAACAACAAAAATAATACAAGAAATTTTCACAATTGCAGTTTGGATTGTAAGTAATGTAAGTGTGTCATTTACTTTTTTTAACAGGAGAAAGAGTTGGGGTCTATTTATTCAAAATCACAAGTACATAAAGAATATCCGGCCAAGTGCGAGTTGGACTCGCGCACGAAGGATTCCGTACCATTATCTATAAAAACGGAAAAAAATCATGTCTGTTGTACGGAGCCCCCTTAAATATTTGTTTTATGTTAATTTTATTTTTAAATCGAATATATAACTAAATATTCTGTAAATATTTCAAGCGTCTACCTGTTGCCGTTATCAATATCGAGCATTAAAAAAACACGTTTTTTGTATGGGAGCTCCCTTACCTTTTGACCGCCACGCATCGTTTTTGTTTGGAACAAAATTGATTCTTATGCGGATACGGGTAGGTTTAATTTTGTATTACCGTACTGTCGTCTATAGCCGACGCTGGCGGTCAAAAGGTTAAATTTTTATTTTATTCTGTTTTTTAGTATTTGTTGTTATAGCGGCAACTGAAATACATCATCTGTGAAAATTTCAACCGTCTAGCTATCACGGTTTATGAGATACAGCCTGGTGACAGACGGACAGATGGACGGACAGCGAAGTCTCAGTAATAGGGTCCCGTTTTTAGCCTTTGGGTACGGAACCCTAAAAAAGTGTACCGTACAGTTATTTTTGTGTATTTTTTTCGTACAGTTTATAAGGCTCGACACAAATATGAAACCAAAAAAAAAGGAATGGAAAATTGGGGACATTTTTTTTAGTCATCAAAGTCAATAGCGCTCTTGATTCTGAGCAAGAAAATTCTAGGGAATCTGTCAAATTAGAACAGACATCGGTCAGAAAACATGGGAGTTATTTCAGTTCTACTTATGTCGATATTCAGCACAACACTAATGAAGAATGACAATTGTACTGAATTCAACAAAATCAAAAATACAACGATAAATGGAGAAAAATCTGCATTTCTATGATGGCAGCGACAAAAGCTTACCAAAATTAACTATCACTGAGTAAATATTACAATCTAATGACACTATTTGATGAAAAAACTGTTACTAACCTATGAGAAGTTAAATTCGGTTGATTTTTCGTTTTTCGTGAAGCACACCCTTTTATGGAACACGGAGCCATATTGCGTTTTTATTAATAGATATCCACAACACAAAACCAAATGGAATAGTATTTAATAATCGCTGTAAAACACTAAAAACTGCGCAGTTATCGTTCACTTGACAGCTCAGGTACCTAGAGCCTCTGTCACAAGCGGCAGCCGGAAATGCTGTCTACTCGTTATGTCAAAATATTTCCGAGCATAGAACAAACAAATGTCATGCCATCTCTTTCTTCATATGCCAAGTCACCTTAGAAAGAAAAAGACCATATGTGTTTTTTGGTTTTTATGTCGATTTCACACATATTTGTATAACAAATGTATCTATAGTAGAATACCGCATTTCCATATGTTTCCTATTTCTATGGTTCATCCGTTGTCTAGTACCCATAACAGAACCTTTGCTTACTTTGGGACTAGGTCAATTGGTGTGAATAACAGTGATATTATAGTGAAATTTCTAATGCGACTTCCAACAAGCGTTGCGTTAAATGCGTTGGGTTAAATACGCAACGCAATGCAACGCAACGCAAGTTGAAGTTTGTGAGACGTTCGCATTGTATATATACTAACGGATGTTAAAAACTTCGTCAGTGCGATCCAGAACAGTTGCGTGGTTTAGTATGAAAACTTGTAAAAATCTAAACTATTTTAATGGTAGATCGTAGAAAAAAGTATTTTAAACGTATTTAGTAAAAAAAAGTATTGAATATCTTTGAGAATTATGAAAAATCAAGAAAAATTATTGAAAATAACGTGCGCACGAGGAGCAACACCATCTAGCGACGAGTTATGTAACTTGTTTCGCTAGCGCTGTGTAGTTGGTTGCTTGCTAGCCGCCAATGTATGAGACTTGATAAAAGCGCCATCTAGTGAGTAATTTAAACACATAGATGCATAAGTAAATTTGGTTCTTTAAGTTATTGCAATAAGGTTCATATTGATGTATAAGTGCCTTTTTTATTTCCACATTACGAAGTTTCACTTCTTCCGCGCGGAGGAGCTGCACGCACCCGGTTTTATTATAATACCAGTTTTGGCAAAATAAAAAAAAATCCAGGTTACGTTAAGCGATTCCTATTTTATCAAGAACTGTTATCATTGAGTTTTAGGAGACCCTGTATGAATGTGAAATACTCGTCACTAATAGCGTATGCAAGCATTCACGTTATTCAGAGTGTTTATACGGTCGCGTGCTTTAATTTGGGACCCATTTCGAAAAAATATCCTTTGAATTCCTATACAATATGACAGGACTGTCAACCTAAAGTGGGTCCAATATTAAAGCTCGTGACTGCACCTCTGTAATTAATGGTTGGCAAGATGAGCTTAAATGCGGATTAAAATCGCGGCAAACGTACTTGGATGTGTGGAGGTATTTCAGAGCCTGGAGAGGACATAGAATAGTTTTTATCTGAAAGATTTATTATATAAACGATTCTTTGCAGACGAAGTCGTGGGCTACACTGGCCGATTATAAACCATTAAATCATGAATCGGCAGCATTCTTAAAGTAAATGATTCGAATGACTTTGCAACATTATTTAGTTTTTTGTGCATTCAAATACTCGCATTATAATGCGTTGAATTTTAGACTTGTTTGGGACTTCGAGTTAAATGTGATTTATAATGGTTTGCGCATTGAATCTGGTGGGAGCATTGAACTTTAGCAAATAAAATTATCAGATATAGTCAACTTGTGATGCAATTTAATGAATCCTGTAGTAAAAGTTAAACGTGTAGAGATCGTCCAATATAAAATTGCATGCTATGCACACATGTTAAGTTTTAAGGTTTCCGTAGGCTGGCATAGTCATACAGGTGCACTTAAACTTCGGAAAAAATGAGAAAAAAAATGGTTTCCGTGCCCAAACGGGACCCTATTTATCCGCTATCTATTTGTCCGCTGAACTGAAACATTGGAGAAGTAGTCCTCTTTTAGGGTTTTGTGGTCTACCGCTCATACAAGGACATTATTGAATCAGGCGTTACTTTACGAAGTTCTATAACTGGTGTATAAATGGTGTTTCAATTACGAAATTAATAAAACTAGGCAAATGAAGTACATTATTATAGAAATTGCAATTCATGAAAAATAAGAGATAGTTTATTTCCAATTTTGCTGTTTAATTTCCTTGCAATCGAAGTGAAAAGCAGAGTGTAAAACTCGAGCATTAAACCCATTTTACGTATGTACGGTGGGCTGCAAAAGTGCATGGACACCTCGGGGCGATAATCGCGTGAGCGCGTGCGCGCTCGTGTATGTTAATAACATCAAACGATCAAACACTGCTCACGCGATTATCGCCCCGAGATGTCGGAAGCCCATCGTACAGTCAAGGATTTTAATTGATAGGCCACTTGCCCCTATTCGTAATTTAGCCGCGTAATGCAAATCGGGTTTAGCCGCTTATACTCGTATATGCTGATTTGCATTACGCGGCTAAATTACGAACAGTGGCAAGTGGCCTATCAATTAAAATCCTTGACTGTACCGGCAAGGGTGACTATATGAACGTCTCGGGTAAAATAGCTCGTTTTATCCTCTTTTTTTTACAATCTACTATTGCTTTGACCTGATCTTCGGGGCAGGCTCAGTTGTTTTAATGACGGTTTTTGCTCCTCAGTACTCATTTGTTACGCAAGCCTTGTGCCACATTTGAGGTCGCTGCCACAAGGCACAAGCATGGACGTGACTTTACTTTGGCCTCGACTAACATACAGGTGTAGTTAAACTAGTACAGTTATGAATAGTAAATAGCCTTTCAATTTCGATGCTAATAGTTTTATTAGATCAACTTTGGTCAAATTTTTGACCTATTTTTGATGTCTATTCTGATTTGAAGCTAAAAATTTCAATTTTATGTATATTTCGTCATCATCAGACAGATGGTAATTTTTGTTGCAATGAAAAATTTGGTTACCTGCATCCAACAGTTGCTTGCAACACTCGCGATTTCTCTTTTTCGTAGTCACCACTCGAGATCCTAACAGCTATCTACAGCTACGAAAGATTATTTCTGACACCGAGCTCTCGGAGCTCGGAGCTAACAGAGTGGTAGCTCCATACAAATAGTAAGAGTTTTCTGCACAAAATTAAAAAATGACCCAGGTCCAGGAGGCGTTGGCGAGACGCCTTACCTTGTCTTAACCTACCTACCTAAACCAACTTATACTACTACTACTACTACTACACTACTACTATCAATACAACCACTCAAAATCGGGATAAATTGAGTAAATGGGGAGAAGCTTTTGCCTAGCAGTGGAGCATTTTCCAGGCTAATCATTATGATTATGAATAATAGACGACCAGATGGCCTAGTAGTTAGAGAACCTGACTATGAAGCTTGAGGTCCCGGGTTCGATTCCCGTATCCGGGCAGATATTTATATGAAAAATACGAATGTTTGTTTTCGGGTCTTGGGTGTTTAATATGTATTTAAGTATGTATCTATCTATATAAGTATGTTTATCCGTTGCCTAGTACCCATAACACAAGCTTGCCTAACTTAATTTGGGACTAGGTCAATTGGTGTGAATTGTCCCGTGATATTTATTTATTTATTTAATAATAATAGTAATGTTGGCTTCGGCCCCACGAATGCCTTGATGGGGTCACGGGTGTGATCGGAAATCCGTATCAACAATACTTAATAGTAATACCTAATAATAAAAAATTACCCCGTGTTTGCGAGCGATAATTCAATCGTTTGCCAGAGGATAGGTATGGGTTGAACTTGGGATGAGCCTTATTTAATTCGCTTAATTCGCTTTGTAAATAAATAAATAAGTCTCATCCCAATCTCAGCCCAAACCTCTCGCAAACCAGTGATTTTTGGCGTTCCTGAATAGCAGTTCATCCCTATCCTCTCGCAAACGATTGAATTACCGCTTGCAAACCGAGTTGGGCCTTTTCTGAATTTAGCACCAGAGTGCTTAGTATAAGTTTTACTTCACCAAAATACTTTTCGATCGCGTTTACGTAAAAATTTCAATTCTATGGAAACATGGACGCGCGAGCGCGGAGGCGCTGTCACATGTTTCCATAGAATTGATTTTTTTACGTAAACGCGATCGAGAAGTATTTGGTGAAGTAAAAACTTATACTAAGCACTCAGGCGTACAGCTATCAACACACCGAAATTACTACACATACGCATACACGCACATACTCACAAACTTTAGCATTTAATTACTTGAATTATTATTAGACTTCGTACCTAATCGTAAATCAAACAAAGAACCCAAATACAACCAAATATTTGCTGATTTTGGATTAAAGGAAGTGGTAGTCTGAGCACTCATTGCTTAAATAAGTAAGCTAAGCAAATTTGAGAGGCATACACCCACAGAACTTATAAGAAGCATAGACATGTCATCGCTTGTTTTTCTTTTTGGAATAATAGCGCCATTAATGGTGGTAGTTATTTTTAATTTTTTATGTACTTACGGGTTTTCACAAGGTGGGCTGTGTTCCCACCCAATTAGGTTTTTGTTGCGAACTGTTCGCCGGCGTTCGTGTCGTTACAGTGTGTATGTTTTTTGTGTTTAGTTTTAAATGGGTCCCACTGAAAAACAGCGTTGTGGCTTGCCTCAACATCATGCTGAGTGTGGCCCAATTTATACTATTCGATATTTATTTGTATATTTCCTGTCAAATGTATTTTTTTTTCTCTGTGTTTGTATCGAATATGTGTAAATAAACATCTCTCTCTCTCTCTCTCTCTCTCTCTCTCTCTCTCTCTCTAATGCGCCAAAAGCTCGGTAGGGCCTTAATATAAAGGTTGTCCCATAACTCAACGATATCGAGCGAGATGCCAAATTAGAATAGTTCAGCGATAATATACTGCCGTCGTATTTATAAAAGGCACAACTGCAAACTTGCTCGGAAAAGAAACAGCATAAGTTTACAAAGAACAAGTGTGCACTTAGGCTTTTTCTGTTTCACTAAAAAAACTAGTTGTGCCCCTTTTTCTTTCGACGGCAGTATATATGTTTTCCAAAATATCTAATATTAAGGTCCTACCGAGCTTTTGGCGCATTTATTGCATTAATTTAATCCCTTGCTGTATCATTACTAGAAAAGCTTTAGTTCTGAAATTTATGTGTAAGATATTTGAGGATTCGCTCTAGTGAACAGTGTTTTTCGAAACACGATTACTTGTAGTTTGCTTGATAGAAAAAAATCCAAAGTCGTCTCTAAAAAATAAAATAAATCTCTAGTACGGCGTAAATACTGCACGGCAGGTCATGACTTTATGAATGTTAATAAAAGAATATCTTTTCTAGGGCCTAGTGTTGCTACATTTTCAAAATATGTATTTGTTTTAGTAATACGATGAAAATACCTAAATACACGCGCAGTCTGACCAACTAACTTATCTTGAGCCGTCGTGCTTCCCCCTTGCCCTTATAGTTAGTTGCGTTAGTTCTCCTTCGGCCATCGGACGGGCTCAAGCACACATACACGAGTGCATAGAATACCTAAAATCGATTAGCGTAAGAAGCTCGGTGCGGCCTTAAAAGTGATAATGTTATGCGACCTTATTCGCTTAACTTCTGCTTAACTGAGTGAAGTGGATTTTAAGATCTTTTCATCTTTTCTCATCTTTTCTACCTCGCGAGACATTTCTATCCCTTTCATTGTTAATTCTGTGCACACAACACTTTTCTCGAACTCATTGTGATGACGTCACAGTACATTTTCCGTGGTTTGTTAGTGTTTGACAAACTGTATCGATTACCGTGAAAAATCCTAACACGATGAGGCAATGAGTAATTAGCTATGACAGGGTGAAATACGTGAAGAAATCATTGTTTGTAACACACTTTAGTTCATCGTATTTTGGTGCTGAAGAAGAAGTTTCATGATGTGTGTGTGAAGATCCCAATCCGCACTGGACCCGCGTGGGAACTGCGACTCAAGCCCTCTCACCCTCACAGGAGACCTGTGCTTCACAGTGAGATTTATATAGGCTGGTATGATATGCTATGAGAGGGTTAAAAACCGGCTAAGAGCGAGTCGGGCAAAATGCTACGTAGAATTCCGTACTATGGCTCGGCCACAAGTTCGCGCGACCGGCGGCAGCAGCGAACGTTTTATCAGTTCATTGCGTGTGCCGCCAGATAATCACTGTGCGGCGAGCGTCTCGGCCGCGCAATGAATGAAGAAAACGCTCGCCACTGCCGCCGGTCGCGCGGAGTCGTCGCCGAGCTACAATGTATGAGCCATGAGCCGTGGAACCATTTCACAGTAAACGTCATAGTGAAATCGCATTATTTAACACGGAAAATCGTGATGACTTTTCTTTTGAGAAGGTTCCATGGTGGCTCATGAATTAAAGTCCTTGACCGTACCTTGTGGTAAATATTCTATATTGAATTGTGAGTGTGAGTCTTGGCCTCCGAAACGTGATAGAATATAGACATCCATCAAATACCCTAAATAGTTGTATTGTGTTTGTTTTATCTAAGTTTTCTTGTCTTTTTATTTGTATTTTTGAATTTTAGAGTGCATTGTTGTTATACTGTAATGCTGTCATTTTTATTGATGAATAAATAATTTTTTTTCAGCCGTAAGACGTCCACTGCTGGACATGGCCTCCGTCATTGATACCTACCATTACAGTTGGAAGCGACTAGCATTCAACTTTAACCTGCGGCCTTCACCAAATCGTCCGTCCACACGATAAATAAATAATAACTCTTTTTTTTTAATTTTTCAGGTTTTGTACATGAGAGAGAGAGAGAGAGAGAGAGAGAGAGAGAGAGAGAGAGAGAGAGAGAGAGAGATGTTTATTTACACATATTCGATACAAACACAGAAAAAAAATACATTTGACAGGAAATTTACAAATTAAAAAAATATATCGAATAGTATAAATTGGGCCCCACTCAGCATAATGTTGTGGCAAGCCACAACGCTGTTTTTCAGTGGGACCCATTTAAAAACTAAACACTAAAACATACACACTGTGACGACACGAACGCCAGCGAATAGTTCGCAACAAAAACCAAATTAGAAGCTGGAAGTAAATATGTATGGCAACACTTGATCGGCTTAATCGCATTTGAACTTTTAAACCGTAACAAATTAAGCCAAGATTTGTTATGGCTATTGCAGTGAATCATCAACAATTTCAATAATACTGATACTGTAATGCATCACATAACCTTCGAATAAAAATAAAAAAACTTAAAAACAATAAAACATTCTTTTGACCTAAAGTTGGGTGGGAACACAGCCCGGCCTTGTGAAAACCCGTAAGTTGTAAAAAAAAAAGAAAAGAAAAAAAATTAACTACCGCCGTTTGCTTGAAAATGAAAAAAAAAATACATATTAACAGTAACAAACGAACAAACAAAGAGTCAATCTGCCAGTCTCAGATGCGCCTAATTTACCTGTCACCCAAGAGTGCTAGCCCAGCCTGAAGTTTTCATGGCATCATGGCGTCCCAGTCCTATCCTCCTAAGGCCCACGTCAAATTTTGTTTCAATGAAGTTTAAACTTTTTCACTAATGAGTTGAGTTCAATGTCACATTAGAATAAGTACTAATAATAGGACATCGGACCTGAGGAGGCTATAGACACGACGAAATCATGCGCACTCGCCTCGCTTTTAATACGTTCACAAATCGCCAATCATCTCTTAAACTTCAAATAAGTATAGAGTTGTAATCGACGGAGTATTAAAACAAAAATAGAAAGACAATTTCTTCTCAGAATCACGAGCTCTTTCGACCATACTAGGAGAAAAAAAGTGTCCCACAACTTTTATATAATTTTCGATTCTTCCATTCCGTTAGGGCCATATAAAGTCTATGAAAAATGGCAACGGAACGGGAAAAACCTAGGGACACTTTTTTCTCCTCGTAATTCTGAACAGAAAACACATGAAACTTTCCGAATTAAAAAAAAAAGTCGAAAGGTACAACAAAATAAAAAATGATCCTTCTACAAAGGTCTCCGTTTTTCTTTCCAATATAAGGAATTATAAAAATAGAGCCTTCTAGAGACACTGTTGTCCAAGGTTCGAAGTACTCGATAAAGACCATCAACAGTACCCGTAACCCATGCGACTTTTTCACAATAAATGCTCCAGTGGTTTCCTTGATGAGTTCAATGATGGCTTACTAAGACAAGGTTGTTTCACAGGTCGATGGCGGTGGTTTACTTAAACAGACAACAAGCCAATATACTGAAGTGTGCCAAGTTTTTTGCCATGTCTGCGGCAAACAAGCCAAGTTTAGGATTTCACGTTAACACTTCAGAACAATTTCGGAGAAGTACTCAGTTTAAGTGTAGTACCTATGTTAGTAGTTGCCCGAGACTTTGTAGTAAGTAGCTTATGTTTGGGTGAAGTTAAAAAAAATTAGATATCTAAATGCAAACAGCTAAAACTAGCTGATGCCCGCGACTCCGTCTGGAGAGAATTCGTTTATGGGTGAATCAATTTTTTCGTGTTGTTTGCTCAGTCCCTAGTTGTCAAAGTGATATCTTCATCTATGTGACAAAATTTGTGTAACCATAGCAACGAGTAACAAGAAAAAGTTGGTTCACACTTATCGCTATCCTGCGGAAACAATGCAATTTTCCGGGATAAAAAGTATCCTATTTGTTAATACAGGTTATAAACTATCTGTGTGTCATATTTCATCAGAATCCGTCAAACCGATATAGCGTGAGGGAGTAGCAAACATCCATAGGTACAAAGTGAAAATAAGCGGATCACTCACGTCTTAAAACGAGTTTAACTTGACAGTTTCGGGCTAATCCGTAGCCCTTCTTCCCGGAATCAAACTCGTTTCAAAACGTGAGTGATCCGTTCATTTTCACTATGAGTGAGTCTCACGGTGGTTTCATGTTCAAAGTTGGTAAGGTTTGTATGAAAGTTTTCCGTTCTGATAAGAAAATTAACCATACAATTCGAAAGTATCTTTAAAACTAAAAGTGATATGTCACGTGATTATATTATCGCTGCACTAAGTCACATGGATTTTGTTTTTTGATCAATTACTGAAGATACACATTGCCGAACAAAATCCCCTTCAAAGAATGTCCGAACTTTTTTATTTGGTTGCGTAACAAATAAAATCATCACCTACATAGAAATTAGAACCTAGTCTTTACTTCATTACAGTCGAATTTCGGTAGCGGCAAAACTCCACTTGACAGCTAAACTTGACAATTTCACGCAACGTTCTGAGAAAAAAGAAGGCCACTTTTATCAAAGTTGCGCTCATTTGGCTCGGACATTTTCGGGCGCGCGACTGTGGATCTACAGTTATAATTAACCAAAGATTTTGTTACTTATTTTCTCCAGAACTGGTACAATTTGTCCTTTCGATTGTTTGTTACCAAGTTTTGGAACAATCTGTTTATCAGCGCAGCCATACATTCTGCTAAAGACTGAATCAAATGGAGAGCAATCGTCTGATAAATAATTCATGAAGGTCACGACGACCCATAATAATGTAGTATTACGAAACAATTCCAATCCGCACTGGTCCCGCGTGGGAACTACGGGCCAAGCCCTCTCATTCTGAGAGGAGGCCTGTGCCCTGCAGTGGGACGTCTATAGGCTGGGATGATGATGATGATGATGATGATTACGAAGCAAGGAGGAGAAATTGTCTACATCATCATCATTTCGGCCGAAAGACATCCACTGCTGAACATAGGCCTCCCCCGAGGCTCGCCAAACAGATCGGTCCTGCGCCATCCGCATCCAACGCGTTCCCGCAACTTTAACCAGATTAGGTTAAATTGTCTACGGCTTTATTTAATTATCTATTGCGAAATAGTTAAAATTACACGATTATCAATTTATCAGCGTATTAGGCTCTTACCAAGTCATCCGAATAATTATACATTGATCTTAAAACCATTAAGTTTATAATTAATTTACGTATCTGTTAAGAGGAATACCTACTGATTTTCACTTTTAATAATAATTACAAAATTACATGAAAAAATATTTATGATTTAAAAAAATACATTATTTTAATTTAGGATTTAATCCATTTGAAAAAGTGCATCTATTGTAAGATGCTCCTAGAAATACTTAGTGCTTATTTGAAGAAAGTGATCTTACTAAAGAATTGTAACTTTTGAGAAAATGCTGATTTCAAGAAAGTATTTCACGATCCAAAGCCAATTTGACATGCAATATTTGAAACAACTTACAAACGAACATGCGCAATTTTTAATTTAAACAAACTCAACACAAACTAACAAAAAGTCAAGTTAAGATGAGTATAGGGATTCCGTTAAAAGAAATTATAAATTACTAGCTGTTGCCCGCGACTCCGTCCGCGAAGAACAGGGGTATAAAAATAGCCTACGACCTATTCTCAGACCTACCGAATATGGAGAAAAAAGTTTAATAAAAATGGATCAAGCCGTTTCGGAGGGTTTCGATAACAAACACCGTGACACGAGATTTTTATATATTAGAAGACTAGCTGTTGTTGCCCGCGACTCCGTCCGCGAAGAATAGGGGTAGGTATAAAAAATAGCCTACGACCTATTTTCAGACCTACCGAATGTGAAGAAAAAATTTTATAAAAATCGGTCTTGCCGTTTCGGAGGAGTTCGATAACTAACACCGTGACACGAGATTTTTATATATGTATTAGAAGACTAGATTTATATCAACACACCTTAGTTTAGATTCATTCATACATTGATAAAATATTCTTTACGGGATAAAAAGAGGAACAGTTAATTTAGAAAAAGCCACAGTTGAGAAGTTCTTTCATGGTGACCTGACGTACTATCGCCCCAAGCGCCAGATAACCACCTTAAAGGCCCAGTTTGCGTGCAGTGGCTAGACATCTGTCCATAACAATCCATAGCAATAAACATCAACGGCTGCAAGCAAATTTGTTTTGAAAATGGGTATCTGACGTCTGGGGCGATGGTACATGTTCTCACTAGTTCGGGCACCAGTCTCCACCGCAAAGTTTATGTACCTATTTCATAAGATCATTAATATACATAGCTACTGTATATCTGTATGATCTGTGGTGGAGCTAATAAATAAATTATTATTATGGTCTCTGGTAAATTGTTCTAAAGTTTTATGGACAAAGCATATCTATTTTTTCTCTTCATTATCTTCTTTATAAGATTTAAATTCAATGTTTTAGATAGGTATTGAATTAATGTTCAATCAGGTAAAATTGTTTTAAAAATATTTTTCATGTAATAAATATTCATCGTTGCCTTAAGCAACGTACCTATGGTAAGGTAAGTAGCAAGTGTGTTTCCCTAAACTCTATTTAATTTTGTTTCGTAAATTAAATTTTCGGAGAATAACTTAGACTCAAATGGAGTAATTATTTCGATCTGAAATTTCAAGTAGACACTTATTCAAGTTCGCAGGATTTCTTGGTATCAGGTTGTTAGGGCTATTTTTTGTTAATTTTAATACTAATACTTATACATATCCAAAGAATAAAACCTAGCCAAAGGCTGAGGATTTTTAGTTTAAGAAACAAAAAATAATGTAAAAATATTAAACTTACATTTCTCAGGTCACTTTAATTCAACACCGAAAATCCTGGCAACCGAACAACACCGAAACTGCAGAAAAAAAAAACTAAAAAGTTCGAAAACTAAATCGCGATTTTTTTCTTAGCAAACACGTGCATTCGCTGCGTTCTGAATTCAAACATTAAACGATAGCAACAAACATTGCGTTTTGCTTGGAGATACTCTCAAGCCTTTTGGCTAGTGTTGGTAGACCTGCGTTTTTCTTAGAAACGTCTTTATTCTCGAGGTGGAAGGTGCTTCAATTATAGTTGAGAGGTCGCGCAGCATTGGTCCGTTATTACGTTTCGCGGTTCCCTTTCATTGGCCTTCGCAGCAGTCGTCGTCAACCTTCGTTAGGTATGCATCATGGTCTTTATAAATTACTAGCCGTCTGTTTCATTCATAAAACTTTGTATAACTGTTTATTTTAGCACACTCTTTTCCTTCCGATAAATAAAAAAAATGTTTTGTTTGTTTGTTTTTGGGTTTTGTCAGCAGCGGACAATTCCCCACGCTAAATAATAACCAATAATATAAATGTAACCTTCTGAAATTTGAAGTACTTACTACTTAAAAGCAGCTGGTCGTAGGTTTGAGTTCGGGTACCTCTGAGTTTTTCGATATTTATGTGCGTAATCGCATTTGAAATTTAGCATGGGCTTTACAATGAATGAAAACGTCCAGAGGAAATCTGCACATACTTGCATAGAAATTAATTGTCTGTGTGAACTTCCCAATTTACATTGAGCCCGTGTGGAAACTACGACCCAAGCCCTCTCTTTCTGAAAGGAGATATGTGCCCTGCAGCGGGGCGCGTACAGTCAGGGTACGAAAACCTTCGTCAGTTTTCAAATTGATTCCTTTGTCAAGTCATACACTTAATACCTTTTGAAAAATGGGACACGTTATTGCGGTATTTTGTTTTGATTGAAATAAAATGTTGACAGGACTGACTATGAAGATACAGAACTATTAGTGGTCGTATCAAAATAAACATAGTTTGGTCATTTACATAATTCTATTAGTTAGTTCGTAACAAATATTTTATTTAGGCAATAAAATGCTTATTTTTACTTTAAAATTAAAAAAAAATTGTTATTTTATTTTATTATTTGATGTTCTTTAATACTAACACTAGATTAAGATTAAAATGTTATTTGTCGGTTTCTTTACTAACACTCTATGGATAATCTGTTTGCCCGAAATAAAAGATTTGAATTTGAAAACCTTAAGCCTAAGTTAGTAAAATACATCAAGGTGGTTATGGCACTGGGACGTGGCCGCTAACGATGGGTCTTATAAGGAAGCTCAAGGAAACTCAGAGGGCGATGGAGAGGGCTATGCTTGGAGTTTCTCTGCGGGATCGCATTAGAAATGATGAAATCCGCGCAAGAACTAAAGTCACGGACATAGCTCGAAGAATCGCGAGACTTAAGTGGCAGTGGGCAGGGCACATCGCCCGTAGAACTGACGGCCGATGGGGCCGAAAGGTTCTCGAGTGGCGTCCGCGGACCGGAAGACGCAGTGTAGGTAGGCCACCAACAAGATGGAGCGACGACCTGGTGAGGGTAGCGGGAACGCATTGGATGCGGATGGCGCAGGGCCGATCTGTTTGGCGAGCCTTGGGGGAGACCTATGTTCAGCAGTGGACGTCTTTCGGCTGAAATGATGATGATGATGATGATCAAGGTAAGACACAAAGAAAAATAAAATACTACAACTTACTTGCATAAATTTCAATTATTATTTAAATGTGAGTTACATAAATTTCTACAATTTAAATTGTCTTAAATGATAAGAACTCCTTATAACTAGTTTCTGTTTTTTTTTCATGTAATTTAATATTTAAGGTAAGTTTTGTTAGCTCTCTTACACCCGAAACAAAGGAATTTTCCTAGTTCAGGTGTATATAACTGTTTTTTTAGTTCTAATTTAAAATATTTTAGTCTATAAGTTATGTATTACCTAAATGTAAAATTTAATAAAGATTTATTATTATTATCATTAATGCCTTGGTGCAAGCAAATGCCAACTTAGAGGTAAAGAAACTTTTCTTACCCAGACTTCACTTCACAGGCCGAGGCCGAGATGTGATGTGTGTGTGCGTGCTTGTGCGTGTGTGTGTGCTTGTTTGTATTTGTCAGTGTCCTTGCAGTACATGACACGGACATTTCAGTGTATGGTTTTTATTACTCCAAAGCTGGTATTCCTGGGCTATTCTAGACAAGTCTTTTATGCGTTTTATATTACCTATCATAATAAGGCTCTTGCACTTTGTGTCAAGTTATTCTAAAAAAACCGGTTTTGAGACTACCAACTTTTTAAAACTGGCTGATTCATGTTGTGGACGTGAAAAGGCGCGTAACTGATGGGCTCGTGATAACAGTAATTTACTGTTTTTTTTTTTAATTTATTAATTTTAAGATCGAGGCTAACCAGAAGCGTACAGCCGCAGTGTCGCTGGGTAGTGCCGTTTTGCGAGAACGCATTATATTCGAGTATTATTTCGATTAAAGTCACCGATATAGCTCGAAGAATCGCCAGACTCAAGTGGCAGTTGCATCTGTCTCTATATAATTTTATACAAACTTGACCTAAAACTCTGTATTAAATATATGTTTCTTTTATTATTATTAACGACCGCTTTAGCCTAGTTGGTAGTGACCCTGCCTACGAAGCAAGAGGTCCTGGGTTCGAATCCCGGTAAGGGCATTTATTTGTGTGATGAGCACGAATATTTGTTCCTGAGTTATGGATGTTTTCTATGTATTTAAGTATTTATTTATCTATATAAGTATGTTTATCGTCGTCTAGTACCCATAGTACAAAGTACAAGCATTGTTTAGTTTGGGACTAGGTCGATTTGTGTAAGATTGTCCCCTAATATTTTTTTTTTTTTTTTTTTTTTTTTATTTAGTGGACCGTTTTTTTCTTCTATAGCACAACTATTATCGATATCGATTAAAAATTGGTTCTATCACTAGCTTGATTGCGACAGTCTTATAATTTTGCCGTGAAAATTCCGATCTCTGATGATTACGTAGGTTATTCGAGTGTTCAAGGCGTGAATTTCACAACGGTTCCACAATTCCGGTCAAGTCACAATTTATTGAAATCTTTCAGATCTTATAATATGTAAAAAGCAAGAAAAATCTAGCCAGCACGATACAGTCTTCGTTCGAGATTGTTACAGCGACATCTTTCGAGATTTTCTCAAACAAACATTATTTATTCGCATCGCATTATAAATTTTGTAAGCAATGTAATTAACTATGGATCTAAGAATCTGAAATAAATGGTTTATTATTATTATAATTATACCAAAATAAGGATTGCACATCGAGTCTTGACTCCATAACGAGTGTATACCTACTGCGGTTACTGTTGATGACTGAACTGAACCTGGAAAAGCATAGTGACTAACCCTCCAATAAGAGGTTCGGATTCCTTGGGAACGTATATATATTTATGCCCTTGACTGTACCTATTTAAGTTCATAAAATATAGCAGCTGACAGAAAAAATATATTTTCATCACACTTGCTCGTCAATGGTGTTATTCCATGTCTGTATACTAAATGTCAAAGGCCTAAATTGTTCTTAAGGGAGTTATGGATTTACGTACAATTTTTCTACCGTAGGGAGTTCTAACTTTAGTTTTAAAATTTGCAAACAAGTAATTTCAGACTAAGGAGGTTTCAAGTCAGCCAACGTTTTATTTATTATCTTAAAAACTTAGCTATAACCCAAATTTTACAACACAAAACTTATCTACGCTTCGTGAAAATTCGTTATTTTTATATTTTAAATTTATAACAAATAGTTTTGCAATAATTTTAGTAATATTTTTTAAAATGTTGGTAGAATCTGGCCGTATGACCTTTCGAATTCTCAACACAGTTTACATTATCTATGGTAGATGACTTGAAAAAGTGACAATCTGTATTGGCGGGTAGCCATTATTTTATTCAATTTAAGTGTTTAGAGACAAAATAATTTTATTTTTGGATTTTTTTTTCTCGCAATGTGATGAAAATCATTGTGTGTATCACGGGCAGTAAGGGGATTACAAACTCGAGTCATTAATTCTAATAGAGCCTCGTTAGTAATCCCCTACTTACGGCCCTAGATGCACAATGTACTATTTTTCCCCTAAGACAAGAATGTAATTTCGCACATAAACGAAAAACTTAGTCTGAGTCCAGGCTCAAACCAATGACCGTCAACTAGAGAGGCCTTTCGATAAAACCACAAGTCTACCACGGCTTTTTACATCCTTTTCTAATAATAAATCAAATAAGTTGAGAAAGTTCATGAAAAGGTTTAGATGGTTAATGTTTGTACAGTCGAGTTCTCCAATACAGCCAACCGTTCAAAATATCTAAACATGAACCTTATGTTACGGTAATAAGGTCTATGTATAGATATTTATGAACGGTTGGCTGTACAGATATTGAAGAACTCTACTGTACTCGTAATCCCGGTAATATTTTAACTTCAGTTAACCCTTTCAACGCCAACGATACATATAGGTGTCACAAAGTACAGTGTCAATGTGATCTTGACACAAATGACATAAGGTTCAAAGCAGGTTTACGTTTTGTCGAGGCGTGGCGTTGAAAAGGTTAAGGATAGAGGGCGCTGGCCAAGAACGTTGGAGTACCTCGGCTGAAGATGTACAACTGCATAGATGGCATTGCCCGAGATTGACGTTAGATTTTGTATTTTTGTAATGAATAAACTTAAAAGCTACAGGACCGATTAAAAAATTCTTTTACCATTAAAATACTACTTATCCCTGAGTAACATAGGGTATATTTTTGAATTCTCCGCGGGCAGAGTCGCGGGCAAAAGCTAGTCTAGTACGCTTTGTTTTGGTATGTCGACATCGTAGAGACTGTCTAACACGATTTATGCAATAGGTACTTGATTTAAATTGCTTCGTAAGTTGGGCCATTCACAATTGTTAAGAGGGCTATTACTGGAGAAGTTTCTTGCGGCGTATTCTTATTGGCAATGGTCTTTTCGAAAGCGCTGGTAGTTTAAAAAAAGTTTTTTGTATTTTTATTTTATACAATATAGGCTTGCGTTTGACCACAATCACGCCTGATGGAAAACGAAGATAAGGCCTATGAACAACCCTGCCTGCCCTGCCTGGCCTGTGAAGTGGCATGTAAAAGAGCTCTTTAGGGATTAACTTACAGAATAAATGATTTTGACTTTTTTGTTGAGATTTTTAAAATAAATAAATAAAATAAAAATAAAAATTGTTTATTTTCAGGCAACATAGCCCATAGTACATAATTAGTAGGAACATTTGCTTAGCCTATATTAGTAAGTATATAGTATAAAATAAAAACATGCCAAATTATTTATCAATTAATTAGCAATGCACTCAAATAACTATCACAGATGTCGACCAACAATTAATTAATTTAAATTTAGGATACATTAATATTTCATTAACAATTATATAGTTATTAAAAATGTCATGAGTTCGATAAAATTATATTTAAAAAGACTAATAAATGAACAAAAATTTAATAATCAATCAGATAATTAATTAACTCTTAGTCCACATGCAATCCCACCCATGTTTTCAGGATGGAACAATTTAAGTACCTACCTATTTACTTACTTAAAATTAAAAATGATAAAAACCCCCAGCGCAATGAAGGGTCACATGTCATATATGTTTGAAAATAAAGTAAATGCCCGATATGCGTCTAAAATCACATCCGCAGCTTACAAAAGAGCTGATAACTTTGAAACGGCTAAACAGATTTTAATGAAACATGTCTAAAAACCATCGCCAAGAAAACTGCTTTCAAATAAAAAAATGCATCCAAATCGGTTCAACTGTTTAAGAGTTATGATGCAACAGACAAACACACAGACAGAGAGAGAGACACACCAACACACACACAATTGCGGTCAAACTTATAACACTCTTCTTTTTGTGTCGGGGGTTAAAAATTAAAAAAATCAAACAAATGAAAACAAAATGGTGCGCAAAACTTTGACAGTCAAATGAGTGTCTTCTTCATCTATTAAAGCAAAAGAAATTGTAAAAGCTATTTTTTTATTGCAATGGGAAACGTACACATAAAATTCATTTAGTAAATAGTCATTACACAAGCAAAAGCACTTTCCAATAATTGTTTATACAATTATTGTCTCCAATAACACATTCCTTTTTTTTATTAAGACCATACCTTTTTTTTCTTTCACTTTAAAAAAATATTAAGCGGTAAATTATTACGCTTAATTCTTCTTACAATAAATATTAATAATGGTTTTTTTTTAATTATTAAGTAAAAAGTCTTGTTCTGTGGCTACAATAATGCCTTGATCACACGTAACGAGTATACGGGCGAGACAGTGCAAAACAAGCGCTGCCTTGTTTATACGCACCGAGTACTCGGCCGAGAGCACTGTCTCGCCCGTTTACTCGGTACGCATAATAGTGTGTCGAATGAAGCTGCCGAATAAAATTATACTTAATTTTATTACTGTCGCCTAGCAGGCAAGTGCCCTCTTAACATTTGTCAATTCGAAGTTACGAAAACATATTTGCTGGAGTTAAATAATGTTTGTTGTGCTCTTACTTTTCTCATTCACCACAAAATACAACACAAATCAAATGCCACTTTACATATGACCCTTAGATACGATCCACTGCAGGGTACAGACGTCCTCTCAGAATGAGATGGCTTGAATCGTAATTACTAAGCGGACCAAATGCGGATAGAGAACTTCACACACACACCATTGAATCGCATGAGTGTACAATAAAGAAGGCGTAAATTTCAAATGTAACTTCGCGAAAAACTAAAAGGTGCGAGCCGGTACGTACAGTTGGCCAATAATATGGTATACCAACCACCCTACGGTTGAAGTTCATGATAAAACGAGGTCGATTTACCCTTGCAATAATATGGTGACAGTTACTATTGACATAACTGAGTTAGAAAAGTCAACCTTCGCGATATTTAGATCTCACAGAAACTTTTGTCAAAACTGGTAGACCACTTTCTTGGACGACCGTACCTACTCAAGAACGTCTGCTTGAGAGGCCATAGCATATTGTTATTGGGGGCCTACTCACACCACGACTCTGTAGTCGTGTGTGTCGTGTGTCGTGTAGTTCGTGGTCGCCATTTTAAAACCCACTGCTTCATCGGCCGTCGGTTCTTCGAGTAATGTCTGCCCATTGCCACTTAAGCCTGTCCAGTGGCGAAGGGTACTAAAAACCCGAGTCCCCGGTTGACTGAACTTTTGAAGTTACCATACGCTTCTCTACCATACCATACCATTACTGCACTTTCAAGAGGAGGACAAATGGGGATCTTAGGTTTTTTTTTGCGCCAGCTTTACTGGAAAAATTTTCACGCCCCGTCACTGCAGACATCTCTCCGAGCTACGTCAGTTACTTTGATTTCTCTGAGGTTCTCCTCTTTTCTGATTCGATCGCCCAGGGAAACTCTGTATAAATAATAATAGGGACATCTCTTTATGATTAATTCTAGACATCGGTGACTCGTGGCAATTAGGTGGCACTAGTGATGAGACACGGTTTTCAAGTGTTTTTTCAGATAAGATAAAATAAGTATTTAAAATTGAAAGGTCACATTTATTACCGAGACTGCATCCAAAAGGTAAACTTGTTTATCAAAAGCTAAAATTAGTATTGTCAAAAATCCAGGATATCTTACAATAATATTTTTTATAGCTTATTACAAAATAAAGAAGTTGTCATCAAAGAGAACACCAACAAAAATACGCAAGAATGACTTTTTAACCATCACATCAGTCGAAATCGAAATATCATTTTCTTACAACAAGTAGTTTTTCTCAAATAGAAGAATAGCTCCTAAAAATTTTGAACAAATATTTTTTGTCTATCACGAAAGTCAAATATTAAATGCTTGAAAAGATTTTGTATAATTGGTTCCTTTTGCTCGACTCGTACAGATAAACATAGGTAGTCACTTCACTAGTCTGTCAGAAACATCAAATGCTACCTAAATGCCACGAGTCGCCGATGTATATTAATTACATACCTACAGTTGACCAGAAACAAATTGCTGACAAATGGGTATTATTTGTTACGTCCAGAAACATACTTAACAACTTTTGGTTATCCTGTCCTGCGTATTTTCCAACATTGCGAATATTGAAACCACAACAGCATTCTTCTTATGGTCATCTGAAATAGGTTAGTAACAGAAAATAGCCAAAATGTAAAATTACATCTGTGAAATATACTGCATTTGCCTATGACCTGATAGTCTAGTAGTTAGAGAACCTGACTACGAAGCTTGAGGTCCTATGTTTGATCCGGTCGGGTCAGATATTTGTGTGAAAAATGCGAACGTTTGTGCTCGAGTCATGGATTTATTGAATCAGGCGTTACTTTGCGGAGGTCCATATTAATGAACTAAAACAATTACTTTGCTCACCCGCGACCTTACAATAGTTACGTTTATGCAAGAAATGCGTGTTCATGCAGTTCCTCCACCTCCACACTGTACGAACACACACAAATCACATAAACACAACTATCACCACCACCAAGCTACACTGACGCGTTTCGAACTCAACCAGAGCTCATCCTCGGAGTTACCACAACCGTATGCTATGCTACCAAATGTTAAACTAACAAACCAAAACAAATGTTTTAACTTGTCACTGTAACTTCACAAGTACCCACTTTATTTTTCTTATTCTCAAACTACCCCACAAAAATTAACTTTTATTGACATATTATAAAACTACCTTGAATTTTTGTTTATTTATTTATAAGGCATATTTTATTAATACTAACTGTTCAAATTAGACCCAAGCCGCAGTAAAGGAGAAGATACTAAATTTACCTGTTCATTAATAATAGACCCCATAGTGTTGTACCTAATTATTTCCATGCATTCCAGAGCATCCAGACGCAACCCCTTGCTGCAATAATGTAACACTTCAAAAGAATCTGAATCTAACAATGAATGATTTGATTCCAACAAATGTTTTGCAAAATTCTAAAATCATTCATTGTTAGATTCAGATTCTTTTGAAGTGTTACATTATTGCGGCAAGGGGTTGCGTCTGGATGCTCTGGAATGCATGGAAATAATTAGGTACAACACTATGGGGTCTATTATTAATGAACAGGTAAATTTAGTATCTTCTCCTTTACTGCGGCTTGGGTCTAATTTGAACAGTTAGTATTAATAAAATATGCCTTATAAATAAATAAACAAAAATTCAAGGTAGTTTTATAATATGTCAATAAAAGTTAATTTTTGTGCGGTAGTTTGAGAATAAGAAAAATAAAGTGGGTACTTGTGAAGTTACAGTGACAAGTTAAAACATTTGTTTTGGTTTGTTAGTTTAACATTTGGTAGCATAGCATACGGTTGTGGTAACTCCGAGGATGAGCTCTGGTTGAGTTCGAAACGCGTCAGTGTAGCTTGGTGGTGGTGATAGTTGTGTTTATGTGATTTGTGTGTGTTCGTACAGTGTGGAGGTGGAGGAACTGCATGAACACGCATTTCTTGCATAAACGTAACTATTGTAAGGTCGCGGGTGAGCAAAGTAATTGTTTTAGTTCGAGTCATGGATGTTTAAAATGTATTTAAGTCGGTGCCCCTTTTCTCCCATAAAATTTTAAGTCATAATATATATATCATTAGTCATAAATGTCATAATAAACGTTAGTCATACATTGATTTATTTCTGAAACGGTATTTTTTTTAGGACTTTTTTAAATGCCATCTTATAGAATGCAGTAGGTTAGGTTAAGTTTGTTTTATTAACAAATAAATCACTGTATGACTAACGTTGATTATGACTAATGATACATTATGACTTAAAATTTTATGGGAGTCATTATAGACCCGTATTTAAGTTTGTATGTATCTATGTAAGTATCTTTATCCGTTGTCCAGTACCCATAATACAAGCTTTGCTTAGTTTGGTACTAGATCAATTGAAAAACTCAATCGCTGTGGCAATCAAAGTGGCTGCAATTTAGAGGTTTGAATTTTACTGTGAAGAAACCGTAAGGTAACCTTTTTACGTCTTTTACGGTGAGTGTGAAGTCCCCAATACGTACTGGTCCTGTGTGGGAAATAAAGCCCAAGCCTTCTGAGTGGAAACCTGTACTCAACAGTGGGATGATGATGATGAATCTTGAAGTTTTAAATTTTGGTCATACACAGCACAAGAAGCAAAAAGTTGTCTCTCCTGTGGACATAAAATTTGCGACTCCGAGACAGCAAACTTAAGATTTCTTTAAATGGCCCGAAAGTAGGCCAGGTGGTTCCTACGCTAATGCAGATTTAAATAAATAAATAAATAAATATTAGGGGACAATCTTACACAAATCGATCTAGTCCCAAACTAAGCAAAGCTTGTACTATGGGTACTAGACGACGATAAACATACTTATATAGATAAATAAATACTTAAATACATAGAAAACATCCATAACTCAGGAACAAATATTCGTGCTCATCACACAAATAAATGCCCTTACCGGGATTTGAACCCAGGACCTCTTGCTTCGTAGGCAGGGTCACTACCAACTAGGCTAAGCGGTCGTTGAACTAAAAAGTAGACTAAAAAGTACCGGCTATAGACCCTTAACTTTTGCCATGCGCACAGGAAAGACGTTGGTAAACAAAAAAATGTGCATGACTCGCACAAATTCGTGTTCTTTTATTTATAATATCCTAGTAGAAAATTAAATTGAAACCTTAGTGTTAGCCTACATTACTCTCTCTCTCTCTCTCTCTTCTTCAGCCCATAGCCACCCAATGCTGAGTGTAGGCATCCTGCATTGCTCGCCACTCATCTCGCCTACATTACTACTAATTATTAAAGTTGCAATAGTTTGCGAGTGTGCGTGTGTTTGTTTTCCTTCGCATTAAAACAGCTATCTTTGGATGAGATGTGGTAAGTAGATAGCTGGATATTTAAAATAACACATAGGCTGCTATTTTTAACCCCTGACGCAAAAAGAGGGGTGTTATAAGTTTGACCGCCATGTGTGTGTGTCTGTGGCATCATAGCTCTTAAACGGGTGAACCGATTTGGATGCGGCTTTTTTAATAGAAAGCAGGTTTCTTGACGATGGTTCTTAGATATGTTCTATCAAAATCGCTTAAGCCGTTTCAAAGTTATCAGCTCCTTTGTTAGCTGCGGAAGGGATCTTAGACACATAATGGGCATCGACTTAATGTTCAAACATACGAGTGACATAATTACGTAGGGGGTTTTTAAAATTTTTAATTTATAGTTATATCCCGACGTTTCTACGGGATCCGTGTAATAACTAAAAATCTAAACCGCTTAGTCTAGAGATGTGCAATTTTGAGCGGGTGCTCGTTATACAACTCTTAATGTTGGTCGCTGAAAGTTAAATCACGACCGAAACGTAGAGGATAATGGACACATTACGATGTGTTTTAACCCGAAAATGTACTTATCCGTTGAAGGATGAATTGTCAGAACATGATTTTGTTCTCTATCAATAATAAACGCGTATACGGTTTCTGGTATATTGTATACATATTTTAAGGTTACGGGTCAATTTTTATTTTGTTGTCTGTTTTGACTTTATTTTTAATTTGGAAAATTTTATGTGAATTTTGCTCGGAATCACTAACTTTTTCGATCCTATAGGAGAAAAAAAGTGTCCCAAAATTTCCGTATAATTTTCGATTCTTCCATTTAGTTACGGTCATTATAAAGTCTATGAAAAATGGTTACTCAAAAAATTTGGGACACTTTTGTTCTCCTAGAAGGATCGATAAAGCTCGTAATTCTGAGCAGAAATTACAAAAAAATCCAAATTAAAAAAAAAGTCAAAGAGGAAAAGCAGAATAAAAATTGATCCTTACACCAAAGTTGGTTCTGTTGCCGTACTAATAAAATTGTACGAATTCCAAAAAAACTATGAAATTAACGTTGTACTGACGTATTTGAAGTTGGTGCATGGGCGTGAACTAGCAGAGATAGAAGTCCGATAAATAGTATCGCACACCCAGATAAAGAGTCGACTATCTCAAAATAATCCCCATTCAAATTTTAAATTAATCTACTTTCTAAAATCTAAATAAAATCTAAATCAAATGACGGATTATTTTGAGTTAGTTGACTCTAGGAGTGCGGTATGTAGGTAGGTAAGGTAGATGTCTAGGTCCACTCCTGCTGGCTTTTGCTGAGGCATGGATTTTAAACAGAAAAGTAGAAAATTATATTCGTGGATTTCGGGAGTCACTAAATTTCTTATTTTATGCCTTTTTTATTTCTCGCTTTTTAGTTAATTAATCACAAAATCTAAGTCACAAAAGCTTAATGTCAACTGCTCGTGATATTTTAAAAAATATTGCTTTTCCTAATTTAGAGACTTAATTGTTGCGAAGACTTGAATGATCTCTTATTTGTACTAAAATTGTGTTGTTTTCTTTTGTTATCGCCTAAATTGCTTTAAATTAAATAAAATTTATTATATTTTAATTTATTTTCAATGCATGTTATTGAAACTAGTAAGATTGGGAACTAAACTGGCAATTATTTCATAGTTTTACGTCAATAATCGTCCTTTTTAATCACGTTCCAATAATAAACAAAACGTTACGACCGATATATTAAGCACGCACGGGATATCGCATACGCAAATTAGAAATACCTACGCACAGGAAAAATATTATACTAGAAGAACAATAGCGAACTTTTGCAAGTAATTAAGTAGGCATCCATGTATTTTCCTTAATGGCCATGAGTTGTATTTAAGCAACGCACTTGCCATAATTATTCAGTTCACCTCCAGCGCCCAATAAGTGATTTTCGAAATCATGTCTGGGCTGAACATCAAAGGAACTTTCATGCTGTTCAGCATATTGACAGTCCATGGAAAAATATATCAAGAAGATAGATATCTGATGGACTCTAATCATGTTGAGAGTTATCATAGATTATATTCAGACAATGATAGATCTGATATCTTTGATGACAATGACAGCAAGTTCCCCTTTGATGTTCCCCATCCGGAGATAGAAGACCACGACGAAAGATCGCTAAGTCCACTACCAGAAACTGAGGAAGATAATAACAAGCCAGACATTATTGAAAATTTGGATGTAGATAAAGGATTCTCAAATGTGTTTCAAGATGATAAAATGATAAACTTTGCAGATCCTCGTCCATTCAATTTTGATTTTTTAAAGGGATTTCCTGATATTTTCCCGGTAGATAATAGGCTTGATCAAAACCAGCGTAGGCCAGTTTGGATGCCAAATGATGTGAATGACGACAACAGACCAAGTTGGTTCCCAGGTGGGAATACTGAAGGAGGAAACAAAATTCCAATAAATAAACCTGGTCGCGGTGAGATGAAAATGAAGTGCCGGAATATAAAAGGGATACCCTCACCTGAGTCAGGTTGCTGTGGTGTACAGATGACAAGTGAGTAATTAGTTTTTACTTCTTCCTTGTTTGACGAAATATAGTAATGAACTAAAACAATTACTTTGCTCACCCGCGACCTTACAATAGTTACGTTTATGCAAGAAATGTGTGTTCATGCAGTTCCTCCACCTCCACACTGTACGAACACACACAAATCACATAAACACAACCATCACCACCACCAAGCTGCACTGACGCGTTTCGAAGTCAACCAGAGCTCATCGCGCGCGTTGAGTTCGAAACGCGTCAGTGTAGCTTGGTGGTGGTGATGGTTGTGTTTATGTGATTTGTGTGTTCGTACAGTGTGGAGGTGGAGGAACTGCATGAACACACATTTCTTGCATAAACGTAACTATTGTTAGGTCGCGGGTGAGCAAAGTAATTGTTTTAGTTCATTAATATGGACCTCCGCAAAGTAACGCCTGATTCAATAAATTATTTAAATGAAATATAGTACTTTATGAAGCATTAAAATAAAAAGTAGTTTTACTACAAATCTAATTTCTAGATTCGCACATGAATTCTAAAAATTGAATATTTAAAAAACCCCCGACACAATTTGGTCACACACATTTTGAAAATAAAGTAAATGCCTATTGTGCGTTTAAGATTTTTTCCGCAGCTAGCAAAAGAGCTGATAACTTTGAAACGGCTGAACCAACTTTTATGAATCGGTCCACCCCTTTAAGAGCTATGATGCCACAGACAGACAGACACACACACACACACATAGCGGCCAAACTTTGTATAACACCCCTCTTTTTGTGTCGGGGGTTAAAAAAGCTCACAGGAGCGAGCCTGGGATTTAAACTCATCCTCCGCTTGAGAGGCCGTAGTTTAAACCACTAGGTAAGGCTGGACAATAATACCTATTAGTTTATTGTTGGCATAAAAAATGTATTGTCTTGTTATTCTGTGATTATTTATTTCAGGACCCCCATTTGTGTACCCGAACAAGCCATGGCGGTCGCAATATCCTGGAGGTCGATTCGTTCGGTCAGCTGATAGTGAAATTCTTCCCACCCAAATGATAAGTGGTAAATGTTACAAATAAAATAACTCCCGAGCAAAAATTACGAGTACGCTTTAAACACAAACAAAACGTATACTTTATTTTTGCTTGTTAGTGCAATAGGTTTCGTTATCTTGGCATTGTCAAAATGTGCCAATTTACTTTCTTTGTAATCAAAGAACAGTTGAAGAGGGTGACCATTTTGTAGAGACTGAATTTTAATTTTTAATTGTTTAAAAGAATAAGGTGTTGTTTAACTTAATTATGATGGTGAATGATCCATCATCATTTACTACTATTAGACGACCATGTGGCCTAGTGGTTAGAGAACCTGACTATGAAGCTTGAGGTCCCGGGTTCGATTCCCGTGTCGGGGCAGATATTTGTATGAAAAATACGAATGTTTGTTCTCGGGTCTTGGGTGTTTAATATGTATCTATCAATATAAGTATGTTTATCCGTTGCCTAGACCCATACACAAGCCTAGCTTACTTTGGGACTAGGTCAATTGGTGTGAATTGCCCCGTTATATTTATTTTATTTTATTTATTTACTATAGGGTTAATCCGGATCACATTTTCCGAATCACCTTTATCTAACCGCACATTTTACACTCTGTGTTTTGAAATGAGTAGGTCGTGGTTTTGTATAAATAATTAACCAATGGAGACGGATTCCATCTTTAAACTTCTTTAACTTGGTATGTTTGTTTCTTTGTCCGTACAATTTTATTGTTAAGGTCGATTTCCATCCTCGTCTAGTGATTAAATTCCTTTGACGAGAATTAATCAAAACTTTTATTGCAGGTGGCAAAGCTGCTGACCTCCACCAGTTCCCGTGGATGGTCCACCTGTCCTTAGATAGCGTGGTTTCTGGTATGAGTAAACCATTAACCTGCGGTGGAACCATAATTAGCTCTCGCTATGTTATCACCGCCGCGCATTGCTTGAATGACATAGTCAATCTGAAACAGTAAGTAATTTTATTTATTTGAGTTCATCATTAAGTACTATAGTTAATCTTTCACTAAATGAGATACAACATTGTCCGAAAGCTTCACAAGATTTCTGTGGGAATTGGGGTGTGTATGTGTGGAATTCGAAGATAAAGAAACTGCGGCTATTGGTAACAAAAGAGGCGTCACTAGAATTCAGTAACTAATATTTTTTTTGTTTTAATTTCAGAATTGCAGTAATATTAGCAGAATATAACACCGACACCTACCCAAAGGATTGTAATGGGCAAGGATGCATTATGAATAAGAAGAAGAGCGTGGAACATGCCATCATCCACCCTAAATTCAATAGCGAAAATCTGCAAAACGATATAGCTTTGTTGAGATTGAGTTCAGACATAAATTATTCAGGTAAGATGGGTTTTGAATTTTTATTAAAGATCGTTATCGCGTTTTCTTCTGGCTCCAACAACTCCAGGGCTGGCACTTACCTCTCTCAAAGGTTGGAAATAGCAGTTTAGAGAGGTGAAGTGTAAATCTTCCCAGGTGAATTTTTCGCTTCGAGCCATTACATTAAATTTGAACCTTAATACTATGACGATACCGTTTGTTTTGAAAGATAAGGGCTCGAAGCGAAAAATTCACCTGGGAAGATTTATACTATAACGCGGCCAGTGTTTTGAGGTCAATGCCTGTAGCAGAAAATCTCGACTACGTTTTCACTTTGTAGTTTTAGTTTAGCTCGACTACATTAATTACAAATTTTAACCTTATTTGTTTAACACTTAAGAATAATTTTCTGTGCAACAGTCTGGTTTGCTATTTAGTTTAGAAAGGTAACACGTGCTTGCAAAGTGTTAAATTAAAGTATTTGAAAACTGAAGAACCTGTTCACTACGCAACTGTACATTCGAGGAAAGGTGTAGTTAGCATAAAACAGCTGGTATTAAAAACTTTATTTATATTTACAGATTACATAAGACCTGTATGTCTTCCAACCAAAGACATCGCGGAGCAGAGTAAGGAACCTTTAGTTATTTCCGGATGGGGCTCTAACGGAAAAATGGAGTCAAGTGTGAAGCGGTCAGCAACCGTAAATTACGTCCCTGATGAAAAATGTAAAGAAGCATACGCTTACAAGGAAGACAGTATGTTTTGCAGCATTGGTGGCAATGGAGAAGACATATGCCATGGAGATTCGGGTGGTCCGTTAATGATGCATTCCGGAGGAAAGTATTTCTTGTCAGGAGTTGTAAATGGCAAGCGGGCTGATCAGGAATGCGGATCAACAACTGTACCTTCATTCTTCAATAATGTTTTCTATCATCTTGATTGGATCAAAAAGCATGTTCAATAAGTCTTGTTCAGTTGTGAAAGATGAGTGCCCCATCTTACATAATAGCATAATTGGATCAAAAGTCATGTTGAATTAGTCCTGTTTAGTTGAGTATATTAAATTTGTGAGAGATGAGTGCCCCATCTGGCACAATACCATAATTCACCGTAAAACTCATAGTAGATTTGTAATGTAATTTCACAAATAAATTCCGAATAACTCAGAGGTGTCAGCCTGGGCTTGAACACACTACCCTCTGCTTAAGAGGCTATAGGTCTGACCACTAGGTTACCACGACTTTCAATATAATATAAGATTAAATTATTAATTTTAGTAAGTGTATGTTCTATGCGTTCCTATTAGATCATAAGATTGGGTCATTGTTAAATATAAGAGTAGTATTATATAGGATAATCTTCTGAAATAAAATAAATAAACGTGCGCTTACTAACGACTTTTCGTGTAAATAATTATTTATTTTAATAAACAATTTGAATTTGAATTTGAATTTTGATTATAAACACTGCTTTTCTTTTTATTATTTTGCTGGCTTTAAGATGTACGTGGGTGAAACACTAATTAGGAGAAATACATAAATTGTGTTGTGTATGACGTGTTTTTAAAAAGTGTAATGTCCCAATAGCTACTAATAATACAAACGCTTTCTTCTATTCAAACACATGAAAAAGACATAATTGTAATAACATTTATGATTATTTTTGCTGGGTTCATAATTTATTTATTTATTCAATTTATAATTCACTAGCAGCCCGTCCCGGCTTCGCACGGGGTAGACAATTATTTATTTTTGGAAATTTGGATATAAAACACTTTTTTTCACAAATATTTTTATTTATTAAAAAATTATTATTTATTATTTATTTATTAATTATATATTAAAAAAAATCCCACAGTTATATTTGTATGTAAGTCTATTTATGTTCAATTTCTTTGATGGTTTAAGTGGCGGGCACTTAAATAAGTAATATTTACATATTAAGGTTTTGAAAATAACTCCTAATCGATAGAAAGAAAATGTGCTCTATCTGAAATGTGTTCTATGGAAAAATCTAAATGTTCAATATCGGTAGCGTCCGCTGCGTAAGGAGCCGGATCTTACAGACGTGCACGCCCCACTCCTGTATTTCAGTGCCCCCTCCACCCCGCCCGCCGCGATGCCCGGCGCGCTTTTCAGACTGCATCGCAAACAACGGCCACGGCGCTATGGCGGTTTTGTTTACTGTTTGAATTTTTTAATTCATAATATCTTTTGAATGGAAAGTCCAATTTAAATAATTTAAAAACTATTTTATAGGTAGTTAAATGGTCTTGACCATAAAATAATTTATTTGGATAAGGATTAATATAAACACATAAATAGCATGGTTTGAATTTGGTTAGCATTTTCATTAATGTTTAAAATGAAAAAAGTTGTTGTAGTGACATAACTACAATAGTTGGACATATGCTACCGCAGAGTTTTTTGTAGAAATTATGATGTTCTTCAATATTGTTGTACATTATTTTGTTCTATCGCTAATAGTTTCGGCAGCGCATTCGACGAAAGACATTTTAAGACTCATTTTTCTACACCTTCGGTTACATTGTTCAAATTTTACCAAGGATCCCTAATTTTTTTCAAAATGAAATGTAGCCTATGTCAAATTGGAAGAATGTAGCATTCTATTGGTGAAAGAATTTTTTAAATCGGCCCAGTACTTTTTGAGCCTATTCATTACAAACATACAAACATACAAAAATAGGTACAAATCTTTCCTCTTTATAATATTAGTATAGATTAATTTTATCATTAACATTTAAGAACTGTACTCCAGTAACTCCTATTCTACCAGAATTATTGTACTTTTTCCTTAATTCAGCCAGCCTTTTAATTTCTTGAAATGACCCAAAGTAGAACACTCTTTAATTCGGTTGAAACAATTTACTTGGTCATTCACTTTTTCTCCTTCCTTAATTTATTTCCTTTAAAATCATCATCATCATCATCATCATTTCAGCCGTAGGACGTCCACTGCTGGACATAGGCCTCCCTCATTGATGCCCAATCATTACGATTGGAAGCGATTTGCATCCACCCTGAACCTGCGGCCTTCACCAAATCGTCCGTCCATCTCGTTGGTGGACGTCCCACGCTGCGCTTGCCAGTCCGTGGTCTCCATTCCAGAACTTTTGGCCCCCAACGGCCATCTGTTCTACGTGCTATATGGCCCGCCCATTGCCGTTTCAACGAGCTAATCCGTTTGGCTATGTCGGTGACCCCGGTTCTTCTACGGATCTCCTCGTTTCTGATTCGATGCCGTAGAGAAACTCCAAGCATAGCCCTCTCCATAGCTCGCTGAGCGACTCTGAGACTATTCATCAGGCCCATAGTGAAGCACCACGTCTCGGATTCATATGTCATCACTGGCAACACACACTGACTAAAGACTTTTGTTTTAAGGCACTGAGGTATTTTGGACGAAAAGATGTTGCAGAGCTTCCCGAACGCTGTCCATCCTTTAAAATACTTATAAATAAAAAAAACACTATGCCGTTTTTTGTATACATAACTGAGACGAGAAGAGCAAAGACTACTTAAGTGTCCTCTCATCATATCTCAAAGTTTTTACCAACCATCTCTTTTCCATAATCAAATCTTAAAACACGTCAGTTTTTCTTTCCGCCAAAATTGTTTTCTCTAATCTGCTCCTGCGTTTTACTTACATCCGACACTTCATACTAACTAAAAGTTCCAAGTTGTTTTAGTTCATTAAAAGTTCCACTTTAAAGCTGAATCATTAAGAAAATGAATCCCTTAATTGTAAAATGTGCAAAATTTTTGAAAGACCTGTACAATAATACCCCACAATTGGTTGAAAAAACAAGTGATCCCTTCTTTACGGGCTGGGGAGTCAGTTATTCCTTTTTAGCGAAAATTTAATTCTACCAATTCATCAGTTTGTCAGTTTGATTATTATGTTAACTCATGTAAAAATACTGCTTTCTAATATTGGGAACCCTAAGTCAATGAACTGAAACAATTACTTTGCTCACCCGCGACCTTACGATAGTTACGCATGTAAGAAATGCGTGTTCATGCAGTTCCTCCACCTCCACACTGTATGAACACACACAAATCACACAAACCCACCACCACCAAACTACACTGATTCATTAATATGGACCTCCGCAAAGTAACGCCTGATTCAATTAATTATTCCCTAAGTCAAGTCGGCGAACAGAAAGACTGATGAATAGGACAAAACTACAGAGCAATTCGAGTAACGAGTAGGATTCAGAAGTCTTCTCTAGTCTCAGGATTCAGTTACTGAAAGGCTACTATTTCGTTCGTTCTAGTATCAGTAAGATTAACTTTATTATTTATGAATGCTTGAAACAAAAGTACATATTTTTTAAGAGTATGGTATCTCTACAATTAACATACCTAGTATTTAACATCGACATTGTCAAAGTGTCACAACTTACTTTATTCATAATCAAAGAAACGTTATCGTATCGCATTTGTAGAGAATTAAGCTTTGAACTTTTTAAAGTTTAAAAAGGTGTGGTTTCTTAACTTAAATTTGATGGTGAACGATCCACTATCATTACTATTGTGGATTTAGGGTTGGTTCGGATCACGTCTCCGGAATCACTTGTTTTATGGGTTCCGTTTTTGCTATTTTGCCAACAAAATTCCAAACAAACGGTGAGAGGTTTTTATACCAATAAAATAGACTATTTTGATTGTTTTTTTTATTGCTAGTAGAAATTTTTCAACAAAAATCGGTGTATTCAAAAACTATACAAACAAGAAGAGTATGATAGCTGTGATCGCAAAATCAACTTAAAAATTCATATTATCTACAATCCATTTTGTATATGCAAATACTTTAGTGTACAATCCGGACTTCGACGATCCACATGACCAAAATGTCCCCTTCCCGCTTGTGACACCAACAAGATAGAAGCTTCCATCTTTCTCTATCATGAGGGGGCCACCGGAGTTACCTTGGCAAGTTTCTTGTCCTGTATGACCAACCGCACAGATTTGCCCAGGAGCCAACTGACTGTAGTCTTTTTTGCATTGCGTCTGCGACACCAATTGTGCTTGACCAGTCTGCTTGATTGGCGATGCTCCGCGACTAGTACTACCCCATCCGGCAATTTCAAGAAGAACTCCCTCATTTTTAGGCACGTCGATGTTAAATGGTGGTAAGCAGATTGAACGAATATACTCTGGAAAGAAAATGATATCATAGAAACAGCACGATACACTTTAAAATAGTCTAGTAGTAATAGTATTTCTATTGACGCTACAAAAAAATATATTTAGAAATGAAGGGGATCCCAACTAGATAATATAAAATGATATGTGATGATACTGATGATGAGGGCTCTGCTGACACTGGAATTTATCGATACGGCCATTTAATTTTATAGTGTTTATTATTTGACATAGCTACAACCTTGGACCAAACCCTCGATTATGTTATGAACTTCTATCAACAATACATCAATATAGTATTGTCAAACGAAGGTTATGAATCTGACTCGCAATTGGCCGTTTTTTGGGTGTTTATGTGCTTATATTATGTTTGTTGGTTTTAAAAGTCTCTGTGTATAAGATCATATCAGAATCATAACAGTCTTGGCACGGACGCAAAAATATTGCCTACTTTTACGACTTCATACAGGATTTTACAACAATAAAAATCAGTAATTTTTTTAGACGTCCCCTCTGACCTTCAACTTTACTGACTTATTTTAGTGTTTAGCATTTATTTACATGCAAGGTTCGCCTGTGTCTAACCATGTTTGTAATGGACTCTTATGGCCTAATTTTGATTCACTTCTATTCTTTAAAATAATTTACCTGTATAGGGCGCTGATCCTTTTAACCGCATTAAGGCAATATCGTTGAACAACCCATTTAGTTTAAAGTCAAAGTCTTCGTGGATAATGATCTTGTCAGGATGCATGATCACGTTTTCTACGCAAGCACCTCCAGTACAATCAGAGGAAGTATTAATATTGTTCTCGGCCAAATAGATCTTAATGCTGTAAATACCATTGCTGTTATTAAAATTAAGTCATTAGGAATAAACTTAAAAGCAGGATATCTATTGGGCATTAGTATGTCCAAACATTAGGACATTTACCTTTAATATATTTTAATATAAATTTTGCTTGTTTTGCAGAATACAGGACGTCAAGCAGATTGTTTGATACTCACTCATCTAATGACTTATAGGCCTTATTAACACAATTGGCTGCAGTAAGGACAAAGCGTGGGCTGATAAGAGATCCTTCACAAGTTGTCACCCTTGTATCGCCAATGTCAATGGTAAAGTGTACCAGCCACGGATACTGGCGAATACCAGTTTGTTTGTCTTCTGCAAAAATTGTTTAGTTTAGTTTTAAGTTTAATATAGTGATACCAGTATGAAGCTTATTATGCATTATATAAAAGCATATGATATGACATAACGGTTAATGATTGATTGTAAATTTCTTGGTAGCCATTATTTAGTTTCATATTCAACTACGAGTATTATTTAGGAAGGAATTCACACTACCTGACAATCCAGATTTTTCATCAGTTAGAGGCATGATATCCTGAAAACCAAAAATTTTGAGTAAACAACTTTGTAAAATATGGATGAGCAGAAGCTCCAGAAAAACGTGCGGAACCAACGGGATAGAAACTAATAAACTGTGTTTTGTTTCATCCTGCGTAATTGCATCTATAACCAGTCGACTACCTATATCCATACTGATATTATAATGTCTGTCTGTCTGTAAAGCACTGGACCGATCCAGACCAAATTTGGAATGGAGATAGTTTGATACCATAGAAAGGACATGATAGTTTTTGTCTACGTCATCTCTTATTTATGTTTTTTTATTGCATGCTTCCCGCAAGATAGCGGTAAATGGAATCACGGGTAACAGTTAATTTAAAATAATTTCAATCACACAGCGACTTGCTGTTGAATGAACTTAAAGCTAGCCATCAACACAATCTTTGGGCTGTTTTGTTTCTGTATGACGAGTAGCTGTCACTATTTTCTGTTTGGTTTTCTTGGAGAGTGTCACAGTATTCATCATATTTTGATGAATGTTATTATTGTAGGTATGTACATTTTTTTCATACTTGCTACACTTACACTCGGTCCTGATTTCCTTGAAGATTGAGCCTCTTCATCCGAAAATTTCGATATCCACGTTGTTATCCGATCCCGTATGTTATCAAGTACGTTGTTGATTACATTATTAATAATGCCACCTACGTCAATACATTTCGCACCGCTTCGAGTGCTATTTATTTTCTCAACATCATTTAGATAGTCACCACCAAGTTCAGAATCTGCATTACCAGGACTAACTTCATTATTGCCAATTTCGACATTTTTTTCAGCATCTGCAAATGAACAATTAAATTTACTATGGATTTTCTAACTGATCTATACAGAATAAACAATCACTTCTGGGGCGGATTCCTTGGTTTCCCATAGTTTAGTTCATCATGATTTCACTTAGTCAATCCAACATTTGTCATAGAAGGGTGCGGTTTTCAAGATTTTCCAAAATGCCGTTTTATAGAATGCAGTAGGTTAGGTTAGGTTATTTTAATAACAATTCCGAAGAAAATAAATCACTTTATGACTAGTGAAAATTAAATGATGACGTGAAATTAAGACAAACTTTAGAGATATGCGATTATTTCTGCATCATTGGGAAAGCGACATGGCATGAGCATTCAAAGACCTGGATTTTTACCTTTTTTATTTGCCTCTTGTTTGCTATGTCTTCCGCAGCATCCTGACTTAGGATCAGGCAGTAACCCGCTCAAAACAGAACACTTATCATTTGCTGAGCCAATTAGGGTGTCAAACTGATCCCAATTCTTACGGATGCCAATCGATCCCGCAAAACTGACTTCTAATACTGCGCCTAGCGCTATGAATATTAAACAAAGATTGGTCATAATAGAATGAGAATTATAATTTTAAGTTTCACGAACTAACTATGTTCTTCGCCAAGTGAAGTTCTCATTGAAATGTAACGATATATTCCAGATTGCAAATATATAGCAAGGTACCTTTACAATAACAATTTATGAATCATCTCGTTTTTTTTAGTGAATCAGGTATTTACAGGACAATTTGAAACGTTGTTTCTATTTAAAAGTAAGTTTATAAACAGGGTGTGCATTGCTGAGTTCTACGTTATTTTACGAAAGCAACATTGAAATTAAAAAAGTGACTCAAATAATTTATACAATCTAAAAAGTAGTTGCTGTTCGAGACTTTGCGAGAGGCTGAAATAAGGTATTTTTACAAGCTTTTATTTAGCTTGCCCTGTTAGTTTGTTAGTATATATGGGTCAAATCTTAGAAGCTCAATTAAATAGAATCACTTCGCGGTTTCTGATTGAGCTGAAATTTTACACGGATATAAAAGTCATAAAGAAGGGTGCTAACATTGGTTCACCGTGCACTACTATTTGAGTTATACTGTTGACACAGAATAAGTAATATGTAACCAGTAATACAACTTCATACTAGAGCGCCCGAATCGACGCACGCACACAGCCAAGGAAGCGTCTTACACGGAGCGAGTGTGGGAACTGCATTGTTTTGTCTAGCGAAGATTAGTTAGCGGCCGTATAAGACGCTTGGCTATGTGCGTGCGTCGATCGGGCGCTCTAGTATGAAGTTCGATTACTGGTTACATATTACACATTCTTTTCTCTTGATTATCTTTTAACTACTATGAGCTCGGATACTTTACTTTTATAAAGAAGTTAACTTATGAAAAAGCTGTTGGTAAAGGAAAAGTAAATAAAAATATTTAAGCAGGATGTATAAATGACTACTTGCAGTCGCGGCTACAAATACAAATTTGCACTCGAACAGTCATTTTCACGTCAACGAGTGAGTAACTTCACGTATTACTAATTAATGGACATTAAGAACAAAAGAACAATCACTTAGCGTCATAATATATAATTTATTGTAGCTGCAGTTGATTGTTGGATAAAACCCTTACATACGTATATTCTGCGGTTATATAGAAAAGAGTCGCATCTCACATTTGTCCCCAGAACTAAAATGCGTGTAATATTCAGATGTACCTTCTTTTGCTAATTCCAAATATCATCATCGTTTTAATTTCAACCGTAGGATGTGCAATGCTGGATGTAGACCTCCCTCATTGATACCCGATCATTACAGTTGGATGCGGCTTGCATCCACCTTCATATTTTATTATAGATTGATTGGTAGTTCTTTGACCTTCATAAGAGCTTCAATTGATGCCTAAATTGAATAAAAAATTTTGACTTTGACTTTGACTTGAATCTGCAGCTTTTACCAAATCATCCGTCTATCTCAGAGGTTCCCAAACTTTTTTTTCACATAGACCACTTTCAAAATTTAGCTGGTTCCGGTGGACCCCCTGCAGCCCTGCTGCCTGCTTGATTTCTACCATATTCTCAAATCCCCCATTTTTGTCTCGCCAACATAGACCCCCCTGGGGGTCCACCTGGACCACTTTGGGAAATGGTCTATCTTGTTGGTGGACGTCTCACTGCGCTTGGCAGTCCGTGGTCTCCACTTAGAACTTTTCGGTCCCAACGGCCATCTGTTTTGCGTGCTATATGTAAGCCATTGCCATTTCAACAATTTCAATCAAGTTAACAAGTTGTTTCGCTGCTTCCGAGCGTAGAAAGCTCAAGTCTTTAAGGCTCAAGCTTTAAAAATTCATACCTTTAAGGTTGGGAATATTTCATTTTAAGAGTCTTTTTTTTTCTTATTTTTGTCGAGGCTTTGAACACTCCAGGTGATCATGTCAGCCTCATGGGTGCATACTCAATTCCCTATTCAAGGGACATATCAATAAAATGGTAAATGCCGATTGCTTTGTCTGACAACGACTCAGATAGCCAACAATTCACATGGCCATTGTGCATGGAACCCAAATTCCCAAGAACTCTTCTCCTCAAGTCTGAATTCCGGACACACTCTAACAATACATGGGTCAAGTCATCACACTTCTGACAATCATCACATAGAGGTGATGATTTAATTTTCATCATTAAAACTTAGTTGTAGGGATGTGATTATGAATTATTATGAATTGTTATGTGTCCGGAACGAACTCTAAAAGCAGACACCAATACTCTTCTAGCAAGGCCGGCTGAGTCAAACCAAGGCGTCCACCGGGGGCTATCATGGATAGTTCTGTATCAGATTCCTACACCCCTAGATATACCCTGCTCACTAAAATGGTATTCCCATTCCCATTTTAGAGTCTTAAAGCTTTGAAAAAAATTAAAGCAACAACAACAACAATACACGTCTGTATGTGTAATTAATCGATTAATAGATTAGGTGATTATTATTACAATTAGTCATACAAATACTAAGACAATTTTTACTTTTTTTTTACTTTTTACGTTTGAACTTTCTGAAAGTCCGAGTTCTTAGATCTTGAGCTCATACAACTCGAGTCATAAAGGTCTTGATCTAAAGAACTCAAAAAGAGCTCGAGTCTTACAGATCGCCTTCAACGCTCGAGTCTTGAAAGCTTAACCCTTGACGACTTCAAGGAAAAAGGAAAAGTCTTCAAGGCTAGTCTTTTCACAACACTAGCCCAGTCCCATTTTATGCACCATCTATCCCATTTTGTGCGCAAGTGCGACTTGCACTTACCGATTTTTCCCCAACGAGTATCCGCACGTACCGATATAGAAACGGAAATCCGGCACATCGCTAAAAATTACATCTCTCTCTAGTCAAATTAAGTTTCGACCACATGGCTCCTCAAAATACGCTGACGTACCGTAAACGCAGTCACGTGACTCATGTGTCACGTTTTTTACGCGTACCATCCACACCGCAGCTCGCTAAATGATGACGCATAAATCAACGCACATTTTAGCGGCAGTTTAGATAGCTTTATTTATTTTGGGATACGAGGGAGGCATGAGCAAGCGGATCATCTGATGGAAAATGATCACCAACGTTCATAAATATCAAAAATTCAAGGAAAGTCACTGATCAGTTGCCGGCTTTTAAAAGAAGTATAGACCCTTTTCTTGAAAGCTCTGACGTCATAATTGTCTGGAAACATTGCTCCCGGAAGTTGATTCCACAATTTCACTGTAGGTACAATCAGCTGCAGAGAAACGTGACCCCCACTGCATACAATCGTGTCAGGGAGTGCCGAAGAAAATGTACAGTAGTTTACTACTCTTCATCGAGATGGTGACGATATAATTTAGACTTTCGGTAGGAAGTGCGATGAAGTAATTTCACAGCAGGTAGCAACTCAAACAATTCTTCGGAGCACTCGTCGTGGCCGAACCTATAGAACACACAAAGAGAACCTATGTCCCTTTACATGGATAGGGAATCCAAACGATTGGAAATCTGCTGATTACCGACAAGTCGAGCTGCTCTACGTTAAATGCGTTAAAAAGTGACGTATGATGAGTCATTGCGTTAACGGGGCGTCAACGTTTTTGAGCAGCAGCGTTGTGGACTGTACGGGTCAAAAATCAGACGAATGAGTTACGTCACTGGGTTTACGCTCCGTCAGTACCTAAAGGTAAGGCTTGTCCACGAAAAAAAGTAGCCACTGTTGTATAATTCAGGTCTTCAATATGAAATTACATTTTTTAAAGAAATAATTAGAAAGAATGTCTCTTCACCTTTCGTTTTGAGTGCTATTATGGATATTTATTTCAGATGCTATCCATTTTTGGGCTTACTTTCGAAATCTCTGGATTTTAGTCTTAGATTTTGTATTTTTCACGTTTGGGTCACAGAGTTTTTTTTTTCTTAACTTAAATAGATTATCAGCGCTATAATGTTCCGCGAATATCTTTCCAGAGTCTTAATTACCATATGCAGGTCATAAATTGTTTTAAATCATGCCAGAAGTACATACATTTGTATGCCATCATTTTAGCTCTAAGCCTGAACTGGCATTATGTAGGATTTCACAACTTGTAAGGAAAAATTTATGGATTTATGGAATCATTATTATTATTTTATTATTTTTTATTTTTTATGGAATTTTTGGATTTTAAGATTCTTACATATAAAAAAGAATACTCAGTTGGTGATCTTTGCGGTTTGAACTACCTAGACCTTCTGGGAGACTTAGTTTACGATGGCTACTTTTTTTCATGGACAAGCCTTATTTATGTTATTTTTCAAACAATTGATTAAGTTTAAAATAAGACTTCCTCAGGGATATACCACAGCAAACTGTGGAAAATACAAACAGCAGAAATAATACAGTAAGCCCAGAGATGATACGAGGAAAATTAAATACATGATATTTATAAACTAATTAAGCAAAACAACAAACTTTAATGCATTGAGAATTTCAATTTCATAATACCTTTGACCTTATTTTACTGCATCTTCAATAACATTTTGTTTCCTCACGTTTTAACACTGTAAATACCGTAAACTGGGGTTACTTTCAAATGCAAGGGCTACTTTGGAAAACAGTTTTTACGCCGTGTCCTTATTTTTTTAGACCATCTGTGGCAGTGAAATAGCTAGGACCTTGATAAATTACCTAACTTTTTACGTCATTTGCTCAATCGAGCAATGAATATTTGCGTTTTTATAACCATTTTAAATCTATCAAAGTAGCCCCAAAATTTCCTAAAGTATCACCCCAGTTTACCGGTATTGTTTTTTTCCGTTGATTTAAATATTCAAATAATAGGTCACATTACGGTTTGAATTTAATTTAATTATATATCCTACTAATATTATAAAGTGGAAAGATTTGTATTTTTACAAGCTTTTATTTAGTTTCACCTGTCCCGATGTCTATCTGTAATCAAATCTTGCAAGTTAAATTTGACCCACTTTCCGATTACCGATTGAGCTGAAATTTTGCATATATGTAAATCAGGTGACAATGCAATATTATTGTGACATGGAGCCGATCTGATGATGGAGCTGGAAGGTGGCCATAGGAACTCTGTAATAAAACGTTACAACCCCGTCGAGTTTGGGCTCGTTTGATTTGTCTTGACGAGTACTTTGATCCCAGATAGTAACCAGGGTCTGATGATGGAGCTGGAAGGTGGTCAAAGGCACTCCATATTGAAACGGCACTACCTCATCGAGTTCGGAGTTATTAAGTTGATTTAATAAAAATATCTAAAAATCTTTAGTACATTATGTATTTTTCACCATCCCAGCCTATATAACGCCCACCAGAGGGCACAGGCCTCCTCTCAGAATGAAAGGGTAAGGTCTATTTTTATCAGAGTTAAATTATTTTCAGCTTTTTAGTTCTTTTTACTAACGTCTACTTAATAAAAGCTTGTTTTCAAAAAAGTTTTTTTCTTTCAATTTTGATCTATGCTGTTCGGATGTTTATCTACTTATAAGTTTGCGATTTTAGTGCTTACATTTTGGCGGTTTTATACTGAACTGTTTTTAAAACATTGTACGGAGGTACGGAACCCTTCATGTACGAGTCCAACTCGCACTTGGCCGCTGTTTTTTAACTCTCTCATCTCGGTTTATGTACAGTCAAGGGCAAAAATATGTAAACACTTTAGTACCTTGTCTATTTTCGTCATATTTGAACTGCCATATATGAACTGTCACAGAGGTTAAAGTGACAAGGTACTAAAGTGTATACATATTTTTACCTTTGACTGTACGTCCTACTGCCAGCCTTTTTTCTTTTATTCGCAAGACACAATTATCAAATTGCGAGAAAACTAAAAATAATCAAGCAAAATATTTTCTTTTAATCTCCAGTCTTAAGTGGCAGTGGGTTTGGCATATCGCTCGTAGAACTGACCTGATGGGGCCGAAAGGTTCTCAAATGACGTCCATGGACCGGAGATAGTATAGATAGGCCTTCAATAAGATGGAGCACCGACCTTTTTAGTTAAGTTTGAGGCAACGCGTTGAATACGGATAGCGCAGCACCGATCTCATTGGCGTACCTTGGGGAGGCTTATGTTCAGCAGTGGACGTCTTTCGACTGAACCGATGATGATGATTTAATTTTAAATAAATCCAACACAATTAACGTGCGTTTCCACTAAAAATACGCGTTTTGAAAATCTCACTTGAGATTAGGGGGAGAGAGTCGTAACTACACACAATGTTAGAATAAATAAAAAAGAAAAAAAAGCTTTCGATAAAATGCCGTTAACAATAGGGATGTTGACACCACCAATTAACTGAAGTCTTTTTATGAGCTATCAAAACAGATGATCTCCCATAGAATTTGAATACAGCAATAGCAACATAATATGACGTCACTTGTTCGCCAACTCCATCAACTAACTAACTATTTATTTGTTTTGAAGCAACAAAACATCTAATTTTGCAGTTAATCTAAAATAAATCTGGTTTTCAAGGCTAAAATAAAGAGTTTTTTTCTTGTTTTTTTACGTTTTTTTCTTCGTATTATTTTTTAATGGCTTCAACATCCCTATTGTTTATTTTATAACGCTAACCATAACATTCAAATAGGAAAAACAAGAAATATTTGCCATTTCAATTAACACACTAGTATTATTTAGTGATTCACATTGTATTGAAAATACGCTTATAGAGGAAATTAAACAAATAAAACACAATGGTCACATTATATTTAATAATATTATACACAAGGTAGTGCCAGCACCAAGTCGCCAGCCATCAACAGCGTGGTATCGTACGGGTTCTTAAGGTCCTACCGAGAGCTTTTGGCGCATCTATTGCATTCATTTAATAATATTATAAACAAGGTAGTGCCAGCACCAAGTCGCCAGCCATCAACAGCGTGGTATCGTACGGGTTCTTAAGGTCCTACCGAGCTTTTGGCGCATCTGTTGCATTAATTTAATCCCTTGTTGTACCATTACTAGCAAAATTTTAGTCCTGAAATTCATGTGCATGATATTTGAGGGTTCAGTCAAATGACCAGTGTTTATCGAAACACGATTACTTGTAGTTCGCTCGATATGAAAAAAATCCGAAGTCGTCTCTAAAAAATAAAATAAATCCTTAGTACGACGTAAATACTGCACGGCAGGTCATGACTTTTGTGTATTAATAAAACAAAATGTTGTCTAGGGCCTAGTGTTGTTTTAAAATATGTATAAATATGTAAAAATGTTTTAAAGTATGCAATACGCCTAACCAACCTTGAGCCATCGTGCTTCCCCCTTGTCCGATAATTAGTTGCGTTAGTTCTCCTTCGGCCATCGGATGGGGAACTCGTGTCGCATGCGCTTACGCACGGCTTTGATTCTAGCCGCTCTCATGCACACATGCACGAGTGCATAGAATACCTAAAATCTATTAGTGCCAAAAGCTCTCGGTAGGGGCCTTAAGGTTCGGCTCACAGGTTCGGCCATACCGCTGCTTAAAATACGGAAACGTAACGGAATCGCAGTGACGTGCCGTAAACGTCAGAATTTACCGCATGCTCTCCATACTAAAGTTGTGACGTTTACGGTGCGTCACTGCGATTCCGTAACGTCACCGTTTTTTAAGCGGCTGTTTGGTCGTACCTTTAACCCTTAAGAGGGTTTATACCTGCTGAGCTGGCAACGTTGCATTTTTGTTAGTTTTTCTCGATTAATCCATAAAAATTGAATTAAAATTAAAAATGTTTTGTATACAAATTGTTCTAATATATAAGTTAAAGTGTCTACTGGAATAATAATTCGTGATAAGACTTTTATTTTCTTTAAAAACCTTTAGGTAATAATTTGTTCGTTTTTAATGAAAATAATTGTCTATCACGAATTATTATTGCAGTAGTTATTATAGTAGTAGTTTAACGACCGCTTTAGCCTAGTTGGTAGTGACCCTGCCTACGAAGCAAGAGGTCCTGGGTTCAAATCCCGGTAAGGGCATTTATTTGTGTGATGAGCACGAATATTTGTTCCTGAGTTATGGATGTTTTCTATGTATTTAAGTATTTATTTATTTATATAAGTATGTTTATCGTCGTCTAGAACCCATAGTACAAGCTTTGCTTAGTTTGGGACTAGGTCGATTTGTGTAAGATTGTCCCCTAATATTTTTTTTTTTTTTTTTTTTAGTAGACACATTAACTTATATATTAGAACAATTTGTATACAAAACATTTTTAATTTTCATTCAATTTTTATGGAATAATCGAGAAAAACTAACAAAAATGCAACGTTGCCAGCTCAGCAGGTATAAACCCTCTTAATAAGGTAGAGGCGATTTAGCGACCACATGCATGACTTGGAAATTCAACATTATGGTTTGAGTAATAAGTCACAATATCCATTGTAATTATTGAAAATACTACTAGCTTTAAAAAATCCTTTGTCAGGTACGGTCGCGTGCTTTAATTTAGGACCCATTTCGAAAAAATATGCTTTCAATTCCTATACAATATGACAGGACTGTCAACCTTGAGTGGGTCCCAAATTAAAGCTCGTGACTGTACGTATTCGATAGCTGCTTTTGATTCTGTGGCAGTATGCTCGAATAAATGGGGCCTTATTAAGGGTTAATTAAAACCGTGTTGCAACAAGCGCCCTCTAGCCAGGTGGAGTGACGGTTTGCAGAAAACACAGGAATTTCGGTCTAAGAAGCCGAAGATAGGATGTCATTTTTTATATAGGCGAGACTAATTATATAATGTCAGTGGGTACGTATCAAAATACATAAAGTACAAAAATAATAATGGACAAAATAAAAAGTGGTCATTTGATATAATGCAATTTTCTTGGAAATTCTGAACTTTACAGAATTATTATAAAATAAACCTAACCTAACCTAAACCAATCTGTAGATTACACCATAAAAAACAGTTCGTTTAATTAATAGTTCAAGCGAAAAATACAGTAAGTATATGAACCGACCATTATATATTTTTTCGCCCATTTTTAGGGTTCCGTACCCAAAGGTTAAAAACGGGACCCTATTACTGAGGCTCCGGTGTCCGTCCGTCTGTCCGTCTGTCACCAGGCTGTATCTCGGGAACCGTGATAGCTAGAGTGTTGAAATTTCTACAGATGATGTATTTCGGTTGCCGCTATAACAACAAATATTAAAAAATGGAATAAAATAAATACTTATTTAAGGGGGCTCTCATACAACAAACGTGATTTTTTTGCTCGTTTTTGCTCGTTTTTGCTCGATATTGATAACGGCAACAGTTAGACGCTTGAAATATTCAAAGAATATTTAATCATATATAATTAAAAAAAATATTTAAGGGGAGCTCCCATACAACAAACGTGATTTTTATAGATAATTGTAGGTACGAAACACTTCGTGCGCGAGTCCGACTCGCACTTGGCCGATTTTTCTTTTCAAACTTTATGTATTTTGATACGGTCCCAATTTCAATTACGGTACGGCTCTATATCTAAATCCCTAATGATTATTTGTCCTAATGTAATGTTTCTCCTAATGATCGTTTGTCCTAACTCTTTTTATTTAATATCTATTTATTGATCAGGATTTTTATAAAACAAACCTAACCTAACCTATAGAGTTCTAGAGGATAATCACAAAAAAGTTCCTGAAAAATTCACGGTTTCCGAGAAAAAAAGTGTTAGGACAAACGATCATTAGGACAAACATTACATTAGGACAAACGATGTTAGGGATTTAGAATGAGACCCATAAAAACTACGGCTTGAGACCTATCAAATATAAAGAAAAAAATTAATAAAAATTTGCTCAAGCCGTTTCGGAGGAGTTGGATAACAAACACCGTGGCATGAGATTTTTATATATTACAAAGAAGATGACTCTAGGTATTATCGCCTAACTAAGTGGTGTGGATTTTTTCTATTTTTTTAGAACTGGTATAACTTGACCCCTTGCCCGGTACCAGGTTATCGTTAACTTTTAGGATATGTTAAGCTAAGGTACACCTAAAAAACCTTAACAAAGAAGAAAGCAAAAAATAATAAAACAAAAGGGCTGTGAGACTTGGCCTAATTTTAGCACCAGCTGTTTTTTGGTCGGAAAACATGTTTCCTTAGCCAATTAAAACGATTGACATATCAAGTGAAACTTCCTTATGAGTTATGATACATTCGCACATGCACTATATAAACCCAGTTGTAAAGCCAATTGGCACAGTTCATGTAGAACTCCTTTAGGGGAGCTCAGGACTAGTCCTTGGGACTTATACCTTTAATATCTGTTCCATGATGACCAAACTTACCATATTTTTGGTAGCCGTTGTGCTAGCCGCAGTATTGGAAGTAGGTCTTTCAAGATCTACCCACAATAAGAATTGGAATCAATTCAGTGGCAAACATATCGGCTTCGCAACTGGCAAGTGCTCTGCTTTGAGTGGCATACTTCCCGAACCTCAGTCAGGATGTTGCGGTAGACACGCTGGGGCCAACGAAGACAATAAAGGTATTTCAAAATCATAAAAATGATGTTCTAAATTTTTTTTTATTTATTGTGTCGTTTTATACATTTTAATAAAACGTAACAGGTAGCGAGGAAGACAACACCGATGATGGGAACATTGAAAACGATGACGCAGAAAACCACAACGATGTCGATGATGGAGCCAATAATGTGGACGATGGATCCAATGGGATTGATGATGATGATAACGACCTCTCTAACAGTGATGAGGACAATAACTACGAAGATGGGAATGGCGATGGACCACTGGGCTGGATTAATGACATAGGCGACATTTTTGAAGGTGTTGGCAGCATATATGATGATGTAAACGACATATTTGATCATTTGGGATTTGCTGATGACTCTACTTCACAGTTTACTGGATTCAGTGCAATAAATGTGAAAGAAAACGCTTCCGATGTTCCTCCCGATGGATATATCACAGGTATTGATAATTTTAAAATAGTCATAAATATACTGATGAACAAAAACAACGCTCACTTAGGTGTGTAAATAAAGCAGTTATTCAATTTGTGCTCGTAAGTGTACTTCAGTGATGAAAATTTGCTCACCCATAATCATTCATTCTGTCTTATGTTTGACGTCTAAATTTTATTACTTAACATAGTTATCTTTAATAGTGAAAAGGTTCTTTCGACTCTATTAACTTTAGTCTTATGAAAAACAGACTAAGAAATTAAAAATAATTACAGCTGGAAAAAGAGCCGGTCTTCGCCAGTACCCGTGGCTCGTGCATCTGAACACGAAGGTCAGGGAACTGTTCCAAACCGGAGTTGTTCAGTGTGGTGGTTCCCTGATCAGCCCTCGCTTCGTCTTAACTGCTGCTCACTGCGTTGATGTCAAAATCCAATCGTACAACGAGTAAGTTTTTTATTAATAACGTATACCACCACCAATGCCAGCCACGACACCGCTGCACACTCTTTCGCACAATTAGAGAGTAAGTTGGTGCTAAGATTTCGGAGAAACCTTGCACAAAGCCCTACCAACCGCAAAGCCATATTTCCGCAAATATTTAGACGACCGGGTAGCCTAGTTGTTAGAAAACCTGACTACGAAGCTTGAGGTCCCGGGTTCAATTACCGGTCGGGGCAGATATTTGTGTGACAAATACGAATGTTTGTGCTCGAGTCTTAGATGTTTAATATGTATTTAAGTATGTATTTATCTATATTATAAGTATGTTTATCCGTTGTCTAGTACCCATAGTACAAGCTTTGCTTAGTTTGGGACTTGGTCAATTGGTGTCAATCGTCCCACGATTTATTTATTATTTATTATTATTTATTATTTATACAGCTAGTCATCATCCCCGTCTAAGTACGGTCAAGTGCAAAAATAAGTATCGATTTAATCCTCCCATCGTTAACATTAAACATTAATATCTATACCTTAAGGTGGAAGCGCACGGTCTAGGCGCGAAATTCAAACTTTTTACAGTTTTTAATTTATTGTCGGTAAACGGTGTAACTGTTTAACTTCATATGGTATTTGCGCTTGTAAAACAGTGTTTTTTATACTATTGTGTAAAGTTTTTTAAGAATAAAGCTATTAGCTTGAAATACAAGTTGTCAAAACGTTGAAAGTCCGAATTTCTATGTTTGACAACTTTTATATCAAGCTAACAATTTTATTCTTAAAAAGCTTTACACAATAATATAAAGAACACTGTTTTACAAGCGCAAGTACCATATGAAGTTAAACAGTTACACCGTTTACCCAAAATAAATTAAAACCTGTAAAAATTTTGAATTTCGCGCCTAGAGCGTGACGTTCCACCTTAATTCGACGACATAAGAGCAATAGGACATATTTATGAGCATGTTGTGTGCACCCATATTTTTACACATGACTGTACGTCCCACTGCGGGGTACAGGCCTCTTTTCAGAATGAGAGGGCTCGGGTCGTAGTTCCCTCGCGGGCCCGGTTCAAATTCGGGGCAGATACCTATTTGTACGAAAAATACGAATATTTGCTCTCGAGTCTCGGGTATTTAATATGTAAACAAGTATGTATTTATCTATATAAGTATATTTATCCGTTGTCTAGTATCCACAGTAAAGCTGTGCTTAGTTTGGAACTAGGTCAATTGGTGTGAATTGTCCCGTGATATTTATTTATTTATTTTATTTATATTTGTGGTATATAGATACCATCTCCAATAATAAGGCTAAGTGACTCTTTATATGTAGACATGTTAATCATCAATATGCGCACATTATGATGTAGGTAACTTATGAATATTTAATACAGATCTAGACGTGTAACAGTAAAGGTGTGTTTTATATTAAAAACTCCCTCAACAACTACCCAGTACCCATCACCAATGCAGTAAGACACAGTTATTATAATACATGGCGACCTTGCCAGGATAAATATATTTGTCGACCAGATGGCCTAGAGGTTAGAGAACCTGACTATGAAGCTTGAGGTTGAGGTCCCGGGTTCGATTCCCGTGTCGGGGCAGATATTTGTATGAAAAATACGAGTGTTTGTTCTCGGGTCTTGGGTGTTTAATATGTATTTAAGTATGTATCTACCTATATAAGTATGTTTATCCGTTGCCTGGTACCCATAACACAAGCTTGCCTAGCTTACTTTGGGACTAGGTCAATTGGTGTGAATTGTCCCGTGATATTTATTTATTTATTTATATACTAACAAAACTATGGATTCTTTGTAGTCTGAATTAAATGATTTTTATTTTTTATTATTATTTATTTTTTATTCAAGACCGGTATTATTGTCAGCATGAACTAAATAATTAGGACTTGAATAACTTACAACATTCATTTACAGTATTAGCATCTTCCTCGCTGAGTACAATACGAACACTTACCCAACCGATTGTGTCGGCAATACTTGTGTCAAGAACGTGGTGATGCACCCTGATAAGGTCATAAAGCACAAAGGCTTTGAGCCCAACTTGCTTGCCAACGATATTGCTCTATTGCAGCTCAAAGGATCTGCTCCTTACACAGGTAAATTTGAAAATTATATCACTAAACTAATAAAAAAAAAAGCTTAAGTCGAAATTTCAATGAAATGAAAATGAAATGTTGACATTCGTTTGTCTTTGCCTATCACTTTAATATTTGCTCAAATATTATTTATTTTATTAGCAGTACGGCGGCTTACCGAATCTAAGATTATTTAAAAGCGAAAAAGTTTTTCGGGTGCGCCGTGGGGTCCGACCCCACGTCTCCTGGGTATGCGCCCCAACCTGGGTGTTCTACCAATTGAACCACGTCGCATCCAACCGACTTCCCCGAAATTCTTAATCGCTTACATACGCCAACAATATTTTCAATTGGTAGAACACCCAGGTTGGGGCGCATACCCAGGAGACGTGGGTTCGAATCCCACCGGCGCACCCGAAAAACTTTTTCGCTTTTAAATAATCTTTGATATTTGCTGTTCTGAAAAAAAAAACATATTTTTCATATTAGGTCTGTAAATACTTGTACCTATTAATAAAGATACAGACTTGTAAGATGTAATAAGGTCACATAGGTAGTCGGTAGATAGTGCAGACATTCAAATGATTTCAAGTCGATAATTTTTATTGATCTGGTATTTTGTAGTGACCTAAGCTAAGAGCCTATCTTAGTTCAGTCCATTTTCCACCGAAGAAAATTTTTTTAAAAACATGGCACCTTTATCAATTCAAAGTATGTTGTCTCTTTTGTTGTAAGTTTAGTATTAACTTTCGTGTAAGTTACCACGCATCCTTCTAAAACCAATTTCTTTTCTTCTTCCAGAGTACATTCGTCCCATCTGTCTACCGTCTTTCAATATCGACGTTCCTAAAAATAACGGAGCACCTTTATCCATCGCTGGTTGGGGCACCATTGGGACTGGTCGTCAATCGTCGCCCATCAAGCTGACAGGCCAAGTAAAACTGGTAGGTCGCAGTCAGTGCCAGAGATACTACAACGACTTGACTAAAAGTCACATCTGCGCGGGCAATGGCAATGGACAAGACACCTGCCAAGGCGACTCCGGTGGCCCCATCATGGCTGAGTACGAAGGAAATTACTATATCGTCGGTATCGTCAGCGGTAAGGCATCAGAAGCAACCTGTGGATCGTCAGTGCCTACCCTGTACACCAATGTGTACGCATTTAGAAAATGGATTCTAGATAACATGAGAGCTTAATTTCCAGCTAGAATTAATTGATAGTTTTCTTTAAAGGTGGCCGTTTATCAATTCATCATTTTCTGTTTATGTATTTCAGTTAATAAATATTGTATTTTTAAAATTGTTTTTTGCACCTTGTTCTTGGATAGAATGCACAAATTAATGAAAATGAAGTAATATACATACAAATTGTTAGTCCGAAGCATAAATAAATTTCTTGGGTCAGTGCACCCGGCACATTTAATTTAGAACTCACCTTAAGGTTGGTTTGGGTTGCTTTGTTATTCTTCTTTCCCACCGTCCACCTCCCGAGACTTCCATCGAGAATTTTTCTTACTACCGTTTACCTTTGACCACCTGGGTGTACGATGGAAATTTTTTCATTTTCACCATACACCTTGTTATCAATACGGCGTACCTACCTATTATCAGAACTCTTCAGGTTTCAAGTTTGGGCAGAGTAATACAAATTAGATTTTCCGGGTGGTCATAAAAAAAAAAATAACACCTAAATCTAACCATACCGCGTCGCTTCCGCTCCGATAGGTCTTGCTCGCTCGCTTCGCTCACTCGTTGACTTTGATTTTTTTTTCTTTTATTAGCCTGGCATAGTGTCCCACTGCTGGGCAAAGGCCTCTCCTCTTGACCTCCACAACTCCCGTTCTGGCGCAATATCAGGCCAGTCCTTTGCATACACGTCCAAGTCGTCCCGCCACTTTGGTTTAGATAGTAATAAAATTATTATTAATTATTAACAAAATAAAAATCCATAGATAAAATGACAGCCAGTATTAAATTTCAGAGGTGGACGGTCACCAATATAAATTATACGATATAATTGAGGGTGAACGGTAGTAAAAAAATTTTTTCAACGGTTCACCTAGGTGGTCTCGGGAGGTGGACGGTGGGAAAGAAGCTCTTTGTTACGGGTATTTCTTGGCCTCGAAGGGTAATCATGTACATTGGAATTTACTGAGTCCAGAGAACTTATTGTCTGTTGCACTCAAAATCACAATCGTTTTCATCACTCATTTCTGTCGCACGGCAGCGGCATAAGAAAAGGTAGAACGAGATGGTGATTAGGCGATCGTGAGCTCCACTGTTAGTGAAAATATACGGACCACTCACGTCTTAAAACGAGTTTAACTCGACGTCGACGTGAGTGATCCGTATATTTTCAATATGAATGAGTCTCACGGTAGTTTCATGTTTAAAGAGGCTCCACTATTGTCTACTGGGCTAGCAATCTTGCAATAAAATTACGTAGATCAGTCATTTTATTGAGACGAGCTATTACCTCTAAACTACGATTTTTAAAAATGGTTGCTAGAAAAATGAGCACTAAGGACGCAGGAAGAAAATCTCGTGCAAATATAAACATAAAACTAACTTGATAAATCTGTGGACAACAACTTACAACAATAAATAATGTAAAAATAACGAATTAAAACCAAAAAACTAAAATAGCTACTACCTCAACTTCTTACGCAGAGACGCATTGAAAATTGAACGTAATGCAACTATCGATAATCGATATTATGATACTTCATTTTCTTGAAAAAAACCAATGAATGATGCAACAATTACTTTGCTCACCCGCGACCTTTACGATAGTTACGCTTATGTAAGAAATGCGTGTTCATGCAGTTCCTCCACCTCCACACTGCACGAACACACATAAAAATCACACAATCCCAACTAAGTATCAGTTAGACTAACATTGTAACATTTGGTAGCATAGCCTACGGTTGTGGTACCTACTCTGAAGATGAGCTCTAGACTAGTTGAGTTCGAAACGTGTCAGTGTACTTATTGGTGGTGGTGATGACTGGGTTTGGTGTGTGTTCGTACATACAGTGTGGAGGTGGAGGAACTGCATGAACAAAAGTGTCACAGGGTATATACGCGGATGTTTGTTTCTACGTTACCTTCTGGGCTGTCATTTATTCACCACATGCGCTTAAGAGTAAGGAAATAAAACGATCATGTAAAATTCCAAAAATTTATTAGTTTTTATGATAATTTATTTAAAAAAAGATAAATTATTTTATAAGTATCACATTTTTGATCTTATTACTTACTTACAATAAGTAAAAAATTATTTGAAATAATTATTAAGGTTATCTTGTTCTCTTCGAACGAACACTGTACAAAATAATGCGTCAGTATCGAGTTCGAGTTTATTATCAACAACAAAGACTGTCATCTATAACGTTAAACGTTTTGTTGAAAAATATTTATAATTATCATCAAAATATATATGGACATATCATATCAATAAACTGATTTTAACTTATTCGTGGGGCGGCTTGCATACGCATTGGTTAAGTTAATCGTCAAGCACAATAACCATGATTTTAACAGTAGCAGTGAACAGGGAAAAAATATATTAAAGCTGAATTATGTGCGTAAGAACACATGAACATGAATGAACATGAATCTGAATGAATAAATGAATATGAATATGAATATGAATAAAAATAGTAAATAAGTTTCGATAAACATACAAATCAGCTGTTCCGGCGGCACAACATTTACAATGTCTTTTTGCTGCAGTAAAATAATTAAAACATATTATACTTACATAATAATTAGTACATAACTTAAACTTAATAATTAAACACAATCACAACCTAATTATTTCTTACAGTATTTGCGACAGTCATGAAATATCTAAATCTCAAACATATATCCTTTTTTAAAGAACCCAAATTACCGTCGTGTATTGGTAATCCATGGCCCAAGTAAAGGTTTTAAGCTAAAGATACTTTTAAGACAACAGTTAAACAGGCTAACAAATAAGGTAATTTAGACATTGACAAAAAAAATTCTAATAACCTTTTGTGTTTGTGGAAATTCGTGTTTCATTCAAAATTATTGATAGTCGAATAAAAAACTTTACACCTTTTTACATATTTGGCCTCTCATCTGCACCTTTTATCGGGTGAGATTGTTTTCAATCAAGGGAAACAAAAAATAATCCATTAATTAATGTAAACCCTTAATTATAAAGTAATTATAATCAATAAATAAATAGAAAGGAATAAGGCAACAACAAAACATTTAAAAAATTCTCCTATTATACGGCATTGGTGCGTGGAGTGACATCTAGTGCCTCATGAAAGGACCGACCATCATGTCGGCAATCACACTGAGGAGGCTATTGCTACTGGCCCGAGCCCTACTCGCCATCGAAGCAGCGCGTTTACGCATGATGGCATGAAAGCCACCCAGTCGCGCCGAGCAGAACATACCCGTTGCGCTGCATTAGGGAGGCAGCTGCAACAGCGCCCTGAGGATATTATTGTACTAGACGCGTGTTCGTGTAGAAAGTGGTGCAAAAAGCACGAAACAGAGTTACTTTTACCTCGCAAGAGCGACCTGCGAGCTATCATGTTCGCCCTAATCGATAACGCTCTCCGCTTCCATTCAACTTATTCATCGTCTTTTAAGTCCTCAGTGATCATAATATGACCAAGGTATTTAAACTATCGCACTCGTCTCAAGGGCACGCCACTCTACCTCACCGGCGGCAGTTGCTGGACCCTTCGTTCCCGATTTGAACACCATGAGTTCGCTCTTCTTTGTATTGTATTTAAGACCATGAGTCAGAGCAAATTTTTCGCAAATACTTTCAAGCTCCCTCAGATCACCGACCGAGGCACTCAGCAGCACCATGTCGTCCGCGTAACTTATGTTATTAAAACAAACCCCATCGACGTGACACCCCACATGATGACTGCTGAGCTCCTCAATCAGTTCATTTACGTACAGGTAGAAGAGCGTTGGCGATGTTAACGACGAGGCTACGAAACGAAACCAGATCAAAGGCTTATGAAAGATCGAGAAAGCAGGCATACAACTGGCGTATTACGCTCAGTGTAATATTTGACGGCATGCTTCAGACACACAATAGTACTCCCTGTTGATAGTCTTGTTCTAAAGCCAAACTGATTATCCTGCATTTGTACTCGTATATGCCTGCTAAGGTGTACATTGAGCATACTGTCAACTACCTTAGCGATGACAGTGGCGAACGAGATAGGCCTGTAGTTACCTTTATCTGCTATGTCACCCGTCTTATCCTTGACAATCGGCTACCACCGTTCTCATTGGCCCGTGCGGCAAGTGCGAAAGTCCTATACAAAGAGTAAACAGCATAGCCAAGACGCGTGACAGATACGGGCCTGCATATTGAAGATGTTCAATGCTGAGACCGTCATGGCCTGGGGACTTGCCTCTGGACATATTTGTAATTGTTTTAGCAATATCCTTAGCAGTAAACATTACACTCAAGTCTACCACTAGTTTCAGCGTCGAACTCATCAGGCACTATAGACTATAAACCACAAATTAATAAGTAGGCACGGATTGTACAAATAATTAAGATACGCAGTCAACAAAATATTGCCATGACAACAAAAACAAAATGACAATGACATTAAATATGTGACAAGCGACATATCGCATGTCATAAGCGATATGACAAGCGTGCTGTTTTTGAGATATCTTAAAAAAATATATTTTATAGAATACGGTAGGTTAGGTAACTTTAATAACTATTCTGAAGAAAACAATGTTTCAGAAAAAAAATTTTTAAAGCAATTGAAAACTAATTAATTTTGTCATTATTTTATCGTATTCTTAATGATTATTATTATTATTACTGTCGTAATAAATGCAGAACAAAGCGGAGATAGAGGACAACCTAGATTGGTATCACTTGGATGGCGCGAGCTCGTGATTGATAGGCAAGGGTGGAGCAAGAGATGAGAGGCCTGTGTCTAACAGAGGGACACAAAAACTGGCAAAAAAAAATATCGAAAACGATACATACCTAATGGCATATAAAATTCGGACAAAAGATAGAAAACAAGTGAAGAGTCTAACAAAAGTCGTATTCATTTGTCATTATAATATTTGTCAACTAAAGGAGTTTCTGTGGTTTATGCATGTAAACTTTCAGTAAAACCATCACTCTAATTATTAAATTGTTTCATCCTTTATCATTAAGACAAGATTATTTATTTCATTATTATGCAGAGGTCATTTCATTTAACTATTTACTTTGCTAATTAAACATAAAAATTAACGTAAAACCTTTGTCGTACGTGAGTTTCTAATCTCAAAGTACTTAATAATTATTGCTTTAAACTTTTTCAGTCAAGTTATTAAGTTTCGACCACATTACAGCGAAAGTGGTCGCGAATAAATTGAAAATGATACCGAGTCTAACTACAGCCGCTCCAATGTGGTCAAAACGTTGCGGTATTTTTTTAAACAAACGATCGCGTTTAAGTCCACGAGTAATAATAACATTTACTTAAAATAATTAACGTAAAAATTGTACGTTTTCTTACAAATAATAATATCACTCTTACAAGTACTTAATGTACAGCACAACTCCCTTTTTACTTCAATTTATACGACAGTGATTCTTGAGTGTTCGCTTGCGGGCATTATATGAAATCAGTTGACTTGACATTGATCGTGAGTTTTTTTTTTGTTAAGTATATAGGAGGGGGGGAAAGAAAATACGGTTACCTCAACCTCATGGGAAGCAAGACCACCGCCCATGGACACCTGAAATAGGAAGGTCTCAGGTGTACAGGTGCAGGTGCAGATGAGTTGACGTGACCATTGTCAGAACACCTGACTTCGTGTAGTGCCTACGAGCGGCATACTCAAGTAATCTCTCTAGCAAGTCAGTGATGAATCCGATGCATCCACAAATAATATCAATTTAAAGAATCAACCAGGTGATAAATTAATAGCTCATAGATTAGCGAAAAGACAGTATGCTAGCCTCAAGCGCATAGTACAGAGTCGAGGTTTTAAATATCAATAGAACCATCTCGTCAAATACAGCGACCTCATGGTTAGTAGCATAAAGTTAGGGAGGGTATTTTTGACATCTTGGTAGTATTATCTTGATTGTCTACAGATCTTAAACATGAAATAGAATCAGGATTTGTGGATAACTGCGACATCAGTTTGGCTAGCTGAGTAGGGAGTTGTGAAAAGGAAAATAATATTTTGTTCACTATATATTTCGACAGATCATCACTTTTCTAAAGCATGTCCTTGAGCAGAGCAAAAGACTACTGCAAAAGGTTATTAAGTCCTTGATATGCGCAAAAAACTAAAATCCAATAAGAAGTAGGTAATAAAAGCCCTACAAAGTTTCATTAAAACTAGTTTGAACTACAGTCGCATTCATAGGTATTGTACTCGTTCCGTATTTAGAGATCATATTGCTGATGGAGACGTATGAACCGGCGAACAAGGCTACGAGCGAAAGAATGGCAATGAAAATGTTCTTCCAGAGGATCCAGTTAAATCTGCCAAGTCCTCGGTCCCAGTTGTGGACAGTGTCGACGATGGCAGGAGTGAGAAGGCCGAGGCTGGACAGGAAGATGGCCCCGCAAAGGCTGATGAATAGCTCCAAGTTCGGGAAGGCTGCGGCTAGGGCGACTGAAAACAAGATAAACGATATAAAATTAATCCTCCTCCTAACTAATAATATTAAAAAATGAGAACATTTTGGTGTGTAAAAATAATAATAGTAATCCGTTGAAAGTTACAAACATTACTCAAGAGCCATATCACGCTGGGGATTTGCAAATGTATTAGAAGCGGAGCGAATGCGCGACGAGTTCGCCGCGGGCGCACAATGGATTCGCTACGAACGGCCAACCAACGCATTTAGACATAAGTATTTAATTCGTTGCGCGTTCGCAGACTACCTAGGCTTCACTATGTACATATTTATTTATTTAAAGAGAACCAACAGCTTATAACATAATATAGGTAGGTATTATCAATAGTAACACAGAGCCAATTGTAGAATCTCACAGATAGTGACTGATTTTATGATTAAGCTTAAACTTAAACGAGGTGTCGCGCACTAAAACAATCGACACATCATGCAAAATAAAACACCACAAAATCTCAAATGGAATTCTCGCATTTCAAGATACTATCTCGCCACGCTTGTCTCAACGACATTATCCGTCGGGCTCTTGCCAGCATCAACGTGCCGTCTACATTAGAACCGGTTGGGCTAGCACGTGATGACGGCAAGAGACCTGACGGAATGACGTTAATACCTTGGCAAATGGGACGGCCGCTTATTTGGGACGCCACTTGTGTGGACACTTTGGCACCGTCCCACCTAGCCACTACGTCTTTGAGGGCGGGCGCGGCGGCTGCAACGGCCGAAACAGCAAAACGCCGCAAATACGCAAATTTGGCAGACAGCTACGTATTTGCGGCTTTTGCTGTTGAGACTCTGGGGCCGTGGGGATCCGAAGCTCAAAAACTTTTTAAATTGTTAAAAAATAAACTTGTCCGATCCACAGGTGACCATAAGGCTGGCTCTTTCCTCGGTCAACGTATTGGCGTTGCCATACAACGAGGAAATGCAGCCAGCATTATGGGCACCCTGCCCATTAGCAGCGATTTGGGAGACATTTGTAAATACAGGTTTTTAGGTTTAGATTAAGTAAATTTAAGTTTTTTTTTTATTTTTTTTATTTTTGTGTTTTAAAATATGTTTATGTATATTTAATTGTTGAATAAAGTATTAGTAGATACTACACACTGTACAATTTTGCAGGTAATATATCTGATTAAATTAGGTAGACGCTGCATTACCCAGAAAAAACCGGAGTAGGGCCTACACAGCAAACTAATACATATAACGTAGCAATGCAACGGCACGCTCAATCAAAGCACCTCATCAAATCCACATTTTCTAAAACAATCATCCATCCATCTTAGACCGCATGAGCGCCAAATAAATAACAGGAGTCGAAGTGGTCGCCATGGCCGAAATCGGTCGGATCATCATCATTCTAAAACAAAGTCGCTTCCCGCTGTCTGTCTGTCTGTCCCTATGTATGCTTAGATCTTTAAAACTACGCAACGGATTTTGATGCGGTTTTTTTAATAGATAGTGTGATTCAAAAGGAAGGTTTATATGTATAATACATATACATATAGTTTATAGGTTAGCTTTAAAAGATCCCTTTTAGGGATAAGTTCGCTTTTATACTCTTTTTGTTTTGTTGTTTTGTATTATTTTTGTGTTTTATGTACAATAAAGTGTTTACATACATACATACATACATGCATGCATAATATAGTAGAGAAACACTGATAATTTTAGAGGTTTCTAATGTGATGTCGTAAATAAACACATTTTTTTGCTCTTACACTGCAAACGCTGGCCGAACCAAACAAAAGAAGCTGTGAACGTTGTATATTTAGTATCAGCATTGCACCCGTGCGAAGCCGGGGCGGGTCGCTAGTAGGCTCTATAGTCAACGGCCGCTAATAAGTAAATCCTGATACATTGCGCAACTATGAAGTTTCTGAATATTGACAATGTCAACCATCCAAGAATAATGCTATACATACTTGTTGCATGTGACAGAACAATAAGTACATAGGTTTTTTCCTATAAGTCATATTATTGTCAAATGTTCAGAAACTTCATAGTCGTGCAATATGTCAAGATTTACTTACTTCTTAACGGCCATTGACTACAAGTTCGTTTGTGTCTGACCTGATATTTCAATCAATTTTCATCTGACTGTCGAAAGAGAGTTATGTTTTTCGTGCGTATGTGTGTATAGTATGCATGTATCATTCTTTGGCACGCCCTGCAGCCTAAACGGCTCAATGGATTTTAAAGTGGAGGTGTCATCAGATTCGTCTCAGTTTCGAAAGTGACATTATATTTTCCCGGAATTCTAATGGGAACGGGAATTATACAGGCGGTTTTTTCATCTAGTATTGAAATTAAAGTTATTCGTATTGTGAAGTTCAGAAGAATAAGAAAGTCGGCATTGACATAGATTTTTTCCAAGTGCGAATCGGACTCGCATACTGAGGGTCCCGTACAAATTTGTAGGTATGTCAAAATATACGCTAGAAATGGCAGTGTGACATCATTTTATACTTTTTTATTGGGATATTTTCATTATTTTTTGTTGTAGCAATAATAGGATTTTACCACAAAGTTGGGTAATTTTTTTCAATAGAGGATAACTTTAGCCCATTTGAAAACCACATAGATAATAGAAAGGTCTAATAAAAGAGATAAAAACTGGCACAATTTCAATGAAGTAAATATTTTTACTATTGTGAACTCTGCCCTTCCCTTAGGCTGCGTATCCATCGGAGCTGTGCGTTGCGATCATGCGTTGCGAGGGATGTGTCTGTCATGAACCAATAGAAACACTTCGTTTAAAAGATCCTACGTGAATGAAGTGTTTCTATTGGTTCATGACAGACACATCCCTCGCAACGCATCCTCGCACATCTCTGGTGGAAACGCAGCCTTTTATTGCTGTGTAATGCTATGCTATGCTATGTGATGCGCCGCGGGAGGGCGTAGGCTGAAAATCAGCGCCGCCGGTTATCTCAACCGGCAGCATTTATGCTGAGCCTGAGCCACCAAAATATTTTTTTTTCTGTTTCTTTTTTATGTTTTTTGTATATTTTTTTTTGGTTGTGGCAGTAAATGACTTATTTTTATTTTTTTTATTTTGAAATAATAAAAATAGCATTATTAATAATCTAACCTTTCAGGGTCAGAGTAACCCGATTTCACCTAAGTACAGTCGACTACAAAGATTGGAATGAAGTCTTGTATACATATATTTTTGTAACTTTGGCCGTATAATCCGTGTAATCGACTGCCTAAGCCCTGTGACATACAGATGGACGGACAGTATATGGAGGACGTTACTATAGGTAACGCCACGAGAGTTGAGACGAATGATTACCTACGCACACAGCTACATAAAGAACTGGTTTCAAAAAAAGTAGTGAATGAATGAAATGAGTGAGTGAATAAAACGTGATGTTATGACGATTACCTACGCAATATTATGCATATTATAATTTTTCTTTTTCAAAAAACAATTTAAAACTGATAAGAAATATTCGCAACAAAAAAATCGGTATATTATAAATAACGAAAAATATGCTTATCTGATTTAAATAGAATATATCAAAATATTTTATTTTCTGTTTTGTTTGAACAAGATGTATTTTCCTATAATTCTTAACGAAATAGGTTGAAGAAATTTTTAGTCAATTTTGGATTACACTGTTGAGTCTGTTGAACTTGCTATCGGTAGGAATAAATGTCCAAACCCCGCTGTCATTACATGACATGTTGTTATGTGCGTGACCTCAACTCTAGTGGCGTTAACTATAGGATTATTTTGGCCGCCATTCGGGTACGGGACTCTAATAAAAAACAATTCTGTGAAGTTGCTAAAAATAATCTCAAGGAATTTCTCTAAATTGTTGGAATTGTTTGAAATAAGGCCTATTTGTTAAACCTGGTATGGAATACGTAAACAAGCTTTGTTATTTTGTCCTTATGGAGACAAGGACGATTCAACACCCAAGGCTTCTTTGTCCTTCATTATTGTAACGTATTGTTTAGTTATACATATTGAGATTACTTATACACTGAACACGTACCAATTTTAAATGTTTTCACAAAGCTCCAGTCTTAATTAATACTATTTTATGATTGTTATGAACGACAGTTCCATACGTCCGGATCCTTTAGTTCGGATAACGACCGGACCGGACGACCGGATAGCCAAGCCGGATGGATTTTGTTCTCGAGTTATGGGTGTTTAATATATATTTATGTATCCATGTATTATCTAAGGGGTACTAAAAAATTAATGACCTTTATTATGGACAGGGCTTTATTTAGTCTCCTTTGCCAGTCTCTAATAGCGTAGGTATCTATTAAAAAAAATAGTTGTATTAAATACTTTAGATGTATGTAATTTAATAACAATGTAGATCTGTAAGAAAAAATATACCTTGTTGAGTTTCTTGTCGGAATTTTCACAACAGGGTTTTTCCGAATCGGTAAATTCTTTGACGTCAATGGGAGCATCAATTGATGCCTAAATTGAATAAAGAATCACATTTTTGACAGGACAACGTCTAATAAATCGATGAACCGGTTGCGTACACGAAAAAGGATGACGCAATGTAACGTTACGTGTAAGTACATGTACGTACATGTACCTACAGAGCCGCGCAGGCCAGTTGCAAGAGAGCGGCGAACGCCAGTGCGGGGTGCGGGGGGGGGGTTCAAAGGGGGATGAAAAGTTCATTGATTTTGCCATAGGATGCACCGTTTTCAAGATATTTGACAAAACACCGGTTCTCGTCCGATCACCGAGGTTAAGCAACGTCGGGCGCGGTCAGTACTTGGATGGGTGACCGCCTGGTTTCATTTTTGTTTTTTGAATGTTTTGTTATGACGTTGTCACGTTAAACCTATCGTCCGTAAACTGACTTTACAGACAACCAGTTTTTTAATAATGGGAAGTAGGTACTTAATAAATGTTGAAAATAATATTGTTATTACCTGAGCCAATTACGGCACCACATCGGATAGAGATTTGCGTTAATTCATGATATCTGACATGTACTTTGTTTTCTAATCGACGCCAGATCATATCCATTGGCACGTAGAACTGAAGGCTGTAGGTGAAGAGGATGGCAAGAGCCATAAGGATCTTGGCAGATTGTGCTAGGCTGAAAAAGAAAAAACACGTTAGGTAAATGTCCCAGTATTTGACATGCTAATGACCAATAGACGACACATCTAATCTAATCATATAAAATTAAAGATGGCAACTATTGAAATGGACGTTTACCCTATCTTGATACGATATTGTAAGCTCAGATTTGTAAATTACTAGCTGACCCGGCAAACTTTGTTTTGCTATATTAGGGATATAAAAAATAGCTTAAGACCTATTCTCAGAACTACCGAATATAGACAAAAAAGTTTCATAAAAACCGGCCAAGCTGTTTCAGAGGTGTTCGCTAACAAACATCGTGACACGAGATTTTTATACATACGCACGCGGCGGGCACGACGTACAAATACGCGTTTTTGAATCTACATAAGCACGACGACGTCTGCACACGCGTACGCCTACATACATCGCGCGCGCACTCTTCTGGTTTCTGGCGGTTTCCGGCTATCTGCGCCTTGAGGGGTGGGGTAATTCGAATCGGTGCGGGGCGGACCGTTTCCATTCTGTACGTCAGTACTATTATATATTCTGTGACATACGTATATTACATAAATGAACAAAGATTATGTGAATTTTTCATGTTGATGTTAATAAATTTTGTACTTGGGTATATAATAAAATATGTTTATGTAAACAGAGGCCGTATTGCCTAACGTTTTGACGCTTGTTTTCCCATTCACTGTTTCTTTCTGTCAAACTGTATATGGTGGTGATAGAAAAAGGTGGTGAAACCGATAGCAAGCGCCCGCCCGTTAGACAATACGGCCTGGTCTTTAGTAAGAATTTTTTTCTGACCTATATACGAATACTCTTAAGATATTTGCAGTGATCGAAATGTAGTGCAATTTCGGGCGAATGACCTTAAACATTATACTTAGTATGGATAAGTCCCGGGATTCTGGGACACGTATTTCGATACCGGAAATCTCAAATAGCGTAAAGGACAAAAATGCGATAGGGAAAAAAAAGCTGTATACGATGGCATTTAACTCATTTTCGCTTTTCGCATTTTTGTCCTTTACGCCATTTGAGATTTCCGGTATCGATTTTTTTACAGAATAGTTTCTTGCCATGACATGAAAAAAGCGAAAAATAAAAGTTTTTGTCGTTGTTAATACATCGTTAGTTGCAAGTGTTTACCACTTAATAAAACATAGTAATTTAAAACTTGTACAATCAAACAATCACTTCACAGTATAAAGCAAAGTTACATCCCGTCTATCTGTCCCTATGTACTTAAACTTAGATCTTTAAATTTTGATGCGGTTTTTTTAATAGATAGTGATTCAAGAGGAAGGTTTATATTATGTATAAAACATGCATATTTGCACCCGTGCGAAGGGTCGCTAGTTATGAAATAAAACACAAAAATAAAACTTTACAAAAACATAAAAAACTATGAAATTTTTTCAAATAACATTCCGGGATTATACGTTATATCCATACTAAACCTACGTACAGAAGTCTCGCGAAATTGCACTTCTTATTCCGATCCCTCGATATTTGTTACGCGATGCAAATGCTTAAATTAATCATCCCAATAAAATATAAACAGTAAATTATTAGAACATGTTTTCTACAGGATTTAGACCGCAATAACTTTTGTTCTCGATATTTTGCCGCATCTACTAGCGTCAATCGCTCAATAGTGCGAAGACTCACTGTCTAGTGAGTGTTGTGTGTTAAAATAGAGTGTTAAGTGGACTTAGTTTAACGAAAAGGATCCAACCCTCAACAAGTCGCCTTTTGATTTTGGATCTAGTTTCAGTGCCAACAAAAGATAAATTAAAGAAGAAAATGTCAGTGGTTTGGATCGTTTTCGCTAAACTACGTCCGTGGTAACTTGTCCTGTAGTAGAAAGAATGTGAACGCGATGAAGGGTAGATGAATCGTGTGCACAACATTAACATCTACCCACAATTTCTTCACTCAACCGTGATTACGATATTAAATGAAACTCATTAAAAGTACGGTTTAAAAAGCTGACGTCCGAAAGCAGGCCACTGTCCCAGTAGTTGTCATCTTTAATTTTATATCATTAACAATACAAGTAGCAGGGTGTCATCTATTGGGCATTAACCCCTCGTAAGCGGGAAGTGGAAAAAGACGGGCATTCTAGTCTCAGCTGTTTCATATACCCTAAAGCGATTTTTATAGATACAAATAAAAATGGAAAAAGAATGCCGTAAATTTGGCACGGATCCTTGTCTTAAGCCTCTGATGGGTTAACATGTCGAATACTATGACATTATACCTACATTGGGTAGATAATAATAATATTTAATGTAACAAATTGTGAAAAAATTAAAACTTACATTTCATCTTGCGGCAAATTAAGTGTCACGCTCCCTCTGACATCGTCGCCATATTTGATGTAGCCAAAGAAACCGACAATACCGTAGAGAGAGATGACAATAGTCATTGCAACATTCAGTACTCCTGGGCAGCCGAGGAACTGCTGAGGTTTCGCCATTTCGTTTTCAACTGGCATGACAACGCCAATGCCTTCCATTGCGAATATTACAGTGCTGTAAAGAGAGGAAAGAATTAAAAAAAAAAAATTTTTTACTACTTGGTTCCGACCGAAGATCCTAGTGAAAAAGTGGAATTCGTAAAAAATAATTCGAGTATCTGACTAGGGACCATGATAAAATATATAATAATTTATTGACTCAGGCGTTACTTTGCGGAGATCCATATTAATGAACTGAAACAATTACTTTGTTCACCCGCGACCACCCACCTTACCTTACCTTACCTTACCTACCTACCAACCTTAGTTACCGACCCTACCAACCTTAGTTACCTTCCTACCTTAAGGGAAGGTAAGTCGTATTGTTTTTATTCTGATGTAGGAACTGTCATTGTATTTAATTTTTTTTCATTAAAAAAAGTAAGTACTTAGTAGACTATACTATTGCTCTTAACTTTTTAATATATTGTGTACGATAAAGAGTTATTGTTATTGTATTAAATTGGCGATAGGTAGAAAGTAAAATTGCTAGAAAATACAATCGTAATGTTATTTAAAAAGCTTAATTCGCAGAAATCTTTAATTTGAATTGTCTATTATGAGGATTTCCGGAACAGTCCCACCGTAGTAATGAACGATGATTGTTGAGTTTCAAGATAGCAGAAGTTCAATAAGTTCAGTGATCTTAAACGGTCATGGAACTTGGAATTCTCTTAATGATTATGTAACTTCAAGCGAGTTTGATGAAATTAATAATTACTTAACTTACGAACTAATTTTTGAAAATTAAGTTGTTTTAATCAAAATCCGGGAGAGTTTTAAATATTATAATGGTACTAAACTTGTCTATTAGCGATTAATTACAAGGCACTGGCCTTTGCTTAATTTATTTTCGTCACTAAATAAGTGTACGTAATTCATAAGTAGTATCGTTATGTGTTTAATTCTGATTCAGTATGTTTGTTGAACCTACCTGCCATAGGTAATCCATTGGATTAAGATTTTTTTTTTTATATTTTTAAAATCGCACGGTTTCATATTTTATTACGGCAAATGAAACTATCATCATTATCATCATCCCCAACCTACATACGAAAGAGCAAGGAATGGATACGTTTCACTTGATCAAGCACAAACCTTGTGGCTTTTATGCTTGAACCCATCTTGCTGTTGACAACCATGGGCCTGTTGCATAACAAAGTACAACTTATATTACAAGCGGAACTCCCTTTCTAGTTAATATAACTGAAGCGAGAGTTCCGCTTGTAATATTAGACTGTACTTTGTTATGCTACAGGTCCCAGGTATGCCAACGTGCAGTGGAGCGCAGCATACTAGGAGTTAAAAGGATAAATAGAATCCGGATCACCACATTGCGCTCCAAAACTCAAAATGCTGATGTTGGAAAAGCGTCTGCCAAGCCTAAATGGGACTGAGACGGGCATGTCTGCCGGATGCACCTAAAAGGATGAGCGCACTCACCTACATGGTTGGTACCACTCGAAGAGCACCGACGGCAAGGCAGGCCGAGACGAGCTGGACGTGGAACTTTGCGAGTGGCCAAATATTGCTCGGGGGGTGTGTGGTCTTTATGTGTGGGTCAAGAGACCTTTGCCCAGCTGTTGAACACGTATATATAGGCTAAGTAATGACAACAACTTACCTGATAAACAAGGGCCACTGAGTCACCGGCGCTACTACTATTCTCTCCTTGGGGTTAGGTAACCCATTGAAGATATAGTACATCGTGATGGCGAAACAGATGACAAGCAGAATGTTCGCAAGGGCCGAAAACGGCACCAACCATTTCAGGTTCCGTATCTGGCAGATGATGACGAGTGGAACCAAGGTCAGGATGCAGTAGGTTTCTACTGAGAGTTTGTAGTTTGGCATATACTCGTCTAAGACCTGAAAAGACCAATGATATTGTATTGGGAGCCCCTTTTCTCCCATAATCTTTTTTATCCGAATTTTGAAAGTCAGAAATCGATTTCCATAATATTCTTGCTCATAAATATCGATGGTCATAATTTTTTTAAAGCATATCGCTTAATAGTTCTAACTGCAATGATCCACAATCCTATTGATCATAACTTTAAAAAGTCATAATATTGATATCAATAAAATTTAACGGAATATCGTTGATTATTCAGAAACATTGTAAGGCATATATCTTAAAGAAATAATTGTTTTCAGTCATAATTTTGCATTACCTAAAATGCACTAAGCATATATACATCGTAATCTATAACATCTAAATGAATATCGATAATTATTCAGAAACATTGTAAGGCATATCGCTGGCAGCGAGCGAGCGAAGCGAGCGAGCAAGACCTTTCAGGGCAGAAGCGACTCGGACAGGTCAGGTTCAGAAGGCTAAGGCGGGAGCGAAGCGAAGCCTTCGATGTTAGGTATTTTTTTTATGACAGCACAGAAAAGGATTATTACCTTTATTATTATGAAATGTCACACAACCATGACACTGAATGTTAATACAAAGTAATATTATGCCTAAAAATAATTATGACCTGCGAAAAAAGACAATGCAATAATTATTATGAGTGACTTTATTACCTTTAACATTATGAAGAGTGATGCATTCATGACACTGAATGATATGACTTTACTTATTGTTCCTTACAATAATAATGACTTAAGAATATCGTAACTCCAATTTATGTTGTTTAATATTATGACTTCCGATAATATGACGAAGAAAAATTATGACAGAAAACGTTATGGGCTTGAAAATTCGGAACAAAAATTTTATGGGAGTCATTATAGACCCTATTGTATTATTATGTGGCGAAAAAGCGGTAGTATATAGCCTAATGGGCCACCAGAACGTCTAGTAGGCTTGGTCTATGCCATAGGTCCTATGACATTATATACCTAATGTCTAATGTCTTAGGCAAGGTTCCGAAGATACTGGCAGCGTTCCCTCTTTGAATAGCTAAGCTAATTTTTTTTTCAAAAGAAGCTGCCAGTGCTTTAGTCTCCTGTGTGTGACGTCATCTAAACTCTTTGTTATTTCTTTATACTACCCCCTGTTTCACCATCCACTGATCAAATTTATTTGACGGATAAATGTGATGCCGTCTCTGTTTGTTTTGTTCAAATAGAGGGTGACGGCATCAAATTTATCCGTCAGTTAAAATTAATCAATGGGTGGTGAAACAGCCCCTTAAAGCTTCATAGTGCGTAATTATATTGAAAATTTACCACGAACTTTTTGTTTTTCTGTAAATTGTTCAACCAATTGCTTCTAAAAAAAAGGAATCAAAAATCAAAACGTTTATTCTGCAAGTAGGCCGCAAAGGGCTTTTTTTCATGTCACTTTTTTAAACTAACTGCGCTTTCGTAAGGGGGCCATCGTTGCCAAGAAGAAACATGGCAGAAAGTCATCTTTTCAAATGAAAATATAATAGATAATTAATTACAGACAAAAAACTTACAATTTATAATTATAAAATAAAGGAAAAAATATATAAAAAAATACAGAGATGTATGGGGTCACTTAGTTAAGAAACTAAAACTATACTTACCTAAATCTTAACTATATCTACGTTCAGTGGAAGTGTAGAATGCTTCCACCGTAAAAAAATAAAAGAAAGAAAAATTATATAATTGAAAATAGTAGTCTTCCAATGTAAAAATAATTAAGAATGATTCTGAAATACACGTTTCAGAATCACTCTTAATAATTTTAATTATTTAGGATTCTTGTTTAGAAAGCGTCTATTACTTTCCTTATTTTACCGGATTAACGTTAAGCGTGTTTGGAAACATTTCTGAGTTTGATAATGGTTATTTATCTTGTAAAGAGCCAACAGAGTTCGAGCCAAAGTTCGACAATGAATGAAAGGTCATTTATCTTTGTGCGTTTGTTTTAATTAAATAGTACTTATTTACCTCTTTGAAGTTCTCTGCAATGAAGACTACATATACACACAACGCTGCCAAATACGTTGTCGTTAGTGCATAGTCCACAAAATTCCTGTAACAAAATATACACTTTTATTGCAGTAAAGTTACGAACATCCAGGCGTTGAGGAGTGTCTTCTCTTCGCCTTTATGGATTTAGTATTCCACTGGCCCGCACAAAGCGGTTCGCGGGACTAAATAGCTGAAAATAATGTAGTTCTGACAAAAAATAGACCAGGCATGCATTAAATCTTTGCGTTTTTATCACAGTCCCAATTTTTTAAATAAAAGCATTTTACACCATTATTATTTCTCTTGACGTCAAAATGTAATTGTAACACCTTTTTATTGAAAACATTGGGACTGTGATAAAAACGCAAAAACTTAATACATGCATGGTTTATTTTTTTTCAGAATTAAATTATTTTCAGATTTTTAGTTGTTTTTATTAACATCTACTTAATAAAAGCTTGTTTTTAAAAACTGTTTTTTTTTTCTTTTAATTTTATTTTTAACTTTTTAGTGGCCATCTTCAGACCCTAATTACTACCTAGAACTAACGTACTCATCAAGACGATGCAAATGAGACCAATCTCGATGGGGTTGTGTCATTTTATTATGCAGTGCCTATGGGCACCTTCCAGCTCCATCATCAGAACTTGGTTACCATCTAGGAATAAAGTACTCGTCATCAGATCAGCTCTATGTCACAATAATATTGCATTGCACCTGATTTACATATGCATGCAAAATTTCAGCTCAATCGGTAATCGGGAAGTTGATCAAATTTAACTTGCAAGATTTGATTACAGGCAAACATCGGGACAGGTGAAACTAAATAAAAGCTTTTTCTCAAACATGCTTTGAAATGTATGCGTTAATGTCACGAAATGAAGCCATGAAGTTTGTTGTTTATGGCTCCCTACATTACTTCTTGGCCTAGGCCATAAAAGTAAGTATGAAAAACCATTATTGTCCGCTGCTGTAACTTTTTAAATTTGCTTACTAACATTAAACTGACAAAGGAAAAATTACATACAGCCAACTTACGACATTAAAAAAAATCTATCTTCTTTTATTTCTATAAAACCGCCTAAACTACTGGTGATGGATGGATGGATGTATGGATGTATGGATGGATGTATGGATGGATGTACGGATGGATGTATGGATGGATGTATGGATGGATGTATGGATGGATGGATGTATGGATGGATGTATGGATGGATGTATGGATGGATGTATGGGTGGATGTATGGATGGATGTATGGATGGATGTATGGATGGATGTATGGATGGATGTATGGATGGATGGATGGATGGATGGATGTATGGATGTATGGATGGATGTATGGATGGATGTATGGATGGATGTATGGGTGGATGTATGGATGGATGTATGGATGGATGGATGTATGGATGGATGGATGGATGGATGGATGGATGGATGGATGATGATGATGATGATGATGATGCATGTTTGAGAAAAGCTCTATACAATCCTCGGCCGGAAGAGGGATTGCTGGACTCGTTTTATCCGGCCTCGTCTACGACTCGGCCGTATACCCCAAATCTCGTCCATCAATCCCTTACTTCACGGCCTCTGCAGTAATGTACTATTAATTAAAGGGGGTCGTCATACAAGAAGCGTGTTTTTTATCAGAGTTTGTGACTGCGACGTTGATTGGTAGGCGACAGCTGACAGTTGCTAGGCAACGATTAACAGCCATAGCCATGGCCGTTAATGGCATTACGAGCGAGCGACCCTATGCTGTTTGGATGTTTTTCGAAAAGTTTACGAACCTAGGGCTTATATTTTGGCGATTTTTTACTGAGCTGTTGTTAAAACATTGTACGGAGGTACGGAACCCTCCATGTAAGAGTCCTACTCGCACTTGACCGTTTTTTAAGGATTTCTGACACGGTCAAAAGTCAAAGCTGTTGTTCAAATAATATCGAAATGGCTAACTCTTTTTAGGGTTCCGTAGTCAACTAGGAACCCTTATAGTTTCGCCATGTCTGTCCATCTGTCTGTCTGTCTGTCTGTCCGTCCGCGGCTAAGCTCAGAGACTGTTAGTAGTAGAAAGTTGTAATTTGGCATGAATATATATATCAGTCACGCCGACAAAGTGATTATATAAAAAAAAACTAAAAAATTTTCTTTTAGGGTACCTCCCATAGACGTAAAGTGGGGGTCATTTTTTTTTCTCGATTAACCCCATAGTGTGGGATATCGTTGGATAGGTCTTTTAAAATCATTGGGGGGTTGCTAACATGATTTTTGTATTCAGTAATTTGTTTGCGAAATATTCAACTTTAAAGTGAAAATTTTCATTAAAATCGACCGCCCCCCCCCCCCCTCTAAAATCTAAACTGTTTGGTGGAAAAATTTGAAAAAATTATAATGGTAGTAAATATATTAAATATACAAGGAAAATTATAGCGGCTAAGATTGCTTGGGAATTATTTGTAGTTTAAGAGTAAACAGTAGCCTAAGGTATAAAACATACCGTCACTACTTTGAAAAACTCGTATCTCAAATCAGCATGTAAACAAAAACTGAACCTTGATACGCGCGTAATAAAGTTCACTTTGCCAGATTATCGATTTTGAGAAACAAGCTTTTTTCAAAGTATTGACGATATCTAACTTGGAAGATTCCGTACACATACGAAATCCTTAGAAAAATATTACTTGATTTTTTCGTAATGGCTACGGAACCCTATCTTGGGCGTGTCCGACACGCTCTTGGCCGGTTTTTTGAACTTGCCATTTCTATTCTAACTCCGCACTTAGTTCCACTCTCTATGGTTAGCGACCAAGTTTAAAATGAACTCTAACGTTACAATAGTCGTAGCGGTTTAATTGATGATGGCATTAATTACCATACGAATATAAAAGCAAATTTTGCGGTCGACCATTCATTAGCGAGAAAGTTTTGCCAGCTGTTTTTTCCGAATGCGTTAACCATAAAAACGGCCATTACGAGATATAACACTTACAAACGTTTGTGATGTTCCTATTCTCGTTTAAAATGAGTAATTAGATCTGAGGCCGTATTGTCTAACGCTTCTGACGCTTGCCTTCGCTTTCATGATCTCTTTCTGTCATCATTTTATACCGTTTGACAGAATGATTATACCTTGTTGAGTTTCTTGCGGGTTTCTTCTCAACAGATTTTTCCGAACCGGTGGTAGATTCTTCGACGTTCATAGGAGCATCAATTGATGCCTAAATTAAATAAAGAATTTTGTCTTTGACTTTGAAAGTAAGAGTGGCGAAGGCTAGCGTCAGAAGGGTTAGACAACAAGCCCGCAGTTCCTCAAACGCGTTTGTTTTGCTTAAGTAGCAAGGTATTGCACCTTTAGAATGAGACTGACAAATTATTCTCATTTCAAAAATAAACTTCGTGCAATAAGAAAAACAGAGGCAGTATTTTTTTTCAATTCAGGTGGTTAAAACGATCGAATAATGACGCATTTAGATTTTACAGTATACTTTGAAAACTTCTATGAATAGCGGAAATCGTATCTCGGTCTAATTATTATTACCTATTTAATGGTAAGGCATTAGAAATATGTGGGCAATCAGAGAACAGCTTTGATGTTGCTAAGCCAGGCAGCGGCCTAATTCATTTAATATTCTCTTTCTGTTTTCGACATAGGAAGAAATCTTATACACTGTCATGCTATATCGACTCAGATTTTCCCGTACGATTTCAATTATGTCCTGAAAGAAACTCGTTATGCTGAAACTGTTCCGCAATGAATGTTTCTTTCTAAGAAGTAATAACGTCATTGAATACACATATAATCTGCTATATTGAGTAAATTCTCTGAAAGAGAGTAAGGTAAACGTACCAATGACCGCTTTAGCCTAGTTGGTAGTGACCCTGCCTACGAAGCAAGAGGTCCTGGGTTCAAATCCCGGTAAGGGCATTTATTTGTGTGATGAGCACGAATATTTGTTCCTGAGTTATGGATGTTTTCTATGTATTTAGGTATGTATTTATCTATATAAGTATGTTTATCGTCGCCTAGTACCCATAGTACCTACAAGCTTTGCTTAGTTTGGGACTAGGTCGATTTGTGTAAGATTGTCCCTTAATATTTATTTTTATTTATTTATTTATTTAATGCTCGACCCCTCAACTCCGAGTAGATGACACCCTGTGTCTCTCACTATGATATAAGAATGAAGGTGCTATGGTCGTGTCGAGCACAGGGACGTTCACCTTTTATGGGCTTCTTTGACCGACAATATCTTAATTACTCACTGTTAATTAGCTATGGGTTAAGTTATGCTATTGTTAGATAATAATATGGTTTATATTATTTTTAGAAGCAAGTTCTTGTTCGCAAAATATTGATTCGAGTTAATTTGATTTTATTTCTGAACGTGTGATATATGTCACAGCGAATATCTCAAAAATGTTAAGAGTTAAGACACTGTAGTCCGACAAGTCGTGCGCGACCCTCCGCGGAACCCTGTCGCAGTGAGTATTTGCCGCACTTATTAAAAACAATATTGTTAAGGACAGCAGGAGGCTCCCTGCGACAGGGTTCCGCCGAGCGCCGCGCCGCGGTATAGTTTCTTCGAGAAATTTACTCTACCTATTTGACCTGAAGAATCTTCCCTTAAAGTTAACGGAAATGAAAAAACTGGCCAAGTGCGAGTCGGACTCGCGCACGAAGGGTTTCGTATCTATAAAAATGGCAAAGAAATCACGTTTTTTGTATGGGAGCCCCCCTTAAATATTTGTTTTATTTTATTTTAATTATTTATTTTTAAAGTGAATACATAACTAAATATTCTGTGAATATTTCATGCGTCTACCTGTTGCCATTTATCGAGCAAAAACGAGCAAAAAAATCACGTTTGTTGTATGGGAGCCCCTTAAATAAAATTTTTCTGGTTTTTAGTATTTGTTGTTATAGCGGCAACCGAAACACATCATCTGTGAAAATTTCAACTGTCTAGCTATCACTGTTCATGAGATACAGCCTCAGCCTCGGACAGCGGAGCCTCAGTAATAGGATTCCGTTACTACTCTTTTTTTTATGGTACAGGGGGCAAACGAGCAGACGGATCGCCTCATAGTAAACGATTACCGTCGCCCATGGACACCTGCGACACTAGAAGAGTCACAAGTGCGTTGCCGGCCTTTTAGGTAGGAGTACGGGTTTGGGTACGTAACCCTAAAAATGGTAAGAGTTAAGACACTATTTTTTTTGAGAAATTATATTTACCCCCTGTTTCACAATCCATTGATCAAATCCATTTGACGGATAAATGTGATGCCGTCTCTGTTTGTTTTGTTCGAATAGACGGAGATGGCATCACACTTATCCACCAGTTAAAATTAATCAATGGGTGGTGAAACAACCCCTTAACCTGAATAATCTTCCCTTAAAATTAACGGAAATAAAAAAAACACGGTGTTTTTAATTTTAGTTTACCTCGTACAGTTAGCCCATGGCCGTAGCCTCCTGGGTCCATACTGGAAAGCTGCTCCACAAGTCTCAGCAAATCCCATGGACGGTTTCTTTGCTTCCACGCATACCTCTTGTGATGTCCGTACCTGGAATTTATAAAGTATTTATAAAATAAAGGGAACATGCGGTATTATAATATTCATCATCATCATCCCAGTCTATATACGATCCATTGTAAAGCACAGGCACCCTCTCAGAATGAAAGGGCTTGGGTGCGGATTGGGAACTTCAGATACCACTGAATTTCTTCGTAGATTTGTTCAAGCTTCCTCACAATGTTTTCCTTCACCGCAAAGATTATTTATTGAATAAGGCGTTACTTTGCGGAGGTCCATAATTTATTAATGAACTAAAACAATTACTTTGCTCACCCGTTACCTTACGATAGTTACGTTTATTCCTCCACCTCCACACTGTACGAACACACACAAATCACACAAACCCAACTATCACAACTCTAAACTACACTGATGCGTTTCGAACTCAACCAGAGCTCATCTTCAGAGTAGGTACCACAACCGTTCGTACGCTATGCTACTAAATGTTAGACCAATAAACCAAAAAAATGTTTAAATTTGTCAGTGTAACTTCTCAAGTATCTACTCACTTTATTTTTCTCAAATTGCGTTGGGGGTTTTATAATTTTTTAATTTATAGTTAAGTATTATACTGACCAAAGCCGTAGTGGCCTCTCAAGCAGAGGGTCGTGGGTTCAAATCCTCTCGCACTTCTGAATTTTTTGGAATTACATTTGAAATTTACCATGAGCTTTACGGTGAAGGAAAACATCGAGAGGAAACCTGCATACACCTGCGAAGAAATTCAATGGTGTGTGTGAAGTTCCCAATCCGCACTGCGAATCTGAGAGGAGGCCTGTGCCCTACAGTGGGACGTATACCTATAAGCTGGGATAATGATAATACTGACCAAGACGTAAACACAATGAGTGCAAATAAACCCGACGATAATGGTGCCAAGGGCTCCCGCCGCCAGCCCCGCGTTCTTGAAGGCAGCAGGCATCGCCAAGATACCGGATCCTAATGAAGACTTCAGCAGGTGCACGGTGGAACCTATAGTCCTGTTGGAACAAAGAAAATGTGAGAAAGAATTCAGACTATTCTTATTTAGCTGGCACGTGACTCCATCTGCAAAGAATTTGTTTATCGCTTTTCCGGGATTAAAAGTAGTCTATATTTTAATCCAGGTTATAAACTGTGTGCTAAATTGGGTGCCCCTTTTCTCCCATAATCTTTTTTATCCGAATTTTGAAAGTCATAAATTGATGTCCATAATATTCTTGCTCATAAATATCGATGGTCATAATTTTTGTAAAGCATATCGCTTAATAGTTCTAACTGCAATGAGCCATAATCCCATTGATCATAAGTTTAAAAAGTCATAATATTGATATCAATAATATTTAAGGGAATATCGTTGAATATTCAGAAACGTTATAGCTCTATAACGCTATATGCCCATATATCTTAAAGTAATAATTGTTTTTAGTCATAATTTTTCATTACCTAAAATGCAGTAACCATCTACATTGAATTCTATAACATCCAAAGGAACATTGACAATTATTCAGAAACATTGTAAGACATATCGCTGGCAGCGAGCGAGCGAAGCGAGCGTGCAAGACTTTCAGGGCAGAAGCGACTCGGACAGGTTAGTTTCAGAAGGCTAAGGCGGGAGCGAAGCGAAGCCTTCGATGTAAGGTATTTTTTTTATGACAGCACAGAAAAGGATTATTACCTTTAGTATTATGAAATGTCATACAACCATGACATTGAATGTTATTACAAAGTAATATTGTGCCTTAAAATAATTATGACCTGCGAAAAAAGACCTTGCAATAATTATTATGAGTGACTTTAGTACCTTTAATATTATGAAGTGTGATGCTTCTTGACACTGAATGATATGAGTTTACTTATTAGTCCTTACAATAATTATGACTTAAGAAAATCGTAGCTCCAATTTATGTTGTTTAATATTATGACTTTCGATAATATGACAAAGAAAAATGATGACAGAAAACGTTATGGTCTTGAAAATTCGGAACAAAAATTTTATGGGAGTCATTATAGACCCTGCTAAATTACATCAGAATCCGTCAAACCGTTTTAACGTGGAAGAATAACAGACATACGTCCATACAAACTTTCATGTTAGAACTTTTTCGTTTTTATCTGTTAAACTAAGGATATTTTGTATGACACACTACACTGAGCCGTTTTGCGCGATATAATAGCCGGATCCCTTGGTTACCCATAGTTTAGTTAATCATAATTTCACTTTTCATTATATCAACGTTTTTCAGAAAATATATACTGTTTTCAGGATTTTTTTGAAACGCCATCTTATTATTATAAGAGGCTATAAGGGAGGTTAGGTTAGTTTAATAACAATTAGGAAATAGTAATTTCTTCGTGAGAGAAGTTTTGACTATTGCTTTGGGTCGTTTCTGGTGCAAAGGTTGTCCATCGCGGTTCAGCGGGGCAAAGCGGCTAGTGTGTTGGGCGCCTTTGCGCATGGTACGATCCAGGGCGGTTTATTTGACTGACTTTTTATTCTTATTTTATTGTATTTTATGTGTACCTGACTCTGTGTATTAGTTACATTTAGAAAATAAATCACTTTATGAACAATGAAAATTATGAAAAACTATACATTCTGCCATATTAAATTCGTACAAACTATAGAGACCCCCCGTGTAAGTAAAAATCACCGCAATTAGGTAGAAAGGACCCCGCAAATTTTGATATAGGTCCCGTCTAAGGTAGATAAGCTACGGCATTGGATTATAGTAATATCATAAATGCGAAAGTTTGCGTATTAAGATGTTTTTTACTCCATGAATAGGGCATCCAAATCGGGTTTTTATTGTATCGAGAAAACCGAAAAAAACGGTTCTCCCCATACATTTAAGCTGGTTTTGGCTACCTCATCCATAACGTAAAGACGGTTGAATGGATTTAGAAGAAATTTGGCATAAGGATAAATTATAACTTAGACTATTTAACACACAGGATACTTTTAGAAACAATAACGTCAATAACAATAAATAAAACTTAACACAAACTTAACTCAACTTAATATACTGTAAAATTCCACAGATCTCGCGGGACAGTGATAAATAAATTGTTCGCAAACAAAATCGCAAGCAACATTTAAAATTAATTACATTATTTAATCGTCTAGCCATTTTTGAAAACGTTTACTCAACTCGAAATGCACTTTATTAATTTGCTTGAGAACAATAATTTAATTGTTCTCAAGAATTGAAGTGGATCTTAATTTATTTTCGTTAGTAAAAAATCAACTAATTACATGCCTGAACATGACACTTGAAAGAGTTTAAAAGTTAAGTGCAAGACTAATTGGTATCTGGGTACAAAAGCAAATTTTGAAGCACAAAAGAAATAAAACTAATGGAAATATTGAAGATAAATGGAATAATTTTCACGAAGTAAAAACAATGTTTGGATATGATATGATAGGCCACACTCAATGCACGTATTTTTACAAGTCTATCACCCAATACATGATTCCCACCAACTAACTATAAACTGACCAATAACCATAGTTGAACGCATTCTTTGCCGGGAACGCATATATGCGTTTTCGTGAGTTTCGCCTGTGCTGCTGTCACAGATTGGCAGCCATTTGAAAGCACATGTGCGTTTGTGGCACTTGAAGAAGTCTCGAGACTGACAGCCGGTTGCGAATGCATTAAAAAAAATATAGCTCTCTCGAAAGGAAGACCATTTTGAAAATGTCAAGTAGAAGCCATTTTTAAATATGTATAGTCATCCGTTACTCGATACAACAAATCTATACACCCTCTCGTGTAAGTTTATTAGTCATTGGCCAATAAACATCTATAATTGCCCATGAAAACATTGACCGCGACACTGGGTATGCATGGATGGATGTTTAAAAGTTGCCCCCACGTTTGAAATTCATTTATTACGCTACACGTCCGTCTTTGTTGGTTCATTGATTTACATATAATGTGTACGAAATTTCAACTCGATCGGTTGAGTAGTTTCAGAGCAAATCGACTGTTCCATATGGACAGATGGATAGATACAAAGAAGTGATTCTATAAGGGTTCCGTTTTTTCTTTTAAAGTACTGAACCTTAAAAACATATGTTACTATTACCTACAACTTAAGAGATACCAATTAGTTCTTTAATTTATTTTGATTTAAATAAATATCCAATTATAATTTTAAAGCAGAATTTGCTCATATAACTAAGCATTTAAAACAAAAATACATTTAAGTTTGACAAAATGCCTAATTGGTTTCACTGTCACTTTTCGGAGACAAGTACTAAATGTAAAAATAAGTCTTATAACATAGTGAATAAAGTTGATAGTTGATGATTTTCGTAAACAAATAAAATCTGGAATTGGCGTATTAAAAACTGTCAATTAAAATATCTTTGGGTCTATTCATCACACGATATTAACATTTGAAAATCTAATTTTATCTTTACCGCTAATGCCAAATTGTAAGTTTGGCGACGTAGTAACTTCATAGGTAAATAAGTCGCTTTAATAACAATAATAAGAAATAAAATTAGTTAGATGTATTACTTAATTCTCTAAAATAAGGTACTTACGAATTAGGATGCGATACATTTCTGTGTTCAAACGGATTGTAGGCCTTTTCATTGACGACTTCTTTTGAGCCCAAACTCAACGTGGATTGAAAACCAGGATTTTCTGCTAAGTTCGCTCTGAAATCATATAAAGCCCCTCTTTAATACCCACTATACCCACTGGGAACGTGGAAATGTATAAAATGCATACCAAGGCCGGATTATTTTAATCAATAAATGACAATGTCACCTCCAAGGGGGTTGACTATAAAAATGTAAAAACCACATAAATGTAAATCTGCAAAGACTCAATCCAAGAGGGACACAACAACCCTAACCATACCACCAGGGGCCTATTTAATAAACGTGACAGGTTACAAGTGATATTGACAATTTGGTCTAAATTGCACAGCGAATATAAAGCCCGGTGGAAAACGAAACTTCTAAAGCAGCGATGTATTACGAATTGTCATTGTCACTTGTAACCTGTCTCGTTTATTGAATAGGCGCCAGAACCCTTGCCACAGACCGCCAAATCTACACACAGGTTCCCTACTGAATAAGAATCATTATCATCACCATCATTTTAAGATATTTGCCTCAGACCTTTTCTTATTACATTTTTAATATAATAGTAAGTATATTAATTATTTAGAAGAACAGACTTTACAATAGAACAATACTTAAATAGTATTTTTTTTTTTTTTTTTTTTCTTCATGGTAATAAAATTTATTAAAATAATGAACAACAAAACATACACAGTATAAAAAAGAGGAAAACCTAACTAATATTTACAATCATATATTAACAATCATATAGTATTTGAATCATAAACAGAAAATGTTAAAGACTTCTGGAAACGGCGAAGATCGGCATTGACGATAATATCCTCCAACATTTAGACAGAATTCGCCACTACTACATTTTGACATTATGTAGTTTTCTTTCACCAGAAGTATCTGCATTTACGAATGAAACGTTATTTATTTTAATATAATATTTATATAAATACATTAATAAAGAATAAACTTACTAGCATGGATCTAAAAAAACCGGCTAAGTGCGAGTCGAACTCTTACACGAAGGTTTTAGTACCATTATCTAAAAAAACGGCAAAATAATCTCGGTTTTTGTACGGGAGCCCCCCTTAAATATTAGTTTTATTTTTTTTTTTTTTTTTAAAGTGAATATATAACTAAATATTCTGTGACTATTTCAAGCCTCTACCTGTTGCCGTTATCAATATCGAGCAAAAACTGAAATTTTGAACTGTCACAAAGAAATCAATACGTTTTCAATATAACCTTACAAAATTACAGTTTTTGTAATGTAGTTGTATACTTACGTGGAATTGAAATTGTCCAGCACTATACTAGTTTTTTTTTCAACTTTCACCATTTTGTCGTCTTGTTCTGTAACAAAAAAAAAAATTTAAAATAAAGCACAACATGCTATAATTATAATAATATACTTACCCCCTGTTTCACCATCCATTGATCAAATTTATTTGACGGATAAATGTTATGCCGTCTCTGTTTGTTTTGTTCGAATAAACGGAGACGGCATCACATTTATCCGTCAGTTAAAATTAATCAATGGGCGGTGAAACAGCCCCTTAATATAGGTAATTGACAAAAATTTTGTTCTGAGCACCCAAATATGACTCGTCGTTAAATGTTAACCCTTTGTTCATCATCATCATCCCAGCCTATATACGTCCCACTGCAGGGCACAGGCCTCCTCTCAGGATGAGAGAGCTTGGGCCGTAGTTCCTTGAATTTTACACACACCATTGAATTTCTTCGCAGGTGTATGCAGGTTTCCTCACGATGTTTTCCTTTACCGTAAAGCTCGTGGTAAATTTCAAATGCAATTTCGCACATAAATTCTGAAAAACTCAGAGGTGCGAGCCGGGATTTGAACCCATGACCCTCCGTTTGAGAAGCGATAGGTCAAACCGCTAGGCCACCACGGCCCCCCTTGGTTAAATAGTGTCAAAATGTATGGAACTGTCATCCCTAACCTAACCTAATTTTTTAACCCTAAACCGGGCAAACAACCTAGGGTCCCTTGCTCCCTCCCTTAATGTAAAATCAAACCATTAACCCTGAGTTGACACTACTTAACCATAGCACTTCCCGTAGTTATAGATAAATCCATATGACAGGAAATCCCACCAACCCAACCAATAGTACTAAGTAATTGTACAGAAACGGGCGAGGGTCGGTCAAGGAAGTAACCAACGGGTAAAAACATAAAAGACCGACCTAAGCACCCCCAGTGCCCAGCGGGAGAATGCATGCTCCTCTCCCGGCCTTCCAGCAAATGGCTGAGGCAGGACACTGTGGGTAGATTAAGTCCCCTCCCTACCCCTCCCCTCCTCAAAATTTAAAGCACACGTTTTTGTTTTGATAACCAATAGAGAAGGGGACTTGTGACCGGGTTTTTTAGTCCGTGCAAGTCGGACACTGTCTGGGCCCTCCATTCCCAGTAAAGTTCGTCCGAAGGGATTTTTCCCGAGCACAAGTCACCCTTCCAATCCTTAAAGTAAAAAATAGCAATGACTTCGCGTCTTTGGCCCCTCTGGCGACTCATTAAAAAAAAAAAAAAAAAAAACCTTAGCACTTAACACGGAGTTAGGTATATCTTTAACTTTACTATGGTCTATATAAGTTTGTTAAGGCCTTGGTCGTTTGGTGGCGGGTCAGAACGACCAAGGCCTAAGGCGGGCTTGCGCGGACCTGCGTTAGCTAATTATCTTGTATGAAGAATTTATTATTTTGGTTTCAAACCAATAGGCAAGCATAGTAAGTTGTAGGTACAAGTGCATAAAACACGTCATTTTACATAAGCGTATTATACCCACCCGAGTCGTAGGCAAGGGTTAAAAAAAGTGGAGGACAAATAACTTTTTTTATGATAAGGGGCAAACGAGCAGGTGAGTCACCTGATGGAAAACAATCATCGCCCCCCATGGACACCCACAACACAAATTGAGTTACGGATACGTTGCCGGACCTTTGAGAAAAGAGTAGGGTCTTTTAAGGGTTCCGTACCCAAAGGGTAAAAACGGGACCCTATTTCTGAGACATCGCTATCCGTCCGTCTCGTCTGTCCGTCCGTCTGTCACCAGACTGTATCTCATGAACCGTGATAGCTAGACAGTTGAAATTTTCACAGATGATGTATTTCGGTTGCCGCTATAACAACAAATACTAAAAAATAGAATAAAATAAATATTTAAGGCGGCTCCCGTACAACAAACGTGATTTTTTTGCCGTTTTTATACCATTTTGTTTTCATCTTAATTAAGTACTTCTTTTTCTATTACAACATTATTACTATAAAATAGTTTTATTAATTTTGTTAAATCGAACACGGGTATAAAAGAAAAAAAATACAAAATGTAACAAAACTTTTTTATAAACTTCTAGCGTATGTTAGCGTCTGATCGCCTTAATCTTAGAAGAAGAATTTATTTTATGCACTATATCATTAAAATACCTGTTAGCAGCCTACATGTGGCAAGAATACGAACTTTATGAGCATGCGAAGTGAAATAATATTTATCCCGGGGTACCAGCTACAGCGAGTTCTGTTTTTAATGACTACGGTAATCATTCTATTTATGCGGAAAGGAACGAGCGTTGCTTTTATATGAATAATAATAATGAACCCTTATTGAATATGTAATGTTAATGTTGTACAAACGGACGCAAATGTTCCGCAAGATAAGCATTATGATTTATTAAATCAGGCGTTACTTTGCAGTGGTCCATATTAATGATCTGAAACAATTACTCTGCTCACCCGCGACTTTCGCGCGTCGCCTGAAGGCGCGGCGCGGGTGAGAGATTAGCAGGTACTTAAAATCCTCTGCAAATAAATTCCGAAAAAGTCAGAAGTGCGACCTTAGGCTCGTACTCGCGACCCTTTGCTTGAGAGCCCATGGGTCAAACCACTAGGCCACCAAGGCATTTTCTCCCTCTTTCTTCTTTTATATGTGCGAAGAAATTACAAGTTGAAAGATACATTTTTACAGGATAACTGTAAAAACAATAATATTTTTTCTTTTGTTAAAATATTAGCCTCCTCCACTTTGTATTTACGCTACTGCCAAGAATTTTATTGTTTACCTATTTTGTGAACATAAACTTATATATTCTTGCAGGTAAATTGATTACTAGGTACGTCGTATCCGAATTTTGATCAATGTGTTATACTGAACAATAATATGTTGCTTCATGCTTCATTGGGCAGCTTCAATTTGATTGAAACCTACTCAATAATATCACGTTCACTGAGAGACTGATTTCTGGGTTTGTTTTTCTGGTGCGTCAATAGGTTGAAACAACCACTATCCCATTTTTTCGCTAGTGCATTTGTAAGTCCATTCCGCCCCTTCACACAAAAATACCGTTTATTATCGATAGAGGTTTATTTTACTGCTCCAATTTTTTTACAATGGATTCTTCATCTATTACTTAATATGATTCTGGTTTCGCCTGAATCTAGGATTTTTAAATATAAAAAAAAACATTTATTTTAAAGGGTCTTTCCTTCGACCTTCTGTCGCACTGACATGATCGGCGTAAACCAAAATAGGGATGGGAAACGTGTAAGGTATTTTATAACAGTAATAAATACATTTGAATCATCATCATCATCATCATTTCAGCCGAAAGACGTCCACTGCTGAACATAGGCCTCCCCCAAGGCTCGCCAAACAGATCGGCCCTGCGCCATCCGCATCCAATGCGTTCCCGCTACCTTCACCAGGTCGTCGCTCCATCTTGTTGGAGGCCTACCTACACTGCGTCTTCCGGTCCGCGGACGCCACTCGAGAACCTTTCGGCCCCATCGGCCGTCAGTTCTACGGGCGATGTGCCCTGCCCACTGCCACTTAAGTCTAGCGATTCTTCGAGCTATGTCCGTGACTTTAGTTCTCGCGCGGATTTCATCATTTCTAATGAGATCCCGCAGAGAAACTCCAAGCATAGCCCTCTCCATCGCCCTCTGAGTGACCTTGAGCTTCCTTATAAGACCCATCGTTAGCGGCCACGTCTCAGCGCCATAAGTCATCACTGGCAACACACACTGGTCAAAGACTTTTGACTTGAGATACTGCGGTATATCGGATGACAAGATATTGCGGAGCAATTATTGTTGAAGCTCCGCAACATTTGAATATTGAATAACAATTATTTGTTCATTTCTGATGATTTTAATTTCCTGAATAGTTTACTTAATCAGTCGATGGCTCTTCACAAGCTACATATTTACATTCGTGTATAATTTAGTGCGGTGGGGGGTGTGCAAGGGATCGAAGGTGGGTTCAATCCCTTCCTGCACTGAAAATAAAAAACAAATAAAAAAATGTTTATTAAAAGAAAACTTTAATAACATACACTGATTATCCAGTGGCCCCACACTTGGCTCTGCCTGTCACGTGGTGGCCTGATTCGGTATTACAATAAATTGACAATATAAGTATTAACCGGTTAAAGCCACAGTTAAGGTTTTTTTTATAGGTCGCAAATTTATACAGATGAGACTTAGCAAGAATGAATGTGTGAATTTATTATGAGTAAGCAGTAAGTTAACTTAAAACAGTAAGCCTGTGCGGGAGAAGTTCAGTCTGCCTCTCGATTAAATTAACTATGTTTTTAAATACAATGACGACCAGATGGCCTACTTAAATAGTGGTTAGAGAATCTGACTACGACGCTTGAGGCCCCGGGTTCGATTCGATTCCCGTGTATGTTGTATGAAAAATACGAATGTTTGCCCTCGGGTGTTTAATATGTATTTAAATATACACTTATCTATCTATATATAAGTATGTTTATCCGTTGCTTGGTACCCATAACACAAGCTTTCCTAAGCTTATTTTGGACTAAGTCAATTGGTGTGAATTGTCCCGTGATATTTATTTATTTTATTTTATTTGAAAAGAAACAAATAATTTTATTTTATTTGATAAAATCGGAGAAGTAAGTCAGCCTTATCAAAATTGTTGATGATGAAATTCCAATTTACTTGACTAAATACGGGGCATGTCTACGCTGTAGAAAACCCACCAGATAACACGATACGAATTGACGAAGGGCGCAATGCCAGCCTACAGGCACGTAACTAAAGAGGCAAATAAGCCTAACAGCGGTGTACCTAAACACAGAGTAGAACACATACAGAGTGATATTTTTTTTAGTCATATCAACGATGAGAAAAAATCGGATGAAAGCAGCGAGAATTCCTATCCCCAGTGGCAATTTGTTCCAGCAGCATATGAAAATGAACAAAATAAGCATAATAAGGCGGCCAAAAGCTTTGAAATAATCACCCCTCGTAGCATGTTCACAAATCCATCTACATTACCTCTAGAAGCGCTATTTAAAACTAAAAATCCAAAGATGGCTAAAAAATAAATGATGAAAAAGGATCTCCACCTTTTGTTGTTTACTCAGCGTCGGTTCTAACACAAAACGAAGATGCAAACATACTAAAACTGGAAGTATTAAAACCTGAGGTGGGACGTAGCATAGTGACATTTGCTAAGGGTCAAGAATTTCAAGGAGCGTCAGTGCATCGATCGACAATTCAGTATCCGATTAACATTACCATCTTACCGAAAATAGTTTAATTGAAGTAGGTACTCAAAACTATATTTGTCTTTTTTCTTCTCCAAAGATTAATTAAGTTGTGCTCTTCGCATGAGGGAAAAATACGTTAGGTATTTTCGCTGCAGCACAAAATGGTAGCTGTGCACGGATTTTAATGCACCTCCTTTTGCGCAGTGAACGTGATATACTACAGTTGTTGCTTGCAACTTTGTCTATGTTTCGTATTTGTATGCTTACTTTTATATACACAATAACCAAGTATAAACAGTTACAACTAAACTAAACCATGTAAGTAGTCTGAAAGGTAGATAGGTTGGCGATATTTTAAGAGGAAATAGCGTCAAAGGGTTACATACTGGCAGCGTGAATACATCGAAGTTCGTGACTGAGCTTAAGCACTGCCATGCGCCACATCTGGCTTCCTGAGCCTAGCGTGCTGAGCCGTAGTCAGACCCCTTACGGGTTTCTGATCAGTCGCCTCTAACCAATCCTTATAGCGAGCCCGTTCCACACTCTGTGTACTGAGATCCTTGAGTAGACTGAGTAGCTAGGAGACCACGGGCCTACATTTCGGTCGCTAACAAACACTCGATGTAAATTCATCACTGTATACCACTGTTGTTCACTAAAGACACAATAGAGACCACAATGTATTAGAAAGAACTCACCATTGGTTTCTACGCACACAACACATCCTACGGTAATGGCGTCTCACTGTGGGCTGAATATCGGCTTTTATAGACATAGGGATCAAAGTTAACATTTTTGAATTTACTTGCTTGAAATGACTATCACTTGCTATTATTATGCTAATTTACGTGTGACCCACCCGATCTGCTGCAAATAGATGGATGAAATGTAAGGCCCCTAGCACACGGCGTTTATTAAAAGCGCCTGTATGTATCTATAAGTATGTTTATCCGTTGTCTAGTACCCATAACACAAGCTTTGCTAAGCTTACTTTGAGACTAGGTCAATTGGTGTGAATTGTCCCATGATATTTATTTATTTATTTTTATTTATTTTTATTTTTATAGAACAGCCATAATAACCCGCGTGCGTATCGCGTTTAAAAAACGCCTTATGCTTAGGCCCTAACTTCGATTCCTATGTCTGTGAAAGCCGATTTTCACCCCACAGTGCGCTGGCTTGAACTCATCTACCCTCTTCCGGAAAAGTGCCCTAGTTGAAGTAATTTTATGATAACTAGCGACATCTAGTTTTATTCAAAACTATATTCCGAGGATTCGCGACAGGAACTTGACACTTTGTCTATTTTATTTTGGAATAGTGTATATTTCTACTAGTGAAACAATGTTTAATCATCATCATCATCATCATCATCCCAACTTTAATACGTCCCACTGCAGGGCACAGGCCTTCTCTCAGAATGAGAGAGCTTTGGGCCGTAGTTCCTACGCGAGCTCAGTGCGGATCGGGAACTTAACACACACCACTGAATTTCTTCACAGGTCTGTGCAGTAAAGTAAAGATCATAGTAAATTTTAAATGTAACGTCGCACATAAATTCCAAAATACTTAGAGGTGCGAGCCCGGACTCGGACCCACGACCCAACACACATAATTAATTCAGCAGTCGGGTAAAAGAAGTAGTAAGCAACACAAAAATCCGCTCAAATTCGCACTCTTTTGCCCTCACAGTAAAAAATTTAGGACGTCGAAAGGTTCTTTAACTTAATTTCCTGTTGTCGACTTTCTCTCAATTCCCTCTTTAATCTTACGAATTCATTATTTTTGTAAATTGGTTTTTCTTATTCGTACACCGAGGAATTGAGGTTGATGACCCGCCGTTGAATGACTGTAAAGATTGTTCTTGAGGGTTTTCCATTTTGTGTAGCTGCTAGATGTCGATCGCAACATCATTTTGCAATTTTCCGGGATAAAAACTACACTTTGTCCTTCTTAGAGTCTCAAACTATCCCTATATCAAGTTTCATCTAAATCAATTCAGCGGTTTGAGCGTCAAGAAGTAAAAAACAGACAGAGAGCCATTGCTTTCACCATCTCTTTGTGTCACTTATTATACCATTTCACAAAAAGTAAAAATCCTGTAAACAGCACGGTTGTACATATTTTATGGCAAATGAAATAATGACACACGAAATTATGGGGAACGAAGGTGATTTACAACAGATGTATATTGTTAAAATTTGGAGTAGGTATATTTAGTTGTCTTTAGCTAACTAATATTGACGCATGTCATGAAAAACATTGTTGTTAACGCTTAGTGATTCGTCGCATCGGATTTATTTATTCTTTAATACAAAAGAATCACAATAATAATAAAATAATGGAGATCCACTTTCCATAGAAGGAACAAAGAAACATTATGGGATCGTTTATGCCAACCACTTCTCTTATTGGTACAATTGCCAATACTTCAAACTCAAACTCAAGGTCAAGTACTGTCAACGCCAAAATAAGTACCCATTTGTTTATGCTAGAATAGAATAATCATCATCATCATTTCAGCCGAAAGACGTCCACTGCTGAACATAGGCCTCCCCAAGGCTCGCCAAACAGATTGGTCCCGTGCCCATAATAAAAGGGGATATTTATTTCTGCTGGTGAATACACCTAGTGTGATGATGGTGAGTCTAGTATAATTCCACATCTGCGTAGGTACAGAATCAGAATCAGAATCAGAATCAGAAATATTTATTTGTAAAACATAGGTAGAAGTTACAGTTGGAAAAAGAAGGTACAATGGAATGGTACGTAGGGCAGGTATTGATGTTAAGTCTGTCCTTAAATGGGTTACTTGTACTTGCTCCATGATATAAATGACTGGAAGTGACAATGTGTTAGTGACAAAATATCTTCGTCATCGTTTTGGTATTAACTGCATTTCGATCAAACGAGTACCAAAGTCTTTTCGCAGTAGATGCTTGATTAGAGACCAATTGTTTTTTGACTTTAATCCAATCCAAAAAAAAATCAATAATTAATTAATTAAAATAATAATTAATTATTTATTATTTAATTTAATCCAATTGTCTTTTGTTTATATAATGTGCAGTCCTGTCTTGTTCAGTAGGATTCAACTTCGATGCCCGAATTGTAGGCTCCGCCAAAAAACCTTTTCCAAGTACCACTTTTCAAAACTCACGCGGCAAAAATTCATTAGTCCTCATATTTGATATTATTATTGTAATGGTTATTACGGCGATATATTTGTTGAACGCTTCTTTTAACCCGGCGTCAGTGTGGAAACAAAATGTTACAACTTCTGCTTGGTGGGTCACAATGATCCCGATTTTCAATGACATCTGAAATTTACTGTTTTAAGGTAATGTTAAAAAAAATAACTAAACAATTTGGTAAAATAAATAAGTACTTAGCGTTACCTTTTTTATTTTACCAAAGTTTGGTAAAAATGATTAAAACGCGGGTCATATTAGGAACAATTAGGTATTTACCAACATACGAAAAAATCAATAGCAAAACATCCACCATTCGTAATAGTAGCAAAGAAACAAATAATAATAACAAAGAGCGTTCAGGCGTTTACCGAGAGTACCCAGATTTGAAAACATCAAGAGTCAATGATTTTTGACAATGACGAAACGTTTACAGTTATTATACTTCGTACTATTATTTTAGCCTAATTGTGTTAAAAAAAGGCTGTGCTATTTTGAATATCCTTGAAATTCAAGAGTGCGAGCGCTAGTCTGAACCCACAATCCTCTGTAGGCTATCTAGCTCAATCCACTAGTCTAGTTACCACGACTATTAATGAATAATGAAGTGGCGGATAATATTTACTGAGTTATTTATTGCCTCTACACTTAATTAATTAAAATGACGGCCAGGTATGTGGTATGCGGAAATTTTAATAACACAAGCATTAGAACCATAGTAAGTGTAGGTAACTAAGAGCAAAATACCGATCTACAAAGTAAATATGTAAGTTAAAGGAATATTTACAATTAAGCTTTAGCCAAGAGTACAAGACAACGAATGCACATTGTACTTCTTTATGATTATTTTGAATTTTAATTGATGAATGCTTAGGGTGTATTTTTAATAGTAGAGTTTTTAGAATTGACCAAACACATTACAAAAGGAGAGGATTACAATTACAGTCGAAGATTATTAATGAAAAAAAAATAAAGCTCATTTAGATTATTAAAAAAATTGGACACGTGTTTTTTCTTTTGACAATTGAAATTAAAATTATAAAGATAATAGCCCATTGAAGTTCCGTGTGACGTCACGCGGTGGTAAACTTTTTACTTGTAAGGCGTGACATCACAGTCTTTCACTTCTGAATTTCGATGCGTTTTATCTTAGTAATTTTTTTAAATTGATTCACAAAAGAATAAATACACGTGGCATATTTTTTGATAATCTAAATGACGAATTAATTATTTACACTTCTTTATTCAAGTCACTGCCCAATTGAGGCTCTGACCATCAAAATATTGACAAACAATTGAAATATGACAACGTTTCTCTATCTTTATAATAAAATCTATAAATAATACCGTTACCAAACGTGTTTGCTATTTTAAATAAACAGGCACAAAAACAGCTATAAATATCGATCACAAAATTATAATAATAACCATGACGTAGATAACCAAATTAAGTATTGTCACATATTTGATTTGTATGGTTACTTAGTTACAGTTGTTGATGACTTGGACTGTCATTCTAAATACCTATATGTTTTATCCTAATATGAAGATCTACATTTTATTTATTAATTACCTAACAAATTGGCGACGATGTCGTTTGATTTGAAGAAAGGAAAACAAAAATATTACAACAAAAGGAGACTACACTGTTTTCTAATTTAGTGGATACCGCCACGTTGATGGAAAAGGGAAAACTGAAAACTCAACCATGTCTATATCAATTCGTCATACATCGTTTGACAATATGAATAAAGTATCGAAAGCACCAAGATACACTACAAATCCTCAAACCTTCGAGTTAATAAGGAAAAATGACACTTTTTCAAAAGAAGTATTAATTACTTGGGACATACGATTCACAAAAACGGATTGCATAAGAATCAAGATAAAGTCAAAGCAATTTTCAACGCACAACGTCCTACGAATGTAAACGAATTACGAACTTTCTTGGGTATGACAAATTATTATAATAAATTTATACCTAACCTTGCATCTATTAAAAGCCCTTTAAATGCACTCCTGAAGAAAGGAACAAAATTCATTTGGTCTCCGAAATGAAAAGAAAGCTTTAAGAATGTCAAAATAGAAATACTCAGTGAAAGAGTCCTATTACACTTCGATCAGAACAAAACCATTAATTTTAGCAACAGATGCATCACCTACAGGACTGGGTGCAGTGCTCAGCCATAGACTACCGGATGGCTCAGATCGACCAATAGCATTTGCCTCTAGATCTCTAATTAATAGTGAATGAAATACAGTCAAATTGACAAAGAAGCAACTGCTATTTTCTGGGGATTAAATAAATTCTTTCACTACTGCTATGGTCGCAAGTTTACCCTTATCACAGACCACAAGCCACTGACTTCAATTTTTCATCCACATCAAACCTTACCAACATTGAGTACAATAAGGCTATTCCATTATGCACATTTTCCATCAGGATTTGACTACAATATTGAATATAGAAGTTCTTCAAAGCATTCCAATGCAGACTACCTCTCACGATTTCCTATTGAAAAATTTAACGACAGTAATATTGACCAACAGTGCATATTTCAACTAAGGCAGATAAACACATTAAACATTCAACTGGTCCTTGGCAAAGAATTCATATTGATTTTGCAGGCCCTATATCTGGCTATCAACTTTTTATTGTAGTGGACGCCTTTTCTAAATGGGTGGAAATAATTCCTACTGAAACGATGACAAGCTCATTCTGTATTCAGAAATTAGATGGATTATTTCCCCTACACAGTAGTATCAGATAACAGACGGCCAAACGAGCACTGCATAAATTAGAGGGGGAGAGTGGCGATATCTCACAGAAGATCTGTTTAGTTAAACATATTTTTCGAGCTACACCAACTTCATCAGGAGACTCTCCATATGTTATTATGTTCAGAAGGGAAATACGAACAAGATTGGCTGCCAAGATCAGAGCAGTTCCTAAACCACCCCCCAGACAGCCTCGAAACGGTACAGACGGAAGAGAGTTCAGTCCCGGAGCCAGAGTCCAAGCACGGGACTATTCGGTATCGAAAACCAAATGGGAGTTTGGCACTGTGGTCCGCCGTCTCGGACAGGTACATTACCAGATTAGGACAGACAGCGGACTTCTGTGGATCCGACACGTGGACCAGTTACTCCCTGCTCCTCTGATTCACGGCGGAGGAGTGTCACATATTTGACTTGTATGGTTTCTTAGTTACAGTTGTTGATGACTTGGACTGTCATTCTAAATATATGTTTTATTCTAATATGAAGATCAACATTTTATTTATTTAATTACTTAACAAGTATAATAATAAACATGACGATATGACTGATTTATACTCTTATTTTTTTGCTCGTAACCACGACGGAAACACAACAAACAAACAGGCTGTATCTCAGGAACCGTGATAGCTAGACAGTTGATATTTTGATATTTGATGTATTTTGGTTGCCGCTATAACAACAAATACTAAAAACAGAATAAAATAAATATTTAAGGGAGCTCCCATACAACAAACGTGATTTGTTTGCTCGTTTTTGCTCGATATTGATAAAGGCAACAGAGGCCGTATTGTCTAACGCTTCTGACGCTTGCCTTCGCTTTCACCATCTCTTTCTGTCACCAACTTATACCGTTTGACAGAAAGAAATAGTGATCGCGAAGGCAAGCGTCAGAAGCGTTAGACAATAAGCCTGCTGGTAGAAGCTTGAAATATTCACAGAATATTTATTTTAGTTATATATTCACTTTAAAAATAAATAATTAAATTAAAATAATCAAATATTTTGGGGGGGGCTCCCAAACAACAAACGTGATTTTTTGCCGTTTTCATAGATAATGGTATGGAACCCTCCGTGCGCGGGTCCAACTCGCACTTGACCGGTTTTTTGGTTCAACGCATGAATAAATCAACTAATTACAATTTTAGTGAAAAGTGCCGCTTCCAGCAGCACTAAGCTTGACATCACGTCCGGCTGTGGCACGCCGTCCCGATGATAAACGAGCGTATCCTTTTTTGGACAGATTTCAAAATGTTTAAAAACCAGTTTTCGAACCGCAAATTAAATAAATTAGCAGAAGGTAAACGTTGCTTGAGCGGCTGAGAAAGTTATATTAACGAACAAAAAACAGTGAGTTTTTTCGTGGTTTTTGCTTTTATTCTTAGTTTGGTTCAGATTTAAAGTCAAGTCAATTTGAGAGATAAAAACAAACGACAACACTTGTTTTGACCCGTGACTTTGCTCGCATTAAGTAGTTAACCTTCGCGAAAACATATATAATATCTTCGCTTTCCATCAGGCGTGATTGAGGTCAAACGCAAGCCTAAATTTTACAAAAAAAAAAAGAAAATAAAACTATTTCGTTACTACATCGAAAAAGCCCGTATCTCAAATCCTTTTGAAAACTTAAAAGGAACCTTGAAGCGACGCAGTAAAGTTAATTCTAGTAAGATTATCGATATTAAGATGCGATTTTTTTTAAAGTAATCTGAGAGTTTGGCCTAAAAAAAGGTTAGGGTAACATTTTTAAAGCACAACGTTCGCTCGGTCAACGCCATCTATTGGTCCCAGGTGAAGTTAATGAGTCATCTTTGAAAGCCGAGACACTACTAGGGGCTAAATTCAGGAACGGCCCAACACGGTTTGCGAGCGGTAATTCAATCGTTTGCGAGAGGATAGAAATGGGCTGAGCTTGAGATGAACCTTATTTTCCTGTTAATTCGCTTTGCAAATAAATAAATAAGGCTCATCCCAATCTCAGTCCAAACCTCTCGCAACACACAGCATGCCAAAAAACCACCAGGCATAAAGGGTAGCCCCACCCAAAAGATGGCATCCAAAGCCACACAATGGGTCCAAAAGATCTCCGACCCACCCTTCCATCGCAGGGCAAAAGAAAGGAAGCCCGTAGTTATAGATAAATGCATATGACAGGAAATCCCACCAACCCAACCAATAGTACTAAGTAATTATACAGAAACGGGCGAGGGTCGGTCAAGGAAGTAACCAACGGGTAAAAACATAAAAGACCGACCTAAGCACCCCCAGTGCCCAGCGGGAGAATGCATGCTCCTCTCCCGGCCTTCCAGAAAATGGCTGAGGCAGGACACTGTGGGTAGATTAAGTCCCCTCCCTACCCCTCCTCTCCTCAAAATTTAAAGCACACGTTTTTGTTTTGATAACCAATAGAGAAGGGGACTTGTGACCGGGTTTTTTAGTCCGTGCAAGTCGGACACTGTCTGGGCCCTCCATTCCCAGTTCGTCCGAAGGGATTTTTCCCGAGCACAAGTCACCCTTCCAATCCTTAAAGTGAAAAACAGCAAAGACTTCGCGTCTTTGGCCCCTCTGGCGACTCATTCAAAAAAAAAAAAAAAAACCTCTCGCAAACCAGTGATTTTTGGTGTTCCTGAATAGCAGTTCATCCATATCCTCTCGCAAACGATTGAATTACCGCTCGCAATCCGTGTTGGGCCGTTCCTGAATTCAGCCTCAGGGCCCAATTGCATAACAAATTACAAGCTAATAGTATTAGCTATTTTGTATTGAAATTCACTAATACTATTAGCTTGTCATTTGTTACGCAATTGGGCCCTTAATGTTCTTGGATAGCGCCCTATATTCTCGTCCGCTTTTTTTTTGTAGTAACAATTCTAAACTGTTGTGCGCACACGTGTGCGCACAGGACGCTCGACGGGTTAAAGTCAAAATGTTATTCCAGATTAACGTATTAACCGTGATATAAGTGTACCGTCTATGGTGTTTCCAACTAACTATGGCATCTGGGCCTTCAAGAAAGGAGTTGTTCCCTTAAAGGCCGGCAACGGACTGGTGACCCTTCTGGGGTTACTGCTTCTCATGGGTGGTGGTGATCGCTTACCAACAGGTGACCCACTTGCTCGTTTGCCTTACTTCAATAAAAAAAAAACAATGTCTCAATCCAGATTTTTGTCTAACTGTTCCTACGACTAGCTCTAACCAAATCCGTTGAACCGTTATTGCGTGATTGACTAATAAACAGGTAAACCATACATTTCCTCAAACTTTCTCAGTTGTAATATTAGTAGGTACGTAGAATAGTTTAAGATAGGATTAGATTAATGAGCGCTTATGAATAAGTAGGTGACTAGAAAAGGACCATTACTCAGTACATTCATAAATATTAATAGGTACTCTCATGTGATAAAATGGCACAATCGTTATAACAGTTACGTTGATGTACTGTAATTTGGGGCCATAAAAACACCAACCTTTACTATTGATAGGTATTATGAAGTTCTAGACGGACTATAAAAAACCGTTTTAAAGTATCACTACGGAATCAAATGATACAGTCACAATTATGTTAAAATGTAAGCATTGACCGTTACCGTAAGGGGCTAAATTCCGGAACGGCCCAACATGGCTTGCGAGCGGTAATTCGATCGTTTGCGAGAGGATAGGGATGAACTGCTATCCAGGAAAGCCAAAGATCACTGGTTTGCGAAAGGTTTGGGCTAAGCTTGGGATGAGCCTTATTCTAAGAAATTCTAGGAAAATAAGGCTCCATCCCAAGCTCAGCCCAAGCGTTAAGCCGAAATGATCACGAATAAGTGACACTGTTGACACTGGTATAGAAGTAAGAAGTTGATATTATTGAAGTGAAACTTCTAATGCGACTTCCAACAGGCGTTGCGTTAAAAATGCGCAACGCAACGCAAGTTGACGTTTATGAGACGTTCGCATTGTATATATACTAACGGATGTTAAAAACTTCGTCAGTGCGATCCAGAACAGTTGCGTGGTTTAGTATGAAAACTTGTAAAAATCAAAACTATTTTAATGGTAGATCGTAGAATAATAGTAGATTGTTCAACAAGGGACTAAAACAAGCCATAATGACACAAGATATTTTAGGCTATAATTCGCGTGTCATTATGGCAGTTTAGTCTCGCGTTAAACACTCTACTTTTCACTTTGAATGCGAGGAAAAAAACGATGTTTTAGGTATACTAATCTAGAATATTACTATTATACAACATACGCCCAATACGAGCAATGGACGTCTGTTCAGAATTCAAATAGCAATTTAAATTTGTTCCGCGGTTTTTTTTTTGTTGAGTGACGCTTTAAATGTTTGCATATTTAGCCAACAGATTCAAACTTGAAAATTATTTCATAGCTAATTGGACTAAGTATGCATATTAAAATGAATTCATCTTTAATATAATTAAATAGATTAATATTCGTAATTATTCATGGTGTTTCACGAAATTATTATTTTTTAAAATATTTTTTTGTACAGTTGTCATTTTGAGGTTATTTCCACGCCCTAAAGGCTTCCACAGACCGAAGCGCAGGGCACTACGGAGCGCTACGGAGCGGGCGCTACGGAGCGCTTCGGAGCGTCCGCAGCGCGCTGCGGTCTGTGGAAAGCTTTAAAATTGTCTATGCCCAGTCACTGAAAATGGCAATAATCCTCCATCCACAAACACCGTGTTTGGCAGTTTAAGGGTTTCCAAAGTAAATTAAAAAAAAATTACTTTAATCCCTGGAGATCAAAAAAGAGCTTTAGAGTCCCGATATGCAGAGACTAAAGTAACATTTTAAGAGCATGAGAAGTGAAAAGTATTTTAAACATATTTAGTAAAAAAAAAGTATTGAATATCTTTGAAAATTACGAAAAATCAAGAAAAAATATTGAAAATAACGTGCGCACCAGACTCACGCAACTAGGAACAAAAAAACTTTTGTATGGACTTAACATGGCAAACCATTACCACAATACTGAAACAAAACGTCAGCACAGTTTATCTGTCAAGTCAACTGTCAGCCACATGCCACATTGCTTATTTAGCTTGTCATTGCGGCTCGCATAATACTTTATTAGTTAATTTCTTTAGATTTATTTCAAGTTAGTCTTAATTGTTTTCTAATGTAGTGAAAAGTGATTGACGTGAACATGTGTTGTGAAAATTGAATCGAAGAGATGGTTTATAACGTGGCAAATTTGTGGAAATCGGGCTAGTCGAAAAAATCGCGAAAAAAGGATGTTTATGGCAAAATTTCCCTCGGATGAAGACTGGTAAGCATCTCCTTAGATAATTCGAGCCATATTTTGGAGCAGAAAGCTATATAAACAAAGGAAAATAGATATTTTATATTCCTTATCATTGTCTCTTAGGGATGTACTAAAACTATCGATTACTACACGCTTATTTCTTTATCATTGCAAATTCATAATTACTTTACATAAAAGAAGCTGAACTTTGTGACAACTTGCATGCAATATGAACATAATTATTGGCAGAATTTAATTCAAAATCTGTCTGCCATCCATACAGTCGTAATTAACTTTTTATTTGATAATAGTTTAAAAACATTTACGGCTAAATAACACAATATATTTATAATTACTACGGGATATATATTGTGATTACGTTTGCTGATTTTCAAGCTTCCGATATTTCTACCCAGTTGTATGACTTGCATGCATCATGATCATGGGTAGACACACACGTTTTAATGATAAAATATTTTCAGATGCAGACAGTGGGTCAAACTAGTTGGAAAAGAAGACTTAGTGTATGTTCCAATAGAAAAAATACATACATTAAAATACATTTGTGAAGATCACTTTGAAGGCAGAGCTTTTAGTAAAAAAAAATTGTATAAATCTTTCTTTCGCAAAATCATAAAAAAATAAATAAATGAAATCAGCAGCAAAAGTTTATTTTATTTTGGGTCCACATTTAAGTCCAAAAATATATTAAAATATAAATATAAAATATCACACGACACGACTTAAATGTGGACTCGATTCTAACCTAATTGTGACTAAGAAAATTGTTACTGTGAGCCCATATTTCAACCCTCACCATTTTATCGATATCGATTATAAACGCAAGCGTTCATCATGCAACACTATTTTAGTCTGATATGTTGGTATTACTGTTCTTTGACGGATCTTTGGCGTTAATGTTGGTAATGGTTTGCCATGCAAACTGAATCTATTCGCTAGTATGGGAGTCCCGTCTCTTAAAACGTAGTGGTTATATTCTCTTTGGTGCGCACGAGGAGCAACGCCATCTAGCGACGAGTTATGTAACTTGTTTCGCTAGCGCTGTAGTTGGTTGCTTGCTAGCCGCTTCTTTGCTTTGGGTTATTGCAATATTGATATAAGTGCCTTTTTCATTTCTACATTATGAAGTTTCATTTTTCCCGCGCGGAGGAACTGCACGAACTATACTTTTTTTGACAGACGTTGTGTCACCAGTACTGAATGTGTTAAATATTCCGGATCTATTTTAAGATAAATTGTATAGTTGAAAAGTATAATGTTAATAAATACGTTATGGTTCATTTTGCATATCGTAATTTTCTCAGTCAGTAGGTCGACATTTTTTATAATTATGATCGATAATGTTACGAGCCGTAGGGTTCGTTAGATAGATAATACGCCTTTAACGTAAAACTAATTTAATTGAACAAAAAGGAATCTCTTTCAACACTAAACTTATTCACTTAGATCACTTAGTAATCACTTTGATCTCTCTTCGATGTTTATCTCTCGGTATCTCTTCCAAAACTGACCCTGTCGGAACCTTGCCTGCCTTTATATAGGTCCAGTGAATCGGTCCACAAAGTTCGAGAACATTCCAGCTAGAACTCTCTGGCACAGTCTGGAATATTCCGGAAACAAGATCATCTGTCTCTCTTTTACGAGTACGCTATGTTATCTCGCTCGCACACTTTTCTAGAATGTTCCGGAACACGATCGTCTGTCTCTTTCACACATATAGGCTATCCTTGTCACACACCTTCTAGAATGTTCCAGAAACAAGATCGTCTGTCTCTTTCACACATATAGGCTATCCTTGTCACACACCTTCTAGAATGTTCCAGAGACAGGTGGACTGTAACTTGGCCTGAAACGGCCTGAAAACGGGTTTTCAGGAAATGGTGTCATGTGACAGTTAGTGTCCTGAAACGGCCTGAAAACATGTTTCAGCCTGCTGAAAATAATGCTAACTTGGGGTAATTTCTGATTTACCGTTATGTGTTAGGACTTCTTCCAGAACGGCCTGAAATCAGATTTCAGCCTGCTGAAAACGACTGCAAGTGCTACTAATTTCATAAAAATGTTTTTACTGGTTTCCCGTTGACCCATCTCCGTAACAATAAGAACACGACGATAAAGCACGCAAACTCAAAGTATATTTCAATGTCATAGTTTTTAGTTTCTACTTAGTTCAAACAGATAATTTATTCGTCAATTAAGATCACTGTGAACGCTTAAATTGACAGGTACAACGGCAATAAGTAAAACAAAGAGTTTATGTCATACATTATGATAAATACAGTAGACGATGCAATTATGCTAATACCGTCTAATACGTCCAGTTGATTGCCTCACAGCTGGTTATACTTGACACAGAAACTAAGTCCTGGGAACTAAGAATATTAAGATGCGAAGTAAGAACATTAAGATGCATATAACACTAACAGAAAATAGTGAGCTAACCGATAGATAAAACATACATATACAGAGAGAGTTGCACTAAGTTAGTATAATGATAACGAACGAAATGAAGACATGCATAAAGCGTTTTCGCTCTTCTTTCATCATCCGTACAGCTAAGGAGTCGAATTCCCTACCTGTGACTGTGTTCCTTGGGCCGTTTTCAAGTCTAGGGTGAATGAGCGTTTACTAGGCAACGTGCTACATCGTAGACCTCATCTTCGCTTTTTGCCAGGCGTGATTAAGGATTTGGATGAATCTCCGCGTACAGATAAACAAAAATTTAGATTGAGACATAGGATATTTAATATCACGGCAATACGTTCCCCTGGAATATTAAAACTTAAAGCTTGAAACTCGAGTTCAAGTTGACGTGTTTACTTTGTCCGCAATTAAATAGATTGCGTAGTTCGAGCGAACGTTTAAAAACCCCCAACGCAATTATGTCACACGTATGTTTGAACATAAACTAAATGCCCATTATGCATCTTAGATACCTTCCGCAGCTAACAACAAGATATTCAACGCGATCGCGCAATCTTAACCAGATCGTCGCTCCATCTTGTTGGAGGCCTACCTACACTGCGTCTTCCGGTTCGTCTACGCCACTCGAGAACCTTTTTGACCCATCAGCCATCAGTTCTACGAGCGATGTGTCCTGCCCACTGTCACTTGAGTCTGGCGATTCTTCGAGCTATGTCGGCGACTTTAGTTCTTGCGCGGATTTCATCATTTCTAATGCGATCCCGTGGAGAAACTCCGAGCATAGCCCTCTGAGTCATTATTTATATACTTACCTATATTATTTCCTTCAAAGAATGAAAATTTTCGACGCAATATTACACTTTGCTTTCAGTTTAGGTATGCAGTATTAAACAGTTGTGAAAGTATTCAGACAACTTGTCTCTTACAGTTTTAAAATATGTAGGAACCTGCCTGACGAAACAAAGTATGTACAGTCAGCCTCAGAAGTCGCGGAACACTTTAATACTTAGGTTATGGCGACAAAGTACTGAAGTGTTCATCGACTTCTAAGGCTGACTGTACTCTTGTTTCTGATGTCCTGTCAATGGTTCAAAGGTTAACTGGAAGAGATCCATTTAAGGGATAAGTTCGCCTTTGTAATTAAATCTGTTTCTCCTGTTAACTTATTAATCTTATGTTTATGTACAAATAAAAGAGTTTTACATATTTACATAACTTATTTTAGTGCAATGTATGCTGATTGCTCGTTTTCTTGTACAGTCGAGTTCACCAATATAGTGCATCGCCAACCTTTCATAAATATCTATACACACACCTTATGTTACCGTAATAAGGTCTATGTATAGATATTTATGCAAGGTTGGCTTTACGTACAGATATTGGTGAACTCGACTGTACCTAAATGAAGCGTTTCTAGGAATTTTAAGTGTAAAAAATATTTAAAATATTGTCATTATTATTATACACTTGATGCAGACTTGATACACTTGACTGCGTAATATTTCCACATTAAAAGACACCATTGCCATTGTGATCTCAATAAACCGGCCAGTTCAAATTGCATATATTATATGCTCAATTATTTCGTCAGTTGGAAAAACACTGGTACCTCGTTCTGATCAATTAATTGTTTTAAGTAATGAAAAAAACTTATTCAAGGACCTATTGTATTACGTACTTCCTGATATGTTTTTGATATATTTTGGCATAATTAGTGAAGCCGTCTCTGTTCTTTTCATATTTGCTTTTCGAGCGTATGTATTTATGTATGTATGTATCATTCTTTGGCACGCCCTGCAGCTTGAACAACTCAATGAATTTTCAAGTGTGAGGTGTCAATTAGATTTGTCTCAGTTCCGAGAGTGACATAGGGTATATATTTTCCTGGAATTCCAATGGGAACGAGAACTATACATGTTTTTTCGCCTAGTATTGAAATTAAAGTTATTGGCAAACTTGACTACAAAGCTTGAGGTCCCGGGTTCACTCTCCATTCAAGGCAGTTATGAAACTTATGAATCAAAAATATCAATATTAAAATTTGTCCTCGAGTCAGTAGGTAGTAAGTACGTAGGTACTTTTCACTTTTTTTTTATTTTTTTTTTATTAGCCTATAATTGTGTCCCACTGCTGGGCAAAGGCCTCCCCTCTGGTTCTCCACAGCTCCTAGTCCTAAGCGAAATCTGGCCAATCGTTTAATTCTGCGTCCAGGTCGTCTCGCCATCTGCGCCTGGGCCTGCCTCGCCGACGGTAACCGTCGTGCGGCACCCACCACGTGGCTGAGCGCGCCCACCTTTGAGGGTGCATCCGGCACACATGCCCGGCCCAATCCCATTTGAGCTTGGCGGTCTATTTACATATTGTTTATCCGTTGGCTAGTTAGGGCCGGCGCCCACTGACGGCATGGCACGGCGTAGCATTTTATTACTATCAAGTTATTTTGAATCTTATTTCAACGACTTTACAATTTATTTCGATACCACGATGCCGCGAGACGTGCCGAGGGATGACGCAACGCATAACCAATAAAGTAAACATGAATTCTAAACTCATTGAAATAAGATTCAAAATAACTTGATAGTAATAAAATGCCACGCCGTGCCATGCCGTCAGTGGGCGCCGGCCCTTAGTTACTTTGCTTAACTTTGGGACTAGGCAGTTAGGTCAACTGGGTGTGAATAGTCCCATGATATTTATTCATTACTATTTAATTTCCGATACAACCAAAAGGATCTCGAAGGAAGGACCTCGTTGAAATGAATGGGCAGCCCATATAGCACGCAGAACAGATTGCCGTTAGGGCTGAAAAGTTCTTGAACGTGGACCACGGACTGGAAAATGCAGCGTGGGACGTCCACTGATAAAATAGGGCATGTTATTTTTGTCGCATTTGACCGGGTTCGAGTCTCGACTAAGAAAGGCGATTTTTCAAGAATTCATTCATAATTGCAGTATTTTTCACCCGACTGACGAAGGATGGTTATTGTTTTTGAAAATAAAAGAATGTTTCCTCTGTATGGAATGTGCTATTTCCAATATTAAAGGTAGTTGCCCTCCATGCGGCGTTCGATGTTTCCACCCTGCATAATTATAATGTATGTATGTAAAACAGTTAACAAGAGAAACAGACGTACAAATAACTACGCACGCAGATATTACACGTACACACTAACATAGGTACATTACATACATAAGACAGTATACATGTAGACATTTTTTGGTAATAAATTACCATGTCACAGCGCCATTTTACGGCCTCAAGCATGATCTGATCATCAACGTAGTGTTCTCATCCGGCTTCTATAAAAAACAGTTATGCGTGCTAGCAAAAAACAACAGTAAGGATTTATTATGTTCATCCACATAACGGATGCTAGGCGGACATACTTCGTTACCTCGACGTGGAACCTCGTTGTTTTATTTTCGTGTGTAAATCTTACATAAATTATAAATGCGACAGTTTGTATGTGCGTGCGTGTTCCCGTGCGTAGGCGCGTGCGTGCATGCGGATTTATGCGACTATGGACTGTAGGGAAACATGGCAATGTATAAAAATGTCAACTTTTATTAATAAATATCTATCTATCTATCTACAGCCATTGTCCGTCCACTGCTGGACGTAGGCCTCCCTCATATTGCGCCAAAATTCGCGATCCTGGGCTTCCCTCATCCACCCACTGTCAGCTGTCAATGGGCTGGTCACGTTTGCCGTACAACTGACGATCGTTGGAGCAGACGTGTCCTGGAGTGGAGACCACGTTTAGGAAAGCGTAGTGTGGGACGCCCTGCAACACGTTGGACTGATGACCTTAATAAATATAAATTTGTCTTAATATTAGAAAGCCAATACTTCAAAACGTATGAGTGTATTCAAGCCGGAATATAAAAATGGCAACTATCAAAGTACCTAGGTATAAAAATGTCTATAGTATGTAAATGTCTAAAATAAAAAAATTACGATGAATAAAAATGTCTACTATAAAGGTGCATAAGTAAAAAAATATATACATTTTGTCAGAAATGCACTGGGACAAAGTTATTCAAGTGGACATTTATTTTCTTATAGTCCATGGTCACAACATCTTTATATGTTCCGTCTAATATACATGTGGACATTTTTATGCTTTGTCAAAATTATAACTTAGGACGAAATTATTCAAGTGCGCATTTTTATATACGTAGACATATTTCCTTACGACCATAGTCACATAAATCTGCATTGCATGCGTGTTTAAATATAATTGGTCACTCCTTCACGCTAAAACGGCTAGACGGATTATATCTGGAATATTTAGACTACTTTTTACAAAGGTTTTAAAAATCGGATATATCAAATCTCTTTTTGAGGAACTAGCGACGCACTGTCGTATGTACTTGATATTTCGTAGTTACATCTGTATAAATAAAAATTTACAGTCGCTATAAATGAAACTTCACTTTAGAATGATCTGATGGCTTTAGCCTTAATTTTCAGTTTCTTATTTTACATGAAAAAATTGTGTGACGTGGCCAAAGTCACGTGCGCTTGGTAGATATTTTTAGAGTTTGGCCTGAGACGGCGCCATATTTTGATTGCAGACCAGGTAACAAGTCATCCTCGAAGGCCGAGGCCTTCAACGTTCTTTGACAGCGCCTTCTATTCGTGTTTAAAGTTAATAATACATAATATTGTACCATGGAAACGAATCACTGGTATATTAAGTATCCCATCTCTCAATCTATAGTAGGGATGAAACGATACCGATACGATAATCGTATATATCGTAAACCTTTACGATCATTCGTTATCGTAAATATTACGATACCTAAATTTTTTTCAAAATTTTTAATTTTTTACCGTTTCGGGTGCAACGAAACGCATAACGCGTCAATTTCTGAACGCATCCGTCACTACTAACTACTAATTTAGAGATGGACGCTAGTGTTGCTGACTATTGGCACAATAAACCTTCAGAGTATCCAAATTTGAAAAGGATAGCATTGAAATATTTATCCCTTAAACCTGCAACGGTGCCATCTGAAAGACTATTCTCCACAGCAGGACTGATACACAGTGATGAGAGAAACCGATTTAAGGGAAAAAACTTAAAAATGTTGTGTTTTTTGAATAAGAATTTGCCAGTAATAAATTACGACTACAATTAATTAATATTCAGTAAATGTAACAATTTAAAATATAAGTTAATGATGAAAATTGATAAATAACTTGATTAAAAATGCATAACTTTTTTTATACTTAGTCTTACAATAACATACAACAAAGCTTCCAATAAATTCATCAAAATGGTATTAAACAAATATCGTAATGCATTCGTATCGTAATTCGTTATCGTATTTGGCCATTACGATGTATTCGTCATTCGTATTGGTATCGTAATAGCCGTATCGTTGCATCCCTAATCTATAGCTAAACCGTTTAAATGAGTCTTCGTCCGCGCGGTACGGGGGCTGTGGGGTATGACGACAAAAGGGGCGGGATAGGTGCGGGCGGCAGGCACTCGAGGCGCGCTCGCCGCCCGCACCTCTCTCGGCCCCTTTATCGTCTTACCCCCCAGCCTTTGTATAGTCGGGGTAAAAAAAGGTTTGTCACTTTTCGACCTTAATTCGTTGACATAGAGTCGAAAAGTGACGAACCTTTTCTTACCCCGACTATACCTCGCGGGCGAGAACTCATAGATCTTTGTTTATCTCATCAACATCATTTCAACCGAAAGACGTCCACGGCTGACCATTTGTATTAACTGTTATTGTGTGATTGAGTAATAAACATTCAAAAACCTTCACAAACTCTCATTTATAACTTTAGTTAGATTTGTTTATGCTTACAAAAGATCGATGCGCCATTTTACGGTGCCAAAACTTTTTGTTCCATTATTTTAGCAAAGCTGGGCTCGGATTATGATTGCGGTCGTTTATTATGTTGGTATAATTGGTTCTCTGTCTGCCACCTAAGCTAGTCTCTAACTTGACTCATTTGATGAGGCTTATTTGAAGAGGCACTGGTCCCACCGCCGGCGACGAGCGATAAAAGAGTAGAACTAGAAACGGGTGGGGCGAGCGGCAAGGAGCGAGCGTGTAGTTTCGATAGTTCTGTCGCTCGGCTATAGGCGAGTGTTCGAGTGCGACGGGCAATTGTACGGTAGAATGTTCGCTCTGATCGCCAAGCGTTCATTGCCGAGTACCGCTGAGTGATTTTTATTGTTGTCAGCTTTTATCGCTGCGATCAACTAGTGAAGAGAGAGTCCTCACCGGCAGTGTGAACAGCCAGCAACGAACTATAAATAAATAAATATAACAGGACAATTCACACCAATTGAACCAGTCTCAAATTAATCTAAGCAAAACTTGTGTTATGGGTACTAAGCAAAGGATAAACATACTTATAAAGATAGATACCTACTTAAATACATACGTATATTAAACAGCCAAGACCCGAGAACAAACATTCGTATTTTTCATACAAATATCTGCCCCGACACGGGAGTCGAACCCGGGACCTCAAGCTTCGTAGTCAGGTTCTCTAACCACTAGGCCATCTGGTCGTCTAAATATATCTCTCTTTTATTCACACGGGAGCGATTATCTTTTGTTCGTTTCTTGGGCGAAAAATCGCCGATAGCTCATCGCTTACTCGCCGGCGGTGAGACCAATGCCCTAGAGCTTACTTTAACAAAAATAGTTAGGTTACGTCATTATTGGGATGAGGTATCATTTAAGTATGAGTCAACGTGATTCGATGTAGAAAGAAGCACTGTAGGTACTGATTCACTGAAAACCATCGGAAATGTGCGTAGGCACTCATCCCAGCCTATGTACTATCGCCCCAGACGTCAGCTTGCCATTTTCAAAACAAATTTGCTTGCAGCCGTTGATGTTTATTGCTATGGATTGGTATGAACAGATGTCTAGCCACTGCACGCAAACTGGGCCTTTAAGGTGTTCAGCTGGCGTCTGGGCCGATGGTACGTCCCTCTGCAGGGCACAGGCTCTCTCCGAATGAGAGGGTTTGGGCCGTAGTTCCCACGCGGACCCAGTGCGGATTGGGAACTTCACACGCACCATTGAATTTCATCGCAGGTGTATGCAGGTTTCCTCACGATGTTTTCCTTCACCGTAAAGCTCATGGTCAATTTCAAATGTACGGAAACTTAATAAGAATTAAATCCAGACACAAAATACGTAAATGGTTTTAATAACATAAAATACCCTAAATTAATTAATTATGTAGGTAAAAAAAAAACAATTTTAAATTGGATTAAGTTTTGTTTACGTTGAGTATACATACTAAACCTCAGGTAAAACAATCATAAAGAAAACACGTGTGAGTTTATTTTTAACACCGTTATACCTACCATAGAGGAATTAACGAATAGAGTGGAAATATCAGTGTAATTAAAAAAAAATGCCGAACCAATGCGGCAATTTTTGCATTCAGATTGGCCGCCCCAATCAAGGACAACATGAAAATGAAATTATCTATAGTAAATATTAAGCATTTCCTAGTCCAAAAAAAACATGAATCTAATTGCTAAAATGATTTTGTTCCATGTTAAAAATCGGCCAAGACCTCGCGCACGAAGGGTTCCGTACCATTATTTATGAAAACAGCAAAAAAATCACGTTTTTTGTATGGAGACCCCGTTAAATTTAGATTTAGATTAAGATGATATATTTCGGCTGCCGCTATAACAACAAATACTAAAAAACAGAATAAAAAATATTTAAGGGGGCTCCCATACAACCGACGTGATTTTTTTGCTCGTTTTTGCTCGATATTGATAACGGCAACAGGTGGACGCTTGAAATATTCACAGAATATTTAGTTATATTATTATATATTAACTTTAAAAATAAATAATTAAATTAAAAGAAAACAAATATTTAAGGGGGGGGGGCTCCCATACAACAAATGTGTTTTTTGTCGTTTTTATAGATAATGGTACTTACACTAGACAAAACAAGCACCCCATCTAACGAACTTTAGTCAGAAACAGTGAGCAAATATTTTTCTTGTATAAAATTTAGTTTTACTCGGTATAAATGGTACTTGGTTTTAGCCAAATGACCGCAAAATTATGTCATTATGTTGAACTAAATAAAGTCATCAAATGCCGCAATAAAATGGCATAACACGTAATAACTACGTCAATTTAAATCGTAGTTACGTTCGTATGACTAAGGCGCAAGCCACAAAGAAGAGACGTGGGACGGGGGCACGTCGTAGTCGCAGCGCGGAACTTAGTTTTCATACTAAATGCATAAGGTAATTCCAGGATAGATGCCCCAGTGGGATAGATAGATGCCTCGATTTCAATTTTTACTAGTAGCTGTGAGACTAAAATTCCACTAAATGATAGCAAGCTCCCTCCCTGCAAACCTCTGGGCCGCTGCTATCATGAGCAAGAGCGAACGCGTTTAGTCCATGGGTGCCAAAACCTTCCGCGGCGAGATCTCGCAGAGCGTGAAAATTATAATCGTAAGTATTTGTTTTTGAATAACTTTAGACTGGCTTATAATTTGCGCTTTTAACTAACTCATTTGGTTGCACTGAAGTTTAGGCTGCATGGATTAGTATATTTTATAGTGATTTTATCATTACTCGATTTTTTATCGAAAAGGGCATCTATCCTCTGCGAAAAGTATAGTTGCCCCGTTTTCGATCGCTATAGATGCCCCTAAGGGCATCTATCCTCAACTTGTTAAAAATAATTTTTATGTTGCAGAGGGTCGAAATGCCTCGTAAATATGAGAGAAAACAGGGCGTAGTCCCGCGTAACGTCGCCTGGACTGAAGAAAGCTTGCTAGCAGCCTTCGAGGAAATGAAGAAGGGAGAAAAAGGAGTCAACGAAGAAGCCAGAAAGAACATAGGGGCCATCCATAAATTACGTCACACCAATTTCAATCAATTTGGACCCCCTCCAGTAAAATAATAGATTAAGGACCATAGTTATCATACGCATTGGACGCAATGCTATAATTTGTTAAGTTTTTGAATTTTAAAGCTATTTCAAAAAGTGGGGCATCTATCCTGGACTTACCCTACATAAGAAGCGTCGCGATTAAAAGCAGACAGAAAAGACGGGGCAGAGACGCGGCCTGCAGACAAACGACGCGGACTGTGACGCGCCCCCGTCCCACGTCTCTTCTGTGTGGCTTGCGCCTAAAACGTTTATAACGACACTTTGCCTGTTAAATGACACCGTTTAGGTTCATTTCGTCCTCATTCCCATTTCGTCCTCATTCCCATTTCGTCCTTTTCCCACTTAGTCAACATTCCCATTTAGTCAACATTCCCATTTCGTCCACATTCCCATTTCGTCCACATTCCCACTTAGTCAACATTCATAGCCGATTTTAATGCGGTTTTTGCTATCACTTAGCTTAATTCTCAGGGAAGATTTTATTTTGTGATTTAGGTATCCATGTTAAGAAAAATACTTGCTAAAGTGCGGGTCAATACTTCAGATGTATCTGAATAGTATTGACAGTACAACAAAATTGGTAGTGTATACACTACCAATTTTGTTTACTATTTTGTTACGGAATGGGAATGTTGACGAAGTGGAAATGTGGACGAAATGGGAATGTTGACGAAGTGGGAATGTGAACAAAATGGGAATGTGAACGAAACGGGAACGTTAACGAATTGGGAATTGATTGTGGACGAAATGGGATTGCTGACGAAGTGGGAATGTGGACGAAATGAACCTAAACGTTGCTTTCGAGGCAATCTCGTTCGCATGGCCAAGTTATCTCAAAGGATAATTAGTAATTAATTAATTCATTCATTCATTACTTATTAATTAGCTATCCAGTGGGGGTTATTGAGAATGCAAATGTTTAAAAATCCGTGGTCGCACCACTGAGTTTTTCGGAATTTATGTGCGAATTATATTTGAAATTTACCATGAGCTTTACGATGAAGGAAAACATCGTGAAGAAACGTTCACAGACCGAAAAGAAATTCAATGGTGTATGTGAAGTTCCTTATCCGCACTGAGCCAGCGTTGGCCCAAGCCCTTTCGTTCTGAGCTTAGAGGAGTCCCTGTGCCTTGCAGTGGGACGTACGTATATAGGCTGGTATGATGATGAACATGAAATGTTTAAAAAATTTACACCTTAAAAAATATTTTTCAAATTGTCACATGTCACCTGTCACTGACATTGTCACTAATTGTCATTGTCATAATGCGTGCTCTGTATTCAACGCAATCATCGAATTCAAACCGTGAAACTCACCCATTAAAATGTGCAGGTAAATCTAACTAATCTTGGTAAATTATTTTTTTTGTATTTACGTAATATTGTGAGCTCTGCCCTTCCCGTATTATTGTTGTGTTTAACGCGCCGCGGGAGGGCGCAGGCTGAAAATCAGCGCCGCCGGCCGGCTTCCTAATCGGCAGCATTTATGCTGAGCCAGAGCCTATTGCCACGAAGTTTTTTTTGTTTTGTGTCTTCTGTTCTTCTTTTTTTTATGTTCATTGTGTTTCTTTTTATTTAGTATGGTTGTGGCAATAAATGGATTTTATTTATTTATTTAAATGTACTATACTGTAGTATTTTGTAATAGTATCGCATGCCTATTGTCTTCATCCAACTCTTATGCAATATCACGTGTATCCTAGCTTTAGCGATACCGGAACCGCATGTTGTAGTCGGGAGGTAAAAGTACGGCGACTGCATTTGATTGTATACCTAAACGTGCTTGTGTGCGCGCGAAGAATATAATGACATGACGCATACAACGGTAAACGATCTTGTTTTTTCGGCACAGGCCATAAGCGGTGTACAGCACAGTTAGCAAACTTAATACATCAACTTTATTTTTTAAATGAATGTTGATGTTTATTGAAATTGAAATAAAATGTATAAGAAGAAAAACTTCTTGCCGAATTTTGAATTTGTGACAATTTGAAGTAAATACACTGTGCATGGGAGTTCGATTTTCAAAAACCGAAGAATGAAAGGGACGGCACGATATGAGCTTAAAAATTTCGATTTTGAATGAATGAATGAATAAAATTTATTTCGAAACAACAACAACAACAAAAAACAGTTTACAAATTTCTTAAATTTTAAAGTGTATTGTGGCAGTTGTCTCAAAAAAGGAGTCCACGCAGCATGAGTCGAGGCAAGGGGCCACGACGCTGATTTTCGGTGGATCCTATAACGAGTAACCTAAAAATAATAAACTAAAACTATTTTCGTAGTACACCCCTGATTTTTTCGTGATGTTTTCCTTCACCGTACAGCGTACATTTCTGGAAAACTCAGAGGTACAGGTCCGGGTTTAAATTTACAATTGTTTCATTTTAATTAATACCAATAAATAACTAACTTTAAAAACGCGGCATTACACAAGATATTCAACATCACATACATTAACACTTGCACTTTATTATTATGTATTTGTCTCTTCTCTTTGGGGTTGGGCGACGTATAAAAACTCCAAGCTATGCGCCGTACTGGCAACGCGCGTCGCGGAAGATTTGAAATAAGAAAAAAAGAAGATTCGGACTCTCGGTTTTGATGGCGATGGCGGCCGCCGTGTGTTTTAAATCTATATATATAAAAATCAATGGCACTTTTCGTTGTAATTTTATAACTCAAGAACGAGCTCACTTATCCAAACCAAATGTTTAGGCTTTGTTCGGACTATTTAGTAGATGGTTTATGTGAATTTTGCACAAAATCGGTAGAGCGGTTCTTCATTTATCACATTTTTTGTAACAAATGAATTCAATAAATGGCGGATCATTTTGTTAATGGGGATTTTGCTGTCAAATTTTATTGATGTTCCAATGAAATTTTTTTATATTTCACTTTATACGTAGCGAAGCACGTACCGGGCCGCTAGTATATTATAATTTAACAATAATCAAAGACTTTGCGGTGAAATTTGTGATAGTGTGCGGAGCGGACGCTTTTTACGGGGTAAGCATAGGACATAATCTATATATATAAAATTCTAAATTGACTGACTGACTGACTGACTGACATATCAACGCACAGCCCAAACCACTGAGCCTAGAGATTCCAAATTTGGCATGTAGGTTCCTTATAAGGTCTAGGGGTGCACTAAGAAAGGATTTTTCAAAATTCACTCCCTAAGGGGGTAAAAAGGGGGTTCAAAGTTTGTATGGGGAAACAAGATTAGTTCGACTATTTTATTCGAAACTTCACGGAAGTACTCCTAATGATAAATGAGTAAACACGTGTTTCAGGTTTTTTGAGAATTCAACCCCTAAAAGGGGGGAAAGGGGTAACAAAGTCTGAAAATCAACATGGGTGTTGTTTCTATGGTTTACCGGGTCGCTGGTTATGAAAACAACAACGGTTTTAAAATCCGATGTGGCATACGTAAAATACCATCTCCCTGGATGGGGTGCGATGGGGTTGAAATGTCTAAATATCAATATGGGTGTCGTTTTTAAGGTTTTGCCCAAACCATTGGACCTAGAAACTTGAAATTTTGCACGTAGATACCTTATACAATGTAGGCACACTACAATGTAGGAGTTATAGGAATTTTCTTTAAATATCATATGCACGTATAGACCTTTAGTTGTATTCTTTCTGGTTATTCAGATTTTACAAAGAAATACTGTAAAGGACCGTATCTACTTGAAGTTTAGTCGTGCTTGCTTGCACGCTTGCTTGCACGCTTACTTGCACGCTTTCTTGCACGCTTGCTTGCTTGCGTGCATGCATGCTTGCTTGCATGCTTGCAACTTTCTTGCTTGCTTGCTTGAAATCTTGGTTCTTTGGAATACTCATGGTACACGCGAGCGAAACCGCGGGCAAAAGCTAGTAATATTATATTTTACATTAAGTTTTTTTTTACACTCTTATTATTCTTTTTATACAAAAGAAAACTAAGGAAATCGAAAGATAAAACTAAAGTTTCGAACCAGCGCAGTAAGGAAATAAATCGTACAACAATCATAGACCAAAATTAGGCTACCGCAAGTTTAAAAATAAAGCAAAAACCTTGTCAATTAGGCTAGACGACTAAAAAAAACTGTTTAGTCCGTCAGTTAGATTATTAAAAAATATTGTACGCGTATTTTTTCTTTTGTTTGACAATCAAAAAATGAGGAGGATACAGTGCTTAGAAGTTTCGAGTGACGTCACTATATGGTACAATTTTTACCTAAGGGTGACGTCACAAGCCCCCACTCCGGAAGTTTGATGATCTATATCTTTGTCGTTTTTTAATAATTTGATAAACCAAAAAATACGTGTCCCATATTTTCCCATAATCTAAATGACGGACTAATTAGAATGACCAATTTTTAACCCAGTCGTCATCCCTATTCAAGCTACTTCCGTTTGCAACACTGTGGCATTGGTTGACAACGGTAAATTATACAGCGCACGCGTCGTCCCGGACTTGATGCGATAATAGAGACGCATGCGCATGTCTACATACATGTTTGCAATACAGGTGACAGTAATGGTGTTTACCGCGAACACCTATATAACATGGCGTAATATGATTACTTGCAAGGTTTGCTAGTGCCATTTACCACAAACGTAAAAGTTTCAAGTGGTACATCATTTTCTCGGCCATAGACGTGCCACTGCAAGTAAATCCTCCTTGCAAAACGAGAAGGCTTGGGCTGTATTTCCCTCTCGGCCCCACTGCGTATTGAGAATTTCACACAGACCATACGGGGGAGGGGGCAGTGGTGGCATATTGGTTTGACCTCTCGCTTCTCAAGCAGTTCGAGCCTCGACCTCCGAGTTTTTCTAAATTTATGTGCGAAATTACATTTACCATGAGCTTGACGGTGAAGGAAAACATTTTGAGGGAACCTACACCTACACTTGAGAAGAAATTCAATGATGTTTGGTGTGTGTGAAGTTCCCAATCGGCAATAAGCCCGCGTGGGAACTAAAGCTTGTGCCCTGCAGTGAAACGTAGATAGGCTAATATGATGATGATAGGCGGGGTAAGGCTAGTGGAAAATGTATGTACAGCAGTCTGGATTACGTTGTAGTCAATGAAATCCGTTTGTAACGTTGACCTTAATATTCCCACCCTCCACCTTTGGTCGGGGAGTCACCGGCGAACTTTCAATTTATTTGCAAGCGCATGCTTAATGATGTCACTCCGGATTTTACCGACCGCAGTAAACTCGCAAATACAGAACCTGAACTGACCGGTCCAATTACTGGTCCGAGGTCTTTGACAGTTGAATCAGGTTTCGTTTTACGCCAAAAAACTTTGTTGCTAAACGATACAATGTTGCCTGCTAGTTTAAATAAGATTTCATTTTCCTCTGGCCTATAAACGTTTAATTATCTTTTACATAGTACAAGTTAGGATACTTGTGTCTTAGAGAAATAAGCTTTATTTAACCTGAAAAACCTCCTTTGAAGTTAACGGAAATCAAAGGAACACGGTGTATAAATAAGTTTTATAAAGTAGTAACTGTTTACAACAAATGGTAGTCTATTATACTTCAAACAGTGAAGAAAGAAACATTTTGAATATACGTATTTGTTTCGCTGATTTCACGGATACAAAAATTATAATGCCATGGTCTACATTGAATTGTGTATTATATTTATTGTTAATAACACTAACGTCTTTGTTTTTAGAATATTGTTAGTTTTTATTATTTGGCCTTTGATCAATTATAACTGTGGATCCACAGTCGCGCGCCCGAAAATGTCCGAGCCAAATGAGCGCCACTTTGATAAAAGAGGCCTTCTTTTTTCTCAGTACGTTGCGTGAAATTGTCAAGTTTAGCTGTCAAGTGTCAACCGAAATTCGACTGTAATGAAGTAAAAACTAGGTTCAAATTTCTGTGTAGGTGATGATTTTAATTGTTATGCAAACAAATAAAAAAGTTCGGACATTTTTTGAAGGGGATTTTGTTCGGCAATGTGTATCTTCAGTTATAATTGATCAAAGTATTTAGCCTATAATTTTGTGTCCCCTGCTGGGCAATGACCTCTCCTGTTGACTTCCATATCTCCCCGTCCAGTGTTATATTTCTCCACTCCCTCAGTTCGCGTCCACTGTCCAGGTAATCTCGTCATCTCTCGCCTGCCTTGTGTAACACGGCAAACCTCCGTGGTGCGCAACTGGCCGCTTACAGAAAAACAAAATTCTAAATTCTGAACTATTGATTTTCTTTTGTTTTTTTTTCACGTCATTGGCTCTACAATTTGGCAAGGCTTATGCCGAAATTTGATTTCCTCAATATATAATTATAATTTATACTCGGTAATAATACTAATTTACCGAGTTGCTTGTATTTTAAAGGGCCGCTATTGCAGGTACTGTAAATATTATTTGTTAAGTTCTTTCTCTGTATTTTCTTATACATAAATTGTGAAACCTAATCCAAGTCTCGTTTAGTTTTCTTTCACTGACCTAGGCACTAAAACGAGACTTGGATGGGTGCTTCAAGCAAGCAGTAAAGCAGGGTATTTCTTCCAGCCCTTCCTTTTCCGCTTCTACCTACGAACGTTCTGCTCTACTGCCTCGGAGCAGACCGCCGGTGAAGCCTGAACCCCCTATTGGACGCTCCGAGGCTACTCGAATACCCTGCCCTACCTTCCCACCTGTCCAGAAAACCTAGGCCAGTGTTTTTTATTATTTTATTAAAGAGCAGTGCTGACTGGAACAATTTGTACATACATATTTTATACTGTATTATATTTTATTTACCTACTACATAGTCTCTTATTTCTCCGACCGGCTAGCCGGTTACACTTGCCGTCAGTGCAAATCGCGTGGCATCCACCAGGTGGCTGTGTACGCCCATCTTTGTGGGTGCATCAGGCAGACATGCCCGACCCAGTCCCATTTAAGCTTGGTGATCGCTTTTCCAACATCTGCGACTTGAGTTTCGGAGCGCAATGTAGTGTTCTAGATCCGATCATTCCTTTTAACTACTAGTATGCTGCGCTCTATAGCTCGTTGGCAAACCTTGAGTTTGGATTTCTAGTTCTCAGTTAAGGACCAGGGGCCTGTTGCATAACAAAGTACAACTTATATTACAAGCGGAACTCCCTTTCTAGTTAATATAACTAAAGCGAGAGTTCCGCTTGTAATATTAGTTGTACTTTGTTATGCAACAGGCCTCTGGTCAGAAAAAGCAATACACATAGTCACTTTTTCCTACAAAGGAAACGTGTGTACGAAATTACTTTCTAAATTTTTTTTTTTTTTTATATTTTTTTTTATTTTAGGAAAGGAATCAAATATTTATTACAGAAATTAATAAAAAAAAAATACAATAAAATCAGATCCGCAGCGTAGGCTTCGTCAAAGAGAAAAAAAAAAGAAAATATTTTGTTATCCGCAACAAGCTTCGTCTAAAAAGATCCAGGTTACACAGTCTGGGTTAGCAATTTTGACACTAATCTAATAAATAAATAAATAAATAAATATTAGGGGACAATCTTACACAAATCGATCTAGTCCCAAACTAAGCAAAGCTTGTACTATGGGTACTAGACGACGATAAACATACTTATATAGATAAATAAATACTTAAATACATAGAAAACATCCATAACTCAGGAACAAATATTCGTGCTCATCACACAAATAAATGCCCTTACCGGGATTTGAACCCAGGACCTCTTGCTTCGTAGGCAGGGTCACTACCAACTAGGCTAAGCGGTCGTTATAAGTCTAAATCTATATAAGTGTTTACACTTCGTGGCAGTCACTGGTTTGTCATCATCATTTCAGACGTAGGACGTCCACTGCTGGACATAGGCCTCTCTCATTGATAGCCAATAATTACGGTTAGAAGCAACCTTGCAAGCAAGCAACCTTGTCTCTGTATTGTTAATCTTTTTAAAGAAATAAATATTTTCACTTTCATTTCATTTTTTTTCAGAAGCAGCTTACATCCACCGTGAACCTCCGGTTTTTATCAAATCATGTCCATCTTGTTGGAGGATCGGTAGAAAAATGCGAGTTATAAAGAAAAACAACAGGGCATCCAGACCGACGTATGAAAGCATTTTAGCCCAAGTTGAAACTCAGACACTTCACTCTCGCTTCACAATCTCTCGATCAATAAGACTTAAAACGTTGACAAGTCTTTATTAACAAGAAGATTAATTGTTGCCTTATCTCAATCGTCCATCTGTTTTTCGATTTAGTGAACGTATGATTAGTCTTTATCGCTAATTATTAAACTAATATTTGTACATCAAACATGTTTGATATAAAATCAAATAGGTCGTTATAATCTGTTCAAATAGATATCACAGTTGTTTTAATAACAGCAGTAAATCATCCATTATAGTTCGTTTAATTGAGGTATTTTGTTATAGTTCTCTGTGTGCTGGCAACCAAACCCTGGCAACCTTTTGGTTATGCGGGTATCTAGGGGTGATAGTTTCCTGTCATTAGGTGACTTAGATGTCCAGTTATTTATATTACATACCGAAGTCATTCGAATCCCTCAAGCCATTTTAGAATGGAAATGTACAAAAAATGCACACACACACACACGCACGCACTAAAGCACGCACGTACGCATGCACCCCCAATGTGTGAATAACATTTATGTTCTTACTGTTATTTAAAGTTTACTGTGGAAGCTATAAGCGTTTTAAAAGCAATTACGAAATAGTGTGATCGTAATAATTAACGATAGCGGATTAATATTGCATGTTTTGGGGTCATTTTATCGCAATTTAATAAGTGTTAGGTAATTTTGAAAAGATATTTAAAAATTTTACTCATTCGTTGGATGTGTGTTTAACTGTTTTTTTTTACATTTTCAACGCTTTGCTCCTGTGGCGGAATAGAAAAAATACTGATTCTTTAACCCGTGAGAATTTCTAAAAATCCCTTCACAGTGGGAGTTGTATTAAGTTATTGCAAATTAAAAATAAAAACACGATTCGAAATTACCGTTAGCACAACAGTATAAGTCAATCTATGATATTTTCATAGTTTAAGTACAGACACTTATATATAACACATTTATAGGTCTAGAAATCTAGATAGATCTAGAAATATTCGCCTAACGATATGTCCAATTCTCCTCAACATTCAGTGACCTAATGTCTCAGACGTTTCGCAATTTTGCAAGGCGTAATTCGTTAGCGGCGTTGATAAGAACCAAGGACTCTGAATTGAGAATATCCGATAGGCAATGTTATATTACTACTAGCTTTATGCTCGCGACTTCGTTCGCACAGAATTCAAGTTTGTGGTAAAGCTTCTTCATCTCTCTTATTGAATAAAGCAAAAATCCTTAAATCCATCGTCATCATCGTCGATATCAGTAAGTTAAATAAATACCGATTTCCCGTTATCCCGTGGGAATTCTCAAAATTCTTGAAACCGGTTTTTTACTATTATAATTACTTTCATGCCAAATTTGTAATCTCAAACGGAGATAGGGCCACTTTAAAGGGAAAATATAAATCCCGTTTATTCCCTTCCTGTGGTAATTTCTAAAATTCCCTTCTTAGCGGATGCCTACTTGTATTACTACTATAATACTTAGCTGTCTATGTGCAAAATTTTAGCACAATCCGTTCAGTGGTTTGAGCGTTTAGGTTCATTTCGTCCACATTCCTACTTCGTCCACATTCCCATATCGTCCTTTTCCCACTTCGTCCACATTGCCACTTAGTCAACGTGGACGACAATAGCTACAATAAAGAAATATTTCTCTTGGCAGATGTTATGTAGTCAACATTCCTAGCCGATTTTAAAGCGGTTTTCGTTATCACTTAGCTTAATTCTCAGGGAAGATTTTAATGATTTTTGTGATTAAGTTATTCCTGTTAAGGAAAATACTTTCTAAGCACGGTGCGGGTCAATAGGTACTATTCAGATACACTACCAATTTCGTTACTATTTTGTTACGAAATGGGAATGCGGATGAGATGGGAATGTGGACGAAATGGGAATGTGGACGAAACGGGAATGTTGACGAAGTGGGAATGTAGACGAATTGGGAATTGAATGTGGACGAAATAGGATTGCTGACGAAGTGGTAATGTGGACGAAATGGGAATGTGGACGAAAATAAAGTGTTATTAACATTAATCAGTGTAATATACTGATATAAACTTTCGTGATTTTCACTCCTAACATATCGCGGCTGTTAAAAACCTCCAAGTAAATAAGTCAGCCATAGCCGAGCATTTATTGGAGTCAGGACTAAACCACTAGATTTAACTGCACAATCCCAAAATTCTCTCAACAGAGCGTCATTTCTACTCTAGAATGGTGCGTGAAGCGGTTGAAATTAAAAAACACAAAAATTTCAAACGGGAGGATGGATATAAAAGCTTTCGCCTTCGTGGAATCCTGTTATAAACAAATGTTGGCATCGGGATGAGTGTTCGGAGAGATCGTCGGATGTTGTGAGTGTTGTGTGTCGGTATGATGGGGTGCCGTTAAAAAAATCTTGATCAAGTGCGGGTAGTTCGAGATACGGGTGCTGATTCTAATCGGAATCAAGTGCGGGTAGTTCGAAAGACTCGTGCGGCTAAATGAACTTGACATCCTACACTTCAGTTGACTCGTGACCACGGCTGCTGCAATGTGGCCGAAACGTCGAGGTAAATAATAAATATTAATTGCGTTATCCCATTTAGTATAGTAATTATTCAGTGTATTTATCTGCGTCACAGATCATCTTTCGTCAGTGTTCTGTGGAATAAAATACTTCCATCTATTATCTTCGACATGTAAAACTCTATTTCCTTTGGCATTTGTCACTAGAAATTTTACTCTCTAACTCTTTGATCAATTATAACTGTAGATCCACAGTCGCGCGCCCGAAAATGTCCGAGCCAAATGAGCGCCACTTTGATAAAAGTGGCCTTCTTTTTCTCAGTACGTTGCGTGAAATTGTCAAGTTTAGCTGTCAAGTGTCAACCGAAATTCGACTGTAATGAAGTAAAGACTAGGTTCAAATTTCTGTGTAGGTGATGATTTTAATTGTTATGCAAACAAATAAAAAAGTTCGGACATTCTTTGAAGGGGATTTTGTTCGGCAATGTGTATCTTCAGTTATAATTGATCAAAGCTCTAACTGTTACTATTATTTCCACATGTATTGTTTGGGACTTTTTATGGAGACGTATAGCACACGTCTTTATTCATTTTAAAATTATGTAGTTATGTTTCAATAAAACAATACTGCCACTCAAAACAAATGCAAAACAAGGAAACAACTCTAAATGGCCCATGAACAATGTGGTCATGCTTGTTATATTTTACAGATTTTTTAAGCTTCGTGACATTCTAAAGTCCACCGAAATTAAGTTTTTTTCTCAAATTACCGTAAAAGTAGTTATTGTTGTATACATAAGAAGGCGTCGCATTATTTTATGGTCAATCTATAATTACAGTGTTGCACATAAAATATCATATTTTTCATACTAAATACAAACTGAAATATAGATGCACAAAAAAAACCCCAGAAAAAAGACCAATGCTAAGCTGCTATAATATATAATGCTGCATAAGGTGATTATCTAACAGACTGAAATGTACGATGTGTAGAAAAGATTCGTGTCTAATCTCTAGACCAGTGGTGGTGTAGGGGTTTAGCACGCAGCACGGAATGCTGAGGACCTGGGTTCGATTCCCAGCATTGGTCTTTTTTCTGGGGATTTTTCTGTGCATCTATATTTCAGTTTGTATTTAGTATGAAAAATATGGTTTCACGGGATGACCATAAAAGTAATAAAAAATGAAGTTGAAAAAATAAATACAAAAAGATACTTTATACCAAACTCATAAAATATCATTTTTGTTTAACAACTTTTTTAAAATGTAAAAATATTAATAAGTTATTAATTAAGGCACAAATAAAAAAGTTAGTAGTCACTATAACATTACTTGTGTATGCAATAGCTTTAAGTCTTTTATTTAGAAAATAAACCTCTTCAAATGAAATTGATTGAGAAAAAAGGCAGTGGATTTTTTTAATGTTTTGTTAATACTTGTCAATTACCTTTCTATTCATTTTTGTTCGATATTTCCTTCACAGATTAAATACTCAATGGATTTGCCCCGGCCTGAATAGCAGTTGATGGTTTCGTTGTTGGTCGCTTCGTTTTGTTATTAAACGAATTCGAAAGCTCATCCATTATAACCAATACTTAGCTCAAAATTGCCTAGTTCCATGCCTGCATTGTGCTATTTCAACCAAAAGGTCGATGTCAGTTGTAGGTATGGTTTAACCCTACAATGCATGACTTTTTTTTCTGAGCTATAAAATTATATGTGATAACTAAGTATTTAATGTTTGCTTGTGCCTTGAAACACGTGTATAGGCCGAAATGGATATAACCACTAACGACTTTTTTTGGGATTTTTAATCACACTATTCGGAAAAAATCCGTAGTTACAGGGTGTTTTTAGCAAAATCAAATAGTGCGTTAGATTTTTTGAGAGGAAATCACAGGAGATAGGACTGTCTCTGAACGCTTGATCTATGGCTACAAAATAAACCTCTGCCATTTGACTGATGTGCTGTCAATTATGATTGATTAGTGTCACCGACAATGTCAAATAAATTGGCAAATTTTTATAGGCCGAAATGGATATAACCACTAACGACTTTTTTTGGGATTTTTAATCACACTATTCGGAAAAAATCCGTAGTTACAGGGTGTTTTTAGCAAAATCAAACACGCACGCACACACGCACTAGCGTTAGATTTTTTGAGAGGAAATCACAGGAGATAGGACAGTCTCTGAACGCTTGATATATGGCTAAAAAATAAACCTCTGCCATTTGACTGATGTGCTGTCAATTATGATGAGATCATCACCTAGCAACCGTGAAACAATTCGCAATTTTCAGTCTTTCCTGAATTTATTTATTTTCACCCCTTTTTATTTTCTGATTTTATGTTTTATGCAAAGATATCGCATAGACAACCCTCTGCGGACGTTTTGGCAACCCGGAGCCCGCCGCGCGGGCCTGCCCGCAGCGGCGCAGCGCCCGACACCGTTTTGACAAATGTCAAACTATCAAAATATTTCAACAAAATGTTTATTTCCGAACTTTATTCTTCCATTTTATAATTTATATTAGGTACTCTATAAGGAAACTTATCTGCCCAGTGTGTTGTGCTCACGGAATAGAAAAAACTAGGTTGTGCTTGTGTCCCCGGTGCCTGTGTATTTTGTTTGCTCGTACTTTTTGGTGCTTTGTTTTAGTTTTAGCTTTTCATACCTATTTAATTTTACTGTTTTAGACTTAAGTTATTTTATTTTGTGTATTTATTTTGTAAATGCAAACTGCTACTCAGCCGTGTAATAGCACGTCGACCAATTTCCACTGTCAGGTATGCCGCAAAACTTTCAAAACCATAAGAGGTCGAAATATTCATACAACTAAAGTCCACGGCCATAGTCTTAGCCAAGATGCCATACCTCTTAATAACATCCCAATTACTCCGCCTACCGATCAATCTGCTACTCCGTTCTATCTTCAACTAAGTGAACTTAAAAAAAAAGTCCCTATAGTTAAAAGAATACCCCGGGGGGCCCGGACTTTCGCTGCTTCACATCTGGCCCATTTAATTAATAGATGTGTCGATAGCAATACTATCAAAGACTGGCATGATCTTTTGCTTTTTTCTTACATGTCGCTTCACGCACAGGAAGATGGTTCCAACATTTCACTCACTCAAAAAATAAAAAACAACTGTTGTAATAACTGTACTCTTCCATCCATAGTACCAAAACACACCGCTTCGTCTTTTAACCGCAGTAAAACCGTGGAATCGAAAATCAGCGACGGCGATCTGAAAGGCGCCGCTCGTCTCCTTTTCTCAAGCGACGTGCTATCACCGGATACCCCTGACACCCTCTCGGCTCTACAGACGAAACATCCTCCAGGTCCTTCCATTCCCTACTTTTTCGACCCTCCCATGGCAAACCAGGCCTGCCTACAAATAAAAAAAAGAGACGTATACGATGCAATTTTATCATTCAAAACTGGTTCTGCTGCAGGCCTGGACGGACTCTCACCCCAACATTTGAAGGACTTGACCAGTCATTTAGTGGGCGATGCAGGCGAGCGTCTAGTTGATTCAATTGTAAAACTAATCAACCACATGTACTCGGGTAATATCAACCCAAACATTGTTTCAATTTTATATGGCGCAAACCTCATTGCCCTTACCAAAAAGGACGGAGGGGTGAGACCGATTGCCGTTGGTTCCACACTTAGACGTCTCGCCTCCAAAATTGCAGTTAGATATATTACCTCTAAATTACAGTCACTTTTCGAACCTATACAACTCGGTTTCGGCATAAAAGGAGGATGCGAGGCAGCCGTCCACGCCTTGCGTACATATCTCTCCAACGAACCATGTGATGCACTGGTCAAAATTGATGTCAAAAATGCTTTCAACTCTATAAATAGAGACACCTTGCTGACAGAAGTCAAAAACAATGTCCCTGAGTTATACAATTACCTTCTCCATTGTTATGCAGATCCCACTAGTCTTGTATACCGTGACAATGTTTTATCTTCAGAAGTGGGCTGTCAGCAAGGCGATCCTCTCGGGCCGGCAATCTTCAGTTTGGCTATTAACCCTGTTATTCAAAATTTAAAATCCAAATTCAATGTCTGGTACCTAGACGACGGAACCTTAGGAGGTGATCTGGATACCTTACTGTCTGACCTTTCAACAATCAGATCCAAATTCCAAGCAATTGGCCTTGAGTTAAATTTTAGCAAATGTGAACTTTATGTGCAAAATCCTGACTTAAATTTACTAGATTTAAAAACAAAATTTGATGCACTGACGCCAGACATTAAGATAGTAGACAGATTTTCTCTCTGCCTCCTTGGTTCTCCTATTTTCGAAGAATCCTTTCCGAATTACATTTTAGATTCTATTTCTAAATTCAAAAGGTATGAAAGTCGTTTGCTTGAAATTAGTCCTCATTTCGCATTGACAATTTTAAAATTCTGTCTTTTCGTTCCAAAATTTACTTATGTACTTCGCTGCTGTCCATTCACTAAATTCAAAATTTCACTGTCACAAATGGATGACTTAATCAAAGCGAACCTGGAATCAATTCTGAACATTCAGCTAAGCGAAGAATCCTGGACTCAAGCATCCCTTCCCATTCGCTTTGGTGGGATAGGGATTCGCAAAATTTCTTCTATTTCCGCACCAGCTTTTTTGTCCTCCGCCCATAGCTCGGCAGATCTCATAGGTAAAATCCTGAGGGCTTGCCCTTTAAACTATGAGACTGCGGGTTTAACGGAGGCTAAAAATGATTGGTCTATTGCCTGTCCGGGAAAGGATTTCCCAGAAAATTTAAAGTTTCAAAGGTCCTGGGACGACATTCAGTCAAATTTGACTTATGAATTCCTTCTGAGCCGCAGCACGGGCTCTCATCGTGCCAGACTATTGGCTGCAGGTACGAAGGAAGCCGGCTGCTGGTTGCACGCCTTTCCATCAGCCAACACTGGTACTTTTTTAGAGCCCGACACTCTCAGAATTTCCATCTGCCTGCGACTTGGAGTAGCAGTTTGCGCACCGCACAAATGCCCCTGCGGCTTTGAGGTCGACGCGCTGGGACACCACGGCCTTTCGTGCCAGAAGAGCGCGGGCCGCTTCTCTAGACACTCTGCTCTCAATGACATTATCCGTCGCTCTCTTGCCACCGTCAATGTGCCTGCGTTACTGGAGCCATCGGGCATCGCCAGAGATGATGGCAAGAGACCAGACGGAATGTCATTGATTCCGTGGAAATTGGGTCGTGTGCTAGTGTGGGACGCTACTTGTGTAGACACACTGGCTCCGTCCCACGTCCGCGGAACAGCAAATCAAGCTGGTGCAGCAGCAGAAGCGGCAGAAAAGCTTAAGAAAAATAAATACAAAGGTCTTGGCTCTGAATACAACTTTGTTCCATTCGGAGTTGAGACCTTTGGTCCGTGGGGCTCCAGCGCAAAAAGTCTTTACAAAGATATTTGTAAACGGCTTTGTGACACTACAGGAGACCAAAGAGCTGGCAGCTACCTCGCACAACGTATCAGCATTGCTATACAGCGAGGTAATGCTGCCAGTGTCTTTGGGTCCATGCCGCGGGGGGAACCTTTTGTTAATTTTATTTAGTTTTAGTTTAAGTTAGTTTTATTTTATTTATAGTTATAGTATCAATTTAATGATTACTTTTAATGAAATTAAAATTTAATCATATATTCATATGATTGATTAGTGTCATTGACAATGTCAAATAAATTAGCAAATTTTTTTATAACTTATTTTCTTAAACCGACATCTTCCATTTTACCTTGATATGGATGCGACCTGTAGAGGAAAATAGCTGGACATCCGTACGCTTATTGTCTGACGCGCGGGCGCTAGCCTTCGCTTTCACCATCTCTTTCTGTCACCATCTTATACCGTTTGACAGAAAGAAATAGTGAATGCGATAGCAAGCATCTGCGCTTTAGACAATACGGTCTCCGGACAGACATACGAAAGCATTTTTGGCCAAAGTGAAATGAAGACTCTTCCCTCGATCTTTGCACTCGCGCAGTCAGTTAGTTCTGTGGTTTTACTGAGCATGTTGGCGATCTGACTTAATGCAATTACTTTTCCACCTTACAAGTCAAAATTTATAGGCGATTCAGAACAATAATATAGGCACGACAGCCATCCTTGTACCTATAATCGGAACGCTCTCAGTTTATTACAACAGACAAAAGAATTCCCCGAATTTATGTCTTAAATAAATTAAGCAGTAGAAAAGTTCAAAAATTTAATAAAACTAGTTTTCGTGAAAGAATTTAGATACTAAAGATGGAGGGACAAAATTATAGCGCGAGAAATACCTTCAAAAGGATCGGGAAATATAGTAAAAATATAGCATGAATACCAGAACATTTAAAACAGCTAGCTGGTCATCATTCCAGCCTATATACGTCCCACTGCAGGGAACAGGCCTCCTCACAAAATGAGAGGGCTTGGTAGTTCCCACGCGGACCCAGTGCGGATTGGGAACTTCACACACACCATTGAATTTCTTCGCAGGCTTATAAAGGTTTCCTCACTATGTTTTCCTTCACTGTAAAGCTCATGGTAAATTAGAAATGCGTGATTTTACGGAGGTTCATATCAATGAACTGAAAAGGTCGCGGGTGAGCAAAGTAATGGCTTCAGTTCTTATTTATTAGTTCTTTAGGTTCAGGTGGTCCTTGTATTGGAAAACACTCTGTTTATAGCACATAGATTTATTCCTATCCTGGGAATCAGAGCACTCAGCTGATGAGCCCGGTACGAAGATATTCATTTATTCGCGTAACCTTAAAATAGCGATTATCGGTAAAACATATATTATGTATGGAAGGTCTTTGAGAAACGATAGGAAAATACCATTGAGTTTTAGACAGACGTAATTCAATTGAGTACGCGTATTTAATTTTTTGGTTTGGCAAGCTTTTCAAAAGGTGATTAATCTGTAACAGTAATTTTAAGCTGTTGGTTTTCCAAATATAATAAATAAAGCCTAGCCTAGCCTGGCCTAGTGGTTTGACCGTTATATTTGGCCATTCCTTCAGTCCGGTCTATTAGCCAAACCGTTTAAATGAGTCTTCACCCGCGCAGTACAGGGGCTGGGGGGTTTGACGACAAAGGGGGCGAGAGAGGTGCGGGCGGCAGGCACACGTGTCGTGGCGCGCTCGCCACCCGCTCCTCTCTCGGCCCCCTTTGTCGCCTTAAGGGGGTGATCCATTTGCGGACTTAAAAACCGTCGGATTTGCTCGCTGGCTCGCTGTTGCATACTTGAAATCCTAAAGTCCGCAGACTTTTAAGTGCTCCATTGGCGGTTTTAGATCTTTGGCTCGCGAGTTCGTTGGCGTACCGGCGGTTTTGCTCGCCAATGGATCACCCCCTTTAGAGCTCGTTCCCACTATGTCGTGTGTCGGTCCGTTTTTTAATCGGGCGTTCCAGTGGCAGAACATTTTATAAGAAGCTGTTCACACTCGTCCGACAACGATTTTGTGTCGGATCCGACAAAAAATATCGTGTGTTTTGTCAGCCCTCCCGTTCGGCAAAAATCGTGTCGGATGGCGCTGTTCACATCTGCCGGATGTTGGGCCGACCCCGCCCGCGCCGCACCCCCAGTGCCGCCCGCGCGTTGCTGCCGCTGATCGCATCGCGCATACACATTTTGGCACGCAAGCAGAGTTGTTCGTGGCCGACAGCCGACTACTGTGAACAGAGGCGCCGACACCCGATAAAATCGGAATCCGACATACGACAAGTGTGAACGGTATAGTGGGGACGAGCTCTTACCCCCCAGCCCCTGTACCGCGCGGGCGACGACTCGGTTAACGGATTTAGGTCCTATTACCATCTCCGCCTCGACCTGCCTTGCCGTCGGTGCCATAATTAAACGATAATATACTTTTCATCACACTTGCTCGTCAATGGTGTTATTCCATGCCTGTATACTAAATGACAATGGCCTAAATTGTTCTTAAGGGAGTTATGGATTTACGTACAGTTTTTCTACCTAAGGGAGTTCTAACTTTAGTTTTAAAATTTGCAAACAAGTCATTTCAGACTAAGGAGGTTTCAAGTCAGCCAACGTTTTATTTAGGTATTATCTTTAAAACTTAGCTATAACCCAAATTTTACAACACAAAACTTAGCTACGTTCATGAAAATTCGTTATTTTTATATTTTAAATTTATATCAAATAGTTTTACAATAATTTTAGTAAAAATATTTTTTTAAACATGTTGGCAGAATCTGGCCGTATGACCTTTCGAATTCTAAACTAAACACAGTTTACATTATCTATGGTAGGTGACTCGAAAAAAGTGACAATCTGTATTGGCGGGTAGCCATTATTTTATTCAATTTAAGTGTTTAGAGACAAATTAATGTTATTTTTGAATTTTTTTCTCGCAATGTGATGAAAATCATTGTGTGTATCACGGACAGTAAGGGGATTACAAACTCGAGTCATTAAAAGCCCTCCGCCTTCGGCGTCGGGCTTCTAATAGACTCTCATTAGTAATCCCCTACTTACGGCCCTAGATGCACAATGTACTATTTTTTCATAGAAATTTCAAGACATTTACATTATATCGTTAAATTATTTTTGTGAGAACATACTCTATGTATTTTAATGGTCATTGAGGACCCAAACAGTAGAAAATAATATCTTATCTCTACGCATCAACTTCTCGATGTTTTCTTTATAATTTTTAGGGTTCCGTACCCAAAGGGTAAAAACGGGACCCTATTACTGAGGCTCCGCTGTCCGTCCGCCTGTCTGTCCGTCTGTCCGTCTGTCACCAGGCTGTATCTCGGGAACCGTGATAGCTCGAGAGTTGAAATTTTCACAGATGATGTATTTCGGTTGCCGCAATAATAACAAATACTAAAAAATAGAATAAAATAAATATTTAAGGGGGCTCCCATACAAAAAACGTGATTTTTTTGCTCGTTTTTGCTCGATATTGATAACGGCAACAGGTAGAAGCTTGAAATATTCACAGAATATTAAATTATGTATTGAATTTAAAAATAAACCATTATATTAAAATAAAAAAAATATTTAAGGGGGCTCCCATACAACAAACGTGATTTTTATAGATAATTGTACGGAACCCTTCGTGCGCGAGTCCGACTCGCACTTGGCCGGTTTTTTTTTTATTACACAAATTCGACCGACCGATCGACCGATTCGATCGATACGACCTTCAATCTCTCAGCTGTCGCTATACTTATTACATCACTTAAAAAGAAGAAACCGGTCCCAATATTGGTCGTCCTTAAATAGCATAAAGAAGGCTTTATGATGCGCTTTATACACACGGCGCGAGAAATATTGTGCATAACATAATTTATCGCGTTATCCTTGGTCTGTAAATGTACGGATGACCATATTTTTATTTTAATAATACTGAGGAGAGGATGAATAAAGGAAGTTTTTTTTTTGTTGGCCTATTTTTTGTGTCCCACTGCTGGGCGAAAGCCTCTCCTCTCTTGCTCCACTGCTGCCTAAATATCAAAAGCGAGCTCCCACCCGCTGCGCTCAAGGACTTGAATTGGCTAAGTAAAGTTTTTTGAAGAGGTGCTAATTATATTTTTTTCGACAGTGGTCGACTTCAACACCAAGAAACTGAAGCTGTTTTATTTTTGTCTCCTTTTATTTATTGGAAATATTTTTTTAAGTGGTCGAGATGACATTTGTGAGATTTTACGGCTGACAAGCGGTTCGTGCTCAGTACTAAGAAGAAATAGAAAAAAAAACGAAGTCAACTGTCGCTTCTGTCAATGTCAAATTAAATCTAACCGTTTGCGTTTCGTTTGCTTTGCGTTGTCCTAGAAGCAGTTCCAAAATAGTGATCGAAAGTATTCAATCGTGATCCAATTTTCGTACATAGGTCGTAGAGAAATGCGGTAAAATTGAAAGTCCGGATTTTATACGGAGGTCGATAAAAATAGTCCAAAAATCACACTGAGCACACCAAAACGCAAAGCAAACGAAACGCAAACGATTTGACATTGACAGAAGTGACAGCTCACTTCGTTTTTTTTTCTGTTTCTACTAAGTTCTGAGCACGTACGGCTTGTCAGCCATATATAATCTCACAAATGTCATCTCGAACACTTAAATAGTTATTTGTTATACAAGGGGGGAAAGTTGTATTTTACCAGCGAGTGTTCATTTGAAACAAGAGCTATCGAAAGGATTCTATGATTGACCACGAGCGAAGCGAGTGGTTCAAAAATAGAATCCTTTCGATAGTGAGTGTTTCAACACACGAGACGTAAAATAACTTTTCACCCGGTGTATAAGACAATTTTTTCACCTCACTACAGCGAGGAAAATAAGAAAAAGGGTTTGTACTATCAATTATTATTTATTTATTCACTCAAAATAATTAATTGAAAAGTTTTGACTTAAGTTTTTTTTTATTATTTCGGATGCGTTTTGTTCGCACATCAACTTATTTGGACTGTCATAACATTTTATCCGTTTTTACAACAAGAATGAAGGTTAATGTTGAATGCTGATATTTATGAATTAAAATAAAGTTGTAAGACTGTATTTAGTGTTTTTTACTCGATGCAATTCATTATTTGTGATTTTAAAAATTCAGCACTTTTAACGTTTTACGTTTTGTTAGCTGTCAAATATCACTTAAGCTGCCCTCAAATGTCAAAACTCTTTCTTCACATGTGGATAAAAAGCGATTTTCTCAATAGATGTCAAACAAACAAAAAGGGCTTTCCGAGCTAGTGAGGTGAAAAAAATATTTCAAGTAAACAATAGGAGATAAAAATAAAACAGCTGCAGTTTCTCGATCTCCAGAACGCCGACTGTCGAAAAAATATATAATTAACACCTCTTCAAAAAACTTTACCTAGCCAATTGCTGACGTGAGCGTGAAGGCGGCCAAGTTGAAGTGGGACTGGGCTGGACATGTCTGTTGAATGAACTCGGAACGTTGGGCCAAAATTGCCACGGAATGGGTCCCTAGCGACGAATACCGTAATAGAGGCAGACTGAAGAGGAGATGGAGGGACGACCTAGATGCCTATCACGTGGGCTGGAAGTAAGAATTACGAAAGAGATATAAGGCGAGTGAAGATGGGAATGTTGCAAAGGGGAGACCGAAAAGAACATTCCATGATCAGATTAGGAATGACTTGAAGAATGGTCAGGTCAAGAGTATCTGGAATTGGCGAGGATTTATGAAACGATTAAATAAGTGTTTTGGAAGCGAAAGATGTGTGTCAGGATCGTAGCAGATGGAAACAAGTAGTCTCTGTCTACCCCTTTGCTGGGAAGAAGGCGAGACTATATTGAAAAAAAAAACCAGAAAAGAAACCAGGTCTTTTTCTTTGACCCCAAGAAACTAGGCGCATTACCTCTCCGACCTGCTATTCCTAATCTTTGAGAAGTGCTAGCCCTCGGATCGCCTGAGGCCGGAACCAGATGCGATGACAAGGCTTTAATAGATTTTAGTGTCTTTTGAGCGTGGTCCCATTGTCTTGATCTATAAAATATGGGGATGAAATCGTTCGCGTCCGTAGGTTTACCCTCGAGACCCTACACGTGAGCCCTGGGTGGTGCTAAACGAGCGATACTGTGACAACTCCGGTGGTAAGCTTCGGCCGCGGCTGGTCACCACTCTTTAGGTTATGCCAGGCCGCTAAGCGACTCTCGTCATGTGCCAGTCTGTTGCCTATAGAAACCATTCTGGAGAAAGGGTCAACAGCGTGCGCGTACCGGTTACAGATTGTTATACAGTTTGCACTGCTTAGATTCGCGCACAAGACCGCGCTCAACCGCCTTCTTCCTGCTTATTCCCCTAAATTCTAGTCTAGGGTGAATGAGCATTTACTAGGGAAGCGTGCTCCATGGTAGGTCTCATCTTCGCTTTCTGTCACGCGTGATTGTGATCAAACGCATGCCTATATCTTATACATAAAATTCTCGTGCCGCGGTGCTTGTTAACAAACTCCTCCGAAATGGTTCGACCGATTCTCATGAAATTTTGTATGCATATCTGGTGGTCTGAGAATCGGTCAACATCTATTTTTCATACCCCTAAATGTTAAGGGTGGTTCACCCTTAATTTTTGACGTGACAACGTCTAATAAATCGATGAACGCCGCTGCATACACGATAAAGGATGACGCAATGTAAGTACATGAGCGACGAGGGCCAGTCTGTGGCAAGAGAGCGGCGAACGCCAGGATGTACAATGTGGGGTGCAGGGGTACTCTAAGGCGGAACAAAGTTCGCCGGGTCAGGTAGTTGCCTATATTAATCAAAACACAATATAATGAGCTCTTCATACATTATTCTCCGACAGTGCGAATACGGCCTTCAGTAACTATGCTGGTAAAACCAAACACACCTACACTGAGTCAGAATCCTTGGTCCAAATGTCAAGATCGGAACGTGACGAGTCACCGTTTACGAAGCTTTGAATGAGATTTAAAAGTTCGTGATTTTTCCTTATTATTTTTTAGTCAAATTTGAACTTACTAAGCTGTTTGTGAAGTGTGATACGATTTTGATTAAAAGATTTGTACTGTATATATGTATTAAATTTCAATTACCTACTTAAAACATGTCTTACTTTCAAAAGATTCACAGGATTGTAATTTTTTCATCACACTTGCTCGTCAATGGTGTTATTCCATGCTTGTATACTAAATGACAATGGCCTAAATTGTTCTTAAATGAGTTATAGATTTACGTACAGTTTTTCTACCCAAGGGAGTTCTAACTTTAGTTTTAAAATTTGCAAACAAGTCATTTCAGACTAAGGAGGTTTCAAGTCAGCCAACGTTTTATTTATTATCTTTAAAACTTAGCTATAACCCAAATTTTACAACACAAAACTTATCTAAGCTTCATGAAAATTCGTTATTTTTATATTTTAAGTTTATATCAAATAGTTTTGCAATAATTTTAGTAAAAATATTTTTTTAAACATGTTGGCAGAATCTGGCCGTATGACCTTTCGAATTCTAAACTAAACACAGTTTACTTTATCTATGGTAGGTGACTTGAAAAAAGTGACAATCTGTATTGGCGGGTAGCCATTATTTTATTCAATTTAAGTGTTTAGAAACAAATTAATTTTATTTTTGGATTTTTTTTTCTCGCAATGTGATGAAAATCATTGTGTGTATCACGGGCAGTAAGGGGATTACAAACTCGAGTCATTAAAAGCCCTCCGCCTTCGGCGTCGGGCTTCTAATAGACTCACATTAGTAATCCCCTACTTACGGCCCTAGATGCACAATGTACTATAGTTTAGTTTAATAAATATTCACTATAAAATGCCATCGTAATGACGATGCAGTTTTGTGAATTTAAAAGTCATATTTTAAGGAATTTAGGTATATTAAAATTGTCAAAAGATTACCTACTTAAAGAAAATTAAATATACCGGGTGGCACTTTACAATGATGTTTGATGAAAGTATCTATAGTGTTATTAACTGTCAAACAATTTATTATCATTTTAAAGTTAGGTTAAGTAAACGTTAAAAATTAAATGTTTTATTATAGGTGACAGCTCTGCCGCTATATAGTAACATTTGCACATGACACATGTAATTCACTTCACTTCTTCATTGCCCGATCAAGTTGCTAGGGTTGAAACAGACGGATTTTTGCACTAAAGTTTAACAACTCGTTAACTGTAAAGAATAAGTTTACTGGGAAAAAATAAAGCACTTATGGCACGCGGCGGACACGACGTACAAATACGCGTTCTTGAATCTACATAAGCACGACGACGTCTGTACACGCGTACGCCTACATACATCGCGCGCGCACTCTTCTGGTTTCTGGCGGTTTCCGGCTATCTGCGCCTTGAGGGGTGGGGTAATTCGAATCGGTGCGGGGCGGACCGTTTCCATTCTGTACGTCAGTACTATTATATATTCTGTGCTTATGGTGAACAATTCCGTTTTTGTAAAAACTCTTCATTCTGTTGCACGAGGTATATACCTACGAGCAACGAAAATAAGTACAAAAGTGTAACAAATCTTATCTTATCCTTACATACCATATTACAAATAAAAAAGTTTGTGAAGATGTTTGAGACGAGCGTTTTAATGTTTAGTTTCAGTAAAATAAAAAAAACCTGACAAAGTAAAAATTAAAGTGATGCATAATTTTCAAAGTCATAGTCAAAATATCGACATTCTATTATTTAGGCTATATAAACGCAGAAAAAAACCCTGATAAGAATAATCCGGCAAGAAACTCAACAAGTTATATTATATACTGTTTTAAACTTTCGTGATTTTCACTCATAATTACTAAACTAAATGGGACTTATCACGCAATAAATATTTATTTATTTATTTACGAGTACTCGTGACCAATTGCTGCAATGTGGCCGAAACTTATACTAAGCATACAGTACGCTTAGTATAAGTTTTACTTCACCAAAATACTTCTCGATCGCGTTTACGTAAAAATTTCAATTCTATGGAAACATGGACGCGTGCGCGCGGAGGCGCTGTCCATGTTTCCCTTGTAATTGATTTTTTTACGTCAACTCAATCGAGAAGTATTTTGGTGAAGTAAAACTTATACTAAGCGTACTGTATCGCTTGCGCCTACTCGTAAGAGCTTGTTCGGACGAATATTTTTACTCACGAGACTTCATCCCAGCTATATACGTACCACTGCAGGGCACAGGCCTCCTCTCAGAATGAGAGGGCTTGGGCCGTAGTTCCCACGCAGGCCCGGTGCGGATTGGAAACATCACACACACCACTGAATTTCTTTGCAGGTGGATGCAGGTTTCCTCACGATGTTTTCCTTCACCGTAAAGCTCATGTAAATTCGCACATAAATTCCGAAAAACTCAGAGGTGCAAGCCGGGATTTGAACCCACGACCCTCTGCTTGAGAGGCTACAGGTCAAACCGATAGGCCACCACGGCTTTTTTAGGAGACCTCATCATCATCATCTCTTATCTCTTATCCACTGCTGAACATAGGCCTCCCCCAAGGCTCGCCAAACAGATCGGCCCTGCGCCATCCGCATCCAATGCGTTCCCGCTACCTTCACCAGGTCGTCGCTCCATCTTGTTGGAGGCCTACCTACACTCGTTTGGGTTGGGTTTGGTTTGAACTGCTATTCAGGAACGCCAAAAATCACTGGTTTGCGGGAGGTTTGGGATGAGCCTTATTTATTTGTTTACCTATTTATTTACAAAGCGAATTAACAGGAAAATAAGGCTCATCCCAAGCTCAACCCATTCCTATCCTCTCCCAAACGATTGAATTACCGCTTGCAAACCGTGTTGTCCGTTCCTGAATGTAGCCCCTGAATGCGGTAGGTGAAGAAAGAGAGAGCCCAATACCGAAGTAATTATAAGTAATCTGTGCCAATATTTTGTCACAAAAAAAAAAAAAAAAATTGATATCACAGGACAATTCACACCAATTGACCTAGTCCCAAAGCAGGCCTCATGCATGCCATGTACTTACGCGCGATATTTACCTACCGCGGGGACGATCTGCTAAGATCGAAATTTCAGTAGGTTGTCACAAGCGCGCGCCGACGCACGTTCATTCGTGTTCCACGGAAAAAATATGCCGGCTGGACTTTTATAAGTGAATGGTGAAACAGGGGGCAAATTTTCATATGACTATGCTAGAATTAATAGCTAATATAACAATTTGGAAGTTCGTATCGTGCTCTCCCTCTTACTCTTCTATAAAAAGCTATAAGCGTGAGCGGAATGGTACGATGCAAAGTTCGAAAGATGACCTTCGTATTTAGTATAACGCTAGGGTACTGTGCATAGCAATGTGTTCTGCGCATTACAATAAATATCCTTTTTTGTTAGGATTCCAGAGCTAAAATGGCAAAAACGGAACCCTTATAGTTTCGCCATGACCGTCTGTATCTTTGTCCGTCCATGGCTTAGCTTAAAGAATATTAGTGCTAGAAAGTTTGTATGGAAATAATATATAGCAATTATCCCGACAAAATGGTAAAACAACATGTAGAAAAAAAATTTTAATCCAAACTGCCAGCCCTTGTCACTGTCGGCACGCACACATTCTTAAGGAGACGGAGTAGTATAATCTGTGGCTACAATCGCGGTAAGTACCAAGATTTTGTACGGGATGCAGTATCTGTTACGAAGTAACTATTAAGTAATTTGTGCCCAAAGTAAGCTTAGCAAAGCTTGTGTTATGGGTACTAGGCAACGGATAAACATACTTATATAGATAGATACATACTTAAATACATATTAAACACCCAAGACCCGAGAACAAACATTCGTATTTTTCATACAAATATCTGCCCCGACACGGGAATCGAACCCGGGACCTCAAGTTTCATAGTCAGGGTCTCTAACCACTAGGCAATCTGGTCGTCTAAAAAAAAAATACAGCGACGTTAGTAAATTTCATGTCTACTCGTACGGTGTGCTACGGTTCAAGAGAGACTCTTGTATAATATTTTCATAGGCTACTTTTTATCCCCATATGGAAACAGGATCCATGTAAAATCCCGAAATTTGAACCCCTAAGTCTAGGGACATGAAATTTTGCACGGGCGTTTATCATATAGGGTGACATGACCTGATTACTAGTTTTATGGGATTGAATTGAAAATACGGGATTCGAGATAATACGGAACAAAGAAAAACTTTTTTTTTTAAATTTGGTATTATTTATCAAATAGCCTTTAAAAAACAAATTTTAAATATTAAAAAACATAACAATTTTTATATCGAATAGATTTTTATCATTAAGTGCCATTGAATCATAAAAATACGGGACAATGAAAAATTCGTGTCACCCTATTATCATAATAACGTAAATGAAAACCTCGAAGTATTTTTTGGAAATTCCCGTGGGAATTTAATAATATCCCGGAATTTATATTTAATTCCCGGATCTAGTGGTTTACACATGTAACGCCACGGGTAAAGGCTAGTCTAACAATAAACGCTTTAATTAACTTTGTCAGATTATTTCCGTGGTTTTGTTTCCACGTCGCAGATAATGAACTTCCATTGAATAACTTCCGTAACACGATGTACCTACATTTTGCTTTTTAATGAATTTGCCGTCTGGTTTCACGGGTAACTAGTGTAAATAGACTCATCATAGTTCAGCAAAGGTAAGGTAGGTAAGAAGTGAAATGGGTCTATAATTCTTCAATATAAGGTAGGTGATAAACCTTTTTTCACGGACGGCGAAATAAAACAGTTTCTGAAGGGCTATGGACAGGTGGAAGTCATAGTACCTACTTTGTTTTAATAATTACATTTTACAGCGCAGCACTTCTTTGTGGTCATAAATTACGAATCAAAGTTTTGTTGTAAATTTTTATTCTTTTCCATCGTCTTGCCAGAAAAAGATTTAGTGTTAAACTCAAGTACGCTGACTTATTTACAGTAGGTAGTGTCAAATTTGATGGAACTGTCAAGATTAAGTTAAGGTTATTTTGTTATTTTTTTTATTTTAATCCATTTTTACAAATTAATGCAACGTTGCTTAAGAGGATACGATGCGCACCATATCTCTATTAAAACGTAGTCCCCAGTTTCCTCCCTGGATAATGGCTTTAGAGCCAATTTTTTTTTACTGTGTAATCTGTATCTACCACAGCTATGTACCTATGTTTCGTTTTTTTTTCATATTTCAATTAACATAAGAAATATGAGCTTTTAAAAACTGAAAAAATTGCCCAATTTCAACGTCATTTTCAGACACTCATCAGAAAAGAATCCTCCTCTAATTATTTATGAAAAAAAATAATTTTATTGGTCCAGTTTTCGAGAAGAAAACAGGGGACTACGAAATGCTGTTTTGACCAATTTTACGCGCCTATTAACGGTCTGAGCTGCAGTTGTCACGGCTCATAAGTGTACCTCTACTTACATTCCAACTATTAATAATACTAATCCACAATTAATGTATAATTTTGAAATTTTTATTGCCAATCATTTTAAGTGAAGTCTTCATCTCGAAAATAGGTTAGCTGGAAATTCCTTATAAGGCGTAAGTTCATCTTTGTACTACTTTCTGTCTACTATTTGCATTTATAAATTGCTATAAGTAATACGTACAAAATATAACAGGCCTTCAATAAAACATCATCTATAAGTATTAACGCAGAAACAACTTTTTGTATACGTTCCAAAACTTAAAACCGGCGTACTTTCGCAACAGTTTCTCAATCGCTAAAAACAAAACAAAATCGCAACTGGCACAAATTGTGCAATGACATTACCTCGTAATCGGTGCTCAAGCCGCCCTTTGGTACCTACACATCACTTTCAAATGTTCCAAAGCCGCGAATTCACTGTCTGTCACAACACGTCTTTACAGAGCGAACGTCACCACAACACTGGAAGATCTATGCGAAACACGCGCTTGCGCAGGACCTTGGCAGCACCAGTTAAAAGAGACCTCTCAAAACGACTACCTTCCCCCTTAATTAGTTTAAATCACCCAACTAAAAGAGAGAGGGAGGGCTCTCAAAAACTGGCCGGCAACACCTGAGAATTAATGATGATTGGTCATTATCTCGTATAGGTTTGATTCGCATCAGTTTTGAGTTCACTGACTTTCCAAGTGGTGGGGAGTGCTCTAATTTTACGGGGAAAAGGAAAATTTATCGAGCAACGGCCTTGATTGACGCACGCTGGTGGCATACGGAACGGGGTACACTCGAACAATAAAATTACCATGCAAGGTTGCACCAGATAGTGGGCCTTGTAGTCGTGTAGTTATGCTTGGAATGGGAGAACGGTGTTCCAATTTGGTGTTGATGCCATGACGTTCACACAGTATGGCTCTTAAGGCTGATTAATAATACATTTTTTTCGGGTATGTATTACAATACCGAAGTACGAAAGATCGAATGTATTAAAACATCGAATGGGTCAAAAGACCGACACGATTTTTTTCTGAAACCGTAAACTTCTCAGAATTTATTAAAACAGCATCATACAGAACCCATTAGGTAAGGTTAGGTTTGTTTTACAACAATCTTAAAAAGTTAACGTTTTGAGAAAAAACCGTGTCGGTCTTTTGACCCATTCGATGTTTTAATACATTCGGTCTTTCGTTCTTCGGTATTGTAATACATACCCTTATTTCGCCCTATAAACGTCCCACTGTAGGGCACAGACCTCTCAGGACGAGGGCTTGGACCGTAGTTCCCACACGAGCACAGTGCGGATTGAGCACATCATAAACACCATTGAGTTTCTTCGCAGGTATGTCCAGGTCAGGTGATGTTTGTCTTCACGATAAAGCTCATGGTAAATTTCAAATGTATTTTTTCTTATACATTTCGTATAAGTCATTACGAGGCCGGACTCGAACCTACGACCTAATGCTTGAGAGGCCATAGCTCGAACGACTAGGCTACCACGACTTAGTCAAAGGATAAGTTCGCTTTTGTTCATTTGTATCACAAAGTTTTTCAATTGTTTGTTTCTTCCTACACCTTTATCTTAATCCAAGTATTCTTACGGACATACTTCGACCCACAGGGCAAATCCTTGAAAAAACGCGTGTATTCATTTTTAGCCGGAGTGCAGATCGGTCGCCCAGGTACTAAACAATAATATGCAACAGACTTCGCATGCAGTTCTGTTATGATTTCTAATTGCACAATAACCGTAAAACCTAATTGTCCACGCACTCTGCGTACCTACTCTGCGTAGACGTTAAGACGCCGCTCATGTTTTGGTTCTGTCTCTTTCACACACTCTTGAAGCTATGCGACACCCTACTAAACGAAGAACTAGAATGAAAATACTATCTCACGTTTACGCGTTACGCTATACGTGTAAGAGTAAGACAAGGTTCGATTCGAATCTCAAAATTTTACGCGAATTTTCTTTAACTTATCTTAATACTAGTGACCCACGGCGGCTTCGTAAGGATGTAAAATTTAAAAAAAATAATAAATAGATAAATAAATAAAGAAGGGTGGTGCTGCTAGTTATATTTAATTATGTATAAACCTTCCGTGAAATATCATGTTACTGATGGTGAAAATATATTTTTCTTATTTTGTCAACAATTTTTAAATATATAGGTTATTCAGTTTAACTTATAGAATAGAAACATTTATTTCAAGTAACACAACTCATACAATATGAATATAAATTGTTAGTTAATTATTATTATTATTATTTATTACTAATGTTAGAATACTAAACAAAATAAGGACTGTTCGAGACATGCATCTCGCAACAGTGTCTCATATACCGACAGTCAAGCCTTTTCGCTATAGAACGCAGGATAGGGTTGGCGCTGGCGCGCACCCGGCGCACCAGGGATGTGCACCGCTTGCGGATAGTTGTATAAAAGCAATTTACTCGCGTTTCTGCGAATATCCCTGATCGCTACAGAAGCTGGGCAGCCCCACCAGCACCCGGAACGCATTGTTAAACTGGACACGGAGGGCCCCGTAAGCCCGTTGCGTATAGTCTCGCCATAAGCTACATGTGTACAGAGAGGTACAGTATGCTTTAAATAAAGTTATTTTAACCTCCCTCGTACACCTCGCGAACTTACGGGAGATCATGTTGGCCCTCACTGACAGAGCCCTCCGTTCCCGTTCAATGTCCTTAACATCCTTCAAATCATGTGTCATGATGTGACCTAAGTACTTAAAACTCCACACCCTATCCAACGGAATACCGCTTAGGTTTACTGGAGGTACTTCACCCACTTTGTTATTTTTAGGCTCAAAGACCATGAAATGGCTTTTAGCTACATTATATTTAATCCCGTGCTCAGTGACATAACTTTCGCAAACCTCAAGTAGCTTACGCAAGCCACAAGCAGATGCGCTGAGTAAAACCATGTCGTCCGCATAAGTGATATTATTTACAGACACTGAGTCGATACGACAGCCGACATGCATTTTACCCAGCGCCCCAAGAAGTTCATTCATATACAGGTTAAAGAGCGTGGGGGAGGACAGCCCCCCCTGCCTCACTCCACACTCCAACCTATATGGGTCCGACAGAGTACCAGCCCATCTAACGCTATTGACCTGGCCTCCATACCAGTACCTGAGTATCCTGACTGTCCCAGAAGGCAGTTTAATGTCTTCAAGCTTCTTCCACAATACATCGTAGGAAACCAGGTCAAAAGCTTTAGACAAGTCTAAAAATGCCGCATAAACTGGAGTCCTTCTATCAGTATAATATTTGACTGTATGCTTAAGGCACAGTATGGCGCTCTCAGTGGACAATCCAGGTCGAAACCCAAACTGATTGTGACTGAGGCGCACATATTTGTTAAGCTGTGCATCAAGCATACCGTCAAACACTTTTGCCATGATAGTTGCCATGAAATAGGTCTATAATTACTGGAGTCCGCTAAGTCCCCAGTTCTGTCAATGGTTCTCATCAATTCCTCTGGCAAGTAACAATGCCTAACACACAAAGTGTAAAATATTGCTAAAAGTCTATGAATGTGAGGACCCGCATTTTGAAGATGCTCAATACTAAGGCCATCGTGCCCCGGGGATTTGCCTCGGGAGATCTGACGAATAACTTTAGCAACCTCCCAAGCAGTGAAAGCAGGTTCAACCGGTTCCGAATTAGCCTCAGCACTGTTCACCTCCTGCCGCGAAGGCCCCAAAGGTGACTTTACAATAAAGTGATCTTTAAGCAATGTTTTTCAAGTCACTTTTACCGCCAACGCTAACAGGACACCCAGAACGAGACCTCATTGAGCTGGCAGCCTTCCAGAACGAACGGAAATCCTTTCTAGAGTGCTGGGACGCAATGATGTCCATTTTTATTTGTATTTGATGATCTTGACACCATTTAAGGCGAGATTTAAAGATTTTTCGCGAATCACACATCTCATTAAAAAGACCCCCATTCGTAGGTCTACCATAAAGTGTCCATTCTTGAAATTTCTGTCTGGCCATCCCGTGAGCGTCTTTGACATGCTTGTTCCACCCCACTACCTGGCTTCTAGCTTTTCGTCTCCTACGGTTACTACTCGCAACAGCGGCTGCACGTAGTATAGATATAATATCTTTGTACAATCGATCTATTACCAGCCTATGGCTGTTTTCATTACAGTAGTTATCCGCGCAACGTCTTAGTTCCATAGGAAAATCAATGTATTTAAAGCCTTCATGACATCTCTCTCTGTAGTGGGCTACCTGTTCCGCCCCCCTTTCCCCCCATACTACATGTTCATTTGGTACAGTTGGTTGATTCCTTAATCTTGGTGTTAACAATTTTAAATTACATTCTAGCATGAGAGGAAAATGGTCGGACCACGTAACATCGTATTTAACATATACATTGAGTACCGATGACATTGTGGATTGTGTTATAAGACAATGATCCAGCCATCGCTTACAGTGATGAGCTTCACTAATGAACGTATAAGTCCCAGAATCCGTACCTAACTTATGTATATCGATACAACACCAATCCTGTTCATTACAGTAGATAATTAGTTCATAATAAAATAGTTCATTTGGATGGGCGTTGAAATCGCCTAGTATGTATACCGATCCTATATCGTACTCATCCACTATAGCACTCACCCCAGCAAGGCAGTCCGAAAAATCTGGTAGATTGTCAATACTGTTCGTTGGCATGTATACGCTCATCAATAGAAAATTATTGAACAGCTTATTTTTTCTTTTGGCAAAAGTCAGTGGGATTTTATCTATTGTATCATAGACCTGGTAAAATTAAGACATATTTTTTATTATTTTGTATTTTTATAAATAAAGTATAGTGTTCAGGAAGCAAAATGCTTTCGAATCGTATATACATTTTGAAATGTTGTTATTTAAACAGAGATTATGAGACTTAATTTGCTTGAGACCTCATCTATTAAATTCCATTTTTGCTAGGGAACAATATTTTTCAACTCCTGATCACCGATTAAAAGTCACCGTGTATATAAAATTTTCATCATTAATGTTTCAATAATAAAGTTAACCAGAGTTTAAAGAAATATGTAATTGTTAGTCTTTGACAAATATAAAGAAGCGAAGAAGTTGAAGAAGCGGTTCGCATCATCTTTCCTAATAAGAAATGCTAAGGAATGGAATTCCCTTCAATCTACTATATTTCCAGATAGATATAGACTAGGGCTCTTTTGCTTCATCTGCAAAGTATGGGTCGGAGAGCTTCGAAGTAATAGGTAGGTAATAGGTAATAACGGGCTAATTTCCGCAACTCGACGTCTTTTACGCGCCTATTTTGCGTAACTGGCTGTAGGCACTATTCATGCCAGCCCAACTCCATAAGGAAGCCTAGCAGACCCTTCACGTTGCCGACGACTTCCTGGAGCGACCTCGGTGTCCCGAGGTGTAGTGCCCTGTAGCTCGCCACACTAACACACTCCAGCAGGACGTGTGAGGCCGTTTCTTCCGCCTCCATGCACGCTCTGCATAGGGGGCTGTCTGTAACACCTAAATTGTGTAAGTGTTTGTTAAGTAAGGCATGTCCAGTTAGAGCTCCAACCAGTAGTCGGAGCTGAGTTCTTCCATAACCGCAAAGTTTGCGGGATAATCCGGGGTTGATCTTCGGAAGAGCTTCTCTGGTCTGCCTGCAGGTTACTAGGTTTGTCCAATATTCTTGGTGCATTACCTTGGTGTTGTGGCGCAACTGGCCGCGCAACCATCCGAAAGGCAGGGGCAGAATGGGTTCAGGTCCATAGACCCTCAACTCCGATCCCTCCCTCGCCAGTCGACCGGCCGCGTCGTTGCCTCGCGATCCACTGTGACCCTTTATCCATTGAAGGGTAATGGTGTTTGTCTCACTTACCTTCGTCAGAGCTCGATGGCACTCGTATATTAGCCCCGATGTCATAGTGTTGCTCTGCAGGGCTTGCAAGACCGATCTGCTATCAGACAGTATACGGATTGGAAAACCCTGTACCTCTCTGGAGTTAATCGCTGTTGTTGCCATTATGATACCCATGCATTCCGCCTGAAAGACGGTATTATTGATCCCCAATGGCGATGAGATGTTGATATTCAGGTCCTCTGAATGTACTCCAGAGCCTGTACCTGTTGACGTTTTCGATCCATCCGTGAAGATCCTCAACTCCTTGAGGTTGAGGCCCTCCCCTGGGTCTTCGTGTAATTGTATCCTATATTTTTTGTCGAATACGTACTGTTTAGGTATCCTGTCGGTGACCGCTTCGATGAGCGGCTTTCGAAGTAAAACATTTATGAACTGAAACTGAAACAATTGCTTTACTCACCCGCGACCTTATGATAGCTACGTTTATGCAAGAAATGTGTGTTCTGTAGTTCCTCCACCTACACACTGTATGAACACACACAAATCACAAAAACCATACTATCACCACCACCATACTGCACTGACGCGTTTCGAACTCAATCAGAGCTTATCCTCAGAGTAACACAACCGTTCACTATGCTACCAGATGTTATCTAGATTTATTTTACGTAGTGATTATTTTGCACATTACTTTAATCGCATTGTAAAAACATTTTTGCACATTTTCGAATAGTAAGTGCCCATTATCCCCTCTAATGGACGAATCGTTCGGAAATAATTCAAGCATCATTCACTTTCTTCTCAAGAGTCCTAACTTCTTAAAAGGGCACGGTATAACGCAGAAAGATATTATTATCATACATTAAGAAAATATATATTCTTTGAACGGAAACATAATGTCTTTGTTGAAACAACTTGAAACAACATTGAGGCAGAAACTTTATTAGTGAAATGAAATAAGAAACATTGGTCACTGTTGGCATGTTTAGACCTATCCGTGTGTATCCTTAGTGTTAGACCAATCCGTGGTTCTTTTTCTAGGTTGGCTCGAAGGGAAAGCTAACCCTGAAAAACGCGAGCATTCTTCTAACTCTACTACTACTATTCAGGTATTTATTGGTAACAAACACTAAAAATAAAATAAAGTTTAATAACTTTAACTTCAATACTAGATGAAAAAAAGGCTGTATAATTCCCGTTCACATGGGAATTCTGGGAAAATATATACCTTTTGTCACTCTCGGAACTCAGACGAATCTAAATGACACCTCACACTTCAAAATCCAAAAAAGTGTACAGCTTACCTTTTTTAAGATGAGGATAATTTGAGTTTTTCTTACTTAAAATCAAGAGCGCTATTGATTTTGATGATTAAAAAATTACCCCAATTTTTCATAAAGAAAAATTTGTGTCAATTTTGTGACGACCCATTATTAACAGTATCAAAAAAATCACAAACTGACCCAAAAACTACACTTTCTTTCTTTTTGAAAATGAATTGTATTCGTGATTTTGAATAATAAGACCCCAAAATTACCTAGGTACACGCTTTTTTTTCTGAAAACCCCCATTTACCTACAGACATGGAAGTGTTCAAATTTTGATATTTTTAAAGAACGGTTTGCAAGATGCAGTCATCTGTAAACCACAAAATAACCTGATACTTTGAACGCTATTGTCCTAGTAGGCGCTGCGGTAACATCAGCTTAAGGTAAACAAATATCATTCAATAAACCCGTGCATCAAGTTTAATGATGACGAAAAAGAAGAAAAATAACAAACAATAAACACGTTGGTTTTATTTAGGCAAAAAGTTTTGTGTGACTCCAAGGATCGCACACGGAAGTCAGACTATGTATTCCGTCAATGTCAACACTCCCATTTATTGTTCGTTTTCCATCACAATGAATCACTAGTTCAGCTGGTTACGCTAGACTGAATTAAGTATCTAACTCTAACAGATACCGTTAAGACTAGCTACTACCCACGACTTTGCACGCAAGGAACTTCAACCGCAGGGTGGTAGGTAGACCAAATTTTTGGCCGACCGTACTATAATCTGCCGTCGTATTTATAAAGGGCACAACTGCAAACTTGCTCAAAAAAGATGTTTCTTTTTTGACCAAGTTTGCAGTTGTGCCCTTGCTGCTGCATAAGTTTACAAAGAACAAGTGTGCACTTAGGCTTTTTCTGTTTCACAAAAAAAGCAAGTTGTGCCCCGTAGGTGTGATTTTATTACAAGGCATAGGTAGCAAGCTTTCGAGATTGATTTCAGCACCATGTCTTTTTCCAGACACGTCTGTACACAACTGTGCAATTGACACATTTAGGAGGTTGCAGGTCAACTCTAGCTGAGCTATGACAAATTATTGTAAAATCCCGCACTTAGGTAGGTCAGACCTAACCTCAATAGGAGGGAGGGAAAATGTAAGCTGTCATTTGACTGATGCAGGCGTTGCGTAGTGCTATATTTGAATATTTGAATTTAAAATAAGAACAGGTCGAGTTAAATAGGCGACTAATGTCTATATTGAAAAATGACGACGTATAATAATGTCGATTTTCCAAACTTAAAAAAGTCGAAGTATAAAAATGTCTAGTAATAATAACGACGACATAAAAAAATGACTAAGAATAATAACGTTGAAGGAATTAAGACGAGGAGGTATAATAATACCGATTTTCAAACATCAAAATATTTTTTTTTACTACCGTTCACCTTTGACCACCTGGGTGTACGGTGGAAAATTTTTGATTTCCACCGCCCGCTGCTTTTAATATTCAATGTAAAAATAATTTGCTTACAAATAAATTAAAAAAAAGACCTCCTCTCACAATGAAAGGGATTGGGACCTACGGGGGCCCGAGCGGTATTTTTGAATGTTTTGTTATGACTTATGGCGTTGTCACGTTAAACTATCGTCCGTAGACCGACTTTACAGACAACCGGTTTTATTTAAAAACAAAATTTCCTTTTGACTTACTGACTCTATTTCCTTGGTACATAAATTAAACTCTATTTCCCTTTTAAGATGTCAAAGAAGCACAAACTAACCCATATCATTGAAAGGACTGTTTTCTTACGTCGGCACCCTTTTACTTTATACGAGTATGCTGACATATCATTACCATTTTTAATTTAACCACCCGTTTTAACATGGATCTGTCCCGTAAATGTGGTCATATATTTCACATGAAATCGCAAGCATTTTTTTCGTAAAAAAAATGGAAGTGCAACGTCATCTTAGTAAAAGCTCGTTTTGTAAATTTAAATGTAGAATACTTAGTTAATTCTAACGTACTTGGTACTCTTGTACCTATCTGCCTAACTTCTTGGAGATTTAGTAGTTCAATAAAATATTTTGTATTTGTTCTGTGATCTATATATCTGAGCACAAAGATAAAGATTATGTAAAGTAACTACGAGTGGAAACTGTTTTGGCTTATGTGTTAGAGCTTGTCTAATTTAAAATGACGCGCCCCGCCACCGCATGTACGCACAGGATTTTGAACCTATTGAAGCTGTATTTAGGGTCATTTTCTACTTTTAAGCTGTTTCATTTCAGCCGAAAGACGTCCATTGCTGAACATAGGCCTCCCCCAAGGCTCGCCAAACAGATCGGTCCTGTGCCATCCGCATCCAACGCGTTCCCGCGACTTTAACCGGGTCGTCGCTCCATCTTGTTGGAGGCCTGCCTACACCGCGTCTTCCGGTCCGTGGACGCCACTCGTGAACCTGTCAGCCCCATCGCTTTTATCTGTTTGTTTTAAGCTGTTTCTTTCCCATTAAATAAATAAAATTAAATAAAATAAAAAAGTAAACAATTTAACTTTATTACCCGACTGCGAAGAAGGAAGGATTATGTGTTTGACCCGTATGTATGTAGGTATGTATGTATGTATGTATGTCCATTCCTATGTCCTCTCGTAACTACACAACGGCTGAACCGATTTTGATAAATGATACGTCATTGGATTTGTCATGATAACGCGAGTAACACTGGATACATGAAATTCTTGAAAAATCAAAATGGCGGATTTTTGGTGCCAAATTGTGAGTCTTCAAAAAAATTTTTTTATTCAAACCTATCGAGTAGGGTATCAAAATTAAGGGACTTTAAAAGAAATTACAAAAATATATACAAGTCATGTGTTTCAATTTAATTTGGAATAGTAAATTGGCAATCAATGCATTAAAACGACGACGTACCTACTTACTCAGATATCTTTGAGCAATAATTTTCTTTATGAAACCCATGTGGAAAATTAAGTACTTACCTACATATTTTAAAATTTGGTTTTGGTTTTGGTTTTGTACTTTATGATTTTAGGATTCCTAATTCAAATCACTACATAGTATAAAACAAAGTCGCTTCCCGCCAGTGTTGCAAAAGTGAAAATTTAAAAATCGTTATATTATCCAGTTTAAAATCGGGAGAATTCGGGAGATTTTAGTCAAAGTTAAACAATTGTATATTTTACACACTTACAACAAACAAACTATGTATTAAATTATTTAAAAATATATATATAGACGTACTTATTTAAAAATATATATAGTGATTACTAATTATTCATGTTCATACCATTTCTTTTCTATAATTGATTCAGTGTAATGTTTTTTACGATAAGTTTCATTAAATTTACCGATGAAAATATTCTGTATGAAACGAAGTTCAAATTTCGTATTTCGAAGTAGCCTGCCTGATTTTTTGGGAGTTTCCCGCATACACCCACCAAACAATAATAAACTCTATTTTAGGGCATTTAGATTTAATGTATTTTGTGGGTACTACTTTATTAAAAGGCCGTGCGTGAAGTTTTGAGGAATCCCCGTGTATTGTTTTAATGATACCAGGTTACCTTTGGCGTTGTCCTCTTAAAAATATTGTTTTAATTGTCACTTTATTTCGAAATATAGAAAATCGGGAGACGGGGTCGCTAAATCGGGATATCGGGAGGGAAGAACCGAAATCGGTAGATCTCCCGATAAATCGGGAACTTTTGCAACACTGCTTCCCGCTGTCTGTCCCTATGTATGCTTAGATCTTTAAAACTATGCAACGGATTTTGATGCGGTTTTTTTTTAATAGATAGAGTGATTCAAGAGGATGGTTTATATGTATACCTAATACATGCATAATTGCACCCGTGCGAAGCCCGGGCGGGTCACTAGTACTCAATAATTTATCTGGGTCTCAGGAGGTTACACTAAAAAGCAAGAAATAAAAAAAGTAATTAAAAAACTAAAAACACGCCTGCGGTGTAAATAAAATAATAAATTAAAAAATCAAAAACCCGCCTGCAGAAATACTGAAAAGGTGGAAAAAAGATAAAATGTTCAATAACAATAAAACGAATTTAAAACACGTCGATGGCAGTCTTTCAAAATTTAATGCAACGATAAAATGCAGTCGGAGGCATGCATGAAGTGACATTAAATCCCATACAGCCACTAGGTAACTCCCATGCCTCCGACCGCATTTTATCGTTGCATTAAATTTTGAAAGACTGCCATCGACGTGTTTTAAATTCGTTTTATTGTTATTGAACATTTTATCTTGTTTCCACCTTTTCAGTATTTCTGCAGGCGGGTTTTTGATTTTTTAATTTATTATTTTATTTACACCGCAGGCGGGTTTTTTGTTTTTTTTAATTACTTTTTTTATAAACAAGGAAAAGCCATTCTTAACATAAGGAAATACACGTGTAGCAGATTACAAAGTAAGGCGATGGTAAAGATTATCGAAGTCGGAAAACTCCCGAACATGGAGTTTCCGGAAAAACATCTAAGTACCTAACATAAAAGAAAATTTTATTGGGCCTTGCAAGGATGTATTTATTGAGAAAGGATAAATGCCACCCTTCTCTCCTTTGCGAATGCTCGATACGTTTTTACCTTAGATTATTTACACACTAGATAGTAGAGTGTCAGGAGCAACACTGCGATAAGTACAAAACGTCCAAAAACCCATTTGACAGCTTCATCTTACGATCGCGTTACGTCATTCCCGTTGAAGACGGGCAAATGACATATTAGCCACTGTTGGCTTATATTTTTCGGGACGTTTTTATGCCGTTTAAGCTCTATCTAGTGTTCTAGTGTATAAATAATCTAAGGTTTTTACCTTTCTAACAGTCAATGGTTCCTGATGATTGTAACTAGAGGGTTTTATCAATATCAATATTATCGTCACTACTTTCAAAAAAGCTCGTATCTCAAAATCGATAATCTGGCTAATTGAACTTTACTGAGTGTGCAATAAGGTTCTGTTTGGTTTACATATTGATTTGAGATAAGAGATTTTTTCAAAGTAGTGACGATATGCTCTTTAGTTGATTGGGCTTGGGGTGGCGTGAATCTTTCTAATCTTCTAATATATAAAAATCTCGTGTCACGGTGTCACTCCGAAACGGCTTGACCGATTTTTTTGATATTTTAGATTTATTTACTAATTAATAAATTAGGTATTTTATAAAGGCTTTAGGGTTGCGGATGCGTGAAAGGGGATGTGATCCTAGGTCGGGCTCGTACCTGGTTCAACGAATATCTTTAGCAATACAACGCGGTAATGCAGCGGGTGTTTTCGGTACTTTTGGGCCGGGTGCGAGTCAGTTTGCAACCTGAGACGTATACGTGATGGAGAAAAGCGTTTTTAATGGAGCCTGCGTTATAAGTGGGCGTGTACTTATTTACTCCCTTTTAGTTTTATTTTTTTGTTTATTTAATTTTTTTGTTTTTATTTACCTGACGAAACTTATTGTGGATGAAAAGCAATTTATTATTTTTATGCGAGTGTGTATGTGTTTGGCTTTTTTTTTAAATTGTAATTTTCCATATATTTTTTTGTTTTTTTTTTTATATAATGTAATTGTTGAGTGAATAAGTAAACTAAACTAAATCAACTTGTTATGAATCTTCTTCTTTGACCAACTGACTTTGTTTTTAATTTATGGAACGCAGTCAGAGCAAAATAAATACACAATTCATGTAAAACATTCCAGCATTAAAGTCAGCATCAAAAGTAGCTGGTCACTTATGTAGATATCTAATTTGTCGTAATAACGTAGTTGTCAATCATGTATGACATTTGCACCTGACTGTAAAGCGACAAGGTAAGTACAAAAGTGACCAGCTAATTTTGATGCTGACTGTATAACACCAATGCGCTGTAAAATTCAAAATACATAAGTATAAAAACACACAAGAAAACTTAGGGATTTTTATTTATTTAGAGATTTTTGAGAGTAATCTTCGTTGCTTCCTCAAAATGACGGAACACCTCACCTCCGGCCAGAAGTCGGAGCGCAGGATCATCTGATGGTGCTTGACAGGCACTTGGAGCCTCATCATTATCATCATCATCATCATTTCAGCCTTAAGACGTCCATGCCTGGACTGCACGCCTCCCACATTGACGCCCAATCATTAAGGTTGGAAGCGATTCGCATCCACCCTGAACCTGCGGCCTTCACGAAATCGTCCATCTCGTTGGTGGACGTCCCACGCTGCGCTTGCCAGTCCGTGGTTTCCATTCAAGAACTTTTGGCCCCCAACGGCCATCTGTTCTGCGTGCTATATGGCCTATGAGCATAAAAGGAAAAGTGTGACTACCACTGATCTAAATAATACAACTAAATCTACTGTTCCACTGTGTACAGTACAACCACTAGTTATGTCACCTCAGTGCGCGAACTGTGAAGTGTGAACTCATTGTCATCGTGACGACCCTGGCACGAATCATTCATAGGAAGCTGACACAGATCCTTTTAAAAATAAAACAACATTAGTAGGGAAATTTGACCGCAGAATCTTTCGATTTCCAAAATAATGACTCAGAAAAAAAAACAGTCAATCGATTAGGCGCAAGTCACACAGAAGAGACGTGGGACGGGGCGCGTCGCAGTCCGCGACGTTCGTTTGCAGGCCGCGTCTCCACCCCGTCTCTTCTGTTTGCTCGCGACGCTTCTATATATTTAGTATGAAAACTAATTCAAGGGGACATATTTAATTATGGGTTTTTATTATGGGTCTTGGACATATTTAATTATGTATTTAGGTATGCATTTATCCATATAAGTTTTTATTTTTGTGTTTTTTGCAGACAGAGTCACGGGCAACAGCCAGTATCATTATCATCATCATTTCAGCTAAAAGACGTCCACTGCTGAACAGCTAGTATAATTTAATAAAACTACGAAAGTTAGGAACAAAACCGTGAGGTTTAACACTATAAGCGCCTAGTATTATTCATGTATCTTATTTAGTTGAGTATATTTTTGCCAAAATGTTTTTGCAAAAGTTTCCGTAAGGCGCTGACGTCAATCCAAATACAGCAGCAAACGTGTTTACACGTTGGCTGCAATCAGCATCACTAGTGGGATCACGTAACGTTCTCTGTGTGGCCATGAGCATTACCGGTGGGATCAAAAGCTCATTTTTCAGGGTATTGTTTTGAGGATTACTCTGCCCAGAGTAAAACTGTGAGTGCTATTTTGTAGAGGATACTAAAATACTATAACTTATAAAAACTTAACTATTTCGAATTTTTGGATTCCTAGCTAATACTAGTAGTAGGGTAGTTAGTTAGTTAGTTCGAGTGGCGTCCACTGACCGGAAGACGCAACAAGGAGCGACGACCTGGTTAATAAACTATAGTAATCTCCGTATTCCTGAACAAATTCTGTTTTTTATGTAGTTTTTCATAACATAGGTAAGGTAAACGTCCCTCTGCTTGATACTGACCATTGGGCCATGTATTGACATGGCAATTTTAATCTTATGTCATAGTAAGAGAGTTGACAGATGGGTGTCATCAACTGGGCGTTGAGGTGTCAAGCATTTGGTATGTTTATCGTATTTATATAAAGTTTATCTTCATATTCAATAAATGCTGAAACTGAATCAGATAACAATAAAGAGCGTGTACTTTCGAAATTATTTAATTCTCATAATCAACAATTTACTGTTCGCATAATTCTCTATTAAATAATAAAATAACATTATAATAAAAATATTCGAAGTTATAAAGATTTGAACAAAGCGTTGCCTATTTTACATATTTCCAAGGCTCAAGTTTTTTGTGTAATAAATATCCTACTTTCGTACAAAAGCTCAATCTATAGAGGGAAAGATTTTGCCTTAACAGCTAAAGTGTAGCACTTAGAACTTTGTCACTTGAAAGTTTCAGACACTTAATGGGTAAGGCTGCAGAGCGTTTCAACCGCTGCACTTATATTATGTAACGATTGTTGTCCATTGTAAGTAAAAAGATTCATAAAGTACGAAAGAAAATACGGAAAGATGCATTCCATCTAACTAAATTGTAAAACTCAGTGGCATTTTTCACTTTATTTACCAGTAATTTGTTACATAAAAGTACTGGCTGTCGAGACGCTCCGCGGCCATACCCTGATAACGGTAGGTTCTCATGGCATGGGTAAAATGACAAGGAATTTTACAATCGCTATAAAATGAAATTGAGCGATCAAGATATTAAAACGTCTGAACTAGCGATGGGTCGTCTATGGTTTTAACGTTAACGCAACTATACTCCATTTAATTCTAAATTAAATGAAGTATGGACCGTTCATTCACGTTCATCGACTAGTCCATAGACTAGTTGAATTCTTCGACTAGTCGACGTGATGTCTGCGTTATGTAGATGACCAACTTAACGGCACGTCGATTTCTACGAATTACTAGTCTATGGTTGCAGTAGTCTGCGGTCTACAGTATAACTCTTATTCAAATATTAACTCACGACCATACGATCATGTTCTTATTTTCGATCACAGCTCAAGTGGCTCCCAATCCGCCTTCGTCGAAATTCTCACATACTACTCCTTCTTTACGGCATTATTTTTAATCCTGCAAATCCTTGCTACCTCAAAGAGCGATTTACCTATGCCACCTCTGTACGGTTCCGGCGATTAAAGAACCACATAAAATCTCGATTGAGTATACTTACATAATTATTAACTTATACAGGGTTATTTTTAATTCACTGACATCCTCTTAACCCTGAATTCCTATCACTCAAACAAATTTTTGTAGTTCTACGACTTTTTAAAATGAAGCACTTTTTTTTCCATACAAATACACAGAGTATCGTAAAAATAAGAGGTAATCTCAAATTTTCAAAACGTTATTACACCAAAAATATTAAGTTATGACAAAAGCCGTAAAACAAAAAACATTTTGTTTAAGTGGTAGGAGTTTAGGGTTAAGAGGATGCTAGTGAATTACAAATAACCCTGTATTAATTAGATCTTTTACTGAAAATAAATAAATGAAAGATAGATTATGGTTCACATTCATGAATCGATTGCAAGATTTTCAAGAGTTTAAGTAGTACAGTAAAATATTTTATATTGTGTATGACTGTATTGTTGATGGAAGCCAAGAGCGCATCTTTTTCTGCTCGCAAACCATAGTTTACCAACGTCTGCCTTAGGACAATTGTGGCGTGCGACCACGGCTGTCCTTTAAAATTTGTAGATAAGAATTCCAGACAAGAAATTTTTCTTGTTTCATCATCATCATCATCATCATTTCAGCCGAAAGACGTCCACTGCTGAACATAGGCCTCCCCCAAGGCTCTCCAAACAGATCGGCCCTGTGCCATCCGCATCCAATGCGTTCCCGCTACCTTCACCAGGTCGTCGCTCCATCTTGTTGGAGGCCTACCTACACTGCGTCTTCCGGTCCGCGGACGCCACTCGAGAACCTTTCGGCCCCATCGGCCGTCAGTTCTACGGGCGATGTGCCCTGCCCACTGCCACTTAAGTCTAGCGATTCTTCGAGCTATGTCCGTGACTTTAGTTCTCGCGCGGATTTCATCATTTCTAATGCGATCCCGCAGAGAAACTCCAAGCATAGCCCTCTCCATCGCCCTCTGAGCGACCTTGAGCTTCCTTATAAGACCCATCGTTAGCGGCCACGTCTCAGTGCCATAAGTCATCACTGGCAACACACACTGGTCAAAGACTTTTGACTTGAGACACTGCGGTATATCGGATGACAAGATATTGCGGAGCTTCCCGAACGCTGCCCAGCCGAGTCTAATTCGTCGATTGACCTCTTTCTCGAAGTTGCACCTACCCAATTGGATTGTATGTCCCAGATAGATATAGTCGTCAACAACTTCGAGCAAAGTATCTCCGATTACGACGGGAGTTGGTACAACATGGGCGTTCGACATGACCTTCGTCTTGTCCATGTTCAATGGACGATGGATGTTTTCTTGTTTCATACTTGATCGCAATTTTTTCCGTAGTCGGGTTTTAAGTTTTTGAACTTATTATTTGTTATGTTGTTCATCATCATCATCATATCAGCCAAAAGACGTCCAATGTTGGACAAAGGCTTCCCTCAAAGAGTACCACAACGATCGGTCCTGCACGCATCCAAATGGTTCCTGCATTTTTTTTACTAGATCGTAAGTACAGTCGACCAAGTAATTCCTTTACCCTAAGGTTCAATGTTAGTAAAGTTGCTGTAGGCTATTTTCATTTACAAGTCAATAATCAACTTTATTGTTGCTTTATTATTGAAACTTCTAATGCGACTTCCAACAAGGTCGCGTTAAACGTTTAACGCTACCATGGAGGGGGTATAAAATCATTAGTATATGTACTGCCGAAGCAAGTAATCTCGCATTGTATATATACCTACTAACGGATGTTAAAAACTTCGACAGTGCGATGCTGAACTCATACTTTCTGTGCAAATTTGTATGAGACTTGATAAAAGCGCCATCATAAGTAAATTTAGTTCTTTAAGTTATTGCAATAAGGTTCATAATGATTATTGATGTATAAGTGCCTTTTTCATTTCCAAATTACGAAGTTTCACTTCTTCCGCGCGAAGGAACTGCACGCACTATTTTTGTTCTGATGTAGGAACTGTCATTACAAATGGTAAAGCACTTACTTGGTGGTCGGCCAAGGAAGTGGTCTACCAGTTTTGTCAAAATTTTCTGTTGCTAAGGTTGACTTTTCTGAGTGAAGTCAATAGTCACTGTCATCCATCCTATTATTGGAAGGGAAAATCGACCTCGTTGTATCACGACGTGCATGAACTTCAATCATTTTTTGGCCGACTTTACAGTCAAGAAAACTGAATCGCGTACCGGGGTGGCACCTTTTCACAGCCTTGTCAACATGACATTTGCAATTAAAAGGGTTCACCCTGGTACGTGATTCAGTTTCCTTGACTGTACACGTTGTTGGGGGCTTTCCCGCGCACCACATCTTTCGGTAGGTTGTTAAGTCCTAATTACTACTTCCTGGTTTTTGGTAAGTACAGCTAATTTTTAAAACACAGTTTATTTAAAATATATTTTTCCTATTTTATTTAAGTAGTTTGAATGAAAAGTTTTCCAACATACATTTTTAGTAGACAATAATATGCTTTGATGTTACGCATTTTCAAAGTTATTGCAACTCGCTTCTTCAACATTAAAGAGAAAAATGTTTCTAGTCTTTTGCTTTATTAAAATTTATTTTAAAGAGGCTTGAAACAAGATCGTGTTCTAAAAATGCTGAAACAATATAATGTTTTCATTTTTTGTTAATGTTCTCAAGTAGTACAAGAGATTTCACCACTCATTTTCTGAGCCCTGATTTATTTGACAACACAAAACGCCTTACGTTAAGATATAATTAGAAAGCACATCGTCCTCTTACTTTCAAAATATTTAAAAAAAATCTTAACGATAAGGTTTTATCGTTTATTTTAAAATTTTCATATTTACATAAGATTTTATTAATTTACAGTGTGATTACAGGCTACTAATATTTAAGAAGTTTGTAACCTTACGTAAGCTTAGTAAAATATAAGCAGGTGTTACTTTCCAAATTCTTTACAAATTAAATTTAACTCACTAACAAAAAGTCAACAGGAAAAATACTTAATGCTTTTTTTATAAATATTTTTCTACAAGTAACTATCACAATCTTAAAGCTCTCAAGCTGAAGTGCTGGATGAGGCACTTATAATGTAGGTACCACCAAGTAAGGACTTTAATTGTTACACTTTTGAATATTGCCATAGCGACGGAATTGGGTTTCTTGTTATTCACACACACGACGTAGGATTGGCAATATTAAAGATGCTTAAAGCTGTTAAACATATTTTTAGAGTATAATTAAAAAGGGAACCTCGTGTTTTACGCTCATGGAAGTATGAAAAAAAAATATATACACTGTTCTGGCCACAGCCAAATTCTAATACACATCCGATAGTCTCCACCAGATAATATTTAGAAATAAACAGAACGAGAAAAACTCTTAATTTGTGGACTAGACGGTCATTGAAGTCAAGCAAGGTGCCAACTATTAAAAAAAAAATAAAGTTCGGCTATTTCGAAAACTATGGCACTTTTAACTAAACTTATAAGTGCATTTTAGTAATTTAGAAGCTTGACTATTAATAAACGGGGTACCCTGAATGTAAAACATTATTTATCTACTTATTATACTTTAATCTTTAAACTGAATTTTCACATTTTAAATTAAATTTAAGGACGTATAATGAGCAACATTCAAAGAAAAAGGGGGTTTAGGGTGAGAAAGGTGATTTTGCCCGCTTGTAACCACAAAGTGACTGGAAGCTATTTTTGCCTTAAAAATTACACCGTTTCGCAGTTGATTAAAAAATGTCCATGATAGTACCTATAACTATCTACCTTTTAGGTAATAATAAATGTCATTCTTGCTACTTAATTTAAGCAAGCTGCAATCTTAAAAATGTACAAGGAAAAGTTACCAACAGTAACATGTTTTTAAAGTCCATATTTTCACTCCTCGTATGCGGGAAGTAAAAAAACCTTTATTCTAATCTTGTGATCCATAAATAATATAAATTTTACATTAAAAAAAAGAAAATTGATATTCACGTCAAGACATCCGAGAGGTGGAAATATGCTGACTGGATAATATTATATTTATTGTTTTTTTCTGAGCATACATTTATGTACAATATTTATTTTAAATAGCGTACAAAATAACTTTGATAACTACTAAGATTTTGTGCTTGTATTACCGGCTTTGGCGATAGGCAGTAAAATATGTACAGATTATTCAAAATTGTGCTTCATTTTGTACAAGATTAATTGAAAGATCATAGACAAAAATTTAATTATAATTATGCATTTTACACTGTCAATGTTTAATGAAAAATAACTTAAAAATGTATATTATATATAAAACATAGATACATATTTTTTTAATCAATTCATTGGTTTAACGCATATACTGCCACCTGACTTCCACAGGTGCCACCGACGCACATGTGCGTTCAAAATGTATGAATAATTATGACAGCGGCACTGGGCCTAGTCCCGAAAACGCATATACATTCGGTGGCAGTGAATGCGTTAATTTGCTCTTCCAAAAAAAAACAATATTTTTTTTACGCTACAATTACACAAGATTGTTCTTTAAAAAAGTTAGTTATTTAATCATCATTTGAAGTAATTTCGCTTAACTAAAACTGTCCTTCGAGAAAAATTGTGGACAATAGGACAATATTATTACCTTATTTTAATCTGTGGAATAATTACAAATTCTTTTTCTACATTCCAATAGAATTAAAACTAGTGATGAACATAAAAATAATTCACCTACCCTAATAGCTTTCCTAATCATTTATATTCCAAGAGCATTGCTTTCCTGTGACGTTGACATTCAGCAGTAGTAATTTTATTGTTTCAAGTGAACTGTATCACATCTTACAAAGGAATGAAAAGTGGGCAAACATTTGTTTAATAATTCCTTATTTTTAGAGGAAAACTAGCTTACCCCCGCAGTTTCTCGCTTTCATTGAATAATTTTGGAATTATTTAAATCCGTTGGAATTCCTAAGAATTCACCTTTATTCTTTATATCTTCATCAGAAGATGAATCTCTTTTTTAGGTATAGTAGAAGTGTAGAAGAAATAAAGAGTTTCTTCATGAAAATAGTTGATTGTAGTTATCTTGCAGGTAGGTAGGGGATTAGCAAGATAAAAAGGTTTGTTATAGTTCATTGAGATCTTCTTCTTAGTCGGACACTCTTGGCAGAGTGGTCGTGGTTGCGCAGACGAGGTACACGGAGAGATGTTCGGTGGGTCGCAGATTTTTTCGAGGACAGCTTTCTTAGCAATTTGCTTCCATTTCTGCCGGTTAGAGGCGTTGCGAGTGCTGAACCATGGTGGACTCAGAAGCTTTTTTAATCAGGTCAGTCCAGCGAGTTGGTGAATGGCCGCGTGCCCTCTTGCCTTCCACCTGACCCTGAACCACCAATCTCTCCATTGAATTCACATTCCTGGAGATGTGACCAAAGAACTTCAGTATTCATTGAGATGGACTTGCGCATAAAAATGCCTAAATTCATTTATTGTTGATAAGTCAAGTTAGTCAGACAGTCAGTCAGGACTTCTTTTTAGGGTTCCGTAGTCAGCTAGGAACCCTTATAGTTTCGCCATGTTTGTCCGTCTGTCTGTCCGTCCGCGGGTAAGCTCAGAGATTTTTAGTATTAAAAAGCTGTAGTTTGGCATGCCAACAAAGTGGTAAAATAAAAAATAAAAAATATTTTTTTTAGGGTACCTCCCATAGACGTAAAGTGGGGGTGATTTTTGCTATCTCATCTAACCCTATAGTGTGGGGTATCGTTGGATAGGTCTTTTAAAACCATTGGGGGGTTGCTAAGATGATTTTTTTGTATTCAGTGATCTGCTTGCGAAATATTCAACTTTAAAGTGAAAATTTTCATTAAAATCGACCGTCCCCCCCCCCTCTAAAATCTAAACTGTTGGGTGGAAAAATATGAAAAAATTCAAAATGGTAGTAAATATATTAAATTTACAAGGAAAATTATAGTGGCTAAGATTGCTTGGGAATTATTTGTAGTTTAAGAGTAAATAGTAGCCTAAGGTATAAAACATACCGTCACTACTATGAAAAAAGCTCGTATCTCAAATCAGCATGTTAACAAAACTGAACCTTGAGACGCGCGTAATAAAGTTCACTTAGCCAGATTATCGATTGTGAGATACGAGCTTTTTTCAAAGTATTGACGATACCTAACTTGGAAGATTCCGTACACATACGAAATCCTTAAAAAAATATTAGGTACTTGATTTTTCGTAATGGCTACGGAACCCTATCTTGGGCGTGTCCGACACGCTCTTGGCCGGTTTTTATATATTAGGATTGTATCGCGTTACTGATACCTGTATCTTAAAATCTGATACTTTTCCAAGTGGCTTGACGATTCGCGGTCCCGTCTTATGAATAATTCATAAAGTTCAGAAACACATTTGACCCGTCAACTATAATTTTGAGGTTACAACTTTTTTCGTTTAATGGCGAATCCGTATCTAACGTGAGTTTGATGTCTAGAATTTTTAAGACCTCGTAAAGTTCAAGCAGTTTCTTATGTTTTAAACAATGTAAAGTGTTTAGACAAGTTTTTGGGTGTTAAAGGAACGTAGAATTTAGAAATCCTTCATAATTAAGTTAAACTTGAAGCTGATGTGATGATTATCTATCGTTTTTCCACATGCATGGTTTGGTTATTATTGAACTATTGGAAAACCATTATGAAAATTTTCAAAATACTTCAAGTGATGGCTAAACCTTGGTATAATTCAAATTGTGTGATAGTAAATATTTCTTCGTAGTTTTAAATTTCAACTTCTTTCTCCTTTATTAGATCACAAAGCGATATCTACAGAATAAAAACGTGGCATAATCGAAAGTTAATTTTATGATTTTCTGCATTATGTATGAAAATATAAGTTTCAATTTATTATTCTCAAAAGTTTCTAATTTTAGTTATACTCACTCTGCCACAAATACTCGTAAATTTATCATAGTCCACCGACCGTGTGTTTTCTGTGGAGAATTGCCTGAAATGTCTCATCGTATGACAAATACATTATATTCACGTCCAAATTAGTGGAGTTCTGACATGTTGATGGAGCTAACGTGGCCAATTTTGGCTTTTGACACACGTTAGAGTATCCTCCACATAATTGTAGTCGATAAAATTAATAGGCGAAATTCTACTTTCGCAATTTTCTCAACTAATCACAATTAGTTATTTATTATCGTCTTCTTTTCTATCTTAAGCAGCAATAGGTCCTTTGCGAACTAAGGCTCTCTCAGAAAAATCCAAGTTCACGGTAAACATTACAATTCCTGGATAAAATGTAGCAACGTACCCTAAGCGATACATGTCATGACGTTGATCTTTAAGTTTTGTAACACAAAGTGTATATTTAAGCTTTTACTGTTTACTTCATTGTTCTAAGTAGAAATGTAACAGCTCGGCTGCGATCGGCGACGCGGAGAACAAATTTGTAATACATTGCGTGTCTTGCCAATTTACCGCCGCGTGGTTAGCATATCAGCAGTGCAATGAACAAAGTAATCGATCACTGCATCGCCGGTAGAGCTTAGTTGTCACATAAGTGCCAATAAAAAGGTCCACGTAATCTGGCCGTCAATGGCCGCTTGCTTGTAGCTTGCACATTTTCATGCAACTAGTTTGCGTGCTTGTTTCATATCTGTGGAAGGCTCGGAATACACATGCCTGTAGCTTGCACATTTTTGTCTCAGTAGCTGGCCCATGTATGTACGTTGAACTTCATACAAATATGACAGAAGCATGCGAGTTACTTACACAGAAATATGCAGGCTACCAGGCATATGTCACGGGTCCGCAAACAAAGCCTGAATGTCGAAACGTCAGGTCTCGTGCTACGAAATTCGATTTTTGGACTTGGTATGGTGCCGTTCCGTTCACACTGATAGTATTAAACAGAAGGTTGAAAGGGACGGCACTATAAGAACTTCGAAATTCGTGGTAGCCCCCTGATTTTCTTCGTGTTTTTTACCGTTATCGTTGCATTTGCTTCAAACGCACGTTCATTTTTGTACCTAATTAAATCTTCTAAGTACGAGTTGAAGATATACGAGAGAGAATGATTATAAATTCAATAAACATCAGCCACTTTGAAACTCGAGTCTTTTACTGCCGATCGGATTTATTACCATGACCCTTGCAAGCTGCAGCGTTGTCATAATACCACTCCTTAAAATGTTGACGTGCTGTGGATCAGACGTAATAGAATTTTTATTGCTATAACGTCTTTATGTCCACTACACGTTGTTGCGTGTTATAAAAAGTTCCTCTTACACAATCTCGGCCATTACTAACGTTAGAAAATAAATAATATATTTAAATCTTACTTTGTGGAGGTCCATTATTAATGGTCTACCTTTACTCGGCAAAAAGTTGTGGTTGAACGGCAGAAAAGACCGATATTTTTCGGTCCCAACAAAAAGAAACTTTATCAAATTTATTATATTCTCAGTAAACTTTGTGAAGACTAGCTACAATTTAACTCAATGTAATATTAATTGTGTGAACCTCAGAACACCAATTAATTCTCAGGTTTTGAAACATTAACGCGCGAATTTGAAGCTAAAAGTGTTCTTTCACGAGCAATTGAAATAGCTGGCCAGTGGCCATTGATTTCGTATTAAATTTCATACCTACCGAAATAATTTGTAAAGACGCGCGGAGCAAACAGTTCAGCATTTAAAATCATTTCCCAAGTAGTTTCTCTAATTCTGCCAAATTGCGAAAGATTCCACTAGTAACGATGTTCTAACTGCTCTTGCCGGCAGTTAAAATGCTTGAGAATTGCCCGTGTAAGAGCACTTTAATGCATTGACATTGGAAATGATTGTTATGAGGATGTCTTCGTTTTTAACAAGAGTACTGGCCAGTACATGGTGACGAATAGAAGGAAGAGTGCCGGGAATACGACACGGGATAGCTTGTCGATCTCTCGCCACAACACCCGTTCTTGTCCTGTGTCAGCGTCTACCCAGGCAACCTGTAAACAAGATTAAATTATGTATTTAAACCTTTTAAATTTAACCCCCAAAAGGGATTGCTAAAGAAATTTCTTCGCGCCTGGTAAAAACGACTTGCTACTTTTAATTCCGCCAACAATTGAGCCTGGTCAATTACCGTGTGTGGCGAGAGGCCACATGGCTCAAGAGGTATGCCTAGGGACGTGCCATAAACTCAATAGATTTATGGCACAATCTTAAGAGATTGAGTTGATAGCGACGTGATGATTAAAAGGTACAACTATCTTCACGTCCGCTATAACATTAGTAACTAGGCATCTAGTATATAAGATAGAAATTGTAACAATAAAATCAGTCTTGGATTACAATTACAGTACCTGGGCGACCGAGCTCTGCTCGGGCAGAAACTCGGTACCAAGCGTTTTCCCAGAGATAAGACCAAGCTAGATCAATTTTTCATCCCCGAAAACCCCCAAATACCAAATTTCATCGAAATCGTTGGAACCGTTTCCGAGATCCTGATTATATACACCGGAGGGGTGGGGGGGGGGGGGGTTGAGAGGGGGGGAGGGGATGCGGGGGAAGGAGCGCGGGGTCATTAAAGGGGGGATGAAAATTTCATTGATTTTGCCGTAGGATGCACCGTTTTCAAGATATTTGACAAAAACACCGGAGGGGGTGGAGGGGTGAGTCACGTTAAACTATCGTCCGTAAACCGACTTTACAGACAACCGGCTTTTCCTGTTCTGTGTGCTCCCAATAGGGAACGTGCACATAGACGGTGCTGCCAACTGGTGCCATAAGGGTGCCATCAATTTGAATGTTATACCTTGATAAGTTTGTTTTACTGTCCGCATAGTGTCTCTTCTGTCGCATTAGTGCTGCCGCCTATAGTTACTGCACGTTCCCTATAATACTTTTTCTAATAAAAAAGTAACTTTTTCTTGCAAAAAAATAACTTTTTCTCACAAAAAAGTAACTTTTTCTCACAAAAGAAGAAACTTGACGTTTTCTCATAAAAAATAAACTTAAAAAAAAAACTAAAAATCTTGAAAAAAAACGTGGTATCGAACCGAGGTCGGCTGGATCCGCGACCACCCGATTTCTAATGTGCCATTATGATCTGCTCGAAGTCGGCGAAATTTAGCTTTATATTCTAATGCAAACAAAAATAGCCGGAAAACACGAGTAAAAGCGATTTTCTGAAAATGAAACATAGCTAGATCAGTTTTTCATCCCCGAAAACCCCCACATACCAAATTTCATCGAAATCGTTGGAGCCGTTTCCGAGATCCTGATTATATATAAACATATATACATATATACAAGAATTGCTCGTTTAAAGGTATTAGATTGTTTCCTTGCTCACCCACAATCAGTCGGTAAAGTGGTGACCCCGACTGAGAATGAGAACACGCGATCCGAAATTCATGGAGCCGACTGGAAGAAACGCAGCGAAGAGAACATTCAAGTAAGTGACTGCGAATTTCAATACTGGTTGAGAGGAACCGGCAAGGTTATCTCGCTATATTTGATTTCGCTACTGTCACCGCCATTATCATGTCACCTACACCACAGAAAGCAGCGAAAGGCACATTGGAAGTTGCAGTAAACTCACTTATATTCCGCATTCCGGACTTTTGGAGGGACCTGCCTCGATTATGGTTTACGCAGTTTGAAGCAATTATGGGACCTCAGAAACAAGAAGATGAATGTAATTACAACGCAGTTTTAGCGAAGCTCACCAAGGAAGAAATTCAACAGATTTCCGACTTAGTAATCACTCCCCCGGTGAATAACAAGTATGAAGCAATCAAGAATCGGTTAATAAATTGTTACGAGGAGTCAGAACAAATCAGATTTCAAAAATTATTGGATATAAAGCTGGGAGATCAGAAGCCTTCCCAGCTGTGGCGGAAAATGTGTAGTTTAGCGAATGGAAAAATCAGCAGTGAAACCATTAGACTCATGTGGCTCCGGCTTCTTCCTTTGTCCGTCACGACAGTTTTAGCGGTTACTGATCAGCTTTCGGATGAGAAAACTTCCGAGTTAGCGGACAAGATTTATGAAAATGCAAAGAGTGCACAGTAATCCGTAATAAACAATCAAGTGAGTAAGGTCGACAACGTTGCTAGTTGCTTAGCTAGTGTTACGGCGCAAATGGCGCAAATGCAATTACACATGAATAAATTGCAGCGTGCGCAAAATAGTAATAGTCGACGCAGCGTTGACCGTGATACATTCCATCGGCGGTATTCCTCAAGATCAAGGTCACGGAACCGTGGCGACAGATTCTGTATTTATCATCGGCATTTTCGGGAAAAAGCAAGGCAGTGCCAACAACCATGTGCTTGGAGAAGACCGGTAGACCTTTGTGCCATTCATCCTAGTTCCCGCCTTACAATTACCGACCGAAAAAGTGGTATAAGGTTTCTGATTGATACTGGGGCAACGATATCAGTAATTAGCAAGGAAATGGTTAAAGCGTCTATAAATGACAGCTACAAATTATATGCCGCAAACGGCACGAAGATTAACACGTATGGCGAAAAAGATTTAATCTTGAATATTGGACTCTGGCGACCTTATTCTTGGACATTTGTGGTTGCTGACGTTAATCAAGCAATATTGGGAGCTGATTTTTTGGAATTTCATAAGATATTGGTTGACGTTCATGGTCGGAGGTTAATAGACAAAGTTACAGAGCTTGCAACGCCTGCAACGATTGTCAGAGCAAAGGAGCATGCTGTACGGACAATTAGTGGAGAACTGCAGCCTCAAGTAAGGCACATGTTAGAAAGGTACATGGATATAACTCGGCCGTCATCACTGAGGGATGCCCCAAAACACGGCGTCGAGCATCACATTGTAACTACGGGTCCGCCAATTTCATCCCGGGCTAGGCCATTGCCTCCCGACAAATATCACATCGCAAAGAAGGAGTTTCAAACTATGATGGATTCAGGGATTTGTCGTCCTTCGGATAGTCCTTGGGCAAGTCCGCTTCATATGGTCAAGAAAAAGAACGGAGAATGGAGACCTTGCGGAGACTATCGTATGTTAAATAAGATAACCGTGCCAGATAAATATCCACTTCCAAGGATTCATGATTTCACCTATATTATGGAGAACAAGCAAAGTTTGCAAGATCCGACGAGGAGATAAAGAAATAGTTGTGTCAATAGATCGTGTTAAACCAGCGTTTCTGCTCGATGACCCTGATAGCAGTGATGATAGTAATAAAACGGGTCATCGCACGTATGTCACGAAGTCTGGGCGCATGGTTCGTTTCAAGAACTAGACACAAGCTATTTTATATTTTTTATTGTTGTTGTTTTTTTTTGTTTGTTGTTATGTATTATTGTTTTTTTAAAGGGGGGACCTATGTGGCGAGAGGCCACATGGCTCAAGAGGTATGCCTAGGGACGTGCCATAAACTCAATAGATTTATGGCACAATCTTAAGAGATTGAGTTGATAGCGACGTGATGATTAAAAGGTACAACTATCTTCACGTCCGCTATAACATTAGTAACTAGGCATCTAGTATATAAGATAGAAATTGTAACAATAAAATCAGTCTTGGATTACAATTACATTGTTTCCTTGCTCACCCACAATCAGTCGGTAAACCGTGGAAACGCTGCCTGTCTCCTGGGGACTATACCGTCAAGTCATCGTCGTAAGTTTGGCTTTGCCAGCCATATCAATGCAATATGCACAATGAACCGAGAACACGCCCGCCGCGCCGTTACCCGATCCGCTGGCCGCTAGCGTGTGTACAGGTAGAGGTACACTATGGACATCGATCAAAGTATGGAAACATTAATCAACCGCCATTTAAATTCCAACAAATAAACCATCTGCTGATATATTCCGGCTGTTTGAGCTTGTAAAGTTGCATGGACGAGTTTCAGTTAAAATGGAACGTACTCGTATTTCGTATCTATGGTACCTACATAGAGCTGAAAAATAAGAAAGTAGTCGTGTGTGAATTGCAGCAAGATTCTTATTTTATTCCGCAAGAAGATTTTAATAATTTAATTTTACCGCATCGCATCTTAAGTAATTGAAATCACGGCAAGAAGTATTGCGCTTGTGTTAGAGCAACCGCATCGCACGCAAGAAATCCGGTGTTAAAAGCGAGTTAAATACTATCAATTATTTTAGATTTATTTTATTATGACAGAGAGGAAAACGAGCAAGCGGGTCCTTTGATGTAAAATGATCACCACCGCGTATAAATATCAACAACTCAAAGAAAGTTCACTGATCTGTTGCCCGCTTTTAGAGGAAGTATAATCACTTTTCATAAAAGCCCCGATGTCATAGTTATCTGGAAATACTGCTACCGGAAGATGTTTCCTCAGTTTCACTGTACATGGCAGGAAATGCCGAAGAAAAGATGCAGTGGTAGACAGCCATTCATCGAGATAGTCACGATGGAATTTAGATTTTTTTCATGCGTCTTGGTAAACTACAGGGAGTATCGGGCCATCCTTATTACAGTCCACTGAAGCCCCATCACCGAATATTTTAGACTAACAGACGACGTTTTTTGTCTGGGTGAACAAAAAAAACAAAAACTTTTTGTAACACGAAACAACAATTCGATCATTATTAATCCATTGTGGACGTATTCCTAATGTATCGTGTTTTAAACTTGTCCCTTCATGTCCAAAATAAATGATAGCAACTGTACGTGAATAAACAAACTTTGGCCCCGGTTTAATGACCTCGGGAACCGTGAGGGTACATTGTACTTTATTATACATACGGTTTCAGGAACTATGTACTGGTTTGTATCTCTGAATTCGGCTTCCATACAATGAAAATATTTTTTTTTTATTATGAAAGGTGGTAAACCAGCATGCGAGTAGGGTTGCTATACGTCAGGATTTGACAGGACATGTCAGGATTTTTGTCCCTTTGCCAGGATTCATCATCATCATATCAGCCGAAATACCTGCACTGCTCAAGTCCCCCAAGGCTCGGCAAACAGATCGTTCCCGTGCCATTCGCATCCAACGCGAACCCGCAACCTTAACCAGGTCGTCACTCCATCTTGTTGGAGGCCTACCTACACTGCGTCTTCCAGTCTGCGGACGCCACTCGAGAACCTTTCGGTCCCATTGGCCGTCAGTTCTACGAACGATGTGCCCTGCCACTGCCACTTGAGTTAGCCCAGTTAAATAAGTGTTTTTATGTTTTTTTTTTTAATTAGCCTGCTTTGGTGTCCCACTGCTGGGCAAAGGCCTATTCTCTCCTGTCCCACTCTCGCCTATTAAACGCAAAGTAATCAACAAAACCAATAATATTTCTACTACTAATAAGCTACATTACAACTTAAGAGAATTAAAACATTTTTTTTTGCTTAAAACTCTAGTTACAATCTATTTTTGTTACGTTACAAGAAAAGTCAGGACTATTCAAAAATCACAAGCGCACACCAATGAGTACAAACAGCTACCTACCTTTTTCATTCTGCGTCTACAAAAACCAAGTGAGAAGTTGCAAGGTAAATGTTTTTTATTATCAAGATACATGGCAGTTTTTTAACGTTAAAAAAAACGAGAAATAGTGCAGTGCAGGTGGGTATGTTTAGCTATATTTTTCAGTTTTACATGGACCAGGGGGTCTTACTTAATATTGATTTTTTATAAAGAAATCGAATTAATACGTGGTCTTTCTCGCTTACGTAGACCCTTGCCGGTAGCCGTCGAGTGCTGGGGGTCGATAAAGACGCACCACTTTAGATATCGTTGGTCTATAATAATAAATATATATCTACGGTAAATTCCTCTAAAAAATAGTAACATTTGGGATCCTGCCTTTTAGCTGAAAATATTTTTCCCAACTGATTCGTTTCCTAACTGTTTTTTTTTTTTGAAACTAAACTATTCAGGATATATTTCAAGAATATCCTGTAAAAGCCTAGGTAAGGTTAGGTTAGTTTTACAAAAATCATGAATAGTTTACAGTTCTAGAAAAAAAACAGTTGGAAAATAAAATAGCTGGGAAATGAAACAGAGGGAAAAATATTTTCGGCGAAAAATGAGAGAACCGTAAAATTAACATTGATGAAACATATTTGTAGGGCGCGCGAATTTATTGGCAACACTCGGTTCCGATGAATAAAATAACATACATTACATTACCTGTTTTGCGTCCGTTAAAGGTTCTGCCGCCAAGGGGATAGAGGCAATGAACTTGAAATACGATAAGGGTAATAGTCGACCTTGACGTTTGGAAGTCATACGAGTACACGTGAACAAATCATACTGATTCTACTTTTTTGCAGCGAGACTAAGTCCAGACAACGAATAGCAAGGCCGTCATCATCGTTACAGCCGACAGACGTCTACTGCTGTACATAAGCTTCCTCCTACGCCATCCGCATCGAACGAGTAGGGCTCATTACGTCTCAATTTCATTTTACCATCATCATAATTTCAGTCGAAAGACGTCCACTGCTGAACATAGGCCTCCCCCAAGGCTCGCAAAACAGATCGGTCCCGTGCCCTCCGCATCTAACGCGACCCCGCAACCTTAACCAGGTAGTCGCTCCATCTTGTTGGAGGCCTACCTACACCGCGTCTTCCAGTCCGTGGACACCACTCGAGAACCTTTTTGCCCCATCGACCATCAGGTTCTACGAGCGATGTGCCCTGCCCACTGCCACTTGAGTCTGGCGATTCTTCGAGCTAAGTCGGTGACTTTAGTTCTTGCACGGATTTCATCATTAATGCGATCCCGCAGAGAAACTCCGAGCATAGCCCTCTCCATTGCCCTCTGAATGACTTCCTTGAGCTTCCTTATGAGGCCCTCATTTTACCCTTTTACCAATACTCCTAGATATCAAAAATCAGTGTCATAATACCTAAATACCTAAATTCCAGAATGCCCAAATTTTTTTCTTTGCCTTTGTGCAGTTTTCAGTTTAAGTTATTTTGAAATGATGTTGTATCTGTGATTCGGTATTTTAAGGAAGTGTACATTTCAATAAAAGTTAAAGTTATTATGACATTTGTTAATTTTAGGAATGAGACAACTTTGATATTTAGGTTTTATGAGCCCATGGCCATTTGAAATTTAGTCAATTTAGTGAATGGGGCATTATGCAAATTAGGTTGAATAAGCCCTACTCCGTCGAACGCGTTCCTACAACCTTAACCAGGCCGTCGCTCCATCTCATTGGAGGCCTACCTACACTGCGTCTGCGTCGTATATCTAACATTCTGTACTTATACTTTTTAATATTATAAACACGAAAGTTTGTATGGATTGATGTATGCTGTTGCCCGCAACTTTGTCTGGAAAGAATCTGTTAATTGTGTCGTGCGCCCGTGAGTACTATTAATAATAAATGCCGCGCAATTAATATTTATAATTTTCATTATTATTTTTAATGGTCTGAAACAATTACTTTGCTCACCCGCGACCTTAAGGACCTTAAAGTCGCGGGTGAGCAAAGTAATTATTTCAAATCATTAAATAAACCTCCGAAAAGTAACGTCTGTTTCAATAAAGTATTAATATTTTTAAAAATGTTCACAGATTTTTTTTATTTAAATGTATATGGGTTCTGGACTGAAAAAAAATACTTTTTTTTTCATTTATTTATTTTATTTACTGTAAAAATTTTCGGATTTCAAATTGTCCTATACCCTTCTCAGGGTCTAAAACTATCTCTATACCAAATTTTATTACGATTGATTAAGTACTTTAGTCGTGGTTTCGTACAAACAGACATGCACTCGCATTATACGAGTAGCATTAATGAACTGAACCAATTACTTTCTCTATTTTTTTGCTTTGCGGCGGCGAATTTACTTTCGTCGCGGGTGAGCAAAGTAATTGTTTTATTTAGTTCATTGATATGGACCTCCGCAAAGTAACGCCAGATTCAATAAATTATTTATAACATTAGTTAGGATTTCAATTTACTTTTTATAGTTCTCGGATTTAAAAGCATTTAATTAATTATTAACGTCTGAAGAATCGTGATTATGAAGGGCAAAGTGCGGATTTTCACGTCCGGCCTGATTAGATGAAATAAAGATTCTTTTTTTATGGTTTGTAGGAATTGCTTAGGCAAGAGGAAAATCAATATGTATTCATTCAAGTTCACTGCCCTTTTTACCGTGTACATTATTGATGGGACGATCAAATTAGGGTTCCTTTTTTTATGTCCATGTAGTAAAAAAAAACTATGTCATCTATAATATACAAATGGTAAAATACGTGTAGTGAAAAAAAAATCATCTATAATATACAAATGGTAACATAATAAATGCGAAAGTGTGTCTGTATGTCTGTCTGTTACCTCTTCGAGCTTAAAACACTGAACCAATTTAACTCTTGCAACTGGCCTGCTTTTCTGCTCTGTAGAATGTAACGTTACGTAACGTTACATGTACGTTACAATGAGTCATGTTTTTTCGTGTATGCAGCCGGCGTTCATCGATTTATTAGACGTTGTCACGTCAAAATATTTCAGGACTAGGAGTACCATATACAATGTGCTATACTGTGCAATAATCTCGTATGGCATAGTATGGTTTGGCATAATAATGCCAAACCATACTATGCCATACGAGATTATTCCAAAAAAATATGCCAAAAGAGATGGAACTGTCGCAACTAAATGTTTTTTTGACGTACCTACAACGGCTAATGAATCGATGGCTGCATCCTCGAAAAACGATGGCGCAATGTAACGTACATGTACGTAACGGTACGTACAGAGCGGCGAAGGCCAGTTGGAAGAGAGCGGCGAAGGCCAGTAACAAGAGAGCGGCGAGGGCCAGTTGCAAGAGAGCGGCGAACGCCAGGATGTACAATGCGGGGTGCGGGGGGGGGGGGTTTGAATGTTTTATTATGACGTTGTCACGTTAAACTATCATCCGTAAACCGACTTTACAGACAACCGGTTTTTTCTTTCACTCGTTACCTGGAGTATACTCTGCCGTCGCTCGACGCCGATGAGATGTGGGGGTGCGCCGGGCGCCGGGTGGACGGCGGGCGTCGCGGCCGGCGACGTAGGCGACGTCAGGTCCACCTTCCGGCACCGGACGCCGCTGCCCTCCCACGCGGCGACTGTGCCGCAGGAGCCCTTGTCGCCGTTCAGGCGCTGTATGAAAAGCATACTGTTTGAAATGACCGTGCGACCCGGCGCAAAAGTAGTTTCCACGGTAGTATGCAAAATAAGAATGAAGACGTAGTAACCTATACTTCATTTTATTTAGAATTAGAAACCACAATATAATAATATGTAAAGATTACCCTTTTCAGGGCGTACTGTCAATCATTTTACACTTGCAGCCTGTGGATTAACTTTACTCGAATGGCTTACAGCGCCTTGCGAGTCCAGTACAACAATGCGTTTAGGATGTTGTTGGGGCTGCCGCGCCATTGTAGTGCGTCGGGAATGTTCGCTGAGGCGCAGACAGATGGCTTTCACGCCATTATGCGTAAGCGTGTAGCGTCATTGTTGCGGCGCGTGCGTGGCAGCGCCAATAGCATCTTGGCCACTGTTGCAGAGAGGACTGATGGCCCATTCCTGCAGGCATGGGATGCCTTGCATCTCTCAGCGAGAGCTGAGTAGGGTTTTTTTTAGTGTATTGTTGAAGCGTTTTGTATTAGTATTTTATTTTTATTTTTCTTTGTGTCTTAGCTTGATGTATTTACTACCATAGGTTTAAGGTTACAATTGTTACTAACACATTATGGATATTTAATGTCTGAAATAAATTATTATTATTATTATTATTATAATAACATTATTGGGAGCCCCTTTTCTCCCATAATCTTTTTTATCCGAATTTTGAAAGTCAGAAATCGATGTCCATAATATTCTTGCTCATAAATACCGATGGTCATAATTTTTTAAAAGCATAACGCTTAATAGTTCTAACTGCAATGATCCATAATCCTATTGATCATAAAAAAATGCCTAAGAGCAATCTGGGGTCTGAAGAACTCTGACTCCTGTAGACCTCTGTTCTTAAAACACAAACTATTATCTATGCCTGCTATTTATATGTATTTATGAGATGGGTAGATTTGTCAAACAAAATACTTCGCTTTTTGAATTAAAAGATAATAAAAATAAAAGACCTGAAACCCATCTGGCTCGTGAAATGCCTCGCCCAAAACTAAAATTATATAGGGATAACTGCTATTACATGGCGTCACTGATTTATAATTCTATACCACTACAAATAAGCAGCTTACCCGCTAATCAGTTCTACAAGACACTCAAGCTGTGGCTAACCGAACAATGTTTTTATTCAGTTAAAGAATTCCTGTCAAAAAGTGCATGTAGATACAATAGATATTAAATAATTTCATTTTCATTATTTAAGTTAGGTTTTTTTGATCTTGACTCCACATTTTTTTAACTGTTTATCAGAGTTTTTCTCTTTATTCTTAGTTTTGTAAACTTGACCACTCTAATGCTTATAATTTAAATTATTATTGTTTTAAATGTTATCTTATTGTTTGTAAAATTTGACATGTAATACCTAAATGTAATTTTTATGACTGTGCATAAATCACTGTGTACATAAATGTTAAATTCGCACAATGGTTTCCAGTAGAATATAAGTAAGTTATATTATGTTCCACATTTTGTAACCATATTCAGCGAATAAATTATCATTCATTCATTCATTCATAACTTTAAAAAGTCATAATATTGATATCAATAACATTTAACGGAATATCGTTGATTATCCAGAAACATTGTAAGGCATATATCTTAAAGTAATAATTGTTTTCAGTCATAATTTTGCATTATCTAAAATGCACTAAGCATATACATCGAAATCTATAACATCCAAAGGAATATTGATATTTATTCAGAAACAGTGTAATATATGTGGGTATTTTTTATGTGTCGCTGGTAGCGAGCGAGCGAAGCGAGCGAGCAAGACCTTTCAGGGCAGAAGCGACTCGGACAGGTTAGGTTCAGAAGGCTAAGGCGGGAGCAAAGCGTAGCGTAGCTCCCGCCTTAGCCTTCGATGTTAGGTATTTTTTTTATGACAGCACAGAAAAGGATTATTACCTTTAATATTATGAAATGTCATACAACCATGACATTTAATATTATTACAAAGTAATATTATGCCTAAAAATAATTATGACCTGCGAAAAAAGACCTTGCAATAGTTATTATGAGTGACTTATTACCTTTACCATTATGAAGAGTGACACGTGAGTGAGTGATTGTTCCTTACAATAATTATGACTTAAGAAAAACGTAACTCCAATTTATGTTGTTTAATATTATGACTTTCGATAATATGACGAAGAAAAATTATGACAGAAAACGTTATGAGCTTGAAAATTCGGAACAAAAATTTTATGGGAGTCATTATAGACCCTAACATTATTATAATTAGCTTAGACGACCAGATGGCCTAGTGGTTAGAGAACCTGACTACGAAGCTTGAGGTCCCGGGTTCGATTTCCGTGTCGGGGCAGATATTTGTATGAAAAATACAAATGTTTGTTCTCGGGTCTTGGGTGTTTATTATGTATTTAAGTATGTATCTATCTATATAAGTATGTTTATCCGTTGCTTAGTACCCATAACACAAGCTTTGCTTAGCTTACTTTGGGACTAGGTAAATTGGTGTGAATTGTCCCATGATATTTATTTATTTATTTATTGCGTCTGGTCAACTATTTCTTACCTAGCAAATAGTACAGTACAATAGTCTGGGAGCCGCAAAACAAAATTGTTTTAATGTCACTTTACTTGCGTGTCGTCAATTGTTACTCTAGTACAAATTGTAATGTGATTATAATTACAGTTCACGACACGAGCCGCAATATAATGTTGTTGTGGTTTCTAATTCTAAATAAAATGAAGTATAATAGTTTCTCAAGCAGGAAGTGGGGGTTCAAACCAGGGCTCGTACTTCTGAGTTTTTCGAAATTTATGTGCGAAGTTGCATTTGAAGTTTACCGTGGGTATAACTGTTTACACTTGCGAAGAACGGAACTCCGGCTCAGCCTTCTCATTCTAAGAGGAGGCCTGTGCCTTGCAATGGGACGTATAATGATGATAATCTTAATGAGCTTGAAAGTGCTCCAATTTTTCGAAGCTAAAAAAATCACGAGTAAGAAATGGAGTTGTTATTTTAAGAATAGCAGATTATTATAGTCTTTGGATTTAAGCGCGCTATTCATACTTGAGTTGCCTTTCAGTCCTAATTTACTAGCCCTCCCAGCAAACTCGCCCAAGCGGTACATTGTATTTGAAAATAACTTTGATACATCCTTTTACGTCCAAAGGGCTTTATTCAATAACCAGCTTTTCAACAATTTAAGTTTCTTCCTCAGATCTCGTCCCGCTCATCTTCGGCGATGTGACCGGTGCCATAAATGGAAATAGCTGTAAGCGTGGAAAATGAATCAATTGTGAATCTGTTATTCTACCGCAGCCGGCTACGTGTTGTTTTCAATTCATTTCTCTTCTGTTCGACCCGTCGAATTTTTTGAAACGGTTTTTCGTAGGCGTAGCCAAATTGTCTCTCTACGTATTTAGGAATTGATTGTATTGTTAGTCATGTGAGTTATTCATGGTTACGTGATATTCATAGCACGAATAACAAGTTTAGAATTGTAGATTTGACAAAGAATTAGCTTCAGCTATTCAAAGAGGGATGCCCACGTGGCCACCACGGCTTCATGCGGCAATAGACTAAAGGTCGATTCATATTTTCAGACAACGAGCTTGTCAGACGTGCCGTATCAGACACTGACAAAATATTCTTTCCGCACATACTGGCCGAACCTGTGTCTGTCGGTGTCAGTGTCTGCGCGGTCGTAAACTGTATAGAAGAATATTATTTTGTCTGCCATGGCACGTATCTGACAGGTTCGGTGTTAGTTCCACTAATGTCCTAGTGAGGGTATTTCTCAGGTTAAGTTCTTACCACTGGAATTATCCTCGGCAGGGAATCCTGTGCCTTGTTCTTGTTCATCTGGTACTGTTTATCAAGCACCTTGACCACTACGAACTCCCCGAGTGCCGCAAACACGAACATCATGCAGCCTGCCATCCAGAGGTCCAGTGCCTGCAAATGTAATTAAATAAAAGGTGCTTGCAAATTTGTTGTGTTGTGTTGTTGGTGGACATTCCACGCTGCTCTTGGTAGTCCGTGGTCTCCATTCGGGAACTTTTGGGTCCCAATGGCCATCTGTTCTGCGTACTATATGGCCTGCCCATTGCCATTTCAACGAGCTAATCCGTTTGGGTATGTCAGCGGTGACCCCGGTTTTTCTACGGATCTCCTCGTTTCTGATTCGTTCCCGCAGAAAAACTCCGAGCATTGCCCTCTCTATAGATCGTTGAGACGTTTACTTACATAAAAAAAAAATTATTTTAAATAGCAACTACGTAAACTTCTTGTTCGAAATTTTTGTTTTCAAATATAGCTAGGAGTACTTACCTATCATAGAAGTGCATTTAGAAGATATTTCCTAAAATTCTGTCTGTCCTATTATGTTATCGTCTCAGAAATAATCAAATCAAAGTCAAAATGTTTAGGTACTCTGCAAGTAGCCCGCTCCGACTCTTTTACATTTCACTTTTTTAAACTACTAGCGTTTTTGAAAGACCATCATTGCTAAGAAGAATGCGCCGCAAGAAACTTGGCAGAAAGTAATATTTTCAAAATAATAACAATAATGCTCGCAGCCTTCACCGCCAGAGTCATGTGACTGCGCCCGCGGGTTGCATGTCGCAAACAGTACTCGTGACATGGGCATCGTTTTCACGCTAATTCCTACACCCGCTTACGCATACATAGACTTCTAAAATTATCGCTTTGCAAAATTTAAATTTAGTTCAACCTAGTTTAGCAAAAAGGATCCAATCCTAGAACAGGTTATTCTTAATTTCAAATAAAATATAATAATAATAACAAACAAAAAACATATAAATTACAATACAAAATTAAAGAAATATTAGAAAATAAAATAAACCCAGGTATGGGGTTTAGTTAAATAACTAAAACTAAACATCTTAACTATATCTACGTTCAGTGGAAGTGTAGAATGCTTCCAACGTCAAAAAGTGCTAAGATATCTAAATCTTACCTTGACATAAGCAACTGGCGGTATGTCAGCCCGTAGCCCAGTAAACATAGTGACCAGAGTCAACATGCAGGTGACCAGGAGGGTCACTCGTCCAGGGATAGCGTCCAAGTCGAGCCAGAAGCTGAACCAGGATAGCATGACGACGAGGGAGGACGGCGCGAAGGTTTGGATGAGATGGTGACCGATCTGACGCTCGAACCTGAAGTACACTACTAGCCTGGAGTAGTTACCTGCAAAGATACAGAAGAGATGCGTTATTTTTTACAAGCCATGGTAGCTGATGTGAACTCAAGCGCTGTTCGTCAAGTCACAGTTCAATACCACACAGAAGAGACGCTAAACTTTAAGACGCTAAGTTTTAAGCTAGGTAGCTTAGGAGGTCGGAGTTAAAAGTTTCGACACACAGCGGGCGTCGACGGGACGCCGACGGGACGGTACAATCTGTAATGTACTGTAATGTACTTTAAATAGATGCCGTCAAATCAAACGGCGTTGTTTGACGACGTCTATTTAAAGTAGTATACATTACAGATTGTACCGTCCCGTCGGCGTCCCGTCGACGCCCGCTGTGTGTCGAAACCTTATCACTGACCTCTGGGCGTGTTTCTGTACAGTAAATGATTTCTTATCATTTTTCACTAGCACCTCACGTGCAGGATCGTAGGTTCGAATCAAGACTCTCACATCTCTGATTATTTTACAATTTATTACGTTTGTAATTTATTACCACTTTCAGTGAAGCAAAACATCGTTGAGAAATTTGTGAAGTAATTCAATGGTGGGTGTGAAATTCCCAATTTACATTAGGCTCGTGTGGGAACAATGTAATATTATCCGATGAAGCTTCATTTTGGGCAGCTAATTACTCGATTCGGGCTGGAAACAGAGTGCTCGTGCGGACCGTGAAACAACCGGTGAGGGTGCATGTTTGGGGATGCTTCCCAAAACAAGGTTTTGGCCATTTACATGTTCACTGGTACACTGGACGCCTAAAAAATGATCAAAATGTATGCAAAGGCATTGTTGCCCTCTGCTAAGAAGATGTTCCCAAATCCTAATGCGTCGTGGATCTTACAAGAAGATAATGACCCTAAACACCGCAGTCGAGGCCGAAAATGGCGTATATGTTTTGGATTGGCCCTCACAATCACCCGATGCCAATCCAATCGAAAATGTATGGGCCTATATGAAGCTCAAACTACGAGGAAAAAATATATTTTAGCTTTGCTGACCTAGCACGAGAACTGAAGTTCGTATGGAGATCTTTACCTCGCAGTTACACTGAAAATTTGGTAGAAAGTATGCCTCAAAGGAGACTGGACGCCTTACTAATATTATAGCATGTTTATATAATTAGAAACCTTGTTAATTACAGTATTTCGAATAATAATTAACGGTTAAAACAAGCAATATGATACTAACAATCGAAATAAATAATGTGACTGATATTTAATTAAAACTTTCACGACTGGATTCCTTGAAATCCAAGCATTTGTTTTGTACAGTTTCATGAAATTTAAAATTAATTATGGAGTTTAAATATCTGCCTGACACTTTTATATTACGTAGGTACTTATCTAAAAAAATCGAACAAGGTAATTTTTCTTACTTTAAAAGTGAAGAACGGTATTTTGATTATTTTTTTAAGACAACAGAAGCAGTATAATGAATTGAAACCATAAATTTGCTCACCCGCAACCAAAGTCAAAAAAAGAAACAGTGTAAGAAGTTGTAGTCGTGGGTGAGCAAAGTAATTGTTTCAGTTCATTAATATGGACCTGCGCAAAGTAAAGCCTGATTTGAACTTGAAATTAATACGAAGCTATAGACATTTTTACGGTTCCATACCCAAAGGACCCTACGGGACCCTATTACTGAGACTTCCGTCCGTCTGTTCGTCTGTCACCAGGCTGTATCTCATGAACCGTGGTAGCTAGACAGTTGAAATTTTCATAGATTGATGTATTTTGGTTGCTGCTATAACAAAAAATACTAAAAAACAGAATAATTAAAATAAATATTTAAGGGGGGCTCCCATACAACAAACGTGATATTTTGTCGTTTTTATAGATAATATACGGAACCCTTCCTGCGCGAGTCCGACTCGCACATGGCCGGTTTTTTTCCGTACCGTGTAAAATTATTCAAAGTCAAAATATACTATTGAACTTTATTAAACTTTATTGAAAGCCGTAAGCTTCTCTAGATTGAAGGTGAACGTTCCTTTGTACAAAGTTTTGCACTTAAATATACACTAATAAAAGTGATATATTAAGTGAATATTTAAACGACACCTATTCAATTTATTTTGAGGATGAAAGTTTACTTTTGTTTACTTTAAGGTTTACGGTACAGTACCCCCGAGACAATGGAAAGTGCGAAGATACCTACAGGTTTAAGTTACAGAACATTTTTTCCTATTTGTTATGTACGTGGCTTCCTTGACTGTACATTACCTACCTAATTTTACATTGGGTTTGTGTCTCGTAGGTTAAGTTTTATACTCATTAACCGACCGATTTAGCCTAGTTGGTAGTGACCCTGCCTACGAAGCAAGAGGTCCTGGGTTCAAATCCCGGTAAGGGCATTTATTTGTGTGATGAGCACGAATATTTGTTCCTGAGTTATGGATGTTTTCTATGTATTTAAGTATTTATTTATTTATATAAGTATGTTTATCGTCGTCTAGTACCCATAGTACAAGCTTTGCTTAGTTTGGGACTAGGTCGATTTGTGTAAGATTGTCCCCTAATATTTATTTTTTTTCATTATATATTATTGTTTTTGTTTTGTATATTGGACCCACTGAACATTAGCGTCATTGCACCCTGTGCGCGGACACTTTCTGAATGGAATCCTATTTTGAGATAACTCCTAACATAATAATTATACCTCTATCTTGTTTGTAATTATTAGGATTTAACCTCTAATGTGTTGGGTTTTGATCAAAATAAACCATTCTTTCTTTCTTTCTTTCAATTACTTTGCTCACCCACAACCTTATACGCTTACCACTTTTGCGGGTGCGCAAAGTAATTGGTTCAGTTCATTGATATGGACCTCCGCAAAGTAACGCCTGATTCAATAAATAATTATACGGATTTTTTGGTCGATTAAGCTTTTGGAATTTTTAAAATGGCGGAGCCAAGTGGGTTGGGTACGTAAATAGTCAGCTACTAGTTGTAAGGTGTCACTTACCGTCCTTGTCGATCATATAACCGTTGGTTTCCTCGAGCCTCAGGGGTTGCCCGATGTGGTACTGCAGCAGTTTCAGCTCCGGATTTATCGTTACACCAGCCTCGCTCCAACGAAACCGTACTTTTTGATTACTATACGAAACTGCAAAGTAACAATATTAACTTATCTTTGGTACACTATTATCACAGAGGAATTAATGAACCCAATCATTTCCGAGACATCTGACACGCACTTCATCGCGAATTTTGGCGTCAGCGGCACTGTGTTTAGGTCAACAGTCAGCGGCATTCGAGAGAGAAAGGGAACAAACAACAAAATGTGTATTTTTTGAAAACCTACTAAACCTGGATGTCTTAAAAACCAAATAAAACTTAAGAATAAGCGCTAGAATGCTCAGTATAATTTTGGGCACTGTTTTTAGGTCAATAATAACGCCGATCGGCGTCAGCGGCAATGAATGGGTTAAATATGAATGTAGTTTGAGCTATTCAAATCTGTATACTGTGGATCAGGACTGTTGGTGCATTGCCAGTCTTGCTAAAAGTGGTACACTGGCCTTTTAACCTTTTGAATGCCACTGGTTTTTGTTACGAACAAAATTGATTCTTATGCAGAGGCTGGTAGGTTATTGTATCACCGTATTGTCGTCTATTATACCCAACACTGGCGTTCAAAGGGTAGCCACTCATTCAAAGAAAGGGGCCAATTTTTTAATGATGGGAAAATAAACAACCAAGAATTGATTAATGGCAATTATTGTACGTCATTTCAATAGTTTAAATGATAAACGCTTTCTACGTAGGATGCTTCCTAAATTTGAATTTCCCCTTTCAATACGTGTCCCGTTTATGCCACTTATCCCCTAGCAAGACGTGAGAACTTCAGCCGCCAGTCCATTGCAAATTGTGTTTGTAACAAACTCACAGCTCTCAATGTAGATCGGGCAAGACTGTATGTCCATGGGGTAGAGTTGAAATTCCATCTGGCAGGCGATGATAGCATGCATCCTTGCCGCGTAGCGCACTGTTTGATTCCTATACAGTGTCACTGACGAAAACTTGTGCGTGAGTTCTGCTATTTCTGAAATTTGATGAGAACCAGTTATATATAAAAATTAATCAAAGAAAACATGTAGCTGAATTAATAACCTTCTTTTTTGGAAGTTCTTTTTTATGCAAGGAAGATTAAAAATCAACAGGATTATCAATGACGATACAACGTCGTGTTGTTTTAAAATAATAAACCTGCTGTAATTTTTGCTGCTGGCATTCTGAGCTCTGCTTAACTTAAAAGACACTTTTCTTGTACGATGGATGACCCATTTTAATTTTAATTTTTTTGCATTTTTAGTTTTTGTTGGTATAGCGGTCACAGTAATACATAATCGGTGAAAATTTCAAGTGTCTCGCTATGATATGGATGGACAGACAGCAGAGTCTCAGTAATAGGTCCCGTGGGCACCCTTTAAGTACGGAACCATATACTAGTAATGTTTAGGTACTTAACTAAATATAAACAAACATGAACAACCTACAGTTATGGCGTCGGGTTAGCCAGTCAAATGCAATATTTGTAATTGACTTTCACGCGGCGAATTTACTTTTTAGTTTATTCGTATGATAAATTATTATGCGCCTAAAGCCTGGTTCTCACGAGGCGATTTTAGTTGAAAAAGATCAAGAAAAATCGATACGATTTGCGTTCTCACTGTCACACCGATAATCGGACCGAACGGGCAGTTGCTTCAAAATGGTGTCAAACAATGTCGTGCGAAAATGTATCCGCGAAATACTGCCACCACAGATAAAAATCGTTTTAATTTTGAACGGATTGTTCTCACGTTCGAAAAGTTGTTACTTGCACGATGACGTCATCAAATTGAACCGACTCGCACACCAAAAGTTAAGCGGGAACCAACTTTTCAACATTTTCTCATTAGCGATAGTCGTTAAATTCGTAAACCGATTTAAGTTGATCAACTAAAATCGCCTCGTGAGAACCGGGCATAGCTAAAGAGTACGTCAATAAATATTAAGCGACTAAACTAAAGAGTATGTTGATAATGCGAGGCGAGAAAATCAATTACAAATATTGCATTTTTCTGGTTACCCGACGCCATAACCACAGAATAAGTAATATGTAACCAGTAATCCAACTTCATACTAGAGCGCCATTGACCTATAATAACAAGAAGACACCCAATCGCTTAACAAAAGTTCCTCAAAAACGTCCGAGCGGCGTTGTGGGTACGTATACATCAATTTATGTTGATAAAATTAACAGCATTCATTCAAATTAACACCTTTTTTCCTAGCAGTAATGTTTAATGTCAATTGTATACGAGCGTTAGAAGTAGTTTCATGACGTCACGCGCTGGAAACCGCCTAAAGAAAGAGTAAAGAATGCAGTGGAGTCGTCATGCGAAAAAAATAAACAAATTGATTAAATAAAAAAAATATATAATCTTTATTTTTTAATATTCTAATTTAAAAGTTAATTTATTGAAAACGTATGTTTATGTAGTTGAACGTTGAAATTATTGTTTTTATTAAAATAGTTCTATGATTTGGAAAATCTAGTGAATGTTGAATAAGACTTTCTAAAATGCTGGTATTTACAAATGATTTTAGTACTGCACATACATTTTTTGCCGCATTCAACTTTGATGTGTAATGTTGATGTCTTATGGTCTCTTCTGTTTTTTTACTTAAAATAAATAAATCCTTGGACGAATAAAACAAGCCTCCCACGTTTTTAATGTCGATCAAATTGTGGAATGACGTTTTTTCTCAAAAAACATTTTTTTCAAAAAAAACCGGTTGTCTGTAAAGTCGGTTTACGGACGAAAGTTTAACGTGACAACGTCATAACAAAACATTCAAAAAACAAAAATCAAACCAGGTGGTCACCCATCCAAGTACTGACCGCGCCCGACATTGCTTAGCCTCAGTGATCGGATGAGAACCGGTGTTTTGTCAAATATCTTGAAAACGGTGCATCCTACGGCAAAATCAATGAAATTTTCACCCCCCTTTAATACCCCCACGCCCCCTACCCCGCACTTCCTCCCCCCTCAACCCCCCCCCACCCCGCACCCCCACATTCAAAAACCGGTGTTTTGTCAAATATCTTGAAAACGGTGCATCCTACGGCAAAATCAATGAAATTTTCATCCCCCTTTTGAAACCCCCGCACCCCCCGAACCCCCTCTCCCGTGCATTGTACATCCTGGCGTTCGCCGCTCTCTTGTACATATTGGCCTTAGCTGCTCTGTAGGTACATGTATGGGACATGTCCCGTACATGTGGGTTACATGTCCCGTGCATGTACGTTACATTGCGTCAGCCTTTTTCGTGTATGCAGCCGGCGTTCATCGATTTATTAAACGTTGTCACATCAAAAAAAAACATTTATTTAATTTTTTTTCTATAATACAACATGTTTCATATTCGTTTATGTTAAACTTACATAGTGTCAATGTTTTCTACCTTAGCAGGCATACACATAAAATGAATATAGTATCCTTACTCAATAATAATTTAATAACACAGCAATTATAAAATGAAATTAATACAAAAACAAAGTTAAATTAAGTTATTAATAATTACGTTCAACATTAAAATAAAAAATAGACTATTCAACTCCACAGCTTTCTCTACTCCGCGGAAGCTAGACTGTCTGTCTCTTTTGCTCTCGTGAGTTTGATTACGGTGCGAAAGAGATATACGAATACGGGGCGAGAATATTTTGTTTTAGCAATTGAAATGTAAATTTTTAGCAAAATACTAAAAAAACATCAAGATAGTTATGCAATTTTGTAAGTTTAAAGTAACACTTACCAGAAAAACGACACTCCATCCTTTTTAAGAGTCGATCTGCTGTCATTTGTACAGTTTTTCACTGAAAACTTTGTCATTGCCTGATGTTGTAATCAACGTGCGGTCGACACAACACAACTGAACCAAAAGCCTGCGCAATAGACGCGTGGGCAGGCTTTTGCTTCCGACAATTTTTGAGCGTGACTGGGAGTCTAGTTGTTATTGTAGGTCAATGTAGAGCGCCCGATCGACGCACGCACACAGCCAAGCGTCCTTACACGGCCACTAACCAATCTTCGCTAGACAAAACAATGCAGTTCCCACGCTCGCGCCGTGTAAGACGCTTGGCTGTGTGCGTGCGTCGATTCGGGCGCTCTGGTATGAAGTTGGATTACTGGTTACATATTAATTATTCTGTGCCATAACTGTTGGTTGTTGTTTGTTTAAATTTACCTAAACATTTCTAGTATAGTGAATAAATAGTACAAGGACATTTCTATAACCAAACTAGCTATAGGAAGCTTATTATTTTAAAATAATGCAACATTTAGTTAACATTGGCAGTCCTGTTGACTTATGGTTCGGCCATACTGCTGCTTAAAATACGGCGAGGGTACGGAATCGCAGCGACCTGTCGTAATCGTCAGACTTGACCGCATGCTCTCCATAGCAAAGTCGTGACGCTTGGGATGCATCACTGCAATTCTGTACCATCGCCGTATTTTAAGCGGCGGTTTGGTCGAACCTTTGATTGTCCTTATTTTAAGTACCTAGGTATTTGTTCTTAAAAAGGGGATTGCCTAAAAATAGGAACTTTTAATCCAGTTAGATTGCAAACTCTAAGCAAGTCCATGTGGATTCGGGCACTGTTTACCAAATATTAAAAGAAATTTAACTTTGTTGAAAATGTTCTACAGGGTAAAATCAAAATAAATAATAATATAAATGCTGCACAATATAATGCAATAACTTATTTGTTTCAATTAGTCTTACTAAATTTAAGATGCCCATTACATTGAGTTCGTGATCTCCACATCCTAAATCTTAAATCTAATCTAAATTTTATTAGACAAGTTTTAACAATTGAGTTAATGCATTATGTTTTCCAGCATTAACTGAGTAAAAAACACTAATTTTGTATCACCATTTTGATTTCACCCTGTATTATATGAAAACTATGATTTTATAAAAGAAAATATTTTTTTTTGGAGATTTGCAGTAACAGGAGAGCCAACCGAAAATCTCAATATACAACATTGTTTTTTAAAAATACTTGAGATATAAAAAATAAGTATAAAATCATATTCCGCAATACGTCGCAAAATTTTGAAGTCAACAAACTGTTATGCGCTACGTTTTGTACTTACAATAATCAAGGTTATAATATAAATAGTGTTTCGAAGTTTCTAATCAAAGTGCAAACTTTGAAAAACTTACATTAAGTATGTTGTTACAAAAAAAACAGTGAAACTAATTACGACTGAGTGCCCACCGAATTAAAATCTTTTTAGTAAACTCGTATAATGGTATTCAATAGGAAAAGTTCACCTTTCAACTTTTAAAAATGAAACGCCCAGAATAACTCTCAGTAATTAATTTTACATTAAAACACCTAGTTTTCTTTAAAAAAAAAATATTTAGTATTCATCTTTAGTAATCAAACATTTTTCTTCGTATAGGTACCGGTTTTGATATTTATTAATTATAAAATAACCTAAGCCGCTGAATAGGTTCAAATACTTTTATTTTACAGGTTATGGTATCCATAAATATTTTCAAAAAGGGCAGGACCTTCACGTTTCATGAAATGCATAGCGTTGCTTTGTCATTCTCTAAACGGCTCTTGTCCACGAATTCATCGCTGTCTTTAGCAGACAATCATAACCTGTTATCGATCGCCTTCAGTATTTCTTTCTAATGAACTGAATCAGTTATTTTGCTCACCCGCGACCTTATGATAGCTACGTTTATGCAAGAAATGTGTGTTCATGCAGTTTCTCCACCACCACACTGAACGAATACACAAAAATCACACAACCCGCGTACGTGGTTCTAAAGCTGCGTACGGATTGCGCGTACATTTGTACGCGTAGTCGATTACGCGTGTCCTGGAACGCCATGTCCGTTCTTGCATTTCCCCTAGAATGTACGCGTAGCTGCAAGTACGGACAAGGCGTTCCAGGACACGCGTAATCGACTACGCGTACAAATGTACGCGCAATCCGTACGCAGCTTTAGAGGATCACATCCCTGGAAATACGGTGGACATTCAGTCAATTGATGATAGTGGAAGCGCAATGTTCATTACAGGTGGAAAATTGTGTTACTCCATACAGACTGCCTGGTCTAATCACTAACGAAGGGAACGTAGTACAGTCAAAATACCATAAAAATGGACTTAGTGTTCCGAAATTTCACGATTTTCATATTATAATTTAATTAATTACTACCATTCTTGTGGCTTACAATAACCAAGACTATGCGATGACTAAGCCATGGTAGCTTATAGCTAAACCATTTAAATGAGTCCTCGCCAGCGCAGTACAGGGGCTGGGGGGTATGATGACAAAGGGGGCCGGGAAAAGTGCAGGCGGTAGGCACGCGCGCGTCTCCCGCACCTCTCCCGGCCTCTCATTCTGTTTTAATTTTCTTTTGTCTATGTTAGTTGTCACAAATAAATATTTCTTTCTTTTCTTTCTTTTCAAAAACACCGTAAGCTAACTCCGTACTCCAAAAAACGAAACCAAAATTAAATTTTTTGCTCAAATATTGGGAATAGTAATTATAGTTGATTATGTTAATTATTGATTTTCCTTGTGAAACTAGAACGTCGCTTTAATACTTATAGTACCTACAGACAAATTAATCTCATCATTAAGGAAAAAGTCAATTAAGTACATCAGACATAACTACGTCCCCTGTAACTATAAAAGTACGTATTGTGTGGAAGTCAGTGTTACGCCATATTGTTAAAAAAATCATTTACACTAATATCCGAAACAACATCATCACGATCCCAGATTTGGCAGGTCGGGTTATCCGAAACAACATTCTCCATAAAATTTTGTAAAACAGCAACCCCAATTTAAGAGCGCTGTTAAAAAACTGCTATACTCGTTAGTAGAATTAGCACAGAGAAATTTAATCTATAAAATGTCTAATTTATGATTGAACTTTATTAAGTCCAAGTTGAATCATAAATTAGACATTTTATAGATAATTACATACCGAAAGCTTTCCCAAGATCAAAATTTTGTAATTTAAAATCTAATTTTTTATAGAGTTCTTAACGATAACGCAAAAAACCCGGCCAAGAGCGTGTCGGACACGCCCAAGATAGGGTTCCGTAGCCATTACGAAAAAATCAAGTAATATTTTTCTAAGGATTTCGTATGTGTACGGAATCTTCCAAGTTAGGTATCGTCAATACTTTGAAAAAAGCTCGTATCTCAAAATCGTTAATCTGGCAAAGTGAACTTTATTACGCGCAGATCAAGGTTCAGTTTTGTTTACATGCTGATTTGAGATACGAGTTTTTCAAAGTAGTGACGGTATGTTTAATACCTTAGGCTACTATTTACTCTTAAACTACAAATAATTCCCAAGCAATCTTAGCCGCTATAATTTTCCTTGTAAATTTAATATATTTACTACCATTTTGAATTTTTTCAAATTTTTCCACCCAACAGTTTAGATTTTAGAGGGGGGGGGGGACGGTCAATTTTAATGAAAATTTTCACTTTAAAGTACTTATTACATAATTAATCAAAATGTCAACAAAATTGGTTAGTAAAAAAATCAAAACTCTTAAAAACTAAGTAAAAAGTTGAATAAAAAGTAAAAGTTGTTTAAAGTTGAATATTTCGCAAACAAATCACTGAATACAAAAATCATGTAAGCAACCCCCCAATGGTTTTAAAAGACCTATCTAACGATACCCCAAGCTATAGGGTTAGTCGAGAAAAAAAAATCACCCCCACTTTACGTCTATGTGAGGTACCCTAAAAAAAATTTTTTTACTTTTTTTTATTTAACCACTTTGTCGGCGTGACTAATATATATATTCATGCCAAATTACAGTTTTCTAGTACTAACAGTCTCTGAGCTTAGCCGCGGACAGACAGACAGACAGACAGACAGACGGACAGACATGGCGAAACTATAAGAGTTCCTAGTTAACTACGGAACCCTAAAAATGGCTGTTATACCAGTGACAGACGTTCCAATTTGACAGATGCCGAATGACAGATTCGCCGGCGTGCCGACAGCTTCCGACTACTATAAAACCTAGCATACAGTATGATTATTTTCACTTTGACACTTGGGACGTCTCAGTTTTAACCGCAAAGGTTTGTGTTTTCTCGTGAGTACTTATATAAAATCCTAGAATTTAATCACATAAAATATCCAAACCTATTTACTTAATGTAATTAAAAACACAACCTCAGCGCCTAAGTATTGCATGCGATGTATGCCGAAAATTTCCGAGTGCCACAGTGGAAATAATCTTACTGTACTAGTCTTAAAAATTTGTGATGTTATTTGGAGGTTGGTATTTTTCGCGAAAGTCAATTGCGAAATAGCCGCATATTGGATTTTTTTTTTTTTTTTTTATATCATAGTAGGAAGTTATTTATTGGTATAAATTAATTAAAACAATTAAGAAAAAATAAAAAAGAATAAAACTTAACTATAAACTAAATATTACAAACTAAATTAAATTGGATTTAGATTAAACTTGTCGTGACAGATAATCAAAAATCTGGTTTGGAACTTAAGGTGCTTTGCTTTGGTCCTTGGCATAATATTTTGACTTTAAACAAAAGTAGAGGATCCTATATAAGAACGTTGAAGTACATTTGTCAAAGACTCATAATGCCCTTTGAAAAATGAGAAAGATCAATGCTATATTCTGTTTCGTTTGAAATAAAATGTTGACAGGACTGACAATTGCCTTGGTGCAAGCAAATGTCAACCTTAAGGTTTCGAAACCTTTTTTTACACCGATGTACCTCAGCATTAAAGATGACGCGTTAAGATCATCTATTCTGTAATCAGTAGATGGCGAAGTCCGAGCAAGCGTTCTCTTTTAAAAATGTTACCGCAACCTATTCAAGCCAAACTTTAAGATTGTTAATGTTTCTCGTTAACGGATTTTTAATGCGGGCGGGCTACTTAATAATAATAACGGTCCGATAAACTTTTTAATTTTTAATGGTGGTTGGTAACTACTAAATCGGAACATCTGTCATTAGTATCAGACTGCGGCGACTCTGTGTGCGTTATCTATAGGGGCTGGAATAGGTATATACTTAGAATAGAAGGTAGAACTCTGAACGCAGAATTCGGAACTCCGGACCAATTACTATTTGCCGAGGCTCGTACATGCAATCTGGTGACATGGTGAGTATTTTCTCTGTTCATTGCGCGGCCAACATGCTCGCCATCCTGAGATCACCAAGCACCACACGCAGTGAACAGAAGAAACAATAAAGTAGTAGTCGATTCAAATACCCCGGGTTCGTGGGTAAATTCCAATATGGCGTAACGTCAATTTAAAACACGTGCTGAGATCAAGCCGTATGTAAGGGTTCAAGACAATACAGTGTTTCCAATTATTAAAGGGGCAAAGTTGCCTACCAGCCGACTGATGACGGTAGTACAAAGCTCCTCCTAAAATTTCAAAAACCCCATTAATTTTCAATCCAATTTGGATTTCCACCAGTAACACTAGCGAATTATGTCCAACTAAAACGAACATCAGTTTAGCGCCTGGAGTTGGTTTTTGGCAAAGAAACGTACTGAACGCGTTTGTGGCATCTTTAACAACTATGAATAGCAACGATTCTAGCGGCCAATGGCAACAAACTGTTCTCATGGTATTGGGGCATTTTTAATTTTTAATATACGTGCTACTTTTTTTCAGAATTAGTTTTTGGGTTGGAAAAAAATTTGTGGCACTTTTGAACCGACTCATAATAAACTGTATAAAAAAGTTATAAAACTGAGTCAAAAAATTAACACACTTTTTTTCTTTTTCTTTGAACCTGTGATTTTGAATAAGTTTACCCAAAAATCTCTTTATTTTAAATAAAGTAAATGGTATACTTTAAATTGAAAAATGCCCTTTTGACACTTAATACATTTACACGTTCGAGACGTTTCTTGCGAAAGTGAACTAAAATAGAGCTCTGGTAGCCTGCGGGAGTTTCGTGATTTTCAGTTACAAAGAAGCTTTGCTTTGTTCAGGTTTGATTAGTTAATTTGTGTTCAAGCTATCATTGTGAGGATGGCGTTGTTGCCTCCTCCGGAGTATTCACACAAAGCGTTTAATTTATATTAATTGTTCGAAAACAACTAACAAACGTTTCAGTAGTTTAAAATGTCTAGTTTACGCATTTAAATGATTCAGTCTTTTGCGCTATTATTACTTTATTTTTATTTTCATAGTATAACATAGCTTTAATTGCTTATTATTATTCGCCTATTATGGATCTTAGTTACGAAGATAATTTAGAATAGGTACTATGTACATGTTTGAATTAAGTTTTTCCACAAAATACCTCTCACCTAATGGAAAGTGCAAATGAGTCCAAACAGACGACGGGAGCGAATTCAATTCCTTACCTGTTTGCATTAGGAAAGACAACACGAACCGTTTCATGCGGGTTAATAGAATACTAACCACATAAGGGTGAAAATACTCTCCCGCTCACCCTTATAATATTCTACTAGAACTAAATACGTTGTTTGAATCTAACGAATATTAAGAGTAACTCGAACTAAAATTAACAAAGGAACCTTAAAGGATAGTAATTGCTAAAATAGGAGCCAAAAATAAAGTTTGATTACGTTGTCGACTACAAATACAAAAACATTTAAAGGGATAAGTTCGTCTTTGTACATGCATTTCAACGGTTGTCAATAATGTATTTCTTTTTTCCTTATTTTTGTACAATAAAGAGTTTACATACATTTCTCCAAAACAAGAAACTCCCGAAAGACTCTTGTCGCTAAAAGTTGTCCTAAGAAACAGACGCAAAGTTTCAGTGTTTTGTTCCTCCAATATTTTGTATCGTAGCAGTTCATTTAACTTGTTTACAATTTCTACAAATGGAATTGTGGCATCATTTAGGTTGTGAATGTGCTGCCATAATGGTCGTGCGGTGCAGAGTGAAATTAAATAAATTGAAATACAAAATGAATTCAAAAATTCGTGTCATGCCTAAATAATACCACTTATTCAATTTCAAATTTTATGTTCAAAGCGTTGAAAGACTTAAGCTGAGTTGTTAGAACGATAATTTTAAAAATAGATTTAAACGATTTCTGCCTAAGTAGAGTTTTAGCTGGAGATTTAGAGGCTTCGACGGGGATCCGAGGAAAATGGGATCAAAGTTTGCTTCTACAATGTATTATAATGGATATCACGTGCTTTGTGTCATGGTTAATACCCATCGAATAATTTCGAACTAATATAATACATACATACATACATACATACATACAATCACGCCTTCTTCCCAGCAAGGGGATAGGCAGAGACTATTTGTTTCCACCTGCTACGATCCTGACATACATCTTTCGCTTCAGCAACACTCATTAGTCTTTTCATACATGCTCGCCGGTTTTGGGTACTCTTGACCTGACCCTTCTTCAAGACATCCCCAATCTGATCATGAAACGTCCTTCTTGGTCTCCCTCTTCCAATATTTCCATCTACACTCGCATTATATATCTCTTTCGTAATTCTTCCTTCGTCCATCCTCTCCACATGTCCAAACCAACTTAACATCCCTTTCTCTATACGAGTCACAACATCATCTTTCATGCCACAACGTTCCCTTATTAGACTATTCCTCATTCGGTCACTCAAGTTCACACCAATCACACTCCTTAATGCTCTCATTTCCACAGCATTTATCCTACTTTCATGTTTTTTCTGCCAAACCCAACTTTCACTTCCATACATAAGTGTCGGAACTAACACCCCCCTATGCACAGCCAGACGAGCCTTCTGAGAGACCCTCTGGCTGTTCAAAAAGGCATGCAGCGCTCCATTTACCATATTACCTGCATTTACTCTCCTTTCAATATCACTATCACACTTCCCATCCCTAGAAAACAAAGTACCCAAATACACAAATTGCTTCACTTGTTCTAACTCTTTTATTCCTATCCGCACACAAATATCTGTCATGCATTCTTCTCTCTCAAAAACCATAACCTTTGTCTTACTTACATTTATTTTCATTCCTTTCCTTTCCAAAGCACAATTCATAATATTTACCATCGCCTGCAACTCTTCGGCCGACGAAGCGAGCAAGACCTGATCATCAGCATAAAGGAGACATTTGACGAGTAACTCATTCATTCTTAGTCCACAATCACTCTCTTTCAGCTCAGTCAAACAGTTATCCATAAATAAATTGAACAGCCACGGAGACGCTACACATCCCTGCCTAACACCTTTTTGGATGCTAAACCATTCCGTGTAAGCCCCGTGTATTCTGACGCAAGCACTAGAATCTTCATAAAGAGATTTCAGTGCTCGTATCAGATCGCTACTCACTCCATGCATGGACAACGCTGACCACAACTCACTCCTAACCACTCTATCATAGGCCTTCTCCAAATCCACGAATGCGCAGTAGACCTTTTGGTGTTTCGCCAAACACTTCTCAATTATGCACCGTAAGGAGAAGACTTGGTCCGTACATCCCATTCCTTTTCTGAATCCTGCTTGCACATCCCATATTTTTCCATCCGTCTCTCTCATGACTCTTTCAATCACCACCTTAGCATACAATTTGCCCACCACACTGAGAAGGCTGATTCCCCGGTAATTTTTGCAGTCTTGTTGTGACCCTTTCCCCTTGTACAACGGTACGATCACGGCCTTACACCAGTCACCTGGCACACGGCCTGACTCCCAACACAAATTGAAAAGGCGGTACAAGTGCTTTGCTGCTATACCCTGACCAGCCTTCAGCATTTCAACCGAAACCCTGTCATATCCCGCAGCCTTACCTGCTTTCATGCCCTTCAAGGCATTCGTAATCTCCTCCATGCTTATTTCTCCACCAGAATCGCTTTCACTTACTTCGAACTGAGGCACCTGTACTTGTACTGGCGACTCTTCTCTTTCAAACAGACTTTCAAAATATTCCTTCCATCTCTTCAGCACACCTTCTTCTCCTTTTATAATACTTCCATCCTGACTTCTAATTCTAGATAGCTCCGAGGTCGGCAACTTACCTCGTGCCTGTCTTATCGATTTCCAAAACACTTTAACATTGTCTTGGAAATTACCAGAAAGCCTCCTGTCGAAATCGTCCTTACTCTTCTCCTTCTTTTCTTTTACCACCGTCTTCGCTACCCTTTTCAGATCTTTATAAACTTTCCTTGCCTCAACTACATCCGCACTTGTCGCTTTTTGCAATCTTTGGTTCGCTTTCATAGCTAACCAATCCAACCATCCCTTTTTCTTGTCATCCACTGCCTTTCGCACATCTTCATCCATCTCAAAACTTTTCAATCTCTTTTGCAGACTTCTTTTAGAAACTCCACAGACATCAATAGCTACACCCACTAAGCCTCCTTTAAAGGACTCCCACATTCCTTCAATGTCACATACCTCATCCATCTCACTAAGCTTGTCCTCCAACTTTCTGACATATTCTGCTCTTACTTCATCTTGTTGCAAACTCCGTACTTTTATACTTTCTAGCTTCTTTGATGGTTCAACTGCTCTATGTCGCCATTTCCCAAAAAGACCACTTATACGTGAAATCACCAGGAAATGGTCCGTATCAATGCCAATACCGCGATACGCCCGAGTATCTTGAATCCTCTTTTTCAACCTTTCGTCTACTATCACAAAATCAATTATACTCTTTGAGCTGCCTTCTTCTCTAGTATACGAATGAATTCTTTTATGAGCAAACATGGTGTTCGCCACTAAAAGATTCCATTCCAAACATACTTCTAACAACTTTCTACCGTTCTCATTAACTCTTTCATCTCCAAAAGCTCCAAGCACCTTTTCAAACCCATCACGCCTCACACCTACCCATCCGTTCATGTCTCCTAACATGATAATCCTTTCATTATCCTTACATACCTTCAGCACATCTCTCATACTGTCCCAAAACTCTTCTCGCTCTTTTACAGCTATCGCGGATCCACTCGAACCCACATCCGTAGGGGCATAAACTCCCAAAACGAAAATTCGAGTAAGTCCAATCTTCAGCCTAACCCAGAGTAGTCTCGGACTCACGCATTCAAATTCAGTCACACACTCGTTCATTCGCGCTGACAGAATGACACCAACTCCCTGGCAAGCTCGCTTGGTACTGGCTACACCAGCCCAATACGCGACATAGGGGCCATGTACTGAGGAGTCACATCCCTTCCGCTTAGTCTCACTTACACATAAAACATCAATATTCCTTTTATCCATCATGTGACACACTTCATCTATCTTTTCATCCATCCCTCCTCTCACATTCAACGTAGCAAAGCGGCTTTCCACAGCCCGCTAATATAATATATTCTAATATTATGTAATCTTATATGAATTTAAATGTTTAAATAAGACACATTGTGTTCATAATATGATGTCAATATTCTATAATTATAGGCTTAAGATCAAACGTTCAATTTTGCGATTATCAAAAATTAAGCGATATTTATTATTGCGATTATTTCTGAAATGTAAATATTAGAGATTATGTCTATAGTTCCCTAATTAAAGTTTATACGGTATTATTATCAAGTCTTTAAACGTAGTATATAAATAATTTGTAATGCACCTAAATTTTGTTATTTTTCATGAGAATATTATAAAAAAAAACTATAAAATAAAAACAAATACTTCAAGAAAAGCAACTAGCACATTTTTCGATTCTTTCAGTGAATTTTTAATCACTTCACGGGCAGATAAATAGGGAAAGGAAAATATCAAGAGCTCATACTTCTTTATTCATTCTGATTATAATATTACACTTTCTGTTATAAGGCTCAATATTCGTTACAGTGTAACTAACATAGAACCTTAGTAAGTCGACAAAGCGGTAAATCTCAAATACTGTTCGACTAAATTTTCTTTCGTTTAATCAGCATTATCAGACCGTTGGAATCAGTTACGAGTTCTTGGATGTTCCAAGTTCACCGGTTGGGTAATTAGTGATGTGAGTTATCTGCCTGAAATGGTTAACATGTAATAATCTTGAGCTTTATTAAGAGCATGTATTAGAAACAAGATCAAGAAAACTTTGTTACAAACACTGTTGAGTAAATACTTTGTGGTACAGAGGGAGAAAACGAAATATAGGTACGAGTATTTAGAATCAGTTATTTGCTTGTTCATCCATAGTTTAACAACGACCAAATCAAGGATGTTTCAGAAAAAAAAAACAATCTTAAGTTCTCTGTAGTATTAATTCCCTAGTTTCAATTTACAGTGAAAAAAATAAACACAATTAGATTAAAAACAAAGTTTTTGACTTAGTATCGATGATAAAAGCAGAGCAACCCTTTCGCGTTGCTACCTATTTCCATACGGTTGCGTTAGACCTTCAAAAGTTAGCTATGGACAAACGTAACAAATTATCGCCCAAGTATTAACTTCTAACTTAGATGATTAATAAGGTCCTATTAACCGGAAAGCTTATGCAAATTTAATTTAAAGTTCAAACTGTATGAATGTTTCGTACAAAACTAGTAGGTAGTAAGTAAATCACTGTCTCTAAGCACTCCAAATTGTTTTTTTTTTTAAATTGATCATCGATTGATCTCTATCGGTTAAAAGTGATGAAGCCAAGGAAACTGGATCGCGACCAATTTCACGATGATTTCTTTGGCAGAAGTATTGAATGTCAACATGGCATTTCCAATGAAAAGGGTTCACCCTGGTACGTGATTCAGTTCCCTTGACTGTATCTCACTGGTTTCAGTGACAGCCTTCTAATTAATATCAGTCTTTTAAATAATATTACCCTGAACTTAATGACGACTATCTATCTACAATACTGACATTATCTCGACCACATTGCAGCGATTTACGGCAACGGAGCAATCTATCAAGGTAAGGCGTTTTAGACGTCTTTCTTACACTTCTGTAGCGAGCACTAGACGTTATAATTAAAATAGACATAATCTCTCATCGATGTAGTCTCTACCACTCCAGCAAAACGTAGAATATTATTAAAACAGAAAAAAAACTTCGAAAAAATTGACCTACAAAATAACACCTCGTTACATTGTGTCAGCTAAACCTTATTCAATATCCATTCGTTTTACCTTGATTTTGATGTTATTTAGCTTCTGGAAGAAAACCTAAAATAAATAATAGACCAAATAATTTAAACGTCGCAGTTCTTTGCTTTATTTTTTTTACTGAAATCAAGGTATAACTTAGACGGGTTCTTTGCTATAAAAGAAATATGATTGAAAAGAATCATAATAGAGTTGTGCCTAGTTGAAATGAAATATTTGTTTTGTTATCCTCTTTTTCCTCAAATAATATGTTTATTTGCTAATACGGGTTGGTAACCTAACTAATTATATCTATGAACAAAACAAGATTCCAAATTATCCTCGATGTTACTTTCATTAAAAGTCCAAATATAAATAATAGTAAATTGTATTACAAGCGGATATAACGCGGCAATTGAATCCAGTTGTTTCTATTCACACGAGCTGCAGGAGAGGGTTTATAATTAAATCGAAGGTAAAATGGGTTTTATGAAAAATTTATGCACTCTAGTTATCACTTTGTGCGTAACATAAATATTTTACTAGCTTTTATTTTTCATCCGTTGCTGTTTTTTTTTTTTTTTTTTTTTTTTATGTTTTAAAGGCCAGACAAACGAACTAGTGGGTCACCTGATGTTAAATGATCACCACTGTTCATAGACACCTGCAGCGCTTTACGCGATGCCAGTGCGTTGTCGGCCCTTAAGGAGAGGGAATAGGGGAAGGGGGAGATGGAGGGGGAGAGGGAAGGGTGAGGTATTGGGCCCCCGGCACTCTCACTGACCGTACGAAACGCAAGCAGAATTACTGCTGCTTCACGCCGGTTTTCTGTGAGAGGCTGTTTCTATTATGACTTATTAGAATTGTCTACTTCTATTAATTTGTTAATCTAATACAGGGTTTATAAAAAAGGTTTATTTTATAATCTTTTAATTGTTCGTGGGTGTTGGCGTGTGAAGTTGGAGTACCTTGGTTTTAAATAAAGATTTTACTTTGTACTCTAGATCATAAAAGTTATTTTATGCAGCCTACATGTAGTATTAATACGATGTTTACGACAACAAGAATTGAAATACACATGTTATTTTTAGTCTATTTCTGTCATATTGGAAACGACGTCATCATCTTATATACTTAATTTGTTTATGGAATTGCTAAAACGTTTTCAGTCACACGAAAGTAATGAGCCTTAATGTACCTACCCATGACGCAAAAAGCCCCCGTTTAGTTTACCTTGATCCCGTAATAATGTCGTCTACGTATAAAACCCAAATCAACCCTATTATCATGACGAGATAAGAGTAGATAAATTGTTTTACCTGTGACTTTAGAGTTAAGGAAATAAGGGTCAGGATGCCAGAGGTTGTCGAAAAACTCCGGCGGTAGAGTGACGTGGTCGTCTCCTTCCTCGAAGATGTCGTCAGGGAGTTGAAGACGGCTCTCACTCCACGTCTGTCTGATGAACATGTCTACTCTGGAAAACGATTGGATATACTTTAATATAAAGATATTAGAGAACAAAATCGGGTTAGGGTTTTGCCTGATGATATAGCCAGCCATAATAATATCATATTGTATATATATTTTCTAGCGCCTTTGCTTGCAGCTTCAATTACCTAAAAAAGTAGATCTGGCAGTCAAATTAAAATTCCGTTATTTTACTGAATTTTAAATAAAGACCCCAGGATAAATAAGAATAAGGTATCAGAAAAGCGCAGTATTGGTAGGCATAAGATGTCGTGGCTTCGAAACATCAGAGAATTGTCCAGAATAAAATCCTTTACTCCCCGGCCTCTGCAGTAATGTACTATTTGCAGACATTCGACTTCGGCGATATTCCTTTTCTTCACATATTGTGACTACGGTTCCAGATCCAGTTTTTGCACAAATACTAAGGATACTGCTTTTTCACCACTCACTTTTTATTATAATTGTATAGATATTCCATCCCTCATTATGATTATTATCGATGATTGTGTTACTATAAATGGTAATAATAATAAGTAGACGGAAGCACAAATATTACTAAATACAGCCTTCTACTTCAACCTTAATGTTACAGAGAATTTAATCTACAATAATACGAATAGATTTAGGCAGATTTTTTAGTAAGATTTTAGACAAAGGGAATTAACTCTTAGCACCCTTCAGAGCTGTTTGTGTAGTAGACTAAGAAATTCCTTTACCACTCTAAGATTCAACGTCTTACGTATGTACATCTTAAAACATCAAAGGCTATTTTCACTTTCAAGTCAAAGTGAAATGGACCAACTCATCATCATTATCATCATGATGGCAGCAGATGTCCCACTGTGTAGGGCACGGGCCTCCCTCTTAAAATGCGAAAGTTTGGGCCGTAGTTCAGTGACGTTCCCAATCCACACTGGACGCGCAATCATAAAAATAAAATTCAAACATACGTAATAAATCAAATTAAATAAACAGTGTCGCTGGTTTTCATTATACAGAAACGGGTAACCAATGAGATTCCAGTGCAAGCGCATGACGTCACATGGTCCAAATCGGAATCGAAAAAATGAAGAAAGACAAAATTCATTTTTAATACTTCAGACAAAAGTAAAACAGCTACTTCTAAAGTAAAATAAATAAAACATTACTACTACTAGTAGGTACCACTACAGATATCTCAATTTAAATTTAAATCTAATATATAAAAATCTCGTGTCACGGTATTTGTTATCGAACTCCTCCGAGACGGCTGGACCGATTTTTGTGATTTTTTTCTCCATATTCTACATATTTATTTTTTATTTTTTCTGAGAATACGTCGTAGGCTATTTTTTATACCCCTATTCCTCGCGGACGGAGTCACGGGCAATAGCTAGTAAAATATAAAATCTGAATGTAAAACTTTTTAAACACTTAAAGTTACTCTGTATCATCATCATCATCATCTTCGCAGCGAAGAAATTCAGTGGTGTGTGTGAAGTCCTCAATTGGGGATGTCTATTTTTTTGCAATGTATAGTAAATCGAAAACCATTTCAACATAAATGCTTTTTAACTCGTTTTCTGTAGTTATTTAATTTTAATATTATGTAATGAATTTATTATATAACAAATAAGCAATGACCTTCATTTGACATTGGTGTAAATTGCGTGACCGGTTCAAGTCGTACTTTATTCTATGTGGTTAGAATTCTTCACAATTTACGCGTGGATTATACTACGGAGTTTGATTTGGACCCGCTGTCTGACATCTAGCACTTTGACAGTGCCAGTAAAGTGACACAGTGTATAGTGTACCACTACGCAAAAAATAATTAACGGGGTTGCCTTATCGTACGCATTTAGATAGATTTAGAAATTTGGCATTGTGGGAGCCCTCAATTATAATCTGACGTCATCAACTAAAATAGTTTCAATAATTAATTTTGAAAAAAGTAAAGAACTAAATGACAAAATATTGAAATCAGTTCCTTATAATTGACTTTTCTATACAAAAAAAATATAAAAACCACTGGTAATTTTTTTTAGACATTCCCAAATCACACTGGGCGTGAGAATCACAGCCCAAACCCGCTAATCTGAGGGGAGGCCTATGCCCTGCAGTGGGACGTGTATAGGTTAGGAACCGATGGTGAACAAAAAAAAAGTTTCGTTTTACTTTCGAGCGATATGCTTTCTTTGCTTTATGATGGCGCGGGACCGATCTGTTTGGCGAGCCTTGGGGGAGGCCAGTGTTCAGCAGTGGACGTCTTTCGGCTGAAATGATGATGATAATGCTTTCAAAATCGGTATCTACAGGGTTTAGATAGTTATGCGCAACTCAGTTAGTCCACGACTAACTTTCTTTTAAACTCATAGAAATAGAACAAACTGAGCGCTAGTAATTTCACACGTTCTAGTTTCCTTGACGTTCAGGTATTTGTAAATATGCGATAAACTTTAAATTACTGACGCACATGGACCGCAAAGTTATAATTTAAAACGGGTGTAATATAATCATCATCATCATCATCATCATCAGCCTATAGCAGTCCACTGCTGGACATAGGCCTCCCCCAATAAGCGCCATTGCGCCCTGTCCTCGGCTAGACGCATCCAGCTTCTGCCAGCAGCCTTTCGCAGATCGTCACTCCATCTGGCCGGAGGGCGACCCATACTACGTTTGCCAAGACGTACGACGGACGGACGTTTGTTTTGTGTAATATAATACAAAATAATATTTGCGCGCATATCTAGGAATGAAAGTGGATGAGCTTTACTGTGAAAAAAAACAAAGAAATGAAAACTGTACACACCTGCAAAGATTTCAAAAATTCAATGGCGTGTGTGAAGATCCGAATCCACACTGGGCCCAAGTGGGAACTGCGGATCAAACCCTCTCATTCTGAGAGGAGGCCTGTGTCCTACATTGCGTGTATGGGCCGAAACATCAATGTATAATATTTGTATCATCAAAGTCCCGTACAGGATGTTTTTTAAAACAAAATTGGAAAACTCCGATGATTTCTAATAATGTAATGGTATTGTAAATTTAAAAATAAGATACGAATTATTAAGTTTAGTTTGGTTATTGGGTAATCAAATTTTTTCTTCAGTAAATGAAACAACACAACAAATGTTTGAATGATGAAGTATGCAGAACGCTGAAAATTTAAACATAATATTGCATCTTCTTTCTTATTTACTTAAATGTTTCAACTTAGTACTAAGCAACTACTGTCAAACTGTCACTGGTCTCCGCGATACAGGCCTAGAGTCTAGTGTGGAGACCGCCAAAAAACCATATAATTGAAATGTTTTTATATTTTAAATAAATATCTTTTATCTTTTTTTTTTATTTACACGAGGATTCATACACAACACAGATTTCCTTTTGATCGTTCAAGTCAACCATATTTTTCATAATTTGTAGTTCCCTATTTTTGTGTAATATTATGTTATGTTTTCTTTCTATATTTCTCCCCTTTGCATGTAACCTAATGTTAGATAATTTTTCCATGACAGTTTTTTAACCACAAGCATGACTCACTAGATAAAAATTCTCATTCTGAGAGGAGGCCTGTGCCCTGCAGCGGGACGTATGTAGGCTAGGATGATAATGATTGATGACTCTAGAGCAAGGGTCTTCAACCTTTTTGAAGTCAAGGGCCTAGTATACCTACTCAGTGGCGAACCTTACATAGAAGCCCAAAAGACGGGCTTGCCTTATAAATCTCAAATCAAGATTAAAAATAAAAACCAAACATCGTCCAAACGAAAAAAGTTCTAATAAATTCACTTTCATAATAACGCGCTTTATTTTACGTAAAATACCAAGAATTGCATAACAAATCCGCTGCGCGGCCCGGCGGCGCTGAACGGCGATAGTAGCGACGTTATAAATAGCATGACATCTCGCTCGCTCTTGTGGGCTTTTACGGGGCTTCCAAGCGCTCTCTTCATACTTAGGAAAACGTTAGTTTTGCAAATATCTATGTATAGCTGCATATATAGCACTTTCTTTGCAATTTTGAATCGGGCTTACGGTGTGAAGTTTGTTGCGTTTGGTTTGTTTGGAACGCGAGTGCGCGGGCGAGATGAATAACTTCACGATTGTTTATATCGAATCGTGGGCCATGCAGGCGTTGTAAAATGCGTGATTTGATGCAATTACAAAATAAATAGGTATTCTTGTTTTAGTGCGGTGTACATTGCGGTGCGTGTGGGAATGAGTCTGTAAAATTCTGTCTAGTAATAAAATGTTTAATGATATTCATGTTTACCTATTTCGGCAAAAAACGGCACAATATAATGAGTGAACTTAAAAAAAAATAGAATGAAGTGTGCTTTGGTAAGCTTGTACAAACTGAAGAGTAAAGCGGCAACAAGATGGATTTACCTACATTAAATTATAAAAAAATAATAAAACATATCTCTCGGCTTGCCATAGCTTGATACCCTAGGCACGCCACTGTACCTACTCTGATATTTTGTCGGTGGGCCGCACCATAATAAATCTTTATCGTTTTAATTTATATTCTTTTTAATCTGTAAATAGGTATAATTTGTAGACATGTGAATTTAATTTTGTCAATACAATGTCGGGCCGCCATGGACGCAACCGCTGGCCGCCGGTTGAAGACCCTTGCTCTAGAGTCTTACTGCCCCATGGACCGTCAGTTCTACGAGGAATTTACCTGCCCGATGCCACTTAAGTTTGGCGACTCTCCGAGCTGTGTCACTAACTTTGGGTCTCCTGCGGTTCTCCTCATTTCTGATTAGGTTAGGTAATCTGTCATTCAATGGAACTTGCTAACTATGTAAACAAACCGCCATATTGAAAATGGTCTCTGAATGACGAATTTACTAGTGATGGGCAAGACTCTTACTGGGTTCGGTACCAAAGGCCTGAGGTGCATTTAGTCTTGGCATTCAAAACATCTAAGGTTGTAAATTGCCTGGGTAGCAAAATGTCTTGGTCTGTAAATCACCCACATTGCTATAAGCCTTAGTAAATGGAATGACTTGGCTGTAAAACGACTTTAAGTCATAATGTTTTCTCAGGTAAATCGTCTAGATAATCTTTGCGGCCAATATTATAGAATGTCTTGATAATATGAAAGACTATGTAATTATATCGTAAAGTATGAAAAATGTCTAGGTAGCAGTTTGTCTAGATTGTCTAATGACAATACTTTATTTTATTATCACCTCCTTACTACTTCAAAGGATGGCAGGTGTACAGTCACTAGCATAAATATATGACTATATGGGCAGTCTTATATCTGATCCACCATTGGCCTTAAAAATATGTATAGGCATAGGTTTCACAGAATGTTAATACCTACTCATTTTTCGTGCAATGAAGTCGTTTTGCAATCATGACGTTTCATCCACTTGCTTATTTTATAACTAAGACATTAAACAAACAAAATCGTTTGATAACATAGTCCTTAATACAATTAAGACGTTACACAATTGAGTCATTCTGCTTATTGGATATTTTCACGACCCAGACGTTTTGCTTCGTAAGTCTTTCTGAAACTAAGAGAATTTTGTAACCATGGTATTATACAAAAAAGTCATTTTGTACACTTGGTCAGTGTACTACTAAGACGTTTTGAATGTCAAGACTAAATGCACCTCAGGCCTTTGGTACCGAACCCCTCTTACTTACTCCTTTACTTATGTCAAACCATATCGAATAATAAAATACAGAAAGTAAAACACAAGTAGGTAGGTTTTGAGAAAAAGAGAATTAAAACGATTAAACTGAATTCACGTATTTATTGAAATTTAAAATTGTCAAACTACCGCGTAGTGTATACAACCACGTTGGCAGGTATAGAGCGTGAGATCACCAACTTTAGTCACAACACTACCCATCATAGACAATTGTGGAATTTAAGAGAAACAAAAACGTCATTCCAAAAGGTCCTAATAACCTAACTTATAAAACCATTTTAAACTTTTAATGAAATATCCTAGATACAGTTATATATTTTATGGTTTTGTGTTTTACGGTAATGACCGTTTCATTAGTGTATGGTTTCAATGGTGTTTGATGAGGTGGTGTGAAAATTCAAGAAGAAACAGTGACAATACAAAGTTACGTCTTTTGTTTACATAGTTAGCAAGTTCCAATGACTGACACTTTAGCTCGCTCCGTTGCTCTTTGAGTGACTTAAAGTTTTCTTTTGATTACTTTTTTAAAACACAATTGTTAAATCCAAGTCATTTTAAGTTTATTATATTTTATCTTTCCTTCTTACTTAGGTTGTTTGTAAGAGATTTCTATGTAGCGCTAACACAACCTATTACTTTGCTTCTAAATATTCTCAGTGTACTGATTTCCTCATCTTGTTTATATTTTCGTTTTCAATAAAGAAAGATATATTAATAACATTGGTAGTTTTATTCAAACAAAGCAAACAAAATAATGATACTTCCTTCCTAAGAATAATCCAACAATAATGTTATTTTCATCACACTAGCTCGTCAATGGTGTTATTCCATGCCTGTATACTAAATGACAATGGCCTAAATTGTTCTTAAGGGAGTTATGGATTTATGTACAGTTTTTCTACCCAAGGGAGTTCTAACTTTTGTTTTAAAATTTGCAAACAAGTCATTTCAGACTAAGGAGGTTTCAAATCAGCCAACGTTTTATTTATTATCTTTAAAATTTAGCTATAATAAATTTTACAACACAAAACTTATCTACGCTTTATGAAAATTCGTTGTTTTTATATTTTAAATTTATATCAAATAGTTTTGCAATAAATTTAGTAAAAATATATCTTTAAACATGTTGGCAGAATCTGGCCGTATGACTTTTCGAATTCTAAACTAAACACAGTTTACATTATCTATGGTAGATGACTCGAGAAAAGTGACAATCTGTATTGGCGGGTAGCCATTATTTTATTGAATTTAAGTGTTTAGAGACAAAATAATTTTATTTTTGGATTATTTTTCTCGCAATGTGATGAAAATCATTGTGTGTATCACGGGCAGTAAGGGGATTACAAACTCGAGTCATTAAAAGCCCTCCGCCTTCGGCGTCGGGCTTCTAATAGACTCTCGTTAGAAATCCCCTACTTACGGTCCTAGATGCACAATGTACTATTATTGCATTGCATGTCACTGAACAAAACTAATGTGCATTGTGCAGAGCTCGGATTGCAATAACAACTGCAATATGAAATGGGAAGTACACTCATGTTATCTTTAATAATATTTTGCATTTCTTTTTGTTCAGAATATTTCAAAATTATAGTCGTGGTAGGAGCTATAGTGCTCTGATTTAGCCACAAGCAGAGGCTCGCATCTACGAAATTATTTGAAATTTAAATACAACATCGAAAGAAACATCGTGATTTTTTTTTAAATAGCCTATTGGAAGGCCCACTGCGCTGGGCAAAGACCCTCCCTTTTTCTTTCCACCCGTCTCTATCCTTCCCTATCCCTATCCTCCGGGATTTTTCCCGTCAAAAGGGGTCAAAACGGTCCAAGTCATCCTACCATCTCCGTCTTGACCTGCCCCTGCTCCGACGCCCGTCGCTTGGAACCCAATCGGTGACGATTTTTGCCTAGCGATCCGAATGTATTCTGCAATTTTTAATTTAATCTGCGAAATAGATACCATTAGAGACATATGAGACTCGAATGCAAGGTTTTTTTCTTCACAGCGTACGAGAAGTAAAGGTATTAAGTAGTGGCCATAAAACATTAAGCATTCATCGGTGATAAAGTTTGATTTGTAAATTCTGACCACGTCTCGAACCTGTCTAATGCATTCTAAGCCTTGAAAAGGTTGAGAAAATGTAGTCAGTTTATTATAATAGTAAAATGCAAAGTACCCTCATTGAATTCTTTGAGCCGAGAAAAGATCACTGAAACGTAGGGTCAGAAGAGCCACTTTATCTCCTTAAGTGGCGCACTTTGAAGTAAGTTATAAAATTACTAAAAAAAACTGGTCAAGTGCGAGTCAGACTCGTATATTAAGGGTTCTGTACCTCCTTACAATGGTTTAAAAATAATTCAATAAATAACTTGTAAAGATTAAATACGCTCTTAAATCATTTTTCTTGTACTACGCCCCCTTTAATTTTTAACTTTTTAGTATTTGTTGTTGTAACGGCCAACTTTTGTTTTCGTTATAATATTAAATGGTTGCCTGGAAGAGACTGGCTTGAAGCAATAAGGACGCCAGTTGGCATCCTTATATATTTTTTTCCATGTACTTGTATTTCTATATTACATATTTTCTATCTGGTGTATAATAAAGAATCATTATATTGTATTGTAGGAACGACACATATTTTACGCTCGATTTTTACCAGAACATATATCATCGCTTGTTGGCAGTCATCGTCATCATCATCATCATCATTTCAGCCGAAATACGTCCACTGCTGAAAATTGGCCTCCCAAGTCTGGCGAACCTTCGAGGTATGTCCGTGACCTTAGTTCTTGCGTAGATTTCATCATTACTAATTACGACCCCGTAGAGAAACTCCTAGCATAGCCCTCTCCATCGCCCTCTGAGTGACTTTGAGTTTTCTTATGAGGCCCATCGTTCGCGGCCTCGTCTCAGTGCCATAAGTCATCCATCACTGACTTTTTGATTGTAAGATTGGAGTAAACTAACTTACCAGCGTTTTGAAGTCTTACCGAAAGTCCATATCTTCCACATTAATGGAGTTGACATCGACTACGTATATACTGAACTCCACCATGACAGGGTGTCCTTTGCGAGCAGGAGGCCGCATTTCTAAAAAAAAACAATCGATTTACACGTGGTGAAGATACGGAAGGAATTATGTACAATAAGTGCAGTTGTTTTCTCTCAGTCAATCTCAGTCCAAACCTCTCGCAAACCAGTGATTTTTGGCGTTCTTGAATTTAGCCCCTGGAACACGGACGATCGAATTCCATTCTCTAGCAGTACGTATTAGAAATATACTATGGGTAAATTCCAGCTGTCCATTTATTACGGTTCTTGAGATACAGGCGTGTAAGAGACAGTGAAGCGACATTAATTAGAGTTCCGTTTATCACCCTTTCTAGGCCCAAAAAAATAAGTGGAGGGTTCACTAAGTGAAGTAGTCTTAAGGAAATGTCGACTGCAGCATGTTAACATTGTCGTATGTGACAAATCTTTACTTTCTTTCAAATTTTGCAGAGAAGTATATAACGATATATTGCAACTTTTTGAATTATAGCGGTTTGAAATTGAAGTCATCACGAATATTAAACTAGGGTACCTAATCATTTCTTTAAAAGTAAAAAAAAATCAGATATCCATTTTCATCCAATGGTAAGTTATACTTAGTACTTTGCGAGCTCGACATTTTGAGATTATTTTTCTGTTTTAAGTGAGAAAAAGTTATATTCTTTCCGTTACCCTTCAAGTTTAGTGAGCTACACTATAATTTTGTCAGGATGTGCATAATTGCAGCAGTTTACCTTTTACATAGTTTTCTGGCAAAACCACTCTAGGTTTCAGTGTATGATTTCTTTTTGAAACGACGTCATTGCACAGCCTGTAACAAACAAAAACATTTTTTCACTTCTCATGCTCTTAAAATGTTACTTTAGTCTCTGTATATCGGGACTAAAGCTCTTTTTTGATCTCTAGGGATTAAAGTAATTTTTTTTTTAATTTTATTTGGAAGCCCCTAAACTGCCAATCACGGTGTTTGTGGCTGGAGGATTATTGCCATTTTCAGTGACTGGGCATAGACAATTTTAAAGCATTCCACAGACCCTGCCTTTAGTGCGTGGAAATACCTAACCTCAAAATGACAACTGTATAAAAATATTTTAAAAAATAATAATTTCGTGAAACACCATGAATAATTACGAATATTAATCTATTTAATTGTATTAAAGATGACTTAATTTTATTATGCATACTTAGTCCAATAAGCTATGCAATAATTTTCAAGTTTGAATCTATTGGATAAATATGCAAACATTTAAAGCGTCACTCGACAAAAAAAAACCGCGGAACAAATTTAAATTGCTATTTGAATTCTGAACAGACGTCCATTGCTCGTATTGAGCGTACGTTTTATAAAAGTAATATTGTAGATTAGTATACCTAAAACATCGTTTTTTTCCTCGCATTCAAAGTGAAAAGTAGAGTGTTTAACGCGAGACTAAACTGCCATAATGACACGCGAATTATAGCCACCCACGCTCTGCTCGGGTGGCTAAATATCTTGTGTCATTATGTCTTGTTTTAGTCCCTTGTTGAACAATCTACTATTAATCCATATTGAATATTTGTCACATTGTGCTAGCACGGAACAATACATTCCACGTCGGGCGACACGCACTTAGCCGATTTTTTTTATATAAGTACCTTCTAGTATCTTTATTATATCATCATCATCATCCCAGCCTATATACGTCCCACTGCAGGCCTCCTCTCAGAATAAGAGGGCTTGGGTAGTTACCACGCGGGCCCAGTGCGGATTGGGAACTTCACGCACACCATTAAATTTCTTTTCAGGTGTGTGCGGGTTTCCTTACTATGTTTTCCTTCACCGTTTAATAATCATAATCATAATTTTCAAGTTCTAATTTTCGCACATAAATTGCGAAAATCTCAGTGGTGCGTGCCCGGATTCGGTCATATCACTAGGCTACCACGGCTTAGGACACGGCTGTTTATATATTATGTTTTGTTCGACCATTACTCGGTAACTTATAAAGCATACTAACCTGTCATAATTTTCTTTTTAAACTAATTTTTATGATTTTTTTCAGATACCTATTTCAAGCCAATGGTCTAGCGTGTAGAGGGGGGATACTTGAGTGTACGGAACCATTCCTAAACTGTACGAAATAAAAATAAATAAATATCACGGGACAATTCATTCGAATTAACCTAATCCCAAAGTAAGCAACGCTTGTGTTATGGGTATAATTAGGCGACGGATAAACGTACCTGTCTATATAGCTATACCTATATTAAACACCCAAGACTCGAGCACAAATATTTTTATTTTTCAGACAAATGTAGGCCCGGACAGGGAATCGAACCCGGGACCTTAAGCTTCGTAGTCAGGTTCTCTAACTACTAGGCTATCCGGTCGTAAATTATAATATAATAATTATATTATATCGAGTGGCGTCCGCGGACCGGAAGACGCAGTGTAGGTAGGCCTCCAACAAGATGGAGCGACGACCTGGTGAAGGTAGCGGGAACGCATTGGATGCGGATGGCGCAGGGCCGATCTGTTTGGCGAGCCTTGGGGGAGGCCTATGTTCAGCAGTGGACGTCTTTCGGCTGAAATGATGATGAATGATGATGATGATTATATCACTGCCTTAAATTCCCATTAAGATAGAAGAGCCATTTGAGACTAGTCACTTCTAAACCATAAAGTTACATGAACTTGATTAAAATGGCGCTTGTAAATTCGCAATTGCTTAACATTTATTATTAATTTATTCCGCCTCAGTCCTCAAGTTTTCCGGTTATTTCCCTTGACGGCTCTAAGAAAACTTAAAGTACGACGAAATCTTACTAAGGGATAATTTCGAAGTGTTTGTTCATAAATTAGGTAAATCGCAGCCGTATTAATTAAATCACCTCGTCCCGGCGTGGTAGCATATCGGGTGGCATAAAATTTTTAGTCATAGTCATAATGTAATATTTGTCATAATGTTTGTTAGTTATAATTTTTTTCCCGCCGAAGCCGTACGTTTTTCAGAATTTTTAAAATGGGCATCTCGTAGAACTCTGCAGGTTAGGTTAGGTTTGTTTTATAACAATTCTGTACAATTAATGTATTCAAAGTAAAAAGAGTTATAAACAAAACATTATGACAAATAATAACAATACTTTATGAAAAACATTACATTATGACTTTCAACAAATTATGCAACCCGATATGGGGGTCCATCTGGCGTATACAGAATGTCCCAATCTCAACGGTGGGCAAGTACTCGTAGTTCTGGGAAAAATAAAAAAATAAATCCAGTCACTTATACACCGTGATTTTTAATCGGTGATCAGGAGTTGAAAAATATGAATCCCTAGCCAAAACGGATTTTAATAGATGAGGACTCCAGCAATCAAGTATCTATTTAATTAAATAAAAAACATTATTTAAAAAAAAATCTCTATCCACTGAATGCATGGTCGATCATCATACATTTGTTACAGTTAAGTAGTTTAATCAAATGTCATCGCTTTGGCAGGGAATCTGATAGGTCTCACGTCAAAATTTGTTTAAGAAACTGACTTTTCAAAGAGGTTTTAGGTTCATAGACCAAACCATTTTGATTCGGCTGCCAGATTTACCCCCTGTTTCACCATCCTTTGATCAAATTTATTTGCCGGATAAATGTGATGCCGTCTCCGTTTGTTTTGTTCGAATAGACGAAGACGGCATCACATTTATCCATCAGTTAAAATTAAACAATGGGTGGTGAAGCAGCCCTTTAATATTGTACGTGAGCGAAGTCACAGGTAAAGGCTAGCGTCGAATCGAATAAAACATACTTAGGCATTTTTTATCCTAATATTCCGAAATAAAATCCCGAAATCTCAATCGCTAGATTATGAGACATGAAATTTAATTTGAAACTAGTGTTTTTTATGCATCGTTAATGAACACTATGAAAGCTTTTGTGAAATCCCGGAATGAGGGTTTTCTATGAGAGGCTATTTGGCGCTAGTATCGTCAGGTCCGTTTGACAACTTTGACATTTTGTTGTATGGGTGTAACGCCAAATAGACATTGCAATGAGACAGCAAACCTTTGGTTTGTAAAAAGCTGAATGTCTAGAATAACCACATAGGCTACTTGTTATCCTTATATTCCTACGATATCGGGATAAAATACCAAAATCTCAACCGCTAATTTAGAGAATACAAAATTTCGCACGGGTGTTTTTTATGCAACGTTAATGAACAATATGCTATTTTAGAATAACTAAGCACTACTTTTTATCCTTATATTCCAACGATATCGGGATAAAATTATGAAATATCAACCACTAGTTAAAGATACGAAATTTGTTACGGGATTTTTTTGCAACGCTAATGAATACTACGACCTGAAGGAGTACAATATAAGTTTTGGGGAGTCCCGCGAGACATTTTTTGAAAACTCCGGGATTTTAATCACAAAAGCAAAGGTACAGTAAAGGTAAAGGCTAGTATAACATTATTAAGTACTGAAAACTCTGACGTAAATGAAAATTGCTAGAACGCTGGCACTTGGCGAGCGGTTATTTAAATGGCGTGCTATTTTTACCCGCTGGCGTGTTTTTAACCAATTCAATGCATAAATGAGGAATATAAAAGTATAATTTCACTAGATATCTAACATTCACACCCTTTTTAGGGTTCCGTACCCAAAAAAACCCAGCCTAGTGGTTGGCCTCTCAAGCAGAGGGTCGTGAGTTCGAGCCTGAGCTCGCACCTCTGAGTTTTTTAGAATATACGTGCGAAATTACATTTGTAATTTACATGAGCTTTACAGTGAAGGTAAACATCGTGAGGAAACCTGGCCACACCTGCGAAGAAATTCAGTGGTGCGTGTAAAGTTCCTAATCTGGACGGGGCCCGCGTGGGAACTATAGCCAAAGCCATCTTATTCTGAGAGGAGGTCTGTACCATGGAGTGAGGACGTAGGTTGGGACGATGGCTCAAAGGGTGAAAAACGGAAGCCTAAAAAGACGACAAACAATAATGTCGCTACACTGTCCGTGTATCTGTGACGACGCTGTATCTCGAGAATCGTAATAGACAGAAAGCTGAAATTTACAAGTTTATATGTATTTTTCTATGGCCACTAAATCAACAAAATAATTTAAAAACCGGTTGTCTGTAATGTCGGTTTACGGGCGATAGTTTAACGTGACAATGTCATAACAAAACATTCAAAAAACAAAAATGAAACCAGGCGGTCACCCATCCAAGTACTGACCGCGCCCGACGTTGCTTAACCTCGCTGATCGGACGAGAACCGGTGTTTCGTCAAATATCTTGAAAACGGTGCATCCTACGGCAAAATCAATGAAATGTTCATCCCCCATTAATACCCCCGCACCCCCCCATTAAAAATTACCCGAGCGCTAGTACTAAGATTGTACATCCTGGCGCGCGCTGCTCTCCTGTACCTACATCCTGGCGTTCACTGCTCTCTCTTGTACGGGACAATATGTACGAAACATGTACGTACATGTACGTTACATTGCGCCATCCTTTTTCGTGCGTGCAGCCGGCGTTCATCGATTTATTAGACGTTGTCACGTCAAAAAATAAGGGGGTCTCCATACAAGAAACTTATTTTCAAAACTATTTTGCTATCGTTGTTTCTCTATAACGTTTTACTTAACATACAAAATCTCAAACTCGAAATGATGATAGAGATAATACGGCCTATCAACAAATTTAATATTAAAAACAAGTCAAGCGTGCGTCGGGTTTTAGGGATCAGCGGCTGTTTTTTATGAGTTAAAAAAATACCAAACGTAAAAAAAATACAAATTTGAATAGAATGATGACTACTCATCTTAATTAGAATCAATAATGCTAATTCTGAGTAAAATAAAATTCCAAACGCAAAAGATACAAATACGAATAGAATGACGATTAAGTACTCATATTCATCAGAATAAATAATGCTAACTTTGAGCTGAACAAAACGCAAAAAAATGATGATGTTTTGAATAGGATAATAACTATTTATCTTTATCAGAAACAACAATGCTAATCTGAGTGAAAACAAAATACAAAACGCAAAAAAGAGTCGGCTGCCAACGAATTTCTGATCAACTTGACCCCTTGGCGCTGCGTAGAAATGTAACTTCACTGTGCATCTTCTATCGCATGTACAACGGAGAGTGCTCCGAGGAGTTATTCAGGCTGATCCCTGCCGCATCTTTCTGCCACCGCCCTACGCGACAACACTTCCATCCTCACCATCTGGATGGTTGGCAGTCTTCTACTGTGCGTTTTTCCAGAAATTTCCTGCCTCGCACAGCAAAGCTCTGGAATGAAGTACCTGCTGCGGTATTCCCGGACCGATATGACATTCAAGCTTTCAAAAAAGAGCGTACTCCTACCTAAAAGGCCGGCAATGCATGCACTTATGACTCTTCTGGTGTCGCAGGTGTCCTTGGGCGACGGTAATCGTGTACCATCAGGCGATCCGTCTGCTCGTTTGCCCCCTATACCATAAAAAAAAGATACGAATTTGAATAGAAACTCAGAATTGAATTAAATTAAATAGAAATGCGCAGTTGCCACACGACGTCTTCTGCGCGCAAAAGACATATAATATGAAAATAAACAAAACTATACGATTTAACAAGTGGGCATGTTACGAATCTGAAAATAGTGACATGGCGTGCGGGCTCAAGCAATCGATGGGCCGCCTTGGCCTGGAAATCGTCTACTTCTCACGTCATTTATATGGGAAATTATAATATTTCAGTTTAACTTCATAAGCGAATTGAATCGTGCTCTTATTAATGTTATAAAGCTATTTGCCCGCCTCGGTTTCAGTACCTAGGTAATGTCAATATCCCGCGAGAACTTTACTTTGCGCTTTCCCTGGATATAATAAGCCTGTTTCAATCTGGCACACCTCCCAGAACGGGAGGACTTGGGCTGGGCTGTAGCAGTGTGCAGCTTTCCTAGCGATAACGCTAAAAAATAACGTTTCGGTGTGTGGTCATGGTCACTTTGAATTTCGACCAATTTCTTGAAACGTTAGACAACCACAATTAAAAAATCCTAAAAAACATTTACAGGGACGTTCAGTCCAACTAACCTCACTTGATGAAATATCCCGAATTAATTTTGAAACAGAAATGAGGAGATCCGTAAAAGATCAAAGGTTAGTGACGTAGCCAAACGGATTAACTCGTCGAAATGGCAATAGGCTATGATTAGGCTTGTACACGAAATAAAGTAGCCATCGAAAACTAAGTCTCCACTGTCTCCCAGTAGGTCTAGGTAGTTCAAACCGCAATTAGATTGCCAACTGAGTATTCTTTTTTTTGTAAGAATCTAAAATCCTTACATTTTCCTTACAAGTTGTGAAATCCTACCATAATACCAGTTAAGGCTTAGAGCTATGACCAGATGATTGCATACAAATGTGTGTTACTTCTGGCATGATTTAAAACAATTTATGACCTGCATACGATAATTAAGAGTCTGGATAGATATTCGCGGAACATTATAGCGTCGATAATCTATTTGAGTAAAGAAACCCAACCGTGAAAAATACAAAATCTAAGACTAATATCCAGAGATTTCGAAAGTAAGCCCAAAACAGAAATGGATAGCATCTGATATAAATATCCATATAGCACTTAAAACGAAAGGTGAAGAGTCCTTTTTTCTAATTAAATTCTTTAAAAAATGTAATTTCATATTGAAGACCTGACAGGGCTGTTAAGGCCGAGAAGTTCTCGAATGGAGACAAGCCAACCACGGACGGATGATCTCGTAAAGGCTGCAGGTTCACGGTGAATGACTGGATATCAATGAGTGAACCCTGCGCGTTAAAAGCGGATGGCTCAGGACCGATGTGTTTGGCTAGCCTTGGGGGAGGCCTATGTTCAGTTCAGCAGTGGACGTCTTTTTGCTGAAATGATGATGATGATGAGTGAAGCCTATGTCCAGCAATGGACGTCCTAATGCTGAATTAATGATAATGAATTTTGAACACCTTGTGTTAGTACTTACAGCTCAACTGTTTAAATGAGTCCTCACCCCCGCGGTAAAGGGGCAGGGGGTTTTTCCGCTGTGACACAATGGAACTTTTTCCAGTCACTCGTTTTGAATTGCTAACTACGATTCAACGTGATCAAACTTTTTGGTCTCTCACCCATATCACCCACATCACTAGTCTGCATCCATATTTTCGCAAAAGCACAAATCTGATTACGGAACTGAAACCAAACCTTAACAATCCCCGTTTAATATAAAAATCTAATCTGATTTTCTTCGCATTACACTTCGGTAACTTTCCCAGAAAACCTTTGCCCCGATGAATTTTGCGGTAAACCGTTTGTAACGAGAATATTCATTTTATCAGAGTAATCGATAGACTTAATTCTGTTAGGTTTACCGTCTCTTTATTGGTTTGTGGCATGTTTCGACGAAGTTAAAGAGCACTTGTAATACTGCCTCCCTTTTAATATCGTCGTGAAATGACTGAAATATAAGGGTTTTGATCAAGGACTTGTATCTAAGACGTAGGTAACACTCGTCTCCTATCTTTCTTATCACAAACAGAGGTCATCGTAGTGTCTACGCAGATGCCATCTCTTTCTATACTCAACAATCTTTAACCATTTGACAGAAGGTAGTGGTCAAAGCGATTGACTTCCACCGCTGTGTTAGATTTGCGTTTAGAACAGCTACCGTTGCTAAATTGATGCCATCAACTGTTATTCCCATCAAGCTGTTATGTCCCAGAAGTCGACGTCATCCGAAATCAGATGACAGGCCTACTTAAATTGGTCATCAGAAAAATGTAACTCTTGTATTTCAAACAAAACATTATAATTTTTATTGGATTGGAGTGACCAGGGCGCACGGAGGACGGTCGTGCAGTGAAGAGGGCCTACTAGGCCAACAGGGCGGCGCCCCCTTGGTCGCCCTAGATACTGTTGGGCAGATGTGGTGGAGGCGGATCTGCGCGAGCTTGAGGCTGGTGACTGGCGAGAGACGGAACAGGACCGGATCTTTGGCATGCACTCGTATGGCCAAGACACACTTTGGGTCGTTGCGCCAGAGGAGTAAGTAAGTATTTCAAAAGACAGGCATTTTAAAAAAATCGAAAAAATCAACACCCTGTGACAGTCTTTTCGCTCCTGTTGCTATAAGTATTAACTGTTTTAAATATTTTTTTTGTTATGTAATCCTGAATAATGCTTCTTTAAATTGTTGTTTAAAATTTAGAGCCACCTGCTTCAGGTTTGAAGAAAATGTCACTTTTTGCCCAACCAAGCACTGAAAAAATATTTTTTCGCCCAATTTTAACTGACAGTACTAAAAAAAATGTAAGACACGAGTTTGGCAAGTAACTTAAAAAGCGCATTTAATGAGGATTGCAAATTCGTATGATAATTGCTAGATTATTTTCATAAATTGTGGGAAATATTTTTTTTGTAATAAAACCCCAGTTTAGAATGTTTTTTTTTTCTTTTATTTTATTTAACTAAAACGTTTTTTTCAGAAGCTATAAATAACTTGGCTTTTCGCCCAGCACCTACCAAGTTATCGTTAAATTTTGAGATACTTGTACTACTGCGGCACAGGCCTCCTCTCAGAAACTATATTCTACAAACCTTCAATTCCATCGCAGACTCAATAATTTTCAAGAATTTCACACAAATGCCGATAAAACAGGGGCTAAATTCAGGAACGGGCCTTCACGGGCTTGGTAGCGGATATTCAATCGTTTGGGTTGGGTTTGGTTTGAACTGCTATTCAGGAACGCCAAAAATCATTGATTTGCGAGAGGTTTGGGCTGAGTTTGGGATGAGCCTTGTTTATTTATATATTTATTTACAAAGCGAATTAACAGGAAAATAAGGCTCATCCCAAGCTCAACCCATTCCTATCCTCTCCCAAACGATTGAATTACCGCTCGCAAACCGTGTTGGGTGGGCCGTTTCTGAATTTAGCCCCTGCTCACATAAGCCCTAAAGGGCAAACAGTAATTAGATTCAGTCAGACAAGAAGGTCGCGGTCTCGCGGTCGAGGTCACGGGAGCCATGAATCAACGCGATAAGAAGCCTGCATGTTTGTACTGCAGCGTAATCTATGACCATGGACACAGCTGCAATCTAATCTAGTGACCGTGAGTACGTCATTGAGGTATGCTTCATAGCCGGAGAGCTAATGACGAATTAAGGGAAGGTATTTTAGGCACGCTAAAATAATAAAAAAAATATATTTTATCAATGTCTGGCGTTTTACAAGTATTTTCAATGCTAATTAATAAGCATGCTATAAAAATTTTAGAATGCCCATAGTATATATTTGGCGTACAAAAAATATTTTTGAAAGAGTCTGGTCATACTTTAATACCAACAACATAGTCTGGGATTTTTATTTCTGGATTATATACACATCCTAAAATGAGATTCTAATAACATTCCAAGTTGCCTAAAACATTATTTATTGAACTTAATTTTTTGCAAAAGTCATAATACCTACGCGCAGTAGCGAAATAGCCGCAAGCGCTCTGCCAGGCTCGATATTCTAGATTTGCACATTGATAAAATGTATTGTCTAAAATACCTTTTGGCTTTGGCTTCGAAGGAACTATTATGATTGCGTAATTTTTTCGCATTAGATCCTCCAGAAGAGGTGAAGGAATAACTGCGTTTATTTGTTTGCCGTTGTTCCTTGTCGCAGTAGCACCTTCAGTTCTAGCAAAGGAATAAAGACGAAAAACCGATTGACTGTATAGTCGGTTTACGGACGATAGTTTAACGTGACAACGTCATAACAAAACATTCACAAAACAAAAATGAAACCCCTTTAATACCGCCGCACCCCCCCCCCCCCCCTGCCCCCCCGCAACCCGCATTGTACATCATGGCGTTCGCCGCTCTCTTGCAACTGGCCTTCGCGGCTCATGTAACTTACAACGTAACGTTGCATTGCGTCATCCTTTTTCGTGTATGCAGCCGGCGTTCATCGATTTATTAGACGTTGCCACGTCAAAAATAAACACAGTTCTTCCTTCACCTCTTGTGAGGGTACTAGTCCCAAAAAAAATATCGCATTAGTTCCTTCGAAGGAACAGCCAAAGGAACTACCGCGAATAATTTTCCTACTGCTGGACTTAGCCCTCCCTCCTTGATACCCAATCACTACGGTTAGAAGCGGCTTGCATCCTCCTTGAACCAGCGAGGCAGCGGGCTTTACCACATCGCCCGTCCTCATGATGAAAATAATCTAAAATAGGCTAATCCGTAGCCCTTCTTCCCGGAGTCACACGTCACGGCGGCTGCCAAACGCGCCACACTAACCTCCTGTGTCCCCGCGTACTCGTCCTAATTCAAACACACAATATTTATTCTGGGACCCAGGAGGCTAAACCTACCTACCTTAAACTCCTACCTAGCTACCTACCTATTCTTAGGTCCTAGGAGTTAAACTCGTTTTAAGACTTGAGTGATCCGTTTATTTTCCCTATAAGTGAGTCTCACAGTAGTTTCATGTTTAAAGTCGTCCGTCTCCTTTATGAATTTATAATAGTACCTAATATGGATAAGGATTTGGATATGGATTCAAGGGTAGTGCTAGCTAAAATTGAAAATTTTAAAAACCCCCGACGCAATTTGGTCACACATATTTTGAAAATAAAGTAAATGCCTATTACGCGTCCAAGATCCCTTCCGCAGCTAGCAAAAAAGCTGGTAACTTTGAAACGGCTGAACCAATTTTGATGAAACATGTCTAAGAACCATCGCCTAGAAACCACCTTTCAAATAAAAAAACTCGCATCCGAATCGGTCCACCCCTTTAAGAGCTATGATGCCACAGACAGACACACACACACACACACACACACATAGAGGACAAACTTATAAAGCGAGCCGCCTCGATGGCGCGCAGAGCTCGGGACAGCGGCAACAGGCTGCTGGCGGTGGTGGCCGAGAGGCTTGACGGCCCTTTCATGAGGCACTGGCATTCGTTGCACTCTCCAGTGCCTCCTTTTAGACGTGACATGTGACACGTGACAAATGAATTGAATTGATTTTATTATATTGTGTTGTTATTATTATTATGATTATTCTAAGTTAAATTATTATAGAGAACTACTAACATTACCTACTAAGTGATTATGTATTACTAACAATAATGGATTGAAAAGTCTAAATAAAAAAAATAAAAAAATACCCCTCTTTTTGTGTCGGGGGCTAAACACAATTTGTTTGTACGTATTTTCTCTTGTATAATAGTCTAATACAAACAGATATTAACGTAACTCGTAACAAAGCCAAGTACCTGAATAATAAAACCGATTTTGCTGGCTAGACTTGTGTCCTTGGTACCAATATTTACAATTAACGAACATTGTGAAACAAGGTTTTTGAACTGTTGCTTAGACGTCCCATCGCCATGTGACACCGAAGGAAAGACTTTTAAGTAATTTTAATTGACTTTAATTGGTTTTAAAGAAAGACTTAGAATTTTATTGCTTTTTATTTTTAGTAGAAGAACTTTTGCTAAATGAAAATTCAAGTTTTTTAAAGACGAAGTTTTTTGAAATATACCTTAACCTATAAGTACACTCATTACACCACAGTGTACTCGACAAATCCACTCGAACAACTTTTTTGTTTGCTTACGCCAATACTGTTAAGTGCTATTTTGTATTAGAAATAAGCAGCATTGCCTTGAAACATGTGTTAAAAATAAATTGTTTTGTATGGGAACAAAACCGACCAAATAAAAAAAAGTCTTGTAACGCCTGATTCAATAAATTATTTCATTTCTCAATGCTGAAAAAAATCGAAGCTTCAGGATTTTGGAATTCATCATCATCAGCCTATGTTCGTCCACTACTGGACATAGGCCTCTCCCACGGCACGCCACTGAGCACGATCCTCGGCCACTCTCATCCAGCTCTTGCCAGCCGCCTTGCGAAGATCATCGCTCCACCGAGTCTGAGGACGTTCTACGCTACGTTTGCTGATCCGTGGTCTCCACTCAAGAACTCGTCAACCCCAACGGTTATCGGTTCTTCGGGTTATATGGCCGGCCCATTGCCACTTCAGCGTGCTAATGCGGTGGGCTATGTCGATAACTTTGGTTCTCTGTCGGATCACTTCGTTACGAATTCGAACTTTTTTATTTGCTTGGAATTAAATAATTTAAAAAATAACTAAGTAGCTTTATTTCAATAAAATTTAGTAAGCATCTTCGTTAAGATACTTTCAAAAGCTCACATACCTACCAGTTATATTTTTTTCAGATCTGATTTCTCCGAACAAATCCTATTATGTAAATTTGTTTTATATATGACCACCCACATAGTATATCTGATTGAATATATCCTAAACTAACACATGAAAAAATACTGGGGAAGACGGAAGTAATTTACATATTTAGGCTTCCGTATCATCATCATCCCTGCCTATACAGGGTGTTTGGCAGTCGAGTGTAGGGGTTTTAAGGGGTGATAGTTAGGGTCATTCTGAACCTTTTTGACCACATTTACTATTATGCCAAGTTGCACGGTTTTTGAGATAATAGGTCGCCATTTTTTTTTTTGAAAAATCACTCTTTTTGCCAGATTTTTTAATTTTGACATTCTGTATTATCTATTGAATTATTTTTTAGTGTTTTACCTTCGCAATACTTTGGTTATTCAAAATAAATTCAAATAATTGCCTATTACTGCTAGATTGAATAAAAAACTTCTTTAGACATGACGAGACAAAAATCTCAAATACCTCTGAATTTTTCGGAATCTATTGTGTGAAATTACATTTGAAATTTACCATGAGCTTTACGATGACGGAAAACATCGTGAGGAAACCTGTATACACCTGCGAACAAATTTTAATGTGTGTGTGAAGTTTCCAATCCGCATTGGCCCGCGTGGGAACTACGGCCCAACCCCTCTTATTCTGTGCCCTGCAATGGGACGTATAGGCTGTGATGATGATGATGATGATGTCGGGTATACCTTGACTACTAATTACGTGAGAGTCCCAAGTTTCCTATTTTAGTTAGTATAAGCTATTTTTAACCGCCGACACAAAAAGAGGGGTGTTATACTTATAAGTTTGACCGCTATGCATGTGTGTCTGTCTGTGGCATCATAGCTCTTAAACGGGTGAACCGATTTGGATGCGGTTTTTTTATTAGAAAGCAGGTTTCTTAGCAATGGTTTTTCGTTACGTTTCATCAAAATCAGTTCAGCCGTTTCAAAGTTATTAGCTCTTTTGTTAGCTGCGGAAAGGATCTTAGACGCATAATGGGCATTTACTTATTTGTTCAAACATACGTGTTATGACAAAATTGCGTTGGGGGTTTTTAAAATATTTAATTTACAGTTATAGTTAGTATAAGCTATTTTTAACCGCCGACACAAAAAGAGGGGCGTTATACTTATAAGTTTGACCACTATGTGTGTGTATCTATCTATAGCATACACAGATATACAAACGAGCACCATTCGATTTTTAAATTTACTTACATCCCTAAAGATGTAAATCGAATTTACAACACGGATTTTATGTTAAATGCAACCTACTTTCGGAGCTTAAGTGATGAAAATTTTTTAATTTTTAGTTACCTATACCTAGTTGTTATTAGTCACAAAATGGCAATGACATCACCCCAATAACACAAAATTAAAATAAACAAAAGAAAATATCTCGCTCAGCAAATAGCGTGCCGACTAAGACTGGTTGCATGTTGACGAAGTAAACAAAGGAAACAAAAGAAAGTATTTCTTTTCAGAGAAAAAATTGGAAACGAACCACAATCAATCTGTTTTTAACCGACTACAAAAAAGGAGGAGGTTCTATGTTCCAATGTTTTTTTTTCTATGTATGTTCATCGATATCTCCGCCGATTTTCAAAATTCTTTTTTTTTTTTAAAGAGTATACTTCCGAGGTGGTCCCATTGGCACTAAGTCAAGATCTGATGATGGAATCTTGGGGAAATCGACGGAAACCCTCAAATTTTATAGGCACACCTATGACAATTTTAGCATTTTTAGCATCAAGTCAAGCATTTTCATTCAGAAAATGTCATTTGGTAAACTGGATCTGATGAAGAAGATCACAGATGGCCAACGGAACTCCTAAACGGGTAAAATCTTGCAAGTTGAATTTGACCCACTTCCCGGTTTCTGAGTTGAAATTTTGCACGCTTGTGTAAATTGGATGACAATGCAATATTATTGTAACATGGAGCTGATCTGATGATGGAGCTGGATGGTGGTCATAAAAACTCTGTAATAAAACGACACAACCCCATCGAGTTTGGACTCGTTTGATTCGTTTTGACGAGCACTTTGATCCCACATGGTAACCAGGGTCTGCTGATGGAGCTGGAAGATGGCCAAAGGCACTCCACAATAAAATGACACAACCCAGTCGAGTTTGGCTCGTTTGATTCGTCTTGACGAGCACTTTGATGCCAGATGGTAACCAGGGTCTGATGATGGAGCTGGAAGATGGCCAAAGGCACTCTACAATAAAACGACACAACCTCGTCAAGTTTGGGCTCGTTTGATTCGTCTTGAGGAGTACTTTGATCCCAGATGGTAACCAGGGTCTGATGATAGAGCTGGAAGATGGCCAAAGGCGCTCCACAATAAAACGACACAACCCCGTCGAGTTTGGGCTCGTTTGATTCGTCTTGACGAGCTCTTTGATCCCAGATGGTAACCAGGGTCTGATGATGGAGCTGGAAGATGGCCAAAGGCACTCCTCAATAAAACGACACAACCCCATCGAGTTTGGGCTCGTTTGATTCGTCTTGACGAGCACTTTGATCCCAGATGGTAATTTGTTTACAAAAATGGTCGGAAATATGGAAAGTTATTAACTGGATGAAGAATGTCGTACAAGGAATTTGGTTTTCTGATGAACGGCGTGAGGAAAGACATGTCTAATAATAGCGTTTTACATATTATATGCCGGGAAGGCAGATTGTTGCGATTTAAATTTGTCTTTTTAAGGATTCTATACCCAAAGGGTAAAAACGGGACCCTATTAACAACAAATACTAACAATAAACTAAAGTTAAAATAAAGGGGGTCGTCATATACGTGTTTCTTTCAGGGTTTTTAACTCGATCATTATAATGGCTTTAACTAGACACTTGTAATTTTCACCGATTATAGTGTTACTGTGGCCACTAAAACAACAAATAATAAAAATATAGTTATAGGTATTAAATATTAAGGAGGGTCCCATAAACCAATATAAAATGATCTCACACTGCATACATTTTACTGAGAAGCATGGTTCTGCTAACACTGGATTATTATAGTTACGGCTGTTTACGTTGTACATATTATTTTGACATATATATACCCAAAAATTTATACAAACCCTCAGTGCGCGAGTCCGACTCGCACTTGGCCGGTTTTTTACTTGGATTTTCTCGGTTACCTAGTTGCTGAAAGCTCTTTTCACCCGACTACCAAGAAGAGTTTTGATCATCATCATCATCGTAATAGCCAAAAAACATCCACTGCTGGACAAAGATCTCCCCTAAAAAGTTCCTCTATCATCAGACCTCCGCTGCCCGCATATTATTATAAGTATCCATCGTGTTGGGGTCTTTCCACGCCAATTCTTCCGGTATGCGGTTGCCAATCTAGAACTTTATTGCCCCATTGGCCATTCGGATTCACATGCAAACGCCGATTTTATTAAGTACATGGTCAAAAGATCAGAATACTTCTGGCTGTATTCTTATTCGGGTATTTGATATATTGTCTCAAGTGCAATTTCTTCATCATCATCATCATTTCAGCCGAAAGACGTCCACTGCTGAACATAGGCCTCCTCCAAGGCTAGCCAAACAGATCGGTCTTGCACCATCTGCATCCAACGCATTCCAGCAACCTTAACCAGGTCATTGCTCCATTTTGATGGAAGCCTACCTACACTACGTTTTCTAATCCGTGGATGCCACTCGAGAACCTTTTTGGCCCAACGGCCGTCAGTTCTACGAGCGATGTGTCCTGCCCACTGCCACTTGAGTCTGGCGATTCTTCGAGCTACGTCGGTGACTTAAGTTCTTGAGCGGATTCATCATTTCTAAATGCGATCCCGCAGAGAAACTCCGAGCATCTCCATCGCCCTCTGAGTGACTTTGAGCTTTCTCATGAGGCCCATTGTTAGCGGTCACATCTTTGTGCCATAAGTCATTAGACATTACTAGCAACACAAACTGGTCAAAGACTTTTGACTTGAGACTCTGCGGTAGGTATATTGGATGACAAGATATTGCGGAGCTTCCCGAACGCTGCTCAGCCGGATCTAATTCGGTTCAGTTCGGTTTATTACATTGATATAAGTTTAATTATGATTTTTGGAAGGAGGCTATTTTTCATTGTGTAAAATAAAATTTAATATCCGACACAGTGCAAATTATTATCGAAATAAATTGAAATTGAATTGAATATATAAATAGCTCCGATATTTAATTTTATAATGGTGATTCTAATTACACACCTAGTGCGTACTAGGCAAGTGGTCAAATAAAAACATGCCTATGAAAATGTAACAAAGTTACACTTGAAACAACGATGTTTTCGTTAACTAACAATCCTTAACAATAAAACACGACGAGGACCTTTAAATTTAATATTTTATCATTAATTTTGTAAACTTTACTCTTCTATCTAAAGCAAACACTCCGTGAAACAAAACACTGCCGACGCTATCAATTGAGTTGATAAATATCAAACTCCAATAATAATATGTCCACATTAAATGGTATGGAGTTATTATCCTTATTTTCATTGTTGTAAGGATCATATATCCATGTAATTTATTGCGGACATATTGGAGTTTGATATTTAACAACTCAATTATTCTACTAGTAGGTGATTATAAATTCGAAAGTTTGGTAGCCCTTGTGTCTGTGCTCACGATAAATCATTTATTATGGATTTTGGGTAAAATGTAGTATGTAACTAGACGTCAAAAAAGTACATGGGCTAACTTTAGGGTTCCACAGCTCAAATGGAAAATACGGAACCCTTATCACTTTGTTGTCCGTCCGTCCGTCCATCCGTCTGTCAAGACCCTTTATCTCGGGAACGCGGAGGTATCGAGTTGAAATTAAAACCATACACTCCAATCTACAGTCTCTTAAATTGAAATTGTGAAAAAAATAAGCGATTCTTCGAACTATTTCGGTAACTTTAGAACTAATTCTTGCGCGGATTTCATCATTTCTAATGCGATCCCGCAGATGAACTCCGAGCATAGCCCTCTCCATCGTCATCAGAGTGACTTTGAGCTTCCTTATGAGGCCCATCGTTAGCGGCCACGTCTCAGTGCCATAAGTCATCACTGGCAACACCCACTGGTCAAAGACTTTTGACTTCAGATAGTGCGGTATATTGGATGACAAGATAATTGCGGAGCTTCCCGAACGCTGCCCAGCCGAGTCGGATTCGTCGATTGACCTCTTTCTCGAAGTTGGATCTAAGTACGTAATTGGACTATTATGTCCCAGGTAGATATCGACACCAGCAATTTATACTAAGCTAACTTGTAAAAGTGTATTTTACAGTAGGGACTTCCAAAGATAAAATCGTGATAACTTTTTTGTTACTAAAGATAAATTATTGAATTTTTTACAGTTAGTAGTTTATATTATACGGTACAGATTGCCATATATTTGATATCTTATATTATTGTATTTTTTATTAAACCATTAGTTAGCGGCATGTTGGCGTATTTTCTAAATAAAATTATACCTGCTACACACTTCTAACTAATGTTAGCGTAGTATATTCCGGGAAGTTTAATTTTAAAGAAGTTGGATTTAACATACATTAAAATAAATAAAATTAAAAAAAAACAAACGCAAATGATAAACAGAGGAAATACTGTACTGTTTTGCGACATGTTATTATAATTTATTATGTTAAATAATGGTTTTAAAAAGTTAGCTTTTTATAATCGGCGTGTGCATTACTGATGGATCTTGTATTAAAAACAGCTAAATTACAAAAGCGTACTATATATTTCTCAAATCCAGAAACTGGCGTAATTTATGTATTACTTTTTCACTAACTATGCTAACTATAGGGTGATAAAATTTGAAAAAATTACCTTGCTACTCCGCGAAAATTTATATAATAATGTTTCGCAGAGTAGCAAGGTAATTTGTTCCAATTTTATTGATATGGACCTTTGCAAAGTAACGCATTAATCTATAAATTATTTAAAGTACCTACTTCAAATAAAACAAAACACATTATAATCAACTTTTTATTGAACTTTGGTTATTTTAATTGCATAACCATGCTTAGAGATCAAACAAATCACAGATCAAAGTTAATCTATTCTAATATTAATTTCGCTTAATTATAATTATTATCTAAATAACATAAAATCATATAAAAAAAATCAACGTTACAAAATGAAAACTCTTCAGAAATTATTACGTAAATTAGTATCATTGCTTTTACTATAATAAGTATGTTTATTCAGTCTCATCACCACTTCGCTTCGCTTTCTTTCTTCGCTTCTTCGTTTCTTCGCTTTTGCTGTCACATAAACTATACTTATATTTCAATAACTCATAATTATCACAAGAAACCGAATTTTTTTAACTTTATTCCATGAAACTTTGTCAGAATTCAAATTTTTAGTCCAATTTTTTTTCGCAATATACTTTTTAAAATCAAATACCATGTTTTGATTAATCTCAATAACATTGTAAGGTTTTTCATTAATCTTTGCCCATCTGACTAGAAATTACCACTCATCTGGCGAATATACCTCTCTACCTCTTGCAGTTTTTTCTATTAAAGCATGAACTGAATCGCCTTCATTCTGGGTGTGGCCTTTTTCCATAAAATTATGGTTAATTTATATTTTAAAAAATTCAGCTGCCAGTAAATACATATATAGTACACAATCTGATTGCGGTTTTGTCCACCACAGTTGTTGTCTGACCATAAATTAAATTCACACACTCCTTTAGATACTAATTTATTTATAATATCATATAAACAACTTGCATCTTCATTGGCCCTCTCTTAGCCGTTGCTTCGTCCCACATGTAACAAAACGCTTCTTTTGATCCCATATCGTAAATTGTAAAATTATACACGTTAAGTTTACGCTTATAATAGTAAACACCTATATTACCATGTGTCGTGCTTAATACTTTCTGAAAATCGAATACGATACAAGCTGTTTTGTCATTGGAGATAGCTAGAATTTTACATTTTAATTTTAATTTACGGGAAATTTCCTTCTCTTTCTGATGTTTATCAAAGTTTTCTTTCTGCTCATCAGTAGGGTTAGACAAATTTTTAAATTGATGACATAGGTCACATTGGTCTTTTTGGGTAAATGAAAGCCTATCTTCATATTACTATTAACAATATCTCTATACTGTCTAACCGTTTTAACTCTATCAAGATAATTATTCTCAGCACACCAATCAAAAAGAGTTAACGTGATCTATGACGCTCTGTTTCATTTCATTTGAAATAACGTGTGTATTATTTTATGCCGACCTCTATCATCAGTAATATCAGCGTATTCATCGCACTCCTGAGCTTTGCGTATTGCAGTATAAATTCCTTACTTATGTCGAAAGTATTTAAGAACATAGTTTTACACACTTTTTGTAATGTAATTCTATTGTCAGGTTTATTTATAGGAAGGTGATTATGCAACGTGTACGATCGACGACTAGATTCGGCTTTAAGATTAGTGGCGGTCTTTTTGTTTTTTTTGGATTGCATATTTGGCTAATATTTGCCATTGCTTTGAGTGATTACCAGTATCCCAAAAATTTGAAAACAATTGAATACGCTCTTCTTCGGTTTTTCCTTTTGACGTAGTATACTGCATTCCTTTATTACACAAACGCTTTCTCTTCTTAACGACCCACTCATCTTCATTTTTAAGGCGTTTGATACCTAGATCAGTCCTTTTCTTAGATTTACGTTTATTAGTTTTCGGAGTTGATGCTGCGGAATAGTCACTGTCATTAAAAGTTGCTGGTGAGGAGATAGAACTCTGTGCTGTAGATGCAACTGATACTGGCCCTATGTTACTAGTAATAGGATCATTTTCAACGTGTTGAACAGGAAAAGTCAAGAAAAGTGGGACGTATATAGGCTGGGATGATGATGATGATGATGACCTACCATTAAATGTAGACAAATTTTGCCTACTTACTGTATTTAAGTGTTAGCTGTGGTAGCAATAAATGCAGTCAAACGCACTAGATTACGCTAACTGAATGATAGCTTAGTATTGAAGGGCATCGACCTCAGTGGCTCGCAATCACTAATATAACATATCGAATTACAATAACACTTAATTAAATAATGCAATACACTTATGCTCCTTAGTAACATACTAAACTTAACTCTCTGGACATCCTGATGAGGTATATCGGCATTTTCGTCAATATTCGTTAGTGAAATATCTTTGTTTCTGCTTAATACCACTAAATATTTCGCTCATTTTCGTGACATAATTTATAGTCATACATTTACACAAACAATATTTGAGAAAAAGTCAATAGTTACGTAATTAATACTGATTTACTTAAAAAACAAGTCAAGAGCGCATAATGACGTGCAACACGGCGTCAAGTGCCCATAGCCTAATGTAAACAAACAAGCGGCGCGGCCCCCGCCCCGCGCACACCGCTCCAACAATACTTAGCGTAATATAAGTCGAACGATTTCAAAAAGTACATTTACTTAGCCTTTTCTAGAAATTGTAACTTCGTTATTTTATCGAATTTCAAAGCCATATTTTTGTTACGTGTAATAAACAGTATTTTAAGCAACTTAGCATAAAAAACTGAATTCGCCAAAAATTCGAGTTAGCTCAGTATAAATTGCTGGTGTCGATATAGTCGTCAACAAAATAATATGTCCTAATAATCTCAATGATCACCATCACGCGTGATGTGGTGTGTGCTCGCAGAATTGCAAATGGTTTCAGTTCGTGGACTTGATCCTTAGAATAGGGATGTTGACACCACCAATTAACTGACGTTCTTTTTATGAGCTGTCAAAACACAATCTCCCATAGAGTTTGAATGACAATAGCGACATATGACGTCAATGTTCGCATACTCAATCAACTAACCTATTTATTTGTTTTAAAGCAACATAAAATCTAATTTTGCATTTAATCGAAAATTAATCTGGCTAAGGCTGAAATAAAGTGTTTTTTTACTGAAGTCGTGTCTTCAAATTCTTTTTTAATGGTGTCAACATCCCTATTTCGTTACACACGGGATTGGCGGTTGAAACGCTTTATAGCCCTACCCTATAGTTTTTACATAATTAATGGGTGCTCGTCAAAAGTTCAAGGCAACACGTTAGGTAACTCGATGGTCCAAGCGAGATTGATCACCAAGATAGTCGAGACAGTGAAAAATATACCCTTGAACAACTTCGCGCCTACCGCCTTGGGGTAGTTTACATCTAATTTGTTAACTAGCCATTTGGACTGATATAAGGGGTGTGATGTTATTTTTATCACCACTTTATCAGTTTTATCACCTTTTTGTCGCATTAAAGTGCCATTTGAACTTTAAAATACTGAGGAGTTTTCCTGATAATTTACTGGGTGCGGAAATATGTCTAGTGCTTACCTGGACTAAGGCCTCCTCTCAGAATTAGAGGATTTGGGCCGTAGTAGTAGAGTATCTTGATATACTTACTTACTTATTTTATAATTATTTATAAAACATTACGTAGTTTAGTATAATTTTATTAAAATGGTATTAAGGTACTCAGATAGATTGATATTCCATCTCGAAAAAGAGTGTCATGTACATACATACCACGTTGTAAAACTACGATCAACTAATGTAATGAGCATGAATCTGAATGTAAAAATGAATAGAATATCCTTTTAAAACCGGAAGACGTGGCGTGAGAAGACTCCCAACAAGATGGAACGACGATTTTGTAAAACTCGCAAAAACCATTTAGATAATGGGCAGCGTAGGTCGCGGACAGGGTCAGGGTCTTGGCAGGGTCGGGTCAGGTTTGCGGCACTTTTTGGAGCAGGACTTTCTTCAGCAGTGGACATCTTTAGCCTGATATGATGATGATCTTTTTATGAATAGGAATAGGCCGAAACATACTCGCGCATTACGGTGGTAAAAATTTAGCAAAAAATATGTTTGTCCTTCACAGAATTTTTATGAAAGACAGAGTTATTATCGAGGTTCACTGTTTTGTGGAGTTCTTCCTTCATCTGTGCCGTGATGCCTAACCGTTTGAAAAAATTGAGAATTCGATGTTAGCGAGAAGTACCATAAATAAAATAAATAAAAAAAAGTAATGGAACAATTGACACCAATTGACCTAGCCCCAATCGAATCGAACCCGGGATCTCAAGCTTCGTAGTCAGGTTCTCTAACCACTAGGGCATGCGGTCGTCTTAGCTTTTGATTCCCAGGGTTTTTGTATAAGAACACATTTTAAAAGATTATGTCCCTTGATCGAATTAACTTCATTTTATTTGCGGCTGTCGCACACTATAGTGGGCTATAGCCCAAAGATTTTAATGATCTGAAAAAAAAAGATCTTCACAGAATAACAGGCGGACGGTCAGCAAAGTAGTCATATTATGGTTGTTTTGTTTCCCTTTTGTGGTTAGATTTCTTAAAAAGTGGCAAAAAGGAAGTCTTTTGGTAGGCGAACCCTTTTTCAACTACCTATCTTTGCGTCATTATTTAGTATCTACTATGCAATGTGAGAGTAATATCTTACCATATCAAGAAAAAAAGTGTGGTTGGCCCGGAGACTGGTATCATTTTGAGGGACGAAGGGGAGAAGTCGCGCGGAGGGGGACATCCCAATGAGGACAGGGTATCTGAAATAAAAAAAACAGACTTAGTAAAGTTTCATGTGCATACGTGCTGTCGAGGAAACTGAATCACGTGGCAGGGTGGAACCTCTTCACAGCCAATTACCCAATTATTTCTTTGGGATGCAGGGAATTTCAAAATGGCCTTTGCAACAAAAAGGTTCCATCCTGGTAGCAATTTAGTTTTCTAAACGATGGTAATATACTATAGGTGAAAAACGTAAGTAGAGGACCTGTATGTAGTGGGATGAATATTCAAGCATTTTGACCGCTCAGTTCAATCGTCTTTACCCACCCACGATTTTTGCCTCAACTGAGTCCCAAATTGCAACAACTTTGATCAAACTTGACTCATTAGCACTTCGTCTTGTTTGGAAAAAGTTGACTCGAAGCATCATACCTTTTAACAATAATGATGAGACGGTAATAACGAAAAAATGCCACAAAAACACCGTTTATTCACCCAGTGCACAAATTGAATATGGAGGTTAAGTAATTTTTAGGGTTCAATCTAAATGAATAAGTTTTCTATCTCTTGAACCGTAATAGCTAGACACTTGTAATTTTCATCTGTAATATACCTATTACTGTAGCTGCTATAACAAATAATAGTAAAAATAAAAGAAATTGGGTCCTCATTCAAGAAACGTGTTTTTTTACCGTTTTTAACTCTATCTTTAAAAAAATTTACTAAATTATTTCTAAAACATTGTGCAGTGGGACGTGTATAGGCTCGAATAGAAATGTTAATATTTACAGGCAGCAGTGATTATTCCGTGGTAACGAAATCACAAAATAATCTTATCGCACCTAAGTATTCCACCCAATTTCAAGTAAGTTCTTTTATAGATCCAAAATATAGTTCAAGGCCTCGTGACAAAGCTTAACTTTGTGTAATTCCACATCGAAATTCTTGCGTAAACACGCGATGGCGGTTTCCAATCGAAATTTTACGTATTACCGACATGGAAAATGTAAAGGTACTAAGTTATAGCCCCGGAATATAGAAGCCTTTAGCTTGCACATTTTTGGCTGAAACATTTATACAAATAAACATGCCAGGGATCGGACGGATTAACGTCATTGTTCGCAATAATGTGGACATGACTCGAAAATAGATGTTAATAAAAAGAACTAAAAAGCTGAAAATAATTTAATTCTGATAAAAGATAGACCATGCATTAATCTTCGCATTTTTATCACAGTCCCAATTTTTTCAATAAAAGCGTGTTACAGCTTCATTATTTCTCTTGAAAATGTAACTTTAATGAATGAAAGAATTAAATTTTTTCAGCTTTTTAGTTCTTTTTATTATTTAACATCTACTTAGTAAAAACATGTTTTAAAAAGTTTTTTTTTTTAATTTTATCAAGACGAATCAAACGAGCCCAAACTCGACGGGGTTGTGTCGTTTTATTATAGAGTTGCTATGGCCACCTTCCAGTTTCATCATCAGATCAGCTCCATGTCACAATCATGTCGTCATACCCCCCAAGCCCGCGTGCGGGCGAGGACTCACTTAAACGGTATAGCCATGTGTTATTTCTGTGGCTCTAGTGAAAAAGGGGTTAAGTCTTCAGAAGTTGAACAGCTGATTTCGACTTAGCCCCCTTTACACATAAAATAGAAAATAGCTGTTTAATTTCTGCAGACTTAACCCCTTTTTTATTACACGCTTTATTACACGCTTTATTACACGCTTTATATTAGCTTGGGTTGTAAATATGTATGTATGTAACGGAATCTTTGAGCATAATTTTCACCCACTTCCCGGTTTCCGATTGAGCTGAAATTTTGCACATATGTGTAAATTGGATGACAATGCAATATTATTGTAACATGGAGCTGATCTGATGATGGAGCTGGATGGTGGCCATAGGAACTATGTAATAAAACGACACAATCCCGTCGAGTTAGGGCTCGTTTGATTCGTCTTGACGAGCACTTTGATCTCAGATGGTAACCAGGGTCTGATGATGGAGCTGGAAGATGGCCAAAGGCACTCCACAATAAAACGACACAACCCCATCGAGTTGGGCTCGTTTGATTCGTCTTGACGAGCACTTTGATCCCAGATCGTAACCAGGGTCTGATGATGGAGCTGGAAGATGGCCAAAGGCACTCCACAATAAAACGACACAACCCCACCGAGTTTGGGCTCGTTTGATTCGTTTTGACGAGTACTTTGGTCCTAGATGGTAACAAGGGTCTGATGATGGAGCTGGAAGGGGGGCAGGTGGCGGGGGGGGGGGGGGGGGGGGAATGGGGTGGGGGTAAGGGGGTCGGGGGTTTAGAGGGTTGAGGGTAAGGGTGTGGCGGTTGGGGTTAGGGGGTGGGGGGGGTTTGGGGAAAATAGGGTGGGGGTGTTTGGGGGTTCGGGGGTTAGGGATTTTGGGGGTTGTGGAAAATGGGGAGGGGGTAAGAGGCCTAGATGGTAACAAGGGTTTGATGATGGAGCTGGAAGGGGGGTAGGTGGAGGGGTGGGGGGTTGAAGGGAAATGGGAGGGGAAGGGGGTTTAAGGGGTTGGGGTTAAGGGTGTGGGGTGTTGGAGGGGTTCGTGGGTTAGGGAGGTTGGGGGGGTTGTGGGAAATGGGGAGGGGGTAAGGGGGGTTCGGGGTTGGGGTTTTAGGGGGTTGGGGTTGGGGGGTAAGGGGGGTTGGGGATAGGGGTTTGGGGGAAGTTTGAGGAAATGGGGTGGGGGTTGGGGTTAGGTGTTTGGGGGGGTTGGGGAAATGGGTTGGGGGATGTTGGGGGGTTGGGTTTAGGGGGTTGGGGGGTCTCTTTTTAGCACATGGAAACTGTCACTGTAAAAAAAATGCAACTAAAAAATAGAAAATAAATAATAGTTTAAAAAAACTAAAAAACACGCTTTAAAAAAATAAAAATAAAAAGTAAAAATAAATTAATAAATTTCAATTCACTATTCTTATAGTGCAGTAAAAAATCTTAATAAGCAATTATTATATTGTTATAACCAGATCAAAATTTGTAAACAATTCTAAATATTGATAAAATAAATAATAATAGTTTAAAATATTTTATTGTAAAAAAAGCGTGGGGTGCATGGTGTCAATTGTCAAGGATTATCATTTTGATAACATCTTAAAAAGCACCCCACGCTTTTTTTACAATAAAATATTTTAAACTATTATTATTTATTTTATCAATATTTAGAATTGTTTACAAATTTTGATCTGGTTATAACAATATAATAATTGCTTATTAAGATTTTTTACTGCACTATAAGAATAGTGAATTGAAATTTATTAATTTATTTTTACTTTTTATTTTTATTTTTTTAAAGCGTGTTTTTTAGTTTTTTTAAACTATTATTTATTCACTAGAGCCAAAGATTTATTCTAGACGCCCAAATAATATGTAATATTACAACGAGGCAATTACGTTACGGCTCCGATTTGTGTGCGTTGCAGGTAGGAAGTTTCATACAAACAATACTGAACGGCTCGATTTGGCGGTGACGATTTCATTCCGAGTTGATATGTGTGTGACCTTAAGAAGCCATGTTGCTATGTCCCGGTTTTACCCTCATACCCGGACTAATCTACCCTATTGAAATTAAAGTTATTGTTATAGTAACTTGGTGCACCTGAATCTTAGTGCGATTCTCTACTCGATGATACCCATGGAGCAGTCAAGCGGTCAGTGGGGCAGGTAAAACATCGATTGCGAAGAATCGATGCCCCATGACTTATTTATTAGGCATCGCCGACTCTGCCAATCATAGAGCTTTAGTTTAGTATAAACCGGCATATTATGTGGTTTCATAACCCCCAAATTCTAATAGGTATCTCTTAAATTCTACTAACATTGTAAATGCGCACGTTTGCAGGTGAGGCTGCTGGATATTTTGGATGAAATTTGGTAAGTAGATATCCCACGGGATGATGTACAGTCAACCAATTTGATTCCTACGCCACTATAGAAACATGCCTTAATGAATCAATTTATTTATCTTATACGACATCTCGATCTTTGAGATCATGTGTTAACGATAATAAATAGGAAAGGAATTGTCACTGTCCGTCTGTCCAAATTTTTTCTTCTTCTCATGTCATGGAGCGAAAAAGTTATGCTCTTTATGTTTATTGCACATTGTGATAGTTGAAAATCCTAAAAAATTCTAATGCGACAAGGTTCTATACCACGCGGCGGACACGATGTACAAATACGCGTTCTTGAATCTACATAAGCACGACGACGTCTGTACACGCGTACGCCTACATACATCGCGCGCGCACTCTTCTGGTTTCTGGCGGTTTCCGGCTATCTGCGCCTTGAGGGGTGGGGTAATTCGAATCGGTGCGGGGCGGACCGTTTCCATTCTGTACGTCAGTACTATTATATATTCTGTGTTCTATACTTAAAATGGCCTAGGAATTAAATTGGTAGACAGTACAATGTGAAATTTCGAAACTCAACACGTAATTCAAGAGACGTGAAAATTAGCAAGCAACTTAAAATTACGGCCACAAATTCACATGGGGGTTTAGAAAATCATTTCATTAAATAAAATAAATAATAATAAATAAATAATAGGGGACAATCTTACACAAATCAATCTAGTCCCAAACTAAGCAAAGCTTGTACTATGGGTACTAGACGACGATAAACATACTTATATAGATAAATAAATACTTAAATACATAGAAAACATCCATAACTCAGGAACAAATATTCGTGCTCATCACACAAATAAATGCCCTTACCGGGATTTGAACCCAGGACCTCTTGCTTCGTAGGCAGGGTCACTACCAACTAGGCTAAAGCGGTCGTTGAGTACTTCTTCGACCTATTTCGCCCATTGCCAGTTCAATTTGCATATTCTTCGAGCTACGTCGATGATGACTGATGATTATTTTTCCCAAACTGATTCATTTGGCAAATGTTTCATTTCCCAACTGTTTATTTTTTCTGGACCTGTAATCTTTTCAGGATTGTTATAAAACAAAGATAATCTAACCTACAGAATAGCCCTGAAATATAACCTGAATAATTTACAGTTTCAGAAAAAATAAACATTTGGGAAATAAAACATTTGCCAAATGAATCAGTTTGGGAAAAATAATTTGCCAAACGGAAGTAGGTACACCCATATGGTTTTAAGTGGTTTGATACGGAACGGAAGCAAATAGGCAAAGTTTAGTCCTCAGGACTTTAGTGGCTCTTTGATCCTTGAAGCAATAACTTTTGCGTTCGGTAAATGCTCTAAAGCTACCTACTTTCAAAAGTTGCCTTAGAGTTAACCATTGTGATCTTGTTCTAATTAAAAGGCAAAAAAGGTAGATAGGAGAAAGAAAGGAAGTGGATTTATTCTGTTAAATATTGATCCTACTATCATCATCATCATCCTACTATAATATGTATGTAAACTCTTTATTGTACAAAAATAAGGAAAAAAGAAATACATTATTGACAACCGTTGAAATGCATGTACAAAGGCGAACTTATCCCTTTAAGGGATCTCTACCAGTCAACCTTTGAGTGGATGAAAGGAGCATTTAGTAAGGGAGCGACAAAGAGTAAGTAAAAATAATACAGTCGGACAAAGCAAAGGCTACAATACAACTTTTAGTAAATACAATACATAAACTCATAATATAAAGAAACCTAATAAAAATATACTACCATATACAACATATATATGCAAAATACATACAATAAATAAGCAGTGTTCTCAATATATTAAAGAGATGGTGTGAGCCACATCTTCTTCAAAGCTTCCCTGAACGACACCACGGAGGGAGATTGCCTAATGGAGGTGGGTAATCGATTCCACAGTCTAGCAGATTGCACAGTAAAAGATTTTGAGTAAATTTTGGAAGAAGTAGAAGGACAGGCCAAAAGGAGATTGGTACTCGACCGCAAACGATACTGGCTTCCTTCAGCCAATTAGCTGAAACGCTCGGAAAGGTATAAAGGGGCGGAAGGATTAAAAAGAGATAATAAAGTGAATGTTTGGATGTTTATAACCTAGATCAGTACATAAAATACTTTTATTCCGGAAAATAGAATTGATTGCGTATGATCATACAAATAGCTAACAGATGTTGGAAGAAGACAAGTAAGAAAGAAAAAGGAAAGAAACGACCAATTCTATTCTTTCATTGAAAAATGTTATTATAAAATTCACGAATTTTTGCTGGATACACAATAGAGGTGGCCTTGTGAATTGTAAGTGTACAACTACGTATTGGGTCTTACTTATAAAATTTGGTTTTTAAAATTAAGTGTGTTCAACCGTTTTTTTTAACTTCCCATGGACCTAAAGGTGGCAGAGCGTCACGAGAACCGTTTTAAAGCAAGTTCCTATCAACCTCTCTAGTTCCTATCAACCCATGGTCAATAACGCAAGCATTACGGTGTCTCTTGAGCACGTTTAAGAGAATGGCTAAAAAAAAGACAAAAAGTACATAGAAACAGTAACCTTTACCAAATAGAACCTTGTTCAAACATAAGTATAACCAGCTAGCTTGGTTAGACTCGACAATTCCCCGAAGACTGGTATCGCGTGGCGATATCGGTTGACACTTTACGCAACGTGTGCTGGTTAGTACGTATGAAGCGATCAATAGTGACTAACCGAAACCAGTATTTTATTTAAACTGAAACTGAATTTCAGTTTGGGTCTCTATTTCGGCCGACAGTGAAACAGATAGTTTGTTAGAGGTCTATTTTGGTTGTACCTACAATCGATCGCATTACAGGTTCTAAGTATTTGGATCCCTGCGGCTGGCGTGGCCTGCCCAGTCTCACTTCAGCTACGAAGTAAAATGTAGTATTCTATCAAGTAAGTCATCGTCGAAAAACGTTTGCTTTATTAGGTTACGAATTCTGATATTCTAATCCATCCACAATGTGAAAATTTACGTAAATACACATTCATGAGCTCACAGCTGCTATTTTAAATTCTGTAGAGATTTATGAGTGGTATTTTTATGAAGGCTGGCGGGAGAAAGGAAGAAATTAACATTGTGATAACATTATTAAAAAGATGAAATTGCACCTAGCCATATACCTTACCTATGTGGGTAAGGCAGTATGAACTATCTATTGGGTTTCTACCACTCCTGCTGGCTCGTGCTGAGGCACCGACTTCAAATAAATTAGTAGAAAGATATTTCCATGCTTTTTGTTTGTAATCGGTTCAATATTTATTTTTTTTTTTTTTGCTTTTAAGTTTCTGGGTGTTTTTGAAGTCGGTTTTATTTTTTATCTAATAATTATTGTATTTTTGACAAACGATGGTATTAAATACTGCAGCATTATAGAGCTGCATGAATACTTTAAAATTAAAACTTTTTGGCTATTCACTGTTATTTTTTTAACTGGCTGTTTTTTCCTGGCCGCGTACATATTTTCAAGCATAGGAGAAATTTTATTCAAATTTAAAAATTGAGTTTGGGGTTTGTCAGAGTTGTTTGTTTTGATTTGGATGACAGAATTACTTCAGTCATAAGAGGAGTCGGACGCAAGTCAGTTTCCAATTTTTTCTCAAGAAAAATAGTTTCCCGTTTATAAGTCTGTGACTAAGTCATTTACAAGAAGGAAAGGCTTTAAGGAGCTTTTTACATATTGTCCGTTCGCTGCTCGCCTATTTGTTGAAGCAGATTTTGTTTGGAAGGCCGATTTTTCATCGGGTAAGTGTCATCTTCATTGGTTATTAGAGCAGGTTGTTCGGCTAGGTTTTGGTGTTGAAAATGGGCTAATTTTAAAATTTCTTTCCAGCCCGACCGGTAGTTAAACCTCAGTGGATCCGTGAGAGGAATAGCGGATCTGCGGGCTATTTCATTAAGCGTACCTACGAGTTACGTTTTCAAAGGAATTCAATACATCAGAGAATCAGTGCTCATAAGTATACCTTGGATTTGTTTCGTCGCCAACGAAGAAGATACTTCATCAGTTAATTTACGAACCTAAATTTCTTCACATATTTGTTTTCAAGACCTTAATTTTTCCGATAGTATAGATTTATACCTTTTACTCCTCGGCACACTATCTTACTAATTGATACGTTAATGCAACCCTTCTCAACTTACGCTCTTTCTACTGGCCTATACTCTGATTCTTGAATCAGCATGCGCATGTGGGTTTAGGGACTACGAGTTAGGTTGTAGAGTAACTTCGTGTTCTTCCGCGTTGCAAAAGGTACAATTGGTATCGAGACGTGCCAACGCCTTCTTCAAAATTCTAATTGGGACTTACCATAAGTGCCCGTACGCTATTTTCGATAAGTACGTTCCATTTCGGTCTTTTCTTGGAATAATTCTTTCATTCGATGTTATAACCACAAAATTACATAGTATTTTATCATAGGGATAAACCATCGCCTCAAGCGAGGCATATGTATATTATCGGCGGTATATACATGGGATTTCTTATATATAGTTTTATATTCATAACCTATGTTTGACTCGAAGTGCAACCCTAATAAAATAAATAGTGTTTTACTACAAGTTTTATAATGTTTTACTTATGTTAGCACATTAAGGCGTTTGCACGCACCTTAAGTGCATTCAGACGGCTTATTATGCTGCAATACCTACTAACTTAGATATTACGGTCTTATGTAAGTGACAAATTATTTTAATGAGAAATAAAGATTCTTTTAACCGAAATTATGGCAAATGAAATGATTGGGAATATATTTATGGAAAAAAGATCTTTGTTGAAAACAATTGAGAACAGGAGAGGAAAAATATTAGGTCGTCTCTTCCATCCATCTATCCATAGCAGCCCTTAGTTCGTCCGTCTTCGGACATAGACCTCCTCTCCATTTCTCCACGCCTGGCGATCGACAGCCATACGCATCCATCCTCCACCCGCCTGTCAGCAGATGTCGTCCTTCCGCCTCATTGGTGGTCTTCCTCTACTGCGAGTGTTTTCACGAGGTCTCCACTCGAGTGTTTGCCTCGCCCAACGATCGTGATTCATCCTTGCAATGTGCCCTGCCCATCTTCACTTATTCCTCTCGATCTCTTCCACCACGTCTCTAACTTTTGTGACTCGTCTGATCCACTCATTCCTTCTTCGATGCATGAGAGTTATCCCGAGCATTGACCTCTCCATTACTCTCTGTGCAGTACGGAGTTTCACTGCAAACTTCTCTGTCAGTGTGGTGGTTTCCATTCCATAAGTAAAGACGGGCAAGATACACTGGTTGAAGATTTTGGTTGTAAGGTGCTGGTGAATCTTCCTCGACTGAAGGACTGACTTATTCGCACCGAAGGCCGCCCACGCCCGCGAGATCCGACGTTCGATCTCAGCCACTTGGTCCTCAGAACCAAGCGTAAGGTCGTCTCTTACGGCACGATAATTACAATAAGATTATAATAGAAGGGAAAAGGAAAAGGGAAAGACCAAGAAGGACAAAATATCGAGAAAATAAAAGAAAGATAAATGTTTTATTATATAAAGAAGTGAAAGAAAAAGCGGTTTGTAGAATAAGCTGGAAATTACTCCACCGACAAGAGCCTAGCTCTTAATTTAGTTCTTTCCTAGCTCTTAACCCTTATATCGATACCGGCAATATATTTGCCGTCAAACAGAAATGAAAGCCGATTCAAATTAGCAACATTTACGGTCCAAAGTCGAATGTCTTGACAGAGTTGTCAAATGGTTTAAGGGTTAGATATAATGATGATGATGATGATGATGATGATGAAAAGGATCCACTGCTATCCACTAGGCTATCCGGTCGCAGACGCGTGTTGTCCTGATGACGCGCGTGCGCTTGCCCACTCGGGCCAGGTGTAGCCAATTGGCCGCGGAATTGCTTCCCGGAAGCATAGTTGCTCTGACATTGGTTATCTCATCGATCTTTACATTCCAGAGTTTTGTTTCTAGACTGCTGTGTATTTCATTTTTAGGGATACGTCTGAGTGTAAAAACGGAACAACATTATGTACGAATCTAGGAGTAAATAATTACCCTTACGCGAAGATTAACGACCAATAATCCTATCAGACATAGGTCATACCTACAGATTTTTTGTTCACGTCTGTCCTGATATTTGATATTTATTAATCAACTAGCTTTTGCCCGCGGCTTCGCTCGCGTGTACCATGAGTATTCCAAAGAACCAAGATATCAAGCAAGCAAGCATACAGGCAAACAAGCAAGCACGCAAGCATGCAAGCAAGATGCAAGCAAGCAGGCATGCACGCAAGCAAGCAAGCGTGCAAGAAAGTGTGCAAGTAGTAAGCGCGCAAGCAAGCCCGACTAAACTTCAGATAGATACGGTCCTTTACAGTATTTCTATATATACAATGTTTTTCACTAATTCAGAAGCGGGCACTAAAATAACCAGGCTTGTTAATAATATAAAACCTCTTATTACTTTCCCCTGTCCTGCAATTTTTAAAATCGGTCCACAATTGACCGAGAAATCGGTGAACATACCTACATAAAAAAATACATAAAGTGGAAAGCATAACCTCCTCCTCTTTTTGAAATCGGTTAAAGAGCCCTTTGTGGCCTAGTTACAGTATAAACTTATAAATTTTGAAATTTTAGTTTCCTACAACCAGTAAAACGCAAAATCCCGTTTTTCCCGTTCCCGTAAGAATTACGGGAAATGCTTTCTTAATGCTCCCCTACACTCCCCAAGGAACCCACTTGCCAAATTTCAGCTTTCTATGACTAGTAAAACGAAAAATCTCGTTTTTCCCGTTCCCGTGGGAATTTTGGAAAGTCCTCTCTTAATCCTCCTCTACACTCCCCAAGCAACCTACATGCCGAATTTCAGCTTTCTACGACCAGTAAAGCGAAAAATCCCGTTTTTTCCTTATCCCGTGGGAATTTCCGAAAATCATTAAAACTGTTTTTTACTATTATAATACGGATGACGACTGGGTTAAAAATTGGTCATTCTAATTAGTCCGTCATTTAGATTATGGGAAAATATGGGACACGTATTTTGTGGTTTATCAAATTATTAAAAAACGACAAAGATATAGATCATCAAACTTCCGGAGTGAGGGCTTGTGACGTCACCCTTAGGTAAAAATTGTACCATATAGTGACGTCACTCGAAACTTCTAAGCACTGTATCCTCCTCATTTTTTGTTTGTCAAACAAAAGAAAAAATACGTGTAGAATATTTTTTAATAATCTAACTGACGAACTAAACAGTTTTTTTTTAGTCGTCTAGCCTATTACCTATTACTATGCCAAATTTGAAGAGTATAGTAATTATAGTTCATAGAATTCCGTTGAACTGAATATCCCGTATTTTCCTTATCCCGTGGGAATTTTGAAAAATCCTGAAGTTAATGTTTTAACTAATGTAATACCTACTCGTGTATCAAATTTGAAGAGTCTAGTTATTATAGTTACTGAAATAAGGTCACTCGGAATCGAATATATAAATCCCGTTTTTTACCGTTCCCGTGGGAATTCCCAAAAATCCTTCCTTAGTGGATGCCTACATTGTATAAGGTATCTATGTGCAAAATTTCAAGTCTCTATGTCTAGTGGTTTGCGATGTGCGTTGATATATCAAGATTTAGACATTTCAACCCCATCGCACCCCATCCAGGGAGATGGTATTTTACGTCCGCCACGTCGGATTTTAAAACTTTTGTTGTTTTCGTAACCAGCGACCCGATACCATAGAAACCATGCCCATGTTGATTTTCAGACTATGTCACCCCATTTGAGCGTCAAGTAGGTACACCTTCAAGCGCAAGCTGAAGGATCACTTCTTAACGCTCCAAAAATCCTATCCGTAAAAACCAGCACCTACACATTGATATGCCAACCTGTTGTTTTTAAACATCTTCTCCGTTTACTTTTTCTTTATTTTAATTTATTTATTTACTTATTAACTTATTATGCTACTCTATAATAAATTTATACTATTTATCAATTCTTTATCACTTTATTAATTTATTTCTATATAGGTAAGTGGTTCATCTTAATATATAAAAGAAGAAACTGACTGACTGACTGACATATCAACGCACAGCCCAAACCACTGGGCCTAGAGATTCCAAATTTGGCATGTAGGTTCCTTATAAGGTCTAGGGGTGCACTAAGAAAGGATTTTTCAAAATTCACTCCCTAAGGGGGTGGAAAGGGGGTTCAAAGTTTGTATGGGGAAACAAGATTAGTTCGACTATTTTATTCGAAGCTTCACAGAAGTACTCCTAATAATAAATGAGTAAACACGTGTTTCAGGTTTTTTGAGAATTCAACCCCTAAAAGGGGGGAAAGGGGTAACAAAGTCTGAAAATCAACATGGGTGTTGTTTCTATGGTTTATCGGGTCGCTGGTTATGAAAACAACAACGGTTTTAAAATCCGACGTGGCGGACGTAAAATACCATCTCCCTGGATGGGGTGCGATGGGGTTGAAAAGTCTAAATAAACTAAATGACTGTTGATATATCAACGCACAGCCCAAACCACTGGATCTAGAGACTTGAAATTTTGCACATAGATACCTTATACAATGTAGGCATCCACTAAGGAAGGATTTTTGGGAATTCCCACGGGAACGGGAAAAAATGGGATTTATAAATTCGATTCCGAGTGACCCTATCTCAGTAACTATAATAACTAGACTCTTCAAATTTGATACACAGGTAGGTATTATATTAGTTAAAACATTAATTTCAGGATTTTTCAAAATTCCTACGGGATAAGGAAAAAATGGGATTTATATATTCAGTTCAACGGGATCCTATAAACTATAATTACTAGACTCTTCAAGTTTGACATAGAAGTAGGTAATTATAATAGTAAAAGACTGTTTTAAGGATTTTTGGAAATTCCCACGGGATAAGGAAAACACGGGATTTTTCGTTTTACTGGTCGTAGAAAGCTGAAATTCGGCATGTTGGATGCTTGGGGAGTGTAGAGGAGGATTGAGAGAGGACTTCACAAAATTCCCACGGGAACGGGAAAAAACGGGATTTTTCGTTTTGGTGATCGTAGAAAGCTGAAATTCGGCATGTAGGTTGCTTGGAGAGTGTAGCGTAGCATTGAGAGAGGACTTTCCAAAATTCCCACGGGAACGGGAAAAACAGAACTTTTTGTTTTACTGGTCATAGAAAGCTGAAATTCGGCATGTAGGTTGTTTGGGGAGTGTAGAGAAGCATTAAGAGAGGACTTTTCAAAATTCCCACGGGAACGGGAAAAACAGAATTTTTCGTTTTCTGGTCATAGAAAGCTGAAATTCGGCATGTAGGTTGCTTAGGGAGTGTAGAGGAGCATTGAGAGAGGATTTTCCAAAATTCCCACGGGAACGGGAAAAAACGGGATTTTTCGTTTTACTGGTTGTAGAAAGCTGAATTCGGCATGTAGGTTGCTTGAGGAGTGTAGAGGAGCATTGTGAGAGGACTTTCAAAAATTCCCACAGGAACGGGAAAAAACGGGATTTTTCGTTTTACTGGTCGTAGAAAGACGAAATTTGGCAAGTGGGTTCCTTGGGGAGTGTAGGGAAGCACTAAGAAAGCATTTTCCGAAATTCTTACGGGAACGGGAAAAAACGGGATTTTGCGTTTACTGGTTTTTAGAAAGCTAAAATTTCAAAATTCATAAGTTCACACTGTAAATAGGCCGCAAAGGGCTCTTTAACCGAGTTCAAAAAAAGGAGGAGATTACATGCATTCCACTTCATGTATTTTTTTATGTAGGTATGTTCGCCGATTTCTTGGTCAATTGTGGACCGATTATAAAAATAATTTTTTTATTCGAAAGAATACAATATACTCCTGAGATGGTTCCATTGTCACCAAATCAGGATCTGATGTCGGGATCTTAGGGAAATCGAGGGCAACCCTCAAATTTTGTAGGCACGCATTACGTTTTTCATATATTTTCTCAAGCTATTTAAGTCTTTGCGTCTGGTAGACATCATCTCATGTAGATGAGCTGATGATGGAAGGTAAAACTCCTTAACGGTTAGGAGTTGAGGATATTTTTTCAAATATTATAGGTACGTATAGACCGATAGTTGTATTCTTTCAGGTTATCCGGGTGAGCTGATGATGGAAGGTTAAACTCCTTAACGGTTAGGAGTTATATGAAGTTTCTTTAAATATCATATGCACGTATAGACCTTAAGTTGTATTCTTTCTGGTTATTCAGATGAGCTGATGATGGAAGGTATAACTCCTTAACGGTTAGGTCACACAACACCATAACAAAATACTTTAATATGTATAATATCAATGCTAAGTAGTATACAGCGCTTCCAGTTACTCAAGTTTCCGTAGAAGGTAAGAAAACATTGAATACCTAATGCAGGACAGGGGAAATTAATAATAGGTTTTATATTATTAACAAACCTGGTTATTTTAGTGCCCGCTTTCGAATAGTGAAAAACATTGTATATAAAGAAATACTGTAAAGGACCGTATCTACCTGAAGTTTAGTCGGGCTTGCTTGCTCACTTACTTGCTTGCTTGCGTGCACGCATGCTTGCTTGCATGCTTGCATGCTTGCATGCTTACTTGCTTGCCTGTATGCTTGCTTGCTTGATATCTTGGTTCTTTGGAATACTCATGGTACACGCGAGCGAAGCCGCGGGCAAAAGCTAGTTATAGTATATTTGTGTATCGTTCCGTGAGTCACAGACGGTTCTGACAGAAAATCAGCGCTGCAGGCGTCTAACGCCTCAGCATAATGCTGAGTCAGCGACCGTTTCACTTTTGCGGGGACACACATGCTGAGCTGTGTATTGTACATGTTTATTTCTCCATTGTTTGTTATCTTAGTTTTTTTTTTTTTTGTGTGTACTTTCTTGTATATGTGTGTCTTGTGAAAGTGAATAAATGTCTTCTTTCTTTCTTTCTTTCTTTCTATTTCCCCCTTTTAGTGGTTGAATTCCCAAAAAACCTGAAACACATGTTTATTCATTTATCGTTAGGAGTACTTCTGTGAAGTTTAGAATAAAATAATCGAACTAATCTTGTTTCCCCATACAAACTTTGGACCCCCGTTACACCCCCTTAGGGAGTGAATTTTGAAAAATCCTTTCTTAATGCACCCCTAGACTTTATAAGGAACCTACGTGCCAAATTTGGAATCTCTAGGGCTTGGGCTGTGCGTTGATATGTCAGTCAGTCAGTCAGTCAGTCAGTCAGTCAGTCAGTTTCTTCTTTTATATATATAGATTGGCTATGTAAAGTTTTGTGAAGAGGTGTTAATCAATTTTTTTTCGACAGTCGTTGTCCTAAAGATCGAGGAACTGAAACTGTTAGGAATATGATTGGTATTAAGCCGGTTTTCGTAAGTTAATTCGTTTCTTTACACCAAAAGTCACAACTGTTGTTGACGAAATTATTTCTAGAACTCCCTTCACAATTTAGCTTTGAAATCCTAACAGCTATTCTCAGAATTAATTAGTCAGTTTTAAATGGGTGCTAGAAAAGCACTTAAATAATTTGTGGCGACGAAACTTTGGCTGTATTAATACCTTGAAACTAATTTTAATTGATACTACAAGGCATCTTACAACTTTACAGATGATTCAAGCAGCGTCTGTTTGAGAGAGGCAACACCGCTCATGACTGTAAAGTCCGATCCGAGAACGGCACGATCACCCGCATTTTTGGCACACGAAATGAGGACCCACCAATGAAGCAAAAGCTACATCACATTTGTGCCGTCTCGCCCGTTTCTGTACCAACCTCTGAAACCTGTGGCCGTATTGTTTAACGCTTCTGTCGCTTGCCTTCGCTTTCACCGTCTCTTTCTCTCATCATTTTATTCCGTTTGACAGAAAGAAATAGTGGCTGCGAAGGCAAGCGTCAGAAACGTTAGACAATAGGCCTGCAGGCCTCGTCGTGGGCTTTATAACCCTCCGCGAAACTCTTTCTCCATTCATTGCAGTCGGAAGCAAGATCCTCCGACACGTCGTGGTCGTTGTTGAAGGCGACCATATCGTGCTTTGCGCAATCTTTGAAGCGGAGAATAGGTCGTCCTGCCTTACGCTTCGTAAATGCAACTTCACTCGACAAAATTTTGCCCAGGTCACAGTGCCGTTCATGCGATGCACATGCCCCAACCACCGCATCCGCATCCTCTGTTCGAGGAGGGCGGTGAAGCTGGGCAGCTGTGCAATCTCTAACACTCTCTTCTATGATAATTGATGCTTATTATGAGAACTCAATCATCATCATCATCATCATCATCATCATCATCATCATCATCATCATCATCACCATCATGAGAACTCCATGTTTTATGGGAATGTCGCAAAATCAATTCGTACCGGCTTAGTGCTTAGGTCCTTTACAAGGTGAACTGACGACCTGGTAAAGTTTACAGGGATGGATTTAAGGCGCAACCCACACAGAAGAGACGTGGAACGGGGGCGCGTCCTGGTCGCGGCGCCCCTTGAATCAGTTTTCAAACAAAATGTATAGAAGCGTCGCGATCCAAAGCAGACAGAAGAGACGAGGCAGAGACGCCGCGGCCTGCGAACAAACGACGCGGAGTGCGAAGCGTCCCCGTCGCTCGTCTCTTCTGTGTGTTGTAGGACCAGTCATTTCAGTGTTGTTTGGGGGAGGCCTATGTCCAAGATAGGACGTCTTTCAGTTGACAGCGATGAGTCCTTAGTGTAAAAACGTGGGGAGACTAAATAATTATTTCTAAAATATTAAGTGCATTTTTTTCTCCTCACCGCCCGTGCGTTCATTATAAAGTTTCAATTAAGTATATTAATTGGTTACTGATGTGCGCCGCTAGAGGTGCTTCATTATTAGTAATATTACAAGTAAAAACCCAAGTCTTTTGCCTGTGTACGTGTTATTGTTGTTATAAATAAATGTTTTTCTTTCTTTCTTCTTCTTTCATTACAAATTATTGACTCATCATCATCATCATCATCATCATTTCAGCCGAAAGACGTCCACTGCTGAACATAGGCCTCCCCCAAGGCTCGCCAAACAGATCGGCCCTGCGCCATCCGCATCCAATGCGTTCCCGCTACCTTCACCAGGTCGTCGCTCCATCTTGTTGGAGGCCTACCTACACTGCGTCTTCCGGTCCGCGGACGCCACTCGAGAACCTTTCGGCCCCATCAGCCGTCAGTTCTACGGGTGATGTGCCCTGCCCACTGGCACTTAAGTCTAGCGATTCTTCGAGCTATGTCCGTGACTTTAGTTCTAGCGCGGATTTCATCATTTCTAATGCGATCCCGCAGAGAAACTCCAAGCATAGCCCTCTCCATCGCCCTCTGAGTGACCTTGAGCTTATAAGACCCATCGTCCAATCAACGCGCCCAATTATTGACTAGTTAATCCTAACTCCTTACTAATTATTATAAATGCGAAAGTAAGTTTGTCTGTTTGCTCCCCTCTTCAGGCTTATACTGCAGAATCAATTTAGGAAAAAAATTGTATGGAGATAATTTGAGACCCTAGGAAGGACATAAAGATAGTTCTTATCCCAGAAAATTCCATATTTCTCGCGGAATAGCGATAAACTATTTCTTTGCGGACAAACTCGCGTGAAAAAGCTAGTGTCAATAAATTTAATCTAAAATAAAAAAAATAAAAGTAATCACGAGAAACTTAATAATAAAAAAACTAAAATAGTGCATTAAATTTACCTTAACACAAATAAGTAAAATGATAATAATACATTATTTGTCTCTACCTAACAGTTTTTCATAATTCACAGTTGGTTAATTCATCATCATCATCATTATCATCATCATCATAACTAGCGTTTCTATTACTTTTACCCTGTGCCCTGTCATAATAAATAAGGTATTTTGACGCACATATGCGTCTGCGGCACCTGGTAAATCCATCAAAGCGCAAAATACCTGCAGTTAATTTATTGGTTGCATTTTATTTCGTCTAAAGCGTAACGGTTACAATTCGATTTGTAAGTCAGAAAAAAAAAAAACAAAACAAAAAGCTCACCAGCATAACACCATTATAAAGTCCCAACAATCCTTCCTAGGTTCACTTCACAAGCACTAATCTACAGAGTCCCGCAATTGGGTGTACCCGCAGAAAATTTCAGGACGTCATTAGTCATTACGATCCATTAAACAAAACTTACGTAATTTTGTACTCTAGCATCACTTAAAAAATGTAAACATCAAAGCTACGAAAGTAACGGACTTACTAGTCTGTGGCACACTGTCTCGCATTTTTCATTCGACTGCGTGGTCACATTACCTACACCCTTTGTTTTTTTTAAATTTTATTTTTAAATTTTTAGTATTCGGCGCGCTTAAGGTACACTCGCGGTGGTTTAACTGAAACCCGTTGCAAACCTTGCGTGTTGGTACACCCACCGCCCGCCTTGCCAGCCGTCGTCAACCTATACACCATGAAATAACTAAATTTAAAATACTTTGCATCACCGCACATCCTTACTAATATTAAAAATGCGAAAGTAACTCTGTCTGTATGTTAAATCTTCACGTTTAAATTAAGATGAATTTTTGGTGTGAAGGGACATAGGTTAATTTTTATCCCAGAAAATTACGTAGTTCATAGATGGAGCCGCAGGCAATAGCTAGCTTATTATCAAATTACGATTTTTTTTTTATAAATTATCTGCAACCTAGAGTGATCAGTTCATAACTTCGATATTTCGTGACTAATAATTAAGCCATCCACAAAATTATCAATAAGTAGGTAAAGAAAAATCCAACCCAAGCCCTCTCATTCGGAGAGGAGGCCTGTGGACGTATATAGGCTGGGATGACGATGATGATGAGGTAAATAAAATCTGTAAAGTAAAAGTACCTTATTATATCGTTTACCATTAATCGAAAACTTTATTTATTTTTGCTACTAACGGTACTTTTATTATTACAATGACGATAAAATTGTCGAGGAAAAATTATTGCGAATTTTTAGTAACTGTCTTCTTGTAAAAATAAACCCAGTGGATCTATGCTTCCGTATCAAAAAAATATATTACGGATAAAATTGCCTGAAAGATTTTTCTAAGAAACTTAAATTACTCAACGTCTGCTCAAACATTTCCTGGAAACACCCAATAAAACTTTTGTTTGGAGTCTGGAAAGTAGACTTAGTTGTGTTTATAAGTTTAATAAGCTTAAATATTTAACAGGCTGTCTCTTTAGATTTTTACTTCGCTACAAAATAATAATAAAAAAATACAAAAATACCATGATGGCCGATCTTATAATCAAAGCAAATAAGTATTAAATATTAATTTGTAGTCAGGCAAAATTTTAATACCTAAGTCTTTAAGGTATTTTTATATGGGCCTATGCAGCCTGAAATAAAATTATTTTATTCTATTCTACTACAGTAGGTACTTTAGGTTTAACGATAAAACCTACCTATTCTATTTAAACCCAGAACTACCGTATACCTTAAAGGTATTTGATCTACGTAAAACGTTATCGTCATTTACAAGTTTGGTGTGAAGTATCTTTTTGTATTTATTTTTTCAACTTCTTTTTTAATTACTATTACTGTCATCCCGTGAAACCATATTTTTCATACTAAATACAAACTGAAATATAGATGCACAGAAAAAAGACCAATGCTGAGAATCGAACCCAGGTCCTCAGCATTCCGTGCTGCGTGCTAAACCCCTACACCACCACTGGTCTAGAGATTAGACACGAATCTTTTCTACACATTTGTACACGGAATACTGAGGACCGGGGTTCGATTCCCAGCATTGGTCATTTTTCTGGGGTTTTTTCTGTGCATCTATATTTCAGTTTGTATTTAGTATGAAAAAAAAAGTTATCGTCATTATTATTATTAAATTGTTGGTTTTAGTTTGTGTTTGACATTTTAAATTGATTTTACTGAGACATTTAATGTTACGTATTTCGTCTTGCATTTTTATTTTGACTGATATTTTCAATTTTCTTTTGTTCCATTACTGTAACGATTTATAATTTGACATTCTATGCCAATCTATTGAATATAATATTTCTGTTCTTAATATTTCATTTTGTTGCTTAAATAAAAAAAAAATACTAAAAAATAGAACTAACTCCCACTATGAATAATATATGTATCTATTTATTTGTTGCACACTTTTTACACAGAAATTATTTGTGCTGATTCCGGTCCAACAAGTTTGATGCACGGATATGCATATATGCATAGTTTACTGCAGCTTAATGCTGAGTCAAATTCCTTTTCGACATCTACAATTATGTTTTGTTTTTATTGTTATTATTGTTGTTTTTATTTTTCTCAGTGTATTATTCAGTGTATTTTCTTTTTTGATGTCGAATAAAGTTAAGTCTATGTCTAAAATATTGATCGCAATTAAAGCTTAAAAATGTTGACGACGAATGTCATGACGAACGTCGGCCAGTTAGTAATATGACATTCGACTGCGGCATTCATCGTGGTTGGTTAGAGCAGCGTGGTCAGTCAATAACCTTGACTGATGGTGATGATAATATACCATCATTATACTCCAATAATCAAAGCAAACAACCAGCCAGGCGTTCCAAGCCTCGAGCAGTTTAGGGTTAGGAGTAAATTCAATACTAAAAAAGTGACGTGTAAAAAAGCCCTTTGCGGTCGGTCTACTTGCAGAATAAACGTTTTGGTTTTTAGGGTTCCGTACCAAAAGGGTAAAAACGAGACCCTATTACTGAGGCTCCGCTGTCCGTCCGTACGTCCGTCTGTCACCAGGCTGTATCTTATGAACCGTGATAGCTAGATAGTTGAAATTTTCACAGATGATGTATTTCGGTTGCCGCTATAAAAACAAATACAAAAAACTAGAATACAATAAATATTAAAGGGGGCTCCCATACAATAAACGTGATTTTTTTGCTCGTTTTTGCTCGATATTGATAACGGCAACAGGTAGACGCTTGAAATATTCACAGAATATTTTGTTATAATATTCACTTTAAAAATAAATAATTAAATTAAAATAACGGACGGATGGACGGTCGGACGGACAGACGGACGGACAGACAGACGGACAGCGGAGCCTCAGTAACAGGGTCCCGTTTTTTACCCTTTGGGTACGGAGCCCTAAAATCACCACCCCGCGACGTACCCGGCCCAAAACACTGGCAGCATTTACCTCGCTATAATGGTCAGCGTAATCTCCTGAACCAAGTACGACCCGGAGCCCTTTCCTGTAACATACTCCATTTAATTTAGAATTATAAACCACAACAACATTATATTGCGACTCGTGAACTGTAATCTCTTTATAATTTGTACTAGAGTAACAATTGACGACACGCAAATAAAGTGACATTAAAACAATTTTATTTTGCGGCTCCCAGACTATTGTACTGTACTATTTGCTAGGTAAGAAATAGTTGACGAGCCGCAATATAATGACGTTGTGGTTTTCAATTCTAAATTAAATGAAGTATGCGGCATGGTTATATTGGTTATTTAATTATCAGTACCTGGGCGACCGAGCTCTGCTCGGGCAGAAACTCGGTACCAAGCGTTTTCCCAGAGATAAAACCAAGCTAGATCAATTTTTCATCCCCGAAAACCCCCAAATACCAAATTTCATCGAAATCGTTGGAGCCATTTCCGAGTTCCTGATTATATATGTGCGGGGTAGGGGGGGGTGGGGGAGGGGGTTCAGAGGGTTTCAAAGGGGGGATGAAAATTTCATTGATTTTGCCGTAGGATGCACCGTTTTCAAGATATTTGACAAAAACACCGGAGGGGTGAGGGGGGGGGGGGTGAGTCACGTTAAATTATCGTCCGTAAACCGACTTTACAGACAACCGGCTTTTCCTGTTCTGTGCTCCCAATAGGGAACGTGCACATAGACGGTGCTGCCAACTGGTGCCATAAGGGTGCCATCAATATGAATGTTTTACCTTGATAAGTTTGTTTTACTGTCCGCATAGTGTCTCTTCTGTCGCATTAGTGCTGCCGCCTATAGTTACTGCACGTTCCCTATGATAATTTTTCTTACAAAAAAGTAACTTCTTCTCACAAAAGTAGAAACTTGACGTTTTCTCATGAAAAATAAACTTAAAAAAAAAACTAAAAATCTTGAAAAAAAACGTAGAATCGAACCGAGGTCGGCTGGATCCACGACCACCCGATTTCTAATGTGCTATTATGATCTGCTCGAAGTCGGCGAAATTTAGCTTTGTATTCTAATGCAAACAAAAATAGCCGGAAAACACGAGTAAAAGCGGTTTTCTGAAAATGAAACATAGCTAGATCAGTTTTTCATCCCCGAAAACCCCCACATACCAAATTTCATCGAAATTGTTGGAGCCGTTTCCGAGATCCTGATTATATATATACAAGAACTAGTTTTCTGCGTGGTTTATAATAATTATACCTAACATCATCATCCCAGCCTATATACGTCCCACTGCAGGGCGCAGGGCTCCTCTCAGAATGAAAGGGCTTGGGCCGTACTTCCCACGCGAGCCCAGTGCGGGTTGGGAACTTCACACACACTGTTGAATTTCTTCTCAGGTGAGTGCAGGTTTCCTCACGATGTTTTCCCTCACCGTAAAGCTCATGGTAAATTGCAAATATAATTTCGCACATAAATTCCGCAAAGCCTAGAGGTGCAAGCCCGGATTCGAACCTACGACCCTCTGCTTGAGAGGCAAATAGGTCAAACCACTAGGCCACCACGGCTTATATAATAAAATTATACTAGCTGTTGCCCGCGATTCCGTCTGCGAAGAAAAAAATAGCCTACGACCTACCTATTCTCAGACCTACCGAATACAGAGAAAAAAGTTTCATAATAAAAATCGGTCAAGCCGTTTCGCAGGAGTTCGATAACAAACACCGTGACACGAGATTTATATATATTAGAAGAAGATATCCACGCAAATACAGCTTCATAGCACTGCATCATTCACAATGTCTAAACAGCTTTGAAAGTCAAAATTCAAAATGAATATAAACTTTATACCAGGCGAGCCACAACTTTGTAAGTGCTGCTGAAACGATTTTTCTCATAACGTGATACTCCCCCTTCCTGGTAATATCAACTTTTAAAGACGTTCCAGAAGCTAAATTTAATATGAAGATACGTTTGTAATAGTTTCATTTATTCGTAGCAAGATCCTATAGCAATATTTTTCAACCGACTTCAAATAAAAAAAAAAAAAAAAAAAAAAAATTAACCCCCCACCCCAACCCCCTAAAACCCCAACCCCCTACCCCCTCCCTCCCTCCCCATTTCCCACAACCCCCCCAACCTCCCTAACCCCCGAACCCCCCCAACACCCCACACCCTTAACCCCAACCCCCTAAACCCCCTTTCCCTCCCATTCCCCCCCCCCACCACCTACCCCCCTTCCAGCTCCATCATCAAACCCTTGTTAACAGATGGTTAGGCCTCTTACCCCCTCCCCATTTCCCACAACCCCCCAAAATCCCTAACCCCCGAACCCCCCAACACCCCCACCCTATTTCCCCCGAACCCCCCCTACCCCCTAACCCCAACCGCCACACCCTTACCCCAAACCCTCTAAACCCCCGACCCCCTTACCCCTACCCCATCCCCCCCCCACCCCGCCACCTACCCCCCTTCCAGCTCCATCATCAGACCCTTGTTACCATCTAGAACCAAAGTACTCGTCAAAACGAATCAAACGAGCCCAAACTCGGTGGGGTTGTGTCGTTTTATTGTGGAGTGCCTTCGGCCATCTTCCAGCTCCATCATCAGACCCTGGTTACCATCTGAGATCAAAGTGCTCGTCAAGACGAATCAAACGAGCCCAAACTCGACGGGCTCGTGTCGTTTTATTGTGGAGTGCCTTTGGCCATCTTCCAGCTCCATCATCAGACCCTGGTTACCATATGGGATCAAAGTGCTCGTCAAGACGAATCAAACGAGCCCAAACTCGATGGGGTTGTGTCGTTTTATTGTGGAGTGCCTTTGGCCATCTTCCAGCTCCATCATCAGACCCTGGTTACCATCTGGGATCAAAGTACTCGACAAGACGAATCAAAAGAGCCCAAACTCGACGGGGTTGTGTCGTTTTATTACAGAGTTGCTATGGCCACCATCCAGCTCCATCATCAGGTCAGCTCCATGTTACAATAATATTGCATTGTCATCCAATTTACACATATGTGCAAAATTTCAGCTCAATCGAAAACCGGAAAGTGGGTCAAAATCGCGCCCTAAGGAGTCGGTTACAAACATACAAACATACAAACATACAGGTGAAGCTAATATAAAGCGTGTAAAAAAGGAGCAAATTCTCAATTTGTTCGTTTTTAGGGTTCCGTAGCCAAATGGCAAAAAACGGAACCCTTATAAAATAATAAAAAAATAAATATCACGGGACAATTCACACCAATTGACCTAGTCCCAAACTAAGCAAAGCTTGTACTACGGGTACTAGACAACGGACAAACATACTTATATACATAGAGAAATACATACTTAAATACATATTAAACATCCAAGACTCGAGCACAAACATCTGTATTTTTCACACAAATATCTGCCCCGACCGGGAATCGAACCCGGGACCTCAAGCTTCGTAGTCAGGTTCTCTAACAACTAGACTATCCGGCCGTCTCGGATTCGGATTCGGTTATGGATTCGTCATGTCTGTCTGTCTGTCTGTCTGTCCATCCGTATGCCACAGCCACTTTTTTCCGAAACATAACTCCGGAATAAACGGATCACTCTTGAGTGCGCGTTTGGTAGCCGCCGTGACTCCGGGAAGAAGAGCTACGGATTAGCCCGAAACATGTTGAGTTAAACTCGTTTTAAGACGTGAGTGATCCGTTTATTTTCGCTATAATAACTCAACAATGTGATTTACGATAAATTACAAAATTACGTAAACTTTAAGCTTTTCTGTGTTTTTGTACCCAAAAGGTAAAAACGGGACCCTATTACTGAGGCTCCGCTGTCCGTCCGTCTGTCCGTCTGTCATCAGGCTGTATCTCATGAACCGTGATAGCTAGACAGTTGAAATTTTCACAGATGATGTATTTTGGTTGCTGCTATAACAACAAATACTAAAAACCTGAATAAAATAAATTTTTAAGGGGGCTCCCATACAACAAACGTGTTTTTTTTTGCCGTTTTTATAGAGAATGTTACGGAACCCTTCGTGCGCGAGTCCGACTCGCACTTGGCAGGTTTTTTACATACATGATTAACAAAATTAAAAATTAAAAAGCCGTGGTAGCCTAGTGGCTTGACCTATGGCCTCTCAAGCAGAGGGTCGTGAGTTCGAGCCTGAGCTCGCACCTCTGAGCTTTTCGGAATCTAGGTACATGTCCAATAACATTTTAAACATATTTACTATGAGTGACGGTGCAGGAAAACATGGCGAGGAAACCTGCACACATTTTCGAAGCAATTCAATCGTGTGTGTGAAGGTCCCGAACCGCACTGGGGCTGCGAGGGACCTATAGCCCACACACTCATTCTGAGAGGAGGTATGTGCCTGGGACGTTTATAGGCTGATGATGATTGATGATAATGAGTTGATCAAAACGTAATCTATACTAATATTATAAAGCTGAGAAGATTTTGTTTGTTTGCTTGTTCGTTTGTTTGGTTGAACGCGCTAATCTCAGGAACTACTGCTCCGATTTGAAAATTATTTGGTTGGGGGGGCTGGGAGGGGGGTTGGGGGGGCGGCGGGGATTGCGTTGCGGGGCGTGCGAGGGGTAGGCGGGGGGAGCGGGTTGGGGGGTGCGGGGGGCGTAATTGATGAAAAAGCAAATTGGATAAAATAAGCTGCCCAAATTACTCATTCCACGTGGATGGAGTCGCGGGCAAAAGCTAGTATTGAATATTTGTGCGTAGCCCGATACGTATTAGAAAAAATCCCGAGAGCGAGGAATTGCATATGTAATGGTATTGTGTGTTTATAGGCATTCTAGTTTAGTGAAAGAGAGAGAGAGACAGCAATATAGATATCTCTCTCTCCAATGCCTATAAACACACAATACCACACAGTGGCGAAGGGTACTGACAACCCGATTCCCCCCGGGTAGACTAAACATTCGAAGTAACTCTTCCATTACTGCGATGCTTTTCAAGAAAATAATAAATCGGGTATGTTATTAGGTTTTTTGCTCTGGGTTTACCCGCAAAATTTTTGACGCCCCGCCACTGACCACTACCATAATGCAATTCCTCCACGCTCGCGGTAATTTATCTATACCTAATTGGCTGTTTTTTTTTAACCCCCGACACAAAAAGAGGGGTGTTATAAGTTTGACCGCTATGTGTGTGTATGTGTCTGTCTCTGTCTGTGGCATCATAGCTCTTAAACGGTTGAACCGATTTGGATGCGATTTTTTAAATAAAAAGCAAGTTTCTTGGCGATGGTTCTTAGATATGTTTCATCAAAATCGGTTCATCTGTTTTAAAGTTATCAGCTCTTTTGTTAGCTGCGGAAGGGGTCTTAGACGTATAATGGGCATTGACTTAATGTTCAAACATAACGAGTGACATAATTGCGTTGGGGGTTTTTAAAATTTTTAATTTATAGTTATTTTTATTTAAGTGTTGAGAGTGCCTCGCATTGTGTGCCTCTGAAGGGTATTATTTAATCCCTGCGGTGACCTTGCCCCATCGATCGGCACCACCAGCCACCACCAGCCGACTCTTGATCCATTCACCACCCCTAAAATAAGTATTTGGAATAATGGCGGTATCTTTGACCGTAATTATGAGGTTCGTTCGTTATAACTGTTTATGATGGATGTTGCTTTGGGTTTGTTTTGATTTGTATATAGCTCTAGCTGTTACCAGCGACTCCTTCTGCAAAGAAATCGTTTATTGCTATGCACTTTTCTAGGAAAAAACCATCATACCAACCAAATTTCAAAGAGTCATTTTCAAAAAAAGTGTCACAATTAAGGGATTTAATAAAAACAAAACTTAATTGATTCCTTTGTGTGACGAAAGTTACCTACCCATACTTATAGTTTGTATGACTAACTTTCGTTACTCAAAGGAAGCGATCGTGATTTTGTTATGATAAAGCCCTTAATTATGTACAATTATTTTTTGAAACCGACTCATAAATCAGTTCAGCTGTTTGCGTGAAGAAGTAACAGACGATCAGAAAATCTTAATCGTTTTGTTTTGTTTTGGTCACATGCTAAGAAATTCAATAAGTTTGAAGTTCCCAATCTAAACTGGGCCCGCGTGGCAAACTACCCAAATCGTCTTTTCTGAGAGGCATGGACCCTGCGGAAGGGCATAGACTGGGATAATACTGACGATAAATTAACCTCAAAAAGCCTTAAGGTTCAAATACGCTAAAAAAAGCTCAATGTCCTTTTTTTAGGGTTCCGTAGTCAACTAGGAACCCTTATAGTTTCGCCATGTCTGTCCGTCTGTCTGTCTGTCTGTCTGTCCGCGGCTAAGCTCAAAGACTGTTAGTACTAGAAAACTGTAATTTGGCATGAATATATATATTAGTCACGCCAACAAAGTGGTTAAATAAAAAAAAGTAAAAATATTTTTTTTAGGGTACCTCCCATAGACGTAAAGTGGGGGTGATTTTTTTTTTCTCTACTAACCCTATAGTGTGTGATATCGTTAGATAGGTCTTTTAAAACCATTGGGAAGTTGCTTACATGATTTTTGTATTCAGTGATTTGTTTGCGAAATATTCAACTTTAAATTGAAATTTTTTATTAAAATCGACCGTCTGCTTTTTAAGATGTTATCAAAATGATAATCCTTGACAATTGATACCATGCACCCCACGCTTTTTTAACATTAAAATATTTTAAACTATTATTATTTATTTTATCAATATTTAGAATTATTTACAAATTTTGATCTGGATATAACAATATAATAATTGCTTATTAAGATTTTTTACTGCACTATAAGAATAGTGAATTGAAATTTATTAAATTTTGTTATTTATTTTTTATTTTTATTTTTTTAAAGCGTGTTTTTTAGTTTTTTAAAACTATTATTTATTTTCTATTTTTTAGTTGCATTTTTTTCACAGTGAGAGTTTCCATGTGCTAAAAAGAGACACAAAACGGTTTTTTGCTCGTCTTAAATAGAATCATTCTATCTTATACTTGGTCTTTGGTGCGCGCGCACTGCTCTACACTACTAAACGTAAACCTCTTTCTTTCTAACTTTACCCCTCTCACCTACAACCGCCAACCCCCCCCCAACCCCCTAAACCCAACCCCCCAACATCCCCCAAACCATTTTCCCAACCCCGCCCCAAACACCTAACCCCAACCCCCACAACCTTACCCCCAACCCTCTTAACCCCCCTTACCCCCCTCCTCATTTTCCAAACCCCCATCCACCTAAACCCAACCCCCCTAACCCCGGACCCCCATCCCATTTCCTCAAACTTCCCCCAAACCCCTAACCCCAACTCCCTTATCCCCCAACCCGAACCCCCTAAAACCCCAACCCCCAACCCCCCTTACCCCCTCCCCATTTCCCACAACCCCACCAACCTCCCTAACCCCCGAACCCCGCCAACACCCCACACCCTTAACCCCAACCCCCTAAACCCCCTTCCACTTCCAATATTGCATTGTCATCCAATTTACACATACGTGCAAAATTTCAGCTCAATCGGAAACCGGGAAGTGGGTCAAAATCGCGCCCTAAGGAGTCGGTTACAAATATACATACAAACATACATACAAACAAACAAACATACAAACAAACATACAGGTGAAGCTAATATAAGCGTGTAAAAAACAATACAAAATTTTACAATTATGCAACGAGCAAAACCATGCTAAGGTTTAACTGCCGTTGAATTCACTAACAAAGATAAGTAGGTAATTATAGTAATTAATCAATAATACACGATTTAACTTTAGGCTAGGTATATAGGTAAGCTTAACACAAAGTTCACGCTAGGTAAATTGCTTTAACAATACGTTTACAGTGGTGTGGCGTTTCACACACACTCGTAATTATGTTGTGATCGAGTTCGTTGAGAATATACATTTTTTTTTATGTTAGAGAGGCCAGACAAACGAACTAGTGGGTCACCTGATGTTAAATGATCACCACTGTCCATAGACACCCGCAGCGCTTTACGCGATGCCAGTGCGTTGTCGGCCCTAAGGAAAAAGGAGAGGGAATAGGGGAGGGGGAGAGGTATTGGGCCCCCGGCGCTCTCACTGACCTTACGAAACGCAGCAGGGAATACTGCTGCTTCACGCCGGTGTTCTGTGAGAGGGTGGTACTACCCCGGACGAGCCGGCCCATTCGTGATGCAGCGGCTAGCTACAACATGGCTCTACCACTACAAAAACATTAATACGCCACATCAAACGTATTAGTGTATTCGATTTTATTCATGTTTAAAGTGTATTCGAATGAACGAAGAAGTCCTTTACCAGATTCACCTAAATAATATTTCATCTATTTTGCGACCATTAGTTTTCTGGTGACCGTGATTAATATGCGTAACCACTTATTTGTAGCATTGGTCCAATTTGAATATTCGAATAATGTCTCAATTATTCCGTGGGAATTGCTGGGATAAATGTTTCACTGGTGCGTTGCGTCGCGTCGCGTCGTTCCAACGTTGACGCTGCGACGTTTGACGTATATTTTTTAATAGCCTTCCGTCCGCATCTTCGCCCGCGATAAATTAATTTTCCCGTAGAAAAAGGTATTTTCCCGCAGTAAACTAACACAATGACTTATTCTGAAATAAATTATTAGGTATCATTATTATTATGGAGAGGTTTGTTATGGCCTTGACTGTACACTTAATGCAACCACTTTACGCAGCCAGGGCCCAATTGCATAACAAAGTACAACTTATATTACAAGCGGAACTCCCTTTCTAGTTAATATAACTAAAGCGAGAGTTCCGCTTGTAATATTAGTTGTACTTTGTTATGCAATTGGGCCCAGACCGAGATAATTTGGAATCAGAGAGTTGCTCTTATTCATGCCAACCCAGAGTAAAGCCACTTAGGATATCGTTACCAAAGTCATGACCTCTTTGTATATTACCCTCTTCATTTCAGCAGCGTCACCACCACTTTAGCGTTTTGAATTGCTACAAAACACAGAACTGGAATCATTAACGCTACATTTCTGATTTATGTAATTCATTAATAATGGGCAATTATTGTTCGTTTCAACTCAAGACTGCTTGCGTATCCGTCTTCCTTGTTTCTACCAAGAATTCATTTACCCTCTTTTTCGTTGTTATGTTGTGTGTTACTGATGAATGAATGAAAAATTATTTATTTGACATACTTTTAGGTTCATAGATTTTTTAGCACATAGCCCTGTAAAACTGTTTACACAGTTTGTCTGCAGGATACAGTCTCTATAAAATATAAAATTATATAATGTGTAACTTATAATTACAAAAATGTTTATATTGCTACATCATCTTACTGTCTTAAGGTGGAAGCGCACGCTCTAGGCGCGAAATTCAAACTTTTTACAGTTTTTAATTTATTATGGGTAAACGGTGTAACTGTTTAACTTCATATGGTATTTGCGCTTGTAAAACAGTATTCTTTATTCTTTATAATTATTATTGTGTAAAGTTTTTTAAGAAGAAAACTATTAGCTTGAAATAAAAGTTGTCAAAACGTTGAAAGTCCGAATTTCTATGTTTGACAACTTTTATATCAAGCTAACAGTTTTATTCTTAAAAAGCTTTACACAATAATATAAAAAAACACTGTTTTACAACCGCAAGTACCATATGAAGTGAAACAGTTACACCGTTTACCCACAATAAATTAAAACCTGTAAAAATTTTGAATTTCGCGCCTAGAGCGTGCCGTTCCACCTTAAGGAGGAGATTCTAATAAATATTATTAATAATCTTTTTAAATTTATTTTTGTTGGTTTCTAGGCGGATGTTATCAGGTAAACTGTTAAACAAGTACGGTAGTCTTTTACTTAGTGTTCTATCGCCGAAGTAGTTGTTCACTCGGGGCACTTCATATTTATTTATTTATTTATTTATTTATTTATTTATTCATTGTATAGTCATGTACATATCATCAGGGTGTTATAAAATATATTATATAAGTCAGAACATGACGCCCTGTAAGGGCATACAATACTTAGGTATAAACTTAAAACTAAACAATATTTTTACAGTATCAAAGAATATTTATAGTTTTACAAAGATTCAATTACATTATAAACTATCATCATTAAGAAAGTCCTTAACCGAGTAATAACATTTATCAATCAATAATTTCTCCAATTTGTTTTTAAATAATGTGTTTTGGGATTCCGATTTTATTGTATTGGGGATTTTATTATTAATTAAAATACATTTATAATGGGGGCTTTTTTTACATATCTGTAGATTAGTTTTAGGTAACAATAATTTATTCCTATACTTCGTTCTAGTGTTTTCTTTATCTTGTTTTAGTTGGAATAAAGGTGGATTCTCACGAACAAAAAGAGCGGCTTGTAATATATAGATACAGGGCAGGGTTAGTAGTTTAAGCCGGACGAACCTGAGGACACCGACTATGGTTGATCAATACTAAACTATGCTCCAGGTTGCTGTGATTATTTATGGCTACTAGGTATTTATGTTTTAGTCGAACAGGAAGTATCTTAAGTATCGTAAGATAAATAGACGGTAGTTAAGGAACTAATAATGAAAGGAAAATAAAGGTAACGCAATGTAAAAAACCGGCCAAGTGCGAGTCAGACTCGCGCACGAAGGGTTCCGTACCATTGTCCATAAAAACGGCAAAAAAAATCACGCTTGTTGTATAGGAACCCCTTAAATTTTTATTTTATACTGGTTTTAGTATTTGTTGTTAGAGCAGCAACCAAAATACCTACATCATCTATGAAAATTTCAACTGTCTAGCTATCATGGTTCTTGAGATACAGCCTGGTGACAGATGGACAGCGAAGTCTCAGATTACTGACCTTAATAAAGGTCCCGTTTTTACTTTGGGTACGGAACCCTAAACATGACCGCGTTTGTGTTTAAAAAGACAGAAAGTTTATGAAGATGTTTGAATATTTGTTACTCAATCAGGCATTAAGGGTCTCACCATATCTATCGACGTGGAACCGGCTTCTGCCGATCGGAAGAACCTTCTCGATAAGAGCGAAACAGACGTTGATCGGTTCGGCTGCATTCGGCCCGCGTAGCCGAGTGGGTGATCGGAGTTAGATGAAACTTGGCGTACAAATATACAGTCTGGATTCAGAGATGGGATACTTAATACAGGGTACCGACCGCTTTAGCCTAGTTGGTAGTGACCCTGCCTACGAAGCAAGAGGTCCTGGGTTCGAATCCCGGTAAGGGCATTTATTAGTGTGATGAGCACGAAATTTGTTCCTGAGTTATGGATGTTTTCTATGTATTTAAGTATTTATTTATCTATATAAGTATGTTTATCGTCGTCTAGTACCCATAGTACAAGCTTTGCTTAGTTTGGGACTAGGTCGATTTGTGTAAGATTGTCCACTAATACAGGGTTATTTGTAATTCACTAGCATCCTTTTAACCCTAAACTCCTACCACTTAAACAAATGTTCTTTGTTTTACGGCTTTTGTCATAACTTAATATTTTTGGTGTAATAACATTTTGAAAATTTGAATCTGCCTCTTATTTTTACGATACTCTGTGTATTTGTATGGGAAAAAAGTGCTTCATTTTAAAAATTCGTAAAACAAAAAACATTCGTTTGAGTGATAGGAATTCAGGGTTAAGAGGATGTCAGTGCATTAAAAATAACCCTGTATAATATAATATTATATAAAGTAATTTGAAAGTGAGGGTGTTAAAAAAATCCCGTACGATCCGAAAACCAGTGACAGTTACTCATGAAATTGAACAACTTTTCCTCAGCTATAAAGTTAATACTACAAGTAAAAATTATTCATCAGTTGTTTATTACGTAACAACTAATATTCTTTGAATGTGGTCACTCAACATATTGTTACAGTTGACTGATTTTGAGATATTATCGTATGTTTTCATGAAAATGGGGAACGGACACGACAGAGTAGTAAAAATCATGGTGTTAATTATTTTTTTGTAAATAATTAGAACCAGTTACACAAAAACTGACATATGTCCCAGTTGAATACAGATATATGCTACCTCTGAAAACAAGATCAAACTTATAAACTGAAGGGTTCAATAAAATTAGCCCCCGGACATCGAAAATCGGGGCCTCGAAGAATCACCCATAAATATTCCGACAATTAGATACTTTTATTTATGAGGATAAAATGTCGTATGTGAATGTGAGTTTTCTAACTCGCAACGTTTTTATGTAATCAAATAGCTACGGACGTATTTTTTGTGAATTATTTGATGTTATGATTATTGTTTGTATGTTTTAAGCATAAATTGTTATTTGAAGTCTGCATCACATTATACCGTATAAGTAATGCCTTGATCACACGTACCGAGTAAACGGGCGAGACAGTAAAATGTTTCTCGGCCGAGACAGTGGTGTAAGCGAGTAGCTGTTCACACGTGTTTTGAAATAAGCACTGTCAGTTCACTTTTCATGTGGCCGAGTGGCGAGACAGTGAACGTTCAGCCCTGCCGAGCGAGCAAGCGAGACAGTGCCTAATACGTGCTCGGCCTAGTAGATAGAACGGGGGCCGAGGTTCGTTCGGCCGAGCGCTCGGCCCAGCGCTCGGCGCTATGTTTTTACGCACCGAGTACTCAGCCGAGAGCACTGTCTCGCCCGTTTACTCGGTACGTGTGATCAAGACATAAATATGATGCTCTTCCTAATGAATTGGAGCAACAACAGCGATTGGTCAAGGATAAGCCAATTGTAGCTGCAGATTACCTAGATCTTACGTAAATTACACTTTATGCACGTGTATTCACATCGTTCTCGAACATCATGAGTAGAAACGGTTGGTTCTGGAAAAAAACTGAATAGAAAACACATTTTTTCCGGTTTTATTCAGACCTGTTCAGTTCCGTATTCACCTCATTTCAATACCATTCCAGTGCTTTCATCTGATTCATGATTTAAGCAATAAAGAGTTGTGTCCATGGCTTTGGGCTAGACGTTAATTGGTCAGTCAGTTCGTATTTTGTTTGTAATAAATAATAATAAATTACGAAGATCGGGTTAAAGCAAAGAAAAACGCACGACCGCCGCACGTATGCACGTTGACACACATTCACAATAATTCAATAGATCGAATTAAAAACATACTTAACTAAAATACACGTTAAAATACAGCACAAAAGGTATACATTTAAAAAAGGAAAGAAAAATTAAAATATTTTATTTTATTTCTTTTCTCGCATGATTGAGTGCTGACTGTAAATGCTTTTCTTTGTAACTAATTACTATTATTATTAATAATTATTTCTAAACTGTAACAAATGTCATAAGTAATCTGTCTAAACATATAATTTGTTAAGGCCCGAGATACAGGCTCCTGCCTAGATTGGGATCCACCGGATATCTTTCAATACTGATGTATTCTCAACGATGATTTAAAAATAGTTCTTATTATTAAGATAAGGCTCGAGATATATGATACTTAATATCCCTGTATTTCTCTGAAAGATCGAATTCGTAACGAAGTGATCCGACAGAGAACCAAAGTTATCGACATAGCCCACCGCATTAGCACGCTGAAGTGGAAATGGGCAGTCCATATAACCCGAAGAACCGATAACCGTTGGGGTAGACGAGTTCTTGAGTGGAGACCACGGATCGGCAAACGTAGCGTGGGACGTCCTACGACTCGGTGGAGCGATGATCTTTGCAAGGCGGCTGGCAAGAGCTGGATGAGAGTGGCCGAGGATCGTGCTCAGTGGCGTGCCATGGGAGAGGCCTATGTCCAGCAGTGGACGAACATAGGCTGATGATGATGATGATCCCTGTAACCGCCCGGCCACGACTTCGCGCGTTTGGCGGCGCGGCAAGCGTTTTATCAGTTCATTGCGTGTGCCGCCAGGTAACCACTGTACGGCGAGCGTCTCGGCCGCGCAATGAACTGATAAAACGCTTGCCGCGCCGCCAAACGCGTGAGTTCGTGGCCGGGCCGTTAGAGTTCCCGTGGGATAGTAATTATTACTTTAAACAATAATAGAGGAACGTTGACGTAGTACCTCGGCTTTCACCTGACCTTATATTAACTTTGTCTGCGAGCATTAGATGGCATATTTATCTTTGCTCCGAGAAATTGTGGTGTTCAAATTGTGAGTCATGGTCGCGACGCATCCGGCTGGATACAGGAACTGGACGCTATTTTGATGCAAATTTCTTTAAGTGTCGCAGTTTGAACATAAATTGAATTGGATGGATAATAAATTGGCTGAAGTAGCTTTATGACTTTAAGAAGATGATGTGTTTGTACTGTAGCGTTTAGATCTAATTTACGAGTGTCCTATCTATCAGGTAAATTTGGCCGAACTACAGCAAAGCCAAGGGGATGGTTTGTGATTTTAGCATTGTGTCGTTGTTGTAACCATAGGGGTGCTAAGTGATCACTCCCAATGATAATTCATATTTCAGCTTGACTCCATTTATTGCGTTTCCTACACGTTAGTAGGTACAATAATGCACCAACTCATTAGTTTTTATTAGTCTTATTAAATTTGAGGTGTCCATACATTGAGTGGTTACAGAGTTTACAATAATGTATGGACGCCCCAAATTTTATAAGACTAACTAGCTTTTGCCCGCGGCTTCGCTCGCGTGTACCATGAGTATTCCATATAACCAAGATATCGAGCAAGCAAGCATACAGGCAAGCAAGCAAGCATGCAAGCAAGCATGCAAGCAAGACGCAAGCAAGCATGCATGCACGCAAGCAAGCAAGCGTGCAAGAAAGCGCGTAAGTAAGCCCGACTAAACTTCAGGTAGATACAGTCCTTTACAGTAGTATTTCTTTATATACTATGTTTTTCACTAATTCGGAAGCGAGCACTAAAATAACCAGGCTTGTTAATAATATAAAACCTAATTTTGAAATTTTAGCTTTCTACAACCCAATACCTCCTACGTATACTGGTATAACTGCATAATGGTGATTTTACAGTAAAGACCGTATCGTTAAACAATATGGTCTTTACTGTAAAATCACCATTATGCAGTTATACCAGTATACGTAAGAGGTATCGAACCAGTAAAACGCAAAATCCCGTTTTTTTCCGTTTCCGTATGATTTCCAGAAAATGCTTTCTTAATGCTTCCCTACACTCTCCAAGGAACCCACTTGCCAAATTTCAGCTTTCTATGACCAGTAAAACGAAAAATCCCGTTTTTCCCGTTCCCATGGGAATTTTGGAAAGCCCTTTCTCAATGCTCCTCTACACTTCCCAAGCAACTTACATGCCGAATTTCAGCTTTCTACGACCAGTAAAACGAAAAATCCAGTTTTTTCCCGTTCCCGTGGGAATTTTAGAAAGTCCTCTCTTAATCCTCTTTTACACTCCCCAAGCAACCTATATGCCGAAGTTCATCTTTCTACGACCAGTAAAATGAAAATAAATAAAAAAAAAACATTTAAAAAACCCAACACTCCCCAAGCAACTTACATGCCGAATTTCAGCTTTCTACGACCAGTAAAACGAAAAATCCCGTTTTTCCCGTTCCCGTGGGAATTTTGGAAAGTCCTCTCTCAATCCTCTTTTACACTCCCCAAGCAACCTATATGCCGAATTTCAGCTTTCTACAACCAGTAAAACGAAAAGTCCCGTTTTTCCCGTTCCCGTGGGATTTTTGGAAAGTCCACTCTCAATGCTCCTCTACACTCCCAAAGCAACCTACATGCCGAATTTCAGCTTTCTACGATCAGTAAAACGAAAAATCCCGCTTTTTCCCGTTCCCGTGGGAATTTTGGAAAGTCCTCTCTCAATCCTCTTTTACACTCCCCAAGCAACCTATATGCCGAAGTTCAGCTTTCTACGACCAGTAAAACGAAAAAACCCGTTTTTTCCCGTTCCCGTGGGAATTTTAGAAAGTCCTCTCTCAATGCTCCTCTAGTTCCTCTACACTCCCCAAGCAACCTATATGCCGAATTTCAGCTTTCTACGACCAGTAAAACGAAAAACCCGTTTTTTCCCGTTCCCGTGGGAATTTCGGAAAGTCCTCGCTCAATGCTCCTCTACACTCCCCAAGCAACGCACTTGCCAAATTTCAGCTTTACGACCAGTAAAACGAAAAATCCCGTTTTTTCCCGTTCCCGTGGGAATTTTGGAAAGTCTTTTCTCAATGCTCCTCTACACTCCCTAGCAACCTACATGCCGAATTTAAGCTTTCTACGACCAGTAAAACGAAAATTCGCGTTTTTTCCCGTTCCCGTGGGAATTTTGGAAAGTCCTCTTTCAATGCTCCTCTACACTTCCCAAGTAACCTACATGCCGAATTTCAGCTTTCTACGACCAGTAAAACGAAAAATCCCGTTTTTTCCTTATCCCGTGGGAATTTCCGAAAATCCTTAAATCTGTTTTTTACTATTATAATTACCTACTTCTATGCTAAATTTGAAGAGTCTAGTAATTATAGTTCATAGGATTCCGTTGAACTGAATATATAAATCCTGTTTTTTCCTTATCCCGTGGGAATTTTGAAAAATCCTGAAATTGATGTTTTAATTATTGTAATACCTACTTGTGTATCAAATTTGAAGAGTCTACTTATTATAGTTACTGAGATACGGTCACTCGGAATCGAATCTATAAATCCCGTTTTTTCCCGTTCCCGTGGGAATTCCCAAAAATCCTTCCTTAGTGGATGCCTACATTGTATAAGGTATCTATGTGCAAAATTTCAAGTCTCTAGGTCCAGTGGTTTGGGCTGTGCGTTGATATATCAACAGTCAGTCAGTCAGTCAGTCAGTTTAGAATTTTATATATATAGATTAAAACAAATGAGTTAGCGCATTATATTGCCATCATTAACTGAGTACGAAACACTAATTTTGTATCACCAATTTGAATACATCCAGCATAAATATCACAAAATCAGCAGGGTAGAGCCGCACCATCATGAAAGCCAAATAATTTGGCTAGTGGCTTAAATCGGTGCCGTGTACCACGAATGCACATGCTGGTGGCACGGATTATTGAAATAATAATAATGCGTGATTAGGGTTCATGATTTCTCGAGCTTATCAATTTCTCGGGTCTCGAGAATTCTCGAGGCTAATTTCTCGGGTCTTCTCGGGTTGTCGAGAAATTTACATTTACGTACGGATTTGCATATTCATCGGTTCCAATAATGTGATTAATCAACAAATTCAGTGGATTTGTTCGAAAAGTTTCACAAAAGCATTTTTTCATAGTAGCGAATTTTCACATCGCGTTCTTTCATGATCGCAAATTTAACTAAGTATTCGTTTTTTTTCATGTAGCGATTTTTCACCGAGCGTTTTATAATGTTCGCGTTTATTTTTTTCGCTTATTTTAACAGTAGATTAATTTATTAGTCGCAAATTTTTTCAGTAGAATTAGGCAACCCATCACGCCTCATAATCGACGGAGCCCCGCTTGGCGGGGCTCCTTTTTCTGGGCAGTGTGCCCTTCGGGCATCTGACGATAACTAACGAACCTAACCTACCTATTAATACATAATAATATGGACACTAAGAAGGTTACGGTAGAGGGTGAACTATAGATTTATTAGAATAATGATTTCGAGTAAAATGTCTAACAAACCGCGCTAAATTATACCTACTGAAAAAAATTGCGACTAATAAATTTATCTACTGGTAAAACAAGCGAAAAAAAATAAACGCGAACATTATAAAACGCTTTATGAAAAATCGCTACATGGAAAAAGACGAATAATTAAATTTGCGATCATGAGAGAACGCGATGTGAAAATTCGCTAATATGAAAAAACGCTTTTGTGAAACTTGTCGAACAAACCCACTGCGCGACTTTTGGCCCGTGCCGCCCCGCCGCCGCGCGTTTAAAACAAACGGCAAACGCAAATAGTTTTATTTTATAATGACGAATGATGATGATGATTTCTTGAGTTCTCAAGTTTTCTCGAGCTTGATTTCCCGGGAACAAAGCCCAACGATTTCCCGGAATTCTCGGCTCGAGAATTCCCGGGAATGAACCCTATGCGTGATCATAGATATTTCCTTTGTTTTTCGTCCTGGTTGGATTTTAGTACGAAAATGACGGGGAGTGAAATGCAAGAGGGAGCATCAGTGTTTAAAACACGGATATCGAATAACGTCTACCACGACAAGATAAGTCTCCACGCAGCCCGCAAACTTCTTCAACAATTATAATTGGTTCTTTAACAATTATAATTATAATTGATTATAGACACATTGTCATTGGCATAAAACAAGGAAACGCAGCCAGATTTATGGGCACCCTGCCCAATAGGAGCGATCGGGGTGATATTTATAAAATACTAGCTGTTGCCCGCGACTCCGTCCGTGAAGAATTTTTTTATCGCTATACCACGGGAATCATGCAATTTTCCGGGATAAAAACTATCCTATGTTATTAATAAGGCCTTAAAATATATCCATACCAAACTTCATGTAAATCCGTTCAGCCGTTATTGCGTGATTGAGTAGAGTAACAAAAACCTACAAACTTTCACACTTATAATATTAGTAGGATATTTCGCACGCTTAAAATGAAACTGACTCAATCCGCAATTTTCTCATTTCAAAACTAAGCCTAATTTTATGTTACACAAAGTTCATTTTTGAAATGAGAATATTATTTCGGATTGAGTCAGTTTCATTTTAAGCGTGCGATTCTTTGATCAATTATTAAAATCCCCTTCAAAGAATGTCCGAACTTTTTTATTTGCTCTGAGGAACTCTTTGACCTCATTCCAGCTGCGGGGTTCCATTTCAGATCCTCCCGTCGTAAGCGTTCATTTCATTGCATCATGTTGATGAATGGCAGTCTTCGACGGTGCGTTTTAAGCGGTCTTTTTTGCCACGAACTTGCAAAATCTGGAACGAGCTTCCCGCTGGGGTCTTCCCATCGAGTTACGACCTGGGTGCCTTTAAGAGGCGAGTGTACAATTTTCTGCAGGGCCGACGACGCACTGGTATCGCGTAAAGCGCTGCGAGTGTCTATGGACAGTGGTGTTCATTTAACATCAGGTGACCCACTAGTTCGTTTGTCTAGCTTCACTAACATAAAAAAAAAAATAAAAAAAAATTTGTTTGCATAACAATTAAAATCATCACCTACACAGAAATTTGAACCTAGTCTTTACTTCATTACAGTCGAATTTCGGTTGACACTTGACAGCTAAACTTGACAATTTCACGCAACGTACTGAGAAAAAAGAAGGCCACTTTTATCAAAGTGGCGCTCATTTGGCTCGGACATTTTCGGGCGCGCGACTGTGGATCTACAGTTATAATTGATCAAAGGTGCGATTTGTTGTTTTTGTGCAACAATTTTGCAATTTTGGGAATTTCAATGCAAGCGCTATCATCATCATTATCTCAGCCTATTATTATCGTCCCACTGCAGGGTATAGGCCTCTCAGAATGAGAGGGCTTGGGCCGTAGTTCCCACGCGGGCCCAGTGCGGATTGGGAACTTTACACACACCATTGATTTTCTTCGCAGGTTTCCTCGCGATATTTCCTTCAACGTAAAGCTCATGGTAAATTACAAATGTTATTTCGAACATTAATTCCGTAAACTCAGAGGTGCGAGCCGGGAATAAGCGCTATGTCTAAAGGTTAACCCGAGCAAAGCTGTAGGTAAGAGCTAGTATAACGTATATTCTGATATATTTGACTTTGAACTTTAGCTATATATATGCAATTCGTGGCCACGTTTGACGGGAAGCGCTAGATTGCCATCGTTGTAATTCAAAAGGTGCACGTTCGCTACCGAGGCAACTATTCATCATTTGGCATAGAGTATTTGATAATAGAACTTCAAGTTCACTGAGAAACTTAGTCAACAGACGCCAGTTTTTAAAAGCTTTGGAATGTATGTATGTAAGTATGTATGTACGGTAGGGTTGCCATACGTCCCGGTACGCCGGGACAAGTCCCGGTTTGAAGCATGGTGTCCCGGCGTCCCGGCCGATAAGCAGATTGTCCCGGTATAAAAATCATAGTTATTTAATAGAGGGTTGGGCTTGGTAAACAGTAATTAATATACCTAGCGGCAGCGCACGCTACACGCTGCGCTTGTAGCCGATAATGTGCATTTTCACCAATATAGCGAAAAGCGCCAACAAACAGAAAACCCGACTGGCGGGTCGCTGGCATTGAATGGCTGTGTTAAAAATTGTTTTGTGTATAATAGACAAGGACTAAACCTTTAAAGTTACCTATTGCTGTAATAAAAGTTTCTTTTTTTCTACCTTTACTAGTTTTTCTTTAAATTTCCCGGTCTGAGTCCCAACACTTATGGCAACCCTAATGTACGGGTCAAATCTTGGAAGTTGAATTTGACCCACTTCCAGTGGTCAGATTTACTTGAAATTTGGTATAGATATGTAGGTTGGATATCAATGCAAGTGGATAATAGCCAACAAAAAGTACTGTCAGCGAAAAAACTTGCTTTGAAAATTGCATTTTTAACTAAAATTTATTTTAAATATTTGGGAGCTAATTTTTGAATCATGTCACTTGAAAATACCATTCGAAAGAGAATAACTATAGCTTAATCGTTTAAATGAGTCCTCGCTCGCGTGGTACCTACAGGGGCTGAGGGTATGACGACAAAGGGGCCGAGAGAGGCGTGGGCGTGGAGCTCGAGGCACCCCTGTTTTATAGCTAAACTAACCAATCTTTAGCAAGACTGTAACGTCTAACACACCTGACAATACTAACGCCATCTAGCGGCAGTAGAACTTTTTTTTTTTTTTTTTAAGTGTATGTAATAGCAGTTTCCGCTATTCATTTATTTATTTATTTATTTATTTGGAGAACAAACAGAAATAAGTGTACAGAAGATAATACAGATAAATAACTACTAATTAACATGCACTTACTCCCTTAGCAGGTCTCACTAAGACACATGTAAGATAATTTTAACCACCATTTTAACTTGGCGGTAAAACCCTTATTCTATCCTCCTGAGGCCCACGAAAATATTGTTTCAATGAACTTTAAACTTTGTCACTTATGAGTGAGTTTGATGTCACATTAGAATAAGTCCTACTTCTAATGTGATATCGAACTCACTCAAAAATGACATAAAGTTTAATGTTCATTGAAACAAAATTTTCGTGGGCCTCAGAAGGCTATTACGATATGTGACTAATATTATAAACACGTAGGTAAGTTTTGTAAGAGGCCAACAGAAGAATACAGTTGGGATGGGCAGCATATGGGAAACTGCGTCGAGTATTCACATCACCAATTCCACAGAGTTTAAAGACGAAAGTCTTCAATCAGTGTGTCCCACCCGTCATGACATACGGTGCCGAAACATGGACACTAACGGTAGGACTGGCCCACAAATTTAAAGTTGCTCAACGTGCTATGGAAAGGGCTATGCTCGGAGTTTCTCTGAAAGATCGAATTCGTAACGTAGTGATCCGACAGAAAACCAAAGTTAACGACATAGCCCACCGCGTTAGCACGCTGAAATGGCAATGGGCCGGCCATACAACCGAAGAACCGATAACCGTTAGAGTAGACGAGTTCTTGAGTGGAGACCACGGATCGGCAAACATAGCGTAGGACGCCCTCAGACTCGGTGGAGCGATGATCTTCGCAAGGCGGCTGGCAAGGGCTGGATAAAAGTGGCTAGGGGTCGTGCTCAGTGACGTGCCATGGGAACTTTGTATCAGGGGTAACATTCGCATCAGCATCCGGAACAGCGGAATATCCGCATTAAATTTAACATTCGCATCAGGATCCGCATAAAATCAATGCGGAGCTTATACTGAAGCGGATTGAACAAGTCGGTATAGGAACGACTCAGCGGCGGTGCATGCAGCGCACGTGTTAGGTATTTTCGCCTTTAACTTTTGACAATATGTAGTTCTTAGTGAATTTTTTTTTACTGATGACTAATTTGCTGCCCTTCCCGAAGCAAAGTTGATGTTCTTTAAATAATAACGCATCCATTTTCATTAATTCATTAAAATAAGTCATCATCATCATCATCAGCCTATGTTCGTCCACTGCTGGACATATGCCTCTCCTAAGGCCCTTATTAAAAAAAGTAAAAATTAATATTTTTTGGTTTTTTAATGGAACAAATCTTACATCCGCATCCGTGGATCGGACGGTCTAGTTATAGTTAACAATTAAACCTATGCCCCATCTGTTCATGTCTACTCCGAGGTATGACGTACGCAGTACATGACAATGGCGGACTAGCGCCGCTTCAATAAGGATATGCCGTCCAAGCCACCGCTCTTTAACTACCAATTACCAGCACTAATAGGCCATGTCACGCATCGTCTGCGTGGAGGGGGGACGAGTGCACTTAATAGGCGTATCCTAAAAACTCAAGGTTGTACGGCAAGCCCATTGGAGGGTTGAAAAACATGTGTTTTACAACGAAAAGTAATTTATTGAATCAGGCGTTACTACTTTGCGGAGGGCCATATTAATGAACTAAAACAATTACTTTTCTCACCCGCCACCCGAAACCCGAAACTCGTCAGTGTAGCTTGGTGGTGGTGATGGTTGTGTTTATGTGATTTGTGTGTGTTCGTACAGTGTGGAGGTGGAGGAACTGCATGAACACACATTTCTTGCATAAACGTAACTATTGTAAGGTCGCGGGTGAGCAAAGTAATTGTTTTAGTTCATTAACGAAAAGTAAGAAAGAAGATATTTTTTCACTTTTTCAAGATACATGAAACTACCGTGTGTGAAAATATACGGATCACTCACGTCTTAAAACGAGTTAAACTCGACATGTTTCGGACTAATCCGTAGCCCTTCGTGCGAGGCTTTGGGCATAGCTTAGAAATACTCTAATCAACACGTTCTATTCGTCTTTGTCCAGAGGGTAGAGACACTACACGTAACCACACATGTGCGTACGTGTGAGGGCAGTCGAACGTATATAGGCTGGGTGGGTGATTATAATGATGAATAAGAATTAATACTTGCTTGAAATAAAATTAAGCTCTATCTATATATCTGTATCTAGTAACTACATACTTAGATTTAGGTGAAAATTTTTCCAAGAATTGTCGCTAGAAAAAGCTGGAACAGTGACCGAGGTCAACTCAACAGGTGGTAAAATAACTGGCATTAGTGTTAATAACTTTTTCAGGAACTCTTTTTGTTTTATATTTCATACTAAATACAAACTGAAACATGGATGCACAGAAAAACCCCAGAAAAATACCAATGCTGGAAATCGAACCCAGGTCCTTGGCATTCCGTGCCACGTGCTAAACTCCTACACCACCACTGGTCAGGAATTTAGACACAAATTTTTCCTATGCATCATACATTCCAGCCTGCCATCATCACTTTTGCAGTTATAGAGCGCCATCTATGTTCAGTTCTCATCGAGAAACATCAACACTCCTTTGGAACTAACCGCTCACCCGGACTAAGAGATGTCGCTACTAGGCCATATACTTTAACAAGTTTGGTTTGAAGTATCTTTTTGTATTTTTTTTTTGTTTTGTTGGTCATTAACAATCCTTAGGGGCACACAGAAGAGACGTGGGACGGGGGCGCGTCGCAGTCTGCGTCGTAATATATAGTTCGCAGGCCGCGTCTCCGCCCCGTCTCTTCTGTCTGCTTTGGATCGCGACGCTTCTATACATTGAGTATGAAAGCTGATTCAAGGGGCGCCGCGACTGCGACGCGCCATGTCCCATGTCCCGTGTCCCATGTCTCTTCTGTGGGGTTTGCGCCTTAGGCACTGGTCCCACCGCCGGCGAGTGAGATATGAACTATCGACTTTTTTCTAGCCCAAGAAACGAACAAAAGATAATCGCTTCCGTGTAAATAAAAGAGAGAGATATATATTTGCTCGCCGGGCGTTGGAGAGTGTCCTCGCCGGCAGTGTGAACAGCGAGCGATGAACTATTTATGCATTTATTACTTATTATTTTATTTTATTTTATGCATTTTGATGCATTGGTAAGCTTAAGCCAACTTTCTTGATATATGTGGTTGTGGACACTGCAGTGTGGTTTATTTCCAATTTGTTCCCAAAAACTGATAAATTGGCTCAAATTTGTACTCTAATTATTTCAGGGATTTGCAGCAATAAAGAACAAAATAGGTGGTATAGTACGAATTTTTTGAGGTGTCCCGATCTCGTTACAGCCCACCTTTCGAACAAAGCCATTGTATTCCATTATGTCCTAAAGTATAATCCTCAGTTTAAAATGAACGGAAATAATATTTCATAGTTTTAAGACTTTATTATTTTACAGTAGAGAGTTTATTTTAATAAATATAAGGTTATAAGACTTTATTATTTTACAGTAGAGAGTTCATTTTAATTGAAACTTTGTTTGTTTGTTTGTTTTGGTTGTTTTGGCTTCATGTCTACGACGCATTCAATGTTGAAAAAATATTATCTGCCAACAAAGTTTCATTGTAAATGAACTCTCTACTGTAAATAATAAAGTCGTTATTTCAATGAGCTATTTTATCTTATATTTCTGTTCATTTTAAACTGAGAATAAAATTGTGCACTTGAGGACATAATAGAATACAATGGCTTTGTTCGAAATGTGGGCTCTTACACATCTCAAAAAATTCGTACTACTTGCATTGCGCAGTTTCCAAAAAGCTCCCTTTTCTTTTTCTATCGCATCTACGTGACCCAATAATCCATTGTAAATGTTCTCTAAAGAATTTTTTGCATGAGATAAATCCATCAAGGGAGCTTTTGTGAAAAGTGAGCCAAGTCTTGGTTGAGGTGGCTTTTCAATAGTGAGATCACATGGCAAACGGACCATGAGAGTGGGAAACTTGATGGGTATGAGCGCAATATGGATAACGACCTCTCTTCATGTAGGTGTAGGAGCTGTAATACTCTTTCGCAAAGAAATCTATTTACTTATCTTTTCGTGAAAAAAAAACGTATAACTCACGTCTATGATTGAGTTTATCTCGACCTGTTATCCGTATTTCTTTAACTTGATTGGGTCTTACGGTAGTTTTATGTTCAAAATACACACACTTTCTTTTTTTGAGGACCAAAATGGCCTAGTGGTTAGAGAAATTGACTACGAAGCTTGTGTTCCGGGGTTCGATTCCCGGTCGGAGTAGATATTTGCGTGAAAAATGTGAATGTTTGTGCTCGAGTCTTGGATGTTTAATATCTAGTACCTGGGCGGCCGAGCTCTGCTCGGGCTGAAACTCGGTCCTAAGTGTTTTCCCAGAGCCGCGCGCGGCCGTTATATAATGCACTCTGTGGTACGGCTCGTACATCTCGATTTCGATGCAGTGGACGCTTAGCTCTAGTTTTGCGTTGCTTAACAACGCCATCTATTGTCAAGTAGCTTTAGTGTTGCTGCGTTGGTTAAGCAGTTACTCAAAAAGTATTTTTTTCTGTTCTGTGCTCCCAATAATACTTTTTCTCACAAAAGAAGAAACTTGACGTTTTTTTATGTAAAATAAACTTGAAAAAAAAAACTAAAAACCTTATAGATAGATTTAAGACGTAAATTAGTCGTGATAATACCAAGTAACTTTGAAGAGTGCTGCATACAAAAAATAATAATTATTATGTTTTGTTGGAGATTGATTACTATACCTAGACATTTTTCTGGCACGAACGAAAGTGTTTGACATAATAATAACATCGACAATCCTGTTATCAATAAGTACCACTTCAACGTCATAGAGAAATGTCGCTCGTGTCAGAAAAATATCTAGGTATATTGATTACAGTTAAGAACACATCTATAATCGAGATCGGGTATGTATTACAATACCGAAGTACGAAAGACCGAATGTATTAAAACATCGAATGGGTCACAAGACCGACACGATTTTTTTCTGAAACCGTTGTCTTTTTAAGATTGTTATAAAACAAACCTAACCTAACCTAATGGGTTCTGTATGATGCCGCTTTAATAAATTCTGAGAAGTTTACGGTTTCAGAAAAAAATCGTGTCGGTCTTTTGACACATTCGATGATTTAATACATTCGGTCTTTCGTACTTCGGTATTGTAATACATACCCTCGAGATCTGTACACTAACTTTTAAGTTACCTGCCCTTCCGAATTTTAACTTGGCTAAAGCACCGCCGAGCACAGTATACTCGTAAGTTCTTTCGGAAAATATTCTTTTGGCGGGAAGTCCTTTGTTCGTTACGTGCTATAATTTATTTATTTTATGACTTTTACTGAATATGGTGTATTCCTGACCCGGGAATTAGGATTACGATAAAAAAAAAGAAAGTGTTTACAAAAGTGGGAAATTTTATTCCTACTAGTTCCATTATTTAAAGGACTCCAGCAGGCTTATTGTCTAACGCTTCTGGCGCTTGCCTTCGCAGTCGCTATCTCTTTCTGTCAAACGGTATAAGATGATGACAGAAAGAGATGGCGAAAGCGAAGGCAAGCGTCAGAAGCGTTAGACAATACGGCCTCAGGTAATAGAACTAGTGAGAAGGACTTTTCCCAGTCATTTTATTAGAAAATAATTTAGTCTCACTAAAATTGTTCATGAACAATGTATAATTAATAACAGTAAAATCGTTTTGTGCTGTGAATAACATATTATTCCATGAACAGTTTAAGTCAAAATAAATTCTATCTATCTATCTATCTATCTACAGCCATTGTCCGTCCACTGCTGGACGTAGGCCTCCCTCATATTGCGCCAAAATTCGCGATCCTGGGCTTCCCTCATCCACCCACTGCCAGCTGTCCTCCTAAGGTCATCAGTCCAACGTGTTGCAGGGCGTCCCACACTACGCTTTCCTAAACGTGGTCTCCACTCCAGGACACGTCTGCTCCAACGATCGTCAGTTGTACGGCAAACGTGACCAGCCCATTGCCACTTCAGCGTGCTAATCCTTCGGGCTATGTCAACGACTTTCGTCTTTTGTCTTATATGCTCGTTGCGGACCCTATCTCTCAACGAGATTCCGAGCATAGCCCTCTCCATGGCACGCTGAGTGACTTTGAACTTATGGACTAGTCCTCCTGTGAGTGTCCACGTTTCTGCAGCGTAAGTCATAACGGGTAGGACGCACTGGTTAAAAACCTTAGTCTTCAGGCATTGTGGCAGGGATGACGTCAAGATATGAATTAAAATAAATTAAAATAATTTATTAAAATAAATTAGTTTTTAATAAAATACTGAAATATGATTCAAATGGAACTAGTGGGATTAGATAAATTTTCCACCCTGGTACGTTTCAACAGGTAGTCAATAGTGTTCCTATTTTTTTTATTTTTTTTTTATTTTTACAGTAAACTTACATAATATATTGTGTAAATACTTTGTTGGTGCAGTTTGCGGATATTGTTATTCGATTACTATGTGAAAAAAAAAATAATTATAGAATCAACGTGTAACATAACAATACCTACATATAAATGTAAAGGCAATTTTTATATTGAAGGAGGATTATACTTGCAAAGTCGGGGTTAACGTACGGGTTCACACGATTAGGCTGCGGTGTTTCCACTGTACAAAGCTAATGGCAGGTACGAGAAAGAAGAAACAGATTATTTTTTTTTAACAAACTGCATCAATATTTCAGGCGAACATAGGTCTCCCCCAAGGCTCGCCAAATAGATCTGTCCTGCGCCATCCACATCCAACGCGCTCCCGCAACCCTGTTGGAGGCCTACTGAACGCCACTCAAGAACCTTTTGGCTCCATCGGCCGTCAATTCTACCAGCAATGTGCCCTGCCCACTGCCACTTGGAGTCTGGCGATTCTTCGAGCTATGACCGTGGTGTGTCTAATCTGTTTGGCGAGCCGTAGGAGAGGCCTGTGTTCAGCAGTAAACATCCAAGTCTCGAGTACAAACATTAGTATTTTTTTTTCACACAAATATCTTCCCCGAACAGAAATCGAACCTGATACTTCAAGCTTAGTAGTCAGGTTCTTTAACCACTAAGCTATCGAGTTTAATAATTAAATGGTTTTTTTTGTCATTTCAGCAGGTTTAAAGCAAAAAAAAATAATCATATTTCTATATTTCATACTAAATACAAACTGAAATATAGATGCACAGAAAAAACCCCAGAAAAAAGACCAATGCTGGGAATCGAACCCAGGTCCTCAGCATTCCGTGCCGTGTGCCATTTTGTGCGTTTTTGGCACACGGCACGGAATGCTGAGGACCTGGATTCGATTCCCAGCATTGGTCTTTTTTCTGGGGTTTTTTCTGTGCATCTATATTTCAGTTTGTATTTAGTATGAAATATATGATTTCACGGGATGACCGTAAAAGTAATAAAAATGAAGTTGAAAAAATAAATACAAAAAGATACTTCATAGCTTAGCTAACTTGTTTAATCATATTTCTGTAATTCAGAAAAACTCGCGAGGTTTACCAGTTCACGGACCTACTGGTTTTAATATGTTTAGGATAACTAGGTAGTCCGTGTTCTTTTCGTAATAGTAGATACTTAATAAGGCAGCATAGCTTTTAGGTTTTCTCGTTTTTCTACATATAATTTGCCGTGTTTTGTTCAGATATGGAAACGAGCAGTACGGCAGCTAAGTAATATTATATTTCATCTATTGTTTCTTTTCTTTTTTATTCAATAGCAAGTAAAAGTCGGAATCACATTTCATTTTTAATGTAACAATGGCGGGGTTCATTCGTAAAACATGTGCTTTTAGAAAAAAAACTTTGGTCAAGTGTGAGACAGACACATACACTAAGGTTCCCGGACTTAAAAAGAAAGTAAAAAGAAAATAGGTGTGTTTTTTGTACATTAAAGAATTAAAATAAACATAGTACATAAACATAAAACTGCACTTCCTAGAACTTTTCTATAAAACTCAGTCGTGTAATGCTACATTACTACACAGCTCAAATGTTGACATAATTAGAGAAGGCTTTTTATTTTTTTTTTTTTATGTTAGATAGTCTAGACAAACGAACTAGTGGGTCACCTGATGTTAAACGAACACCACTGTCCATAGACACCCGCAGCGTTTTACACGATGCCAGTGCGTTGTCGGCCCTAAAGGAGAGGGAATAGGGGAAGGGGGAGAGGGAAGGGGTGAGGTATTGGGCCCCCGGCACTCTCACTGACCGTACGAAACGCAAGCAGGATTACTGCTGCTTCACGCCGGTGTTCTGTGAGAGGGTGGTACTGCCCCGGATGAGCCGGCCCATTCGTGATGCAGCGGCTAGCTACAACATGGCTCTACCACTACAAAAAAAGCTTTCGATAAAGTCGATTGTTGAAAATAATTGAGAAAAGGAGAGGGAAAATGTTAGGTCATCTCTTACGGCAGGATAATTAAAGATAGAAGAGAAAAGGAAAATGGGAAGACCAAGAAGGACATATTATCATACGGGGCAAATAAAAGAAAAAAACCCGCCAAGTGCGAGTCAGACTCGCGCAAGAAGGGTTCCGTACATTCTATACTAATATTATAAAGAGGAAAGATTTGATTGTTTGTTTGTTTGCATTGAATAGGCTCCGAAACTACTGGACCGATTTCAAAAATTCTTTTGCCGTTAGAAAGCTACATTATCACTGAGTGACACAGGCTACTTTTTACCGCGGGAAAATACCTTTTCCTACGGTAAAATTAATTTATCGCGGGCGAAGCTGCGGACGGAAGGCTAGTTATCTATAAAAATCACGTTTGTTGTATGCGAAATCATAGAATTTTACTTTAGTCATTTGGTTAATATAATTATTAAGGGGGGTTACCTGGAATGTTTACCGGGAGTTTTGAAAATGAGTAATTTTGATAGACATTGATGCGCTCTTTTCGAATTTCAACTTTGCCACCTCGTATGTTTGCCGCTCGCACCGCCGTATTGGAAAAATGGCGTCTAATAGTAGTTTTTAACGATAGCTCATTTCCGACTCATTTTCAACCGACGAAAACAAAAGGAGGAGGTTCTCAATTCGACGTGTATATATTTTTTTTTTATGTATGATCACGCATAACTTTTTACAGAGTAGTCCGATTTTGATGATTCTTTTTTTATTGGAAAGCGTATACCCCGAGGGTGGTCCCATTTATATTTGTAAACAATATTCCTACCCTAAGGGTAGAAAAACAGGAGATGATTGATTGTTCAGTTACTGATTGTACTATATGACCACTCATAACTTATTACAGAGTAGTCGGATTTTGATGATTCTTTTTTTATTGGAAAGCGTATACTCCAAGGGTGGTCCTATTTAAATTTGGAAATAATATTCCTACCCTAAGGGTAGGAAAACAGGGGATGATTGACTAACTTTTTACAGAGTAGTCTGATTTTCATAATTCTTTTTTATTGGATAGATGAATGAAATGAAAAATTTATTTATTTGACATACTTTTATCATACATAGATTTTTTAGCACATAGCCCTGCAAAACTGTTTACACAGTTTGTCTGCAGGATACAGTCTCTATAAAAATATAAAATTATATAATGATATGTAACTTATAATTACAAAAATGTTTATATTGCTACATTATCTTACTGTCTTAAGGAAGAGATTCTAATAAATATTTTTTAAGGATCATTTTAAATTTATTTTTGTCGGTTTCTAGGCGGATGTTATCGGCTCTGAATACTACTTTCTACCATTCGGGGTTGAGACCTTAGGTCCGTGGGGCCCCAGCGCAAAAATACTCTATAAAGAACTTTCGAAAAGGCTCTGTGATACCACAGGGGACCGAAGAGCTGGCAGCTTCCTCGCTCAACGTATCAGCATTGCTGTACAGCGAGGTAATGCTGCCAGTATGTTTGGGTCCATGCCGCGGGGGGAACCATTTATGGATTTTATTTAGTTTTTAGTTTAGTTAGTTTTGCTTTATTTTTAATTATACTGTTAATTTATCAGGTAAACTGTTAAACAAATACGGTAGTCTTTTACTTAGTGTTCTATCGCCGAAGTAGTTGGTCACTCGGGGGACTTCATATTTACCTGAGGACACCGACCTAGTACTGTGACTATGGTTGATCAATACTAAACTATGCTCCAGGTTGCTATGATTATTTATGGCTACTAGGTATTTATGTTTTAGTCGAACAGGAAGTATCATAAGGATTTTAAATAATTTGTAATAATCGCCATTACAGCTCTGCTTAGTTTTATTGTTTACAAGTAATTTTAAAAATCTTATTTGCAACGCCTCTAGTTTATCAATATAAGATTTAAAAGTTAAACCATAGGAATCGAGAGCATAGCTCAATACTGAGTCTACCAAGGAATAGTAAAGTTGTTTAAGAATGTTTTGTGGAGTTCTAAAACGTAAATGATAAAATTTACCAAAGAGAATTCTAAGTTTACTACAGAGATGATTGATGTGTTCAATCCAAGAAAAACATATGTCAACTCTAATACCAAGATAAGTGACAGAATTTACTTTCTCAATGGACTTACATTCGCAATTAGTTAGACTATTATGTAAACATGAAAAACTATGAGTGAACATGGGTGGTGGTGTTTCCGTATTGCAAGATAGGGTATACCTTGAAGTTGGTATTATAAATTTGGAAAAAAATTACCCCAAGGATGGAAAAAAGTATAAAATAAAAACTTTTTAACAAAAAATTAAACCGCCGAAAACTGAAAAGCAAAAAATAATACCTTTTTTGTTTGACCTTAATCTAGGTACCAGTTTGAAGTCAGTGCCTCAGCACGAGCCAGGAGGAGTGATAGAAGCCAATCAGGTAGACGATTATAGGTCCACTCCTCCTGGCTAGTGCTGAGGCACCGACTTCAAACTGGTACCTAGATTAAGGTCAAAAAAAAAGGTATATTTTTTTGCTTTTCAGTTTTTTCGGCGGTTTAATTTTACGATAAAAACTTCTATGTCCAAATTAAACTAGAGAAAATTTCCTACAATTTGTCTTTGTATTTTTTTTTGTAAAATCAATAGTTTCGCTGTACGGCCGCCGATAGTGTAATGTAACACGCGTTTTCACTGGTTAAATCGTTTCCACACCACCTTGAGGTACGAGGCGGAGTCTAGTAAAATTACATTATATATGTGAAAGCTAAATTTCTACTGGTAGTAATTAAATAACTACGATAAATGAAATATTTACTCAAATAATAAACAGTATCATTTTACTAATGGCACGATTCCCGAGGGCGGAATTCCCAAACGAAATTGGATTTTATCATATCAAAAATTTATTCGCTGACACGATCTTGCTGGAAGGCTTTAATTTATTAGAAATAAAGCCTTGTTTAATTTTAAATTGAATTTTGTCGTGTTAAATTGCAAAATTCCAATCTCGAGGAACAATCTCTCGTAGTATCGTCGCTGGTTTGTTGTTTGCGACGGTATGACTTTATTATAATTAAAATATTTTTTTCTACTTCTGTACTTTTATCTGTTTTTTACATGGTGACGAAATAAGAACATAGATAATATGACTTCAGAAAATTCTATACTCTATTCCCCATAACAGCTATTGTGTCGTAATGTTATAACGATACGCCCAGCTCACACTACACTTGGCAATTTTTCTTGCAGGTGTAAACTCGGCTTAAAACAAGCAATTGAAATCATGCGGTTTTTATTAAAAAATAACTTTCAGAGATATTATTTTACTACCAACATAAGAAAAATGTATATTTTAATATCGAACAAAAGTCAATTAAAAACAAAGTTTACCATAGACAATCACATCTGTCAAATATAATTATGTACATTTTTATGTTTATATTTTTCACTGGCTCCGGTCGTTCGTTTGCTTTTGCCATAGTCTGCCATAATTAAAGTTACTATAATAAAACATGGATGAAGTAGAAAAAAATATTGTACGGAACGGCGTATAATTTGGTCTAAACGGCTCGTGCCGTCTTTCATTGCGATATTCACTTCGTTCATATCGAAACTCACGTCGCTCGCCTCTTAAGACCCCACTTACACAACCGTTGCATAAAATACTATAATTTTTATTATATCTTTTGTTTGGAAAAGAACTCGTGTAGAGTTTGAATCGATAAGTGACAGATAAGTGAGTCTTTGTGATACAAAGAAAATAATAATAGCGGCTGTGTGAGATATGTATAACACCTCGCAAAATGACTGAAATACTTATCTTTAGGTTTTCAACTTCCATTAGGTACTCATGAGCTAATGACTGAACGTGTTCAATTTTTCCAGTCTCAAGTAAGACAATAAGTAATAAGTAGTTGTGCGCTAGTATCAGTTTTGTGGAGCAGCCGTAGTGTGTTCCTCCAAGAGGAAGGGCTATGAATTGGCCTGAAATATGTCGAGTTAAACTAGTTTTGAGACGTGAGTGGTCCGTATTATTTTACTATGAGTGAGTCTCACGGGAGTTTCATGTTTAATGTTGGCCGTTGTTCGGTAAAATAATTGTAGGTATACACTTTCCCGATTATTAGCTATGAACCAATAACCTATCATAGTTGGCCAGGATATCACTGACCGACCCTCAGGGTGCACCGGCCCAAGCACTGCTCTCTCCGGACGGATCCAGAATGGGAAATGCAGCTCTTAGGCGGTATCCTGCCTTTCGCCGAAAATTATTTCCCAAATAATTCATTTGCCAACCGTTTATTTTTATGAAACTGTGAACTATTCAGGATTTATTTTAGGACTATCCTGTAGGTTAGGTTAGGTTTGTTTTATTATAACAATTCTGAAAAGTTTACAGTTTCAGAAAAATAAACAGTTGGCAAACGAAATATGTAGTTGGCAAATGAATCACTTGGGAAAAGACAGAGATCCCTCTTGGGCACAAACAACAACAAGGTCACTGACACGTACCCCGGCTGTGTAGTTCTTAGTTCATAAATGTGACACTGACAGGTGACACTGGCAATCCATATCCATGCTAATTATTATAAATGCGAAAGTGTGTCAGTCTGTCTATCTGTCCGTAACCTTTTCACGCTTAAACCACTGAACCAATTCAGGATAATGGTATAGAGATGGTTTGAGTCTTGGGAAAGAACATAGGATAGTTTTTACCACGGAAAATTGCAAATGTAGTTCCCACGGGATAGCGATATAATATGAGGTCCGGTCCAACGTAAAACTCCTCTAGCCAACAATGCATTTTGAATTGTCATTGATTCATTGTTAAGGGTATGTATTACAGTACGGAAGACCGAATGTATTAAAACATCGAATGTGTCAAAAGACCGACACGATTTTTTTCTGAAACCGTTAACTTTTTAAGATTGTTATAAAACAAACCTAACCTTACCTATTGGGTTCTGTATGATGCCGTTTTAATAAATTCTGAAAAGTTTACAGTTTCAGAAAAAAATCGTGTCGGTCTTTTGACCCATTCGATGTTTTAATTTAGACGACCAGATGGCCTAGTGGCTAGAGAACCTGACTACGAAGCTTGAGGTCCCGGGTTCGATTCCCGTGTCGGGGCAGATATTTGTATGAAAAATACGAATGTTTGTTCTCGGGGCTTGGGTGTTTAATATGTATTAAAGTATGTATTTATCTATATAAGTATGTTTATCCGTTGCCTAGTACCCATAACACAAGCTTTACCTAGCTTACTTTGGGACTAGGTCAATTGGTGAGAATTGTCCCGTGATATTTATTTATTTATTTATTCGGTCTTTCGTACTTCGGTATTGTAATACATACCCATTGTTAATTAACGAACTGAAACAATTACTTTGCTCACCCGCGGCGATAGTACTAACTATCGTAAGGTCGAGGTTGAGCAAAGTAATTGTTTCAGTTCAGTAATATGGACCTCCGCAAAGTAACGCCTGATTCAATAAATCATTGTCAATTGTCGTCTGTCAAGTGTATCAAATAGGAACCCGATGACAGCCCTATAATGAGTTAAACGAAGCAAACAAGATTACTGCTAAAACCATTAGTGGCGCCTCTGAAACCTTTCAGTATGACTCGCGCGCGACAGCAAAATGGTGGATGGTGAGTGTATTAATCTAATATATAAAAATCTCGTGTGTGTTTATCGAACTCCTCTGAAACGGCTTGACCGATTTTTATCAAAATTTTTTGTCAATATTTGTTAGATCTGAGAATAGGTAGTAGGCTACTTTTTATACCTTCGCGGACGGAGTCACGGGCAACAGCTAGTTATCTATAATATTTTTTAGTCCGTGTTTCAATGGCACCTACGGAAGTTTTTGTAAACTGCAGAATGTCAAATTTTAGGTTATTGCGAAAGTGCGTGCGAAAACCTGTCTAATACCTGCAAGGTATCTTTCAATCAGAGAAGTCATTGCAGCTGCTATGCTCGAAGAGTGTGAAATCTAAGCTACGAAACTATGTGACCGTTTCCACTAAATACTGAGCTATGTAGCTGCCCGAGGATTTAGAGCGCGCATCTCGCACGCATCTTCTTTATGTAAATAAAACCTGCCAAGAGCGTGTCGGACATGCCCAGGATAGGATTCCGCAGTTACGAAAAATCCTTGCATATCTTACTAATTTTACTATTAATTAAACTGTTTGTATTAAACAAGCAATACTTTATAGGTCAGGCGGCTATTTACTCTAAAATTACTAATAATTCTCAAGCAAACTTAGCCGTAATAGTTTTCCTTATTAATCTGATATACAGGGTTATTTGTAATTCACTAGCATCCTTTTAACCCTAAACTCCTACCACTTAAACAAATGTTTTTTGTTTTACGGCTTTTGTCATAACTTAATATTTTTGGTGTAATAACGTTTTGAAAATTTGATTCTGCCTCTTATTTTTACGATACTCTGTGTATTTGTATGGGAAAAAAAGTGCTTCATTTTAAAAAGTCGTAAAGCAAAAAACATTTGTTCGAGTGATAGGAATTCAGGGTTAAGAGGATGTCAGTGAATTAAAAATAACCCTGTATTACCTGCCATCCTGTTTTTTTTTTAAATTTTTATACCAACAGCTAAGCCATTAGTGGAAGCTGTTTTGGCTAATGTATTATTTAAAAAAAATCAAATTTCAATTGTATTATAATTATGCTGTATGTTTCCCAAAACAATACATAAATAAATATTTCACGTCTGAAATAGATTTTCCTTAACATATTTTATGATATTTTATTACTTCCTTTTCTTAGCTTCCTTTTAAACTATTGTCAGCAGCCCAACAAAAAGATGTAAAAACGAAACAATGAATAACGCATTCAAAGGAGAATCTAGTCTTAATAAAACGACGTATTAATTGAAATAGTACAGTAAAATATATATACTCGTTCTTAACCCCAACGTTGTCTGCGTTCCATGGAATTTTTACACTTTAGCGAGAGTACCTGGGCGACCGAGCTCTGCTCGGGCAGAAACTCGGTACCAAGCGTTTTCCCAGAGATGAGACCAAGCTAGATCAATTTTTTCAAGATATTTGACAAAAACACCGGAGGGGGGGGGGTGAGTCACGTTAAACTATCGTCCGTAAACCGACTTTACAGACAACCGGCTTTTCCTGTTCTGTGCTCCCAATAGGGAACGTGCACTTAGACGGTGCTGCCAACTGGTGCCATAAGGGTGCCATCAATTTGAATGTTTTACCTTGATAAGTTTGTTTTACTGTCCGCATAGTGTCTCTTCTGTCGCATTAGTGCTGCCGCCTATAGTTACTGCACGTTCCCTATAATACTTTTTCTAGTTTTTCATCCCCGAAAACCCCCACATACCAAATTTCATCGAAATCGTTGGAGCCGTTTCCGAGATCCTGATTATATATATATATATATATACATATATACAAGAATTGCTCGTTTAAAGGTATTAGATTCTTTTATTTGATGACGGTAAACGATCAGAGGGTTATCGATGTTAAACAGTTACCACCGCATAATGAACACATATTTTATGTATAACATAAGAAGTGTTAAGTTAGGACCAGTTCTGTTTTAAAGGCAAATATTATTATTGTTAATCATTCCAAAAATGTACTCATTCGTTTAGCTAATACGTTGATCTGCTATGATTCATTGCTCTTCTATTATCACCAGGCGTTTTGATATACGACACTTCCTACCAAGACGACACTTCCTTCCCGCGGAGTATCGAAGACGAATGTATTTGTGTATAAGATGAAAAGATACAAATAATAAGAGAAAGATCTATTTTAAAATTACGCCGGATGACAAGCAAAACTCACTAAAATTTCTGTCGCTGCTCTTCAAAAAGTCGTATCTAGTTAGTAATTTCATACTGAGATACGAGCTTTGTTTTAAGTAGGTATTTGGTACTTAGTGACTTTTGCTTGTCACCCGATGATAAGCTTTATTTGCTGACTGTACTCTTTGCCCCTGGTTACTCGTCAATATGAATCAAACGAGCCCATACTTGATGCGGTCGTATCGTTTTATTACAGAGTTCCTATGGCCACCTTCCAACTCCGACATCAGATCAGCTCCAAGCCACTGTAATATTGCATTGTTATCCGGTTTACACATGCATGCAAAATTTTAGGTCAATCGGAAACTGGGAAGTGGGTCAAATTTAACTTGCAAGATTTGACTCGTACATGGGCATTTCTATTTTTCGTTGTACCGAAAATTAAGAAATTGTTAGAGCTTGTCTAGTTTGAAATGACGCGCCCCACCACCGCGTTTGCGCACGGGATTTGGATAATTTGAGCTACAATAGAGTCTATTGTAGCTTGAATTGAGTTTCGAATCCTGTGCGTGAGTGCGATGGTGGGGCGCGTCATTTTAAACTAGACAAGCTATAACAGGGAGTTAAAATTAGTCCGTTTGGTTACGCACTTTTTCAAGCCTTTACAATAAAAAAAAACGTAACCAATCGGACAAGTTTAACAATTTATAACAAGAAGTCAAGAATTTTCCGATTTATTACGTTTTTTTTTATTGTTAAGACTTGAAAAAGTGCGTAACCAAACGGACAAATTTTTAACTCACTGTTAACAATTTCTTAATTTTGGGTACAACGAAAAATTGCTGCGAATTGCGAAAAACTGTTGCCTGCGAAGAATAGAAGCCTACGACCTATTCTCAGACCTACCGAATACAGTGAAAAATGTTTCATAAAAATCGGTCGAACCGTTTCGAAGGATTTCGATAACAAACACCGTGACACGAGATTTTTATATATTAGAAAATAGATACTTACATAGATTGTAAGTTAATAAAAAGCTTGTAATAATCTCTACCGCTGACGCAAATGATGGACAGATTTGTATAGACTCTGGCATAGGGACCAAAAACGACAAGCCATATTATACTAAGTAATCATTGGAAAGGTTTTTTCATGTTCTACAAATTTTTGTATGGCGGGTATGGCAAGATAAAAAAAACATGAAAAAGCATAAAAAAACAAAATCATGACACAAAATCGTCGTCAGTTGAAAAACCTTCATAATCTGTAAAGCGATACAGGAACAGCATCGAAAAAAACCTACCTACATAATAGTTTCAATAACTTTTTCACACAAAGATAATTTGGGACTACCTGCCGGTAGTAGTATTACGGCTCGGCCACGACTTCGCGCATTTAGCGGCACGGCGAGCGTTTTATCAGTTCATTGCGTGTGCCGCCAGGTAACCACTGTACGGCGAGCGTCTCGGCCGCGCAATTAACACTGCAAATGCTCGCCGCGCCGCTAAGCGCGCGAAGTCGTGGCCGGGCGGTTAGAACTTAGAATAAGCTACCCAGTGACAAATCGATTGTCCGTATTTGTTCATACCTATCTATAGATAGGCCATTTTGCCCACCCTCCTTTGTTTCAAACTCAATTGTTTTGCAACTGTCTTTTGTTTTGTTTCTGGGAAACAAATCAAAAGCTAATGGCAGTTTGAGAAATCAAGTCCAACGTCGCATACCTTTAAATAATAATAATAATAATCAGAGATCGGAATTTTCGTGGCAAACAAAAGACTGGCGCAATCCAACTAGGTTTAGAAACATTTTTTTATCGATATCGAGTATCATCAGGTACACAAAAAAATCATGCCAATATATTCAGGTACCTACATTAATAAATCATTTGCGACAGTTAATTTGAAATTAAATTTCCCATTAATTTGCTCCCTTGACGTCAAGTGAAGTTGAATGTTCATTAAATTTAGTATACATAAAGTTTATAGAGATAAACGAAACAGTTATCACTATAAAGCCATCTACTCCTAACATTTTGACAAACCAAATAAAAATTTTATACAGGGTTATTTGTAATTCACTAGCATCCTTTTAACCCTAAACTCCTACCACTTAAACAAATCTTTTTTGTTTTACGACTTTTGTCATAACTTTATATTTTTGGTGTAATAACGTTTTGAAAATTTGAGATTACCTGTATTTTTACGATACTCTGTGCCGTGTATGGAAAAAAATGTACTCCAGTTTAAAAAGTCGTATAACAAAAAACATTTGTTTAAATGGTAGGAGTTTAGGGTTAAAAGGATGCTAGTGAATTACAAATAACCCTGTATGTTGCTGTGTGAACTGACGTGGGTTTCGAAGAAGGCATTGCATCTATCACTGTTTAATTTTACACGAACCTTATGTAATATTTTATATTAAGTATACATATATTTTTTATTTGGTTGACCGTTTTTTCTTGTGGTACACAACTATCGATATCGATAAAAAAATGTTTCCAAAACTAGTTGGATTGCGACAGTCTTTTGTTTTGCCGCGAAAATTCCGATCTCTGATATTAATAATATACCTGAGGCCGTATTGTCTAACGCGCGGATGCTTTTGATCGCTTTCACCATCCCTTTCTGTCATCATTTTGCGAAGGCAAGCGTCAGAATCGATTAGACAATAAAGGCCACAACAAACCGGGAGCGCGGGGCGTAGGGCAGGGAGGGAGCGTACCCAGCGCGGTCAATAACACTGAATTAAATACGGTGTGCCACTGTGCCGCACTGCCGGGGTGTGTCACCGTATATTTGGTTCAGTGTTATAGAGCGCGCTAGGCACGCTCCGTCGGCGCCCCGCGCTCCCGGTTTGTGGTGGCCTTAAGCTTGCTGCTGTCGCTAGTTTTACTAAATGAGAGGTCTCCGTGTTTTGTTTCGTATAGCATTTTTACCTGTGCTTAACACAGAGATGGCGGCAGTCCTCTTGGTTTAATCGTATTTGGTGGTGATCGGTCAGTAAACTTTTTGGTAAATCTTCTTATAGGAAATACATTTCGGGTAATTTTATTAACTCTCATTTAAAATCTTCCATCAGTTGTAGACCCAGCCGTGGTGAAGACTGGAGCCTACAAGTACGAGGATGGGACACGCTACGTCGGCGAGTGGAACTCCAAGGGACAGAAACACGGGATGGGACACCTCATGCTGCCTGATGGGACGCGGTACGATGGAGCCCTGAGCGGGGGCTTGTGCTCAGGGCTGGGTGTCATGGCGTTTCCGGATGGGGCCAAGTAAGTCATCATCGTCATCGTCAGCCCATAGCAGTCCACTGCTGGACATAGGCCTTTTCCATGGCGCGCCATAACTCTCTGTCTTTGGTCCCTCGCATCCATCCACCCCCAGCGACCCTCTTAAGGTCATCCGTCCACCGTGCCTCAGGACGCCCTCGTGGTCCCCGTCCGTGGTCTCCATTCGAGGACTCGTCTGCTCCACCTCTCATCAGCCCTGCGACAGACGTGGCCAGCCCAACGCCACTTCAGCGAACTAATTCTTTGAGTAATGTCGGTGACTTTCGTCCTTTGTCGGATAATGTGATAGCGGATTTTATCCTTCAAAGAAACCCCTAGCATTGCTCTCTCCATAGCTCGCTGACCGACCCTGAATTTATGGATTAGCCCCGCAGTCAAGGTCCACGTTTCGGCCAAGTAAGTACCAAGTTTAAATAGCCAAATTTTGAGCAGGGGTACTTTGGCTGGCGATAGAACCTTCTGCAAGATCTGTCCGGATTGCTCCCACCATCTTACTCGCTATGCAGCCAATGCATGCGCTGCTGTGTTGATACAACAGAGCTCTGAGCGGTTGTGTTCAGGACTGGGGAGACATGGCTTTCCCGGATAGGGCCAAGTAAGTACCAAGTATAAATACCTTACTTTTGAGCATGGGCACTTTTGCTGGTCGTAGGACCTTTTCTGAGGTATTTCCACTGCTGCTGTGTTGTTACGGTTGGTTCCCTAACTTAAGTATATTAAGTATCCATTTTTCTATGCAACTGTGTGGTGGTGTCGGGTTTAGAAATACTCCTCCCCATTGCTTCCGTGGATGTCGTAAGAAGCAACTAAGGACATAATATATGCAGACAATGGGCTGACCTGACATTATTATACCACTTTTACCTCTAAACCTCAAATTGCTAAAAGTGGCCTCGGAACGTAAATGAACCAACGTTTCGTGTGCTATTCCTACCCCCTTTGGGAATACAGGCGTGATTTTATGTATACTTATGTTAGGGAACCGACTTTACGAAGGAGCAGAAACTTTTGCTCAAGACTGGGAGTCATGGCGTTTGCGGATGGGGCTGAGTAAGTACTCTAGAGGTTGGGAGCCAAGAGTGTCAATAATTTATAATTTTAAAACCTTTATTCTAAAACTTGAGTGAGAAAAAGATTAACAATCAAAACACAGTCTATGTAACCAATAACCGAGAAACTTTGACTAGAAAAAGACATGTACTCGATGTATGACAATCATCATCATTTCAGGCTATAATGCGTCCCACTGCTGGGCACATGCCACCTATCTCAATGAGATGGTTTAGGCTGTAGTTCCCACGCGGGCCCAGGGCGGATGAGGATCATGGGCATTAAACGGCAATTTTAACTTTCGTTTTTTTTTGAACAAAAATATTAATTACTAACTTCAAGATAACAAGGCATAAGCTGGCAAAGCATTGTAATTTGTTATGAGTTTTTCTTTTCCAAAAATATTTTTTTAGATTGAAGAGTGGCAACCTTGCCTATCATTAGAGCGTGTTGCACTGCAGACATTTTTAAATAATTTTTACAAAAATTAAATATCTTCTAAACTAAACCAAATCGACCGGACTTTATACCACATTTTGGCTTGAAGTAACATGAGGAATGTATAGATTCGGCGACCGCGGTGTATTTTCATTCACATACAACTATTTTATTTCCAGATACGAAGGAGAATTCATGCAAGGCTGGTTCCACGGGCATGGGGTGTTTTGGCGAGCTGATGGGATGAAGTTCGAGGGCGAGTTCCGAGGCGGCCGCGTCTGGGGCCTGGGTTAGTAGTTCAGCCACTATGCAATAGATGGCGTTTTTAGCTAACTCCATGTTAGGGTGAAACTCTTGTGTACATGCTACATCAAAAATATCTTGCGATCGATTGTGTTTGGTGAAAAGAAAATTATTAGGTATTCATTTGCTTCCCACAACATTGACAAGTAGTAATCTCAAGTACTAGTCTCTTTGTACGGAATTATTCATAAAAGGTTTTGGTACCGTGTTGTTTTTTAAAGTACACACGTAGTTCATAAAAATTATAGCGACACCAAGGAGACATAATTATTAGAATCAACCATTACTAACAACTTGCCCGCCCCGAACCAATGAAGAAAATTTGTTGTCTCACTCACTAGTTTGTTTATTTATGTGAGATTTTTAGCTCTAAATTTTCACTTTTCTTTGCAATTCCTCAATCATTTTTTTTTCATGCAATTTTTGTATTTGCGTATTATATTTTAATTACAGTGTGTTCATTTATATCAGTCACTCGCTATGACAGACCAGAAAAAACATACACTTCCAGATGGTTCTCCAAAGATACTACCCCATGACAAATAGGTACATAAACATAGTTACCTCAGAAATAATGTTCCATAAGTCAGAGTCGTATTAATAGGCCAGGCCCTATATTGTAGGGCAAGCCGAGGCCTTTTTGGCATCAACCCGTGAGGTAGGTAAGCCCTCTTTAGGTAGAGTATGGGGTTGAAAAAACGGCACTGCTATTATAAGCGCCCCTCGGTTACAAAACTCTAAAAAATAAACACTGATCTGCAAATCTGCAACATCGTTGGTATTAATTATTTCTTTAGAGCGAACTCCAATTACAAATTCAAACAGTCATTGAATACCCGTAGATTAGCTCACTAATCAATTTTCCACGTGGTTTCCTTTTAAGTTGTTTTTGCCCGAGGGGTTACCAGAAAAGTTAGAGTAGAATGCGGTTGAATTAGCGGAATCCGCCAAAGTTGCAAAGTTGCGTCTATGGTTCGAATCTGTGAGTTTTTTGGTAGGGAAATAAATTTATAGCACACTTTCGTTAGAGATTTGAGGACCGTGGGAGGTGTCGGATAAATTAGTCGCCGACCTCAAGGCTGGGTCTTTTTTCGTTCAGAGACTGAGCATTGCCGTGCAGCGACGGAATGCCGCAGGCATGCTAGGTGCATGGCCCTGATAGGCGAAATACAGGGTTTCGTTTTTTCTAAATACTTACAAGGATGGCAATCCAAATTGGTCAGTTTTATTTGTGCCTCTTGAGGTGGAGACAACTGGTTGTTAGGGTTCAGAGGCAATACTTTTTTTTAAAGAAGTGGGGCGCCGTCTTCGTAAGAGAAGTCTTGACCATCGCTCTGGGTCGTTTCTGGTGCAAAGGTTATCCATAGTCACGCGGCGGACACGACGTACAAATACGCGTTCTTGAATCTACATAAGCACGACGACGTCTGTACACGCGTACGCCTACATACATCGCGCGCGCACTCTTCTGGATTCCGGCGGGGTCCGGCAATCTGCGCCTTGAGGGGTGGGGTAACTCGAATCGGTGCGGGGTGGAGCGTGTCCATTCTGTAAGTTAGTACTATTATATATTCTGTGCCATAGTGGTACTAGAAAGAACTATATTATTCTGGCAAACGAAGCAAAATTTTCTTTTTAAATGAACACGAACGAAACTTTTGGCAGTTAATTTCGTAAAAGTTTCTTGGAGCCCTTGAGCGTTTTAGCACTTAGTTAAAAAAGTTTTATTTCGTCTCTGTTATGTGCCATAACAAGATTAATGTTTACGGGATTTTCAGTCGCTCCCAAACAAGTTTTAAGTACATTACCTGCTGGGTAATTTATCATCGCATCGAAGTTTCCGTGTGACAGCTAGAAAAGACGGCCCAAGGTTTGAAAATAAACAAATTCGCCTCTTACGTTGGTACTTCATGAATGACAAAATTACCTAACAATCACTATTTACTTCCTGGCCTATTTATCCATTAAAAGTACTCATTAGTCTTTTTTCGCATTGACGGCAGCAGCAGTACCTAATTTCAGTAGTTGGAACCCTTTTTTGACAATCCCACTGCTTCCTCCCGCAGGTCTGGTGACGTTCAGCGATGGGAGCAACGGCTTCCCCAGGAACGAGGGTTTCTTCCAGGACTGCCGGCTGGTGCGTCGCAAGCGCTGCCCTGAAGTCACCCAGAGGGCACAGAAGGTCGCCTACATGGCAAGAGCACAGTGCCAGCAAATGTAGACTGTACTGAGTTTACAAGCTTTTAAGTTAACCTGCAATGTTTCTTTATTGATTGTAAATTAAATTCCATCGACTTCTAGTTTGTATTAACTAGTTTGGTGCGAAAATATCGTTTGGATGAAAAAAATAAACAACATTTTGAAAATCATTTTTTTTACATAAAACTGACTCATGGTTGACCACTATCTCACCTGGTGAAAAGTGTAGATGAGGCCAAGGGTGTATCTCACTGGTTTAGTAACAGCAAAAAATTATACCGAAGACATACGAGTATGTAGGTACTCTATGTACTATTTTTGTTGAGTTTTAAAATTCTGATCCACTGTTGATGCACCACCTGCTGTAAACTAGTCCTTTCTTCTTTCTGTTAAAGAGTTACCTGAAAGATATCGCCCTTAAGCGATAAGGCCGCCTATTGCTTACCTTGTATCTTTCTATCTGTGTACCTGTTTTCTGTATTGCTTACTATTTCTGGTGTACAATAAAGAGTCATTGTATTGTATTGCATTGTACTCTTTTCGGCTTTAAATTATGAACAAAACCCAGTATTTTTTTTAATACAATATAGGCTTGCGTTTGACTACAATCACGCCTATTGCAAAGCGAAGATGAGGCCTATGATGGAGCACACTTGCCTAGTAAATGCTCATTCACCCTAGACTTGAATTTAGGGTAATAAGCAGGAAGAAGGCAGTTGAGCGCGGTGTTGCGCGAGTCCCAAAGCAGTGCAAACCGTACAACAAATATGGGCCACGGTAACCGGTACGCGCGCGCTGCACAAATGTTCAGACCCTTCGTCCAGAATGACTTCTATAGGCAACAGGCCGGAACACGACGAGAGTCGCTTGGTGACCTAGCTCAGGGTTCATGTGTAGGGTCTCGAGGGTAAACCTACGGATACAAACGATTTAAACCCCAAGAATTGTCTGAGTGAGACTTACAATTTGACCCGTTATTTTATTAATTGCTCGTAACTGTAGAATTTGGATCTGCTTCCAGTATCGTATTAAATTTAAATTTTGGTAGACCAGTAATTATTATCCTTTGATAATTTCTACCGTAACTTATCAGTATTGTTTAATTAACAACTTATTCAAGAAAAGAACTACGCAGAAGTATTTGACAATTGTTTCTAAACAGTACACATATTTTTCGTAGTTTAATATCAGTAGTTTCAGTATCAGTATTTATTGAATCGCAACATTTCTTACAAAAATTTGTACAAAATGATGCCCTGTTGGGGCGTAGCAATTAAACTTAAAATTAAGCAGTAGGTACATATTTCAGTACATATAACTTTTAAACTAAATTTATAAGTACATTAGTTTGTACTTATCTGTACAACACGTAATGTTAGTGTCCGTGTAAGTGACACTTTAAAAAATAAAATTATTATTTAAAATTATTAAAAAACAAAAATATTTTTTTTACATTATAAACTAATAAACAATTTCGAACAATTAAATAAACAATTTCAAACAATTTTAAATTACAAACTAATAACTTATGGCACATTGTAAGGAAATCATCCTTTGACTAAATACATAACATGACAATAATTAAAAATATTACTTATTCTTCTAGATATTCGTTTATAGTGTAGTAGCATTTTTGGAGTAAGAAATCTTTTAACATTCTTATAAATTTTTTATCTTTTGTTTCTATTTTTATTTGGGTAGGTAGTTTATTATATATTTTTACTGACATAGCGTAGGTTCCGTGAGAGTGTAGTTTGAGGAGGGATGGTGGCAAATTTAATTTATTTCTGTGGCGTAGTGAGTATGTACTTTGGTTATCGTCTCGCTGTGTAATGTAATCAGGGTATTTGCGGACAAACTTACATATTTCTAAAATATACAAGCAAGGTACTGTTAGTATTTTTTGTGCTTGGAAGTGGGGCTTGCAGCTCTCAGTGTTGGTGATGTTGACTAGAATCCGGATAAGTTTTTTTTGTGCAGTAAAAAGTGTTTGTGCATTTGTGCATCAGTAGGTAATCCGTGTAAAAAAAATACCAATTAATTACAAAATAATGTCATTTATTTTAGCAATAAATAATTATTAAAAAACACTATCATAATTATACTTTATTATACAATATCTGGTCAGAGAGCCTAATTATTTGTTCTCTTAGAAACTAATTACAATTAAATAAAATATTTTTTTAAATACAATTTGTTTTATTCTAGTTTTGCTTAAGTTTACTATTCGCTGTAGTTCTTTCGTCATCAAGACATTGGCCGTACCTGACTTCCATACATTTGCTTCCCTGGAACAAAAAAAAAAGTTTTTTAGTTTAAGCCACACATAAATAAAACGCACTGTAGAGTTCAAAAACTCTATTCGAAAAAATTTCATCCTTAATCATAATTGCTTGTTAAGCTTTTGTTATCTTAACATTCTTTTGTTTTTATCTGCATTTTAAAACTATACAGACAGACAAAATATATTTTTACAATTTTAATTTTTCACAAATTAGAAGCTAAGTGATTCGAAATTTTATTCGGTAATTTATTTCAAATCTTAGTCTCTGATTGATAGTAGTAAGTAATTACACTAGGCTGCTGTAGAAACAAAAAAAGTATAATTAAAATATTAAAGTAAACTAAAATAATTTTAAGTTATTAACTATTTGGAACAATACAATAACAAACGTACTTTTATTATTGTAATACAAAGCCGAAGAAACTAAGCTGCCTACCAAGGTGAAATCTTTTCGCTGCAAGTGTCATTTTGACATTTCATACGTCTGTCAATCCATACTAATATTATAAATGCGAAAGTGTGTCTGTCTGTCTGTCTGTTACCTCTTCACGCTTAAACCGCTGAACCGATTTACATGAAATTTGGTATAGATATAGTTTGAGATCCCGGGAAGGACATAGGATAGTTTTTATCCCGGAAAATTGCATAGTTCCCGCGGGATAGCGATAAACGAATTCTTTGCAGACGGCGTCACGGGCAACAGTTAGTAAAGTTATAAATAATGGTGCTATTGATTTTGAAAAGGGTCTACTCAATCACGTGATTCAACTTACTTGATTGGACATCGTTTGTATTACTTTGAACGTTAAACTCTGTAGTTTTAGACTCACTCATAGTGAAAAAATACGGTTATAAATCACGTCGATCGAGTTTAGCTCGACTGTTTCGGGCTAATCCGTAGCCCTTTTTAGCCCGAAACATAAATAAATAATATATATAACGCGACAATTCACACCAATTGACCTAGTTCCAAAGTAAGCAAAGCTTGTGTTATGGGTACTAGGCAACGGATAAACATACATATATGTATAGATATATATGTACATACTTAAATACAATATTATTATTAAACACCTAAGACCCAAGAATAAACAATCGTATTTTTCTTACAAATATCTGCCCCGACGCGGGAATCGAACCAGGGACCTCTAGCTTCGTACTCAGGTTCTTTAACCACTAGGCCATCTGGTCGTCATTTATGTCAAGCTAAACTCGATCATAGACGTGAGTTATCCATATTTTTTCACTATGTAGTCGAAGAAACTGAATCGCGTACCAAGATGGAACCTCTGCACAGTTAATTTCCCGATGATACCTATCTTTGGCAGACGTACGTATAGGCAATGTCAACAATATCATATTTGCAACAAAAAGGTTCCATCCTAGTACGCAATTCTGTTACCTCAACTGTAGTTTGTATTAGTCAATAAGTTATTACTAAAAAAATATTTCAATGTAAAAAATCTCTACTTAGTTAAACTTTCCAGTTCCTAAAGTAGAATAACTACTATGTTTCTTTAATTTTTTCTCTTTCATAAAAGAGATATTTTTACGAAATTCAAAACGCTAAAAGGTATTAATATCCAAGTCAGGTTTAATAAAGATTCAGAAGAAAACACAATATGAAAGAACGAAAAATTTATATTCTCAGCACACGGTACTTCGTTTGGTGTGATATAGGAGATAGAATAACGAAGGGTGAAAATACAAAATTATATTACGTATATACAGGGTTTCCCAAAACTCAACGTTAACCTGGTATCGAACAAGAAGCCAAAATATAATAACAGTTTTGGGAAAAATAAGAAAAAAATCTATGACACTTAGTTAAGCGATAGTTGTAATTTTTTTCGAAAACTCTAGTAGTTTCGTACAATACCTGAAAACTAAGGTGTTCAACCAGTGCGTCCTACCAGTTATGAGAGACGTGTAGTCCATAAGTTCAGAGTCGCTCAGCGTGCTATGGGGAAAATTTCAAAGCTACCTAATTGTGAGTTAAATTACACCTTACAGCACTTTACATTAAATTTATGATGGTCTTAATGGCACTTGGAACATGAAAGTACCGTGGGACTCTCTCATAGTGAAATTAAACACAAAAAAAAAGATTTTTGTAGAATGGCTGCAAGTTTTTATGAACTTTATGTTAGTTAAACTCTCAAAAAAAATCTTTGAAACCTTTTTCTCGCCTCGTTCGTGTTTGAGAGTAAACTAAAAAAGTAGCAACATGAACAGCGAAAACAATACTCTATTTTTCTTTTGGCAGCCGGTTAAAGCAATATTTCAGACGTTAAGGGGCATTTTATTCGAGAGTTTCAACCGCCTCATTTATCTGGTCACATTTCTTAAGAAATGTGTGAAGATTTTGATGGCACTTTCGGTTATATATTAGAGGTTCTGTACGTCTACCATATAACTGGCAGGGAAGTGTATCAGAATCTTCTGCAATTTCTTAAAAAATGTGACCAGATAAAATGAGGTGGTTGAAACGCTCAAATAAATGCCCTAAGAGCTCCCGGTATTTCTAATATCTACCCGTTTCCAAGGAATATTTTGTTTTCCAGCCGACTGTTATTGGCCGGGTACTCTCTTGCGATGTTGTTTATTCGTGTAATGAAATTATACTTTCACTCTGTGAATAAAGGTTCATTTTGCACTCACTTTTAAGGAATAACAAGCTTGAGAAAAGTATTATAAGTTATTGTGAATTCCAAGTATTTGGCTGTTAATTGATGATCTTTTAAACTCGTTTTGCTTTTAAATCCCTATTTTGACTGAAGTCATTAAATTTATGTTACTCATTGATAACATTAAACAAATGTTTCATTTTGTTTCTGTCAAGTTTAATTAATTTCTATAAAAGACAAGCGAACCATTCTCATGTTAGGAATCAAACACTGTAAACATTTATTATAGGTGATAAATATTATGAGCACTTTGATGTATGCGTGTATTGAAGTGAGTCCAATATACGAGTATTACTAACATTAAATTAATACTTAAGCGCCTTGAAGATGTGTGAAGAATATTTTTTTTTGGGATCGCGTTTGAACATTTTTAACAGGAATAAGATTAAAAAAGCTGAAATATTATCAAAGTGAATGTTTCTCAAAGCCCTGTGCTACCCATAACGTCACTAATTATTACTTCACTATTTTTATAGAAGTGCAGAAGCGCCTGATTGATGTTACTAGAGACCAAAGGGGTGAAGGCAATACCGTTTAACCAATCACTATTAAACGAGGGAATGCTACAAGCCTAGTGGCTATGTTGCCGTATCGTATCGTATGTAGGTAGTCGTGGAAGCGTAGTAATTAGGCCTATTGCCTCTGAAGCAGATGGTTATGGGTTCGACTCCGGGTTCGCAACACTTAGTTTTACGAAATTTATGTGCAAAATTACATTTGGACTTTATCATAAGCTTTACGGTGAAGGAAAATATTGTGAGGCAATCTGCACTCATCTAAGAAGAAATTAATGGTGTGTGTGAAATACCCAATCCCCACTAGGCTGCGTGGGGAACTGCGGCCCAAGCCCGCTTTCTGAGAGGAGGCCTGTGCCTTGCAGTGGAGTGGAACGTATGTATATAGGCTTGGATGATTAACTTGGTGTACAGTTTTTATTTAATCTTGGCATACGTAAAAAATCCGCTCATAAATAATCGATTTAAAGATACCAACGACTTTTGTTAGGGTGAAGCCAGACGAGCGTAATTTTTTGAGTAGTGAGTCGCGTAATTTCGGTCGCGTAATGTTGGTTTCATATAAAAGTCCTATTTGTGTAAAACTCATTTTGCGTCGCCGTAAGAACGAAACAGGAGTTTTGTACGAAACCGAATGTAGCAAAAATTACGCGACCGAAATAACGCCGCTCACGACTCAAAAAATTACGCTCGTCTGGGCCCGCCCTTAACACAGAAAGTAAAAAGCGGAATCAAACTTTCACTCTCATTATTGCGTCAAATTGACTGACCGCTGCGTTAGTTTCTTTGCGCAGTTACATAATAATAATTTTGCCGGCTAGCCTCCAAATTATTCGACGTGCATCAAAGAATGTGAAAGCTTACCAGATTCCATTTTTTTGCACCGCTTAGGCAATCTTTTATAAAAAGTTATACGTGTGAATGTTTTAAATTGGACGGTTATGAAAAGAGAAAGGGTTGATTCAAATTCACAGTTAATTCTGCCGAATGCGTGAGATTTACTTCCATCATTGTGTTGTTCATATTTGAAGTAAACTGTCAAAACCATAACACTATAAATAATACTCAAAAATAACCGGCCAAGAGCGTGTCGGAAACGCCCAAGATAGGGTTCCGTAGCCATTACGAAAAAATCAAGTAATATTTTTCTAAGGATTTCGTATGTGTACGGAATCTTCCAGGTTAGGTATCGTCAATACTTTGAAAAAAGCTCGTAAATACCTTAGGCTACTATTTACTCTTAAACTACAAAATAATTCCCAAGCAATCTTAGCCGCTATAATTTTCCTTGTAAATTTAATATATTTACTACCATCTTGAATTTTTTTTAATTTTTCCACCCAACAGTTTAGATTTTAGAGGGGGGGACGGTCGATTTTAATGAAAATTTTCACTTTAAAGTTGAATATTTCGCAAACAAATCACTGAATACAAAAATCATGTAACCAATCCCCCAATGGTTTTAAAAGACCTATCCAACGATACCCCACACTATAGGGTTAGTCGAGAAAAAACAAATCGCCCCCCCCTTACGTCTATGGGAGGTACCCTAAATAATTTTTTTTAGTATTTTTTATTTAACCAATTTGTCGGCGTGACTAATATATATATTTATGCCAAATTATAGTTTTCTAGTACTAACAGTCTCTGAGCATAGCCGCGGACAGACAGACAGACGGATGGCGAAACTATAAGGGTTCCTAGTTGACTACGGAACCCTAAATCGGAATTATTTCCAAACATCCTTGACCATGATCATTGATTTTATACTTAGTATAGATAGATTTTGTCAATTAAGCTTACCTTCGCTAGATAGGCCTTCATGTAGAAGTTTCCGAAGAGCACGATGAAAGATATCATGTAGAATATGAGAACGTAGTGCATCCACAGAGGGAATTCGCAGCCCATACGGATGCCGTTGATGCCCAGGACTAGCGCGCACGTGAATTGGATCTGGAAAATAATTAAACATAAATTATGTAACAACGTTTATCTCTCACAGGTATCGAGCATTTTTGATGAGACCAAGACGCAACTCTATACTTCATTTAATTTAGAATGAGAAACCACAACAACATTATATTGCGGCTCGTGAACTGTAATCTCTTTACAATTTGTACTAGAGTAGCATTTGACGACACGCAAATAAAGTGACATTAAAACAATTTTATTTTGCGGCTCCAGACTATTGTACTGTACTATTTGCTAGGTAAGAAATAGTTGACCAGGCGCAACGTAATGTTATTGTTTCTCATTCTAAATTAAATGAAGTATAGTAGTAAACACTTTATTTTAGCCACATAAATCATTTTCATTTTTTTGACAGCTAATAAAAAAGTACGTCAGTTAATTGGCGGCCTCATTATCCTCATTACAGTCAGTTTATTGTATTTATAAAGTTCGCGGAATCTTAGTCAAATAAGCACATGACAAGAGTTTTTTTCCTAGTATTACTTCTAATTGGTAGATTACTCGTAAGATTTTTTGCCAATTATTTGAGATACTGGGAATACGCTATTTCAACCAAATTAGAGATTTTATAAAAGAGAAAAGTTTTCCAAAAGCGCTTAGCGGGATACCTACCTAGGTTACCAACTGCTCCAAGAAGCTCCCAACCAACCCTCCCGAAACTTTGGAACATAGGTATTGTGACTTATGATAGTTGCGATAGATGGCAGCACACGCCACGATTTACCGTCATAAGTACTACTGGAAAAAGGTTCACTCGAAATAATACGTCAAATCAATCCAGAATATTTTCGAAATTGGAATCATTCTGGTAAAATTGTGAAAATTTATAAAGGCAAAGAAATAATGACCAATCCAGATAATAATTGATTAAGGTTGAATTCATTTATGATGAAAATAAATTTGGTTATAATTATTTTTAGTGTAATTTAATTTCGTCGAAATACCTATGAATGATATTATTTTTGGTCAAAATTCAAAATAGTCAATTCAAGTGGACAATTTTCCATTTGTATTTAGAATACATACAATTCTTTGTTGAACACCAAAAACAGTACAGAAAAATAATTTAAACCACCATTGGCATACGTTAACGATTTTGGGTGGTTTGGTAGGGAGACACGTAGTGCAGTTAGCAGCACACTTGGAGCATATAACCATGGTAATGCAGATTCAAATCTTAGCTTTCAATAGAATTATTTCTGAAAATTACACGCTTACCAGTTGGAGGATGGTGAGGTATTTCTTCCACCACAAGTACTTGCTGACAGTAGGGCCGAAGACAGATAGGCCGTAGTATGTATACATCATCACGTGGATGGCACTGTTCACCATGGCAGGAAGGAAAGCTGAAACAAACGTACAATATGTCAATAAAGCCGTATAAAAGCAACTAGCAAAGCGAATTTTACAGTACATGAAAAGATCTATTGAAGATAATATCTTCAATAAAACAAGAAGAACAGTTAAATCACTGGTCGATTTAAATGTTAAAAATACACCTTTCTTTGCTTCTTAACAAAAGTAAGATAGTGGGGTATCAAGATACCGAGGCAAGCCTCTGCAATATTTTAAAATAGGTAGGTACTTCTCTTTGCCACTTTAACGCCTTTCCAAACATCTCAAGGATCAAGAAACAATTTAGTTCATGATTCCGAAAATAGCTCAATCTAGATTCAGAAGCCTACATTCGTCGAGACTTCTTAATCTATTTTGATTATTAGGCTGTGAAATCTAATACGAATATGCTTTTCATAAACGTTAATTGTGTCACGTAAAGGTAAAGAGGTAAGACTGGATGTCAAAAGAGTTTTACAAAGCGATTAAAAATCCAATTTGCAGTTAATTGAAAATTAATCTGATTTTCAGGGCTAAATAAATTAAGTAATTAATTGTTATTTTAGTGGAGTTGCGTCTTAGAATTATTGTTTTACGGTGTCATCTCCCTATAAACTTATCCTCAGTACAGTCGTTGCTCGTATTTCGTTTACACACTGTATAATTGAGGGTAGGGTGGGGAAACTATTAACGGACAATCGTATTCTCTACAAAATTTTAACAATTTTTAGTAGTGAAAAAAACGGATAATTCACGACTTTAATCGAGTTTAGCTCGATTTTTAAGGGCAATATAATATAATATCGCGATATGTAAAGGACTACTCCTCCAGAAGCACACGACTACTGACGTTTTCATCGTCATTTTTATTGTTCTTGGGCTACAGATAAGCCCAAAATATTTCGTATCTTATCCGTATTTTTCACTTTGAGGGAATGTCACAGCAGTTACATGTTCAAAGTATATTTATTAGCAGTGATCGGAAAAGGTAGGTAGTGCAATTTCGGGTGAATGACCTTAAACATTATACTTAATATGGGTAAGGCCCGGGATTCTGGGACTCATATTTTTTAAAGAATAGTTTCTTGACATTACATTTATGGGAAAACGTGATAAATAAAAGTTTTGTCAATGTCAATACATTAGATATTATGTTTAACAGTTGCAAAGTGGTTACCAATTAATAAAACATAGTAATATGAATAGTGTATAGTCAAGAAAACTGAATCGCGTACCAGGATGAACCCTTTTCATTCGAAATGTCATGTTGAACATACATATCTGCCAAAGAGATTATCGTGAAATTGGTTATGAAGAGGTTCCACCCTGGTACGTAATTCAGTTTCCTTGAATGTACAATCAAACAATTATACCTAAAATAAAATTTATCAAAAACTAAGAACCTAAAAGTATAAAAATTTTTAAAATGATATCCCGGGATTAGGAACTATATCCATCCATACTAAGCTTACGACTTTATTACCGAAGTCTCGCGAAATTGAACTACCTATTTCGGATCACTTTTTATTAGACTTACTGGATCCACTTGGCACCCATTTGATGCCGATCCACCAGAAACTGAACATGGTGGAGTGATGGTAGACGTGGAGGAATGTCAGCTGTTCATCCTTCTTTCTGAGGATGAAGAAGAAGGTGTCACAGAACTCTAGAAGCTTCGAGAAGTAGTACCACCACACTGCGTCCGCTATCTGAAAAAAAGTGTTAATGTAATTAAATAACTATTTTAAATAAAAAAATTATACATCCTTAACTTAATTAGGTCCATATTTTATTATGCGTCTAAGATCCCTTCGGCAGCTAACAAAAGAGATGATAACTATTCAATGGCGGAACCAATTTTGATGAAACTGCCTAGAAACCTTTGGCTAGAAACCCACTTTTAAATAAAAAAACCGCATCCAAATCGGTTAACCCGTTTGAGAGCCATGATGCCACAGACAAACTGACACACACACACAGCGGTCAATTTTATAAAACCCCTCTTTTTGTGTCGGAGGTTAAAAATACTTTCAGGTTTCTGGTATAGTCGCCATCATAGCAGTAAGTGACTTTCACATCATGAATAGTATGATTAAGAGGACCGGCAACTTCAGGTTCTTTTATATTAATAAGCCTACTGTAGCTAGTTTCAGTAAACACAGGTCTCTTTATCATTCATTTTGTATGTTACTTAGAACTTTACTTAACACAAAAGTTCTCCTTTGGGGTCACAGATGGCGCTATTGTGTTAAAGGGTAGCTCTACGAACGTTTCAACCGCTATCACTTTCCTGTCGCATATACTAAAGAAATGAGCAACAGTTAGCATGACAATTTAATAAATTGAAATTGTACCGTAAACACGCCGTATCGTTTTATAAAAATCTTCTGTTTGGTGTGGCTTATTTCTTCAATATATTCGATGGGAAACTGATAGCGGTAGAAACGCTCGTAGAAACTACTCTAAACAGAGGTCAAAATGCCGTACTAGATGTATGGTACAGGTATCTTTTGGTAGGTTTCTTTTGTTATAAGATTTTAATTTTTAGGTTAAGTACTTTTTTTTTTGGTTAAATTATATTTATATTGTATTTTACAGAATTCTTGTTTTGCATTTTTCACAGTGTGTTTGATTATTTATTTAAAGTTAATATTTTAGTTCTTACAGTCTGAAACACAGGACTTCCTAGTTCGGGCTCATGAGTTAGTTACTTAGATTTATAAGGAAACTTTGTATCTATTTAAGTTATTTCTGTAAAAATCAAATTTTTAATAAATTTATCTTATCTTATCTCTCTACACGATGATTTTTAATCGGTGATCAGGAACCAGGTATTCTAGATCAGTATTCGGTGGCGATCACGTTTAAGTCGCAATTACGTGAAACAAAACGTTTCTTTTTTTTTTAAATGATGATTATTTGTAAAATAATTTTTGATTATAATTTTCTTGTCACCCTACACATGGTTTAGTCTATGAGCTTAAAACATCTATGACAAGTCAGTTTCTCAAATGAATTTTGACTTGAGACCTGTCAAATTCCCCGCCACTGCGATGACATATTTGACGAAACTACTTAATTTCAACAGTTGCAGGATAACCATCCATTCGGTGGATGGAGACAGTTATTTATAAGAGTCGAATTTGGTTTAATACAAAATGAAATGTCAGAAAAAATGCTGTAGAATTTAAATGAAAATAAAGTATTTTTTGCGGTTTAATTTTAAGAATGTATGTTTGTGCTATGAGGCCATAATTTTGGCCTTGCCTATTTTATTAATTCTGTGTTCCTAGCTTTGATTCCTACTAATTTTCTATGAAACAATCATCAACAATCAAGGGTTGACGATTAATTTTTAACCGTATACCTTGCAAGCGGCCTTTAAATAGGCAATAAACAATGGGCGGCCGATAGGTGCAATATGGTGACGAAAGCATAACATGGATAAGACTTTCATTAAATTTTGAGTAATATTTTACATGAATTTTTTGTTACATATCAATAAAAACATATTTTGTACATTAAGAAAGAACTATAAAGAAATGGTCTGAAAGTATGTAATATGTAACATAGAAAATATGTAAAATTATGATTATTTACTTCAACAACAAAATTCTATTACTTTTTTGCAATTATGTTGTCTTTTTTAAATCAATTTGTAGTTATATCCATATTACATATCTTTCGACATCATTTGAGCGCAATTCAGCCATTGGTAATAAAGAAAATTACTCACTTGTAACTCATCCGAATCGTATTTTTGCCGGCACGGCTCGCAAATATAGCTATATCTCAACCTGAACGAGGCCGTTAGTAACCTTATGGCTATGAAGGCATTTAAACCAGCCATAGCTAGGTTGTAGGGCACTAGGAGCCATGTCAATTGGAAAGGTTTTCGGTTCTTCATTAACTTTGGCCCTAGCCACACGATGAATAGGTACAGCGCTGTGTAAACGACCGTGGGGAGAGGAGAGTCCACCAGTGGCCATCCTTTTGTTCTAGTATCTGAAACAATAAAATAAAACTGGTTAATGTCTAACAAAAGACTCGTGAAAAAAACCGGGTGCGTGCAGCTCCTCCGCGCGGAAGAAGTGAAACTTCGTAATGTGGAAATGAAAAAGGCACTTATACATCTATATGAACCTTATTGCAATAACTTAAAGAGCTAAATTTACTTATGCATCTATGTGTTCAAAATTATTCACTAGATGGCGCTTTTATCAAGTCTCATACATTTGCAACATACATAACTCGTCGCTAGATGGCGTTACTCCTCGTGCGCACGTTATTTTCAATAATTTTTCTTGATTTTTCGTAATTCTCAAAGATATTCAATATTTTTTTTTACTAAATACGTTTAAAATACTTTATTCAACGATCTACCATTAAAATAATTTTGTTCTTTTTTTTTAGTTTTTTTTTTTAGTTTTTTTTGCGTATTTAACGCAACGCTTATTGGAAGTCGCATTAGAAGTTTCACTTCAAAAGGTGTTAATTTCGGTCTATATATAGGTCCTATTGCAGAGCAGTGACCTCTCAGAATGGGAGGGCTTGGGCGCAAGCTACACAGACGAGACGTGGGACGGGGGCGTGTCGCAACCGCGGCGCCCCTTGAAACAATTTTCATCCTTAATGTATAGAAGCGTCGCGATCCAAAGCAGACAGAAGAGACGGGGCGGAGTCGCGGCCTGCGAACTAACGACCCCCGTCCCACGTCTCTTCTGTGTGGCAACCACGCGGGACCAGTGTGAATTAGGAACCTCACACACTCCTATTGAATTTATTTGTAGGTGTGTGTAGTTTTCTTTCGCCGTAAAGCTCTTGCCTAAATTCTATTTAACCATGATCAATCATCCCAGCCTATACAGTGTGGAAACATAAGTCGGGCTCTGGAGGGAAACTACCTTAAATCCTTAAGTTGGCTCATTTTACTTAAAGGAGACATTCCTACATTTTTCAAAAAAGAAGCAAAACTGCATTCAAATATTTTTTAAAACTCGCTTGCCTCGCCCGGGACTCGAACCAACTAAAATTAAAAAAAAAACAAACACTCTACCCTGAATAATCCTATCAATTTCTCTAACAAACATTTGGTCTTAAAAATAAAAGTGATCGTAAAATCTAACATTAACTTTATGAGCTAGCTAAAGGATTTAAGGTACTATAAATCGATAAGCTCGTGCGCGACCCTCCGCGGAACCCTGTCGCAGTGAGTATTTGCCGCACTTATTAAAAACAATCTTGTTAAGAGGGTACGATGGCTGAGAGACTTTTGAGAAATAGGTATTTTAATGAAATGTCACTGTCTCGCCCGAACCCCTCCGTGTCAGTATAGCGAGAGTGGGACAACTGCAGCTCAGACCGTTAATAGGCGCGTAAAATTGATCAAAACAGCATTTCGTAATCCCCTGTTTTCTTCTCGAAAACTGGACCAATAAAATTATTTTTTTCAAATATAATTAGAGGATAGATTTAGCTATGCCCCTATGTTTTCCTTTTTTTGTTTATATTAGGGATTCTTTTCTGATGAGTGTCTGAAAATGACGTTGAAATTGGGCAATTTTTTCAGTTTTTGAAAGCTCATATTTCTTATGTTAATTGAAATATGGAAAAAAACGAAACCTAGGAGCATAGCTGTGGTAGATACAGATTACACAGTAAAAAAAATTTGGCTCTAAAGCTATTATCCAGGGAGGAAACAGGGGATTACGTTTGTGTGGAGAAATGGGGCGCATCGTATCCTCCTAAGGACAGCAGAGGCTCCTTGCGACAGGGTTCCGCCGAGCGCCCCGCACGAGCTTGTCAACGTATAGTTCCCTTCCTGGGCCCGACTTATTTTTCCACCCTGTATACATCCCACTGCAGATCACAGGACGCCTCTCTTTAGTTCTTATCGTTTAAAAATGAGAACTCATCATCATCATCATTTCAGCCGACAGACGTCCACTGCTGCACATAGGCCACCCCCAAGGCTCGCCAAACAGAAAAAAAAACAACACAAAATGAACAGAAAATGAGAACACATAAAATTCAATTTTTAGAACAGCTTCTGAAATTAAACCAACTTGATTGAGTAATCAAAGAAACTTGTACAAAAAATTATATTAAAAAATGTATAAAAAGGAAACCCTCGTCTAAAAGGTAAACTACGTTACTATAAATAAAATTTATAAGTACCTATTCATGTCTTGTTAAAGTAAATAACTCCAAAGGCATCTTAGAATTTTATTGATGGAAATATTGGAGATCTTTATTCCGTAAAGCGGTTTTATTTCTTATTTTCACGTAGAACTTTGATTAGGATTTTATTTATTTGAACCTAACTCATCAAGTTCACCTTCAGAATATTTTCTGTAAATATTAAAGATTTTCATAAATAATTACGAAGGTTTCAGTTATATTGAGTTAAAGCTATCACTGAGGCTGATTCTTTGAAGTAAATAAATTCGAAATACTATCACTATACATACAGTCAGTGAACGAATCTGGCGAATGACCTTTCCATAATGACTAATACAAATATTTCAGGATCTTAGCAGATGGAAATCAATAGTCTTTGCTTACACCTTTAGGATTATTTCGCGGTAGTTCATTTAGCTGTTCCTTCGAAGGAACTATATTGCTGTACGCTTAGTATACGTTTTACCTCACCAAAATACTTCTCGATCGCGTTTACGTAAAAAATTCAATTACTAGGGAAACATGGACAGCGTCTCCGCGCGCGCGCTTCCATGTTTCCATAGAATTGAAATTTTTACGTAAACGCGATCGAGAAGTATTGAAGTGAAGGAAAACTTATACTAAGCATACTGTACGCTTAGTATAAGTTTTACTTCACCAAAATACTTCTCGATCGCGTTTACGTAAAAATTTCAATTCTATGGAAACATGGAAGCGCGCGCGCGGAGACGCTGTCCATGTTTCCCTAGTAATTGAATTTTTTACGAAAACGCGATCGAGAAGTATTTTGGTGAGGTAAAACGTATATACTAAGCATACTGTACGCTTAGTATAAGTTTTCCTTCACTTCAATACTTCTCGATCGCGTTTACGTAAAAAATTCAATTACTAGGGAAACATGGACAGCGCCTCCGCGCGCGCGCGTCTTTGTTTCCATAGAATTGAAATTTTTACGTAAACGCGATCGAGAAGTATTGAAGTGAAGGAAAACTTATACTAAGCATACTGTTTTTGACGTGACAACGTCTAATAAATCGATGAACGCCGGCTGCATACACGAAAAAGGATGACGCAATGTAACGTACATGTACATACAGAGCAGTGAAGGCCAGTATGTACAAGAGAGCAGCGCTCGGGTAATTTTCAATTCGGATGGTCGCGGGGGTGATGAGGGGGGGGGGGGGCGGGAGAGGGGTGCGGCGGTATTAAAGGGGGATGAAAATTTCATCCGATTGCTTGCAAATCTCTACTTAGCGTCCAGCAGATTGCTTGCAAATCTCCACTTAGCACCCTTTGGCATGCTAAGAAAACCACCCTTTGCTGAGCTGCCCGTCTGGCGGCTTGCCCTCTCTCCGGTAAGCTGTAAAAGCCGTCGAGGCTAACAGCAACAGTCAGTCAAAAAAAAATCATTGATTTTGTCGTAGAATGCACCGTTTTCAAGATATTTGACAAAACACCGGTTCTCGTCCGATTACTGAAGTTAAGCAATGTCGGGCGCGGTCAGTACATGGATGGGTGACCGCCTGGTTTTTTGTTTTTTGAATGTTTTGTTACGACGTTGTCACGTTAAACTGTCGTCCGTAAACCGACTTTACAGACAACCGGCTTTACGCACAAGTTCCTTCACAAGAGATGAAAGAATAACTGCATTTATTTTTTCGCCTTTGTTCCTTGTCGCAGTAGCACCTTCAGTTCTAGCAATGGAACAAAGGCGAAAAAAAAACGCAGTTCTTCCTTCACCTCTTGCGAAGGAACTAGTCGTCATCGCAGACTATAATATGCGTCCCACTGTAGGGCACAGGCCTCCTCTCAGAATGAAAGGTCGTGGGCGCAGTGCGGATTGGGAACTTCACACACACCATTGAAATTCTTCTCAGGTGTGTGTAGGCCTTCTCACGATGTTTTCCTTCACCGTAAAGCTCTTGGTATATTTCAAATATAATTTCGCACATAAATTCCGAAAAACTCAGAGGCGCGAGCCAGGATTCGAACCCATGACCCTCTGCTTGAGAGGCAATAGGTCAAAACCACTAGGCCACCACAGCTTACGGAAGGAACTGTGCGAAAAAAATGCAACTACTGCGAATAATCCCACCTTTGCTGGGAAGGAGACATAATTGTATGTATGTCTGAAAAAAAATTCTTAAACCTATTTCGTTAAGAATTATTTAGGAAAATACATCTAGTTCAAACAAAACAGAAAATAAAATATTTTGATGTATTTCATTTAAATCAGATAAGCATCGCTATTTATAAAATACCGATTTTTTTGTTACTAATATTTTATATCAGTTTCAAATTGTTTTATTACAAAAATAAGTTATATGAAAAAAGAAAAATTGTAATATGCTAATATGCATAGTATTGCGTAGTTTTTTTATCATAAGATCATAAGACTCATATTTTCATTGACTCATTCATTTCATTCATTTACTACTTTTTTGCAATCAGTACTTTATGTAGCTGTGTGGGTAATCATTCCCCTCAACTCTCATGGCGTTAAGTATACTAAACATGATACAAAGTTCAAAAATCTAATTTCATAGTAGCCCCCCAGGTTATGTACTTAAAAAATTGACAATGTCAATGTCAAATACAAAATTAATAAACAGCTTATTTTTTCTTTGGCAAATCAATAAATCAGAAACGAGGAGATCCGTAGAAGAACCGGGGTCACCGACATAGCCAAACGGATTAGCTCGTTGAAATGGCAATGGGCAGGCCATATAGCACGTAGAACAGATGGCCGTTGGTGGCCAAAAGTTCTGGAATGGAGACCACGGACTGGCAAGCGCAGCGTGGGACGTCCACCAACGAGATAGACGGACGATTTGGTGAAGGCCGCAGGTTCAGGGTGGATGCAAATCGCTTCCAATCGTAATGATTGGGCATCAATGAGGGAGGTCTATGTCCAGCAGTGGACGTCCTACGGCTGAAATGATGATGATGATGATGATGAAAATGCAGTGGTATTTAATCTATTGAATCATAGAACTGGGTTATTTATTTATTTATTATTATTTATTCTCAAAAAGGTACATAGTTCTAGTTACATCACTAATTTCGCCAAACTATAATGTTTATTGACGAATACTACGCTCACTTCAACATCAGCTGTACCCTGCTTAATTAAAAAACTAAAGTATTTATATTATAGGTACATACATTATAATACATACGACCCCGAGCCATGAACCATGCACACATGAGCCCCGGACCGCATGCCATACAATTCTTGTTTCATACTTATACTATCATGCCTATTTTCATTCTACAACTACACTAATCTAACCAGGCAATCCACATCAATTTTAGTATTGCGAACCAAAATTTTCTAGCAAAAGCTTTTTTAATTTATTCCTAAACATTTGCAGACTATTACATTCACTTTCCGGAAAAATATTATTGAACAATCTTGGAGTGACATACATTCTCATTCATTCTCAATTAGGACATATTTTTTATTCTTTTGTATTTTGCGATATATTTTTTTTATATATATAGTGTACTTAGTGTTCAGGAAACAAAATGCTTTCGAATCGTATATCCGTTTTAAAGTGTTTTTAAAGTGAAATGTTGGAAATTATTATACGTACTGAAAACATAAGTTTATTTTCAACCAATAGTAATCACTGCTGCTTAGACGCTCATAACATTAGTGAGAGTGATCGGTCATAATCGTAAATACTTGGTCGTAGAACGTAACCGACCGCTGGTATGCAAGCGACTCTCATTTACGTTCGATGGTCGAGATAAAAGCTTAGTTACGTAAGTAAAATCCGTCTAGTTCGAGCTGGAATAGCACTGGGTTCTGTAGTAACAGAACTTTATATAATCCCTCAAAACTTAACGATAACCTTACTAAGTTACTGGGAAAATTTAAGGGGCTCCCATACAACAAACGTGATTTTTATAGATAATTGTACGGAACCCTTCGTGCGCGAGTCCAACTCGCACTTGGCCGGTTTTTGAGACAGTCTGTATTTATTTAACTCTAAATCTAGTTAAGTAATTTTAAACGCCAATACTAGGGTATAATAGGGTAAGACAATAATAGGGTAAGTCGGATTAATTTCGCTTTGAAGAGTATTTCTGGCCATTCTGATTAACCCGGTTCCCGGTTTTATTGTTCCATTGAAATAATGGCGCATTTCCATATGGTTGATTTTAGCTAACCTCACACACTTTTTGGTTTTATTGGACCCTTGTATTATTTAGTTTTAGGCCAAAGTTACACTCCATTATTCATAATGGGTCCTCAGAATACACTCATTTCTGAACTGTTTCGTAAATTTAAATTTGTGGCTTCTAGAATTCGAATCAAGAAACGATCAGCGGACAGCAGACAGTCTAGGCAGTCATTCTTGGATTGGCGCCTACTGAAATGTTGTGTGTAATCGAATGTCAAATAAACCCAAGTCTTGAAATGCAAGTTTTCATTTAAATAGTTGCAGTTCTTTTTTAGCTACCCCACTGCAATACTTACCTAAGTCTCACTAGTTAGCTTTAATAACAGTTTCATACGTAATTAATGTAACAACCAACTGTCCAACATTCCGCCTGTATCTTTAGCGATTTGCAAAGAAAGAAAAATAAAAAAATATAGTCACTGAACCCTAAAAAACCTTTTATTGACCGCAAAACATCTGATATCAAAATGGCGTGTTATATAAAACTACACACTATTATTACGTCACGTTACTCGCGAAACGTCGTATCTACGTTTACAGTTATGATTCATACGTCGTTTCATTCCTGCGGTTTAGGAGAAAGTGGTCGACGGTCGACGGATGAAGACTCAGCTTCCGTTTGCGCAACCATCTCAAGAGCCAGATACGGTGCATAAGCGTCTAATAACAGATTAGGAATTGTTTCTTTTTACGTAGCCTTTATGTGTGTCCCAGCTGGGAAAAGGCTCCTCTTGACTTCCACATCTCCCTATCCACTACATCCTCAGTTCCGTGTTCCGACCGTCTAGCCATCTCCGTCTGCCTGCCTTGCCGTTGGTGCCCGTCGAGCGGTACCCACCACATGGCTGAGTGCTCCCATCTTTGTGGGTGTATCCGACAGACTTGCGGCCCAGTCCAATTAAGCTTGTTTCCAACATCAGCGATTTGAGTTTCTGTGCGCAATGCGGTGTTCCGGATTCGATCAATCCTTTTAATCCCTGATACTTATGCTTGGCTCTTTAGCTCGATGGTAAACCTTGAGTTTGAATTTCTGGTTCTTAGTCAAAGACCAGTACGATTATTGTGTAACACGCTGACGCTTGCTTTCGCATTCACTATTTATTATATTTATTTCTGTCACAATTATTTTTAATTATTGTGACATTGGAAGACATCTCCAATATTTTTTTTTTTCCTTTTTCATTTTTTTTTTGACGGTGGAAGCATTCTACACTTCCACTTAACGTAGATATAGTTAAGATGTACCTAGGTGTTTAGTAGTTTTTGTTCTCTTCGATAGCTTATTAATGGAACTGACCTGATGATGATCTGGAGGCGCTCCGGGGGGCCCCCTCGGTTATGTATCCACAGGATTATCCCTGGATTCCTCTGGGTTCACGAAGAGCTGCTATTTGTGGCCTTTTGAATTTTTCGCGAGCTCGAGCAATACGAGGTGCGAGCATACGTGCTAACCGTTTTGGAGGGAAGCTGGCAAGTGACAGCTGTCAGTTTGCATTTTGATCTCTCACGCAGAGATGCGTTCAGTTAGTCCATAGTATAAACCATCGAATCGAAGAGATTTATTCACACAAAACTAGGGTTAAAAAACACGCTGTGTCTGTGCTAGTTAAAATACATAAGTACGGAACATGCCGCCGACCATAAAATAATGCTTATTTTATTAATGAACTAACCTAAAGAAATACGATGTACTATGCTACAGTACTATGCTAACTTAAGACTAAAACATGTAATGTTATAGCTAAGTAATTCCTATTCCACAGGTAATGGGCAGACCTTAACTACAGGTCGCTTACTCAAAGTGTTGCCGATGCGTACAGTCACGACTCGAGTAACACCGTCGACGCCAGGGTGCAGTTTGTGCACGCGCGCAAGACGCCAGCGCAGCGGTGGCATTGTGTTGTCCATCAACACGACTACTGAACCCTCACGGAGGGGTGAGGTAGCGTTATCGTGGAACCATTTACCTCTTGGTTGGAGTTGGTGTAGGTATTCGATACTCCAGCGCTTCCAAAAATGTTGGACAGCTTGTTGTATGACCTGCCATCTTTCGAGGCGGTTAGGGTTGTCGTTAGACAAGTCAAATTCAGGAAGAGACGTTAATGGTTCCCCGATTAGGAAGTGTCCGGGTGTAAGTGGCAAAGGATCCGCAGGATCGTTGCTCAGAGGACAGAGGGGTCTCGAATTGAGCACAGCTTCAATTTGACAAAGTAAAGTGTTGAATTCGTCCTGGGTGAGTGTGAGTGTACCTATGACGCGGTGTAAATGTCTTTTTAGACTGCCAACAACTCGTTCGACGAGACCGTTAAAATGTGATGCATAAGAAGGACTAAAATGCCAGGTGACTTGCACGTTAGCCAGCTGGTTGTTTATGGCAAATTGATTTGATTCGTTTCGCAGAAACGTGTAAAGTTCGGTGAGATACCTATTACATCCTACATAAGTACGTCCGTTGTCGGAATATATGTTTTTGCAATAACCACGGCGAGATATGAATCTTCGCAACGCGTTAAGAAATGATTCTGTAGTTAAATCGGGTACGAGTTCCAAATGGATTGCTTTCGTAGACATGCACACGAAAACGCAGACATATGATTTGAAAATTTTAGCGTTACGGAACTTACTCGATTTTAAATGAAAATGACCAGCAAAATCTACCATTGTATCTAAGAAGGCACGTAATGCTCGAACTCTAGCTGCCGGCAGTTGCGCCATTGACGGCTGCGGTGCGACAGGGCGTGCGCGGACGCAGGGGATGCAGCGCAGTGTGCGCATACGAACGGCGTCGCGGGCACTGAGAATCCAATACGTCTGAGCGAGGGCAAACTGCAAAGTTTGCGGCCCTACATGCAGATGGGTTCTGTGATAAAAATCTATAAGTAGATTCGTGAAGTGATGCCTTTTGGGTAAAAGAATCTGATATTTGGCATCGTGCGGTACGTTCGCTCGACTTATCCTGCCGCCGACCCTGAGGAGTCCAGCATCGTCCAGGAATGGTTTGAGTTTTTGCAGACGTTTTGAGCATCTGTCTTCATCCTTGAGACGTGAGATGTCTTCAGAAAATTGATCACGTTGAACAAGTGAAATAATGCGACTAAGAGCTTGATTCGTCTCAGGAACTGTGACGTAATTTGTCAGATAGACATTGGTCTTACGACACTTGTTGATGAACCGAAGCATGAGAGCTACTATGCGTAACATCTTGGGTAACGACGAAAATCGTTCTATGAACTCTAGGCTAGGTTCATTAGTTTGTGTGAAATGAACATGCTTACGGCGTTCTTCATCAGTATGACAATTCACATTTGAAATAGGCCACTCAGACTCAGGTCGCCTGAGCCAAGATGGTCCAGTAAACCAAAGTTCATGGTTCAACAGAGAAGGAAGAACCCCTCGGGACGCGGGATCCGCGGGGTTGTCCGTCGATTGAACGTGATGCCAGTGTGAGGCAGGCACGTTGCTTGTCGTCTCCGCGATGCGGTTTGACACGTACGTACGCCACTTCTCTGGAGCTGAACGCAACCATGCAAGGGTGATTGTTGAATCGCACCACGAGTAGACTTGATCAAACGATAAAACCCTGCTGTAGGTAGTGATGATCTTTTTCATCAGTTTTGCTAAAAGATGAGCTCCGCACAGTTCCAAACGTGGAATTGTGAGACGTTTAAGAGGGGCGACTTTTGTCTTACCTATTAAAAGGTTTGTATTTATAGTCCCGTCTGAGTCGCATACCCGAATATAGACGCAGGCAGCGTAGGCCTTTTCAGAGGCGTCAGAGAAACCGTGAAGTTGTACGTGATTCGTGCTAGGGAGCACGTGACGAGGTAACGAAATGTCTTGTAGTAATGGCAGTTCGTCGATGAACTGATACCACAGCTCACAGACACCACGAGGAGGAGCTTCATCCCAACCTGTGCCTGATACCCACAAGAGTTGGATGAGATGCTTAGCAAATAGCGTAACTGGACTTAGGAATCCAAGAGGATCGTAAATTCTCGCGATTTCCGCTAACATTATTCGCTTAGTACATTTACGTGACGGAGTATCCGTTTGATAAGTGAATGTGTCAGACTTAGGGTTCCACTTGAGCCCTAAGACCTTGACAGAAGTGTCAGTATCGAGTGCTGAAAGAATGAGTGCGTCGTCTTGATTAGATTCGTCTATGTTTAAGTTAGATAAGAATTCAGAACTGTTACTAGTCCACTTTCGTAGTTCAAATGTACCCGCCTTGCAAATACCAGTAAGCTGACGTTGAAGATTCACAGCGTCTTCGAGTGTATTAGCTCCACTCACAATATCATCAACAAATACTTCGTTGAGCAGCACTTGTGAAGCAAGTGGGAAAGCCTCGGCTTCGTCAGTAGCTAATTGTCGTAGCGTGCGCAAGGCAAGGAAAGGTGCGGAAGCAACGCCGAAAGTAACACAGCACAGGCGATATTCCTGTACAGGATCGTGGGGTGAGAATCTCCAAAGAATGCGATGAAAGTCGCGATGTTCTTCAGCAAGACCGATGTAGCGGTACATCATCTTTATGTCTGACGTAAAAACTATCTTGTGTAAACGATATTTTAGTAGAACCTCAGATATATCGAGATGTAGTTTTTGACCTTTCAAAAGGTTGTCGTTAAGAGACCGACCTGAAGTGGTCTTACAACTGGCGTCAAACACAACTCTGTGCTTAGTTGTTGCAGCAGACTTCTTCACTACGCAGTGATGAGGTATGTAATAGGGAGGCGTGTCACTGTTCGCAGAATCAGAGACAGGCTCCATGTGTCCTAAGTCCAAGTATTCTTGAAGACACTCATTGTATTTCTCACGTAAGGTCAGGTCACGTGACAATCTAACCTCTAACTTGTGCAGACGCGATACAGCAATAGATCGAGATTCGCCTAGAGGAGGAGCGTTCTCCTTAAAAGGCAGCGAAACTGTGTATTTTCCGTTTGAGTCCCTTGTGTGAGTATCAACGAAAATCGACTCACAGCGAAGTTCATCTTTGGTAAGATGAGTATGTTCTGGTACTGATTCCAGTTCCCAAAACCTTTGAAGTTTGATGTCAAGTTGACATGTACTCAGATTGGTACAAATCTGTGCCGAAGGTGCATGGGAGATCCTGCCGTTAAGCAGGTAACCAAAAATGCTATTGATGGCTACAGGCGTCCCGTGAGGACCCTTGATGTTGTCGTGCAGCAGTATGCTGTCACTATAATCTGAACCCAGCAAGAGTTCAACCGGACGCGCAGAACGCAATTCTGGGTCCGCTAAATTTAGACCTTTCAGGTGAGAAATGTTCTCAAAGGAATTCGGAATATTAGGTAAGTAGCTCGTGATTTTTGGTAAAATAAGAGCTTCGATAAAGAGCTTCGGCTCTGATTTGTTGTGGGGCGTAACCTCACACATCGCGTAACCCCGTGGTTGCTCGTTGCTGTCACCAATGCCGGTGACGGTGGTGCTTGTCTTCGCGGGATACCGCGGCAAGCCAAGACGTTGGACACACGACTCAGTAATGAGCGTGGCCTGAGATCCTTGGTCGACAAGGGCGCGTACTGACTGCGGCGTATAAGGCCCATGGCACATGGGACGCACCCTTACAAGCGCAGTCGTAAGTAGTACGGTACAGTTTTTATTATTGTGTTGCCCCGTAGCTTCATGTAATGAAGTGGGCGAAGAAGTTTCCGCTACCGAGAGTGACTCAGGGGAAGCACTGCATTCCGTCATCAGCGTGACATTGGAAGAAGGTGTATCTTCATGTAAAGAAGTGTGATGGCGCTGATTACAGACGCGACAACTGTGGCGCGACTTGCAATCTTTAGTATCGTGACCGATAAACAAGCAATTGTTACAAAGTTTATTTTCGCAAATAAAATATTTTCTTTCATTTACGTTAAGTGAGTGAAACTTATCACATTTATATAAAGGATGCGAATTATCCTTGCAATATGCACATTTAATTTTGCTCGCGGAATTCACTGCCATTGCTGCATGAACACTCATAGTACGGGACGTGCGCGCGAGGGGCACGCTCGGTGTGCGTGAAACATTATATTGAACATCAGAGTGTGCACGAGTCAGCGATATCGCGTGGCGGGCCGCCTGCGCATGGCGCGATGGCGTCACAACAGACGAGCGAGCCGAGCCGGCCGCGCTGCCAACAGCGCCCGCGGCGGCGGTGGCAGGGCGCGCGGCGGCGCTCATAATCTCCAATGCGGCTAGTTCCTTCTCTAAGAAATCGAGTAATTCGGACACGGCAGGAATATCATTTGAAGTTTTCAAAGATAACTCAAAACGACGACGTACATTCGACGTAATTTTGCGCAGCAAAATGTTTAAAAGAATGAAACTCCATTCTTCTACCGGAAATCCTAATGATTTTAAAGCCGTAATGTTCTCGTGATAACAGTTAACCAGCTTACGTAAGCCAGATTCAACATGTTTTTCGGACATAGGTTCTATATCGAAAATATTATCGAGATGTTTTGTTGAAATAATTCGTTTGTTTTCGTAACGATTTATTAATACCTGCAAGGCATTTTCATAATTATATTCAGTAACGGGAATCGATTTAATAAGATTATAAGGTTCATCTTTTAAGAACAACAACAAATACCGAAAACGTTCGACATTACTTAACGTTACGTTATCGTGGACAAGCGATTTGTATAAATCATAGAAAGCATTCCATTCGGTCAAAACACCCGTGAATGTTTGTAACGATAATTGAGGTAGTTTTACCTTGTTTTGTATAGTGGGCTGGGATGCGCCACATCCCGCGTTTTGTTCTATAGGTATACCATAGACTGACGTCATACTTTGTTTACGTTCCTCTTTAATAGTGTCCAAAGTAACTTGTATTTGAAAGTACAATGAATCGAATGTGTTACGAAAAGACAACTGTTCTTCCTTTGAAAAAGATGCATTTTTTGCCATTAATTTTTCAATCTTTTCTTGAACCTTAAAGAATGATTTTTTTATTGTATTTAATTCTTTGACGCGTACTCTGAACTCCGCTAAGTTACCCGAACAATCAACAATACGCTGGGCCCCGTTTATGGCGAGATCACGTTCAAAAGATAATTGTTCAAGTTCCATGTCCACTGCAACTCTGCTATTAGGTTGTTACTGAATAAAATTATAAGATTTGTACTTGTAAAATGTACCTACCTAGTTTAGGCTTTGATCTAGATATGGGTTCGGTAGCTATACCTACACCGCTAATAATACGCTATATGAATACGAAAATACACTATGTACGAAAATACAAAGTGCAAATGTTTTGTACGATGTATGAAAGACAGTAAAAAATGTAGTCTGCGACTATTCTTACTATGCCTAGCGCTGCGCGGACGAATATCGCACGCGTTTAAACACCTACCGCACGCTCACGAAAAATACAAGTGAAAAGTAATTTCACAAAATATCGCTTAGAACCATATGAATGTATATATAATTAGAAAGTGTTCGTCGAGATCGCACTGTAGACACCGGTATTATCGTAAAATAACACGCTAGACGTCGGCAAACTCGATATTTAGTTGTGTGAATGTCGGTAGAACCCGAGCTAATTCGACATGTAATGAACAAAAGATTTAGACCTTAGTATGTAATACTAGCACAGACAACAGCTTTCGCGAATTTATTGTACATAAAATAACCAGTTATAATGCGGTATATCCGGCTCGAAATCTATGTTTAGTAGTTTTTGTTCTCTTCGATAGCTTATTAATGGAACTGACCTGATGATGATCTGGAGGCGCTCCGGGGGGCCCCCTCGGTTATGTATCCACAGGATTATCCCTGGATTCCTCTGGGTTCACGAAGAGCTGCTATTTGTGGCCTTTTGAATTTTTCGCGAGCTCGAGCAATACGAGGTGCGAGCATACGTGCTAACCGTTTTGGAGGGAAGCTGGCAAGTGACAGCTGTCAGTTTGCATTTTGATCTCTCACGCAGAGATGCGTTCAGTTAGTCCATAGTATAAACCATCGAATCGAAGAGATTTATTCACACAAAACTAGGGTTAAAAAACACGCTGTGTCTGTGCTAGTTAAAATACATAAGTACGGAACACTAGGTATTGTTTTAGTTTTTTTAACTAAGGGACCCAATACATCCCTGTATTGTTTTTTTTTTCTATAATTTTTTTATTTTTTATTTACTTATTTCTATATTAGTATGATTTTTTTAATTTGTAGTTTATTATATTTTAATTTGAAAAGATTACTTTCTGCCAAGTTTCTTGCGGCGCATTCTTCTTGGCAATGATGGTCCTTACGAAAGCGCTGGTAGTTTAAAAAAAAATGACATGTAAAAGAGCCCTTTGCGGCCTACTTGCAGAATAAACGTTTTGATTTTTTTTTGATTTTTGATTTTGATTTTGTCAAACGGTATAAGATGGTGTCAGAAAGAATTGGTGAAAGCGACGTCTGGTTTACGCGCCGTAGGTCAAGACAGGAAATACATTATTATGTGAAGTTTCATTAAAAATGCACCCTGAATTGGTTCAAACTATTTCAGTTAACAAGTAAAACAATAAGAAAAGTATGCTCTACAGGGTTATTTTTAATTCACTGACATCCTCTTAACCCTGAATTCCTATCACTCAAACAAATGTTTTTTGTTTTACGACTTTTTAAAATGAAGCACTTTTTTCCCATACAAATACACAGAGTATCGTAAAAATAAGAGGAAAACTCAAATTTTCAAAACGTTACTACACCAAAAATATTAAGTTATGACAAAAGCCGTAAAACAAAAAACATTTGTTTAAGTGGTAGGAGTTTAGGGTTAAAAGGATGCTAGTGAATTACAAAGAACCCTGTATATACCTTAACACGGCACAAGTAAGTAGGTATCTGGATCGATATTTTATTTATTTATTTATTTATTTATTCATAAAGTTCATATAAGATAAAAAATATAAACAATCTTAGGTCTAGTTAGTAAATTTAGTTTAGTCTAAGCCTACCCTACCTACAAGTGTAACCTGTGATATTGGAAAGGTAAAATCGCTAAATTGCCATATTATAATAAATATGATATTATTATTATGGCGCTTTCCACTGTCGGTATACATAATGTATTAAATTTGGTAGAGACCAAAGAAAATAAAACAAAAATATTAAAAAAACCGCCTGCAGAAATACTGCAAAGATAGAAATTACACATTTTTACTTCGCATTTTTATTTCACACTTTTATTTTCCACATTTTACTCCTTTATAGTCACGCCGCCATATCAAAGGCCTCGTTTTACGGTGATTATTTGGCAGTAACTCGGCTAACAAGTAATAACTTGTTTGCACCTTCTCTGCTAGTTAACGTCTTTGTGCTAACATAACTCGATTAAGAGGATACGATGCGCACCATTTCTCCATACAAACGTAATCCCCTGTTTCCTCCCTGGATAATAGCTTTAGAGCCAAATTTTTTTTACTGTGTAATCTGTTTCTACCACAGCTATGTACCTATGTTTCGTTTTTTTCGATATTTCAATTGACATAAGAAACATGAGCTTTCAAAAACTGAAAAAAATGCCCAATTTCAACGTCATTTTCAGACACTCATCAGAAAAGAATCCCTTATATAAACAAAAAAAGGAAAACATAGGGGCATAGCTAAATCTATTTTCTAATTATATTTGAAAAAAATAATGTTCTTGGTCAAGTTTTCGAGAAGAAAACAGGGGATTACGAAATGCTGTTTTGATCAATTTTACGCGCCTATTAACGGTCTGAGCTGTAGTTGTCCCGCTCTCGCTGTACTGACACGGAGGGGTTCGGGCGAGACAGCGACATTTCATTAAAATACCTATTTCTCAAAAGTCTCTCAGCCATCGTACCCTCTTAAGACTTGGAGTAGTTGTGAGAATGTTTCCGATAAAAGTTAAACAAATAATGTAACGAAGATAAGTAGTTTTTATAATTTTTAACCGCGTAGCCTAGTTAGGTAGGTTACAGAACCTGACAACAAAGCTTGAGGTTCCGGGTTCGCTACAGATATTTTATATAAAAACTAGCTGTTGCCTGCGACTCCGTCTGCGAAAAATAGGGGTAGTTATACAAAAAATAGCCTACGAACTATTCTCAGACCAAACAAATACGGAGAAAAAATTTGATAAAAATCGGTCAAGCCGTTTCCGAGGAGTTCGATAACAAACACCGTGACACGAGATTGATTTTTATAAGTCACAAGAGTAGATTACGAATGTTTGTTTTTGAGTCTTCAATGTTTCATATGAATTCATCATTTATTTCAGTATTGGTGTGAGTTGTCCCATGATATTTATTCAATTTTATTTTGATTCCATTAGAATTACTACAAGCTTTTGAGATTAATTCAATAGTGAAGCCTTTATTTGACGCAGGCTTATTGTCTAACGCTTCTGACGCTTGCCTGCGCAATCACTATTTCTGTCAGTCAAACGGTATAAGATGATGTCAGAAAGAGATGGTGAAAGCGAAAAGCGTCAGAAGCGTTAGACAATACGGCCTCTGATTTAATCATCAGATCAATACAAGGCAAATAATACTAAGTCCTTTTCACATTGGAACCATCAAAATTGATTCATTACACTACAAATGCTTTTAAACACCACCTTATCACATTACCCCTAAATACGCTATTAATCAAAACTAAACAACAAGTAGGTTCGGCACGAAACTTTGAAATTTATGTATGCTGATATCCTACCTACTTCCCCATTAATATTATAAAGGCAAATATACGAAAGTTTGTATGTGTTCGTTTGTAACTTTTTCACGCTAAAACGGTTGTATATTGGGAATAATACATAAGCTACATTTTCCGATATTCCCTTGGGATACGGATATAAGCATACATATAAAATCCTGAAATGTAACCGGTTAATCTAGCTATACCTACGATACTTTGTACGAGTATTCTTTATACAGCGTGAATTAAGACTACGGGATTTTTTTTGGTCTTTACTACGGGAATTAGGTAAAATCTCGGACTTTTACCCATTTAATCCATTCCCATTTTATTATTTTAAAAGGCAAAGGTCTCAGAACCATGCAGCTTAGTTTATTTTAGGGCCACCGGAGACCGAAGCGTTTCCGTTGCCGCCACGCGCGCGCCCTGCGCTTCGGTCTGTGGATGCCCTGAATGTACAAATATGTTTAGTTTTTAGTATTATGTTGTTTTGTGTGTGGCCTTCCGTGAGTTTACTGCGCTGTGGCCCGGCGGAAGACCAGCGCTGGTTTTAACTAGCAACATGCTGAGTCGGGTCCCTTTTGTGACAGCATTAATGTGTACATAGCTCTATCTATCTATCTGTCTATGTCTATTGTATTCTTATTTTTGCCTGTGTACGTGTTATTGTTGTTATAAATAAATGTTTTTCTTTCTTTCTTTCTTTCTTTCTTTAATCCATTTCTACCCCGGTGGTTTACGCAAGCAAAGCCGCTGATTTAATTTAATACAATACATGTTTGAATTTAAACCATGTGTTTTTGATATGCGTTAGATATATAGCTTAGTATATCGGTCGCATACCTCGCTGGGTATTACAATACCGAAGTACGAAAGACCGAATGTATTAAAACATCGAATGGGTCAAAAGACCGACACGATTTTTTTCTGAAACCGTTAACTTTTTAAGATTGTTATAAAACAAACCTAACCTAACCTAATGGGTTCTGTATGATGCCGTTTTAATAAATTCTGAGAAGTTTACGGTTTCAGAAAAAAACCTTGTCGGTCTTTTGATCCATTTGATGTTTTAAAACATTCGGTCTTTCGTACTTCGGTATTGTAATACATACCCTACCTCGCTATGAGCCTTTTGGCCAAATCGGTTTGTTTTTCTTTTTCATACATTAATATTTTTTGAGTACATAGTCATTGTAAAAGTTCCTTTGGAATTAAGAAAAGTATGTGTTAAATAAAACAAAGAAGCCGTGGTGACCTATGGCCTCTCAAGCAGAGGGCCGTGGGTTCAAATCCCGGCTCGCACCTCTGAACTTTTCGGAATGTATGTGCGAAATTACATTTGATAATGAGCTTTACGGTGAAGGAAAGCATCGTGAGGAAACCTACATACACCTGCGAAGAAATTCATTGGTGTGTGTAAAGTTCCCTATCTGCACTGGGCCTGCGTGGGAACTACGGCCCATCCCTCTCATTATGAGAAGAGGCCTGGGACGTATATAGGCTGGGAATATGAATATGACAGTATTTGTAACCTCTACAGCAAACTTAAGTAGTCATCTTTGTACCACACATAATTTATTAGATTTTATTCTTGACTATCTTCATAACAATAAAAGTTTAGACACTATGTGTCTAAGAAAAATTAACTTCAATTGACCTATTAAATGTCGCCTTCAAATTAATGGAAATAAAAAAACACGGTGTATATTCTAGTATTTTATGCAACGGTTGTATAAGTAAGGTTTTAAAAGGCGAGTGACATGAGTTGCGATACAAACGAATGTGAGTATCGCAATGGAAGACGGCACGAGCCGTTCAGACCAATTATACACCGTTGCATACAATATTTTTTGTACTTCATCCATGTTTTCTTCTACGTATATTAACTTTAATTATGACAAACTATGGCAAAACAAACTTAACTCGACTCGAGTTAACTCAACTCGAGTTAACTCACAACTAAACTCGAATTAACTCAACACTCAACTAGAGTTAACTCATCTCAACTCGAGTTAACTCAGCTCGCGTTCACTCAACTCAAGGCAGAGGGTCAAAATTGGGATTTAGTGTTGAGCGTAACCTACATTTAATAATCGGTGGCAGCTAGGTGTATCGTAATTTCGACATTACCGACACAAGTGCTGTTATGAAGAATAGAGCAAGTATAGACCTTTCTGAAGTCAATTGCCCATGTTCTTATTTATTTGTTCGCGACCATGTAAAAAACAGATAAAAGTACAGAAGTAGAAAACATATATAATGTATATCTAATTATGTGTATACGCCACGTGTAAACTAAGTCCCCTACTTAGAAGATTGTCCATTCTGAAATTGGCAATTAAGAGAAAGGAAATAATTTGGACTGGCCTTTTCGTTTTCTCAAGCAATTATGGTTTAGTTGGAGTAAAAGTTAATCTAGAAAGGTAAGGAATATATACATATATGTATACAGAAACATGATATTTTCAAATAAATCCAGAATATTACAGAAGACGGGGAGTAGTCATACTCGTAATAAATAAAGTTTGAAAAGAATAATGGACGAAATACTTTATAATAATGAACAATTACTGTTTCAACAATTACTTTGCTCACCCAAGACCTCCCCATAGTTACGTTTACGTAAGAAATGCGTGTTCATGCAGTTCCTCCACCTCAACACTGTACGAACACACACAAATCACACAAACCCAATTATCACCCACCACCTAACTACACTGACGCGTTTCGAACTAAACCAGAGCCACAGAATATATAATACGTAGTACTAACGTACAGAATGGCCACGCTCCGCCCCGCACCGATTCGAGTTACCCCACCCCTCAAGGCGCAGATTGCCGGACACCGCCGGAATCCAGTCGGGTGCGCGCGCGATCGTCGTGCTTATGTAGATTCAAGAACGCGTATTTTGTACGTCGTGGCCGCCATGTGCCAGAGCTCACCTTCAGAGTAGGTAGGTACCACAACCGTACGCTATGCTACCAAATGTTAAACAGGAATGTTGGTTGTTTTACATAAACGTTATTATCGTAAGGTCGCGGGTGAGCAAAGTAATTGTTTCAGTTCATTAATATGGACCTCCGCAAAGTAACGCCTGATTCAATAAATTTATAATAAATATAATACCTACTGGTTATTTTGACATAGTGTACTTTTTGGTAACACTAGTTTGATCCTGCAGTCTACAGATTGTTTAGGGTTATGTTACAAGTAGGTTTAATTTGGAGACCAAAAATGGCCTACTGGTTAGAGAACCTAACTACGAAGCATGAGGTCCCGGGTTCGATATTTGTATGAAAAATACGAATGTCTGTCTAGTCTTGGGTGTTTAATATTATTTAAATGTATCTATCTATATAAGTATGTTTATTCGTTGCCTAGTACACATAGTACAAGCTTTGCTTAGTTTGGGACTATTAAGATCAATTGGTGTGAATTGTCCCGTGATATTTAATGTATTATTATTATTATTAATTTATTACAATGAGGGTTTTCTGACAAGTGGAATATCGCTAGATGGCGTTAGTATCGTAAGGTCTATTTGACGTTACACCCATACAACAAATGTCAAAGTTGTCAAACGGACCTGACGATACTGGCGCCAAATAGCCTCTCATAGAAAACCCTCATTCTGTAAAGTTGTGCGATACGAGATTTTTAAAAATCCTGTTTGAAAATAATGCAAAGTTATCCTCGATTGGGTCAAAGCACCGCGATTTTACAAAATATCATCGTTATAATCATCATCATCTCAGCATAAATAAATATGATATACGTCCCAATGCCGATACACATCCCACTGCTTACGGTAAACAAAAAAAAAACCTATTTTTAGACTAATATTGTTCGGTAATATGACTAATATCATTATTACCAAAATACTGAAGCGTAAAACAAATAAATGTACGTATATACTAAATATATGATTACCGAAGACGCCAGAACATTATTAAATTTCCAACGTTCAAGTAACACGACGATATTTGTTTCTCTCGATTCTAGATGAATGGGCACGAAAAGAGTAATGCCGCTAATGTTATTCATGTTTATTCATTTTACTGTTCCACGTTGGTATAAAATAACGGTAAAAAGATTGTTTTTCTCTCAAGTACACAATTCCTTGGAGGTATGTCATTGTCATCGAGCCGGTAACCCATAGAGTTGAGTTATAAATACTATATTTCATACTTAATACAAACTGAAATATGGATGCGCAGACCCCAGAAAAAAGACCAGCGCTAGGAATCGAACCCAGGTCCTCAGCATTCCATGCCGCGTGCCATTCCCCTACACCACCACTGGTCCACCAGACCTGGTCCACCAGACCAGACGAGATGACCGTAAAAGAAATAAAAAATGAAGTTGAAAAAAAATACAAAAAGATAATTCATATCAAACTTTATAAAAACTAATTATCTTCATCATCATTATTTCAGCCAAAAGACGTCCATTGCTGAATATAGGCCTCCCAAAGTTTGCCAAATAAATCGGTTCTGCGCTATCCGCATCACACTATCTTACTTTAAAATAATTATGTTATCGATTTTATAATAAGCAATTAAATATAATATGTAGTCAGAATTTTAGTAGTGGTAGAGCCATGTTGTAGCTAGCCGTTGCATCACAAATGGGCCGGCTCGTCCGGGGCAGTACCACCCTCTCACAGAAAACCGGCGTGAAGCAGCAGTAATACTGCTTGCGTTTCGTACGGTCAGTGAGAATGCCGGGGGCCCAATACCTCACCCCTTCCCTCTCCCCCTTCCCCTATTCCCTCTCCTTAAGGGCCGACAACGCACTGGCATCGCGTAAAGCGCTGCAGGTGTCTATGGACAGTGGTGATCATTTAACATCAGGTGACCCACTAGTTCATTTGTCTGGCCTTTCTAACATAAAAAAAAAGAATTAATTTGAAATTATGTACTTGTGGTCAATTATATAATATTTAAAGCCGTATACATAACTAGCTAATATGACCATCTGATGCCCGCGACTTCGTCTGAGAAGAAACTACTGTTATTGTTGCACTCTAATTGACCAATAACACTGAAGTTGAGTAAGCAGATATTATATGTAAAGTATGTACTTAATTAAAATACAGTTCCGGATAAAAAAATCGCGAAAGGACTAATATTAGTACTTTTAATAGTGAGATACGTAAATTTCTAAATTTCGTTGCCTTGTATCACTCTATTCTCTTCAGTCCTGACTCTTTTACAGATGTAGTCCCTAGAACTTAGACAAAAGTCACCAGTTTCATTATTTCCGAAATTATTTCAACATGTAATTGGCAATGAGCAAACATAGGAAAATTCTGAATTGAAAAAAGATTTGCTTTTGTCTCCGTTGTTATTGAAAATACTGACCCTTGGTATGAGGACGCAAAACTCTTTGTCATGGACCTGGGGTGGTGTATAAGGGATTAAGGCTGCGACCCCTCGACCTGGGTTATGCGTGGTGCAAATTAAATTGGAGATTCAGCGGGACAATGTCATCCCATCATCATCCAAGCCTATATACGTTCCACTGTTGAGCACAGTCTCCTCTCAGAAAGCAAGGGCTTGGGCCGTAGTTCTCGCGCGAACCCAGTGCGGATTGGGAACTTTACGCACCCCATTGAATTTCTTCGCAGGTGAATGCAGGTTTACTCCTGATGTTTTCCTTCACCGTAAAGCTCATGGTAAATTTCAAATGTCATTTCGCACATAAATTCCGAAAAACTCTGAGGTGCGAGCCGGGATTTGAACCCACGACCCTATGCTTGAGAGGCAGTAGGTCAAACTACTAGGCCATCACGGCGATCACGGGGCAATGTGGCAAGTATTTTTGCTACATTTAGGCGTTAGTATTTGTACTTCATATAGGTACTTAGTACATTCGTCAGTTATTTATAAAGTACGCGAACATTCACGAGGCTATTGGTTATTATGATCTATGGATATTGTAAAGTGCTCCCCGAAATTCCCTGTCTAGTCTATATTGAATAAAAGGTCGTAAATAGACTAAAATTATGTTTAGGCCTCGTCATTTGAAAAAGGCAGAATTCATTTGACCTGATTTACAGTCATTTATTGTTAAATTGATTCCAGATTTTTCCGTCTGGAATTTGGGAGCATAAATTGAATAAGGAGCGGAAGCCTTGTACCTATTTAATTATTTTTAAAACTCTGGTGCCAATGGTGATCTTTCAGTGGATTGTATTTTTGAAAACTATACTCCATTTAATTTAGAATTATAAACCACAAAAACATTATTTTGCTGCTCGTGAACTGTAATCTCTTTACAATTTGTACTAAAATAAACAATTGACGACACGCAAATAAAGTGGCATTAATAGTACATTACTGCAGCGGCCGCGAAATAGGGGATTGCCGGCCGAGTAGTTATAGATGGCCGTGTGTTAACGAGGCCATCTACATATAATAAAATAGAACATAATAGGATTGAAGGATCAAGTAGTTCATTATGTATCTCATACTTTATTATTAAGGCCCGGAATTTTGCATGCGGCTGATGACAGATCGTAGGGAGAGAGCACCGCTTTTTATCGATGTTATCGACAAATCGACAAACTGTTAATTAAGTTGTAACTTTAATACAGAGGTACTTATAATTGTAAATATATTTTTGCTTGGAATATTATTACAAAATAATTTATATTGGCTATGGTAAGAACTGAAGGAATACAAAATAATATTTTCTCTTTTATTTTATCAAAGGGTAGGCAAACAAGTATAGTATAAATCTTCCCAGGTGAATTTTTCACTTCGAGCCATTACATTAAATTTGAACCTTAATACTATGACGATACCGTTTGTTTTGAAAGATAAGGGCTCGAAGCGAAAAATTCACCTGGGAAGATTTATACTATAGGTAGGTAGCACACAAAACGCTTTATGTATTTAGGTTTTGGGCTACTATTAGCATTTTGATTTAGCCTATCTCTTACAATATTTCCTTAGGCACTTCTTACGACACCCACGTAAGAAATGGAGAGGTGTAAATAATTCTAAACCCGACATCACATGGTTTATGACAAATTATACAGCATCTACTATCTATAAAACGGTATACTTTATGTGTTTGTTTTTTGTATGTAGGAGTAATATCTCGAACTACTGAACCAATAAAAACAATATCGGAAAGCTACCTTATCCCAAATTACCATGGATATTTTTTGGTTCTCTATGGTTTCAACACATACAAGTGCGGTGCATATGTATCATGCTTGTTATTATAATAGTTAAATAGTTTAAATTTGTATAATGTCATAAGTTATAACTTATAACATAACACTAACCATTTCAAATCTTAATACTAACTATACCTATGTTTAGCGTTGCTTGTAATTTGTAATTTCATAATCCAAGGCCTAAAGTGCCGACAAACTGCTCTGTAGTTTGGCACAATTAATACAAATTGTACCTAAATGTAACTCTAAACAGAAATAAATGATTCTATTATTATTATTATTTTCACAAGGCCTGGTTGGGTCTCTATGATTAACAAGTCATAATGTATCATTCCTATTATCAACGTTAGTCATAAAGTGATTTATTTCTGAAACAGTATTTTTTTCGGAATTATAATAAAACAAACCTAACATAACCTTCTGAATTATGACTTTTTAAATTATGGGAAACCAAGGTAAGCCATATTTTTTACTACACGAAAATCTTAAGTTCTTGCGAGCCGCAGACAAATTTGTGGACAAAAACAAGTGAATCATAAAGCAAAACTCTTGTCTGTCTAAGCTTAGTAATATTTACATACACATATACCTGTACATTATCGGGCATGACAACAACGTAGAAGCAATAAATCGTCATGATTCCGCCGATACACAGCGTACGTAGACAGTTCCAGAATTTATATGCGACGTGGCTTAGTAGGGATACGTGTCGCTTGTGATTTAAAGACTGCAGAGCTCTACATAAAACTGGCAATACTGGCATACTTAGATGTTTAATATAGGTTAAATCGAATTGGGTTTGTATACTTACAAGGAGAACCATGCTCCCAAAATGATAAAGACCTAGGTTATAGTTCTACACTACATGTATTTTTCTTGTGTTGCAGTGTTGGCATAATTTAGAAAAGTAATAAAAGAATAACTGTTAAAGTATAAGAACTGAAATTGAAACAAATCTAATAGGTAGGTACAGTCGAAGGCAGAAATAACTATACAGTCATCGCGTCAAAATATGTAAACGTCAACCATAAGGTTTTAATGGGATAGAGTTGTATGGATATTTGTGACACCTTGGTAATATACATATATTTATGACCTTGACTGTACATATTTCAAGTGTTCATGATGATGTTTTTTAAAAAAATGCTGTTAATTGAACGCTTGCATGTCACATGTTGCATGCGTGTTTAGCCGGATAGATAAACTATTTCGAAATATGCCAAGTGAAGCTAAGAAAATAAAACTAAACTTACCTGATAACGAGAGGGTCCATATGTAATAGTCGTAATATTCTTTTATAACACTTTGTGTTGAATTTAATATGTCTGTCGTCATTTTGCTAATTTTATCTGGAACAAATAAAAAAATAATTAGTGACTACATCAATGTATTTTTACATAATTCATGCAGACTTTAATAAGCCTATATAAGCCTACGATTAAATGTAGAGGACTAATGTCTGCCAACATTAAAATAATAAGCCTTTTAAGCTAGTTTCACTTTAGAGAGTTCTTTGTACCATTCTTTTTGTATGTTACTTAAAACTTGGAACAACATCTCCGTAGATGTCTGCATCCAAACTTCTTTCTGATCGTAACGATTATCCGTTCCATCAGGACTAGAGGGGTACGGACGAGAGAGTGCATAATGCTAGCGCGAACATTCATGCACTTTTATATAATTATCCTGCGCAATCTGATTGTTTTCCTAACAATGGACGTTTGGCGCCTGGAATGTCCGTACTCTTCTCGAACGCAAAGGCAATCAGTGTCCCAAGCGCAAGACCGAAATTGTAGCTCGTGAGCTCCATCGCTACGATGTAGATATAGCTGCTCTCAGTGAAATAGCAGGCGTGCCGGTGTCACCGGAATAGAGGCCTCTAATGAGTGGAGTCAATGGTGCGGACATATCTCCCGCATGGCTGACAACAGAGTGGCGATGGTCAACTTTTATAGTGAACTACAGAACGGTAAGCGCAAACAAGGCGGGCAATTTATGCGATACAAGGATGTGCTTCAGCGTCAGATGAAGAGAGCCGATATTATTTCACCCAAGTACCACTACAACACACAAGATTTTAGCAAAAGACCGACCACGATGGAGGCAGACAGTGACTACTAAAGTGTGTAACTTTGAGGCTAGTCGCTGTAGCGATATAGACGCTAAGCGCGACGAGCTGAAGGCCAGACCACCTGTGGCCATAAACTATAACTAAGTCGGAGGAGTGCTGACCTGTGGCGAGTGTGGCAGAACATTCGCTGCAAAAATCGGCTACGTTAGCCACCTGAGAGCGCAGCAGCAATGCTCTCAATAGGAAACAGTCGCTGTGGCCGAATAAGGCCACAATAGAGGATGATGTTACTTACACCTCTGCCTAAAACAAAAGCGGCATCTCTATTTAGTTTCTTCATTGAATACATAGATGGCGCTATTGTGTTAAATAGGAGTTGTGCTGAAACTAGCTACAGCAGATTTATTATTTTAACCTTAGATTAGACAGCTTAGGTGGCATGAAAACGTCCCGAAAAATATAAGCCAATTGTTTTGACGACCAGATGACCTAGTGGTTGAGGTCCCGGGTTCGATTCCCGTGTCGGGGCAGATATGGTGAGAGACATGGTGAGGCTCTTGCCGTGTCTCTTGATATCTCTAAGGCTTTCGACAAGGTCTGGCACGCAAGTCTCATTGGCAAGCTTCCGGCATACGGTATTGCTCCTGGGTTTTGCACTTGGATCGAAGATTTCCTGAGGAACAGATCGATTCGGGTTGTCGTTAATGGCTCCTCGTCCGATCTCCTTGGTATTAATGCCGGTGTCCCTCAGGGGTCTGTGCTCTCCGCGACTCTTTTTTTGTTGCACATCAACGACCTGCTGGTAACACCCGGTATCTTTGGGTATGCAAATGACAGCACAGTCTCGGTGAGATACTTGTCCGATGCGAAGTCTGGGTCAAGGGTCCAATGTTTCAGGGAGTCAATGATCGTGGAGGTGAACTCGACTTTGTAGGCTGTTTCTCAATGGGGTGATGCCAATTTGGTCGAGTTCAACCCCTCAAAAACACAGGCTTGTCTTTATTCGGCGAAACGGAGTCCATTCCAACTGACTCCGACTTTCCGGAATGTCCCCGTTCCGATCAACGACCGTCTTGAGCTCTTAGGGCTGGATCTCTCATCCAATCTAAATTTCGGTCGCTACATCGAGTCCATGGCAAAGACTGCTGCCAAAAAACTTGGTATCCTCTCCAGGGTGAAACGGTACTTCACCTCTGAGCAGCTCTTAAATCTTTACAGAGCTCAAGTTCGCTCTTGCTTGAAGTACTGTTCCCATCTGTGGGATGGGTCTGCTAGGTATCAGCTGGATGCTTTGGACTCGTTGGAGCGCCGTGCGATGAGGATCATAGGCAGTGACTCACTCGTGGGGGCAAATCTTCTGAGCCTCGAGCACCGTAGACGAGTGGCCTGCCTTTCGGTTTTTTATCGGTTGCATTTCGGTGAGTGTGCAGAGGTTTTGCATAACCTGATACCCCCTTCCCCTTTCCGTCACCGAACGACTAGGCGCGGCGAGCAGTTTCACCCTTATGTTGTAGACATTCCTCCATTACGCACGAAGCGGTTTGCCTCTTCTTTCATTATGCGGACGGCTAAGGAGTGGAACTCTCTGCTTAGGTCAGTTTTTCCGGAACGCTATAATCTGGACATCTTTAAGGTCAAAGTGAACAGACACCTTCTAGGCAAGCGTGTACCATCTTAGGCCTTATATTCGCCTTCCATCAAGCGAGATTGAGGCCAAACGTAAGCCTATTTTTTATAAAAAAAAAAAAAATATTTGTATGAACGATACGAATGTTTGTTCTCGGGTCTTGTGTGTTTAATATGTATATAAGTATATCCGTTGCCTAGAACCCATAACACAAGCTTTGCCAAGCTTACTTTGGGACTAGGTCAATTGGTGTGAATAGTCTCGTGATATTTATTTATTTATTTATATGTCATTTGCCCCCTTCAGTCTGCATTGGACAGCACGGGGAACGTATGAAGCTGTCAAATGAGTTTTTGGACGTTTTGTATCGCAGTGTTTGCTACTGACACTCTATCTAGTGTCACAGAATATATAATAGTACTGACGTACAGAATGGAAACGGTCCGCCCCGCACCGATTCGAATTACCCCACCCCTCAAGGCGCAGATAGTCGGAAACCGCCCGAATCCAGAAGAGTGCGCGCGCGATGTATGTGTAGGCGTACGCGTGTACAGACGTCGTCCTGCTTATGTAGAGTCAAGAACGCGTATTTGTATGTCGTGTCCGCCGCGTGCTAGTGTTTAAATAATCTAAGATTTTAATAATCTAAGGTTTTTTCTTTTCGACACCAACGACGGATATATGCGTCACAAAATAAAACGTCAAAATCTTCACGCAATGACATAAGGTTTAAATTTCCTTTATGTTTTGACTAGGCTTGGCGTTGAAAAGGTCAAAAGAACGAGACGATATAGAGACATTCACATTAAAGTCTTACTATTAGTAAGTAGAGTTAACGCATCACTAATATACTCGTATTATTTTCAGCATCTATAGTTTAAATAGGTATAAGAATAAAACAGAAGTGGCTAATTTGCTCGGGTAATCCAAGAAGAAACCAACTTCGAAGAACTAAAGTTAAAGTATTAACGCCTTTCGAACACTGAATGGGCTTGAGTTAATTTAGATGGGTATTTGAAAGCATTTCATCGATGTTCTAATTTAATTTAAATTTAATAATTCTAACAGTTTAATACTTTATTAAACAATAAAAGTAGGTACAAAAACAGAGACTAATATTAAAATTAACATAAATAAAACTAACTTAAAATACTAATCAAAAATTAAAACTAAAAATTACAATCTAAATTTGGCCCCTTAGGTAGGGTGCCCATCACGCAGGCAGCATTCCCACGTTGAATTGCTATAGCAATTCTTTGTGCGAGAAAGCTGCCTGCGCGAGGGTCACCTAACAGTTCTAATTTTTTTTAATTCCAGTGGTGGTGTAGGGGAATGGCACGCGGCACGTTTTATGGTATAATTCACTTAACGCTATCCTGCGGGAAGTATGCAAATTTTTGAAATAATAAATAGCCTTTGTATCAACTAAGGTTATAAAAAGTCAGTGCGCTAAATTTAATCCAAACCAATCAAGCTGTTTGTGCGCGATGTAGTAAGAAATATCCAAACATACAAATTTTTGGTTAAACTCGTAAGTAAAAATGTTGTGTACTCGTTTCATAATGCCTTAAAGTTACCGGATATTGGCTGTCATTTTAATTTAATGTCGATTAATTTCATTGCAAGTAGACCAACAACTCTCCCTTTTGAGAATAATTTACATATTTTAAAATTACTTGCATTTAAATCAGATCGATTATGAACCAGTTTTAAATCGCTAGCTTTTGCTTTTGCTTATTGTTAGCTTGTAATTTTGTAACAAATATATACATACAAGCAGTTACTCGCGACTTTTTCTGCGAAGAATTTGCTCCAATGCTATTTTCCGAAATAAAAAAAATACATATATTTTGTCTTTTACAGTTTCTAACTATCCCTATACTAAATCTTATCTAAATCGATTTGTATTTAACATAAAAAATAAACGGACAGACATATTTAAAACCTACTAGTCGCCCTGTGAGGTTGTAGACTCGCGAGTTTACAAATGGCCATTTTGAAAAATTTCCAAAAAAATGAATTGACATTATCGAACCTGCCCAGAAAAATTCACGAGAAGATTGGTTAACAGATGTTAACAAATGCAAATTATAGATGACAACGGCTGGTTAGATCAATTTACCAAAATCGTTCTTTCCTAGTAGCAAAATTTCTATTCGCATTTTTTCCCAAATGCTTATTTTCACAGTAGCGATTTTTCCCAATTTGAATTAAGAAAGAAAGAAAAACATTTATTCGTGACAAAGAAAAAACAAATACAAAAAGAGGAATTGGAAACAGATAATACTTAATAAATATTGTCACGAAATGGTCCCAACTCAGCATGATGTCGGCCTTGCAGCCGACGCTGGTCTTCCGTTGGAACCAATCCGACAATTAAAATAGGCAACAACACACATACATACATCTGAAAATATACAACACAAAAACACGACTAATATAACAACAATACAAAATAAAAATTAATTAAACGTACGACACTGAATTCATAGCCCCGATTGCCTTTGCCACTCTTTAAAGGAGCAAAACGAAAAAGAAAGAAAAAAAAAAAAAAAGAAAAGACATCAATTGCGCAATTCAATAAGCGTAGCAGCGTGGGCGCGAGGCAAAGAGTATTGTAATATTATATGAACACGCGAGGCTAGGGCCTAGGGACAGATTTTAATCCCTTAAATAATATAAAATAAAACGTGTAAATGGTAATAAAAACTACATATTTGCGAATTAACACTACCACTACACGCAGCAGTAGTGTTATAGTGAAAATAAAGCCATACTAGTGCAGTGGTAACCAAATAAACAAATCAACGCACATGGCAGCGCCGATATTGGACGCGAACAACAGGTACAGGTATGTTGCACAAGTTATTATTACTAACCTAAAAATAAAAACTAAACCAAAGTAAAAATTACTTGTAGTCATCCTCATCTCAACACTATTTACATCATTATTATGCTCCATAAGTTAACCATATTATATCGTACGTTTTGCAGGTTCCCCAGTGGCCATGGTAACAAACAAAAATCAAATAAATTAAGCAAACACAAATAAAATATCAATGGACAAAAATAAAAAATCAAAAATCAACGGACACAAGGAATCATTGAACAAACCAAATGAAACGAGGCAAAGCCACAGACAACATGCACAGCAATGCAGATGGAGCGCAAAACAAAAGGTTTGTAGATATTTTATGACCCATAATTAAACCAACTATATGTTAACTAAACACCTATGATATACAAAATTAACCTAAATCAAGTTATATGCAGCTAGTGTCATGAATCAGCATTTCCTGTCTATGCTGATGCTCATTCATATGTTTTTTGAGTTTCATTCTAAAGCCACATAAACTTTCCAGGTTCCTGATTGGCGGTGGGATGTTATTCCAGCATTTAGTGGCAACATATCGGAAACTACCCCTGAAGGCTGCTGAAGCATGACTATGTGTCAACAGCTGCACACTGCACTGCCGAGCCCCGCGCACTTTGTGGCTAGAAGACCAGGACAACTTTTCAAAAAGATACGGTGGGGATTTATGCTTTAATACTCCAAACAGGAGGCAAGCAAGGTGCAGCTTGCGCCTGTGTTGCATTTTAAGAATATTATATTTATTTAAAAATGGAGTGACATGGGCCCTCAGTGGAATACTAAAACAAAAACGTGCACAAGCATTTTGCACTCGCTGAACAAGTCTCTTGGTCTTTGCAAGAAGGCGTGGACCATACACTGTGTCCACATAGTTCAACTTAGATAAAATCAGGGTCTCCACTAGCTGAATGCGCAAGCTTTCGCTTATAAATGGCCTAATTCTATACAAGATTTTAAGTTTATAGAAGCAACTTCTAACTGACTTTGCAATATGCTTCTCGTAACGCAATCCACAGTCCATATGAAGACCCAGGTTACGTGCTTCATACACACGCTCGATGGGTTCACCCATCATTGTAACATGTGTGAGACTAGTGCAATCAAGGCCAGCCACCATCTGCCTACTGCCAAAAATTAGGTATTTGGTCTTGTCAGGATTGAGTAACAAGGAGTTTTCCGCTGCCCAAGCAGCAATGCCAGTGAGATCGTCATTAAGCTTATCTATGGTACTGTTGATCGCTGATGGCTTACATGAGATGTAAACTTGAATGTCATCTGCATAAATATGATACTTGCAGTATCTAATACGAGTCTGTATGTCAGCAGTATATAAAATAAATAGAATCGGTCCAAGGATCGATCCCTGTGGCACTCCTTGAGTGAGATGTGCCTTGTCAGATGTTTGAAAAGAACCATCATCATGACACAACTTCACATACTGATAGCGTTTGTTAAGGTAACTGTCAAACCATCTCAATGCATTACTATCAAAACCATAGTAGCTTAACTTGGACAATAGCATATCAATATTTAGACAATCAAACGCCCTAGAAAAGTCTAACAATACCAATAAAGTACACATTCCTTTATCCTGTGCGCACAAAATGTTATCAGTCACGTCAAGTAGAGCAGTTGCTGTGCTTCGTCCCTTTCTAAAGCCAGACTGGACATCTGGCAAAACATTGCTACCCTCCAAATAATTGGTCAATTGCATGCACACAGCCTTTTCAATTACCTTGGATAAACATGGCAATATACTGATCGGTCTAAGTTCTTTCAGCTCAATTGGATTTGAGACCTTAGGCAAAGGGCGTACGATTGCCAGTTTCCAGATGTCAGGGAAAGTCGATGTAAGTAGGGAAGCATTAATTATATCCCTAATTATGTCAACAGTGCATGGTAATGTCAATTTCAACATGTTTACGCTAATTCCATCACAACCTTCAGCATTAGAATGTAATGTATTTATAATTTTAATAATTTGATCTGTACTGACTAGTTCCAAATGAAAAATTGAGTCACTAAACCTATGAAATTCAAAATAAGTCAATTGTGAAATGGATACTTTAGAGGCAATGGGTAAATTAAGAAAATGTCTATTTATAGCATTAGGATTATTGAAACATGTAGGTAGTTCTTTGTTATCATTAGGCAATATATTAGATTTAAGATTTTTCCACAGTAACTTAGGTTTATGTATATAATTATTTATATTTTGATTAAAGTAGGCCGATTTTTCATTAAATAATGCTCTATTAACGGTTGATTTTAAATCTTTATAATATATTTTTTTACTTTCTAATCCAGTTCTATGGTAGTCCCCTGCGGCTCTGTCACGCAACCGCATCATAAGCTTAACTGTGTCTGTGATCCAGGGGGGAGTGCGAGACTTCACCACAAAAGACTTTATTGGGGCATGTAGGTTGAATAAGCTAACAATATGCTGGCTCAACACATTGACCATGTCACTGACATTATTCTGATGGGCCAACAAATTCCACTCCAAACTAGACAAGTCAGCCTCAAATTCTTCCTGCTGTATGTCTCTAATTGATCTATAGGTTATGGTAAAGGGCTCAGGCTTATCACGTCTAACATCAAAGTCGCAAATCACTAGACAGTGTCCGCTTATAGTACCTACATGTTCGACAGTGACTTTCCTCGAACGTAGGTCAGTGCATACTACGTCGATCAATGTTTGACTGGTATCTGTGTAGTGTGTGGGCTCCGATACCAACTGGGACAAGCCAAAGCTAGTCAGAAAGTGGTCAAATTTCGTTTTTTTTACATCATTACTGGTTAACAAATTTATATTAAAATCACCTAGCAGTACCAAATTATCGCTATTAGGTATTGAACCTATAGAGTCAGATAAAGCGTCGAAAAATAGATCAGTGTCCATCCAAGGCGGTCTATATGCCGTCCCCACAACCAGCTTTCTTCCGTTAACGGTCAATGTAACCCACATTTGTTCAACAGACTTGTGCAGTGGATCTACCGGGTGGGGCCAAGTGCGAGCACTAACATCGCGCTTTATGTAAAAACCTACACCACCACCACGTGTACGTGTGCCCTGAGGCCGAGGGGTATGTCGGAGTCTGCAACCGGGAAGAACCGGCGCTCGCCCCTCCTCCCCCGCCCTAAGCCAAGTCTCGTTGATCGCCAGTACATCAATCTCCTGACGGACACAAGCCGCTATAAAGTCATCATGTTTTGTGCCCAGGGAACCTGCGTTGTACAAACCTATCCTGAGCCGTTTATGTACCATCAAAAATGATACAAATGTGAAATATAATATACATCGGAGCACGGAACAGAATAAGGAGACTCAAGACAATAGAGGAGACAAATAAATTAAGCAAACAATCATGCGCCACACCACCAACAAAGGAAAAACAGCTGAAATAAAATACTGAATTCATATCATGCTCTGGCTCTAACAAGATAAACCGCCAAAAACCCGAGCGATGTCGTCAGTCGAGCGAATCCGATGGGCAGGCCCATCCTTAACACGACGCACGTATACGCGACCAGCCGCAGTCCACGGGTGTCGCCAGTCGAGCCTCCTGCACTCCTGTCGCACGCTGTAGAACAGCGACCGGTTCAGCCTGGTGAGACGCTCGTTGATGTAAAAGCGAGAGGGCGATCCGGGCAGGCCGAAGTCCGCCGTGTCCGCGCCACGGCGCACACGCGCGGCGCGCAGCAGGTCGGCGCGCGGCGCCCGGCGGGCGAGGCGCACGACCAGGGGGCGCGGGCGCACGCGCTCGTCGCCCGCGCCCGCCCCACCGGCCGCACCACCACCCGACGTCTCCCGCAATCCCCGAGGCGCACCCACGCGCTCTGCGAAAACGATGTCGCGCTCATCCAGTGCCACGCCGAGCTTCCTCGCGACCAGGTCTACGAGATGCGATCCACTCTCGTTTACGGCTTCTGGGATCCCGGAAATCTCTAGGTCGCCGAGGAGGAGGTCCTGGTCACGGTCGTTGAGCTCCGCCTTGAGCTCGGCAACGGTGTCGGCCAGATGATCGCCAGCACCGTCGACCGTCCGCTCCTCCGTGCGGGCCTCGAGACGGCTGATTCTCTGCTCGACAGCTTCGAACCTCGCCTGAAACCCGCTGAAGGACTTGCGCATTTCAGCCATATCGCTCCGCAGACCGGCCATCTCCTCCCTCATTGCCGCTACGTCCAGCCGGAACATGCGGATCTCCTTGGTGAGGTCCTCGACAGGTGTCGGCTCACCGGACCCGGTCCCCTCCGGCTCACAGCCCTTAACCGGTGTATTAGTGTTGTCCTTCCGCGGCACCTGGATCCTGCACGCCGGACACTCCCACGCAGAAGGCAAGCGTGCATCTTGCGCCAAGTTCACGCACACCCTGTGGTAGATGCAGCTGCATTTTTTGCACTTGGCGCCATCTATCAAGTTACTCGCGGTGAACTTGCCACAAGCTGCACACTTTGGCTGAGTGGGAGCAGTATTCCTGGCTTGTGGCATAGTGCTTTCACGTATTTCACTATTATTTTTACACTGGTGGGTACTTTCCACTCAAAAATGTTTTGTCTATTTTAAGTTTAGTGTTTACACCAATGTTATCGAGTATTATTACCAAATAACAACACTTCCACTGTTTTGCACTGTATACTGACCGATGATAATAGTAAAAGATCGAAATAACTGTTTGTTTATTTAATGTATTCAACAACAAAAACAATCACTTGTTGCCGGTTCACTTTAAATCTACCCTCTCTCCAAAACAACATTTGACACAGAAACAGTGTCCGCGTGAGCGGATCTCCTTCTTCTGTGTGTTTTTGGCCCTTCGGGGCGATGCATACTTAACATTAACCTAAGGGGCTGTTTCACCACTTTTTTTAAAGTTCGGATTAGCTTGATCATAACCTTATTTGTCACATGGAATAAAAATTTCTGTTTCACCAGTCTTGATTAGCGCTAAGTGACGGACAAACTATTTCTTAATTTGACCATCAGATCAGGTGGCATTTAGCATTTTTATCCGTCACATATCTTTTTAATTAGTTAGTTTATTTTTTTGTGGCCATGGTTGGAGAGCCCTTCAGCCGGTTTCAGAAAAATAAATGAAAGTATTTTTTATTTTTTAAAGAAAGAAGTCATGCTAAATTGCAAACGAGAATTTAAATATCAAGATTTGAATAAAAAATATAGGTACGCTTTTAGTATTTAAAAATAAATCCAAAATTTCGTAATATTTTTTAATTACAGACTTTTTTTCAGTGGCACAATCGTTTGTTCTACCTGGACTTGTACATCGCCGTTAAAAAAAAAGTTAATCTGTCAAAGGGTTTGGCGCCACTTTTCGATTCGTTTTACGTGATTTTATTTTTCTTTGTTATTGTTAACCAAAGTATCGTAAATAAATACAGTTTTTGGATTAATTATAATGTTACACATTTGTTTATGCAAAAAAATAGATGTGTTTAAAAATTACATAGTTTACGATTTATTTTGCTTTAATAATGAGCGACTCTTTGAACGAAAATATGCGAACAGGAACCCGTGGTCGTGAAATGGGACGTTGCTATTCCGACTTTTTGTTAAACCGACGATTAGTTAAGTGGTACTTAGTTTGCACAGGACCGGAGTGGTGAAACTGAAAAAAAACTGGCCGACAGATTTGTGCAGTACTTAGTTTATTCATTGGTTACGTAACCAGTAGTTTGACAATAAGGTGGTGAAACAGCCCCTAAATCTACCTATGTTTCTGTGTCGATTAAACTTGGGGAAAAACGCGATCGTGAAAATAAGCTTCAGTAAAAAACGATAGTGAGAAAAAATGCGTATGGAAATTTTGCTACAGGAAATAACGATTTTCACGACGACAACAGCTGGACGTTTGATGAACAGACATACGACAGCCATTTTGACCAAGCTGAAACAGAGACGCTTCGCTCGCTCGGTCAATAAGAGTGGATTGGTGAACATAGCTGACAGGCAGATATATAAGTTGAGCATAATAGCGCCAAGAATAGATTTTTCAGAGTTTCCATAGGAAAGGGAGTAAGCTTGTCAAGCTTGTTTTATTTTTTCTTCTGCAGGGCTGGAGTGAAGCCTTGGCACGAATAAGCAAAGAGCTAAATATGTGCATTCAAATGAAGCACCATGCATAAATTAGCTAAAATCATATTCCCTCTAGAACCGCCATTGAAGAACAAAAGTGCTGTTACTACAACCTATCTCTGATTTAATTTTGAAAATGTTAATGTTGTTGTTAATGAACTGAAACAATTACTTTGCTCACCCGCAAATAAGGTCGCGGGTGAGCAAGGTAATTGTTTCAGTTCATTAATATGGAGCTCCGCAAAGTAACGCCTGAATCAATAAAATGTTGCAAGTTGTTTTTTATCTTGTCCAGGAAAGTATTATTTTATTTTAACTTGACGATATTCTTGTGAATTTCTTGTTCATGAATGCTGATTTTCTTTTTTGTGTTACAATCTGCATTTTAAGTTAATGGGCATTAATGTTGCCATATGATACATTATTATTTAAACTGAGGTTATAAACGTGTATGAAAAAATGGCCCAATCGTAAATTAGAACTTTAATTTAGATTTATGGAGAAACTGTAATCAGTTTTGAATAGTTTTGGTACACATCTTAGAACACAAATCTAATTAGACGTAATATTCATTAAAAAAACAATATTTCTCTCAAAAATAAAATAAAATTAAACGTGAAACAATAAAAAAGAAAAATCAATACAATCGAAAATCGTGATAAAAACCTATCTTTCGAGATAGGTTACATTTGTACAAAACTTGTTTTGGGTTTTTATGGTACCTGCACGCTGTTCTCTTCTTAATCACTACTAATGGGACACCCTGTTTGATCCAAGTTAACTTTATTTCTTTCACTTTAATATCTAGAATCTTCTAAGTTAGCATCCAAGTTTTAAGGGTAATAAACCAATTTACACACAAAATACACCACAAAATTATCCAATACCTACTAAAAGAGACTTAACTTAATTTCACGTGCTGGCTGTGATAAGTAGATCTAGAGAAAAGTATGGTATTCAGACCAATGACCTGTTTATCACACCTAATCATTCGTTCTACTAACGTCAATTAAACACGTAAGTACGCATGTTTGTGAAACATTTATCCTTTTTTGTTTAATCTTGTTTCTATTTCAATTGTAAATTTGGCATGAAAAATCATCAAGCAAAACACAAAATCATCATCATAACCAGCAAAATGAAGTCCACTGCGGGAAAAGGCTTCTTCCAAAGGATTCCACAATGATTGGTCCTACGCTACCCGCATCCAAATGGGTCATTCTCTGGTCTCACGTTTTTTCGTGTTCTCAACTTCAAGTAGTTGTAAAAATTTTATTTTAAAAGATAACCTTATAATTGAAATACCTCATATAGTTAACACTTTTTTCTGCTCAAAAAACTTCTAACAGTTTTGTATAAGCTATATCTAATGGGAGAAAAAAAAATCTAAAGTAGCTGGAATCCCCATTTTGGCCTTGTCCCACCTCCAATTTTCACTATGTATTGCCGTTTATTTCAAAAACCAAGCAAGAAAACCAATAAATGTTACTGTTCACAGCAAGCCAACTACTTTATGAATTAGATTAAATTATCTTAATATTCCTTTTTACCTTATCTTTTTTTTTAAACCATATTACATAAATGTCCCGAGAAAAGTGTCTTATCCAATTTCGTTCATAAAACTCGTCATACTGTTCTTACGCACACTTCAAGAACATTTGACGATGGCTTGCCAGAAAGAACCATCCACGTTGCGTCGGCTGAACAGGGCGGATTTAAGGTTTTTTGCGTCACTGCCGAATTATGAGGGTAAGAATCACGTATGAAATTTTTGGTACCTCTGAAAGTGATATCAGTGGCAATTTTTTCTCGCTTAATTTGTTGACCTATTGAACTCAAATTAATTTTGCATATTAAGCAGTGTTATTACTACTTCTAAAAAAAAAAACGAGTTTCTATTGATAACCGTTTTGAAGTAATTCGTTAAAACTAAATTGCTCATATGAATTCGGTGGCGGTGAATTCAGTGATTTGAATGAATCCGGTGGTATTACAGTTAGTCATGGATTTTTGAAACTGTTAACTTTATTTCCTGTATATATTTATGTGAAATAATCCGAGTCAGTTGATAATATTGGTAAATATTAATAATTTTACGAAAAAAACTTTGATTTTTGAACGTGTTTTCAGCTTTTATTAAAAATTTATTTAATTATGAATTGATGGTGGAATAATATTGGTCAAATATTTCTGAAATTTATATCTTTTTTGTGTCATTTATTTATTTGTTTCGCAAAAAAAATTTAGTTCGTGTTTAGCCGATTTTTGATATCATAAATACTGTTGAAATAAATAATAAGTAGGGAATGATTATTGTTTTTAAGAGATTATTTGTTTTTATGAATGTGTGCTTTAACTACGTTAAATAATTATAATAATAACTGCTATTTAGAGCATAATAGCTTATGAACGAGAACAAAGTTATGTAATTACCTTACAAGACTTAGATATTTATTTAACTAGTGAAACGTTCCAAAAAATATGGTGATAATTGTTTAATTATAGTTTAAGTCCATCATTGTAAATTTTTAGTTATTACACTTTGTGACATTAATCAATAATAGTAATTTACTTCCATTATTCGCAGTTTTGTGATTTCAGTGGCATATGAAAATTTGAAATTAATTATCTCGATAACTGTGAGGACTAAAGTAGTGCCTCCTTCTGCAAAACATTTCAAATTAACACTAGTTTTCGATGTTATTATAAAAAGTCGGATAATCATAAAAAAAAATCGTGCCACCGAAGGTTACGCAAAACTGCATTGCTCAGAGAACGACCCATACTTCCTGCAAACTTTACCACATCGTTGCTCCATCTTGTTAAGGCCCTTCTCTCGCCACGTTTTCCGAACACAAAATATCTACACATAAATAAATACGCTGTGAAACTTGTGTCAGTCAACGAAAGTAGGTTACACACATAATGTCCAACCTACAATATAAAGATGGGTACTTATTAGTAACCTCCGTGACGAGAAACAAGTTATCGAATCGACGAATCTCTCTCAGCAGGTTTTTTCGACCTTCATTCCTGATTACAGATCTTTATACGACGTTAGTGTGACGGCTTACCCATTATTTGTTGAAGAAAGCCATGCGTTATTACTTCAATTAAATTGTTTTTGCACGGAAGATGTAATTGTTCGTGAGATACTCGATTCTCTTCGTGAACTTTTAACTTCAACTTTCCCTTATATTGAAGTAACAAAACCATAGACAATTAAATTCGATGTTTTCTTTTTAATCGATGCTGCAGTGCTATGAACGTTTGGATTGGAATCATGCCGTAACGTCAAAGTATTATTAGCCTGATATAATAATAATAATAACTGCTATTTAGAGCAGTAGAGTTTGTATATTCTAGTAATATTTTCTAGCAACCTGGTACTCGTATTGCATAATAAGGTGCATCGAGTAATTCCAACAGGAAATAATAATATTGTGATTAGAGGTCTATTACTCCGATTCGAGTAAAAATTGACTTTTTGACAGCTCCGCTTAGTGGTTCCCAGCCAGCAATTCACAGAGATCGATTTAAATAATTATAGTAAAAATAGCTGGTAAAAGAAAAAACCATCTACAGGGTTATTTTTAATTCACTGACATCCTCTTAACCCTGAATTCTTATCACTCAAACAAATGTTTTTTGTTTAACGACTTTTTAAAATGAAGCACTTTTTTTCCCATACAAATACACAGAGTATCGTAAAAATAAGAGGCAGAATCAAATTTTCAGAACGTTATTACACCAAAAATATTAAGTTATGACAAAAGCCGTAAAACAAAAAACATTTGTTTAAGTGGTAGGAGTTTAGGGTTAAAAGGATGCTAGTGAATTACAAATAACCCTGTATATACTCAGTGACAGTGAAGCAGCTCTCAAGGCACTCACATCGCCAAAGGTTGACTCAAGACTGATCTAGAATGGAGTACAAGCATTAAACAAGCTTGGCAGACGGAACAAAGTGAGACTGGTATGGATCCCAGGACACAGAGGCCTAATCGGAAATGAGAAAGCCGATGAGCTAGCAAGGGAAAGGTATCTATGGACAAAAACATAGGACCTGAAGCGTATATGGGACTCTCAGAGGGAACCATAAAGAATGCTATACACGACTACACCAGACTCAAGAGTGGAAAACACTGGTGGTCTAAAGCATTCAAAACGATTCATCGAAAATGTCAGCACAAGCTGGACTAAAAAACTCTGGACACTCAGTAGGAAACAACTCCGACACATTGTCGGGGCATTTACAGGTCACTTCGATACTAAAAACATACTAGTAAAGATGGGACTACAGGACAATGAAGATTGTAGGATATGTGGTGAGGAAGACGAAACAATGGAACACATTATGTGTAAATGTGACGCCCTTGCCAGATTAAGAATGAGACTCTTTGGCGACGGATAACCCGCACCAGGGGACTTTAAGGCACTACTGCTACGTCAAATCATCCAATTTATGGATGAGGTGATAAAAGCAATGGAGTAAGTGCGAAGGAGGGGTAATTACACAAAAGATCCCTACGGGTCAAAGTGTATCCACAAGGACCCCTATTAGTAAGATAAGATAAGATAAGCTGATGCCCGCTTCTTCGCCCCTACTGAAGTAGATTAAATAAAACGTGTCTTCCCGTGATAAGCTAAGGCTCGAGAGTGACATATCACTCTCGAGCCCTTCAACTATGTCGCTCAATGTAGACGTGAAAAAAGGACAAACAAACAAAAAAATAATCAAACAAACACTTTCACATTTATAATAATTAGTGTAGATATGGATTTTAATGACTATGATTATTGTTATACTCTCAACATCTGGTATAATTACGCTTAATAAGTTTTTAAAATTAAGTGCGATAAATGTTTTTCTGTTCATGGATTGGGACTCACTGTTTATGTGTTGTTTTATGTTGTCAAAGGAATAAGTAACTATTGTCTTACTATATAATCAAAAACAAACGCAAAGGTGAAGGTTGTGCAGGGTTCGCCTGGATTTTTAGCAACATCATACTCCCCAATCCTGAAATCAAACAACAGTGCTTGATCTGCTGTGTTCCATTGTGGAGATTATGACAACTGGTAAAGTTACTGGCATATGGGCACATTCTATCTTAGCTCATGTATATTTTGCATAGAAGCATTTTTTACCGAGCGAGCGCGAAGTCTCTGTTACAGCTCAAGCAAAAATGCTTTCGTATACTTGGCCGGCTTTATGTTCTCCTTTACAGTACGCTTAGTATAAGTTTTACTTCACCAAAATACTTCTCGATCGCGTTTACGTAAAAATTTCAATTCTATGGAAACATGAACGCTTAGTATAAGTTTTCCTTCACTTCAATACTTCTCGATCGCGTTTACGTAAAAAAATCAATTACTAGGGAAACATGGACAGCGTCTCCGCGCGCGCGCGTTCTTGTTTCCATAGAATTGAAATTTTTACGTAAACGCGATCGAGAAGTATTTTGGTGAAGTAAAACTTATACTGAGCGTAATGGACACGCGCGCGCGGAGACGCTGTCCATGTTTCCATAGAATTGAAATTTTTACGTAAACGCGATCGAGAAGTATTTTGGTGAAGTACAACATATACTAAGCGTACTGTACTTCACCAAAATACTTCTCGATAGCGTTTTCGTAAAAAAATCAATTACTAGGGAAACATGGATAGCGCCTACGCGCGCACGCGTCCATGTTTCCATAGAATTGAATTTTTTACGTAAACGCGATCGAGAAGTATTTTGGTGAAGTAAAACTTATACTAAGCGTACTGTACGCTTAGTATAAGTTTTACTTCACCAAAATACTTCTCGATCGCGTTTACGTAAAAAAATCAATTACTATGGAAACATGGACAGCGCCTCCGCGCGCGCGCGTCCATGTTTCCATAGAATTGAAATTTTTACGTAAACGCGATCGAGAAGTATTTTGGTGAAGTAAAACTTATACTAAGCGTACTGGTCGTATTTATTTTGCGACCAATTCACGTGAAATTTGGTGAGCAGATTCGATAGTTATTTGATTTTACTCTGAATTTTTTCAAAATAGCGGAGGCGTGATGGCGTAAAAAATATGATATTTCAGCCATTTCGCGAGGTCTGCAGCTCGCAGAGCCAATACTTAAGTATTTATAACCTACTTACACTATTAAAATGAACAGTATTTGAGTTCACATTTTAATATCTCGAAAACGGCTCTAGCCGAATTAAAAAGGAACCAGTTAGGTAACTTTCTAGATTTCTAGAAAAACGCGTTTCAGAAAGGTGTTTTATCTGTAATGTCTGTCTTAATATTTTAATGGCTGAACTTGGCGAACGAGAAGAGATAAATTATGGGAGAAAAAACAAGAGCAATATACTAATAATGACGTATTAGACAAGAATGAAGTATATCTCATCGTTGGCTTTGTTTTATCTCGAGAGACCTCGAGCATTTGCTCAGTCGTCCAGGTATAAGTTAACATCGGAGAAATAAATATCTATAACCATTAAAAGCATATAGCGGTCACCTATTGTGCGGCACTTCCTCGCTCAATGGTCATTCGTAGAAGTGAAAGTGACAGCGAGACGAAAAATACGTAGATCCGTTTGTAAGAAAGAGAAAGCTAGTGCCCTCTAGCACGTACCGTTTCTTTGAGAAGTGCTTCCGCGAGGAGGGTTTGTATAGTTAGCTGTATTTATTTGATATTGTGAGTTTATGCGATAGATAGATTGATGATTGAGATTCAAATGCTTATGTTGGAAAAGCATTTAGGTGCATAGTTTGAAGAGCTTTTAGCAATGGAGTTCTTTGTCCGATTTTTCAAATACCCTTTTATTGTTTAAAATATAATTGATAAAAATATTTACTAGCTTTTTTCTGCGTATTACACTTTGTAGTAATTTCAAATACACAATTTTTTTATGTAATATTAAATTGGTGATTCTAGCTACGTTAATGTTGAATAATATGCAATCGATCATTGTGGAACTTTTTAGGGGAAGCAGTGGATGTATTTTTGCTGATAATGCTAATTGACTGACTTGACTTTTAAACAAGGAGTTTAGGCAATAAATGGTCTAGCATCAGCTAAGCTAGACACTAATTTTTTACCACGTAAAAACTTACACCGTGTCGCGTCCAAACGCATGGTTAAAATTGTAGCTGAGTGTACGTCGCCTAACTATTGGATCTCGAGACATAGAAAGTATAAAAATTACTTTTACTTATGTAAGACTATTTCATTGTGGGATACGTAATTTTAAAGGCTTTGTAATTAATTGTCGTACACAGAAACATAAACTTACCTAACGTTGATCATTAATTCCGAATACAATGGCTTTGCTTGGCAAATCCTACTAATATTATAAGTGAGAAAATTTCTTAGTATGCGTGTGTGTGTGTATGTTAATATGAAATTTGGTATATCTGGCATAAAATAAAATAAAATAAAATAACAGATAGGCTTTTTTTATCTCGATATTCCTACGGGATCAGCCGGGATAAAATCCCGAAATTTCAACTGCTTGGTTTAGAGACTTTTTTTTTATATCACGGGACAATTCACACCAATTGAGCTAGTCCCAAACTAAGCAAAGCTTGTACTATGGGTACTAGACAACGGATAAACTTACTTATATAGATAAATACATAACCTGGTATGTAGATAGCTGGATGGCTGGAATAATAGAGACTGCTTTTATCCCGTTATTTCCACGGGATCGGGATAAAATCCGTGTAACGTTGATGAAGAATAGGATGATATATTTATCTCATTATATATATATAATAAGATAAATATATATAACTATGATATGATATAAATAAATGAGAATGAAATGATATAGGATTTAGAATTTCCCGCGCGAATTTTTAGGAAGGTTTATGTGTGCAAAACCCCGTAAAGGCAGTAAGTTATGTTAGCAGTTTTTTATCACTTTTTAATATCTTTGCAAGATATTCTATTCTATTCATAATGCATAAGTTTTCTTTTAAAATATATAAAATAAATATCACGGAACAATTCACACCAATAATTTAATCTAGTCCCAAAGTAAGCAACGATTGCGTTATGGGTACTAGGCAACGGAAAAACATACCTATATAGATAGACACCTACTTAAATACATATATTAAACACCCAAGACTCGAGAACAGACATTCATATTTTTCGTACAAATATCTGCCCCGATACGGGAACTGAACCAGGGCTATGCTTCGTAGTGAGGTTCTCTAACCACTAAGCCGTTTGGTCGTCAAATGTTTAAAAATGATACTATTTCAGTATCCATCACTTTCCACGACTGTTCCGAGTAAACCAGCTAGCTCTTAAATAAAAAAAAATATATATTAGGGGACAAACAATCTTACACAAATCGACCCAGTCCCAAACTAAGCAAAGCTTGTACTATGGGTACTAGACGACGATAAACATACTTATATAGATAAATAAATATTTAAATACATAGAAAACATCCATAACTCAGGAACAAATATTCGTGCTCATCACACAAATAAATGCCCTTACCGGGATTTGAACCCAGGACCTCTTGCTTCGTAGGCAGGGTCACTACCAACTAGGCTGAAGCGGTCGTTTAGATTAATATTACAGCTTTTAAGAAAATAGAGCAAGTACCCTAGGGTATTCATCATCATCATCATCATCCCAGCCTATAGGTATACGTCCCACTGCAGGGCACAGGCCTCCTCTCAGAATGCCCAACCCATGCGGGCCCAGTGCGGATTGGGAACTTCACACACACCATTGAATTTCTTCGCAGGTGTAGGTATGCAGGTTTCCTCACGATGTTTTCCTTCACCGTAAAGCTCATAGTTTATAACAAATGCAAATTCGCACATAAATGTTAAAATGATTACATACATTATTTGTATTAAATACAGATGTTATCATTACTAATAAGTAAATAACCGGCACACAATTTATAAAAATCAAACGCATAATTTAAGCACTTCAACAAAAAATAAATACAAATACACACAATTGACAAAAATAATATTATAAGTTTTATATTTAATGTATTTTTTTATTTATAAAATTTATATTATATTTGTATTTTTTTAATATTTATTGTCTATTAATACTACGCTTCTCCAGTCTGTTATTTTTCTGCCACCTACATTAGTCTGTTGATAAATATCAACAGACTAATGTAACTAATTAATTAATGTGACTAATTAATAAATATTAATTTGTGAGTAATTGGTTGTCTGGAAGATATCGCTTTTTACCTTAATTTTTATTTTTGAAATGTCACTGTACTGTTTTTGTTGATCAATAAAGAATATTTGTATTGTATTGTATTGTATAATTTCTGCTTACCTTGAACCACTAACAATCACAACACTTCACTTAAGTTCGAGTTTATTTCAAAGCGCGACAGACTCCCGCGCAGCGTCCGCGCGGTTGCTTGTTCCTCTTACCAACTGCGCCCGCGACGCGATGTACGAAACACCAAACTTCCGGCAGCATCTCTTACTTTTCGAAATCTTTCATGCAATTATACACAAATTATGCGCGTAATATAAACATGGGCCAATCAACTTTTAAACCGACTATAATCTGTCCGCGACATTTTTCAAACAATTGCAGATTTTTGTAAGTAAACATGTTTTTTCTGTAATTTAATAGATGAATAGCATGAATACATGCCATCCTACGTAAGTTTAACCTATTAAACCGTGAAATATCTTGTTGGAAGTACGATTTTTTGGTAACGCCAGAGACAATTTTGGTAACGCAGGAGACGCCAAAAACGTCGGTTTAAAAGTTGATTGGCCCACATGTGAACCATTTTGAGTGGGTCGGCGATTCGACGCGACGAATGTGGTACAGAGATGTAGGCTCCGTGAAGAATCATCAGAATTTGAATTTTGGCATGCAAAAAATTTAGGATATTTTTTATTTCGGTTTACTTTCATACTACCTAAAAATAATAGAGTAATTTCTCCTCCATTGTGGATTAAATACAATTATTTCCTTATTGTTTCAATTCAATTATTGTAATATTAATATCTGATTTTAAGTTATCAGTTTTAATTCAATTCAATTCGATCATTTATTGCAACCATGTTGTTTGTACAGATCTTAAAAAATAATTGTGTCATATTATGGACCCTGGTAGGGTAAGGGTCCATATGACACAATTAATAATATGGGTATAAAAATAGCCTACGACCTATTCTCAGACCTACCGAATACGGAAGAAAAGTTTCATAAAAATCGGTCTCGGAGGAGTTCGATAACAAACACCGTGTCACGAGATTTTTATATTAGATTATAATGCAGTTCAATAGTTCCAATAATTTAAAGCAACCCAAACATTATATTAGAGAAGCACAAAATAAAATGATAGGCATAATCAAATACATAATCTTAACAAATCATAACCATAATTTCAACATCATAATCATATTTTTTTTTTTTACGTTTACACATGTTAATGTATTGTGTTGTGTTGTTAATGTAAAGCTACTACAGTGTTTATAAATTTCTTCTCCTTCTTTTTTGCTTTTTTTTGTTTGCTTTTGCGGTTTGGTAGTGGAGAAGCTAAAATATTGTGTAGTACATTAATAACTCCTGAATCAATTAATAAATCCAAAGTAGGTTATAACAGTGAAGCTAACTAATATGTACAGATAATCATATGCACATATACATATTATTAAACTCCCAAGACTCGAGAACACAAATTCGTATTTATCCCAGCCGGATACCGAACCCCATGGGGCCTTAAACATCGCAGTAAGATTCTCTAAGGACTAGGCTATCCGATCTGATGATGATGATGATGGTGTAATTTATCCACAACCTCGAAGGACTCAGACTTTCTAGGAAACACGTAACCATACAAAGCGGAACCTGATATATGCTCAAGCTGAGTTAGTTCTTAAGTAACGACAGAACGTAGGAAGTTTGCGCATCTTACACAAACATGCGCAAACACACAAGACAAGTGCTTCACAGTTTCGTGTAGCTGAATCATCTCTCTTACTTGCTATAGGTATGATTAATGTGAGAATGTTTGTTTGTTTATACTTCCTGAGGTCCGATGTCCTATTATTAGGATTTATTCTAATGTGACATCAAACTCACTCATAAGTGACATAAAGTTCATTGAAACAAAATTTGACGTGGGCTGCAGGAGGCTAATGGTAATACCAATCGATCCATCAATTAACGATTGACCGACAGCCGATCGATCTACTGTTCGACGTCGATCGTTTGGTGTGGATATTTTTTTACTGTATTTCTGGCCTAATAAAATTAAATAAATTAAATCATCTGTCAAGATGTAAGAGGCCTTGTGTGTGTGTGTGTGTGTGTGTGTGTGTGTGTGTGTGTGTGTGTGTGTGTGTGTGTGTGTGTGTGTGGTCTAATAAGGATGACGATTGGGTTATAAATATGTCATTCTATTTAGTCCGTCAGTTAGATTATGGAAATTTTATGGGACACGTATTTTTTGGTTTATCAAATTATTAAAAATCGACACAGGCATAGATCATCAAACTTCCGGAGTGGGGGCTTCTGACGTCACCCTTAGGTAAAAATTGTACCATATAGTGACGTCACACGAAACTTCTAAGCACTGTATCCTCGTCATTTTTTGTTTGTCAAACAAAAGAAAAAATACGTGTACAATATTTTTTAATAATCTAACTGACGGACTAAACACAACACAGTTTGTTTTAGTCGTATAGCCTATTGTCCAATCTAAAAAAAAATTTTTTTAATAACGATGGGCCCGTGTTTGATTTTATAATACACTAATCGATCGATCGTTGGTCGCTGCCATCGATTTGTGCTGGATTAGATTGGTCAACGTCGATCAACAGTTTTTACTACACCCAATTAATCGATGTCATCGATCGATGGTAGTTTATTTTAGTTCATTATTTAATTAAAAGGCTTTCTGATAAAAAAAAATATTTAAATTAAAACTACCGTGAAATATATATTTACTTTGTATAAATAATTTTATTACTACGCTGGCGCACTGTTTACGGTCGGCTTTCCGTTCGAACTAGCCTTGAAAAAGAACCAAGAATTGGTTCAAAACTGATACGTGAGAGACACGTGCTTTTTATTTGAGTAACTGTATTTAAATCTATCTGTCTGTGTCTGGCAACGGTAAATGACAAAGTGATACAAAATTTGAATGTCGGGTGACTACGTGTGTCGAAGAGCTGCAATTCCCTTTGGGACGTCCATTAAATTTGGTGAGATTTGCCTTGACCCCCTCCCCCCTGAATACCTCACGTAATTAATAGACGCCCCCTTTCTAGGTCTGTCCGAGGAGAGCCATGTTTGGGCCTGTCTACCCTGGGCATCAGTGAATGATTTACTGGCTAATATGGATATTCATTGGCCGTTGGCTCACAACCCGATATGGGAGGATGCAAAGTTAGAATTATTTTACCAAACAACGGCCGAAATATTTTAAAATTGTTTTCTACTTGACACAAGAAAAGAGGTCCTCTAATGGATTCTTACTAACTAACTTAAGCTAAAAAAGAATTTATAAATAAAGAGGTTAGATTTTACTTTGACACAAGAAAAATAGATAGGTACTTACTTAAATAAACTCGTTCAGATATTCACGTTACTCAAATACGTAAATGTATGTATATCAAAACGGGTACGTATCGATATAATAAAAAGTTTAAAAATAATAATGGATGAAATACATAACGGTCATTTGATATTATGCAATTTTTATGGAAATTCACAACTTTGCAGGATTGTTACAAAATAAACCTAACCTAACCTAAACCAATATTTGATCTACACGATACAAAATTACTTAAACCATTACACGATAAAAAAAGTTTGTTTGATTATTACTTTCATCGAAAATTTCGTTATCAAATGACCATTATGTATATCGTCCACTATTGTTTTAAAACTTTATATATTTTGTTCCGTTGCCTATCAAAGCATAACGAATTACCAAAAGGAAAATTGAAAAAAAATAGTTTAAAAAACTGAAACCCGACTACGGAAAGACGCGCTCTAAAAAGTATGAAATAAGAAAATGTTCAAGAACTATACACAATTGATTTGCTTCTTCTCGACAGCAAATATGAACCTCCGCAAATTAACTCCTGATTCAATCAAGCAAGAAAAAAATCTTGTCCGAAATTCTTGAACAGAGACTTCAGAGGAGAGCCTGGTTGCATGCCAACTTGCCTTAACGGTTACTTAGCAATTCATTATATGGTGGCTTGCGACCACGGCTCTCCTCTGAAGTCTCTGTTCAAGAATTTCGGACAAGATTTTTTTTTTGCTTGATTGAATCAGGACTTAATTTGCGGAGGTTCATATTTGTTGTCGAGAAGAAGCAAATCAATTGTGTAATAGTTCTTGAGCATTTTCTTATTTCATACTTTTTAGAGCGCGTCTTTCCGTAGTCGGGTTTCAGTTTTTTAAACTATTTTTTTTTATTTAAATCATTTTCGGGTTTTATTTTCGGTTTGAGACCGATATCTAGTGGTGAACTAGTGAACTAAAATTTTAATAAACAAAGGAATTAGTACTAAAATTTTTTAGGATTTGGAATTGTGTGGCGATTTCCACTGCTGAAAATAGGCCGCCTAAGGTTCGCCAAACAGATCGGTCCTATGCTATCCTCATCTAACGTAACCTTAACCAGATTGTCGCTCCATCTTGTTGAAGGCCTACCTACTCTGCGTCTTCCAGTCCGTGGACGCCATTCGAGAACCTTTTGGTCCCACCGGCCATCAGTTCTATGAGCGATGTGCTCTGCCCACTGCTACTTCAGTGTGGCGATTCTTAGAGCTATGTCGGTGACTTTAATTCTTGCGCGGATTTCATCATTTCTGATGTAACCCTACAGAGAAACTCTGAGCATAGTCCTTAACCTAACCTAACCTAAACCTATTTTTTTTCAAATTTACCTAACCTACACCTGACGTAACGTAACTATGCAAAGTGCCTCGTATCATACGGTGATCGCTCCCGGTTCTAACCGCACTGATGACGGCGACATCATTGAATATTTGCTTTTTCGTCAACATGATAAGGTCTATCTCCATTCCTCGTTACACAGTCAGGGCTCATCCAACTGCACTTCTTGTGATCTTGCTTCTGGAAGAAGGTGTCATAATATAGTCTCTCCTTCTCCACGAAGCCGCCCAGTAGGTGGCCCCGTTGTTTCCTACGCCCTACTCCAAATTGCCCCTTCGCAACTCTTCACCATCTCGTTTGCCCAGTTTCCGGTTAATGTCCCCCACAACAAATGTGAAGTGAGGTCCAGAGCTATGCATGGCTCTGGAGATATCCTCATACATAGCTTCCACTTCTTCGTCGGAGTGTGTCGAAGTTGGAGCGTAGACTGTACTGTACTTAGACTGTATACAACGAATATTGTTTGGTAAATCTTACAATTACACACATTACCACGCTCACGATCTTCACTTCGTTGTTCACAAGGGCTACAAAATGAATGTAGTTTATTTTGCAAAAGAGGGCTATCAGAGCGATATATAACTTAAGGACACGCGATTCTTTAAGATCTTTTTTTAAAGAAATAGGTATCCTAACCCTGCCGTCGTTGTATATATTTGAAATAATCATGTATGTAAGAAAAAACATATGTGATTTTCCCACTAACGTCGATAAGCCAAAGGTTACTAGAAACACAGGGAAGCTTAAAGTTCCATCTTACAGACTGGCTAAAACTAAAAAGTCGTTTCTGGGAAGATGCATACGTTTTTATAATAAAATTCCGAAAACAATAACCGAACAAACTGATACAAAATTCAAATCCATTGTGAAGAAGACATTAATATCTAAGGCGTACTATAAAATTAATGACTATATCATGGACAGGGATGTTTGGAAATAATTCCGATCCGCATTGGCGATCTCTAGTCTCAAATAGCGTATCTACTGTGTTAAAAAATTTAATTGTATTAAATACTTTAGATGTATGTCATTTAATAACAATGTAGATCTGATTGAAAAAAATATACCTTGTTGAGTTTCTTGCCGGTTTCTTCTCAACAGGGTTTTTTCCGAACCGGTGGTAGATTTTTCGACGTTCATAGGAGCATCAATTTGATGCCTAAATTGAATAAAGAATTTTGACTTTGACTTTGACTTTGACTTTGTAGTGTTGCCGCTCAACTGAAATTGATATCAGATAACTTTGTAGCTGTACGCTTAGTATAAGTTTTACTTCACCAAAATACTTCTCGATCGCGTTTACGTAAAAATCTAATACCTTTAAACGAGCAATTCTTGTATATATGTATATATATATATATATATATATAATCAGGATCTCGGAAACGGCTCCAACGATTTTGATGAAATTTGGTATGTGGGGGTTTTCGGGGATGAAAAACTGATCTAGCTATGTTTCATTTTCAGAAAATCGCTTTTACTCGTGTTTTCCGGCTATTTTTGTTTGCATTAGAATATGAAGCTAAATTTCGCCGACTTCGAGCAGATCATAATGGCACATTAGGAATCGGGTGGTCGCGGATCCAGCCGACCTCGGTTCGATACCACGTTTTTTTTCAAGATTTTTAGTTTTTTTTTTAAGTTTATTTTTTATGAGAAAACGTCAAGTTTCTTCTTTTGTGAGAAAAAGTTACTTTTTTGTGAGAAAAAGTTATTTTTTTGCGAGAAAAAGTTACTTTTTTGTTAGAAAAAGTATTATAGGGAACGTGCAGTAACTATAGGCGGCAGCACTAATGCGACAGAAGAGACACTATGCGGACAGTAAAACAAACTTATCAAGGTAAAACATTCAAATTGATGGCACCCTTATGGCACCAGTTGGCAGCACCGTCTATGTGCACGTTCCCTATTGGGAGCACAGAACAGGAAGAGCCGGTTGTCTGTAAAGTCGGTTTACGGACGATAGTTTAACGTGACTCACCCCTCCACCCCCTCCGGTGTTTTTGTCAAATATCTTGAAAACGGTGCATCCTACGGCAAAATCAATGAAATTTTCATCCCCCCTTTAATACCCCCGCGCTCCCTCCCCCGCATCCCCTCCCCCCCCTCTCAACCCCCCCCCCCCACCCCTCCGGTGTATATAATCAGGATCTCGGAAACGGTTCCAACGATTTCGATGAAATTTGGTATTTGGGGGTTTTCGGGGATGAAAAATTGATCTAGCTTGGTCTTATCTCTGGGAAAACGCTTGGTACCGAGTTTCTGCCCGAGCAAAGCTCGGTCGCCCAGGTACATTCAATTCTATGGAAACATAGACGCGCGCGCGCGGAGGCGCTGTCCATGTTTCCATAGTAATTGATTTTTTTACGTAAACGCGATCGAGAAGTATTTTGGTGAAGTAAAACTTATACTAAGCGTACTGTATACAATTTTGACGACTTTCGGAGCTAATAGCTCCCCAACACTTACCTATCTTAAATCAAAAACCTACTGAGAAACTTCTACATCATTTTTTAAGACCTATCTAATAATGCCTCACACGCTAGTGAAAGCTAAAATATTTTTTTTTATCGCTCAGTTTTTTTTTTATATAGATTCCGACTTATATTTTTTTATACATAAAAAGGACTCCTATGTAACCCGGAGCATAATAACGAATCGGTTGATACCTTATTTATTGAAATCGGACAAGTAGTCTCGACGCTACGGTGGAACACACAAAACCACAAACATACATAGACTGCTAAAATCATTACACTTCCTTTTGGCTTTGCCGTAGTCGTGTAAAAAAGAAATGCAAACACTCTTTATCGCCCGGTACGAGAGCATCACAATAAAACCATCCTATTACCACAACCAATTGGAGCGATCACTCAAAAGGTTAGTATTTAGGTCACTAGTGCTTAGATGAACAAATTCATGCGCTCATTCACTGCAAAGAACTTACGACTGGAGACGACAATGCACGCTTTGCTAAGCTCTTTCTCAGACACCAGACAATGGCTAAATTCATAGTCATCGTCACCTATGGCCTGTTATCCTACTGCCCAGAGCCTACTTCCGACCACATTTGCACTCCCAATCACTTTCACCGCTTCTTTCTCTCACGAGATATAACGAGGGTAGAAAAAAATGGCAAATGCGATCGCGAAACCAATTGCGTTATAAAACACGGCATCAGGTCTCCTTTAAGCATGAAAGAGGTATACCTTTTTAGGGTAACAAATTTTGTCAATTTTTTTTTTTTTTTTTTTTTCTTGACGTGTGATATATTTACGTAAGCATACATTACTTGCAATTATTATTATTTAGTGTCCTATATTAACAGAATATTAAGTAGGAAAACATTAACCAGTTGCCTAGTTCGCCCTCGCCGATTCACTTATTAGCTATGGTCTAGTTGTATACGGGCGAACATTCATAACATATATTAGAGATATAAGGAATTTACAAATAAGGCTAATTAAGTTCTTAGTTAGTAAAAAGGTTAAGAAAGATTGGTTATGACAAACTGTTTTCCCTATGTAATATTTTACCCGTGTATAAGAAAGTCACATACTTGTTAGGATTAGAGCATTATTACAGTGAAAAGTACAAATTATTAACTAATAATAAATATAATACTAGGAGTGTAAGAGAAAAAAAGCTTGTGCAGCCAAAAGTGAAAAACTATTATAGCAAAAGAACCTCAAAGTACGTAGTACCAAAAATATTCAACCAGATTACGTTGCTACGACAAAGTCCTAGATTAAGTAAACCCACGCTAAAGACCAAACTAAAAGAATGCCTTCTCGAATTTTCATAGTTAAGTACCTATACCTACCTACTTATTTATTTGTTTCTTTTCTGAAGCTGTTCAATAGTTTCTTATAGGATGAGTTTAATAGGTTAATTACATTATGTATAAAAACTGAGCGCGTCTCGCCCTCAAACGTAACAGTTTGGCGAGAATATATATGTAATGCTACTGAAGTTGTAATTAAATTTATAAATAAATTATAAAAAATATACATTTGTCTCCCATTGATCGCCAATAGGCTTCTCGTTTTATTTCCCAAATCACTTTATTTAGTAACATATTCGGCCACTTGCTTAGTTCCGCGTCCAAGTCGTCTCGCCGTCTCCGTTTCAGCCTGGCTTAACGCGGTGCCCCTTTTCACCTATAAAATTTTAAGTCATAATGTATCATTAGTCATAATCAACGTTAGTCATACAGTGATTTATTTCTGAAACGGTATTTTTTTCAGGACTTTTTTAAATGCCAAATTATAAAATGCAGTAGGTTAGGTTAGGTTTGTTTTATAACAATTTTTAAAAATAAATTGTTTTAGAAATACATTACTGTATGACTAACGTTGATTATGACTAATGATACATTATGACTTGAATTTTTATGGGAGTCATTATAGACCCCTCTCGAACGTTACCCACCATGTTACTGAGTACGCCCCTCTTTGTTGATCCCATGTTGTGACAGAACATCAACGATTCAAGTTTTGGAACCCAATGTGGTGTTCTTAATTCGATCAGGGGCTAAATTCAGGAACGGCCCAACACGGTTGGCGAGCGGTTCTTCGATCGTTTGCGAAAGGATAGGAATGAACTGCTATTCAGGAACGCCAAAAGTCTCTGGTTTGCGAGAGGTTTGGGCTGAGCTTGGGATGAGATTTTCCTAGAAAGAAAAAAATAAGGTTTTATAATAAGGCTAATTTTATGTAAAGAATCATCATTGCGGTTACTCGTATATACGAGAATGAGAGGGCTTGGGCTTTATTTCCCATGGAGGCTCAGTAAGGATCGCAAACTTGTATGTATGTAAGTAAAACTCTTTATTTTACATAAAAAACATTAAATTAACAGTTATCAAGAAAAACAGATGGCAAAAGCAAATATCCCTAAAAGGAATCTCTTCCAGTTAACCTTTGAACGATTGACAGGACATCAGAAACAAGAGTAGGCATGCAATGTAGAGTAAAACTTCACACAACTCTATTGAATTTTTTCGCTTGTTTCCGCAGTTTTCCTTCACCGTAAAGCTCATAGTTAATTCAAACCTACGATCTATTTGAGAGACAATAGGTCAAACTACTAGGCTACCATGACTTGTAAAGATATACAATAAAAAAATTAAAGAAAAAAAAAACAAATAAATAAATAAATATTAAATATTGTAAAGATATTTGTAAGTTTAGCTAAAGCCAACTCCCGTGGTCAATATTGTGTAGCTCAAACACGTCGTGTGACACAAATCACCTGTATCGTATCTGTAGATGACTATCGTCACTTGCTATGCAGACAAAAGTTCATAATGGAAGGAGAAAGTTTGCTTTCAAGGCACGAGTGAACTGGCTTGCCATTTGGCGAATACCGTTTATTAACTGTCTGAGATAGATGTTTTAGTGTGTGCATAGCATAATAAAAGACACGTGATTACTAGACAAGGAATATAGTGTAGACACTGGCCACCGAAATAAAATCTTCGACGTCAAATAATCCGTTGAATTTTTCAGCTGACATTTTCGCAAGCAAATACATAATTAAAATACGTATACTTTCGTGAGGCGCTTCTGCCTTTTATATTAAAACACTGGTGGAGCTTCTCTCATTAAATATGCTTCTTTACGGGATCTTCTTAGGTATTTGTACGTAGCTGAGAGGTGTAACTGAAAAGAAATAACGAATGTAGGTAGCCGAAAATAACTGACTCTAACTATTTAAATGAAAACTTGCTCTTTTTTTACATGATTCATATATTTCAAGTTTAACTGTATAATATTACAACATCACACTTGCAAGGCCTATCCAAGAATGGCTCCCCAGACCGTCTGCTGTTCGTTTCTTGATTTAAATTCTAGAAGACGCAAATTAAAATTTACGAAACTGCGACACGGTCTCGGTGGCCAGTGTCTACAATACATACAAGGAGCCACAAAATGGTACGGCTCAATTTACTGAAATATTTATGTATGTAAACTCTTTATTGTACAAAAAAAACTACCGCGAGACTCACTCATAGTGAAATAATACGGATTACTCAGGTCTCAAAACAAGTTTAACTTGACATGTTTCGGGCTAATCCGTAGCCCTTCCTCTCGTAGGGACACGCTACGGCTGCTGCCTAACGTGCACCGTTTTGAGACGTGAGTAATCCATATTATTTCACTACTATTGAGAATCATTGAGATATATTTAGGTATAAACACAAACTTATCCCTTTAAGCGATTCTACCAGTCAACCTTGGCGTGGATAAAAGAAGCATTTAGCAAGGGATCGAAAATAATGTTAGTCAAAGTCAGAAATATCATGATTTCAATCTGTCTTTTAAATTAAAAGAGCGAAATTAAATTTATACGAGTACAAAGAAAAATTTTTGCAGGTAAGTATAATCAGTGTGTTTGTTATTCTTTTACGGACTGCATTTACATGAATACCATTGACACAAAAGTAGGTAACTTTATATAACATAAGGTCGTATGTTTAACGCTCGGAACTAAGAACGTAGAACTTAGAACGTGGAACGAAACGCAAAGTCGCTGGCACCATCTGGTTTCACAACAAAATACTCCTTTAACTGCATCAAAGTATTTTCTATGAACTTAATCAAACGCCAACAGAGCTTTCGAATCTGTTAGGCTGCCTGTACACTGGAGCCGAGCAAGGCAGCGGAGCGGAGCGAGGAGTACAGTGGTTCCACAGGTCGGCCAGAAGTAGGCGGGGTCTCCACCCATATGTTGTCAGTTATCCCAAAAATCCGCACAAAGCGTTTTCGCTCTTCCTTCATCAACCGAATCAACCGAATAGCTAAGGAGTGGAATTCCCTGTCTGCGACTGGGTTATCTAAACACTATAATTTGGCCGTTTTCAAGTCTAGGGTGAATGAGCATTTACTAGGCAAGCTTGCTCCATCGTAGACCTCATCTTCGCTTTCCATCAGGCGTGATTGTGGTCAAACGCAATCCTATATTGTATTAAAAAAAAAGTTGCGAACTGTTTCTGTCCACAGACGCGGAGTTTGTAGCGGAGCGGCGGGCATTAATGCGGTGAGGAGTTGTGGACTGTGTTTGTCCATAGACGCGGAGTTAGATAACGGAGCGAAGCGAGAAAGTAATGCGAAGCGGAGTTGCGGACTGTGTCTGGCCATAGACGCAAAGTTAGATAGCGGATCGGAGAAAGAAATTAATGCGGAGCGGAGGTGTGGACTTTGTCTGTCCGTAAACGCGGAGTTAGATAACGGAACGGAGCGAAGAAGTAATGCGGAGCAGAGTTACGGACTCTATTTTTTCATACGCGGATCTAGCCCGCTCTCTTTTCTACGCCCCGCTTCCACGCTTCACTTCCTCACTCAGCTTCCCGATTTACATAAACTTTTTAACTACTTTTGCAACTCCCTATCCTCTGAAGAGGAGTGGAGATTTTATGGAATTTGGTGGAATCTTATCTCGCTCATCGCTCCGCTGCCTCGCTCTGCTTCAATAGACTGGCAGGCTTATTATCCAAGAAGCAAGTTACTTAGCTTGGCGGATACTTCAACCATTCAAGGACTAGCAACCTTTGTGTACAATACACAATAATAGATAGTTTTAGAATCGCTATGAGATTTCCCTTGCTCTGCAAACTAAAGAGCTGACTTCAGACTTTGGTTCTTGCAGGAATTTTCAATAAACAGAATAAATTACAGGTTAACAATTCGCTATTGATATTCATGCTTTGACTGACAGGCAGAAGGAGAGAAGAGCGTTTTCTTTTATGTCCTAATCTACTATTTGGCTTTCCATTTTCTTCTTGTACGAGGTGTTCTAAAATAGATTATAGTTGAGTTTGAGTTTTGGGCCAAACTGTATGTGTAAATACATAACATAACATGTTTAACCACTTGAACGTTCATGGTTACAATAGTACCCAAAAAAATGGCGTCTTACGTCCATGGTCACCTCGGTAACCAGTGGCGAATCGCATCAATAGTTGAAAAAAACGACATCTAGTGAATTATATCGGCATTATGAATCTCAGCAACTTCGATTGCGCATTTATTGGGGAGTTTTCTTGTTAATCTCGTAGTTATCACATTGGAATGATATTCGGCGAAATATTTATGACGAAAACAATATTTTTAATATCAGAATTTTCAGTAACTTATACTTGATTTTAAGCGTGCAAAATCGCAAGCAGTAAAATTAAAACGACAATAAACATAATATGAGTAACACTTATATTATGTAACCGATAACCGTTGGGGTAGACGATGTCTTGAGTCTTGAGTAGATGGATCGGCAAACGTAGCGTGGGACGTCCTCAGACTCGGTAGAGCGATGATCTTCGCAAGGCGGCTGGCAAAAGCTGGATGAGAGTGGCCGAGGATCGTGCTCAGTGGCGTGCCATGGGAGAGGCCTATGTCCAGCAGTGGACGAACATAGGCTGATGATGATGATGAGTAACACTCAAGCAGAGTCGTTCATTCGAGCCCCAGCTCAGAATTTATCTAAAAATTACATTTAAAATTTACCATGAGCTTTACGGTGAAGGAAAAACATCTTGAGTTTCCGTGCACACACCTACGAAGAAATTTAATGATTTGTGTGAAATTGCCAATCCGCACTGGGCCCGCGTGGGAACTACGGTCCAAGACCTTAGAGGAGGCTTGTGTTTGCAGTGGAACGTATATATGCGATTGAACCAGGTTTTAAGCGTTCAAAATCACAAATAGTAAAACCAAAACGACGTATGAACATTAAATACGTGTAACAATAAAAATTGTAATGAATGCCTCTTCTTATAAACCAATTATCAAAAGAGCGACGACCTCTAATGAACAATGGGAAACTGTACTCAAAAACACATAAAACAGACAATTAATTAATTTGTCGTATTAGCTGCATGTTCTTATTATTGGAAAATGGCCGAAAGTAATAGATATTATCAATTTCACACGCTAGCTGGCATAGAAATTAATTAAAGAAGTAGATACAGTCAAGGAATTCAATTCCCTACCCATTTTGTGAAAATGTCGTTCAAAATTTGCAATACATTAAGATCAAAATGTCAAATGCAACACGTCAAAGCTAGCTCTTATGGTGACAGTTTGCTGTACGATATTGAAACTTAGGTGGGTTGGAAATTAAATTCTTTGACTGTACCTAAGTATGATAATATTTACTATGAGAGCAAACACTGTTTGACAAGGTGAAACAAAGTGGGTGGTTTAACGACTCAATAAGGTCTGATGGATGCCGTATCTATAAGTTTGGCAAACACCGGGAAATGCACAGAATGTAGTCATATAAAAGAGCTTCACCAAAGGTTCAAAAAACGTTATTCTTGTTTGAAGTTAAATGATATCTGACGGGTACGTATTTAATTTACCGGAATATTAAGTATCATAGTACATGTTTCAATCCAGTTCTTTGTAGGTAGGTATATCTTCTTTGTATATTCTTAAATATGTTTACTTTGTTATCAAAACCAATAAACCTGTTCGGTTCACGGTTGCCACTCTAGATCTTTACTGCCTAATCTGCCCTGCCCATTGCCATTTACGTCTGGTAACTCTGCGAGCTATGTCAGTACTTTGGCTATCCTATTATTATTTATTTTATTAGCAGTACGGCTGCTTACCGAATCTAAGATTATTTAAAAGCGAAAAAGTTTTTCGGGTGTGCCGGTGGGATTCGAACCCACTGCTCCAGGGTATGCGCCCCAACCTGGGTGTTCTACCAATTGAACCACGTCACTCCCAACCGATTTCCCCGAAATTCTTAATCGCTTACATACGCCAACAGTGGCGTGTGGTAACATCCATCGCAACTATTAGAAGCTACGACTCCTACGTTCCAAATTACATTGGAAATGCGTAAGAAATGATGTACCACATCTATTTATTCAAATATTATTTATTTTATTAGCAGTACGGCTGCTTACCGAATCTAAGATTATTTAAAAGCGAAAAAAGTTGGCTATCCTGTAAATTTCCTTATTTTCGTTTTGATCATGTAGAGAACCGCTGCACTAGAGGATGCGTTCAAGACTCGGACTCGGTAGGGCGAGGCATCAATGTAAATGGCGAATACATCACTCACCTTCGATTTGCCGACGACGTGGTGCTTATGGCTGAAACCTTGGAAGACCTTAGTGCCATGCTCGCTGACCTCGGAAGAGTCTCCGAGAGAGTTGGTCTTGAATTGAACATGGACAAGACGAAAGTCATGTCGAACACCCATGTTGTACCAACTCCCGTCGTAATCACCCAAGATTACATTAGGTTTAGGACAAAAAAATATTTGACCGTGAGAAGAGCACCTATTTATATTTTTAGAGGCCCAATAGGCTATGTAGCACACTTCATGATATACAATATCTTATTACTTGTTACGATGTTGGATCTTAACTTTTCAATAGGTTGGTTAAGCGGCTGAGAAGATTCCCGATTCAACATTATATCCTTTTTAAAAGATTGATGCGTTCGTAGAATTATATTTTCTATCAATAATTATATGGACTCTGAATTGATAAAAATTCTAATTCGAGATAACAAAACAATATCAAATAAGTAGTTAAATTAAAATTTATAAGATTACTTCGTAATCCTTTCTTTATTATAATTTTTATAAACTCGTTCGTAACTACGTTTAAAATGAAGCGCAGACTTATAAAATGATCACCAATTTTCACGGAAAAGAAAAATTGCTTTTATCAGAAAAAAATGTTTATTAACTGAATAAGGAAATTCAGCGTCGGATTTAATTAACGATTGCTTAATTAATTTGTATATTTTATAGCCCCTTTTGCGTTCCTTTATTGACTGAGGGGTTCCCCATTATTATTTTAACAATATCTAATGATCTCGAAAATTATTTATTTCCGATGTGAAACAAGTATGTTACATTGTTAATACCACGGCGGTATTCTACTGAGAGTCTGTTTAGGGAGGCAGGTGTTTTAAGTGTGCGCAGACTATTCCTGATGCGGGCTACAGTGTACACGCACAGACAAATATTAAACTCACCATCCTACAATGAGATGGTAACCAGGCGTATTTATAGGGCTAAGGTGCCTACTGTGCGTTCTGGTTTCGCTAAGCGTTTTAAATCGTTCATTTTTCCTTGGGTGTATAATGCGGTACTTAAAAAGTTAAATTTAAAATTGCTTAATCTTGCAGATGCTAAGAGAAGGAGTAGACAGTTTTTCATGTCCCTTTCCTATAAAGAGGCCGAGGATATAATGACAATTAGGTAGTGGTGGGAATTAGGTGTGGTAGGTGCATGAAACTTGACTCGCACTCACACGCACACACTCACACACATACTCACTCACTCACACACACACACACACACACACACACACACACACACACACACACACACACACACACACACACACACACACACACACAAACACACAAACAAACCTTCTTTTATTTTATTTTTTATTTTTGTTGTTAAATACTTAGATAATTATATTATTTTATTATTGTACAAAATCAGTGTCTCCGTTTCTTTCAAGCCGCACTTGTTTAAGTTTAATCCTGTATGTTTTGACTCCCACGATACAGGCTCTGCCTAGTGTGGGTGTCGCAGAATTATTTTTGTTCTAAATTGTCTCTCCTTTTTGTTAATAAAGAACTTTTTACTTTACTTTTTTTTTACTTTACATACAGCTAGATTTAAGATAGAGTCATCATGATCAACATCGTCATTTCAACCTATTTACCTGTGTGTCCCACTTAAGGAGACAGGCCTCGGAATGAGAGAATATGGGTTGTAGTTCATACACGGCCTTAGTGTGGATTGAGAGCTTCGCATAATAATAATAGGTAACGCCACCGGAGTTGAGGCCACGCACACAACGGGTACGTATCAAAATATATAAAGTTTAAAACAAATAATGGATAATGGATGGAAATTTTCTATGAAACTATTGATTAAACGAATTTTTTTAATCGTGTAATTTACAAATTGGTTTAGGTTAGGTTAGGTTTATTTTATGAAAATCCTGTAAAGTTGAGAATTTCCAAGAAAACTGCATTATATCAAATGACCATTATGTATTTCGTCCGTTATTTGTTTTAAACTTTATATATTTTGATACGTACCCCACACAACCACACCTCATGTAATGACAGCGGGATTTTGACATTTAACGTCAACACAGCTCTATTTCTGTGCAACACAGTGACGTTAAACGTCAAAATCCCGCAGTCATTACATGAGATGGTGGTGGCGTTACCTATAATATTCATTTGCAAAGAACAAGTGAATAAATTTTATTACAAAGATGGTATAGTTTTATAAGGTTGCTTATTCTGCTATATGTAATTGGTTTAATGTTTGCTTGTGTGAGGATGATGTTTTCTTTTACCATGATAGAGTAAAATACAGTAATGGTTCCAACGGAAGACCAGCGTTGGCTTCACGGCCGACATCATGCTGAGTTGGGACCATTTCGTGATAATGTTTGTATCTTTTACCGTTTTTCTTTGTTAATTTTATTAAGATTATGTCACGAATAAATATTTTTCCTTTTTTTTTTTCATAATTATGGTATTTTTTTCCTTAAGTTTTGTTTAGTATTGCGTGATGGAACTAAAAATATAAAGCCCATCTCTCAGCGTAGCACGATGTTTAATTTATGTGCGTAAATTTATTCCGACTAGACAATAACGCAAAAGCGAAAGTTAAGCTATCTCTACACAAAAGTAGGACTTTCGCATCATGAAGAGGTTTCGCATTATCTGAATGTTTTTATTTGTTTTAAGGAACTAAAAATATATTAAGCCTATATTATACGTCCCACTGTAGGGCACAGGCCTCCAATCAGAATGAGAGGGCATGGGTAGTTCCCACGCGGGCGCGGTGAGGATTGGGAACTTCACACACACCATTGAATTTCTTCGCAGATGTATGCAGGTTTCCTCACGATGTTTTCCTTCACCGTAAAGCTCATGGTAAATTTCAAATGTAAATGTAATTTCGCACATAAATTCCGAAAAACTCAGAGCACGATCCTCTGCTTGAGAGGCCATATGATAGGTCAAACCACTAGGCCTCCACGGCTTAAAATGCTCTCTAGGGCCTTTTTGCATTTTTGTAGAGGCGTGTGCCTCCTCTCAGAATGAAAGTGCTTGGGCGGTAACTCCCACGCCAGCCCATTATAGATTTAGAAGTTCACGCAGAACATAATTTATTCGCAGGTGTGTGATTTCCTCGCGATATTTTCCTTAAAGCTCTTGGTAAATTTCAAATGTAATTTTGCACATTTTTTATACAATATAGGCATGCGTTTGAGCACAATCGTACCCGATGGAAAGCAAAGACGAAGCTAATTGATGGAGCACGCTTGCTTAGTAAATGCCCAGTCACCCTAGACTAGAATTTAGGGTATTAAGCAGAAATAAAGCAGTTGAGCGCGGTGTTGCGCGCGCCCTAAGTAGTGCAAACCGTACAACAAATACGGTGCACTGTAACTGGTACGCGCGCGGCACAACTACTCAGACCCTTCCTCCAGAATGGCTTCTTTATGCAACAGGCCGGAACACGACGAGAGTCGCTTGGTGGCTTGGTTCAACCTATAGGGTGGTGACCAGCCGCGGCCGAAGCCTACCACCGGAGTTGTATCGCTCGTTTAGCACCACCCAGGGGTCACGTGTAGGATCTCGAGGGTAAACCTACGGACTCGAGAGATTTCAACCCCCAGCATAAATTCAAAAACACTTAAAAGTGCGAGCCCGGCAGTGGCGGGGCGTGAAAATTTTTGCAAGTAAAGCCGGAGCAAAAAACCTAAAAATCCCATTTATCCTCTACCACACGGCGGACACGACGTACAAAATACGCGTTCTTGAATCTACATAAGCACGACAACGTCTGTACACTGGATTCCGGCGGGGTCCGGCAATCTGCGCCTTGAGGGGTGGGGTAACTCGAATCGGTGCGGGGCGGAGCGTGTCCATTCTGTACGTTAGTACTATTATATATTCTGTGCCTCTACTTCAGTGTTTCCCAACCTGGGGTCCGCGGACCCCTGGGGGTCCGCGAGTATTACTGTAATATGTATGGGGGTCCGCGGTAAAAAGTTATAAGTTATAAGTAGCTATTTTGTATCTGTAATAATAATAACTAAAATAAAATACCTAATCCGATTTTTTTGCTGTTTATTTTATTAAGGGGCTCCGTGAAAACTGTGCTTGATTTCCTAGGGGTCCGTGGCTGAAAAAGGTTGGGAAACGCTGCTCTACTTGAAAGTGCAGTAATGAAAGAGAAGCGTTTGGTAACTTCGAAAATTTGGTCAACCCGGGGGAATCGGGTTTTTAGCACCCTTTTTCTAATAAATGGCTCAAATGATACTGGCCATCAACAATTTCATAAAAACACTTTTAAAAAAAATAAAGCATTCTTCTTCTGTCATAAGAAAGGAATCGTCGTTTTATTTTATAATAATTAATTTAAATGTTGTTATAAACATTTAATGGTTGCACTGGAGCCCGGGCTCAAACCCACGTCCATGAAGACTATGTACTTACATTTGTTCAATTGATCTGTTTGCCACACGTTCAATGTGATAGAAGTCAAATAAGATAAGCTCCTCAAACATACCACCTCGAAACATGTTTTGTGATGCAATCATTATAATAATTTGAATAGTTTAACTGAGACAGGGAGAAAATTGCTGGCAGAGTAACAAGCGAGAGTTGTGAATAATATATGTAGACAGATGTGCTGACTGACATTTTGACAGATGCTATTTGACTGTGGAAAATAACAGTCATCTTAGTGACTAATGCACACAAGGTATTAATTTATGTAATTTTAGTTTACCGAACAACGGCCAACCGATAGTGTCTTTCTCAACCTCGACATTGGCAGAATCATCGATAGTATCGATGGAGCTATATTTTTAAAAATTGAATTGAATTGAATGTCATTTTAGTTGTTTAAGATATTTACTTAAATAATTGAATTCAACTCATAAACTCTGTATTTTTGCTAAATCCGTAATTCTACTCGATTTCTAACTCTGCATTCGAAATTTGTACTTGTCATTTACGTTTTGCCATTTTTAGAGATAAATTAAAACTGATAAAAAAAGACAGTTTTAAATTATCTAACTAATAATTCCATCTTGTTTATTACGTATAATGCATTTGTAACTTTAAGACAGGACACAGATTAAAAAAAAAACTCAATCTGCTTTTAAAGTCTAGTGTAATCGATTCTAATCTCGATTCCGAACAAACTACTTTCTAGTTTTTGACGACCGGATAGCCTAGTTGTTAGAAAACCTGACTACGAAGCTTGAGGTCCCGGGTTCAATTCCCGCTCGGGGCAGACATTTTGTGTGAATAATACGAATGTTTGTGCTCGACTCTTGGGTGTTTAATATGTAGTACCTGGGCGACCGAGCTCCGCTCGGGCTGAAACGGGCTGTAACTCGGTACCGAGCGTTTTCCCAGAGATAAGACCAAGCTAGATCAATTTTTCATCCCCGACAACCCCTACATACAAAATTTCATCGAAATCGTTGGAGCCGTTTCCGAGATCCTGATTATATATCTAATACCTTTAAACGAGCAATTCTTGTATATATGTATATATATAATCAGGATCTCGGAAACGGCTCCAACGATTTCGATGAAATTTGGTATCGGTTTTCGGGGATGAAAAACTGATCTAGTTTTGTTTCATTTTCAGAAAATCGCTTTTACTCGTGTTTTCCGGCTATTTTTGTTTGCATTAGAATATAAAGCTAAATTTCGCCAACTTCGAGCAGATCATAATGGCACATTAGAAATCGGGTGGTCGCGGATCCAGCCGACCTCGGTTCGAATCCACGTTTTTTTTCAAGATTCTTAGTTTTTTTTTAAGTTTATTTCTCATGAGAAAACGTCAAGTTTCTTCTTTTGTGAGAAAAAGTTACTTTTTTGTTAGAAAAAGTATTATAGGGAACGTGCAGTAACTATAGGCGGCAGCACTAATGCGACAGAAGAGACACTATGCGGACAGTAAAACAAACTTATCAAGGTAAAACTTTCAAATTGATGGCACCCTTATGGCACCAGTTGGCAGCACCGTCTATGTGCACGTTTCCTATTGGGAGCACAGAACAGGAAAAGCCGGTTGTCTGTAAAGTCGGTTTACGGACGATAGTTTAACGTGACTCATAACTGGTGTTTTTGTCAAATATCTTGAAAACGGTGCATCCTACGGCAAAATCAATGAAATTTTCATCCCCCTTTAATACCCCCGCGCTCCCTCCCCCGCATCCCCTCCCCCCCTCTCACCCCCCCCCCCCACCCCTCCGGTGTTTTGATCTCGGAAACGGCTCCAACGATTTCGATGAAATTTGGTATTTGGGGGTTTTCGGGGATGAAAAATTGATCTAGCTTGGTCTTATCTCTGGGAAAACGCTTGATACCGAGTTTCTGCCCGAGCAGAGCTCGGTCGCCCAGGTACTTTGTAACTTTAAGACAGGACACAGATTAAAAAAAAAACTCAATCTGCTTTTAAAGTCTAGTGTAATCGATTCTAATCTCGATTCCGAACAAACTACTTTCTAGTTTTTGACGACCGGATAGCCTAGTTGTTAGAAAACCTGACTACGAAGCTTGAGGTCCCGGGTTCAATTCCCGCTCGGGGCAGACATTTTGTGTGAATAATACGAATGTTTGTGCTCGACTCTTGGGTGTTTAATATGTAGTACCTGGGCGACCGAGCTCCGCTCGGGCTGAAACGGGCTGAAACTCGGTACCGAGCGTTTTCCCAGAGATAAGACCAAGCTAGATCAATTTTTCATCCCCGACAACCCCTACATACCAAATTTCATCGAAATCGTTGGAGCCGTTTCCGAGATCCTGATTATATATGTATATTGCTCGTTTAAAGGTATTAGATTTAAGTATGTATCTATATCTATATAAGTATGTTTATCCGTTGTCTAGTACCCATAGTACAAGCTTTGCTTAGTTTGGGACTAGATCAATTGGTGTGAATTGTCCCGTGATATTTATTTAATTTTATTTAGTTTTCAGTTATTAACACCTTGTTTACAATAATCAGTCTTCTTTCTAACACTATACCACATATTTTTTTATTTAAACTATCTCCATACCAAATTATATTTAAATCGGTTGACTAAATACTTTAAGGGTTTTCATGCGAAATAAACAAAGTCACAAACAATCACATCACACACATCTCATCACAAATCAGGACCCCCCTTTTAACCCTTTTCGTACAGGTGTCAACTATAGTTGACCGTATGTTCAAATTAGGGATGAATTTATCCTCTTAAGCAGGGGTCGGCAACCTTTTGGCAGACATGGGCCACATTGTGGAAAAAATAGAGACAGGCGGGCCGCACTAAACTTGTAATATAATTTTGTACCTACTAGATATCTACCTAGTTACTTGTAGGTTTACGAAACAGTCACGAGCCGCGCGTTGCCGACCGCTGCTCTTAAGGATTGATAATAAAAACGTGATAAATTTGATTATGAGAGTAATCGTAATCATTTTAGCTTCAATAATAGACGCGTACTTGTATGGTTTCGTGTTTTTTGTTTACAACTTGCAAAATTTTGTTTAATGTGCAGTAAATCTGCTGTAGAAGCCATTTACTAACTGTAACGACCGTTAGTGCCAAGTGCCAACTGCCAAGATGTTTTACTATGTTCGAATTATGCTAATTAAAAACAAACAGACATCTTAAACACTAGTGAGGATAGTGAAGTAAAACTAATTAATTTATTTTTTGCGGATTCTACTTTTTGCTGCCTGCGATTGCATTTATATTTATATTATGTAGGTATACTAAATTTCAAGTCAATCTGACAACTAAAAGTGGATTTATAAAAACTGCTAAGGAATGGAATTCGCTTCCATCGTCTATATTTTCCAGATAAATGGGTCAATCAACTTTTACTTTACTCCTTTACAAGTAACTCTGTAATCTCTGGTTAGTGAAACCATGATTTTGTAGTAATTAAATAAACTGTTTATCATAGTGCGTATGTGAAAACCAAAAAAAATAAGTATTTCTATGGAAAAATCCGGTCACCCAGGGGACATACCACTATTTTCATACAAATTTCGGAGACATCATTGTCCCCTGGGTCACCCACGAAATAGAAGCTAAACAAAATAAAATAAATATGGCAATTATACCATTATTGACTACAACAATCTAGGGTTTTGAAAAGTATACTTCAAATAAGGAAAAATAATCAGTTTTTTAATTATTTCGGTTTTCATAGAAAGTAACAGAAAATCGTTGACAAAAAAAAGTTGAGTGACCCAAATACAACCTAGGTCTCTTAAAGGCTAGAGAGAATAGGCTGGTACAAAACCAGTGATATACACCTTTCCATCAGGTGAGAAAAGGGTCAATCACGGGTCAGTTTTTTTTAGTAAGTATTTTATAAGTAGGTACCTACTTATTTATAAATTACTTAGTAACATAATAATATAAAACTAACCATCCAAAACCAGATTAACAACTGGTTTAACTATTTTATTGTTTATTAGCTGTTGTCCGCGACTCTGTCCGCGAAGAATAGGTAGCCTACGACCTATTCTCAGACCTACCGAATGCAAACAAAAATGTTTCATATATATCGTTTGAGCAGTTTCGAGGGATTTCGATAACAAACACCGTGACACGAGATTTTTATATATTAGAAGATTAGAAGATTCTTTTGGTTAATTTTTTATGTGTGCCAAATTTTGTTAATAAAACTTATTTCTTTTCTTTCGCACACTTTACTCTTTTTTGGTACAGATTTGCAAAAACTGTAAGCCCCCTCTAATGTGTAATGATTAAATGACATAGAGTCAGTAAAAAGTCTTATTTATATATCAGTCCATTTTGAGATGGCTGGTACTCCCCCACATGTATAAACAAATATTTAGGACGATTAATAATGTTTGTGTGAAAGTCAAAGAAGAAATATTTTATCGGAAACCTAACCTTTGTATTGACTTTCTTTTTAAATGGTGACCTACACATACGTACCTACAACCAGTACCTACTTAAGTGTATGACGACAGTGGAAACTATCTTGCATGTCACCACGGCCTAACTGATTTTTGACAAAGAGTTGATTTTGCATGTTTAAAAAAAGAAGATAGTGAATTGTGCAAAGCTGTTAAATTTAAATATGGGACCGATAAAATGAATATTTGTGTATTGTGTGTGTATTGCGAACATGTGTTCGCCTTTGTATATCTGTTTCTCTTGTTAAATGTTAATTTCATGTTTTTGTGTGCAGTAGCGGAATGAAAAGGTTTGTCACATTTCGACTCTATATCAACGAGTTAAGGTCGAAAGGTGAGTTTTACGTACATAATTATGTACTTACATACAATATAGAGCCAACCTGACCACCGAAAATGGGTAAATTTGATTTTTGTGATTTGGTCAAAACAATAAAGATACAATAAGAGTGAAAAGAATCAATTTAAAAATAAAGTAACTAGGTACTTCATAAAAAGAAACAGCAGTGCCCATACAAGAGACGAATTTATTGGTTTATGCAACTATGAACTATAAGGAAATATGGCAATGTGTAAAAATGTCCACTTGCATAATTTAGCCCCAGTATATTTTTGACAAAGTATAAAAATGTCCACATGTATATTAGACGGAATATAAAGATGTTACGACTTGTACTACTTATAAGGAAATATGGCGATGTATAAAAATGTCCACTTGAAAAATTGTCTCCCTGTGTATTTTTGTGCTCACATGTATATATTAGATGGAATATAAAGATGTCCAAAACATACTAACAAGTGAAATAATATTCTTTTTGCAAATTTGATGTATCTGAAGGTTTTTTACAATTAAAACAGCATGAATATGTTTCAGTAGTATCTAACATCGCAAAAATCAACTAGCAATATAGACTACTATTTGGCATAATATCGTGACGACATTCAAATTTATTTACTTCGGTAAATAGGCACTTTTATAATAGACTTTTTATTTGTCGTCAATTTGTATTTTAGACATTTTTATTATTATGATTCTATACATTTTTATTCTCTAACAGTTGTCAATTTTATATTCCGGCTTGACTAGACTCAAACGTTTTGAAGTATCGACTTTCTTATACTCAGACAAATTTATTCTTTGAAAGTGGACATTTTTATACATCGCCATATTTATTTATAGTTCACAGTCGCATAAACCAATTTATTTACGCTTTCGCGCGATCTTAGTAATGAGTCTATGGCAATTTTACCCACTATAGTGATAAATATCCTTCGTGTATGAGTCCAACTTGCAGAGTTTTATATTGACTAAGCGAGTGCTAGCCGTAGATATGTCAGTTATTTAAGCATCAAACAATAATACTATTGACAATATCAAGATACTAATAATAATAATGATAATGATTTGAGTCTAACATTTGGTAGTACGATTGTGGTACCTACTCTGAAGATGAGCTCTGATTGAGTTCGAAACGCGTCAGAGTAGTTTGGTGGTGGTGATAGTTGGGTTTGTGTGATTTGTGTGTGTTCGCACAGTTTGGAGGTGGAGGAACAGCATGAACATGCATTTCTTACGTAAACGTAACTATCGTAAGGTCGCGGGTCAGCAAAGTAATTTTTTCATTTCATTTTCTTCTATTTTAATAAAAAAAATCAGTTATGCTCAAAACCCTTTGTCAATGAATAAAAACACAATGCCATACTATAATGGCTCTCTTGAAATGTGAGCTTGGTGTGATTGGTGATGAGAATTTTACACATTGAACTTCTTCGCAGTTGTTCGTAGTTTTCCTTCTCAAATAACCCCATGGTAAATTTTAAATCTAATTTTGCACTTAAATTCCGAAAACTTTGAGGTGCAAGCCCAATTCAGAAGAGTTAGGTAGGTACATCTATGTAACCCGGCCAATGCCTCTATAGTTTTGAACGCCGAAGAATACGTTACAGCCGCCTCTCACTTTCACTGCTAATGTAACTTGTTTTTCGTTTCTGTAACCTCAATAGCCACATTTGAATCCCTAATTATCTAGAGATTTTTTGAGTCGCTGCATTTTTATCAACTAGGCAATTAAGTATAGCAATTAAATCATCTAGTGCACCGACATTATGGTTGGTAGAAGTAAAAATTACGAGATAACTGTGTGCAGAAAACTGTTTTTTGAATAAGGGGTAAATTAGTCGATTTTAGTATTGAAAAAAAACTATTAATAGTGCAAAATATGTATCTGTGCAAATGAAATCTCGCTTTAATTTCTTTAATCTTCCGAATCCCGATTTTTTTTTAACTGACGTAGTGGATATACATAACTGGGAGTCATTACATGAGTTTTGTAATTATGGATAAAGCATATTTAAGGTTCTTTATTCATTGAGTTATTTGTAATTGTACCTTTTATAACGTTCTCTATATACTTAGTATGCTATGGCTCATGAGGTTAATATGAAAAGTATGTCTCGGTGTTCTGGAATCCCTTATCTTGGAGCAACATATGCAGAGATCGGAATTTTCACGGCAAAATATAAGACTGTCGCAATCAAGCTAGTGTTAGAACCAATTTTTTATCGATATCGATAGTTGTGCAATAGAAGAAAAAACGGTCCACTAAATAAAAAAAACATTTAATACAACAGAATTTTAGGCCAGGTTTGCATACAATTATATAGAGACAGATGCAATTTTTTCTTCAAAGTCCGCGTCACCTACTGATGAAAATTCCGATCTCTGCTTATGTTGCTCCAAGATAGGGGATTCCAGAACACCGAGACATACTTTTCATATTAAGGCGAGGTTCTTGAAGCGCGCCACGTTAATTTACACCCCGCACCCCGCCCGCGCAAAAGCTACGATCGCCGCGCGCGCCGTGAACTCGCCGACGGAGGTCACGCTGCCAGCAACAGTGTAATATAATTTACAGTACTGTAAGTTGCAACCGAGACCAAGATCACGCTGTAATTTAAATGTTTAGGTGCAATTACTTAGATTACTTTTGTGTTATAAATGTAAAATATGAAACGTTTTCGAAGTGGATACTTCTTTGTCCGCAGCTTGTACAGTTCTAGAATTTCAGTTAGATACAAAACTAAAATATATACATATGGCGCTAAAATACAAATAACGGTAGGTGTCGGTCATTCTTCACGGATCAAGTGGTCAAAAATATGAAAACACTCGCAGGAGCCTCGTAAGCCATACTTCTCACGCTCCCACACACTACAACAATTGCTAAAAGTGGCATTCTGTCGATAGTCAGCGGTCTAAGTCAATATTTTAAAAACCGAATTTGAGATTTATGAAAAAATGAGCGTATGAAATGAGTGGTCGGCAGTTAAGAAGTAAATCCTGACACCTGTCATTTCCATATTGTTTATAACCTAAACGTCACTGAGATTATAAACTTTAGGAAAATGATAGGTGTCAGGAGTCCACAATATTAAATTTCAAAATCGATGTCATTTTCGTAATTAACGTCCCAAAAAAAAACATAAAAACGACACCCATATTGATATTTAGATATTTCAACCCCATTGCACCCCACCGGGATGGTATTTCACGTCCGCCACGTTGGATTTTAAAATTGTTGTGGTTTTCGTAACCAGCGCGACCCGATAAGGTCCCTAAACCATAGAAACAATACCCATGTTGATTTACCAACACGCACTGGACCAGCGTGGTGGGCTTATGGTCCATTCCTCCTCATGAAATGAGCAACTCCCCGTGTAGGCCCCGAGTGCCCGGCGGCTCCAGGGACTCCGGTGATAGTGGTAGCCGGAGAGACCTTGGAACCAGGGGTGCTAAGAATCCCCGGGCGAAAAGACTACCTTACCACAAACCGACTAAAGCGAATAATAAAATGGACTCTGATTTGCTTAACATATTGACCTATAACGTCCGAACGCTGATGAAAGATGAGCGTCTAATAGAACTTCAGAATGCGCTCGAGGACATTAAGTGGGATATTGTAGGCCTTTCTGAAGTAAGAAGAAATGGTGAGGAAACGATAGAGAACGATTCATGCATCTTTTATCACTTTGGAACAACTAGTGGACTTTACGGAGTTGGCTTTCTAGTGGCGAAGAAGTGGATAAACAACATTGTTGAATTCATTGGGTATTCTGAGAGGATCGCAGTTCTTAAATTCAAGATAACAGAAAAACATACATTGACTCTGGTCCAAACATATGCCCCAACATCAACTCACACTGACGATGAAGTGGAAGAATTTTACGATCTTCTGAACAAGGCTTGCGATGAACACCGAAGCACTTGGAATATAGTTCTCGGTGATTTCAACGCTAAAGTCGGTACAAGGCAAGAACTGGACAACGAAGACGTTATCGGCCCGCATGGACTGGGAACCCGAAACATACGTGGTACTCGTTTAATCCAGTTCGCCTTTGGACAAAGCCTCAAGATTTGTAATAGCTTCTTCCACAAAAAACAACAGAGACGTTGGACCTGGGTTTCTCCGGATGGTAAAGTCAAGAACGAAATCGATTACGTGCTCACTTCAAATCAAAGAATAGTTAAAGATGTAGGAATAATAAATAGGATCAAATTCAGTTCAGACCATCGACCCGTACGCACCAAACTCCTTTTTAACTTAAAAATACACAGAAAAACCTTATTTAACCATCGAATCAGGAACTTGGATAAAACTACCATACTAAATAACGGCGCCAAATTTAACTTAGAATTGTCGAACCACTTTTCGGACTTACAAACGGACGTCAGCGATGTCGATGTGCAGTACAAAAATATAATAGCAGGAATTCAGCGAGCAAGCAATAGTGTTAAAAATCAAAGCAAAAAACTCAAAAAACTGTCAGACAAAACAAAAGAACTATTAGATAGGAGAAGTAAAATGGAGAAAGGAACAATAGAGCACAGTATACTGGACAGAAGAGTAAAACGCAACATAAGAAAAGACATCCGACGTTGCAACACACAATTAGTTGAAGAGGCCCTTACGAAGAACCGTGCTCTCAGAATAGCCAAACAAGGAATCACAAAATCAAAATCATGGATCACTAGCTTAAAGGATGAGAATGGCATACAGCACCGAAATAGAAGCAAAATTCTTGAAATATGCACCCAATTTTATAAATCTTTGTATTCAGATAATTCCAAAGACACCCCTGTTTCTGAGTACTTCTGTCCTGATACCGTCCCTTTGATAACTGATGGCGAAGTTAGTGCCGTTCTTAAGAGTATGGCGTACGGAAAAAGCCCAGGTGAGGATGGTGTCACTACGGAGGCATTAAGACTGGGTAAAACAGTTCTATTACCCCATATTACCAAGTTATTTAATACAATTTTGCTAACTGGAAAAATACCAACCATGTTTTGCCATTCTAATATAGTAGTGCTGCATAAGAAAGGTGACAAAAGTGACATCAGCAATTACCGCCCAATAAGCCTAGTTTCCCATCTCTACAAGGCATTTATCAAAATTATTGAACGTCGCATTGCCGGGCAACTGGATAACAACCAGCCAGTAGAGCAGGCCGGCTTCCGCCCCGGGTTTTCTACTACGGATCACCTCCACACCCTGAATCAAATAATAGAGAAAGTAAACGAGTTCAATAGTCCTCTGTATCTTGCGTTCGTAGATTACTCGAAAGCATTCGACAGCTTAACTCACTCTGCAATTGTCACATCCCTACGTAACCAAGGTATAGAGCCTATATACATCAATCTCCTTCAATCCATCTATAACAATAGCACAGCAGATATTAAGCTTCAAACTTCAGGCCAGTCCTTTCTTATAGAAAAAGGCGTTAAACAGGGCGACCCGCTGTCTCCCAAATTATTCACCAGTGCCCTCGAAGATCTTTTTAAAGGCTTAGCAGTCTTATGGGAGAACAGAGGCATAGTGGTTGGTGACAGGAGATTAACTAATCTCCGGTTCGCTGACGACATTGTTATTTTCTCCCAAACAGCCCAAGACCTCGAATTAATGCTGCAAGATCTTAGCACGGCAAGCCTTAAGATTGGACTAGCGATGAATAGGTCAAAAACCCAACTTATGACCAATAGCACGAAATCTAGGGTGATGGTAGATGGGCAAGTAATACATTATGTTGACGAGTATATCTATTTGGGCCAGATAGTTTCTTTCAGTAATAGGCAAGACAAGGAAGTCGAAAGACGCATCGAAAACACCTGGAAGAGCTACTGGTCCATGAAAGAGCTTATGAAGGGAAACCTTCCGTTAACACTTAAGCGAAAACTCGTCGACATGTGTATCCTGCCCGTCCTAACCTACGGTGCCCAAACGTGGTCTCTGACCGAAAGTCAAAAGTCCAAGCTTAAGGTTTGCCAAAGAGCAATAGAGCGCAGCATATTAGGTGTGAAAAGGCTAGATAAAATCCGGAACACCACGCTGCGCTCAAAAACACGCATAACCGACGTTGGGAAAAAGACTGCTAAGCTAAAGTGGGACTGGGCCGGACATGTTTGTCGCATGCACCCACGAAGATGGGCTCACACAGTCACTTGGTGGGTGCCGGAGGACGGCCAGCGACGACGAGGCAGACCAAGAAGGAGATGGCGGGACGATTTGGACGTGTACGCAAAGGACTGGCCTGACATTGCACCGGACCGGGAGTTGTGGAGGTCAAGAGGGGAGGCCTTTGCCCAGCAGTGGGACACCATAACAGGCTAAAAAAAAAAAAAAAAAAAAAAAAAAAAAAAAGTCTAACTAATCTTGTTTCCCCATACAAACTTCGGACCCCCGTCTCACCCCCTTAAGTTGTGAATTTTGAAAAATCCTTTCTTAGTGCACCTCTAGACCTTATAAGGAACCTTTTGGCAATTTGGAATCTCTAGACCCAGCCGCTTGGGCTGTGCGTTGATATTTCAGTCAGTCAGTCAGTTTCTTCTTTTATACACGATGATTTTTAATCGGTGATCAGGAACCAATTTTTCTAGATCAGTATTCGATGGCGACCACGTTTAAGTCGCAGTTACACGAAAAAATCCATCAATTTTTTTAAACAATAATTATTTGGAAAATCACTTTTTAACTAAAATCATTGTCACCCTACGCATGGTTTAGTCTATGAGCCTGAAACCTCTTTGACAAGTCAGTTTCTTTAACAAACATTGACGTGAGACCTGTCAAATTTCCCGCCAAAGCGATGGCACTTGACGGAACTACTTAACTAAAACAAATGTAGGATGACCATGCATTCGGTGGATGGAAGAAGTTTTAACATCTTTTTTTATTTATTAATTAACCAGAGACCTCATTGCTTTAAGATCTCATCTATTAAATTCCATTTTGTCTAGGGATCAAAATTTTTCAACTCCTAGTACATTAGTAAACTTTGTACTGTGGCAATTTTGTCAATAATTGCGAATTTATATTTCAGGCACTTGTAAAAAATTTGATAGACCCGTACCACAGAGTAAAAATGTAACCAGTTATTCAACTTCATACTAGAGAGCCCGAATCGACGCACGCACACAGCCAAGCGTCATAGACGGCGCACCGCGTGGGACTGCAGCATTGTTTTGTATTCCGAAGATTACTTAGCGTCCGTGTAATACGCTTGGCTGTGTGCGTGCGTCGATTCGGGCGCCCTAGTATGAAGTTGAATAACTGGTTACAATTTTACTCTGTGCCCGTACTGTTTTTCTTTGTACACTGTGTACTGTGTATAGTTGCGTGGATGGGCGTTTCTTTTTGTGTGTGGCGGTTACATTGAATAGTGGTAAATAACAGAAATAAATGATGATACTACTACCCACATCAAGGATATTTAGTCGTAATGTGGAGCGCTTCAAAAATTGGCAAGCGTCCGACCTCCAACACGTTCCGCTCGGGACTGAGCGGCGGGCTGGCAGCGGGGCGCCAGTAAATCGTGCCGTGAACTTCGTTAATATTGGGTTAAAAATTATATGTTTTACAAAATTAACAAAATTAAACCCGACGGACATTACATCATTACAGACGTTTATTTTGATGTGACTTTCAATACATCAAGTAGTATAATATTGAAATGAAATGAGTTTAAAGGTACAAAATAGGGGTATGTTTGGATTTTTTTTCTATCGAGCGAAGTTTGTCCAATTATGTAACGAGTGCCCGACGTACTTACAGAAAGGTCTCAAAAGCAACATATATTTTTTTCACGTGTTTAGTCATTACCGTTTCTAAATAAAATGAAATTAAAAATTACGTTTCTTAGAGGTACCTCGCCTTAACCTCATGAGCCATAGCATACTAATTATACTAGACTATCTCTATATTATAGAGAACGTTATAAAAGGTGACACACAGCAGCACATGACATTTTATTTGGTTTGTGAAAGTGATAGGAGTAGATAATCATTAATTTCTCAACATTCTCTGGGAGTTTCGTTTATCACTATAAAGCCATTTATGTACACTAAATGAACGTTACCCCTATTGCCTACCTGAATTTTGTAAAAAAAATGAATGAAAAATGAATATTGTTTGAATTTTTATTTTTGTAATGTCACTGTACTGTGTTTGGTGATCAATAAAGAATATTTGTATTGTATTTTTTCTAAATTAATTAATACATTTATTTCAATATTTTTTTCATTGAACAAAAGAATAGATTTATTGTTACTAAAAATAAAACAAGTAAGAAAAAATAACAATGAATAAAACTAAACTATAAACTAAATATTACAAACTAAATTTAAAACTATAAACTAAATATCTAACTTAAAAACTACTAAACTAAGTCTAAAAAAGGCCCCCGTGGCATCGTACCCAAAAGGCTGGCAGCATTCCCTCGTTGAATGGCGATGGCGATTCGTTGAGAGAGATAGCTGCCAGAGATTGTATTGTTCAACTTCACACGACGTCAAGGGAGCAAATTTATAATACCTACTCATTGTAATGTGGTATGTTGTTGTGCATTTTCAAAAATTTCTCGTAAGTTTTCATAATCAGGATTTCGGTCTAGTACAGCTTCAAGTTCGCGTATCACCGGTAAAAGTTTACTCCAATTTATGTAACAACGGACAGTGTCCAGAATGAGGAAAGATTCCGTAATGGACAAAGTTGAACATTGTAATTGATCTATTTGAAGAGGCTATTACTTCGTTGTTGTCGCGAATGAAATTTAGCTCTTGTTGTTATTTTCTCTTTTGGAAACATTTTTTTGCAGTTAATTTATAGCTGCCCATTCATTAATAAGTATGGAGACGATATCAAGTGTTTTTTCATAGTATTGAGCGTAATATACAGCAGCATTTATCCAAGTTCCCCATCTGGTGATTTGATTATTGGCTCGAGAGCTAATAGAATGGATGGATATTTTTCCTTAAAAAGGCGTACACGCTCTGGAGATTTTAAGAATAATATATCTTTTTGACATTAGATATCAACACGTCCACATCCTTAAAATTATATATGTTGCACCTCTTCTGCAACTGGATGCAGACCATGAGCTAAACACGTAATGTGTTAATTACTTATTTACGTTATGGTTGAAAAAATTTTGAAACAAAAAATTTAATTGGTCTTTTATTAAATTAGCTACTGTATTTCCATTGACCTTGTCTTAAACCTTTGACCCCAAAAGATAAAATTGCTGAGAATAATTTTTTGCAAAGATCAAATCACCATATTTGTCACAAATTTTCCCATAAAAACGGGTGTTTCGTCCACAGATATCGACAAGTGATTGGTGTTATTCACCTCTCTTACACTCTGAATAGGTTTTTTGTATACAACATTTAAATAGGTATACTTTCCGCAATAATAATAATAATAAATATTAGGGGACAATCTTTCACAAATCGATCTAGTCCCAAACTAAGCAAAGCTTGTACTATGGGTATTAGACGACGATAAACATACTTATATAGATAAATAAATACTTAAATACATAGAAAACATCCATAACTCAGGAACAAACATTCGTGCTCATCACACAAATAAATGCCCTTACCGGGATTCGAACCCAAGACCTCTTGCTTCGTAGGCAGGGTCACTACCATTTAGGCTAAAGTGGTCGTTAAAAAACACAACGCAACAACAACAAATGCAATAACGATTCGGCCGGTAGAGATGCCTTTGAGCAGCATAAATATTTATTAAAGAAATTACGAAAGTTATTGTAATTGACGGTTGACCACGGTATATTGCTGGTAATAAGAAATATAATAAAATCAAAATAAAATTGATGTTTCGAATTTGGTTTTTCAGCACGGTTTTTGTGGCGGTCGCTTTTAAGATGATTGTGAATATTACATTTCTTTAGTTTTAAATGTATATCGCATTATGGAGTAGCATAAAGTAGAGGACACTTCATTGTAGACTAATTCAGGGTGATTAGCTATCCACGTTTTGATCCGATCTTGCACATTACTCATTTTTACTATCAACCACGTCAGTTTCAAAGCGTTTTAAAATACAAATATTACTTAGACGCAATTTATATTTTATCACTGTCATACGTAACAAAATGACATTTATACAATACAAAATATTGAATCAAAACCTGTAAGTGAACTGCAAAAGTATAATAGTAAATAAACCTTAAACATAGGTAATACAAAGTCAAGCAGGCAAAAGAGAAAAAAAAAATATTTCTAAAAGTATTTTAATTTCTAGTGCTTATGTATCATTTAAACGAGCCCGACCGACTGGCAAACGCAGCGTGGGTATCGCAGCAGTAAACGTCCTACGGTTGAAATGATGATGATGATCCTGTTAAAATTCCTTTGGGGTGTAATATTTTTTTTAGTAAGTAAGTGGAAATAGAAATTTAGGTACTATATTTAAATTGTAACCCTTTGTAAAAAGTAGTGGATCTAACATTTTGACGTGCTTAGCAGATAGGGTGGGATTGTATGCATTGGATTGAGCCCTTTAACCCTCTTTCGTTCTACCCTGAACCTGCCATTGTGTGTCTAATAAATAAAAGAAAAACGTCATTTTAGCATTACACGAATAAAACGCCTAGAAATGTAGACTTAGACAAGTTTGAGCGATGCAAACTTGCTCGAAAACGTACAAAGGCGCTGACATAAATTTTCCAAGAAAATTTTGTCGGGAATGCCGATGTCCGATGTCGCTTCTGTCAGAAATTGGAATAATGGTTCAATAAGAATTTTTATGACTACCCATTTTATAAATTGAAGAGTTTTTCAAGAAAATTTTGTCGGGAATGCCGATGTCACTTAAATTTCTGTCAGAAATTGGAATAATGCTTCAATAAGAATTTTTATGACTACCCATTTTATAAATTGAAGAGACCTCGGAATGAACATGAGTTATAGCGATTTGAAAATTCATCTTCATCATTTCAGTCGAAAGACGTCCACGCTGCTAAATATAGGCCTACCCCAAGGTTTGCCAAACAGATCGGTCCCACGCCATCCGCATCCCGCAATGTTAACCAGATCGTGGCTCCATCTTGTTGGAGACCTACCTATACTTACGTGTTCCGGTCCGCGGACGCCACTCCAGAACCTTTCGAGCCCATCGGCCGTCAATTCTATGAGCGATGTGGCCTGCCCACTGCCAATTAAGTCTGGCGATTATTCGTGCTTCTTTGAAAGTTAATCATCAATTTCATCACGAACAATTACTACGCTAACTATATTTTTCAAGTGAAAAAAGTTATTATTATTTTCAGATATACCTACGTATTTATTTGAATGTTAAGTCATAGTACTTTGCGAGTAGACATTTTGAGATTAAAATCTCAATTTTCGAAAACGTTGACTAGACATTTACATTCCGTGGACCCTTCAAATTGTAATGTAGTATTTACGCAGCCTGTTGCCGTCTGCTTTTTGTATTAAAACTGATAAACGGGCATCTTGTTCCCCAGATGACAAGCGATCACCGCCACCAATGGACACTAACGGTACGTATCCAATCTAATCCGTTGTCGGCCGAAGCATGTTCGGCTGATCGAATCAAATGTATGTAAAGGAACAAGAGCGCCTACACTGCTACGGTACGCTCACACCACGGTAGCAGTGTAGGCTCTCTTGTTCCTTTACATAATCGATTGTTTGATTCGATCGGCCGAGTTCGGACGACGACGCCCGAACATACTTCGGCCGACAACGGATTAGGTGAAGATGTACCGTTAGCCCCTTCATACACAAGGCTACGCAAATCTTCGATACCCGACGATTTTATTCTCTAGGCGACTGCCGCAATACGATTTCATAGAGTTTCGTACACAGGAACATAGCACGCGTACCTATATACGAAGCTCTATGAATTTGTATTGCGGTAGTCCTTAATAGACCAAAATCGTTGGGTATTGAAGATTTGCGTAGCCATGTATACGAAAGGCCTTACAGCACCATTAGGAATGGATTTAGATTTGAAGTTTATCGTTTCGCTACAGGCATGCAGGACACAGAAATTAAACCTACTAACTTCATCATCATCATCATCATTTCAGCCAAAAGACGTCCACTGCTGAACATAGGCCTCCCCCAAGGCTCGCCAAACAGATCGGTCCCGTGCCATCCGCATGCAACGCTACTGACTTAAACTGAAAAAAATAGATGTCTACCTATTGGGGAATACAATAAGTGGATTAAAGGGTTCATTAACTTAAAGTACTATGGAATTTTTATTTTATTTTAGAGTTAAGTATGCGATTTCGTTACTTTGCTGATTAAAATCAGAGGGACGCCTGAACCGTGAGAGCTTCCTAAGTTGCAGCGTTATATACGGCATCGCCTAGTCTTTCGATAACTAAACCACTGGATACAGGGTAGGTTGATAAATCAGGAAAAAGTTATATGAAGGCTATGTAGCTTTTTTTTTTCAAGGAAAAGTGCAAATTTATCGGAGAAGGCAGAGTTGTTTACAGAAGCTAGGTAATTATTAATTAGGCAGAGTCTTTTGTGTGAGAATGGGACACAATAGAGAGTCAATCTAAGCAATTGACGACCGGCTAGCCTAGTGGTTAGAAAACCTGACTACGAAGCTTGAAGTCCCTGGGTTCAATTCCCGGTCGGGGTATTTGTGTAACTATAAATTAAAAATTTTAAAAACCTCCAACGCAATTAAGGGTCATGTGTATGTTTGAAAATAAAGTAAATGCGCATTATGCGTCTAAGATCACTTCCGCAGCATACAAAAGAGCTGATAACTTTGAAACGGCTGGACCAATTTTAATAAAACATGCTTAAAAACCATCGCCAAGAAACCTGTTTTCAAATAAAAAAACCGCATCCAAATCGGTTCACCTGCTTAAGAGTTATGATGCCACAGATAGACTGACAGACAGACACACACACACACATAGCGGTCAAACTTATAACACCCCTCTTTTTGTGTCGGGGTTTTTGTGGGGGGGGGGGGGGGGCGAATGTTTGTGCTCGAGTCTTGGACGTGTAATAAGTATTTAAGTAAGTATTTATCTCTATAAGTATGTTTATCCGTTGTCTAGCACCCATCAGTACAAGCTTTGCTTAGTATGGAACTATTTACGTCAATTAGTGTCGATTGTCCCATTTTGTTTAGATGTTATGCCTGGAAGTATGAAAGTTAGAGTAAGCGCGATGTGGATTTCTCCATCTAGTGACTAGATGGCGATAGGTTTCACTACTTCTGTATGTGTTATGACCATTACTATACGCGTATGTTAGGTGTTATGAAGTAAAAACATTTATTTACATTAGTATTTGCGAACCGGGTGTTATATTTTTACACTTAACGGGTGTTATTTATTAACAAGGAGTGACAATATTTACTTTTACCTATAAGCTATTTTCGTTCAGTTACTCGGAAGAGAATTATTGGGTACTTGCTAAGAAACTGAGTAAACACGATCTTTCGGACAATAAAACTTTAGGGCGTGCTGCTATTGGAGCGGAGATGTGTGAAACCTAACTATCTATACATATAATAAAATAAATCTGTAATAAGTCGGTGTCTGTACATCGAAGATATTTGAGAAAAACTGTCACTAGGGCTATTTACTAGCGCAATAGAACCCAAAACAATGTTTTTTAGAATTATTGTCTGTTTGTCTGTTTATCTGTTTGTCTGTTTGTCTGTTTGTCTGTGCGTTTGTGCGCGCTAATCTCAGAAACGGCTTAACCTAGAAGGATGCGGTTTTCATTGATATGTTGGTATTTTCTTGGATTAACATTTAGTGTTTGTTTCATTTGAATCGGTTCACAAATAAGAAAGATACGTCTATTTTAAGAAATTATAGAACAGCTGCAGAAAAATAAGCTGCCCAAATTACTAATTCCACGCGGACGGAGTCGCGGGCAAAAGCTAGTTTATTACTATTTCGCACATAATGTTAAATAAGATAAAAAATAAAGCCATAAAGGTTTTTAACCACCTTCCCGTAAATATAAACGTGCTTGAAGGGATAAAATTCAAATCCGAGCTTAAAAAGTGGCTGATGGATAAGGTTTTTTACAATTTGAATGAGTTCTATAGGGATCATTAATTATTATGTTATCATTGTTGTTGTAATTATTATTGTCCCTACAAGTTATTGTCATATTGTAGTTTAGGTTATAAGTATTCTGAACATATTGTATGCCCGTAACGGGTAGCTGTTGATACTTTGTACTACATGACGACTTTGTACACTCCTCACAGTTTATGCAATAAATATTTCTATTTCTATTTCTATTTCTAAGATGGTTTTGTTCTATCTGACCCCATTAACTCCACGTCATTTCACATTTTTATACCTTTTCAAAGAGCAAAGGTAGCAGTTCTATGCAGATACACTACGCATTTTCTTGATTTTTTTTTTGATAAATTTTGTTTTTATGTTAATCGACATAAAAACAAAATTTTAAATTTCCACTAAGCGAGGCAGCTAAATGGTGCGAGGCTGTGTAACGGTGTGAATGTTTCCACCAAAGATGTGCGAAGTAGCTGAGCGGTGCGAGGATGCGTAGCGAGGATGTGTAGCGCTCTTTTCAAATAAGCGGCCGGCGTGCGGTGAGGCGGGCGCGGAGCAACATCCCTCGCAACACATTCCTCGCACACATTTTTCCCTTCTTATGTACAAAAACCTCGCTCCGATGAGCTGTTTCCAACAGAGCTGAGCTGAGCAAGGATAGGTAAATGAAGTGTTTCTATTGGTTCATGACAAACATCCCTCGCAACGCATCCTCGCACAGCTCCGGTGGATACGCACTTACGCAGCAGTCTTTGACTGAAACAAAGGGTATAGCCGGGTAAGCATAGTAAAACTGCCCTTAGCGAAAAAATGATTTTCCTTTTACCAGATTATTAACCTTCATATATGTAGTGCTTTCACCAAAAATTAAGCCTCAAATACTTCTGGTTTAAAAAAAAATGCATAAAAAGAAAAAACATTTTTATTTTTTTTTAGCCAACCTACTAACCCGATTTATTTGTAACTAGCTGTGCCCGCGACTTCGTCCGCGTGGAATAGTGACTTTGGGTAGCATTTTTAATTATTAAAGTATTTACATAAGTACATAGGGTATAAATGAACTAAAACAATTACTTTGCTCACCCGCGACCTTACAATAGTTACGTTTATGCAAGAAATGTGTGTTCATGCAGTTCCTCCACCTCCACACTGTACGAACACACACAAATCACATAAACACAACTATCACCACCACCAAGCTACACTGACGCGTTTCGAACTCAACCAGAGCTCATCCTCGGAGTTACCACAACCGTATGCTATGCTACCAAATGTTAAACTCCGGTACTGCTCCGGTCTCGGTACTGTTAATGTTTAACATTTGGTAGCATAGCATACGGTTGTGGTAACTCCGAGGATGAGCTCTGGTTGAGTTCGAAACGCGTCAGTGTAGCTTGGTGGTGGTGATAGTTGTGTTTATGTGATTTGTGTGTGTTCGTACAGTGTGGAGGTGGAGGAACTGCATGAACACACATTTCTTGCATAAACGTAACTATTGTAAGGTCGCGGGTGAGCAAAGTAATTGTTTTAGTTCATTAATATGGACCTCCGCAAAGTAACGCCTGATTCAATAAATAGGGTATAAAGTATTTATATCAGCTTATTTAAGTACATTTCATAAACTACGTTCTTTGTTTTCCCATCTTTTGCCAAAACATAAAGATTTTGCGGATTTGATACACGTGAGCATGCCACATAGAGTTGCACATGGGAAAAACATTCTAAATGAACTCCTGCAACTTTAAGCATGTGTCCTTGAGATTTGTTAATTGTCATTGCAAATGCTGCTTTCAGGGGAAACTGCACTCTTTTAAATTGAAATGGCAAATTAGTCAGCATTATTGGAATACGGGGATGCAAAACATTTTCTCCTTTTGACATTCCAGTCATTATTGTAGCTTTTATAATGATGTTCCCCAGATGTGTAATTTGTAGCCGTGTACCATTACATAGCCTTGGCGCGTCAAGATTTCTCATTAATAAGACTGGAACACCAACTTTCAGCCTTAGCTTATGGGAAGGCACTCCTGATAATTCTACAGAGTTGAGAAACTCTATAGGGTATGATGTGACTTGTTCAGTGTCCATAACATTGTCTACTGAGTGGTATTCGACAACGGGTGTATAATGATCGATATAAAAATAAATAATATAATTTCTTTTCATATAACAACATAACAAAATTTGATATATTTTCAAAGGGTAATCACTCTTTTTATATAAATAACGTTTAGTATAATATTTTTAATTATATATTTTTATTTTGTATAGTTATAGTTTGGTAGAACACTTATTTCTGATAACCATCATATGGTATAATGTTCATTTGATATACAAATCATATAACTATCAAGCGGTATATATTTTATTATTACCACATATTTAAAATAGTAACAGTGTGCAAATTGCGTTTTATTTACCTAACCCAAAATTTTCTTTCGTTTTGTGTAGAGGTCGCACCTAACCTAACCTATTTTTCCGGTAGCAGTTCGTTTTTGCTGGGGGATGCAGTTTTAACCTAACTTTACCTACTTTTCCGGTAGCAGTTAGTTTTTGTTGGGGGATGCAGTTCAAACCTAACCTACTTTTCCGGTAGCAGTTCGTTTTTGCTGGGGGATACAGTTCTAACCTAACCTAACCTACTTTCCCGGTAGCGGTTCGTTTTTGTTGGGGGATGCAGTTCAAACCTAACCTAACCTACTTTTCTGGTAGCAGTTCGTTTTTGTTGGGGATGCAGTTCTAACCTAACGTTACCTACTTTTCTACCTAAATTAACCTTTGGTTTGGTTTTTCTAATGCGGGGGGGGCTTCGCCCCCCGAGCCCCCCTTTTGGAGGGCTTCGCCCCCCGTCCCCCCTATTTATGCCTTAATAACTTACCCATGCAATGTTAAACCTTAATTATATCTACAAAATATCCAAATTACAAATAAATCGGGTTAGTAGTTTGGCTAAAAAAAAATAAAAATGTTTTTTCTTTTTATGCATTTTTTTTTAAACCAGAAGCATTTGAGGCTTAATTTTTGGTGAAAGCACTACATATATGAAGGTTAATAATCTGGTAAAAGGAAAATCATTTTTTCGCTAAGGGCAGTTTTACTATGCTTACCCGGCTATACCCTTTAGTAGTAGTCACAAAACTTACACAAAAAGTTGGATTGGAAAATAAGGATTTTTTTTTAAGAAAAGGGTAAGTACACTTTTTGTAAATGCCCATTAATCTAAGCAATATATTAGAACATAAAAAACCGGCCAAGTGCGAGTCGGACTCGCGCACGAAGGGTTTCGTACCATTATCAATAAAAACTGCATAAACATCACGTTTGTTGTATGGGAGCCCCTCTTAAATATTTGTTTTATTTTAATTTAATTATTTATTTTTAAAGTGAATATATATTATAACTAAATATTCTGTAAATATTTCAAACGTCTACCTGTTGCCGTTATCAATGTCGAGCAAAAACAAGCAAAAAATCATGTTTGTTGTATGAGAGCCCCCTTAAATATTTATTTTATTCTGTTTTTAGTATTTTTTGTTATAGCGGCAACCGGAATACATCATCTGTGAAAATTTCAACTGTCAAGCTATCACTGTTCATGAGGTACAGCCTGGTGACAGACGGACATACGGACAGCGGAACCTCAGTACCTAATCGAGTCCCGTTTTTACCCTTTGAGTACCTACGAAACCCTAAAAACTACCAAAAGCTGGACAAATCCATTTCCTTGTAATAATGGGACGTGGATTTCAAGCAATGTAACAAATCAATTATTTTAGTCTGCGCTCCGCTTCCACTCCACGCGGGAATATCGATGAGATGCGATACATTGCGGACTCGTCAGCTTACAAATATATAACCGATCCATCAAGCCCGACAATGGAACGCAACTAACTAAAAATGTCACACTGTATAAATATGGCAAGTGTCAAGAAAAGCTCGTCCTTGATGATCGAAAAAACGCTGCGAATAATGAACTGTATCCGGTTGCGATAAGGCGTGAATTAAAATGGTGGTAGTTAGTGTGACAATTTGCTGGATTGACAGCACTGCAACGTGTTGATTGTTGGTAGTTCAGTATAGTTTCGATAGCTCTGTGATCCACACTCATTTAATATGCGCAGGTGTCGCTTTGCGTGAAGAAAATTGGTATGTAATTTTTTGTTTAGACCCGTGACTTTGAGTAAAAGTTGGTTTGTTGTCGTTTGCTAATTTAAATACAGTTTGCTTTTTTAAGAACTCGTGAATATTAAGGAGTCTTTACACTTTAAGGATGTTATAAATTTTGAGACGTGAAATTTTAGAAATTTTGGAATTAAAAAAAGCTGTCAGAAAACATTTTTATTTAAATTTCTTTTTGTTGGCTGTAATTGTATTATCACCTCCGATTCACAAGATTTAACCTAATCAACCAACAAGCAAACAAAATTTACTAAAGATTTCTAATTGAATATAACTTGTAATGAAATGAATTCATTTGTATTTAACACAATATATTCGATTTGATTAAATCTTGAGACTAGTTCTCTGGCTAATATTCACTAACGTCATGTTAATAATCTGTGTCTACATATATAAACAACGCAGCAACTGAACAAATTAATGACATTCGAAGAATATGGACTAATTAAATTACCATGTATTATCATTATCACTTACACCATGACTAAAGTTAAAACAATATTGAAACGGTCAAGGACTTTAATTCATGAGCCACCATGGAACCATTTCACAGTAAACGTCATAGTGACATCGCATTAATTAAAAAGGAAAATCGTAATGACTTTTCCTTTGACAAGGTTCCATGGTGGCTCATGAATTAAAGTCCATGACTGCACAGCCAAGTTCAGTCTTTAGTCAAAAGAAGACCATTAAACTAATGAAAATGATACTACTAATGATAAAACACTAAAATGTCCAAACAACACACTTGTCCATTTTAACTTTGTTTGTTATTGTTTTTTGCATTGTTGTCTCAATAGAACGAAACTATAAGTAACTTATATTTATATCTCCGTTAATTCTCAATGAGAAATTAATAAATAAAAATTTGTGTATGTACGTGTGTGTGTTCGTTCACGCTAAAACGGCTCAACAGACTTTAATGAATTTTGGAACGCAGATAGCTGGTTCTCCAGAATAACACATAGGCTACTTTTTACTCCGTGAGTCTCACAGGGTCCAGATTTACATCTGTAAAATCCGAAATTTACAAAACAGCTGATTTAATATCATATAGAATTACTCTTTACGCTAAGACAATAATGTCGCTTGATATAGCTGTGAATTATTAAATTAACAATTACCTACTCTCTAGCATCTAATCAACACAAAAGCTAAGGATTAGTAAAGACTGGTGCCATTGCTCACAAAATTTGATATAAGCAGTGTATGGCCAAGTTGAGATAACTTAAGGTTTGTATATTATCTAATTTATTATACTACGAGTAAAATTTGACATAATTATGCAGTGTATTTTCGTGAGTAATGTATCAAATCCAATCGACTGAAAAAAAGACGATTATATTTCCATTTGGTAAATAAAAAAAAATGTTACACTTAGGAATCTGCTTGGGAACTACGGCCTAAGCCCTCTCATTCTGAGAGGAGGCCCGTGCCATGCAGTGGGACGTCTAAAGGCTGGGTGGGATACATGATTTTGTTACATCATAACTTACTTAATTTATTAAGTAATTGATTTGTTTTTTACGAAAGTATTGGTCCAATTCACATTGTATCAAAACGCATACAAATAAAATTTATTTAAGTACATTTGAAGTCCGTGACTTTAGTTCTCGCGCGGATTTCATCATTTCTAATGCGATCCCGCAGAAAAACTCCAAGCATAGCCCTCTCCATCGCCCTCTGAGTGACCTTGAGCTTCCTTATAAGACCCATCGTTAGCGGCCACGTCACGCGGACGCGGGTCTCGTCGGCGGACATAGCTCGAAGAATCGCTAGACTTAAGTGGCAGTGGGCAGGGCACATCGCCCGTAGAACTGACGGCCGATGGGGCCGAAAGGTTCTCGAGTGGCGTCCGCGGACCGGAAGACGCAGTGTAGGTAGGCCTCCAACAAGATGGAGCGACGACCTGGTTAAGGTAGCGGGAACGCATTGGATGCGGATGGCACAGGGCCGATCTGTTTGGAGAGCCTTGGGGGAGGCCTATGTTCAGCAGTGGACGTCTTTCGGCTGAAATGATGATGATGATGATGACATTTGAAGTGGGTTAATTTTATGTTTTACAAAAAAAAACTGTCAGGAGACTGAACTCTGTCAAAACTATGAACAGATTAGTCATGGAAAATGTTCATTTGTGTGCTTATTTTGCATTCGGGAACTGTGATAGAAAACATGATAGTGAACTATAAAAGTGTGTATAAAAGTTTCGAAATGGTTTTAAATATTACGCGGGCTAAATTCAAATTAATTCATACTATTTACTGCTCGTCAAAAAATATACAAGTAGGTACTAAAAAAAAATTCGATAATTTATTGTGCAAATCTTTCAATACAAATTTTAAATAATACTATAACTTAGAAGATATTGAATTAGAAGGGAATGGGGGAGCTCAATTTTAACCAAAATTTGCACTTTAAAATTGAATATCATCATCATCATTTCAGCCGAAAGACGTCCACTGCTGAACATAGGCCTCCCCCAAGGCTCGCCAAACAGATCGGCCCTGCGCCATCCGCATCCAATACGTTCCCGCTACCTTAACCAGGTCGTCGCTCCATCTTGTTGGAGGCCTACCTACACTGCGTCTTCCGGTCCGCGGACGCTACTCGAGAACCTTTCGGTCCCATCGGTCGTCAGTTCTACGGGCGATGTGCCCTGCCCACTGCCACTTAAGTCTAGCGATTCTTCGAGCTATGTCCGTGACTTTAGTTCTTGCGCGGAAAATTGAATATCTCTTTAAGAGGATACGATGCGCACCATTTCTCCATACAAACGTAATCCCCTGTTTCCTCCCTGGATAATAGCTTTAGAGCCAATTTTTTTTACTGTGTCATCTGTATCTACCACAGCTATGCCCCTAGGTTTCGTTTTTTTCCATATTTCAATTAACATAAGAAATATGAGCTTTCAAAAACTGAATAAATTGCCCAATTTCAACGTCATTTTCAGACACTCATCAGAAAAGAATCCCTTATATAAACAAAAAAAGGAAAACATAGGGGCATAGCTAAATCTATCCTCTAATTATATTTGAAAAAAATAATTTTATTGGTCTAGTTTTCGAGAAGAAAACAGGGGATTACGAAATGCTGTTTTGATCAATTTTACGCGCCTATTAACGGTCTGAGCTGCAGTTGTCCCGCTCTCGCTGTACTGACACGGAGGGGTTCGGGCGAGACAGCGACATTTCATTAAAATACCTATTTCTCAAAAGTCTCTCAGCCATCGTACCCTCTTAACGAATCACTGTATTGAAAAACCGTGTTCACAACTCATTTTAAAAGACCTATCCAACGATACTCCACACTATAAGGTTAGACGACAAATAAATTACCCCCTCTTTTCGTCTACGAGAGGATCACTAAAAATTTTTTTTTTTTTATTTTATTCTATCACATAAATATATTTATGCAAAATGCCAGTTTTCTAGCATAATAGGCTGGGAGGGACTAACGGACGGACGAACGGACAGACAGACATGACGAAACTATAAGGGTTCCGTTTCGCCATTTTGGCTCCGGAATCCTAAAAAACAGATTACCGCTCGGCTAAAGCCGGGATTGAACCCGGGACTTCGTCAATCCGAATATGTGTAGTAGACACATTAACTAGTAGTATGTAAGGTAATTGCCCCTGCGCTCGACACTGACCCAATACATGACGCCTTCAATCTTATCTATCTATCTATCTATCTATCTAATCTAATCTAATACCTTTAAACGAGCAATTCTTGTATAATAATATTATGTATATATATATAATTAGGATCTCAGAAACGGCTCCAACGATTTCGATGAAATTTGGCATGTGGGGGTTTTCGGGGATGAAAAACTGATCTAGCTATGTTTAATTTTCAGAAAACCGCTTTTACTCGTGTTTTCCGGCTATTTTTGTTTGCATTGCGATTTCGCCGACCTCGGCTCGATTCCATGTTTTTTTTAATGTTTTTAGTTTTTTTTTCAAGTTTATTTTTTATGAGAAAACGTCAAGTTTCTTCTTTTGTAAAAAAAATTTCCTTTTTTGTGGGAAAAAGTATTATTGGGAGCACAGCACAGAACAGAAAAAAAATACTTTTTGAGTAACTGCTTAACCAACACAGCAACACTAAAGCTACTTGACAATAGATGGCGTTGTTAAGCAACGCAACACTAGAGCTAGCGTCCACTGCATCGGAATCGAGACGTACGAGCCGTACCACATAGTACATTATATAACGGCCGCGCGCGGCTCTGGGAAACCGCTTGGTACCGAGTTTCAACCCGAGCAGAGCTCGGCTGCCCAGGTACTGTTATAGTAAGAGAGGTGACAGATGGGTGTCATCTACTGGGCGTTGAGGTGTCGAGCATTGGTACGTTAACCTTATATATAGGTATTATTCACTTTATCCATTAAATTTGATCGTTTATTTCGAACTTGGATTGGACTTACATTTTATGTTATCTTACTAATAAATCTTCTTAGAGGTAATAGGGGTTTTATTTTCATTAAAGCCAAATGCTTCTTAGTAATATCGGCTGTAAATCGGCTTCGTGTTAATTAATCCACAGATGACCTTACAGCTGCAATTCTATTGAAACAGCTACACAATCCGACGGCAAAAAAACGAAGGTTCATTTGTACAGATAACAAAAAAGTGGCTTAAGAAATCTGATGTCTATTGTTTTAGAAGGACAGATTTTTTCTAACTTAAAAGCAAATCCGTTTACGTAATTTAATTTTTGAATGTAGATTGCGTAAGTAAAAGATCTCTTACTCCAAAAATGCTACTACACTATAAACGAATATCTAGAAGAATAAGTAATATTTTTAATTATTGTCATGTTATGTATTTAGTCAAAGGATGATTTCCTTTCAATGTGCCACAAGTTATTAGTTTGTAATTTAAAATTGTTTGAAATTGTTTATTTAATTGTTCGAAATTGCTTATTAGTTTATAACGTAAAAAAAAATTTTTGTTTTTTAATAATTTTAAATAATAATTTTATTTTTTTAAGTGTCACTTACACGGACATTAGCATTACGTGTTGTACAGATAAGTACAAACTAATGTACTTATAAATATAGTTTAAAATTTATATGTACTGAAATATGTACCTACTGCTTAATTTTAAGTTTAATTGCTACGCCCCAACAGGGCATCATTTATGTACAAATTTTGTAAGAAATGTTGCGATTCAATAAATACTGATACTGATACCTGGATTCGAAAATTTTATTAAAATAGAATTTGGCTTGGAAATCCTTTTTGGATACGGACCTTTTGTTCTAAACATATAGATTAAAATTTTTGAATTACAAAATGATTGATTTTATTTCGAAGATTGTCACAAAATGAAACCATGGTCAGTAACTTGACGGTGACTTCATCACGTCCCGTGTTGCATGTAGCAAGTACTTGCCAAATGTCACGGTCAGAACGACTTGCAGTGCAAGTTATGGATGCAGTATAGAATAAGAATATGCGTCCTTAATGCAAGTCTTTGTAGAAACAAGTATCTGGAACGCATTTCAGTTAAATAGTCAAATAGGTACTAGGTATGAGAACAGCTAGTTGCTGATACGTGCCGCTAGAGTGATAAAGACTTACTGTGCTGTGCATGCCTTAGATACATGTTTTGGTCCTAAAAATAACAAAGCGGCTTTAATTGTTGACACGAAATTAGCGCTCTGAAGCAAACTCAAGATTTATTTAAATGGTCTGAAAGTTGGTTGGGTTGGTGGCAAGTCTACATAGACTTGACTAAAAAATATTGGCTATAGACAGACCCTTAACTTTTGCCACAGGAGAGACGCAAACAAAAAAAAAAGTGTATGACCATCATTAACAAGCAACACTTAATTAACTTTTTTCTAAGTTTCAAAATAAAAAATACAAAAAGGCTCCGAAAAACCAATCTTAATTAGATTTCTTAAAAAGCGACATCTCTTGGTCCAGGTGAGCGGTTAGTTCCGAAGGAGTGTTCAGTTGACGTCTCTCGATAGAGCTAACATAGATGTCACCAGCGTCGCTGCTTAAGTGACTAAAAAAAAAAGAAAAAAAACAAGCTGAGATGTTGCGATGCGTCAGAAATATTTTTGTCTAAACTCCTGACCAGTGGTGGTGTAGGGGTTTAGCACGCAGCACGGAATGCTGTGGACCTGGGTTCATTTCTCAGCGCTGGTCTCTTTTTCTGAGTTTTTCTGTGCATCCATGTTTCAGTTTGTACTTCGTGTGAAATATATGGATTTCACGGGCTATTAGTTAGCAACAAAAACCAACAATCAACCCAAACCCAAACACGAATAACTCCCATAGCACATTCATGCTCCACATTTAAGAATTGAATGGTCTTTTTTCCGAGAAGATTTAAAACGTAGCATTGGATTTTTTGCCAACTTTTCTTTACTGTTGGTAAAAAAATATGTGAATGAAATGAAAGCGAATTGAGAATTGGAAAATACGAAAACGAAAAAAATTTGAGCTCCAATGTACCTAATTTTACTTTGAAAATGATACCGAAATACAAAATTCATACTGCAAAATTTTCAAGAATTATAGTAATTTTTTTCTTGAAAATTGGGATAAATCTTTTTGTTATTTTGGGCACTATATCGCGTACACTTTTGTTCAGCAAATTGTATGGGCTAACGTAAGAATATTTTCGAGTGGCTCGTCTATATTCAAGGGGTAAATTGCCTCAATATGGAATCAACCAAGGTCGTATCACTCAACGCGGTGGGGTTCAGTAGCTCATCCAAAATTAACGAATCTATTACAGAATAATGTTTTAAACTCTCGCGATTTTCAGTATAATTTAATGACGATACCTGGAACTTAGTTTACTCACGACGATCTATTGTTAAACCTTGACCTCTTTTAACCACATTTGTTAGTCATTCGATATTTTATTTACTATCACATTAATTATAATGAATACAATACGAGGTGTCGTTATTATTACCTATGATTATAGAGCTATATACTTATAGTATTACTAGCTGTTGTTCGTGACTCCGTCTACGAATAAGGGTAGGTTAGGTATAAAAATAATAGCCTACGCCGTATAATATTTTCAGACCTACCGAATATAGAAAAAAAAGTTTCATAAGGATCGGACGAGCCGTTTCGGAGGAGATCGATAACAAAAACCGTGACACGAGATTTTTATATATTAAAAAAATTAGAAGAAGATAAAGCGAATTGAATAAGTATACTAATACTTTTTTTTTTTTTTTTTTTTTTTTTTTTAATTTATTTCTCTCATAATCAGAATACATTTTTAAAATAATTATCTGCCAAACTGCATGACAGTTTGTTGGCAGAAAAATTTCACTCTCTGAAACTCTGATCTTAATCTACTTAAATCCTTTACAAAAAGAAAGAAAGAAAAAAAGAGAAAACTACATACTAAGCTATAATACCTACACTTGCATACAAGAAGGCATTCAAATTTGCCGAATCATATACTTTAACTCACTTTATATAGTATACTCAATTTATTTTATCCTACTCGCTAACATCAGAATATCCCTACTACTTAATTCTACTCAACAATGTACTTTTAATTTAATTTTAATAGGTGACTTTGGAGGTTTTACAATACATTAGATTTTCCATCTCATTTAGTATTTTAGGTATCATATATTTTCTTGTACACTTACCGTAATAATTACATACTTTAGGTACACACAGTTTTCGCTTATTAATTTCCCCCGTTACACTTCTAGTTGGATATACGTGACTGATAGGTACTTTAAATCGCCTCGAATTGTACTGTTCTAATGCCAATAAAAGTGAACATTTTTCATGCACTGGTAATACCTTACAAATCGGAAATAACTCATTGTACACCTTGTTACACTTATCCTTTGTTTTTTTGCCTACAAGATATTTTAAAAATCTAATTTGTAATTTCTTAAGATGTATGTTATGTAATTTAATAACAATTTAGTTTGTTGAGTTTCTTGCCGGATTATTTTTAATTAACAGGGTTTTTCGAACCGGTGGTAGATTCTTCGACTTTCATAGGAGCATCAATTGATGCCTAAATAAAATAAAGAATTTTGATTTTGATTTTGACTGATAAAATGTTTTATAACGTATAATTATTTTAGGAATTTGTACTAAATAATAATTGTGATTTGGAATACCGTTACTAACATATGGAACTTCCGAGCACAGCTCATGCTATGCTCGGAGTTTCTCTACGGGATCGCATTAAAAATGATGAAATCCGTGCAAGAACTAAAGTCACCGACATAGCTCGAAGAATCGCCAGATTCAAGTGGCAGTCAAGTGGGCAGGGCACATCGCTCATAGAACTGATGGCCGGCCGATGGGGCAAAAAGGCCCATGGGGCTGTAAGGTTCTAGAGTGACGTCCGAGATCTGGAACACGTGGCGTGGGAAGAAGGCCCAACGATCTGCTAAAGGTCGCAGAACCACTTAGATGCAGATAGGTCGGCACATGGCAATACATAGCACAATAGAAGAATATTCATCATCAGCCTATGCTCGTCCACTGCTGAACATAGGCCTCTCCCATGGCACGCCACTGAGCACGATCCTCGGCCACTCTCATCCAGCTCTTGCCAGCCGCCTTACAAAAATCATCGCCCCACCGAGACTGAGGACGTCCTACTATTAGAAATACTATTTTAATACAAACAGAAATTCCTACAATACATAGCACAACACATAGAAATACTCATCATTAGCCTATGCTCCTCCACTGCTGGACATAGGCATCTCCCATGGCACTCTACTGTGCACGATCCTCGGCCACTCTCATCCAGCTCTTGCCAGCCGCCTTACAAAAATCATCGCCCCACCGAGACTGAGGACGTCCTACTATTAGAAATACTATTTTAATACAAACAGAAATTCCTACAATACATAGCACAACACATAGATCATCGCCCCACTGAGACTGAGAACGTCCTACTATAGAAATACTATTTTAATACAAACAGAAATTCCTGAACAGTAAAAACTTGATGGCGATATTGCGGTTTGAATTTCTTGTAATTGAAGTGAAAAACGGAGTGTATTAGTACTCGCTCACTGGTTTTAAAAACCCATTCATTATACTCTTACCTTGACCATCAACCCTCGCCTACGGCTGCGTGGATACAAGCGCCTCGAATAAAATGGCACGCTTTATCCATTTTGGTCTATAATCTACCGTTGAATGCAGATTTTGCGTAAGAACCCCTATTTAACTGCGTAGCTCTAATACAATATTTTAAGCGTACAAAGAGTATTGTGTATTCAGCAATATTTATTTACACTCAGGCAAAGGCTCGAGGCTCTGTGCACGTTTTTGCAATTTATCTGGAAGATTTGCGATACGACATCTTCAATTTAGATTTCTACGGGTTTTTTTTAGCCCTGACAGTGAAATATTGGCGATAAATAACTAGTATTTGCTTCTAGCTGTTTGACTGGGTATTTACCTTACTTAATCCATGTTTCGATTTACAACCCTGTCAAGGTATTTCTTTATTTGTGTGTGAAGCCCCCTTAAATATATATTTTATTCTATTTTTTTAGTATTTGATGTTATAGTGGCAACAGAAATACCGACATCATCTGTGAAAATTTAAACTGTCCAACTGACGGACATACAAACGGACTTTTTTTTTTTATTTTATTTATTGATAAGAAACAAACAGTCTTATACAAAGTAATGAACAGACTTAAATTAACATAATATAGACCTATAGTTTCCTTAAGGTTTATGTAAGCAGATAATGTGGCTAGTAATTTAAAAAAAAGGAATAATATTACTAAGAGTTTGACAGTAAATATCTATCACAAATATAAGGAGAAGAAAAATATATATATATATATATATATATATATATATATATATGATCTAATTTCTGTACATATACACTTCTTTATAACTTTGATTGATAGAATTGAAAATGGTTGGAAAAATTTAGAAAAAAAAATAAATAAATTACAGCGGAGTCTTAGTAATAGGGTCCCGTTTTACCCTTTGGGTACGGAGCCCTAAAAAGAGCTAAACGCAAGAAGACTTGTCCACTGAAACATGAAACATACGTAAAACTTACGTAGTACCTACACACGTAAATAACACATTCCTTAAACAATATGGGATGCTAAATTACATTGAATTAGGCGCAAGCATTCAAGAATCTGTGTTTTACTGTACCTGTTTGCTATAAAACCAATAATGTCGTATGTAGGTAAACATCTGATTCACAGAGTAACACTAATTGCCTATTGTCTTTACGTTAACAGATTTAGAGGCCTCAACAAAGTATGACTCATGAATATAGATCATTAAGTGTTTAGTATGGACTGGCCATTGAGGAAGTCATAATTATACTAGCTGTTGCCTGCGACTCCGTCTACGAAGAATAGGGGTATAAAAAATAACCTACGACCAATTCTCAGACCTACCGAATATCTATAGACAAAAAAGTTTCATAAAAATCGGTCAAGGCATTTCGGAGGAGTTCGATAACAAACACAATGACACGAGATTTTTATATATTAGAAAGCAGTTTACGGAAATAAAAAAAGGGTCAAGAGCGACTCTGTCGGTTTAAATTCATAAAGAACAGCTGGTCCAGTGACAGAAAAATAACGAAGTTTTTTGAAGTAAAACTTCTAATGCGACTTCCAACAAGGTTGCGTTAAACGTTTAACGCTACCATGGAGGGGGTATGAAAGCATTAGTATATCTACTGCCGAAGCAATCTCGCATTGTATATATACTAACGGATGTTAAAAACTTCGATAGTGCGATGCAGAACTCATACTGTCTGTGCAGATGTATGAGACTTGATAAAAGCGCCATCTAGTGGGTAATTTAAACACATAGATGCATAAGTAAATGTAGTTCTTTAAGTTATTACAATAAGGTTCATATTGATGTATAAGTGCCTTTTTCATTTCCACATTACGAAGTTTCACTTCTTCCGCGCGGAGGAGCTGCACGCACTTTCTTTTCTTTTCCCTAAGATCGACTCGCTTTAAACCAGTGTTTTTTATTTGTTGATATGCAATATCTTTATCTCTTTTATCATTCCGTTATTGAGGTTTTTATGTTGAAACGTTATAGAGAAACAACAAGAATAAAAGGTAATACCTACGTTTTTTGTACGGGTATATACGTTTTATGAAGTCATGTCTATCTATAGCAATTCTTGAGATACCTACATCCCTGTGACGGACAGACAAGACAGAGGGACAGTGTAGCGACACCGACACTAATTGAATTCCGTTTGTCACCGTTCGGAAACAAAACCCTAAAAAAACACACAAGTCGGCAACTCCACGAGGAGTGAAAGAAGTACGTACTGTATAAAAAAATAGAGTAGTAAAAATTGGGCCATATTCAGCAAACAGCTCGCTGTTTTTGTAGGTAACAAAAAAAATAGGCAGTAGGTATAATGAGCATTTTAAACGTAATTGTAGTGGTGTCAACAAACGGCGAGACAGATTCTGGGACCTTGTGTAAGCTTCTCCGGATCGTTACCACTATCTTACTTATTACCCTGCTCTTAAGCTGCTGTGCAGCGGATCACACTCGAGATGGGACTCGGATAAGCAGCGTTCAGGAAGCTCCGCAACATCTTTTCGTCCAAAACATCTCAGTGCCTCAAAACAAAAGTCTTTAATCAGTCCAAGTTGCCAGTGATGACATATGGATCCGAAACGTGGTGCTTCACTATGGGCCTGATGAAAAGGCTCAGAGTCGCTCAACGAGCTATGGAGAGGGCTATGCTCGGAGTTTCTCTACGGGATAGAATCAGAAATGAGGAGATCCATAAAAGAACCGGGGTCACCGACATAGCCAAACGGATTAAAACGTTGAAAGGCAATGGGCATGCCATTAGCACGCAGAACAGATGGCCGTTGGGGCCCAAATGTTTTGGAATGAAGACCACGGACTGGCAAGCGCAGCGTGGGACGTCCACCGGCGAGATGCAAGTCGCTTCCAACCGTAATGATTGGGCATCAATGAGGGAGGCCTATGTCCAGTAGTGGACGTCTTGTCTCTGAAAATGATGAATGATGATGATGATGAAGCTGCTGTGCATGTGCTGTTATGTTCCAACGTGGAGAATAACAACTTAGTTCATACCTCTCGGTCGCGTGCCGCGATCCCCAACATGGAATGATACCTATAGAGGCCACCACAATGCCGCCCGGCAATATGGCTTCAGCGTGGCGCAAGCCTTTACTCATCAAAACCACAAATAAAATTACGATGTATATTTGAAAAATGAAGCAAAAAATAAATAAAATAAATAAATAAATATCATGGGACAATTCACACCAATTGACCTAGTCCCAAAGTAAGCTTAGCAAAGCTTGTGTTATGGGTACTAGACAATGGATAAACATACTTATATAGATAGATACATACTTAAATACATATTAAACACCCAAGACCCGAGAACAAACATTCGTATTTTTCATACAAATACCTGCCCCGACACGGGAATCGAACCCGGGACCTCAAGCTTCATAGTCAGGTTCTTTAACCACTAAGCCATCTGGTCGTCTAAATAGCAATATGTATAATCTTTACGTTTTGTTTGTAAATCAGACTTAATAATTTGATTATAGTCCCATAATAAATAATGGAGTATTTTCGGATTCAAAATCAAAGTAAGAGCTCACTTTGGCATTAAAATCTATCGAGCCAAATTTGTTTATTCGTGTTTCGGAAGCAAACACGAATTAAGGAATATGATCAAGATTAATACATATGCTGATATTTTTTACTTCTAAATAGACCAATTTTACACAAAGTCTTTTTAAAAATAGTATTGAACCGCATTGACAATCTTTTTCCGCCTGGTTAGTGTCTTTTGTAAATGAATGGACAATAACTGCTGAAGACCAAGTAGTACCTACATCAAAGAAACGTGCAAAACGTGCCAGCTTGTCTGCTAAATATTAGCAAGATAGTCTTCACGGTCACGGCTTTATAATAATTATGCTAAATAAAAGACAAATAATACTTGTCAATGAAGTTCCCCAGCACATATGTTAGCTTGTTTACGAAATGTTTAGGCATGCTTAATATTTATTGGAATAATATTATTATATCTTTTCCATACCGATATTCATCCGCATATAACTCTAAAACCTGAACCGCTAAGTTTAAGCTTCTTTTGTTTAGCATTAGGAAAAGGGTAAACAATCTTGACACGTCTTATATCGAAAATTGAAATCGAAATAATTGACTGTTGAAAAAAAAACACTATAATAAGACATCTAAATTCAAAATTCCTACAAAACATTAGATCGACTCATTGCAAATTGTAAATTGTTAATGCTAATTGTTACATAGTTGCTGTGACTTATTTTTCAAAATCTTTTTCCAATAAAAAGACACGTCAAGATAGCTTGCCTACTTTCTAATGATAAAATAATAAATAATCGGTGAGAATTTTCAAATATCTAATTAATGCCATTATGAAGATCAAATTAAAAACGCTGTAAAAAACACATTTCTTGTACAGTTAGCATCAAAAGTAGCTGATCACTTTTGTACCTTGTCGGTTTACAGTCAGGTGCCAATGTCATACATGATTGACAATTGTGTTATTACGCCAAAGTACAAAAGTGACCAGCTACTTTTGATGCTGACTGTATGACGACTCCCTTTAATTTTCAAGTTTATTTTTTATTTTTAATATTTTGATGTTATAGCTGGGGTGTCCCACGAGTTCCATATTACAACTACTGGTATTCATATCTAACGTCTACCTCTGTTACTAAGTACGACTTTTGGCCGACTTCAAAAAGGAGAAGGTTCTATGTTCGGCTATTTGTATGTTTTTTTTTATGTACAATCGGCCCAGACGCCAGCTTGACACCTTAAAGGCCCAGTTTGCGTGCAGTGGCTAGACATCTATTCTGTCCATACCAATCCATACCAATGAACTTCAACGGCTGCAAGAAAATTTGTTTTGAAACTGGCAAGCCGGCGCTTGGGCCGATTATATATGCTTACTACGATACGAGACCCGTTTTTCGCACAAGTTCCTTCGAAAGAACTGCCAAAGGAACTAAGGAGTAAACCGCCGTCATATTTCCAACCAAAACATTCATAAACTTTAAGTTTTATAGAACTCGCGTATTTTTGCTAAAATTAGTGTCAAGCCAAAGTCAGGTGTAAGGTGTATTTAGTTCCATATGGAACTATACTTCATTTAATTTAGAATTGAAAACCACAACATCATTATATTGCGGCTCTTCAACTATTTCTTACCTAGCAAATAGTACAGTACAATAGTCTGGGAGCCGCAAATTAAAATTGTTTTAATGTCACTTTATTTGCGTGTCGTCAATTGTTACTCTAGTACAAATTTTAAAGAGATTACAGTTCACGAGCCGCAATATAATGTTCTTGTGGTTTATAATTCTAATTAAATGGAGTATAGAACTATGGAACTCCTGGTATATACCCCCGTTATAGCGGCCACAAGCTTCGGGTCTCATTCTAAATCCCTAACATCGTTTGTCCTAATGTAATGTTTGTCCTAATGATCGTTTGTCCTAACACTTTTTTTCTCGGAAACCGTGAATTTTTCAGGAACTTTTTTGTGATTACCTTCTAGAACTTTATAGGTTAGGTTAGGTTTGTTTTATAAAAATCCAGAACAATTAATGGATTTTAAATAAAAAGAGTTAGGACAAACGATTATTAGGACAAGCATTACATTAGGACAAATAATCATAAGGGAGTTAGATATAGAGCCCAAGCTTCTCGAGGTTGCCACCGTCTTTCCTTGCAATTTGACCGTATGGACAAACAGACATATTTGTTCCGTTTCTGTCATATTGAAAATGGAACTATAAAACTTGTAGTTGACATAGAACATATTATGCTCAACCATCAATGTCGAAATAGATAAGCTTAGAAGATGGATTTTCTGATAATATTGTGATATATTTATCTTTTATTTACTCTAAAGTCGTAGGCGACAGTTATCGGTATCGATAACTTGTACTCTATTGATCGACACTTCTTTCTGAATGATTAATAATAACAAGAAATGCGACTGAATTGATAGTTACCTTATTAAATACTAGATGTTGCCCGTGACTCCGTCTGCGAAGAATTTGTTTATTATATTATAGGTAAGTAGCTTCAGAAGTAATCTGGAATATTTTAACAGGTTGTTTTGATAGGACAGTAGTTAAGTATATGGCAGAACACCACATAAATCATCATCATCATCCCATCCTATATACGTCCCACTGCAGGGCACAGGCCTCCTCTCAGAATGAAAGAGCTTTGGCCGTAGTTCCCACGCAGGCCCCGAGCGGTTTGGGAACTTCGCACACACCATTGAAAACCACCACCAGTGAAAGAGTAACAAACATCCACACATCCATCCATCCATACAAACATTCACGTTTATAATATTATTATTATACTGGGATGGGATATTTTTTATAGTGTAAGTATTTAAAGTACGGCAATTAACCAAACAAATATTTAACCAAAGGGTAATTCCCAAGAGTCTAGGAATCATCGTTACTGAGACAGAGTCACTCTGAATCGAAAATATAAATCCCGTTTTTATTCCCCATCCCGTGAGAATTTGAAAAATCCGTCCTTATTCCTTGCTTAAATGATAAAGGCAACCTTTACGCAAAATTTCATCCTTCTAGGGTCAAGGGTTTGGGTCGGGCGTTGAAGAATCAGTCGGTCAGTCAATCAGTCAAGACTTTTCTTCTAATAGGATTCATATCTTTATACCCTGGAGTATACCTTCAGCTTCGACTCCTTATAATTTTACAATTAATATTAAGACCAGTGTTAAATAAAGAGGTCTTGTAACTCATTTTAGTCTCATTCACTTTACCAAAGAGCTTATTAACGGAAATAATAAGAATATGCAGAGCAATGATTAACAAATTTAATCAATGCTAAGTCATTACTAAACAGAGCGTGAAGTCATTAATGAGTTCAGTTAAGTAAATAGTCTATTCTTGTAGGTATTTAGAAAAAAGTGATTCAGTAATCAAGGTATTAATGATAATAAAAAATATGTGGCAGATGGTTGACGCTGGACCCTGGTATGGAAAATATCACTTTTATTGCCTTTCAATCTAATTAATAATATAAGTTAAGATACATAAAATTGATCAAATAAGCATTTCATATTCCCATATTTAATTGTCTCGTCAAAAACTTGAACATTAATAATTGGGGATGTCTATTTTTTTGCAATGTATAATAAATCGAAAACCATTTCGAGATAAACGCTATTTAACTCGTTTTCTGTAGTTATTTAATTTTAATATTGTGTAATGAATTTATTACATAATAAATAAGCAACGACCTTCATTTGACATTGGTGTAAATTGCGTGACCGGTCCAAGTCGTACTTTATTCTGTGTGGTTAGAATTACTCACAATTTACGCGTGGATTATATACTACGGAGTTTGATTTGGACCCGCTGTCTGACATCTAGCACTTTGACAGCGCCAGTAAAGTGACACTAGTTACAGTGTACCACTACGCAAAAAATAATTAAAGGGGTTGCCTTATCGTACGGATTTAGATAGATTTAGAAAGTTGACAGTGTGGGATCCCTCAATTATAATCTGACGTCATCAACCAAAATAGTTTCAATAATAAATTTTGAAAAAGTAGTGAACTAAATGACAAAATATTGAAATTAGTTTCTTATATTTGACTTTTCTTTACAGAAAAAATATAAAAACCACTGTTATTTTTTTTTAGACATTCCCAATTATACTCATATTATCTTGTTACCTGTACCAGAAAACCTACAATAGTAATGAAAAAAAAAACCGGCCAAGTGCGAGTCGGATTCGCGCACGAAGGGTTTCGTACCATTATCTAAAAAAACGGCAAAAAATTCATGTTTGTTGTATAGGGCTCTAAAATATATATTTTATTCTGTTTTTTAGTATTTGTTGTTGTTGTTATAGCGGCAACCGAAATACATCATCTGTGAAAATTTCAACTGTCTAAATAGCTATCACGGTTCATGAGATACAGCCTGGTGACAGACGAACAGACAGACGGACGGACGCACAGCGGAGTCTCAGTAATAGGGTCCCGTTTTTACTCTTTGGGTACGGAACCCTAAAAAAGCAGTATTTCATACTAAATATTTTATTACCGACATGATCCAAGTTTTTTTTTGTTTTAAATAAAGTACCTAATAATTATGTTTATGAGTTGAATTGAAGATGAATTTATTTTTATTTAGTGCTGTTTATTTGTTTAATTTACTTGTTATAAAGATGTTAAAATCACAACTTCCCTAACGCTGAAATTCATAAAAATTATAATAATATACCTACTGATAATAGTAGTAAGAAAAACTATTCCAGTATTAAAGATGACAATCTATGAAGTATATCACAGATTAAGAAGTAAGCAACTAGATTAAAGGTGATTGTGAAATCTGCTTATCTTATTATGAAAGAATAGATGTGATACTGACCACTCAAGATGACGCAGTAGGTACAACTTAGTAGCTGATCTGTGCTACTGATAAAATGGATTGAGCGATAATACTTACTATTGAGACTCCTTTGGAATCAGTTGAATTTTAGTCATCTTGTGAGATTCCACACCCTTTCGATGCTAAGGTACTTATATTTATATTAATTATAATAATTGAATATTTTGAAGTTATAAAATTCTTAAAACATCTTTGATGGTTCTTGATAAAATAATGGCGTAAAAATATAATTTAAAGTAAGTAAAAAAGTTGAAAAATTAAATGAGTTTACTCATTCAGCTAGTTTAATATTTTTTTAACTGTGAACATTATTCGAAGTGTTTCTACAAAGCGTTGTTAATCAAAATTAGATTTTGCACTTATTCAAAATAAACTATTCTTGATTAAAATATACAATTTTCACTGATTAGATGGCATTAAAGCTTTTACCTTATCAATTTGAGTTGCGCCAGGATTTTCAATGGTTCGGTTTGCGGTACAAAAATGAATTAACTTAAGGTAAACGTACCAACGCTCGACACCTCAACGCCCAGTAGATGACACCCATCTGTCACCTCTCTTACTATGACATATGATTGAAGGTGACATGTAATGGTCAGTGTCGAGCACAAGGACGTTTACCTTACGTTTACAAAGAAAACATATTTTTTCTTTAACTTTGAATTCTTTTATCTTTTAATTTTATTTATATGTGATGTAAATTATTTATATTGGAAAAAGAAGCCACGTTTTTGTCTTGTTGTTATATTACAAACAAGTTGTTGAATATTGTATGACGTTACCTACGCACTAACAGAGCAACATGGAATAGAATTAACATTTGTGCACCATGTTACAAAATTTATCCGAAATAATTTTAGCAAATGGTTAGGCAATTTCGGCTGAATACCCTTAAAAAATTTTAGGAATTTAAATTATTATGACTAACTATTCCCAAAATAAGCAAAGCAAAGCCAGCAAACACTGTACTATAGGTATGTAAGTAAATAAATAAGTAAATACATACTGAAATGCATATTAAACATGCTAGACTAGAGCACAAACATTCGTACTTTCAAGCAATCAATTCAAGATTCGCAGTCAAGCTCTCTAACCACTGGGCTATCACTAGGCTTATTGTCTAACGTTTCCGACGCTTGCCTTCGCAATCACTATTTCTTTCTGTCAAACGGTATAAAGTGATGACAGAAAGAGATGGTGAAAGCGAAGGCAAGCGTCAAAAGCGTTAGACAATACGGCCTTCGGTCGTAAAAAAAGTCATTAAAGTAATTGAAGACGTGAGTGGATGAAGGGGGTATACATATCGCATTTTTTTCATTTTCAGTTTTTTGCCATAAATGAAGGTGCTAAGTTATAATGCAACAAAGAATGCCTTAAGTTCTCATGTTTTGTTATAGTTTAAGCTGTATCTTTGATGATCGCTGTTGGGCCCAAGGTTCACTTCCAAGAAAATTGGGCAGGCTTGGTATAAGAACAACTTCAAGCACAGCGCTCCCAGCCTACTTATCCTCCGTTAACAGTTTGGTCCCATTCATCAGACAGATTCTAAACGTTTCAAACTCTGCTGATATTGGTGGTCCGTTACTTCACGAAGGCTATGCAGATTTGGCGTGCCTTGTGCCCTGGAGAAAATGCTCCGACAGCCTCAAACGCATGAGTCCAACGATTATGGGATTTGCCAGCGGTAAAGCTAGTCCACAATCGGCTAATTCTTCAGTCGCTAGATGCCGCTCTGTTTCGGAAAGGGAGTCGGGTCATTGGTTGCATGCTTTACCGTCTACAAACTTGGGTACAATGTTAGACCCAGTGCATTTGCGCATAGCTGTCTGCTTGCGTTTGTGGGCCAGATTATGAGAGCCCCATCGATGCCAGTGCGGTATAGAAGTGGATCATCTAGGCCGCCACGGTTTGTCATGTGTAAGAAGTGCTGGCCGTTTATATCGTCATGGTGCACTTAATGACCTCATCCGTCGGGCCCTCAATACCGCATCAACTCCAGCAACCCTGGAGCCATGCAGTTTGTTGAGGGATGACAGATAAAGGCCACCTTAGTTCCTTGGACCTTAGGACGAACTTTGGTGTGGGACGCGACGTGTGTCGACACTCTTGCCGCATCCCACATCCAGAGCAACGCACTCAAGGCTGGGGCGGCTGCCGAGCAGGCTCAGATGAACAAACGTCGCAAATATTCAGCTTTAACAATCTAACACGTATTTGCGGTGCTTGCTTTTGAGACGATGGGACCACGGTCAGATGACTCCAAACTTTTCATTAAAGATTTGCCTTCACGCCTGATTTTGGCCTCAGGCGACCCCAGGGCTGACACTTACCTCTCACAAAGATTAGGAATAGCAATTCAGAGAGGTAACGCGGCCAGTATCTTGGGGTCTATGCCTGTGGCTCAAAATTTAAACGATATTTTTGCTTTGTAGTTTTAGTTTAAGCTATACTTAGTTCTAGTTTTCTAATTATATTTTGATTTTATGTTCTGATTATCAAATTTATAAACTGAAACAATTACTTTTCTCATCTGCGACCTTACGATAGTTACGTTTATATAAGAAATGCGTGTTCATGCAGTTCCTCCACCTCCACACTGTACGAACACACACAAATCACACAAACCCAACTATCACCACCAACAAACTACACCGACGCGCTTTCGAACTCAACCAGAGATCATCTTCAGAGTAGGTATAGCCGACCAAGAAATCCCTTTACCACCCTAAGGTTCAATGTCAGTTGTACGACTTAAAACATCAAAGGCTATTTTCACTTATAAGTCAATGTTATTAGCCTTATTGTTTTTATTCTGATGTAGGAACTGTCATTAAAAATGTTAAAGCACTTACTTGGTCGACTATTACCACAACCGCTATGCTATGCTACCAAATTTAATGTTAATGTTAATACTAATGTTCATTTTAGATGTTAAATGTTAGATATGTTGTGTTGATGTTATTATTATTTTAATTTATAGTTATTATATATAGACTAGAGATTCCAGATTAACTAGCTATAATACGCGGTCGTCCGCGTTAATCGTTATGTGACGTGTTGTGTCATGACGGGACAGGACAGTATCGGTTTCATACATTAAATACAAGCCGTCACAACACGTTGCATCAGAGAAATATGAACGTAACCATAATTAAATGCATGAAAATATTTTATAATTCATTATTTGTTTCAGATAACTATTTGAAATGGAGACAAAAAAAGAGCTGCCGAATTTCAATTCCACGTAAGTATCTAAGAGTTAACTCAGTAGCTCTGCGAAGAGTAGACCTAGCGAGCAATAGCTCAAAAACGAAACGACTGAAATATGACTTTTCTTTCGTTTCGAATGACTTTGAAAAAAACAAAAAAATTATCGAACCTACTTACAAAATTTCACAAGAACCGGTTGGAAAATGCGACATGTAGAGAACAGACAGCCGTACATACAATGCATTTTTAGGGTTCCGTACCCAAAGGGTAAAAACAGCACCCTATTACTGAGACTTCGCTGTCCGTCCGTCTGTTCGTCTGTCACCAGGCTGTATCTCACGAACCGTGATAGCTAGACAGTTGAAATTTTCACAAATGATGTATTTCGATTGCCACTAAATAATAACAACAAATACTAAAAACCAGAATAAAAAAAATATTTAAGGGGCTCCCGTACAACAAACACGATTTTTTTGCTCGTTTTTGCTCGATATTGATAACGGCAACAGGTATACGCTTGAAATATTCACAGAATATTTAGTTATGTATTCACCTTAAAAATAAATGATTTAATTAGAATAAAAAAATATTTAAGAGGGCTCCCATACAAAAAACGTGATTTTTGACGTGACAACGTCTAATACATCGATGAACGCCGGCTGCATACACGAAAAAGGATGACGCAATGTAACGTGCGTATGTACTTACATGTCCCGTGCATGTACCTACAGAGCAGCGAAGGCCAGTATGTACAAGAGAGCAGTGAACGCCAGTATGTACAAGAGAGCAACGAACGCCAGCCATGTGCAATCTTAGTACTAGCGCTCGGGTAATTTTCAATACAGCGGGTGCGGGGTGGGGGGGGGGAGAGGGGTGCAGGGATATTAAAGGGGGAAAGAAAATTTTATTGATTTTGCCGTAGCAGCAGTTTTTTAAGATATTTGACATAACAACGGTTCTCGTCCGATCACCGAGGTTAAGCAATGTGATGGGTGACCGCCTGGTTTCATTTTTGTTTCTTGAATGTTTTGTTATGACGTTGTCACGTTAAACTATCGTGCGGAAACAGACTTTTTTGCCCGTTTTATAGATATTGGCACGGAACCCTTCATGCGCAAGTCCGACTCGCACTTGGCCGGTTTTTATTTCCAAAGTTGAAAAGTTGACGCTTCACTCGCGCTTCGTCCTCGTTCAGTCAATTAGATTAGATTGTATTATTATACAAATATAAATAAATAAATAAAATAAATAAATAAATAAATATCACGGGACAATCTTACACAAATCGACCTAGTCCCAAACTAAGCAAAGCTTGTACTATGGGTACTAGACGACGATAAACATACTTATATAGATAAATAAATACTTAAATACATAGAAAACATCCATAACTCAGGAACAAATATTCGTGCTCATCACACAAATAAATGCCCTTACCGGGATTTGAACCCAGGACCTCTTGCTTCGTAGGCAGGGTCACTACCAACTAGGCTAAAGCGGTAAAAGTTATGTATTTTTGTTTGGAAATAATGACTTTCTGTCCAGTTTCTTGTGGCGCTTTTGGGAATGACGATTTTTCCGAAAGCGTTTGATTTTGATCTTGACCGATTAGTCATGTTCAATGTTTCATTAAAATGAGTTTATCTACTAAATCGAGAAATGAAATTGCATCTTGTTTTCTATTTAGCAATTTGCATAGTAAAATTGAAGATGCAACTGCAATAGCAATTTCAAATGGTATTCAATATGCATCTCATCTCACTATGACGCAATCAGTAAGTAAAATGTGAGGGAGTTAAGTTAGATCTCGTTTCCTCGGCTTTTCCTGGAAAGAAACTATAGTCACGAACAAAAATAATAAGTCTTTGCTTTTCAGTGTACCTATTAGCGAACGTACGGTCAAGGACTTTAATTCACGAGCCACCATGGAACCATTTCACAGTAAACGTCATAGTGACATAGCATTAATTAACAAAGAAAATCGTTATGTCTTTTCCTTTGAAAGGTTCCATGGTGGCTCATAAATTAAAGTCCTTGATTGTAATTCGCGAATATTTCTAAGAAAAAATCACATTATATTCTTATGGTTTAGTAGGCCATTTGACACAAAATGAAGATATAAATGCACAAAAGAAATGGAAGGAAACATAGAAGAAAAAAAATAGAAAGGTTCTGTTCTGTACCCGCTCTCTATCTATCCGATCGTCAAAAACATTGTATCTTTCAGAGCAAATCTCACCAGCAATCCAGGTTTCCAGTCATCACTCAGTATAGCGTCTAAAGATGTGAACGATGAAAAAGCATACAACCCTTTCGAGAATCGTCAAGTTGCACATCCTAATTCGTGAGTATGTCTATCAGAATTAATCGATTTTGAAAGAAAGAAAGAAAGAAAATACATTTATTTACAACAACACAGGACACACAAATATTTTAGCAAAAAGGACAATACGAAGGCTAAAGATAGATTGTGTCATTGCGGTTGAAAATTGGACACTAGCTCAGCACAATGCTGCGAAGCGTTTATAACACTCCAGCGCTGATTTTCAGCCAGCACCGTCGGTAATATCCGGAACGCCACATAGATAGATAAACTGTACACTTATAATATAAGCGATAAGTTACATAAACTACATGCGTAAATAGATAATTTGCAGATCATAAAAACGAATAACTTTAGCAAAATTACTTAAACATACTTGATAACTTACTTGCCAAGTATACAACCTTGCACGGACTAAAACAAAAAGTGAAATAACCGAGACAATAAAAATCAAAGAATTTAGATTTAGAGTTTACTTATTTTAGTAGTATCCAATTTTATGGAACTAACCCGCACGCTAACACCATCTCTTTCTGTCGCCAACTTATACCGATTGACAGAAAGAAACAGTGATTGCAATAGCAAGCACCGCGCGTTAGACAATCAACATAAAGTTTAAGGTCTAAATCAACTTTTTTACAAATCAAGTCGTCCTTTAATATACTCCAATATCAACTGACGTAAAATTATTTATATCTATACTGACATAACTAACCGCCTCTTGGTGTAGTTAGTTAGCTTTTGGCTCGTATACCCAGTAGAACAATATTCCATTCAGCTAAATGGTTTCCAGAACAACCGGCTCGATTCTACACTTCTTGAAGGCATGTCTTGGCTCCGGCATCCTGGCGATGCCTGCAGCCTTCAAGAATGCTGGCATGATACCAGGGTGCATAGGCACAATTTTCGCTGGCTTCGTCTGTACGCACACTGTACATATGCTGGTAAGTAATGAGTTTAAGGTATTAGAACGTTACAAGTTATTTAAAAGTTTGTAAAAAAGGTTAAGGTTTGCCAATGAGCAATGGAGCGTAGTATGCTCGGGGTGAGGCGGATTGACCTGATTCGGAACACCGCGTTGCGCTCAAAAACACGCATTACTGATGTGGGTGCTAAGGCTGTCAAGCTGAAGTGGGACTGGGCAAGCCACGTTAGCCGCATGGATCCGAATCGTTGGGCTAAAATAGCCACAGACTGGATGCTACAAGATGGATGGCGACGACGAGGTAGGCCCAGGAGGCGTTGGCGGGACGACCTAGACGAGTACCTTAGGAAATGGAAGGACGTCGCTCAAAATCAGGATGCATGGAGAGAATGGGGGGAGGCCTTTGCCCAGCAGTGGGACATTTCTCCAGGCTAATTAATGTAAATTAAGCTATATTGTGGGTTATTCTCCAGGCTAATTAAGGCGAATTAATGTTTAAAGTTACTAATCAATGTACCTAATGTAAAAAAATGCGTCAAATAGCGCAAGCGGTTTACAATCCCCAGTTTACATTGACTTTATATATCGTGCATGTCACCAAAAATGCCACAGTAGGTACCACTAATGAATATGTGGCAAATAAATCAAACGATGCAATGATCATTTTCCATCAGATGACCCGCTTGCTCGTTTGCCTCCCTCTCACAATAAAAAAAAGGTCAACTTATACGTGACCACGTAAGTTGCAGGTGATTTAGATTAGAGATGTATCAAGATAAAAATAAAATGGTGGCTGTCAAAGAAATCTCCACGCGAGCAGAAGCTATCAGATAAGCGTGCCCGTATAAAAACCCAAGCAAAGAGATAAATGCGCTTGAACAGTTGCAAAGATAAAATAAATTCAGGATTGACAATTTAATTCTGTTGGCTTTGACCTATCTCAATTGAATAGAAGTAGACGGAAATTCGAATGAAAAATCCTGACTGATTGACTAATGCCTGCTACACATGTAACGATATATCGTAGCAATTAATCTGTGCAAACCAATTAGCGCAGATTTATAGATCGTGTGTATGACAAATCGTTGCAGATGATTGTCATACACACGATTGCTATGATTCTGAAAAATGCTTAATAATTAAATCGTATCACTTCTGATTACATCTCCGATGTCACCATGTAGCTGGATGTAGGGGATACAAAGTTCACTGGGTCAGCTAGTATATAATAGTATTTTATGCAACGGTTGTATAAGTGAGGTCTTAAAAGGCGAGTGACGTGAGTTGCGATACGAGCGAATGCGAGTATCGCAATGGAAGACGGCACGAGCCGTTAAGACCAAATTATACACCGTTGCATACAATATTTTTTCTACGACTCGACTGTACTGTACTGTACCCTACCTGTAGGGTACAGTCGGGTACAGTAGAGTAAAATAGGGTACAGTAGGGTAAAATAAGGCACAGTAGGGTACAGTCGGGTACAGTAGGGTAAAATGGGGTACAGTCGGGTAAAATAGGGCACAGTAGGGTACAGTCGGGTACAGTAGAGTAAAATAGGGTACAGTAGGGTAAAATAAGGCACAGTAGGGTACAGTCGGGTACAGGAGGGTAAAATAGGGTACAGTAGGGTAAAATGGGGTACAGTCGGGTACAGTAGGGTACAGTCGGGTGAAATAGGGTACAGTAGGGTACATTCGTGTACAGTAGGGAAAAATAGGGTACAGTAGGGTTTAGTCGGGTAAAATAGGGTACAGTAGAGTACAGTTGAGTACAGTAGGGTAAAATAGGGTATTTTATCCTACTGTACCCGACTGTACCCTATTTTACCCTACTGTACCCCATTTTACCCTACTGAACCCTACTGTACCCTATTTTACCCTACTGTACCCGACTGTACCCAACTGCACCCTATTTTACCCTACTGTACCCTATTTTACCCCACTGTACCCGACTGTACCCTACTGTACCCTATTTTACCCTACTGTACCCGACTGTACCCTACTGCACCTTATTTTACCCTACTGTACCCGACTGTACTCTACTGTACCCTATTTTACCCTACTGTACCCGACTGTACCTTATTTTACCCTACTGTACCCGACTGTACCCTACTGTGCCCTATTTTACCCTACTGTACCCGACTGTACCCTACTGTACCCTATTTTACCCTACTGTACCCGACTGTACCTTATTTTACCCTACTGTACCTGACTGTACCCGACTGTACCCTACTGTACCCTATTTTACCCTACTGTACCCGACTCTACTCTACTGTACCCTACTGTACCCTACTATACCCTACTGTACCCTATTTTACCCTACTGTACCTGACTGTACCCTACTCTACTCAACTCAGCAGGTCTAAACTGGGCTTTAGTGTTGAGTGTACCCTACATTTAATATTATGTGGCAGCTAGGTGTATCGTAATAACGACATTACGACACAAGTGCTGTTATGGCGAATAGATTAAGTATAGACTTTCTGAAGTCATATTATCTATGCTCTTATATAATTGTTCGCGACCATGTAAAAAACAGATAAAAGTACAGGAGTAGGAAAATAAAAAAAATGAATCACCGAAATGTGTGTACGCGCATAACTTCCGATTGACTGCACCAAATTGGATAATTCTTTTTTTGTTGCGTTTGTTACTCTCAGGAGAAGGTTCATATGAAAGAAATTTTAGAAAAAATACAACGGGGGTGAAGCCACGGCCATCAGTTAGTTTCTCATAAAAAAACATTTTCCAAAATAACATTTTTCATCTCTCTTAGTTCCAGTCTCTTTACATTTGCGTGATTGTTTGTAGGTTTTAAATATAAAAAAAAATTTAATAGTAAAGGCCTGTTGGAACTGACTTATCCATTTATTGATCAAAGTTCCATAAGTAGTATTTTTTTTATTAACAGTAAGTTTGATGAGGTTAGCTTAGTAATATTAAAATTCTGGAGAAAAAAAAATACAGTTTATGACATAAATCGCTTTATGACTGAACGATACATAATACGATGAAAAACCATAATACACTTGTCTTGATAAACGTGCATTGTGCAAATTGTCGACTTGTACTGATTAGTGATTAGGGTCAAAGTAGCAATGTTTACTTTATGATTAGTTGCCTCGATTAATATAGTCAAGTGTCGTGTCGAAATAAGTGGGCCATAAGTGTTCGTGGAAAATGCGTGGATATGAAATGAATTTGTATGATGAGGTCATACATTTATGTCTAGGAACCTAATTAAAAGAACCTGCCTACCTGGATTATGATTATGCCGGTCAGGCGGAAAGAGGCCTGACGGGCTTACGTTAGTCCCTTGGCGTAAGGGTCGTTGTCTTTTGTGGGATGCGACGTGTGTTAGTACCTTTGCCGCATCTCACATTAGACAATCCTCGAGGTCGGTGGGCTCGGCGGCTGAGTCTGCTGCGCTGCTTAAGCACTCGAAGTATTCCGAGTTGGAGCCGACTTATGACTTCGTTCCCGTCGCGGTTGAGACGGCTGGGCCGTGGGGCTTCGAAGCGCGGGAGCTTTTTGGTGACTTGGGTCGCCGTTTAAGAGATCGTGGTTGTGATGCTCGTTCAGGATCGTGGCTTGTCCAGCAGATCTCCATAGCCATCCAGAGAGGCAATGCTGCGAGCGTAATAGGGACATTTGTTTCCAGTTCGTCGCGGGGAGGGATTTTTGAGCCAACAAGCTTAATTTAATTATTAATAATTTTAGGATAATTTTAGTGTATATTGTATGTTTGGTGCTGTACTAACTTAGTTTTTAAGAGTTTTGATTTTTTTACTAACCAATTTTGTTGACATTTTGATTAATTATATAAAACCTAAATATTAAAAAAAAAAAATTAAAAGAAAAAAAACAAAACGCAGTGTCTGAAGACGAGGAAAATGTTGAAAACAATAGAGATACTATACTTGACCATGAGGTCCTTGGCGTATATTATAGTATGATAATAAGCAGTAATCGGAATTGGTAATGCTATTTTTATATCCCCATTTTTTGCGAACGGAGCCACGGGCAACAGCTAGTATTTTTATATACATCTCAGCTAAATTTGAACGAAAGTAAAAATTTTTCACATAAGACAATGTTCCTGTACCTACCTCTACCATGAGTTACACTAGTTTACAGTGACCGTACTCGCTAGCGACGTCGTAAATGATTTGTATGGAGAATTGTACTTCCGTAAGTGACCGCTAGAGGCGCTGTACACAATTCTCCATACAAATCATTTACGCCGTCGCTAGCGAGTACGGTCACTGTAAACTAGTGTAACTCATGGTAGAGGTAGTCCTCCTTGTGCGTAGAGCGGTGAAGACCAAAAAGTTGCTCACTGTTAAAGCTGCATTAGCAGGTAGTTAAAATTACCATTAACTTTAAAACATTAAAATAATATTTTCGAAAATTAACCATACATTTGTATGGATAATTTTCGTGTTACAATGGAAAAAGCTAATAGTAATTATAAATACCTGCTAATGCAGTTTTAACAGATGTGCAACTTTTTGGTCTTCACCCAGAGACGCACCTACCTACCTATAAAACCTAGAATCCAAATCTAACCTACCTAACCTAACGTTACCCTAGAGAGCTATAATATACAGGGTAATTTTTTAATCAGTGCACAAATTTTGATACGTGATTCAGTATCGTTGATTGATCACGATAATCTGTTCAAGATTTTTTTTTTAATTTTGAATTTTGGGTTGTTCATAGTAATTCATCCAATAATAAAATTGGTCGAGTTACTATGAAAAACAAAACAAATAAGTGATTAATATTATAACGAAAAATACTGAAATTTGTTATTTTAACGACACTGAATCACAATATATTAAAATTTGTGCACTTAATAAAAAATTACCCTGTATAGGTACAAAAATTGCTTGCCGAATTTTAAATGGCATATTTCCAGCTTCAACAGGAAAAGCTTTTCTTCACCGTAACAACTTCCAACTAGACGCAAACTTTTAATTAACAGGTCTTCTTCCGTATCTTTCGTTAATGGGCGGTATTTAATTCTTTCATTACCAGCTTTTGCCTGCAACTTCGCCTGACGTGGAATTAGTTTTTATCCCATTTGTTCACTATTTAATTTTAGAGAAAAACACTATTCTATATCCTTCCACACAATTCAAACTATTTTCCGTATTAAATTTCATCAAAATCGGTTCGGGGGTTATTGATTCCCCATGCAAGTCACTCCCTCTTGAAGGATGATTTTTGGGATAAAAAGTATCCTTTATCTTTTCCTGGGACTCAAGCTATTTGTATATCAAATTTCATCTAAATCGGTTTAGCGGTTTAAGCGTGAAGATATAACAAACAGAATGATAGACAGGCACACTTTACTTATATAATATTAGTATACCCCATCACGAGCACACGGTGGTGTTTAGTTTCATTTAACTTGATTTTATGTTTTCTTTTGCTATCGTTTATATACAATAAACCTAGTTTATATACCTACTAGTGGCAGTCTGGGCAGGAGACATTACTTGTAGAATCGACGGCCAATGGGGCAGGAAGGTTCTAGATCTAGAGTGGCGACCGCGAATCGGAAGACGTGGCGGAGGAAGGTCCCCATAAGATGGACCTTTTTTAGGGGAGGGGCTTTGTCCAGCATTGGACGTCTTTTGGTTGATGCGATTATACCTACTAGCTCGTATACACCACATATGCTTTTGCCGTATTTAACTAGTTATAGTACGAATTTTTTGAGGTGTCCCGATCTCGTTAAGAGGCCACCTTTCGAGCAAAGCCATTGTATTCTATTATGTCCTCAAGTGAATAATCCTCAGCTTAAAATGAGCGTAAATACAAGATAAAATAGCTCATTGAAATAACGACTTTATTATTTACAGTAGAGTTCATTTTATTTGAAACTTTGTTTGTTTGTTTTGGTTTTTTTGGCTGCATGTCTACGACGCATTCAATGTTGAAAAATATTATCTGCCAACAAAGTTTCATTAAAAATGAACTCTCTGCTGTAAATAATAAAGTCGTTATTTCAATGAGCTATTTTATCTTATAGTTCCGTTCGTTTTAAACTGAGGATTGTACACTTGAGAACATAATAGAATATAATGGCTTTGTTCAAAATATGGGCTGCTAACGAGATCGGGACACCTCAAAAAATTCGTACAATAACGATAACACGCGCGCACTAACGCACGCACACTGACATATTATACACAACCACGCACTCACGCATGCACGGCAGAACACGCACACACGCGTCACAAACTGACCCATTAAAATATATGAAGTACGAACCTGGCTGAATACCTATGTTCAAGTTACTTAAGTACTTGATGACAACAAAAAATAACAGGTGAAACAATTTATTTTAGCCGTGGGGACTATAACGAAGCCTTCGATAATTTATCGTTATTCGGTGAATTTAAGTGCGCTATTTTTCTTATAGCCCGTCAAGCAATAAATAGGGCTTAAGGAGGGGTTGTGAGAATCTCCAAATGAAACAAAAGAATTTTTTCTTGTGAGAATCTTGAATTTCTATTTGGGGTTATTAATAATGTGCTGTTTGCCCTAGTGTCTTCGCTGCTTAAAACGAGATTTTATTTTGAGTAACCCTGTAGATGATTTTGTGAAACCAACCATTTTGTTATGGAGAAGATGCTATTGATAATAATGCATTATTCGTGGAAGCTCCTTTGTCTGCTCCTCCGAAGGATCTATTGAGGTTTTTTTACACTTGTTCCTTCACAAGAGATGAAGAAAGAACTGCGTTTATTTTTTCGCCTTTGTTCCTTGTCGCAGTAGCATCTCTCTTGTAAAGGATCTAGAGCGAATAAAAAAAAACGCAATAGTTATTTTTAACCCTTGGCATGCCTGGTTATCAAAAGTCGCCTGCCTGGTGGATCTGACAAACCCGTTAATATAAAAAAAAATGGAAATGTAGTGTGTTTTGTAGTAGTAGAGCCATGTTGTAGCTAGCCGCTGCATCACGAATGGGCCGGCTCGTCCGGGGCAGTACCACCCTCTCACAGAACACCGGCGTGAAGCAGCAGTAATCCTGCTTACGTTTCGTACGGTCAGTGAGAGTTCCGGGGGCCCAATACCTCACCCCTTCCCTCTCCCCCGCCCTTTCCCCCTTCCCCTATTCCCTCTCCTTTAGGGCCGACAACGCACTGGCATCGTGTAAAGCGCTGCGGGTGTCTATGGACAGTGGTGTTCATTTAACATCAGGTGACCCACTAGTTCGTTTGTCTGGCCTATATAACATAAAAAAAAAAAATGTCATTCGGCATTTACGCATACTCATATGCATTGACATAAATAATAATAATAATCTTTATTATAACAACAATTGTTTCACAACTTACTCACGAGTGACACTCGGACTTACTGGTAACTCGTAATGGTATACAAGGATGCAATTACAGCTGATGTAATGTTAACACAATAAAACCTATTTGTCTCAAAAATATTCAGAACCTACGATTTTATGCTACGTAGTGAGTAAGCGACTTCTGCTCCCCGTACTAGTAAAAACTGTATTTCCGATCGGCTGAAGCCGATTCTCGTCGTCAGATTTGGGGAGACCCTAATTTCGCGTGGGAACTACGGGCAAACCCTCTCATTCTGAAAGGAGGCCTGTGCCCTACAGTGGGGCGTATGGGTGCGTATAGCAGGGTAATTTAATTACATTTTAGTTTGTTTTCGAAGTAGGATTAAAGGGCTGTTCCCCTCCTCAGTAGATTTGTCAATATTGAGGATCGTGATCCGACGAGTGTCATCCGCAGTCTTTCTGCACCAGCTCCAGTCTTCTGCCCAGTGGATCGCTGCACCAAATAACATCTCCGGGTTTTCGGACACTATCACAGCTATCTCTTTGTACCTTTTATCCCCCATTTCACCAGTCACCATCAGTTCTAGGCCAAAAGGATGGCAAAAAAATAGTGTCATTAGGATGTGACAGCAGGTGTCATCTATTGGACATATTAGCATGACAAACACTATATTTCATTTATTTTAGAATTGAAAGCCACAAAATCATTATATTGCGGCTCGTTAACTATTTCTTACCTAGCAAATAGTACAGTACAATAGTTGGGAGCCGCAAAATAAAATTGTTTTAATGTCACTTTATTTGCGTGTCGTCAATTGTTACTCTAGTACAAATTGTAAAGAGATTACAGTTCACGAGCCGCAATATAATGATGTTGTGGTTTATTATTCTAAATGAAATGGAGTATAGGACTTAACTATTTATAAAACTATCATTGTGAATATGTCATTAAAATGACATTGAATTAAATGTCTTTACATGTTTAATTTACATTAATATTCACATTTTCATGCATAAAAAAACGTATTAATAACCTGTTTACAATATACGTCACAATAAACATCTGATATTCTCTTCCATTAAAAGTATTTCAACAATATGAAAAAGTTATTTTTCTCTAGCTGTTTACATTCTATCAACTCGAGACACACGCTTCGTTAGCTTTTTAATCAACTACGCCTTCACTTGACGAAAACTATTCTATACAATGTTCGCTTTCAATGGTTCAAGTGGTTTGGCTTAATTTTTATCTTTAAACCAAATGTACATCTACGATACTAATTATTATGGCTAGTAAGCTGTACCTACATATTTTTTAGATACCTTGTATATTAAAAAAAAAACTTTTTTACATTGCAGTAAACCAGATGTTGCCCGCGACTGTGCGAAATATTCAATTAACACTGTAACATGGCAATCTCCATGGGACTGGCCGCTTAGAACAAAATTCAAAAATTTCTTAACACTTGTCACTAGGGTTGCCAACGTCCCGCTATACGCGAGACGTCCCGTTTCTAGGGTCCTAGAATATGTGTCCGCCAAAAGGTCCGCGCGGGACGCCGATTGTCCTGTTTTAGGCTCGATTGGATTAATAATTTGAATATACCGCGATAACGCGTGCGGACACCGTGCGCTCACTCGCTCGCTCGGCACTATCCTATCTCTCTTCTTCCCCGAAAGGTTTTGAACTAGATTTTTAATGTTTGCGTCATAAAACTTATATGCTAATGTGCAATAAAAATAAATCTGGTTTAATCTGGTCTCTTTCCAAACGATGACAGTGAATGTACCTAATCAAGTTAGACCGGATGAAGAAGACCCGCATTTCATAGCCAAGCAATTCGGTTGCAAATGTACCGCAAATCTGTGCACTAAGGTTGGCAACCCTACTTGTCATCGTAAAAACATGTTAACTAATCACTTGTCACCTGCACTTGCTACTTAACAAATTGTTAACAACTCTTTAACATCGTGTTTGTTTCAGGTCAGAACTTCTCAGGAAGTCTGTGTAGAAGCAAAAGTGCCATCCATGAGTTTCGCCGAGACTTGTGGCGCTTCCTTCACTTACGGACCGAAGCGACTACAACCATGGGGTAATTTTATAAAGTAAGTTGAACCCAATTAAAAGTAATTATAGGTACGTATTTAACTGCCCGTTTTACCACTTTGTGTATTACATTAAATTTACAGTATGTGGTGGGGAATTTCGTGGGTAAAACTGCAATACCGCGCAATTAGCTTTTTCCATAAGGTCTAATTTGTCTAATCTTCACTGTTATTTCATTTCAAGTTGAGCTTTATGGAAAAAATAGTTACGCGATTATAGTTTTTTCCGACGATTTTCACTTTATATGGAGGAAAAAAAAGTTCTTTTAATGAGGAAATTTTGGTGTTTTCTTACTTGGAATCGTCTCTGCGCTAAGCTGCGGATGCACTGACGGACAAACAGACACGACGAAACTATAAGGGTTCCGTTTTGCCATTTTGGCTCCGGAACCCTGAACAGTGTCCCTAATCTTCCATACAATTTTTTATTTCCTTTTCTTAACGAGTCGTACAAACTATAAAGAAAGCCATTAAACTGACTCAACAAAAATCACTACTTACCTACTAACCTAGAAATCACCTAAAACTTAACACATTAAATTTATACATTACTAGCTGTTGCCCACGACTCCGTCCGCGAAGAATAGGGGTATAAAAAATAGCCTGCGACCTATTTTCAGACCTACCAAATACAAACAAAAAATTTCATAAAAATCGGTCAAGCCGTTTCGGAGGAGTTCGATAACAAACACGAGATTTTTATAATATTAGAGATTATAAAAGAAGATGAACAAATAAAACTAAGAAACTTAAAAATCAAAACCGCCCTTGTCGATACGCGGATGCTAAAAAGGTTAAAAAACAATGGTTCGGTGTTCTATAATTTTATTTCACTCTCTCAACCTTTCTTGCGTTACTGATCTAATGAAATTCTAAACCTGTGATTTATTCTCATGTTGAATTATTTACTTTTTTCCAGACAACTGGTCGACTATTCGGTGTCGTTAACATACATCAGTGTGCTGTGTGTATACGTCGTCTTCATTGGATCTTCTTTCAAAGAGGTATAATTAATTGTTTCCTCAATAGTATACGACTTAAGTTTTTAGTAATTCAGCGAACTATATCCAGGAGAACTCTCCTCGTGGCAAATTTTCTTTACCTGTATGATTTTGAAGTTGTCATCTTGGACCTCTATTCTAAATTTCCAAATTCTGATACGTAGATAGCTAGATTTCTCGGTATTTTTATTTCGATATTACCACTTATTTAACCCTTAATAAGGCCCCATGTATTGGAGCATGCTACCACAGAATCAAAAGCAGTAATCGAATACATACTTTTACAAAGAATACTTTTAAAGCTAGTCGTATTTTCAATTATTACAATGGAAATTGTGATGTATAGTGAAATCAATAAGGTTCAATTTCCAACTCAATGCATGTCGTCGCTAAATCGCCTCTACCTTATTAAGGGTATGTCCAAAGAGACATGAAATTTTGTACGGATGTTTTTCATTTCAAGATTCCAGGAATTTTAATTCAACTGTCGGAGCTTAAAAATTCCGTTTTATTTTCAGGTTTTCGACGTTTTACTACCAGACTTGAATTTGTCAGTCCAAACTTACTGCGTTCTGACTTTAATACCTCTAGTACTGTTAGTTCAGATCAGGAACCTCAAATATCTGGTGCCTTTCTCGGCTTTAGCCAACGGTTTGATAGTAGTTGTCTTCGGAATCACCATGTACTACATGTTCAGCGACTTGCCTCCCATAAGTGAGAGGGAGATGGTCGCTCCTGTGTCGCAGTGGCCTCTATTCTTTAGGTAAGTTGCTTTTATACAAGACATATATTACCTATTTAAGACAGGGTTCATCAGATTACATGGAAGGTGGACTCTCACGGACCTGGGTTGAATAAATAACCTGGAATTAACTGCTGAGTTAACCGTATCGTAAGAGAATAGACTGCCATATATCAAGACTGTAGAACAGCTATTGAAGCTAGCTATTGACAGGACGTGATTTAAAGAGTTGCCAACCTTCAATAATTAAGTGGCACTATTATAAGAAGAAGGTTACGTAGTGTCAAAATGTACAAACTGGCATTCATTACCCAGGTTTAACCAGAAGTCAAAGTCAAAGTCAAAGTTATTTTATTGTATCCCAATCTGTGCAAACGGGTCTAAGAGTTTTTAAAGTTTTTTTTTAGTGAGACGACATAAATATTGATAAAGTTTTAATATTGGTAAATTTGACTGGTTTTGGACGATACGGCTTTGCAATTATGATAATCATATTAATGACAGGTTATTTTGTTTATCCTGTAGGAATTCCCAAAAATCCTGAGGTTTTTTGCTGTTATGATCACATTTATAACGAATTTGAAGAGTCTAGTAATTATAGTTACGGTTACTTGTCCTAGATATCTTTGGAATTTCAAAAATTCTTAAAGTTTTACTTTTTACTGTTATAGTTACCTACTTGGCGTGGGAAGTCGTGGTGGCCTAGTGGTTTGACCTATTGCCTCTCAATCAGAGGGTCGTGGGTTCGAATCCGGGCTCGCAATTCTAAGTTTTCGGAATTTATGTGCGAAATTATATTTGAAATATACCATGAGCTTTACGGTGAAGGAAAACATCGTAAGGAAACCTGCACACACCTGAAAAGAAATTCAATGGCGTGTATGTGAAGTTCGCAATCCGCTCTGGGCCCACGTGGGAACTACGGCCCAAGCTCTTTCATTCTGGGAGGTCAGTGCCCTGCAGTGATACGTGTATAGGCTGGGATGATGATGATGATGATGAATTACCTACTTGCATGCCAAATTTGAAGAATCTAGTAAGAATAGTTACGGAGATAAGGTCAGTCTAAATCGAACGTATAAATCCCGTTTATTTCTTATGCCGTGTGAATTTTAACAAATCCGTCCGTACATACATAGGCAACATTTATGCAAAATTTCAGCCTTCTAGAGCCAAGGGTTTGGGCTGTGAATTGATGAGTCAGTGATTCAGGTCTTCTCTTTTTATATAATGTAGAGTAGATGCTTAAGTTGTTAGGTGCAGAAAAATTCTCGAATGGAGACCACAGACTGGCAAGCGCAGCGTGGGACTTCCACCATTTGGTAAATGCCGCAGGTTCAAGGTGGATGCAAGCTGCTTCCAACCGTAATGATTGGGTATCAATGAGGGAGGGCTATGTCCAGCAGTAGACATCCTACGGCTGAAATGATGGTGAGATGGTTGATGGTTTTTATTTATTTTCAGCACAGTTATATTCGCTATGGAAGGCATAGGCGTCGTCTTCCCAGTCGAGAATGAGATGGCTAAGCCGCAGCAGTTCCTGGGCTGCCCGGGAGTCCTAAACACAGCCATGGTCATTGTTATATCCCTTTACGGTATCTTCGGGTTTTTCGGCTACTTACAATACGGAGACGATGTAAAAGGCAGTATCACGTTGAATCTACCACAAGAAGACCTGTAAGTTTCAAGAGTTCCCGCGAAATATTTTGCCAGACATTCCAGAGTCAAAAGTCTCTGACCAGAGTTTGTTGCCAGTGATGGCCTTTAGCATGGACACGTGGCTGCTAACAATGGAAAGAAAGAAAGAAAGAAAAACATTTATTTATAACAACAATAACACGTACACACGTACACAGGCTAAAATTACAAGTACAAACATAGACATAGGTAGGTACATGTTGATGTTGCTATAAAGGGTCCCGACTCAGCGTGTCGCTGGTTAAAAACCAGCACTACAGCGATGGCCCTCCTAAGAAAGCTTAAGGTCACTCAAAGGGCGATGGAGAGGGTTATCTCGGAGTTTTTCTGCGGGATCGCATTATAAATGATGAAATCCGCGTAAGAATGGAATAGAGAAGAATGAAATATACTAGTGCGTAAGCAGTATTCCGATTCAGACAGTCGTCCAAATTGGTGATCACGGATTTCGCCAAAACAATATCTGAATTCGGTCCGAGTTGCTTAGATCCGCATTTTCACAGATTCAAATAGTAAAATCGTTCTGTGAATTTTTAATCCTCGACACTATTGATACCATTTTAATTTAAAAATAGGTAGCCTACTCTGAAATAGTAACTTTTTTTTTAGAATCGCGCAAATAGCGAAGTTACTGATGGCCGTTGTCATATATTTCTCATACGCCTTACAATTCTACGTCCCAATGGAGGTCATCACGCGAATGCTCAAGAAACGGCAGTCCAACAAGTTTGAGAACCTCATCCAAGTCAGCATAAGAACTATTCTCGTTATATTATCGGGTAAGTGAAATTGATTTACCATAAGGTTTTTCGGGTACTTTGACTCATATAAAAACCGAGAGATATTAATTTAAAAAACTGTATTTCGCCTACCCGGAGCAGCGTGCATGGCATGGTCACGGCCTTTCTTAGCTGCAAGGCTGTGCTCAGTCTCTGGGCAAAAAAGAACCGGTCGTGAGGTCACCAAAGACACTGACTATTTTTTTTTTTCGGAAATATTGTATTTTATTTCATGTCCATAACCACAGGCCGTATTGTCTAACGCGTGAACGTCAGCGCATTAGACAAGAAGCCTACAGATTATCCTTGAGTTTTGGGATAGCTTCTATAGACTTATATTTGTTACAAAAACCTTGTAAACATTAAAAGACCGGCCAAGTGCGAGTCGGACTGGCGCACAAAAGGATTCCGTACCATTATCTAAAAAAATCACGGTTTTTGTATGGGAGGCCCCTTAAATATTTATTTTATTCTATTTTTTAGTATTTGCTGTTATAGCGGCAACCAAAATACATCATCTGTGAAAATTTCAACTGTCTAGCTATCACGGTTCATGTTCATTAGCCTGGTGACAGACGGACAGACGGACGGACAGCGGAGCCTCAGTAATAGGGTCCCGTTTTTACCCTTTGGGTACAAAACCCTAAAAAGAATTATTATAGAAGAAGATTTTCAATATCTAGAGACAATACTATTGAAAAGGCTACCCTCGTCTTAGGTTTTCCGTGGTAAAATTGGAAGACCAGAAAGTGTTTGCTGAAAAAATGAAGGCAAATATTTTAGTTATTAACAATAGATTAAAGACAAACAATCTGCTGATAAGTAACAATTCCTAAAGTTTACTGATAAAAATCGGCCAAGAGCGTATCAGACACGCCCAGGTTAAGGCTCCACAGCTGTAACGAAAAAATACCTGGATAGTCATCTTATTAATTTTACTTTAGTAATCATACTATTCGTATTAAATAAGTTATATATTTCTAAGAATTTTGTACGGAATTTCCCAAGTAGGTATATTTTATAGGTCAGGCTGCTATTTAGTCTTATGTAAACTACTAATAATTCTCAAGCAAACGTATGCGTGATAGGTCTCCTTGTTAATTTGATATTATATGTATAATCCCATCATGATTATTTAAAAAATTAAAATCAACAGTTTAGCTTTAGTGCTATCGATTTAAAAAAAAAACCTTTAAATAGGATGTCCTGGGCTTGTTTGACACGCTCTTGGCCGGTTAGATATAAAATCATGTAACATAACAAAATTGACTTTAGGTACGGCTCTTACGTAGGGCACATTAGCATAATATTGCATCGTAATTCCTTTGAAGAATAGCCAAAATAATCTGCCACCCTGTGGTGGGATCATGCCATGGGGTTTTTATTTAGCATTTTATGCTATTAGCTTTTAGGATTCCGTACATCAGAGTAAGAAAACAATAACCATATGATCACTCTCACAACTCTCTTATTCTTCTTAACATTCTACTCTTTACGTTAACCGGTCCTTAATAAGAGTGAAAGACTAAAGGTATCTTCCCACTACACCATATCATACCACGACTGTAATAGGAGCGTGTCAGGCAAAAAATAATTCTTTGTATTGGAATACATGAGACTATGCCGACTGGACCGTTCCGTCAGCGACCAACATCGTCGTGTCGCATGTATCGTGTTGCTTGTCATGTCTGATACGTTCATAGCACGGTCATGGTATGATACGGTCTAATGGGTAGAGACCTTAAACATAATCAACCATTATTTAATTTTCATCACACTTGCTCGTCAATGGTGTTATTCCATGCCTGTATATTAAATGTCAAAGGCCTAATTTGTTCTTAAGGGAGTTATAGATTTACGTACAGTTTTTCTACCCAAGGGAGTTCTAACTTTAGTTTTAAAATTTGCAAACAAGTCATTTCAGACTAAGGAGGTTTCAAGCCAGCCAACGTTTTATTTATTATCTTTAAAACTTAGCTATAACCCAAATTTTACAACACAAAACTTATCTAAGCTTCGTGAAAATTCGTTATTTTTATATTTTAAATTTATATCAAATAGTTTTGCAATAATTTTAGTAAAAATATTTTTTTAAACATGTTGGCAGAATCTGGACGTATGACCTTTCGAATTCTAAACTAAAAACAGTTTACATTATCTATGGTAGGTGACTCGAAAAAAGTGACAATCTGTATTGGCGGGTAGCCATTATTTTATTCAATTTAAGTGTTTAGAAACAAATTAATTTTATTTTTGGTTTTTTTTTCTCGCAATGTGATGAAAATCATTGTGTGTATCACGGGCAGTAAGGGGATTACAAACTCGAGTCATTAAAAGCTAATAGACTCTCATTAGTAATCCCCTACTTACGGCCCTAGATGCACAATGTACTATTAAGATAGCAGTCAACAAACTTATTATTTTACAGTTGGCATCGCCGCAGCCTTCCCCAACTTGGAGCTGGTAATTGGCTTCGTTGGCGCCATTTTCTTCTCCACCCTCGGCCTTCTCCTTCCGGCTATAGTCGAGACCGCTTACCGCTGGGATCGGGATACCGGAAAATTCAATTACATCATCTACAAAAACGCTTTCATTGGTTTCTTCTCCATATTTGCCATGGTTTCGGGGGCGTATGTGTCAGTTGTTGGCATAATAGACGAATTCTTTTCGGGGAATCATGACATTAACAATTCTACGTTGGATTTCGAATAGAAATATTCCATTGTTGATAATTTAACCCCCGACACAAAAGTATAAGACTAGACAAAATAAGTAAAAATAAGTTTGACCGCTATGTGTGTGTGTCTGTCTGTGCCACCATAGCTCTTATATGCGTGAACCGATTTGGATGTGGTTTTTTTTGTTAGCTACGGAAGGGATGTTAGACGCATAATGGACATTTACTTTGTTTTCAAACTTACGTGACTTAAAAAAATCACTAAATATCTGATTTTCTAGTAGATATATTGTATTTAAGGTATATGGAGTTTCTGTTTGTTACCGGAAAAAAATTAATTGTTATTGAATAAACTTCGTCCTTGCATACTTTTTATACAGTAAAAAACCATCTTTATGAAGAACTACCAAATGTACCAGTTTAAGACAATTTTTTTAATAAAAGTAACTTTTTATAAATAATGTCCTAATTCACAAAACTGAGTAATCTTGGCTCAGACTACAGCAGCACTATACCTATCTGTTGAAAAAAGCCAGGACTTAGAAGGCAACCTCTTTGATTTAAACTTACTAGGTAGTAGGATAAGAATAAATTGTTACTTAAATTATAATTTTTATTTTAATAATTTTAGATAGCACGTAAGTTTTGCTCAGTTAGAAAGTTCGTTTTCTTGAGTTTTTTTTTAGTAAATCCATTTTTATTACTTCTGATTAAAAATGTCGACATTATTTCATGATTTACAGTTTTTCGTTTGTACAATGTTTTAAAATGCCAAAGAGATTAAAAAATAAAATTTGAAAGTTTATTTATTTTATTGATCCCGCTTTTGTGACTTATTTAATACTTTATATAATATATACTAGCCTATTTACGTTCCACTGCAGGGCACAGGCCACCTCTCAGAATGAGAGCGATTGGGCCGTAGTTCCCACAGTGTGTATTCAAATTGGTGATACAAAATTAGCGTTTCGTACTCAGTTAAGAGGATACGATGCGCACCATTTCTCCATACAAACGTAATCCCCTGTTTCCTCCCTGGATAATAGCTTTAGAGCCAAATTTTTTTTACTGTGTCATCTGTTTCTACCACAGCTATGCCCCTAGGTTTCGTTTTTTTTCCATATTTCAATTAACATAAGAAATATGAGCTTTCAAAAACTGAAAAAATTGCCCAATTTCAACGTCATTTTCAGACACTCATCAGAAAAGAATCCCTTATATAAACAAAAAAAAGAAAACATAGAGGCATAGCTAAATCTATCCTCTAATTATATTTGTAAAAAATAATTTTATTGGTCCAGTTTTCGAGAAGAAAACAGGGGATACGAAATGCTGTTTTGATCAATTTTACGCGCCTATTAACGGTCTGAGCTGCAGTTGTCCCGCTATCGCTGTACTGACACGGAGGGGTTCGGGCGAGACAGCGACATGTCATTAAAATACCTATTTCTCAAAAGTCTCTCAGCCATCGTACCCTCTTAATGCTGGACAATATGATGCGCTAACTCATTTGTTTTATTTAGTCTTATGAACTTTGGGGCGTCCATACATTGAGTTCGTGATTTCAGTACGAAATACTAACTTTGTATCACCAATTTGTATTCACCCTGTATACTTAAAATATATTATGCTTATATATCAAATACTTTTTTTACTTTATTACATGCATACATAACATCACGCCTGTACTCCCAAAGGGGGTAAGCAGACCATACGAAGCGTTACATTTACGTTTCAAGGTTCACTTTATTACTTTTACAGTAAAGAAATGTAATAAATTATTAAACCAACTTTCTTTTGCTATATCCACATTGCTTGGTTCATCATCTCCATCCCAATCTATATACGTCCCACTGCAGGGCATAGGCCTCCTCTCGGAATGAGAGGGCCGTAGTTCCCACGCGGGCCCAGTGCGGATTGGAAACTTCACACACACCATTGAATTTCTTCGCAGGTGTTTATAGGTTTCCTCACAATGTTTACCTTCATCTTAAAGCTCATGGTAAATTTTTTTTCATTGCTTGGTTAGCCGATCAAAATATATTTATTATGTTTCAGTAATTTGAACTGACCTTTTCAGAAAGAAATGTCTGCATCTTCTAGTTCTATTTTATCTGAATGGGCAATTTGAACGTATTGACTGAACAACTTTTTACCTTTTACTCAACTACTAGATCGGGTTCGTGATAGATTTTGACGCACAATAGATTTTCGGTTTTTCGTTTACTAAATGAATAGAACAGAATATTTTTTTCACTTCTCATGCTCTTAAAATGTTACTTTAGTCTCTGTATATCGGGACTAAAGCTCTTTTTTGATCTCTAGGGATTAAAGTAAAATTTTTTTAATTGACTATGGTAACCCCTAAACTGCCAATCACGGTGTTTGTGAATGGAGGATTATCGCCATTTTCAGTAACTGGGTATAGACAATTTTAAAGCTTTCTACAGACCGAAGCGCGCTGCGGACGCACTGTAGCGCCCTGCGCTTCGGTCTGTGGAAGCCTTTAGGGCGTGGAAATAACCTCAAAATGACAACTGTATAAAAATATTTAAAAAATAATAATTTCGTGAAACACATTGAATAATTACGAATTTTAATCTATTTAATTATAAAATATTAAAGATGAATTCATTTTATTTTGCATGTAAAGAAAGATTTCCTTTAGCTTAGGTGTTTTTAATTTGTTTTTTTTTTAAAAAAACGCTGTCGGCAAAGCAGTTCCCTGCTCTGTCGATAAAATAGCAATCCGCACTGTCGGCAAAGCAGTGCTGGAGTGTACGGTAGATAGAGCAGTTACGTTTGAAAGTTAATATGGCGTGAATTCAAAATAATGCGATGTCAGTTGCATTTAATAATAAATAGAAAGTATAATTAGATATAATTTAACAAAGAATTGGCACATAGAAAATAAACTTAAAAAGTAGTTTCTTTATTAACGGGTAAGTGTTTCAGTTAACAATATATTTTGTGTGTGAACTTAGATCAATTAGGTTAATTTATTTGCCGATTCTAATGAATGAACAATTATCATTCTCCAATTAGTTTAAACCAATCCAATCCAATCCAATTAGTTTTAACATAGTCTTTAAGTTAGAATCTGTTGGCTAATTATGCAAGCATTTAAAGCGTCACTTTACAAAAAAATATAAAAGAAAAGAAAAGACAGCGGTATTTTTTTTGCTATTTGAATTTAGAACAGATGTCCATTGCTCGTATTGAGCATACGTTGTAAAAAAGTAATTTTGTACGTCGTTTTTTTCCTCGCATTCAAAGTGAAAAGTAGAGTGTTTAACGCGGGACTAAACTACCATAATGACAACTCGAATTATAGCTTAAATATCTCGTGTCATTATGGCTTGTTTTAGTCCCTTGTTGAACAATCTACTATTATTCTATAACTGCGTAATATACAAAGTTGGAACTTAATAAGTAGGCATATGTTTCAACAGTTACCCTTTTTGGGCGTATAAGTACTATAAATATCTTCTGATCTATCTTTCTAATATATACAAATCTCGTGTCACGGTGTTTGTCATCGAACTCCTCCGAAACGGCTTGACCGATTTTTTATGATTTTTTAGGGTTCCGTACCTCAAAAGGAAAAAACGGAACCCTTATAGGATCACTTTGTTGTCCGTCCGTCCGTGTGTCCGTCTGTCTGTCAAGACCCTTTTTCTCAGGAACGCGTGGAGGTATCAAGCTGAAATTTATATCAAATACTCAAGTCTACTGTCCCTTGGAGCTGTGAAAAAATCAAACGTCTAAGCCAACGCAATCTAAAGATACAGCCGTTTATGACGCAAATTTCCGCATATTTTCGAAACTCGCAAGGGAATCAAAACCTACAGGGTACTTCCCGTGAACTCAGAATCTTGAAATTTGGTACGAAGCAAGGTCTTATAACACAGATAAAGGAAAAATTGCGAAAAATATAATTTTTTTTGTCTGTCTGTCTATATCAGTAAACAACGCACATTTTCGACACTCGCAAGGGAATCAAAACCTACAGGGTACTTCCCGTGAACTCAGAACCTTGAAATTTGGTACGAAACAAGGTCTTATAGCACAGATAAAGGAAAAATTGCGAAAAGCATATTTTTTTTTGTCTGTCTGTCTATATCAGTAATCAATCTACAATGATCCCACACTGCGCACATTTTGCTTAGGAGCAGGGGTCTGCTAAGACTGGATGTCATAGATACATATAAATTTGTATGGAACCCTCGGTGCGCGAGTCCGACTCGCACTTGGCCGATTTTTTTTCTCTACATTTGGTAAGTATTTTTATCAGAGGCAGACGTTAGCAAACAGTTAACTGCAGCTAGTAACATTATAATAAAACCGGGCAAGAGCGTGACGGACACGCCCAGGATAGGGTTCTGCAGCCGTTACGAAAAACTCCTTGCATATCTTATTAATTATACTGTCTGTATTAAACAAGCAATATTTTATAGATAAGGCTGCTATATTTATTCTTAAACTACTAATAATTCTCAACCAAACTTAGCCGTTATAGTTTTCCTTGTTAATGTGACATATTTCCTGCCATTCTGATTTTTTAAAAATTTTTATACCAACAGTTTAGCTTTTAGGGAGCGGATGATCGATTTTAAATTCACTTTAAAATTGATGTTGAAGGAAAACATCAAGAGGAAACCTGGCACAACTTTATGTAGAAATTCAATGGCATATAACGAAGATTCCAATCCGCACGCGCCCCGCGTGGAGACTGGGGCCCGAGCGGTCTCATCTGAGGAAGCCTGTGAACAGCGGTGGTACATAACATAATTCATATAGGCCGCAATGAGATGCTGCTAAACATGGCGATAAGAACAAATAAAAATAATACGGTAAACCTTAATCAGCATTAAATTGGCGATAAATATGATTCGGACAAAAAAGAAACTCCGAAATCAGTAACCGGTTAAATAACTCCGATTGCGTAACTAAGGAAGTACCTTTTTAGGAATAAATAGAATAGAGAATAAAATCTGCCCTGCGAATAAAGTAGAGAAATCAACCAATTAGGCAAATTAAGTTCAGATTCTCGGTAGAATATTTGAATATTCAGAGGTTCTATGTTTGTTTGTGGTTTCCAGTCTTCCTTTCACTCCATAACAATGCGGTTATTTCCACCCGACTATCGAAGGAGGGATATATTTTTCGAGCGTATGTATGTATTTATGTACCTCTATGTATGTATCATTCTTTGGCACGCCCTGCAGCCGAAACGGCTTAATGGATTTTGAAGTGTGAGGTGCCATTACATTCGTCTCAGTTGCGCGAGTGACATAGAGTATATTATTTTCCCGGAATTCCCGTGGGAACGGGAATTATACAAGCGGGTTTTTTTTCATCTAGTATTGAAATTAAAGTTATTTAATTTCATTTTAAAGTATCGAACTGCTGACTAAAATATTGTACAAAAATACACGACTTACACGATCAGGTTTTATTGTTCAATCCCGTAGGTAATCTGGATCCCATCAAGCCTTAAAACTTGGGGCATTAGGCGAACACGTGACGTGGGCGATGCGTGACTCGGTGATATACTCGTGTTTCTTAAAAATTTAAACGGAAACAAAATAGATTCAAGCCATGGTGGCCTAGTGGTTTCACCTATGGCCTCTTAAGCAGAGGGTCGTGGGTTCAAATCCCGGCTCGCACCTCTGAGTTTTTCGGAATTCATGTGCGAAATTGCATTTGTAATTTACCATGCTCTTTATGGTGAAGGAAGACATCGTGAGGAACTTGTATGTACACCTGCGAAGAAATTCAATGGCGTGTCTGAAGTTTCCAATCCGCACTGGGCCCGCGTGGGAACTACGGCCCAAGCCCACTCATTTTGTGAGGAGGCCTGTGCCCCGCAGTGGGACGTATATATGTTAGGATGAAAATAGATTCAACAAGATGGATTAAAGACTTGCTTTAGGTGGCGGGAACGCGTTGGATGCGTGTGACACAGGACCGGTCTGTTTGGTGATCCTTGGGCCTATGTTCAGCAGTGGACGTATTTCGGCTGAAATGATGAGATGGAAAAAAAATATTCCGGTGGGTTAATATTTTTTCATCACACTTGCTCGTCAATGGTGTTATTCCATGCCTGTATACTAAATGTCAAAGGCCTAATTTGTTCTTAAGGGAGTTATAGATTTACGTACAGTTTTTCTACCCAAGGGAGTTCTAACTTTAGTTTTAAAATTTACAAACAAGTCATTTCAGACAAAGGAGGTTTCAAGCCTGCCAACGTTTTATTTATTATCTTTAAAACTTAGCTATAACCCAAATTTTACAACACAAAACTTAGGTATCTAAGCTTCGTGAAAATTCGTTATTTTTATATTTTAAATTTATATCAAATAGTTTTGCAATAATTTTAGTAAAAATATTTTTTTAAACATGTTGGCAGAATCTGGACGTATGACCTTTCGAATTCTAAACTAAAAACAGTTTACATTATCTATGGTAGGTGACTCGAAAAAAGTGACAATCTGTATTGGCGGGTAGCCATTATTGTATTCAATTTAAGTGTTTAGAAACAAATTAATTTTATTTTTGGTTTTTTTTCCTCGCAATGTGATGAAAATCATTGTGTGTATCACGGGCAGTAAGGGCATTACAAACTCGAGTCATTAAAAGCCCTCCGCCTTCGGCGTCGGGCTTCTAATAGACTCTCATTAGTAATCCCCTACTTACGGCCCTAGATGCACAATGTACTATTACTTTACCTAAACAAAAATGGAGCTAATGGAGCGCGCTGTCCAAGAACGTTGAAGTAGGGTCAACGTCATTAATAAGTGATCACTTTTGTACCTTGTCACTTTCACGTCATGTTTGAAAAGTCATACGAAATTATGTAACGACCGAAAGTGACAAGGTACAAAAGTGATCACTAAACTTATTTATGACGTTGAAGTACCTAGTTTTTCATGATGAAGTGTTAACGTTTGTAATCCATAGTTGACTTGGTCCATGCGAACGAAGTGTTACCTATATACCTGAATCTTTCATGGATTTCTGTCACGGGCAAATCCGCGTGATAAAGCTTGTAAGTTAAACAAACAGCTATAATCAGTGAGCTGAAACAATTACTTTACTCACCCGCGACCGAAATAATTGTTTCAGTTCATTAATTATGGACCTTAGCAAAGTAACGCCTGATTCAATAAATTAGCTATTATCAGCAATAAAGGTATTTTTTAACACCCGACGTAAGAAAGGGTTGTTATAAGTTTGACCGCTGTGTTTGTGTGTCTGCTATGTTTCTGTCTGTGGCGGGTGTGTAATACGAGATATAACAACTTATTATCTAATATTCATAATATATACGCTCACTTTATATGAACTCGTTTAGTATAACGTTCACTGGATATAATGAACGAAAAGTATAATCATAAAATATCTAATTTTGTAATGTATAACGTTGTTTATATATAATATCAATTGATATAACGATCAAAGCGTATAATGTTCATAACACCTAAGATTTAAAACGTATAAATTCATTAAAAACTTTAATGCAAGCAAACAATCAAGCAATCCATTCATTTCTTCCGCTCTGTTACAAAAAAAAAACCTAACATCGAAGGCTAAGGCGGGAGCTACGCTACGCTTTGCTCCCGCCTTAGCCTTCTGAACCTAACCTATCCAAGTCGCTTCTGCCCCGAAAAGTCTTGCTCGCTCGCTTCGCTCGCTCGCGCCACTTAATTTTACATTTACACATATTATTATATATCATGACTGTTATACCTAATGTTTGTTATGTTAAAAGAAATTAGTCCATATTAATCTCATACAAATTGAAGTTATATAAAAATAACGTTATATAATTTAAGCGTTATAGGTTTAAAAATTATACTTTTTGTTGTTATAGCTAACGTTCATTATATCTTCTGAACGTTATTAAAATGAAAATAGATATTTTGTAGTTATATCTTGTGGGACGCACCCGTCTGTGGCACCGTATATCTTAAACGGGTGAGAATGCCTTTCCACCAGAGATGTGCTACGCTACGTTGCCATGGATGTGTCTGATATACACCAAAAATGTTCATTGGCCCACATAGCCACAGAAAATATAATAGTACTGACGTACAGAATGGAAACGGTCCGCCCCGCACCGATTCGAATTACCCCACCCCTCAAGGCGCAGATAGCCAGAAACCGCCAGAAACCAGTCGGGTGCGCGACGCGATGCGTGTCGGCCGCACGCACGGACCAACTGGTCCGTGGCCGCACGGCACTAAACTTTTGCGAAATGGGAATATATTGTGCATTGTATGGGTGTTTGGCATCAACCAAAGACAAGGAAAGGAGTTTTTTTCGATTTCCGAAGGACGAAAGAAGGTGGATAACCAACTTCAATTAGCAACATGTAACATTAGTAACTAGGGAAAGTAGGTTTAAAAGTTTGTTACCTATAATTTATAAATAGACTTATATTAGTAGGTAGGTATTAGTAAAATTAATTTGTTAATTATTTCCTATCAATATCTACAATTACATTCTCTAATTGTCTTTACAAAATGAATTAGGTATACACTCATTCACTTATTTTTAAACACTTAATTTAGACAAACGATAAGTTTAATTATAAGTACTACGATAATTAGATTACCTACTCATTTTATTTTACATTACAATGTTGCTCGCGCTCAACGAACGGCGCGGCATTCACTTTCCGCAGCTATCTCTTTCTATCTCTTTTTGCGATAGTCAGCCCTGTGCATCTTACGCACACATTGACGCGTGTACAGACGTCGTCGTGCTTGTGTGGATTCAGGAATGCGTGTTTTGTGCGTCGTGTCCGCCGTGTGACATAGCATAGCACTGGTGGAAACGGGTTAAACCGAGCTATGATTTTTATATGGAAAGATGCGTGCCCTGGATGCGTGCTATGAATGGTCGCGAGTCTTCCCCCTCACCGCGCTGCCGCTCCGCGCGCCCCTGTCGACACATCGCACATCGCCACGCGGCGGACACGACGTACAAATACGCGTTCTTGAATCTACATAAGCACGACGACGTCTCTACACGCGTACGCCTACATACATCGCGCGCGCACTCTTCTGGATTCCGGCGGGGTCCGGCAATCTGCGCCTTGAGGGGTGGGGTAACTCGAATCGGTGCGGAGTGGAGCGTGTCCATTCTGTACGTTAGTACTATTATAGCTGCGTATCTTCCTCGCACAGCTGCCTCGCGGCTGCTCATCTACATAGCGCATCTTCCTCGCACAGCTACATAGCTTATTGGTGGAAACAGTCACACAGTTTCGTAGCGTAGCTTTCACATCTTCGCAGCATATGCATAGAACATCTCTGGTGGAAAAGTACCCTGAACCGATTTGGATGCGGATTTTTTTTATTGAACGCATGCGGTTTCCACACCATTATATCCTTTTGGAATCAAAAAGGCGGAACTAAATTAGAAACATTGAGCAGTGCGCGACTGATGCTGCATACACTTTGTTGTTGTATACTATGTCAAGGTATGTTACAGTTTTCCGGCCGCATTGTTCATTTTAGTAGGGGAGCCCAAGAGGGGATTTGTGAAGTTACTCGAGCGCGGCAGATTAATACACGGGGGATACCTCATACCCTCTAGAGTACCCACGTTGAATATGAGCACTTCTTGTGGGGGGGTTTGCCTAGGGCACCCCGTCAAAATACTTAGTAAAAATTTGATTATTTCAAATACTCGAGCGCGTCAGATTAAGATAAGGTGGGTTAATTATTAGCAGAACAATGCACATTTCACTTCCAAATCTTCAGTCTTTGGAATTAACATCCCCTATGAAAACCTGACGCGCGCCCTTCCGTATGACCACCCCCACCATGCAAAGTGGCAGATTATCATACATTTATTATCTGTGGCACGCTGGAGTATCAAATTTTCAAAATCTGACGCGCTCGAATATTTCAAAGAATCTAATTTTTAACTAAGTTTTTTGACGGGGTGCTCCAGGCAAACTCCCCACATGAAGTGCTCATATTCAATGGGGGTACTCTAAAGGGTATAAGGTATCCCCCCGTATATTAATCTGCCACGCTTACTCGAGCACACACTCACAAATCCCCTCTTGGGCTCCCCTACTATTTCGATGCTCTCACCTTTGTATTCAAGGCTCTTTTTAAATAGCATACATGTTTATTCACGCTTCGGAGTCAGTACTTCTCGATTAGTGTTGAGTCATCATCATCATCATTCCAGCCTATATACGTCCCACTGCAGGGCACAGGCCTCCTCTCCGAATAAGAGGGCTTGGGCCGTAGTTCCCCCGCGGGCCCAGTGCGGATTGGGAACTTCGCACACACCATTGAATTTCTTCGCAGGTGTATGCAGGTTTCCTCACGGATGTTTTCCTTCACCGTAAAGCACATGGTAAATTACAAAAATGTAATTTCGCATTTAAATTCCAAAAAACTCAGAGGTGCGAGCCGGGATTTGAGCCCACGCACGATCCTCTGACGCAATATCTTGCGCAATATCTTGTCATTCGATATACTGAGGTATAGATATCTCAAGTCAAAAGTCTTTGACCAGTGTGTGTTGCCAGTGATGACTTATGGCACTGAGACGTGGCCGCTAACGATGGGTTTTATAAGGAAACTCAAGGTCACTCAGAGGGCGATGGAGAGGGCTATGCTTGGAGTTTCTTTGCGGGATCGCATCAGAAATTATGAAATCCGCGCAAGAACTAAAGTCACGGACATAGCTAGAAGAATCGCTAGACTTAAGTGGCAGTGGGCAGGGTACATCGCCCGTAGAACTGACGGCCGATGGGGCCGAAAGGTTGTCGAGTGGCGTCCGCGGACCGGAAGACGCAGTGTAGGTAGGCCTCCAACAAGATGGAGCGACGACCTGGTGAAGGTAGCGGGAACGCATTGGATGCGGATGGCGCAGGGCCGATCTGTTTGGCGAGCCTTGGGGGAGGCCTATGTTCAGCAGTGGACGTCTTTCGGCTGAAATGATGATGATGACGACCCTCTGCTTGAGAGGCCATAGGTCAAACCACTAGGCCACCACGGCTACTATACTCCATTTAATTCAGAATTATAAACCACAACAACATTATATTGCGGCTCGTGAACTGTAATCTCTTTACAATTTGTACTAGAGTAACAATTGACGACACGCAAATAAAGTGGCATTAAAACAATTTTATTTTGCGGCCCCCAGATTATTGTACTGTACTATTTTCTAGGTAAGAAATAGTTGACGAGCCGCAATATAATGATGTTGTTGTTTTCAATTCTAAATTAAATGAAGTATAGTGTTGAGTAGGGCAAAAAAAACAAGCCGTGGTGGTGGTGGCCTAGTGGTACCCGGCTCGCACCCCTGAGTTTTTCGGAATTTATGTGCAAAATTGAATTGAAATTGACCACGAGCTTTACGGTGAAGGAAAACATCGTGAAGAAACCTGCACACACCTGAGAAGAAATTCAATGATGTGCGTGAAGTTCCAAATCCGCACTGAGCCCGCGTGGGCACTACGGCTGAACCCCTCTCATTCTGAGAGGAGGCCTGTGCCCTGCAGCGGGACGTATATAGGCTGGGATGAGACAAGGACATACAAGAGGCGCTACATTTGTCCCGTTTACTACTTACTACTTCAAATTTTATATCGCAGCGGCATCCAAGCGCTTTGGGCTTAAAACCACTAAATTTCATAATACCTTATTCACTAATACCCCTAATTTTCAAATTAGCATGGGCTCATAATACCTAAAAATACCTAAAATTAGCATCCATGCACTTTTATGTCATGTGTCAATGTCATACAGTATGTACTTTTAACTTCAAACGTACCGAAACGCCGAGCTTCAATTTGCCTCGCCCATGGACTTGTACCTAACCTGGACTGGGTACTAACTATTATTAGGTAGGTAGTCAATCAAAAGTGACCCATATTACCAAGCCATACAGTTTAGGTAATAATGGCAACTAGAGACAGCGGTCCGAGAGATAACAACAAACTAGAGAAACTAGAGAATTTTGTCCCACTCGCACCAGTACTTGATCACCCTAATTAGAAGGAGACGCAACTCTCTGGTTCGTTTTCTTTTCGGCCTCACTTTTTTGTCGCAGTACTCAGTCCAGCAGGCTTATTGTCTAACGCTTCTGACGCTTGCCTTCGCTTTCACCATCTCTTTCTGTCATCATCTTGTTTGACAGAAAGAAATAGTGATTGCGAAGGCAAGCGTCAGAAGCGTTAGACAATAAGCCTGCTGGTAAGGTATAACTCCATGGCCTCGCCTCATTTGAAGTATCACATTGTACAGGTCGAGAGCAAATGAGGCTACTTTTACAAACTCTTTTTCAAGTCTTGTCCTGCCCAACACTATTCCCGATGTCATGTCGAACTAATTTTTGCTCCTTTCTCGAAATGTCCTTGAACCAATAAAAATTAAACCGACAAAAATAAAATCACGACAATAATTTTCTTCTGGTATATTTGAAGTCAAGCCAGCAAAAGCTTAATTATTGTCAACAGCTCGTCAGCTTTTAAAAATATTGCGAATTGAAACTAAGCCAAAAATATTAAAAAAAATAAAAAATATATAAAATTTATTAATTTTATAACGGAATACTTAACGATAGCGATCTAAAGTAACAAATTTATTAAAAAAAATCACAATTGAATTGGTTGGTAACCTCCTCCTTTTTTGAAGTCGTTCAATTACAAATAAGACTCCAAAGATTATGAGCAAAAATTTCAAAAAGATACTGTCGAAAATTAAGCGGATGAATTGGGTCGGTAAATAGAATGGAATTAGGAGGACAATTTTTAATAAAACCTTTTGCCTTCCATAAGAATCAACCTTTATTTTTGAGAGGATTAATCAACCGGCACTTTTTTGGCTGCGGCAAAATTATATTTAGAGCTTTGCAGACAAAAGGAAATGCTCGCTTTTATCGTTAATGGCGCATCGCATGAAATGTAAGAAAAAAATAAAAAAAACAAAAAAATTTTGATTTGAAATTTATCATAGTGTAAGTATAATATTCTACTACTAAGTATAGTCAAGTCAAGCCCTTTCATTTGACACCCATATTGAGGCAGGTACTTGTGAAAATATGTTATCTGCTATTTTGTGGCCTCGGCTATGATATCTTGGACCGATTTTCATCAAACATAACCAACACTCCCAACTAATTCAACTTTCCAACGAAAAAAACAAAATCAAAATCGGTTCATGCGTTCGGGAGCTATGAAGCCACACACACACGCACGCAAAACAAGCATAGATACGAAATGAAAAATTTAATTAAAATTTAGTCCAAATACAAATCCATAGGTGTACATAATCAATCTGCACATAAAAGAAACATGACTGACTGGCGTACTACTGGCTGACTAACTTATCAGCGCCCAGCCCAAACCCCAGAGTGCTGAAATTTTGCAAAAACCTTGCCTTTATGATGTGGCCAATGAATAAGGACGGCTTTGCTGAAATTACTACTACGAGAAAAGCAACATGGGATGGGATTATGTTCGATTCAGATTGTCCCTATCTCTGCAACTCCGGTTACTAGACTCGTGGCCTGTAAGAAGGTAATCATAACAGTAAAAAATTAAAAACTAATTTTAGTTTAGTTAATTAGTTTAGTTTATTTATTCACTCAGACATAATAATTACATTATATAATACATTAAAGTCAGTTTATAAGAATTTATGCTGAGATCAAAAATTTATAAAAAAAAAAAAAACAAAACATAACAATATAAATTTAGACGACCAGATGGCCTAGTGGTTAGAGAACCTGACTACGAAGCTTGAGGTCCCGGGTTCGATTCCCGTGTCGGGGCAGATATTTGTATGAAAAATACGAATGTTTGTTCTCGGGTCTTGGGTGTTTAATATGTATTTAAGTATGTATCTATCTATATAAGTATGTTTATCCGTTGCCTAGTACCCATAACACAAGCTTGCCTAGCTTACTTTGGGACTAGGTCAATTGGTGTGAATTGTCCCGTGATATTTATTTATTTTTTTATTTATAATAATAAAAATACCTAACCAAAGATGAAAAAACAATGAATAAAATGCAAATGTCAAAATAAATTCGTCCCCAAGTGGGAGTCAGGTCTTTTATTTCGGCGGGCAGACGTTCATAATAGGTAGGCCCCACAACTCGTGGATTTTTTTCTGAGAGTGCCATGCGACGTGGGACTGTCCTAAGGCGTCCTGTGGTACGCAAAGTTTTGCCTTGGACATTTACGCATTCAAACATGGATAAGTGTTTCCTCACAAACATCAGTAACTCATAAACATAAATTGAGTAGTGCGTCATTATGCGATACTTCCGAAACAGGTCTCTACAGGAATGCCTTGGTGGTACACCGATTAGAGTCCGTACGGCACGATTTTGCATTAGCATTACTCTATTGGCATCCGTGGAGTTTCCCCACACGAGTGTACCGTAGAAATTCCCACGGGATAAGGAAAAACGGGATTTATAAATATAACAAATACTTATGATGATGATGGATTTTTGGATCTTGCTTTGCCGGATTTTTACTTTATTAAATAAAAGAGAGGCTAGCTTTACCACAAAAAAATCGGCGCGGACAAGGTTGCGGGCAAAAGCTAGTAAGTAAAAAATGGATCAAATTAAATTATAAAATAAATTAAATTGATATTTATAAACACACGCACGTGGGCACGCACGCACGTACGCACGCTCGCACGCACGCACGAATGCACTTTTGCGTATTTGTGCGAAAGTAATGTTTTCTTCGAAAATTTACTTCGTCAATCCCGCATTACCCTTTTCGGGCCTTAATAATGCAGAATCACTTTGGGATTGGAATCTGTCCTCTACCCATTATTCAAGAGAATCGTGTCCAATTGGTTTTATAAAGCCGGTATTTTTAGGGTTCCCTCAGAAGGAAAAAGAAACCCAAGAGATCACTTCGCCGACCGCTTACCTGTCTGTTAAGACCCCTCTTTTCCAGAACGCGTAGAGGTATCAAGTTGTAATTAAAATTAATTATTCTGATTTGCAATTCATTTGATCAAATGATACGACATGTATTTAATTGTAGTAAATTCCTTTCATTTTGATACTTTTTTTGTATTGTACATAGCATGCAGTTTAGTTTTTAACCCCCGACGCAAAAAGAGGGGCGTTATAAGTTTGACCGCTATGTGTGTGTGTGTCTGTCTGTGGCATCATAAACTATTAAACGGGTGAACCGATTTGGATGCGGTTTTTTTTCTTTAAAATCAGGTTTCTTGGACATGGTTCATGGTTTCATGGTTCTTAGACATGTTCAGCCATTTCAAAGTTATTAGGTCTTTTGTTAGTTGCGGAAGTGATCTTAGACACATAAATGGCATTACTTTATTTTCAAACATAAATACCTATGTGTGAGTAATTGCGTTGGGGGTTTTTAAATTTTTAATTTATAGTTATATAGTTTGCTGTTAGTGATTACGTGAATTTTACAGTGTATACCTATTGTTAGAGTCTAAAACAACTCAAAAAAGATGAAGATATATATTAAAAAAAGTTTCATTTCAAAAGAATAAAGATAAACAGAACCATCAGCGGGCGGTTTTCAATGACACGTCTTTGAAATGGCTCAGTTGAAATGGGTCTGACGTGGTAAGTAACCTTTGCGCTCTTTGCATAAATCTTATGCCAAGGGAAATATTTGTAAGATGCGATAAAATAACAATAACAATGGTAAATTCGAAACATCACAATACTCAAATTATGGGTTATCACGAGCTTACCCAAAGTGATGTTTATGAATGTTACTATTATTGTTATCATAGTCATCTATGTAAAAAAATAGTGGCGTGGTGCCGTAACAACTCAATTCTTGCTAAGTTGCCCTTTTGAATTTGCCATACTCGATAACTTATGATCGAGTTGAGCTCGACATGTTTCGGGCTAATCCGTAGCCCTACATCACGGAGCACACGCAAAGGCGGCTGCTGCCAAACGCGCACTGCGCACCACCGCTCTGCTCGCGCGGCTGCTCGATGAAACTGATAGCGGCACACAACTACCCACGTTTTCATCTTTATTTTTACTGCCATTGTAATGTTATCCGTGTTTTTTCACTATGAGAGAGTCTCACGTTAATTTTATGTTCAAAGAACACAATGACTGTTTATATGGCGTCAGTCATGACAATGACAAAGGTGATGTAGGTACAGTCTAATTGCTTGGGATTGGATCGAATCTGCGCGCAAGAATTACATGATTTAAGACATACCTGTGCGCAAGAATTACATGATTTAAGAATACCTGTGCGCAAGAATTACATGATTTAAGAATACCTGTGCGCAAGAATTACATGATTTAAGACATACCTGTGCGCAAGAATTACATGATTTAAGACATACCTGTGCGCAAGAATTACATGATTTAAGACATACCTGTGCGCAAGAATTACATGATTTAAGACATACCTGTGCGCAAGAATTACATGATTTAAGAATACCTGTGCGCAAGAATTACATGATTTAAGACATACCTGTGCGCAAGAATTACATGATTTAAGACATACCTGTGCGCAAGAATTACATGATTTAAGAATACCTGTGCGCAAGAATTACATGATTTAAGACATACCTGTGCGCAAGAATTACATGATTTCAGACATACTTGTGCGCAAGAATTACATGATTTAATTCCTCCATCTCCATTTTCCCAAGAGACGTCCAAGCAGGGGGAGCATCTACATCCACATGTGGTTAATATTCCATTGGCCCGCACAAAGTGATTAACTTCATATTTCCTATTACGAGCTAAATAATGGCATTCATTCCGTTCGTCTGTATTTCCAGATAGATGCAAGGATAGTGTAAATAAGCTATTATTGGACCACAGATCCACTTTTTGCCTTATCTGCACTGTTCTTCAGGTGAAATAGAGGTCAAATTAAGAGTCAGTTTAATGAAAAAACCGGCCAAGTGCGAGTCGGACTCGCGCACGAAGGGTTCCGTGCAATTATCTATAAAAACGGCAAAAAAATCACGTTTCTTGAATAAGAGCCCCCATAAATATTTGTTTATTTTAATTTAATTTAATTATTTATCTTTAAAGCGTCTACCTGTTGAAAGAGAGAAAGAAAGAAAAAACAATTTATTGCCACAAAAAACAAATTAAACAATTAAATCCTACATATTAAACATAAAACATAGTCGTAGAAGTTTGTGACAATAGGTGTCGGCGTCAGCATAAGCTGCTGACGCTGTTCCCGGGGGCGACGCTCAGCAGCGCTGGTTTTCAGCCGACACCCTCACTTTGTACTCCTACATTCCAGCCAGGTGCAAAATAGACAGTTTTGACAATAATGGCTACATTCAAAAAAAAATTAATAATAGGAACTAAATTAATTAAATTAGACAATAGCAAAAAAATAAAAAAGGGGGGAAACAACGCAAAAGAGTGCTAAAAATTCACCGTTCACGAAGCGGGGACCGGGAAATTCCCGACATGCGGCCTTCATTTTTGTTTTTGTTTTTCAAATAGAATCTTTTTAAAGAAAAAGAAAGAAAGAAAGAAAGGAAGAATATTTATTTGCCACAGTATAAAAAACCAAAATACATAAAACAGGAAATAAAAACACAATAGTAAAAAATTAAGTAAATATGTATAACGATTTCTGTCCTGCGGCAAAAGGAGCAGACTCAGCTAATGCTGCGCTTACGGGGAAGCTGCCAGCGCTGGTTTTCAGCCTGCCCCTGTTGACACATGCTGGAATAGCATCTGTAACCTGTCTTTAAAAAGATAAAATCGAAATACTAAGTCTAATTGGGGGTGGTAAATCGTTCCACACCTTTGAGGCCGCATATCTGAAACCGCCCCTGAACCCCGCTGTCTGGTGCTTTGGGACTATCAATTTCCCTTGCAGCTGGGACCTAGTTGTTAAATGACGGCTATCATATCCCTGCACCAGGACAATTTATCCAATAAATAAACAGGTTTTTTACCATAAGTAACTCTATGAACAAGGCATGCCAAATGCAGCTCGCGCCTCGATTCCATATTTAACATTCCCTTTTCTAGAAGTACAGGCGAAATGTGGGTTCTCTTTGGAACGTCCACACAAAAACGAACACAAGCATTTTGCACTCTCTGAATGGCCTTTTTGGTAAATTTGTACAGTCTCGGGCCGTACACAACGTCACAATAATTAAAAGGGGACAAAACAAGCAAATCTGTCAGCAAAACCCATATGTCGTAAGACAGGATGTTTTCTAATGTTGTATAGCACTTATAATTTAAAAAATGCGTTTCTAATTTTAATGTTAGTGTGTTCCACATATCTTAACTCTTCGTCCATTATGAGCCCCAGATTAAGGGTCGATGTTACCCTTTCTATAGAAACATTGCCCATTTGAACCGACAGGCCTCTATCCGTCAGACTTGAAAGTTTGAAACCTGTTGCCGTAATCAATACCAAGCAAAAACGAGCAAAAAAATCACGTTTGTTGTATGGGAGCCCCCTTAAATATTTATTTTATTCTGATTTTTAGTATTTTGTTGTTATAGCGGCAACCGAAATACATCATCTGTGAAAATTTCAACTGTCTAGCTATCACGGTTCATGAAATACTGCCTGGTGACAGACGGACAGATGGACAGACGGACGGACGGACGGACAGTGCAGTCTCAGTAATAAGGTCCCGTTGTTACCCTTTGGGTACGGAACCCTAAAAAGAAAAACCTAAATCGCGATCTCCTCCAGTCGCTCCTTTAACGTAGATAAAGTTTTTTTGCTTCGAGTTACCTTCACACCACGTGCTACTGGCTAGTAGTTTAGTAGGTTTAAAAACAGTTTCCATTAAGGTAATCTCTTTACTCGTGTTTTTTTTATAAACCTTAGTTGCTTTAAAATTAGTCTGCTTGTTTTATGCGTCACTTTGGATTTGCCAGAAGAAAAACACAAAACCTATCTACATACTTGCTTTGATGTATATTTATTTATTTTGAGGATCTCGGAAACAACTCTATTTCGAAATTTGCTATGTGGGGGTTTTTAGGGGTAAACAAAACAATCTATCTAGCTTGGTCATATCTTTGTCCTCTGCTAAAGCAAGCGCTTCGTCTCTGGATTGTGTTCATTCCGGGATCTCAAACTACGTATATCTCCATATCAAATTTTATCTCAGTCAATTCAACGGTTTAAGCATGCAGAGGTAACAGACAGACTGATAGACACACAAACAAACAGAATCACTTACAAAGGAAGTAAGGATAAGCATGTTGGTAAGGATGGATTAATAAAATTGTTATAAGTTATCTTAATAATAAGGAAGAAACATTTTAATACTTAGTTTTCAAGAAGGTATCAAAAGTCTTGTGAATAATTTAAATAGGTTTTAATTGCTTTGCTACAACTACTCTTCTAATATTTTCTACAAATCAACACTACTAAGGGTTATACATGAGATATACTGGATGTTACTTTTTGATTTATCCGGAACCGAAGCTAATTCCAACGTGCCATTTTTGATTGTCCCCATGAGATACAGTACGTTTCATGTCGTTCACACTCATGTGAGAGGCCCTGGAAGATTGCGACAATCGGACTCTCACCGGGCCATCAGGGAAGAACCGACTGGAGAATGTAACCTCACCTTCTCCACAAAACAATTCAATGGAGCTCGCGTCGATGAAGATTTGCCATGTCAAAGCGACTTCAGGTTTCCATTCAGTACGGCGAACACCATCAGAACCACCGCGGTCAAGTATCACTTGTCCATTGGCAGCATCGTAAGTAATAGACACTTTGGCTGTATTCGATTCAATATACAGTTTGAGATCATTCGATTTGTCTGCGACGATGTTAACTTCTCCCGCTTTGTCGCTAAGCGTGTATACTCGTCCATGGGCTCCCCTGCCCGAGAGACTACGACCTCTAGCTCTAGCAGTTTCCGCTAAAGGTTTCTGAAGAAGACCATGCGATGTCAGCTTTAATTCTCTAGGAATCGTCATTAACCCGGTGAAACCATCGTTACCCTCAGGGTAGTTCTGGTCCCACATATCAAACCATCCAATTACAATTCGGCGTCCTTGTGGATCGAGGATAGTCTGAGTAGCGTAGAAATCATGGCCGTGATCAAGTTCTTTAAAGTCAGACGTTGGAGTGAACTTATGCGTAGAATAATCAAAATCACCGACGATGTAGCCAGTTTGGTATAAATTTTTGTAGTTGTCACCTTGGGCAGCAATACCCTGGGGCGAGAAAAGGAGCAAAAATTTACCATCGATCTCAAAGAAGTCAGGACACTCCCACATATAACCCATTGTGCCATTTGATTCACCGAGGATTGCTTCTTCTGTCCAAGAATTCATATCTTTAGAAGAGTAAAGAAGTACGCGACCCAAGGTTTTGTCATTACTGACAAATGAATTACCCAGAACCATATAGTATGTATCTTCGTGTTTCCAAACTTTAGGGTCACGGAAATTCGGTTGGCGATCAGAACCGTTAATTATTGGGTTATTGTCTGATCTCACGACATTAATTCCATCCGTACTAGTGGCCAGAATCTGATGCTCTTCATATGCTGGCGTTTCATCAGCGTGCTTAAGATTACTTGTGTAGAAAATATACATTGTGTCATTTTCTACAATTGCGCTGCCAGAGAATACTCCGTCCTTATCATACCATTGGTCAGGGTACAAAGCTATCGGAAGGGGTTCCCAGTGATACAAGTCAGTGCTCTTGGCATGTCCCCAATGTGCTATGCCAGGCGCCAAGCTGCTGTTAGGATTGTACTGATAAAAGAGGTGGTACTCATTGTTAAAGAAGCAGAAGCCATTAGGGTCGTTCATCCATCCGTAAGGAGGGGCGAGATGGTAGCGCGGGTAGTACCGATCTCGGACCAAACTTGTTTCTTCACGTCCATGGTGGTTATGTCTTCCTGGGTGCGGTCCGTCGGCCAATGCATCTTTGTAGCAAAGAAGCATAATCAGAGAAATCTTAAAAATTGGTCCCGCCATTTTGTCACTGCACAGCAAAACTGCGCTGTGTGAATAAGAATGATTTATTTCCGCATTAGACCGCGATTATATAGTAGTTATGTCGTGCCTCATTAGATTCAAATCTTTTCAGTACCTAGTGCAAAAGCGATTGGTTTCAGCTTACCGTTCTAAAGACGTATCGTAGTTGTTGTTTCTGTATAGTATTTCTCCGAAGTAAACAGAACTGAGGGGGAGTGCAAATGTGTATTATAATGCTAGTCTAGAGATCTAACTAACATTATAAATTCGAAAGTTTGTGAGTATGTCACACTCTCACTCACTCACACACACATACGAACATACACACACACGTACACACAAATACGCACAAACACACAACCACACATTTTAAGTGCCGACTGTTTTATCCTTTTGTTTGTATCCATTTAGTTTGATTAGTTTTAATTATTCTCTCTTATAAAATGTAATCAAGTAACTATTCTGCTTAAATATAATAATGTTAACGCACTCCTTGGGCCCGAGATACAGGCCTCTGCCTAGTTCGGGGTCCGCCGGATATCATACTACAATGTTATTCTCAATAATGATTTTATAAATAAATTTATTCTTATTCTTGTTTATTCTTAGGTATGTGCACGCGTGCGTGCGAGTGAATTTGTATGTTTGTTACTCATTCGCGCTAAAACGGCTGGACGGATAGAAGTGGAAATTGGTATGTTGATATCCGAACTTCTGGAATAACACAAAGATTAATTTTATTCCGATATTCCCACAGGATTAGAATTAGAGAGAGAGAGAAACAGAGAGAGAGAGATGTTTAATTACTAAACCTTAACAGCTAAATTTAGAAACATGAAATATTCACGGTTTTTTTTTTGTTAGTGAAGACAAACATTAAAAATTATATAATAATAATAAATATCACGGGACATTCACACAAATTAACCTAGTCCCAATCCAAGCAAAGCTTGTACTATGGGTACTTGACAACGGATAAAATTACTTATATAGATAAACTCAACTAACTCGGCGATTAGTTTTTTGTTGAATGACTTGACACTTTTCACAGACCCAATTTATTGTTGCCCGTAATTTTTCAGTGTCTAAATCACTACTGGCCTCCGAAAAATCTAGATTGTCTTCATTTCCAAATGGTACTGATAAAAAATACTCAATATCCACATCTTGTAAGGATTTCCTCCGCATCACCTAAAAATAATACTAAATTGTTATTGCAATAAACTACCACGAAACAACTAAAAACCGTTCTTACAGATTAGTGAAATCAAAACTTATGGTCATGTCATTAAGACTGACAAGTGTAAGCGTTCCTCAATCGGTTTGTATGAGCAATATGAAAGTCGATGCATGGAGTACCTAATCGGGAACGTTTGAAAAATACGACTTGGCGATATGTAAATATCGTAATATTATAAAACTAAGCTCACCTTTTAATTTTGCACAGTTGTACAGTCACAATGTATATTTTTTTCTGGCTATTTTACTTTAAAATTATTTTTTATCGCATTTTGAAAGTTGACAAAAATGATTCTAACACAGGATACCGAAATTTGATCGATCATACGATACCGTGGACGTATACCGCTACCTAGGGGCAATACGCCGAACTATGTAGTAGCCTTGTATGTAAAGTCAGTCAGATGTCACTGCATACCTGATTTTTGACACAATTCGTAAACAAACATGTTGGTTGTACCTAATCGGGAACTGTATGCGCTGTAGGGTTAATTGTACTTCTCAGTGCCGTGTACTGTCTGTAATTGTAAGTTTTGTATAGTGTGTGTTACCAGTGGTGACGTCCTGAAACGTGGCCGCTAACGATGGGCCTGATGCAAAACCTCAAGGTCATCCAGAAGACAATGGAGTTGACTATGCTTGGAGTTTTTCTGCGGGATTACATCAAAAAAATATGCATGTAGCAGTAATGGGGAGGGTACATATTAATGAGAAAAACAAGCCGAACCTCAAGGGAAACTTTGATAAAGCTGGCTAGTTAGTTTTCTTAGAAAGGTGATAAAAGTAAATTTAAATACAAACTGAAATATAGATGCACAGAAAAAACCCCAGAAAAAAGACCAATGCTGGGAATCGAACCCAGGTCCTCAGCATTCCGTGCTGCGTGCTTACCCCTACACCATCACACTGGTCTAGAGGTTAGCGACGAATCTTTCCCATACATCGTACATTTCAGTCTGTTATAATCACCTTATGCAGTGATAAATTTCTCCTTTAACAGTACACATAATTTGTTTCTAAATTTATGAAAATGGCAGCTGTTGAATCCTATTGAGGCAATTTATTAAAAAGTTTCATGCACATCACATAACAGTTTTTTTTATATAGAGCTGTCTTAAGGGCACGATCATGTAGGTATGTACTAGTTTACCAGGATTTCTTGTGTTTCTTGGGAACATTTGCTTTGCCGTACTAAACAAGTACAAGTGCTTCTTAACAAAAGTGCATGCTTCCAATATGTATAAGTATGGTAACGGTAATATACCGTTTTGCTACTTTAATTTACTTAAAAACTCCTTGGAAAATCGTAACCAAAAATGTAAATACCATTTACAGTCAGTACGGAATTACCAATCTATTTGTATGATATTGTACGCAGAATATCGTACACAGCCATTTGCTCCTTTTCCAATTGACGCGCCAAGCGAACGCTTATCGGACCGTCAGGGAAAAACCTACTGGAAAACGTGACCTCTCCTTCCCCGCAAAAAAGTTCTATAGAACTCGCATCAATGAATACTCTCCATTTGAGTTTATCTTTAGGTCTCCATTCTGTGCGTCGAATCCCATCATCACCACCACGGTCAAGTGTCACCGTCCCATTTTTTGCATCGTAAGCGATAGACACGTTGGTTGTATCCGATTCGATATATAATTTAAGGTCAGTTGTGATATATGCATTAATATTGACTTCTCCAGCTTTGTCATTTAATGTGTAAACGGCACCATTAGATCCAATTATTGGACTTACAATACTCCCCCTTATATTTAAAGCTTCATCAACAGGTTTCTGAATAATATAGCCATCAGCTGTCAATTTCAATTCTCTTGCTAGTGTCGTTTGGCCGGTGACGCCGTCGTTGCGCTCAGGGTAAACCTGTTCCCACATATCAAACCATGCAACATAAATTCGGCGGTTTAGAGTGTCCAGCAGGGTTTGAGTAGCGTAGAAATCATGGCCATGGTCTAATTCCTTGAAATCATCGGTGGGAGTAAATATATGAGTAGAATAATCAAAGTTGCCGATAATATAACCAACTTGATACAGATTTTTATATTTATCTCCTTGAGGTTCAACTCCTTGAGGTGAAAAGAGGAGGACAAATTTTCCATCGAGCTCGAAAAAGTCCGGACATTCCCACATATAACCCAAAGTTCCATTTGATTCACCGAGGATAGACACTTCATCCCAAGAAATCTTGTCTTTTGATGCATAAAGCAGGATGCGACCTAAAGTATTATTGTTAAATGAATTACCTAAGACCATGTAATACGTGTCCTCATGTTTCCAAACTTTGGGGTCTCGGAAATTTGGTTGGCGATTGGTGCCATTAACAATTGGATTTATTTGTAATTTAGTGAACTCAACTGCATCTGAGCTGGTTACCAAAATCTGATGTTGCTCATGGTCAGGATTTTCATGGGTATGATTGAGATTGCTAGTATAGTAAATATACATAACATCATTTTCTATTAAAGCGCTTCCTGAAAATACTCCGTCCTTTTCGTACCACTGGTCAGGGTATAAAGCTATTGGCAGATGTTTCCAATGAAAAAGATCTTTACTCTTGGCGTGACCCCAGTGTGCGATGCCGGGCTCTTGGCTGGTCTTAGGATTGTATTGGTAGAAAAGATGGTACTCGTTGTTGAAGACACTAAACCCGTTGGGGTCATTCATCCATCCAGTCGGAGGAAATAAATGATAGCGTGGGTAATACCGATCTTGGGACCAATTCGTTTCGTTGGATTCATCAGCACTGATGTTTTGGCAAAGTAGAATAACTAGATAAACCTTTAATATTTTTTCCTTCATTTCAAATGAGCACTGTTACTCTTCACCGTAAGAATAGCTAACCGAGAATGATCCATTTCCGTGGGCGCTGACGATTTTATAGCCGTTTCGATACTAAGATAAACATCTTTAGTGTTTGACACGGTAGTCGCGCAAACGATTAGTTTTACAACCAGTTATGGGTCATATACAAAATAAAAAACTAACTTGGCTTTCCTGTAAAGATAAAGGTAACGACTCAGAATCGTCAGCTAATTTTTTGTGCGGGTTTAAAGTACTAGGCTGGCATCAGTAGACACGCGAACAAAATTAAGCGTGTAACTATTAGAAACAGATTGATATAGTAATACGTGTAGAAACGAGAAAGCGCTAATATCCTTCAATGAACTAAAACAATTACTTTGCTCACCTGCGACCTTAGAATAGTTACGTTTATGCAAGAAATGTGTGTTCATGCAGTTCCTCCACCTCCACACTGTACGAACACACATAAATCACATAAACACAACCATCACCACCACCAAGCTACACTGACGCGTTTCGAACTCAACCAGAGCTCATCTTCAGAGTTACCACAACCGTATGCTATGCTACCAAATGTTAAACATTTTCACCCCCCCTTTTAGCACCCTCATGCCCCCTACCCCGCACTCCCTCTCCCCTCAAAACCCCCCACCCCGCACCCCCACATTCAAAAACCGGTGTATTGTCAAATATCTTGAAAACGGTGCATCCTACGGCAAAATCAATGAAATTTTCACCCCCCCTTTAATGCCCCCACGCCCCCTACCCCGCACTCCCTCCCCCCTCAAACCCTCCCCACCCCGCACCCCCACATTCTTAAACCGGTGTTTTGTCAAATATCTTGAAAACGGTGCATCCTACGGCAAAATCAATATAATTTTCACCCCCTTTAATACCCCCACGCCCCCTACCCCGCACTGCCTCCCCCACTCAACCCCCCACCCCCGCACCCCCACATTCAAAAATCGGTGTTTTGTCAAATATCTTGAAAACGGTGCATCCTACGGCAAAATTAATGAAATTTTCATCCCCCCTTTAATACCCCCACGCCCCCTACCTCGCACCCCCTCCCCCCTCAACCCCCCACCCCGCACCCCCACATTCAGAAACCGGTGTATTGTCAAATATCTTGAAAACGGTGCATCCTACGGCAAAATCAATGAAATTTTCATCCTCCTTTTGAAACTCCCGCACCCCCCGAACCCCCTCCCCCGCGCATTGTACATCCTGGCATTCGCCGCTCTCTTGTACATATTGGCCTTTGCTGCTCTGTAGGTACATGTATGGGACATGTCCCGTACATGTACGTTACATTGCGTCATCCTTTTTTGTGTATGCAGCCGGCATTGACGTTGTCACGTCAAAAAAACCATTTATTTCATTTTTTTGCTATTAATACAACATGTTTCATATTCGTTTATGTTAAACTTACATAGTGTCAATGTTTTCTATCTTAGCCGGCATACACATAAAATGAATATAGTATCCTTGCTCAATAATAATTTAATAACACAGCAATTATAAAATGAAATTAATACAAAAACAAAGTTAAATTAAGTTATTAATAATTACAATAAAAAAATAGACTATTCAACTCCACAGCTTTCTCTACTCCGCGGAAGCTAGACTGTCTGTCTCTTTTGCTCTCGTGATTTTGATTACGGTGCGAAAGAGATATACGAATACGGGGCGAGAATATTTTGTTTTAGCAATTGAAATGTAAATTTTTAGCAAAATACTAAAAAATATCAAGATAGTTATGCAATTTTGTAAGTTTAAAGTAACACTTACCAGAAATACGACACTCAATCCTTTTTAAGAGTGGATCTGGTTGCCTGCGCAATAGACGCGTGGGCAGGCTTTTGCTTCCGACAATTTTTGAGCGTAATTGGGAGTCTAGTTATTGTAGGTCAATGTTGTAGGCTGATGATGATGATGAACCAACTGAAAAGTTAATGCATCACTAGTGTGTAAAATTTGATCATTTATTTGTTCACCTTAAAACGTTTTCATTTAAAATTCCGTTTAAAATTTACACAAGTGCATAATATATATTTTTAAGAAAATTAAATTTCTTTTCTCTGTTAAATTCAATTGATACGAAACTCAAGGTTATTTAAAAAATTTCAGTTTATGTGAATGTTGGTTGTAACTCAGAGCTATAATATCTGAAAGACCTTCAATAAGGAATCAACTAATCAGGATTTAACTACTCCAATCAAATAAAGGATGTCACATTTTTTGTGTTTTTTATCAATTTAAATTTTAAATAAATGTTTTTGGTATAGGGTAAGTAAAAAGTGGGGCATATATCCTGATATATGCCCCACTTTTTGAAATAGCTTTATAATTCAAAAACTTAACAAATTATAGCATTGCGTCCAATGCGTATGATTACTATGGTCCTTAATCTATTATTTTACTGTGCTTGTTTTAATATATTATAAATCGTATGGATTTTGTGTAAATCGTACTTTTTTTGACCCCTTATAAATGGGATAGGTGCCTACCGTGGGGGATAGACGACTCGTCGCAAAAATGCGTCAGAGGATAGATGCCCTTTGAAATTAAACAAGTTAAATAAAAGTTATCAGTCTTTTATATTCATTGAAAATTCACCTAGTTTGAACAGTATAAGCCACGAGCCTCTTCTCATTTTAGAATCCTAGTACTGGATGTTTTACTGAAACAAATTATAAAAGTTCAATCAATTCCATATAAAATGTGATTTTGCTTCTATTTGCAAATACAGAAAAAACTTCACTAAATACCACATTACATAACTACCTAGATAAGGTCAATTGTTTTTCGTCATTTTTGGCAAAACATCGTCTTAGTGTTCTAGACGGTATTCCATATGTTCAGGCTTCTTCATTGACTTCTTTTTCTCCCTTCTTCATTTCCTCGAAGGCTGCTAGCAAGCTTTCTTCAGACCAGGCGACGTTACGCGGGACTATGCCCTGTTTTCTCTCATATATTTACAAGGCATTTCGACCCTCTGCAATATAAAAAATCTTTGAAACTAGTTTGAGGATAGATGCCCTTAGGGGCATCTATAGCGATCGAAAACGGGGCAACTATACTTTTCGCAGAGGATAGATGCCCTTTTCGATAAAAAATCAAGTTATGATAAAATCACTATAAAAATACTAATCCATGCAGCCTAAACTTCAGTGCAACCAAATGAATTAGTTAAAAGCGCAAATTATAAGCCAGTCTAAAGTTATTCAAAAACAAATACTTATAAATATAATAATCACGCTCTGCGAGATCTCGCCGCGGAAGGTTTTGGCTCTCATGGACTAAACGCATTCGCTCTTGCTCATGATATCAGCGGCCCAGAGGTTTGCAGGGAGGGAGCTTGCTATTATTTAGTGGAATTTTGGTCCCACAGCCTTGCTACTAGTAGAAATTGAAATCGAGGCATCTATCCCACTGGGGCATCTATCCTGGAATTACGCCCACTAATATTACAAATGTGAAAGTTTTATGGATGAATGTATGGATGTGTTGAGGAAAACGGTTTGACGGATTCTGATGAAATTTGGCACACAAATAGTTTATAACCTGGATTAATATATAGAATACTTTTTATGCGGAAAAATTGCATAGCCGTGCATGTTCACTCTAGATGGCGATAAACGAATTCTTCCCAGATGGAGTCGCGGACAACAGCTTGTTTTTAATAATAGGCATTAGGAGGGTCTCTGCCGTTTTACCAAATTATTTTTCGTCAAATTTTCATTTTGATGACCAGATGGCCTATTGGTTAGAGAACCTGACTACGAAGCAAATATCATATAGTATTTTCATACAAATATCTGCACCGACACGGGAATAAAACCCGGGACCTCAAGCTTCGTAGTCAGGTTCTCTAACCAATAGGCCATCTGGTCATCAAAATGAAAATTTGACGAAAAATAATTTGGTAAAACGGTAGAGACCCCTCTTAATGCCGAAGTATGTATCTATCTATATATAAGTATATTTATCCGTTGCTTAGTACCCATAACACAAGCTTTGCTTAGCTTACTTTGGGACTAGGTCAATTGGTATGAATTGTCCCGTGATATTTATTTATTTATTTGCCAAATGTTTTATTTCCCAAATGTTTATTTTTCTGAAACTGTAAACTTTTCAGGATTGTTATAAAACAAACTTAACCTAACCTAACCTACAGAATAGTCCTGAAATATTATATCCTGAATAGTTTATAGTTTCAGAAAAAATAAACATTTGGGAAATGAAACATTTAACAAATGAAGCGTTTGACCAAAATAAATTTGGTAAAACAGCAGGATCCGGCCTTAGGAACTCAAAGGGCGCGAACGGTAGCCTGCTAAATAAAATAAGGAACCACTGTCCATCCGTCCGTCCCTCCACCCGTCTGTCATAAAACTAGCTCTATCTTGCTTCAGCCAAACTGGCCCCAATTTCCCTAAATTAGTGAAAATTTTGTGATCTGATCTTCAAAGCAGCAATAAGCAACTTTCCCAATACTCAATACTCAATTTTTTATTGCTCTTCCACAATGTATTTTACAAATGTTATATTATAAGGATACAATTTTGATTATCATTCATCATTGATTCCGAGAGGGGTTGGAAAAGATTACGTCCCAATTCGTCGTCGCATTTAAAGGCATAATTGCAAAATAGGTTCCAATGTATGTCTAGTTTTTTTCTAAAGCCGCGTTTTCACTTAGTGTTCTGAACAAACATTTTGTTTAGAGCAATAAATTGCGGTTAAGTGAAAATGCGGCTTGGCAGTAGCTTTTTGACAGTGTGGGTTTTAAATAAGGTCGGATTAATCGTGGTCGTGGCCATGACCAAATTTATTTTCTATATAAGAAGATGGAAGTAAAATACAGATAATTAATTTCATTCTAAGCAAATTATTTTAATTTGAACACTAACCAGAGTAAAGTCACATATGTCATAAAAGTGGGCCCCAAGCCCTCTCATTCTGAGAGGAGGCCTATGCCTTACAGTGGTATGCATGTAGGCTGGGATGATAAATAAATAATAAGAACACGATTTTTTGCTAACTTTTGATAACAACCCGTATAATCACGAGCTCATTCATTCATGCAATCGAACTCATTTTAAATTCATAATTTTTCCCACGCGATCTTTGTTGTTTCCAAAGTGGACAAAAACTAGTTAACTTTACTCATTGTAATTAAAATAATTCGCATGATTGATTAGCTACTAAAAAGCTGGCCAAGTGCAAACAAGACTCTCGCACCGAGGGCTCCGATCAAAGGCCATAGTCGGGATTCTTAGTAAGTCAGTCCCTTACATCAAATGGCTCGGGGTTTTTGTGAGTAACTCTTGAAGTATATTCGATACTCTTTTAGCCCCATCGGCCATTATTTCTATGAGCAATGTACCGTACCCGGCAATAAAGACTGCACATCGGTCTTTGGAACAAGACTCGGCAAATGTCGGCTTCGTAGAGCGTTGTCACACATTACTTGTAAGTAGCGTGCGACAACGCTATACGAAGCCGACATTTGCCGAGTCTTTTTCCAAAGACCGATGTGCAATCTTCATGGCCGGGTACTGTACCCTGCCCAACTTGAGTCTGGCGATTCGTCAAAAAAACCACGTTTGTTGTATGGGAGCCCCCTTAAATATATATTTTATTCTGTTTTTTAGTATTTGTTGTTTTAGCGGCAACCGAAATACATCATCTGAAAAAAATTCATTTCAACTGTCTAGCTATCACGGTTCGTGAGATACAGCCTGGTGACAGACGGATGGACAGCTAAGTCTCAGTAATAGGGTCCCGTTTTTGCTCTTGCGGTACGGAGCCCTAATAACCCCAAAACCCTGGTCCTATGGCCAAAAAAAGGAGTACAGAAATCCCAATTCTATATTTTATTAAACCGTTCCCTGTTTTATATAGCCACTAGGGGGGCCACTGTCTTTGAGGCTTTGGTCACATGTCCATTATGCCCAGTCGGAAAGAAGGGACTGAGTAGTTGAGAGAATGGACTAGCTTTTTGAAATGGCAATGGGGAGGACAATATATCACACAGAACAGATGGCCGTTGGGGCTGAAAAGTTCGCGAATGGAGTGGAGACCACGGACTGGCAAGCGCAGCGTGGGACGTCAATGAGATAGATTGATGATCTAGTAAAGGCCGCAGGTTGACGATGGATGAAAGCTGCTTCCAACCGTAATGATTGGGTATCAATGAGTAAGGCCTAAGTTTAGCAGTGGACGTAATAAGTCTGAAATGATGATGGATGAGTTAAGAAAAACCTGTTGAGAAAAATAATGTGGATAGTATAGAATGTTTACTAATAATAACGTCATGCATGATTGTGTTTTGTTTTGGCCCTGGTTTCTTAAACCACCCGCCGCCGGTGACTGGTGACCGACGCGTGTCCGCGACCGACGACGTTCGAATGTTTTGTTCGGGTATGTTTGAGGGTGGTTTCTCTGAAACGTTACGCACCCGCGACCGACGGCGTGTGGCACAGCGTGCGACGCACATTCAGACGCCGCCGGTCGCGTGTGACAGACCAGAGAAACCAGAGACTTTCCCTAGTTTCAAACGCATAAGTGTTTTGTAGATAACAAAAATTATTTTTATACGAATATCAAAGCAATGCCGAAGAGAGTCAGATTTAAATTAAAATAATTATCCGTATTCATCAGTTTTGTTTTGACGTATAACTAATAGGTATTTTTATTTGATTAACGACCGAATGCGTTTCTCGTTAAGGACCTTAGCCTAAAGAATTCGTCTAATCTGTATTGGTCATTAATCTCCTAAAAGAGCCCGTTAAAGCAAATCGTTTAATTTTAAGCCGTCTAAATCCTTGACGGGTTCAGTTTCATGGTTCAACGGTGATGGACGAGTTAACGGCGTTGTTTGCGGTTTAATTTACAATTAAATTGGTAATCCAGTGCCTGCGTAATTACGCACAGATCTATATCGGCCGAGCATGACAGTACTTTAGTACTTTGGACGTGAAGATAATTGCATAACTTCCCAAACGCTAGCCAAATCGGGCTCGATTCATCGAGAGACTTCTTTCTTGATGTTTGACCTACCGAATTGGACTGACTGGCGTAGGAAGGCCTCTGACAAGATGATCGACGATCTGGTAAATACCTACATAGTATAAATAAATAAATATCACAGGACGGACACCTGAGACTAATTGACTTAGGTATTGTTAGTCCCAAAGTTAGCAAAGCTTGTGTTATGGGCACTAAGCAACGGATAAACATACTTAAATAGGTATAAGATACATCATTTAATTACACACACCCAAAACAAAATCGAGAACAAACAATGTCAAAGTCAAAATTCTTTATTCAATTTAGGCATCAATTGATGCTCCTATGAACATCGAAGAATCTACCACCGGTTCGGAAAACCCTGTTGAGAAGAATCGCACGTGTGTTGAGGCACGAAACTCAACAAGGTATATATTTTTTTCAAGCAGAGCTACATTGTTATTAAATTACACACATCTAATGTATTTAATACAACTATTTTTTTAACACAATACATTCGTATTTTTCGGGATCGTACCCGGGACCTCAAGTTTCGTAGTCAGATTCTCTAACCACTTGGCTATCCGGTCAAAATGTCGCAGAAACCATTGGATGTGGGCAGCGCAGTACTGATATTTGCGGAACACTTTGGGGAGACCTTTATCCATCTCTTATTCTTCTTCTTTCAGTGCCACTCCAACTAGTGAAGGTTGGCCGTTAGCTCCGTGTACTTTTTCTTGTCCTTAGCGAGGCGGAAAAGCTTGGCAGCGCTCGCGATCCCTGTCCACTCCCTGATGTTACGAAGCCAGGATTTCTTTCTTCGCCCAACTTTCGTCTTTCCAGCGACTTTGCCCATCATTATGAGTTGCAACAGTCCATACCTATCATGCCGAAACACATGGCCCAAGTATGCAACTTTTCTCCTTTTGACAGTCTGCAAGAGTTCGCGTTTCCTACCAACACGCCGCAAGACCTCCTCATTCGTAACCCTCTGAGTCCAGCTGATAGCAAGCATACGTCAATACGCCCACATTTCGCCCACATTTCAAATGCTTCTATGCGTTTTCTGAGGTCTTCTTTGATTGTCCAAGCCTCGCATCTCGTATCCGTTTATCCATCAGTGGACGTCTTTTGCCTAATACTTTTGGTGAACATTATTTAAACTTTCGCGATTTTCACTGAACATTTTTATTATATACTAGGAAATGGGTAATTTTAACAGTAAATCATCGCATCTTCTGGCTGATATGATTGTGATGATAATTGTAAAAACTAATACATTAGATGCTGAAGACCAATGACCGTTTAATGTAATATTTTCTGAAACCTTCCTGGAACCTAACAATAGCCGATTGGTTGATAAGAATAAGTACAAAAAGTAATCATACGTAGATCGTACCAACAATGTCAAGTTCATTAACTACGGCTTAACGTGGTCAACAACCTGGAGAAAATAGTATACGAGTATTATAAATATCGGCAAGTTGCGAAAGACTTTTTCCCATAAAGATATTGCTCACTTGTTCGGTTCACGTGCCGTTAAGACTTAGCATGGAGGTCATTGCTTGCTACAAACGTAATAATCCTCAGTTATTTTTAGAACTTAACGAAATCCTCTCGGCGGTCACAAAAGTATTTCTACCTTGTGTATTTTTTAAATCAAACTGATTAAAATAAAGCAGCAAAGTTCTGCCCTCAAAGTGGGTGTAAAAGTTCCAGATGTTTTTGTTGAATCTTTGGGAAGTGCAATTTAACCGTCGATGGTAAACAAATAATTGAATAACACTTCGTTTTGTCGGAAGTTATTTTTACACGACTACGGTAAAGCCAAAGTATGTATGTATGTATGTAAACCTCTTTATTGTACATAAAACATGAAAATTAACAGTTAACAAGAGAAACAGATGCACAGAGGCGAACTTATCCCTTAAAGGGATCTCTTCCAGTTAACCTTTGAGCGATTGACAGCACATCAGAGACAAGAGTAGGCATACAATGCAGAGTAAAAAAAAAGTCGAAATCAAAAGTAAACATAAACAATACACATACATACATACAAAGAATACACGCAAGTACACACTAATATATTATATAATGAATACAGTAGACTAATACATATCATATCAACATAAATAGACTACATAAAAACTACATATTATACGCATATACCTACACTAAACAGAGAACACAATAGAGGTTGTCTCTATTTAAGAGGAACTGTCAAGCCAGTACGCCCCTAAGCGACTCCGGAAGATGGCTACCGACTGCGACCGCCTGATTTCACTCGGCAACCGATTCACAGATTTCCAAACTCAACTAGGTACGAAAAAAACGCGCTCTAAAAAGTATAAAATAATAAGAAAATTTACCCGTCCGCGACGACTAAAATATGAACCTCCGCAAATTAACGCCTGATTCAATCAAGCAAGAAAATATTCTTGTCCGAAATTCTTATACACAGACTTCAGAGGAGAGCCGTGAATTGTTAAGTAAGCAACCCTTAATAGTCTAAGATCCGAGTATACACCGACCTTCAGCGAACTAGTTAATGGATGATTGCAAGTGGGTTGACTAAAAAAATTCAGTCCAGTATATATTTTTTATTACATTTCAACGTTTCGGTGAATAGACAAATGACATACCTACCAATGAAAAGTATGAAGCCTATAAAATATGCAAAAGTTAGGTTGACTATTTTTTTCCGGTCATAACTTTTGGGTAGGCACTAGGCAGGTATAAAACAGGTAAATCGATATTTGCACTGGTCTGTTTAGTAGACTATCCCCCTGTTTCACCATCCATTGATCAAATTTGTTTGACGGATAAATGTGTTGCCGTCTCTGTTTGTTTTGTTCGAATAGACGAAGATGCCGTTTATCGGTCGTCACATTTATAGGTAACGCCACTAGAGTTGAGGCCATGCACACAACCACATCTCATGTAATGACAGCGGGATTTTGACGTTGTGTTGTCGTTAAACGTCAACACAACGTCAAAATCCCGCTGTCATTACATGAGATGTGGTTGTGTGCGTGGCCTCAACTCTGGTGGCGTTACCTCTATCCGTCGGTTAAAATTAATCAATGGATGGTGAAACAGCCCCTAAAGGTAGGGGGGGGTAGTGGTTAGGTTAGAACCTAACCTAACGTTTGCATTATTCTATAGGCTTTATACTTTTGATTGGTATGTCATTTGTCTATTAACCGAAACAGTAAAATGTTTAAAAAAAAATAATCAAATATTGGGCTGAAATTTTTTAGTCAACATGCAATATATTTACTAAAATATTTAATTTAATATAAAATACTTTTCATCCACTAACCAGGGGCTAAATTCAGGAACGGCCCAATACGGTTTGCGAGCGGTAATTCAAGCGTTCGGGAGAGGATAGGAATGGGTTGAGCTGGGATGAGCCTTATTTTCCTCAAGTCAGATTTAAATAAATAAAAAAGATACTTCATATCTGACTTGTTTAAAGTTGCACAGTAGCGCCATCTCTTGGTCCAGGTGAGCGGTTAGTTCCGAAGGAGTGTTAAAGTCTCTCGGTAGAGGGCATAACATAGATGAGCGCTTTATCACTGCATAAAGTGATTATAACATACTGAAATGTACGATGTATGGGAAAGATTCGTCGCTAACCTCTAGACCAGTGATGGTGTAGGGGTAAGCACGCAGCACGGAACGCTGAGGACCTGGGTTCGATTCCCAGCATTGGTCTTTTTTCTGGGGTTTTTTCTGTGCATCTATATTTCAGTTTGTATTTAGTTTGAAATATACCTTATTTTCCTGTTAATTCGCTTTGTAAATAAATAAATAAACAAATAAATAAAGCTCATCCCAAACCTGTCGCAAACCAGTGATTTTTGGCGTTCCTGAATAACAGTTCAAACCAAACCCAACCCAAACGATTGAATTACCGCTACCATACCCGTGAAGGCCCGTTCCTGAATTTAGCCCCAGATCGGTGAAGGTCGTTGTATACTCGGATCCTAGGCTAAGTATAAGGCACAATTAATTCGCGCAAAAACCAATCCCATAAAATTCAGACAACTAACCGTCAGCTTCCGTCTTCCGCGCCTGCGCCTTGTACGCACGCTTGCTGTAAAAGCCTCCTACAGCCCAGTCGTTGTAGAGCTTTTGAGAACGACCAAGCTCTGGCAACTTTCCTTCGAAACTTACGCGAGTGAGCAAGTTTAACAAGTGTTTTCTAAGTGTGCTAAGCGGTGTAAAAAACAAATGAAGTGTTTGTGATTAACTGTATAATAGTTGTTAGTTGTGTAACTGGTGTTAGAGTTGTGTTTGTATTTAAAAACTTGAGCGTGTAAATAAAAACTTTGCAGTTGTGAGTTATGTGGAAAAGTTTTAATTGAAAAAAGTAAGTTTTTGGTGCTTTTTTGTATTTTTTGGGGCAGATACGGAGTTGTGGGGGTTAAAACTGTCGTGCTAAGCGTAAAAGCGGTATCTCAAAAAAAAACGTAAAGTTGATTTTTAAAAAATATTTTTTTATGCCACCGGATAGTTTAAAAAAAGACGCATCTAATGAACTAAGCCGAATAGCGGTGTCTTATTTAAACCGTGTGCAAAAACCCTTAACAAGTTTCTCAATCACAGTTCGAATCAATCAGAATTAGAGGTATATCAATAATACGTAGGCACATAGCCGTATATTTTGTGCCACCAAAACTTTAAAAACAGCGAGATATTAATTAATTGCAATAAATAATTATGAAAGAATCTGTAAAATAAAAAGAAAGGCTTTTTTTATGTTAGTGAAGCCAGACAAACGAACTAGTACCCACTAGTTCACCTGATGTTAAATGAACACCACTGTCCATAGTCACTCGCAGCGCTTTACGCGATACCAGTGCGTTGTCGGCCCTGCAGAAAATTGTACCTCTTAAAGGCACCCAGGTCGTAACTCCAGCTGAGACCCCAGCGGGAAGCTCGTTCCAGATTTTGCAAGTTCGTGGCAAAAAAGACCGCTTAAAACGCACCGTCGAAGACTGCCATTCATCAACATGATGTCGATGAAATGAACGCTTACGACGGGTGGATCTGTAATGGAACCCCGCAGCTGGAATGATGTCAAAGAGTTCCTCAGAGCATTCCCCGTTGTAGATCTTATAGAACACGCAAAGGGAGTTAACGCGCTAATGCGTTTTGACAAAACTTTGATTTTCTCGAAACTAACTTTCACTGAGATACCGCTTTTGCGCTTAGCGCGGAAGAAAAGGCCTGCGGGGCTCCAACCCATGACTCTTCTGGTCCCTTAAAACTGAAGGTCCTATCTAAATCCTAGACGAATTTTTAAGGGATATTCAATCAAATTAGCTCAACTATCTCTTTAATAATCTGGATGAACTGAAACAATTATTACTTTGCTCACCCGCGACCTTAAAAAAGTAAAAAATATATGAACCTCCGCAAAGTAACGCCTGATTCAATAAATTATTTTAATCTGGATGATTTTGCAATAGTATACACATTGTGGAGTTTCTGTTTCACTGTGAGAGAAATAACTGTTCTTAAATTATTCCCCATTCATAATTAGTTAAAAAAAAAGTTTGTTGTATGACAATCCCCCCTTTTTAACTTTATTTTATTTTTATTATTTGTTTTATAGCGGCCACAGTAATACATAATAATTGGTGAAAAATGGTTCAAAAAATTTATTTATTTATTCATCAATAAAAATTACCTACAGCATTACACAGTATAACACCAATGCGCTGTAAAATTCAAAATACAAATAAAACTTAAATAATACAACTAATTAGGGATTTTTGAAAAACGTCTCCGTCGCTTCCCTAAAACGACGGAACACCACATCCAAATAAATGAAAAAAAAATAAAGCCCTGTGACAGACAGACGGAGAAACAGTCGGACATATGGACAGACAACAAAAGAAAGAAATAAAAAAAAATAAAAAAAGTACCACCACCAAACAATAGAAAACAACATTAATACACCTATAATAAACAAGTTCGTTGTGGTACCAATTGTCACCGAAAAAGGGTCTCTACTCAGCAGCATGTGTTGCTACACAGTGAGTGCAGCAACGCTGGTTTTCTGTAATGGGAATAAAATAGGGAATGAGAGATCTATATGTACATCATCATCATCATCATCATCATCATCATCATCATCATCATCATCAGCCTATGTTCGTCCACTGCTGGACATAGGCCTCTCCCATGGCACGCCACTGAGCACGATCCTCGGCCACTCTCATCCAGCTCTTGCCAGCCGCCTTGCGAAGACATCGCTCCACCGAGTCTGAGGACGTCCTACGCTACGTTTGCCGATCCGTGGTCTCCACTCAAGAACTCGTCTACCCCAACGGTTATCGGTTCTTCGGGTTATTTGGCCTGCCCATTGCCACTTCAGCGTGCTAATGCGGTGGGCTATGTCAATAACTTTGGTTCTCTGTCAGATCACTTCGTTACGAATTCGATCTTTTAGAGAAACTCCGAGCATAGCCCTTTCCATAGCACGTTGAGCAACTTTAAATTTGTGGACCAGCCCTACAGTGAGTCTATATGTACACTTTCTGCCAACATATACGTACACCTGCGAAGAAATTCAATGGTGTGTGTGAAGTTCCCAATCCGCACAAGGCCCGCGTGGAAACTTCGGCCCAAGCCCTCTCATTCCGAGAGGAGGCCTGTGCCCTGCAGTGGGACGTAGGTATATAGGTTATGATGATGAACTATTTTTAACAGGTTTTTTATAACTCCCAACGGTCGGATGTATTTATGTAAGTTTGTGAGCTGTGGTTTAAACATTTATTAACATTAACATTTTTCGACCACTTGTATCTAATTGAGCTATAAATTAAAAATTTAAAAACCCCTAACGCAAATATGTTTGAAAATAAAGTAAATGCCCGTTATGCGTCTAAGATCCCTTCTGCAGCTAATAAAAGAGCTGATAACATTGAAACAGCTCAATCAATTTTGATGAAAAATGTCTAAGAACCATCGGCAAGAAACCAGCTTTCAATAACCGCATCCAAATCGGTTCACCGTTTAAGAGCTATGATGCCACAGACAGACACACACACATAGCGGTCAAACTTATAACACCCCTCTTATTGTATTGGGGGTTAATAAAAATTAGGCTGCGTTCAAACCAAACCGACTATCGGCCGCCGAATGTGAGCAGGCTCACTGTGAGCCCCAGTATGAACGTTATTTTGTACGGTATTTTATGTCGGCGACTACGCATAGCGTAATGGCGTATTGTCGGTTTGGTGTGAACGAAAAAGTGAATATGTATGGAAATACAATAAACTGCGTAACGCGCGCTCACATTCGGCGGCAGACAGTCGGTTTGGTTTGAACGCAGCCTAAAGATAACAATGGTTAAGTAGGTTAAGTGGCTAAGTAAGGTTTTGGTTAGCTAAGTCCGTTGACAGTACAATCTATAGTGAAATCCTGGTAGTCCGGTCAGGATCGTCTCCGCAGAACAGAACTCCTCAACGGTTAGTGGCATCCACTTGAAACTTTGGTGCGGATACGTACTTTGGATAACGATGCAACAACAACACAACATCATAGACAACTAACATCGCGGCTTTCAAGAAAAGGGTTTATAAGGTAACGGCACCTATTTCCGTGGGGGTTAAGGACATTTTTCAAATGTACAACAAAAAATAAGCACTTCTAAATAAAATAGAGTCAGAAAATATTTTTTTTAGGAGTATCTTAATTGAACTTTGTTTTTTTTTTTAGTTTTGTTGTTTGTCTTGGATGATTTAATAGTAAAAAATATTTTTTGAATGCATGAATGTGAAAAATAAAAATTCTTATTCCGTGGTAACCCACGGCTAGTGAACCTAATTCCGCGGATTTCGGCTTCCATTTCCGTGTGTAACGACTAAATATTTTGCTTGGTTCCATGTACAGTCAGCAACAAAAATATGAATACACTTAAAGTACCAAAAATATGTATACACACCTTTATGCCCTAGTAATAGAGTTGTGGATACATATTTTTGGTACTTTGGGTGTATTCATATTTTTGTTGCTGACTGTAGAATATTTTTTTTTTTGTAGTGGTTAAAAAGAGATAGGTATACTTACGAGTGTCATAGGGAGCACTGTAACATGGCTTTACCATAAGTAGTATAGCCAAAAATACTTAGATCAACGAAAAGCCCAGAATCCACATGACAATCTCCGCGTACTGTGATAAAATTGCTGCATGATCGTACTGCTAATACTTATAGCATGTTGTAACAAGGGTAAAATCTCTTATCCTTAATTATATCATAATATGGGCATGTCTTGGTTATAGCCAAGGGCTATTTTACATGGACATGGATGTTGGGAAAATTCCGATCTGCATTGGCGACCCTCGTTTTGAATAGCGTATCTATTGTATTAAAAAAATGTCGTGTTAATAATTTAGATTAATGTAAATTACATTGTGTACGTAATTTGAAAAGAATAACTACCTCATCTAGTTTCTTCCGAACTCTTCGAATTTTGCCGTTTTTCCCTAAAGCGCTAATATATTTGAATACTGGTATTATACGCTAATCAGAGCTTTAGCGATGTAAATAGCGAAATGCGATAATAACCGGTTATACTTACCTTATTTAAAACCGGCAGTAAGAATACCGGTAACTATCCCTGTAACAAATTAATTTTCACTTCTCATGCTCTTAAAATGTTACTTTAGTCTCTGCATATCGGGACTAAAGCTCTTTTTTGATCTCAAGGGATTAAAGTAATTTTTTTTTAATTGACTATGGAAACCCCTAAACTGCCAATCACGGTGTTTGTGAATGGAGGATTATCGCCATTTTCAGTAACTGGGTATAGACAATTTGAAAGCTTTCCACAGACCGAAGCGCGCTGCGGACGCACTGTAGCGCCCTGCGCGTCGGTCTGTGGAAGCCTTTAGGGCGTGGAAGTAACCTCAAAATGACAACTGTATAAAAAATATTTAAAAAATAATAATTTCGTAAAACACATTGAATAATTACGAATATTAATCTATTTAATTATAAAATATTAAAGATGAATTAATTTCATTTTGCACGTATAGAAAGATTTCCTTTAGCTTAGGTGTTTTTAATTTGTTTTTTTTTTTAAAAACGCTGTCGGCAAAGCAGTTCCCTGCTCTGTCGATAAAATAGCAATCCGCACTGTCGGCAAAGCAGTGCTGGAGTGTACGGTAGATAGAGCAGTTACGTTCGAATGTTAATATGGCGTGACTTCAAAATAATGCGATGTCAGTTGCATTTAATAGTAAATAGAAAGTATAATTAGATATAATTTAACAAAGAATTGGCGTATAGAAAATAAACTTAAAAAGTCGTTTCTTTATTCACGGGTAAGTGTTTCAGTTAACAATATATTTTGTGTGTGAACTTAGATCAATTAGGTTAATTTATTTGCCGATTCTAATGAATGAACAATTATCATTCTTACATGCATAGTCCAATTAGTTTTAACATAGTCTTTAAGTTAGAATCTGTTGGCTAGTTATGCAAGCATTTAAAGCGTCACTTTACAAAAAAATATAAAAGAAAAGAAAAAACAGCGGTATTTTTTTTGCTATTTGAATTTTGAACAGATGTCCATTGCTCGTATTGAGCATACGTTGTAAAAAAGTAATTTTGTACGTCGTTTTTTTCCTCGCATTCAAAGAGAAAAGTAGAGTGTTTAACGCGGGACTAAACTACCATAATGACAACTCGAATTATAGCCTCCCTCGCTATCGCTCGGGTGTCTAAATATCTCGTGTCATTATGGCTTGTTTTAGTCCCTTGTTGAACAATCTACTATAATTAATTAGTTAATTTCCATGTTTTATGTACAATAAAGAGTTTTACATACAAACAAACACCATACGCACTCACAATTTTTCGTAATTAAAATACCGAGATATTTGTACGATTATATTTTAAATAGGTAAAGTCAAACAGTTACTTAAAATATCCACCCACACCATTGCACTTTCCACAAATTTAACTCCCACTGGTAGCGTTTATGGATTAACCTACGCTATGGGCGGTGTATTTGTAAATAGCTCCAATTACCCCTAAATATATTGAAAATTCCACGTACTCTTGAAGTGTTTATTATTGGACATAGTTATTACTACGGGGCGGAACTCTCTTGGCACTTTTGAGGCTGCCATAGGAACTTATTATTTATTGACTTTACATATTATATCGAACCATGGCCCTTTGACATAATAATAACCTCACATTTTTGGCTGATGAAAGCCTATTAAGACCGGCGCCCACTGACGGCATGGCACGGCGTGGCATTTTATTACTATCAAGTTATTTTGAATCTTATTTCAATGAGTTTAGAATTCATTTTTCTTTATTTCGATACCACGATGCCGCGACGTGCCGAGGGATGACGCAACGCATAACCAATAAAGTTTTACTGAGTATAAAATCCAAAGTTGCTACTTTTTGCTAACTTAGCTTCGATGAAAAGAGGTTTACCCATCTTATAAGCCTGTTGCGGGGCCAGGCCGCCCATCTTCGTCTTTCGACGAAGTGGGTCCAAGGTCGAAGCGCCGAAAAGTGGAACATTTGGTACAAAATGCCACTGGAAATGAACTATCATATTCTGTACCATATAAAGATAAAGCAATGTCATCATCTCGGCCTATACGTCCCAGTGCAAGACACAGGCCTCCTCGCGAAATGAGAGCACTTGAGCCGGAAATCCGTAACGCCAAATGCGGATTGCAAACTTTGTACACAGACGTTGAATTTATTCACAGATGTGTTACAGGTTCCTCACAGAAAAAATAAATAGAATAATGCAATAAGAGAAAACGCGCCTTTATGTATAAATGTTATCATTATCACACCTAAGATATATAAGTTTATCAATTCATTAGCCAAGAACAACGAGAAAATGATTAATCACTACGAACATGGCGCCTAAATTAATAAAATAGCAATCATTCATCGCACAGAGCAACATTACATTGCTACTAAGTTTACCCAAGGCTTCGCAATGATCTAATCGAAACCTTACTTATCATTATCAGTACCTAGATCGCTTAGTGATTATCCTAATGCGAAGAGAACGACGGGCAAGCCCAGCTATTATGCGAACTGCCCACGCCAGTGTAATATAATACCCATTTGCTATGCTCCGTTTATAAAAATGCTTAGACCTTGGTGTGTGCACGACAAAACGTGATCACGTGATCTTGGTTCACAAAAAATAGTTTGTTTATTTATTTGTCTGTCGTGGTAGCGTAGTAGTTTGACCTATCATCTCTCTAGCAGGTCGTAGGTTCGACCCGAGGCTCGCACATCTACGGTTTTCGGATTTTATGGGCGACATTATTTTTAATTTACGATGAGCTTTAGGTACAGTGAAGGAAGAAATCGTGAAATCCGCACTCATCTGCGAAGACATTCACGGACCAAAAGTGACCTAAACCCAATTCTGAAAGGAGGCCTGTGTCCTACAATGGGACCACGATTTTATTTTATAATCGTAAGATATATAAGCATAGGTACATTTGTTTCACATGGACTCAGATAGGGCACAGCATATTATTATTTTTATCAATAAAAAATACCCACCGTAATGTGCAGTCAAAATGCATAGCTGTTTAGAGATTTTTCCTCATCATCATCAATCATCATTTCAGCCGTAGGACGTCCACTGCTGGACATAGGTTTACCTCATTGATGCCCAATCATTACGGTTGGAAGCGACTTGCATCCAGCCTTCACCAAATCGTCCGTCCATCTAGAGATTTTTCGCTTCCATAAAACGGTGGAACACTAATCTTCGGCCAGAAATCAGAGCGCAGAACATCTGCTAGTGTTTGGCTGACACTTAAAAGAAAGTTGTAAATATTGCCAAGAAATAATTTGGGCTGTAGTATTCCTACATAAAGAGTAAGACAACCAGTGACCTTACCAGTGCTTACGGTGACCAACTTATTTGTTTGCTACCCTATTTCACAGAAAAAGAACTTTACTAAACTCCACTAAACTCCGAAAAAAAGATAAAAATGTACTTTTACTAAGTTAACTAAGTTATTAGTTTTGTATTTCCTAATGTTTTATTTTTTAATTATTTGAAACTAGCTTTAAAAATTTTACCTTCGTCCACGTTAACGAGAAGCATTTATAATCTAACGTAGAGTTAATTATTTGATTTGAAAAAATATTACGATATTTTCAAAGCACAAGTTCGCTCAAGGTTCAAGGTGGATGCAAGTCGCTTCCAACTGTAATGATTGGGTATTAAAGAGGGAGGCCTATGTCCACCACAGACGTCCTACGGCTGAAATGATGATGATGATCGATCGCTCGGACAACACCAACAACTGATTCCAGACGAATCCGTCATCTTGAAAGCTGTCATAAATAAGTGATGACTTTTGTACCTTGTCACTTTAACGTCATGTTTTAAAAGTCACATGAAATTATGTAACGACTGAAAGCGACAAAGTAGAAAAATGATCACTTATTTATGACTTTCACTGAGGCACCTCAACGTTCTCGAACAGCCCTCTCCATTCTTGTTTATAGTTAAAATATTATCCCGGGAGAACGTACTGCCGGGATATTAAGTAAATATTCTATGTCTCAACCCATCTGGGTTGTATATCCGTATGTACGCCAAGTATTATCCAAACAACTTAATTTTTTTTTATTTATAATATTATCACATTGTTTATGTTTTTGCGGATTGATTTCATGAAAACTAAAATCAAATGCAGACGACACACATCGATTTTGCCAAGCTCTATTTTCTTTCAATTCAGGTACTAAGACATAGCCTAGGATCCGAGTATATGTACAACGACCTTCACCGATCTGGTTAATGGATGAAAATAATTTTATATTAAATTAAATATGTTAGTAAATATATTGCAAGTGGGTTTGACTAAAAAATTTCAGTCCAGAATATGATTAATTATTATTTTTTTTAATTTTACCGTTTCGGTTAATAGACAAATGACATACCAATCAAAAATATAAATCCTATAGAATATGCAAACGTTAGGTTGACTAACCAGACCAGTGCAATATCGATTTACCTGTTTTTACCTGTTTGTTTAAGTTATGACCGGAAAAAAATAGTCAAACTAACGTTTGCATATTAATTCTATAGGCTTCATACTTTTGATTGGTAGGTATTTCATTTGTCTATTAACCGAAACGTTGAAATGAAAAAAAAAATATACTGGACTGACATTTTTTAGTCAACCCACTTGCAATATATTTATTAACTTTTAAAATACTTTTCATCTTTCATCCATTAACCAGATCGGTGAAGGTCGTTGTATACTCGGATCCTAGGCTAACAGGATTTCCTCTAAATTCGATAAAGTTTTATGAGAAACGAATAAATCTTTAAGTATTTAATTTTATCGCGAGTAATTTAGCGGAATTTAGGAGGATTCTACAACAAAGTCCTTTTAAAGTAACGTTACTAAATTTGTGCGGCTCTATCAAAATTACTCCAAAATGTCGGAAAACTATATAACGCAAACCCCGGAGTTTATGAGGTAATAGTTCAAAAACCGACCGTAATTTTCCTTTTGTGGGTGTGCCTGAAATATTAGGGTATAGACATGGACAAATCATGTTATATCTGAGCCAAAATCGATGCTCGAAAGTAAATCTAGATATCGCGTGTCGCTAGCAATAATTGTTTTGTTGACTCTTATTTTTCAAATGATTATTTCATTATCTACCTCGAATTAGGCACCGGTAAACTGAGGTTACTTTAGGAAATTTTGGGGCTACCATGATAGATTTAAAATGGTTATAAAAACGCAAATATTCATAGCTCGATTGAGCAAATGACGTAAAAAGTTAGGTGATTTATCAGGGTAGTTATTTCACTGCCACAGATGGTCTAAACAGACGGACTGACAGAGGAGCCACAGTGATAGGGTTCCCGTTTTTACCCTTTGGGTGCGGAACCCTAAAAAATAAGGACATGGCGTAAAAAACTGTTTTCTAAAGTAGCCCCGCATTTCAAAGTAACCCTAGTTTACGTACTCGATTGCTTAGTTCCATAAATAACCTTTAGGTCGGGCAGTCTAATTGAGATTCCATGATTTCCCGAAAATTCCTGTTGCTAAAAACTACTAGTGCCAAATTTTATGTCTCTAAACCTAGCCTAGCCTAGATTTTATCCCAATCCCGTAGGAATATCGGGATAAAAACTAGGCATAGAACTAAAAGAAAGAAAGAGATTTAACTGACCATCACCAGTTTTAACGACTGCTCAGAATAAAATCATCCTGCCGCCGAGTTGAGTGTTCTATGTAATAATAATACTTTATTACACTATATTATTATATAGGACTTATTGTTAATGTGACATCGAACTCACTCAATAAGTACCATTAAGTTTAGTCCATTGATAGAAAATTTAACAAAAAATTTTAATAATAAAAAAAAGCAAAAATTGTTTTTATGAACCCACAAGGTGGTTATTATTATTGATTACACAGATATAACTAACTCACTCGTTCGTCTATGCGACAATCACGATGTTATTTTGTTAGCAAACAACGGAAAATGCATGTATGGGGAAAATTTATAGGAAAAGTAACAAACTGCACAAAATTTTATGAAACAAAGTATGAAAGCTCATGCCGGTGTTTTATATCTGAGAGATAACATTAAGTTAACTCATCCAAGACAGAAATACGAGCGTAAACCTTAGATAATAAAACTTTACTTTTCTATTTCAGGTATCACAATATGGACGAGGCAAATTTCACCTCAATGCTGAACATCAGTCTGTTTCTGCGCTCCAGGGAATTAGTGACAAGCGCCGCAACACTCACAGACACAGTGCGTAACGCAACTGTTGCGCGCAACGTTGCGAGCAACGCGTATGAATGGCGCTTCATACTGCCGCCGTATTTCCTCATTTTTCTGCTGTCGGTGTCGGGAAATTGCATGGTCATCGCGACACTGGCCAGTAATAAACGAATGAGGACAGTCACTAATGTCTATTTACTAAATTTGGTAAGTACTAAAATAACTTTATACAAGTGAAACACCGGATATAAATTATTATTATTGTTTATTTTAAATATTTAACCTTCTTCAAAAAAATACACCTTGTTTTCTTTGATATTCGTTAACTTCGACAGTTAAGGCAGCTACCTGGTAATTAAGCTTTTGGACAAATCAATGTTTTTTTTTATATTTCATATAAAATAAGTAAATATTGATTTCACAGCCAGGTCACAGGTCAGTAAAAAATTAAAAAGTTAAAAACATTGCAGGCTCGATAAACTCGACAACAATGTCGATTACAATGTCGAGTCTCAAACTTTTTAAAAAGTTAAAACGGCCATGGTAATTAAGTTGGCACTATTCGTATACAGCCAACTCAAATGACCGGTATCAGTTGTTTTGTTGAAACTCCGGACTTTTTTTATTGTGTTTGAAACAGCTTGTGGTATTTTCGGTGGAAAAATACACCTGCAGTTTTTTTTAAGTAAAAGCCGGCAAGGGTTAAATGTCATTTAATTTTAAGCCATTTGCAATTCTTTGTACCTATTTAAGTTAGTAAAAGTTTATTGTAATTTTTTTTCTTCACCATTTTTAAGAAAAGCTTTATATTAGTCTCGGCTGAAAAATCAATTGCTGGCTTCGTATTAGTTAAACGGACTCGCAATCTCGTCCGTTTAAGGCTGCGTATCCACCGGAGCTGTGCGAGGATGCGTAGCGAGGGATGTGTTTGTCATGAACGAAAGTCAAGTTGAAAGTCCGTCCGTCTGTCAAGACCCTTTTTCTCAGGCACGCGTGGAGGTATCAAGCTGAAATTTATATCAAATACTCAGGTCTACTTTCCCTTGGAGCTGTGAAAAAATCAAATTTCTAAGCCAACACAATCAAAAGATACCTACTACCATTTATGCCGCAAATTTTCGACACTCGCAAGGGAATCAAAACCTACAGGGTATTTCCCGTGAACTCAGAATCTTGAAATTTGGTACGAAGCAATGTCTTATAGCACAGATAAAGGAAAAATTGCGAAAAGTATAATTTTTTTGTCTGTCTGTCTATATCCGTAACCAATCTACCTACAATGATCCCACACTGCGCACATTTTGCTTAGGAGCAGGGGTCTGCAAAGACTGGATGTTCATAGATACATATAAATTTGTACGGAAATTTGGCCGGTTTTTTTTACAATAAAGTGTTTACATACATAGGTATATAAATACATACTGTCTAAATGAGATGCTAGTAACAACTATATCCTGAACTGAAACAAGATGCTAGTTCCCACGTCACCTCACGTCAGAAATAATAGCATTAATTATTCCTATACAATTAACACGTCGCGGTTCACGCCCGCACGATCTCCGTTGCTCCAAGAGCTGGTGAACGTTTTAGAGTAAGTTTTTGAGGCAAATTAAAAAAATTGCAATCTCTGTCTCTCTCTCTGGCCTGAACACGTCTCACTGGTGGGCACAAGCCTCCTCTAAGAGTGTCAAATTGGAAATTCACACATTCATCATTAATCTGATTCGCTTCTACTTTTCTTTAACACAGACCTGAAGCCGCTTTCGCCATCTCTTTCTGTCGCCATCTTATACCATTGTACAGAAAGAAATAGGGAATTCGAAAGCAAGCGTCAGCGTGTTAGACAATAAGCGTACTGGTTAAAAGATCACTACCCTTAAATAAATAAAGTAAATAAATATTGGGTTAATCTAATCTGGATTAACCCATTTTTCATCAATTTTTATTAACAATCAGGGATAAATAAATAAAATAAACAAAAAATGTTTAATTCAGATTCAGATATCTTAGATTCATAAACGAAATCTAAACTGGTCATTAAATTTTTACATGTTTTTGACACATGTTGGATGTGAAATGACATAAAATTTAATGTTTAAGTAATGGAAAAAAACAGCTGAATAATTTAGTTGAGTCTAAAACTTAACGATATGTTTTCAGAGTGGTATAAAACAAATGTATGAAAGGGAAATACTGAAAATTTAAAAAAAATGTTTATTATTTAGTAAAGATGACTTTCATGCTATTGTAGTTGTGTAAAAAGTACAGATAATAACTAGACCATGACCATGATAAGTCTGCAGCGATTTTGATAGCACACGCATTGCAAGTGTTATATTAAACGTCAAACTTCTATGAAATTATGACGTAAAAATAACACATGCACTGCGTGTGCTATCAAAATCGTTGCAGAGTTATCTTGGTCGGACTCTAGTATAACAAGGGGGATATGTAACGCTTCTAAATCCCCCAAGTGTGCCCCCTAGTATGCCTGCATTGTAGGCAATATAATATTATACTACCATTTCTCACGAGAGTTTAAGTTATATTGTAGAAAAATATATTGAGAAGCAAGATAAAAACATCGTTCATTAATATGGACCTCCGCAATAGTAAATGAATTTAATGCCAGTGTCAGTAAATTACTTTATTATAAGTGATTACGTTTCTTAAATATATGCTCTAATACGTCTAACAGCTCTTAGACTATTGCACGTACCGGCGGCGGTGGCAAGGTGGTTTACTAATTTCTATTCAAAGCAGCAACTACAAAGAGGCAGTTAGTTAGTTTTTTGACATAATTAACTTTAGATTTTGACGTGGGCGGTGTATTTTTATGACAGTGCGGACAGCATTGTTAATTTTTAGGGTTCCGTACTGAAAGGGTACCAACTAAAACTTATTACTGTGACTCCGCTGTCTGCCTGTCCGTCCATCTGTCACAGGGTTCTATCTCTTGAACCGACATTCGCTGCGTAAGTGACTACAGAAAAACAAACTTTATTTTAAACTGAAAAATGTCGATATATATAGGCAAAAATTTGTGTCTAAACTCCTAACCAGTGGTGGTGTAGGGGTTTGGCACGCAGCACGGAATGCTGAGGACCTGGGTTCGATTCCCAGCGCTGGTCTCTTTTTCTGGGTTTTTTCTGTGATGTTTCAGTTTGTATTTAGTATAAAAAATATATGGGTTTCACGGGATGACCGTAAAAGTAAAAAAATTTGAGTTGAAAAATAAAAATACAAAAAGACTCCAAAAAATCCATCTCTTGTCCGGGTGACCGGATAGTTCCGAAGGAGTGTTGACGTTTCTCGATGAGAAAATTAACATAGATGTCGCTTGTGTCGCTGCGTAAGTGACTATAGAAAAACAAACTGAAAAATGCCGATATATAGGAAAAAACTGTGTCTAAACTCCTGACCAGTGGTGGAGTAGGGGTTTGGCACGCAGCACGGAATGCTGAGGACCTGGGTTCGATTCCCAGCTAGGTCTCTTTTTCTGGTTTTTTTTTTCTGTGTATCCATGTTTCAGTTTGTATTTTAGTATGAAAAATATATATGTGTGTATGTACTTACCAAAGTTAACACGTTTGTAAACTTGAAGGTAAGTCGTAGGCTCCTTACAACCACTTAAATACAATACACGCTTCGTGAGCTTAGCAACACTGTGAAGTTAATTGCAATTTAAACCTAGTTTCGTGGTATTATGTTTGTTGTATACCTTTAATTAATGAATAGGAATCATTAGTACTTTCTAGGAACATTGGTTACAATAACGATACTGAAGTATGTCCGGGCTTCAATAATGATGGAATGGTGGTGGTGGATTGATTCATTAAAATGTTATGAAACGTATACAGTGTGTAAATTTCATAAGGGCATATATTTTATCCAGACATAGTTAACGACCATACAAATCACGTGAAATATATTTTGTTCATAACTTTTATTAATGAAGCGTAGTTAATTTTTTAAAAAAATCTAAGGAGCAATGTAACGCGTACAATTTCATTTGACATGAGTGTTTATTTACCTCATGTTATGTTGTCAAACCCTATTATTAGGCAGAAAGATCTTCTGAACTTATGATAAAATTGATGCTACGATCATAAGATCGCTGGTTAACGACCGCTTTAGCCTAGTTGGTAGTGACCCTGCCTACGAAGCAAGAGGTCCTGGGTTCGAATCCCGGTAAGGGCATTTATTTGTGTGATGAGCACGAAAATTTGTTCCTGAGTTATGGATGTTTTCTATGTATTTAAGTATTTATTTATCTATATAAGTATGTTTATCGTCGTCTGGTACCCATAGTACAAGCTTTGCTTAGTTTGGGACTAGGTCGATTTGTGTAAGATTGTCCCCTAATATTTATTTATTTATTTATTTATTTATAAAGCACAATACTGAAAACCGTCTTGCTAACTTTCTGCTAAGATCTTATCGTAATTTACTTATTAGTGACTGTCGGAGGCAATGGAGATACTTTCGTGTTAAAGTTCCTTGTGCGAGTCTTTACAAATCACTACATTAAAAAAATGTTTCGAATTCCAAGCAGGTGGTGGTGATAGCATGACATGAGTTTTCAATTTCATTAGCACTTACATAACATTCTTTACATTTAAAACTATCTTAATCAATAAGTACCTAATCTTGACGTTCCTTATTTGACACTTTCATAATGAGCCTAGATAACATAAATATCCAACGCCATGAAGGTAATTAGTACTAGGTAGTATTACAAATTCGTTGTCTTTGTCGCGTTTGTTTTCTTTTCTATTCAACCTTTAAGAATAAAACCACAAAATTCAATAGCAAATGTAGAGCGAACTCATTGGTGGTGTTTCTTCTGACATAATTTGTCATGACGCCGCCGACACAAATCAATAAGATTGTTTTCGTAAACGATACGATAATCGAATATTAGTACCAATGAACTCTTTGATATAATAATGGCATATGGTGAAGCTGGACAATGTGGAAGAAGAGTATTAGAAATCTACAGAGAGCGATTTCCGAACCGGCGACCTCCGCGAAACTCACGAGTCATCATCAATGCTCTCCAGCGTATTCGCGATGGTTTGACTCTGACTGGGAGATTCAGTGATCACTCTTTACCAGCTGAAGAACGTGTGCAGCTTTGTTTGCTGAATACGTTCGAAATCAATGGATTGGGAGGTTCGGTCCTTGCCGATGGCCTGCATGAAGTGGATTTTTTTCTATGGGGAGCTGTGAAAAACGAAGTTTACCTACTCAAAACCACGAGTATTAGTGGAGCAGCTAAGGGAGAAAATCACGGAAGTTTTTCAAAAACTTCAAGAAGTGAATTTACGAAATGTGAGAACGTCCATCAGTCGTCGTAGTGTCGCCTGTATTCAAGAGTAAGGCAATGTAGAAAACAAATATCTCAGGCGAGTGAACAACATTTTAATTAAAAATGAAATAAATTAATGATCTTTATTTTTACTTTTATTTTTGAACTAAACAAATGTCGAACCGTTCGTGTTATGACGTTATTCGTAAACGTCATGTTCAGGTAGGTACGTTAATTCATCGACGGTTTATGCTGTACATTGCTTGCTGAATTAATTTGTAAGAAAAATAAAATAAAACTAATGTTGATTTTACACATGTAATTACGTTAATTAGTATGTATACTAAACGTTGTTAAATTATATGATCGTATGAAATTTACACACTGTAGAGAACCAAGTAATTCCTTTACCACTCTAAAGTTCAATGTCAGTTGTACACAGCTTAAAACATCAAAGGCTATTTTCACTCGCAAGTCAATATGACAACCAGCCTTAAACAAGAAGCCTTATTGTTCTTATGCTGATGTAAAAGGGCATTTTCTGAAAAAGGTGTACCCTGTACCTTTTTTAAAAACCTATCAAATTTTGGGTTATTTCTACTCAGAATCACAAGCACTATCGATTTAAGCAATAAAAAAGTGTCCCACTTTTAATTGTCAGTTTTGTGACGCAGTTAACCACAAACGTCTGCAAGAATATAAATATCCATTTTAAATGACTAAAAGACCTTTCCACGCTGACTGAGGTTACAGAAAACTATTATTTGACTTTACGGATTATTTTGCGGATTATTTTGCGAGCAAAACATACACCACATGGTATTCGAGTGCCCCATCACCAGATACAACGGACCGGCTGAGGACTTTAAACATCTGACAAAGGATGCGAGTGTTTATCTGCATGGCTGTAAATTTTAATAATAATTTAATTGTTTTAAGTTTAAATCTAATATGTATTTAACTAACCAGTGTGTAATCGCCATACGATAAATAAATAAATTTTGCATGACAGTTAAATTGACATTCGTTGAGAAATTAAGCATGTATTATTTTACGAATGCAAAATGAGTATTAAGTTTTATGACGTATATTAAACCTCTTGTCGTATATGTATAGTATACCGCAGTATAATTGAGTGTATAAAATAAATCTAATACCTTTAAACGCGCAATTCCTGTATAATATAATTAGACGACCAGATGGCCTAGTGGTTAGAGAACCTGACTACGAAGCTTGAGGTCCCGGGTTCGATTCCCGCGTCGGGGCAGTTATTTGTATGAAAAATACGAATGTTTGTTCTCGGGTCTTGGGTGTTTAATATTTATTTAAGTATGTATCTATCAATATAAGTATGTTTATCCGTTGCCTAGTACCCATAACACAAGCTTTCCTTAGCTTACTTTGGGACTAGGCCAATTGGTGTGAATTGTCCCGTGATATTTATTATTTATTTATTTATTATAATTAGAAATACTTAATATAATTAGAAGCTCGGAAACGGCTCCAACGATTTCGATGAAATTTGGTGTGTGGGGGTTTTAGGGATGAATAATTAATGTAGCTTGATCTAATCTCTGGGAAAACGCTTGGTACCGGTAAAATGGGGTTATACAATAGGAAATTTTGGGGCTACTTTGATAGATTTAAAATGGTTATAAAAACGCAAATATTCATATCTTTATATATTATTGAGCAAATTACGTAATTCCTGGTATTAAACATTATTATTCAAGTATTCGAATGTATTTATTTATTTTGCTACCCTTACCGAGTGCCATGAAATTCGAACACTGATAACGATGTTTATTCATAAGCCCATGAGCAACCGATTCTGTTAGAGAAACCATGAATGAAAAATATGAAGGTTTGTTTACATTGTAGGAACTCCAAGGCCAGAATGTAACAAAATACGCAAATGACCTAATTTATACCGTGAGTCAGAAATCAGGGATAGTTATGTTTGCTGACGACACCTCTTTACTGTTCAAAGTTAGTAGAAAAGACACCGATTTCACTGAACCCAATGAAACTCTGTCCATGATATCCGCATGGTTTGCTGCCAATAACTTGTTACTAAACCCTAAGAAAACAAAATGTATTAAATTTTCATTGTTAAATCCGCCTCATTCAAATTCGGTCTCAAATATTAAACTTAACGGTCAAAGTATTGAATTTGTAAAATCTACGGTATTCTTAGGAATAACACTGGACTCTAAATTGCAGTGGGGATCGCACACCACAGCAATTGCGAATAGGTTGAGCTCTGCTGCGTTTGCAGTCAGAAAAATACAGCAGCTAACCGATGTGGCGACGGCACGGTTGGTGTATTTTTCCTACTTCAATAGCATCATTTCATACGGCCTTATTTTATGGGGATCTGCTGCAGACTTGGAATCAATTTTTATTTTGCAAAAGAGGGCTATCAGAGCGATATATAACTTAAGGACACGCGATTCTTTAAGATCTTTTTTTAAAGAAATAGGTATCCTAACCCTGCCGTCGTTGTATATATTTGAAATAATCATGTATGTAAGAAAAAACATATGTGATTTTCCCACTAACGTCGATAAGCCAAAGGTTACTAGAAACACAGGCAAGCTTAAAGTTCCATCTTACAGACTGGCTAAAACTAAAAAGTCGTTTCTGGGAAGATGCATACGTTTTTATAATAAAATTCCGAAAACAATAACCGAACAAACTGATACAAAATTCAAATCCATTGTGAAGAAGACATTAATATCTAAGGCGTACTATAAAATTAATGACTATATCATGGACAGGGATGTTTGGAAATAATTCCGATCCGCATTGGCGATCCCTAGTCTCAAATAGCGTATCTACTGTGTTAAAAAATTTAATTGTATTAAATACTTTAGATGTATGTCATTTAATAACAATGTAGATCTGATTGAAAAAAATATACCTTGTTGAGTTTCTTGCCGGTTTCTTCTCAACAGGGTTTTTTCCGAACCGGTGGTAGATTTTTCGACGTTCATAGGAGCATCAATTTGATGCCTAAATTGAATAAAGAATTTTGACTTTGACTTTGAAAACAACATTATGGAAATTGAGATTGCAGCGTGTTCAGGAGTTTGGCAATACTCCCAAATTGGTAACAATGCAAATATACGGAGATAAGTTTTGGCTCATACACAATTTTTTGATCCTTCTCTGGAGCCTGTGGAGGACTGGTTCGAGCAATTTACCAAAATCGTAATTTCCTTCTAGATTTCGAAGATTTTCCTAAATGCTTTTTTTCTCACCACAGTTTTTTACTGAAGCATATTTTCACAATCGCGTTTTTTCCCAACTTTAATCGAAACAAAAACATAGGTAAGATCAGGTCATGTTAAGTTTTCATCGGCTCGAAGGACCAAAAGCACGCAGAAAAAGGAGATCCGCGTTTCTGTGTCAATTCAAATTGGGAAAAAACGCTACTGGGAAAATAAGCTCCAGTAAAAAACTATGGTGAGAAAAAAAAAGCATTTAGGAAAATCTGCGAACGGAAATTTTGCTATAGTATGTTCCAGTTAAAATGACGAAAATGCACTTAACACGGGATCTTACAACTTCTTTTATTGCTGAATATGAAAGGAAAAGATAACAAAGAGACGTAATAAAACTGGCCGAAGTATGGCCTACCGACCGATACACCTGCATAATTGTTTTACAACCCCACTTGAAGATAACAATTAAACAATAGATATTGGTTTTAAGACCTTTTCGTCATTTTAACTGGAACATACTATACAAGGAAATTACGATTTTGGGGAAATTATCTATCCACTCCTATGGACATGGCAAAAGTTGAGGCCAATATTTTTTAGTCAAGTTTACATCGGCTCGTGGTATAGTACGAATTTTTTGAGGTGTCCCGATCTCGTTAGCAGCCCACTTCTTGAACAAAGCCATTGTATTCTATTATGTCCTCAAGTGCACAATCCTCAGTTTAAAATGAACGTAAATATAAGATAAAATAGCTCATTGAAATAACGACTTTATTATTTACAGTTATAGAGAGAGAGTTAATTTTAATTGAAACTTTGTTTGTTTGTTTTGGTTGTTTTGACTGCGTGTCTACGACGCATTTAATGTTGAAAAATACTATCTGCCAACAGAGTTTCATTGAAAATTAACTCTCTACTGTAAATAATAAAGTCGTTATTTCAATGAGCTATTTTATCCTATATTTCTGTTCATTTTAAACTGAGGATTGTGCAGTTGAGGTCATAATAGAATACAATGGCTTTGTTAGAAATTGGGCTGCTAACGAGATCGGGACACCTCAAAAAATTCGTACTATACAGCTGGCAAGCTTTCGGCCCATAACAATAAAAAATAAGTGTGTTGAGTGGCGAAGGGTACTAACAACCCGATTCCCCCCGGGTTGACTAAACTTTCGAAGTTACCAAACGCTTCCCTTCCATTACTGCACTTTCAAGAAGAGGATAAATGGGTTTCAGGTTTTTTTTGCTCCGGCTTTACTTGCGATAATGTTCACGCCCCGCCACTGCCTGTGGACATGGCAAAAGTTAAGGGTCTATACCTTAACCAATATTCTTTGGTCAAGCTTACATTGGCGCGTAGAACAGATGGCAAGCTTTCCGCCCATTTCAAAAAATCATAAGTGTGTTGAGTGGCGATGGGTACACTAACAACCTATATATTTTGCCATTTCCTAAAATTGGTACGGAACCCTTGGTGCGCGAGTCCGACTCGCACTTAGCTATTTTTTTTTGCATAAAACCGTCCCTGTAATTGATCTTTATCTCACCTGATAAAAAGTGCAGACAAAGCCGAGAGAAGAGACAAGAGCCCTAGGTTGTATTTCGTATCTATCTGGAAATATACTTAGTTACAAAATCAACATGACTGTCAGCATTATTTTTTTTATGTAGGAACTGTAATAAAAAAATGGTAAACCACTTACTTGGCCGGCTGTACCTAAAAATACATTATATTGTGCAGAATGTAAATTGGGATCGTCGCAAAACTGGCTCTGTTTCAACATGTTGTAGGGCATTAAATTATGAAACAGTCTTGTTTTTGTCACTGAAATGTTTTTATGAACGGACGCCAGAACTTTTTCTGGGACTATCAAGTTGGAGCTCTTGTTTGTTTGTATTTCAAATTAGAGAAACTACATAAAAAAACATTTGAAAGAAAGAAAGAAAGAAAGAAAAACATTTATTCGTGACAAAGAAAAAACAAATACAAAAAGAGGAATTGGAAACAGATAGTACCTACTTAATAAATGTTGTCACGAAATGGTCCCAACTCAGCATGATGTCGGCCTTGCAGCCGACGCTGGTCTTCCGTTGGAACCAATCCGACAATTAAACTATAGGCAACAGCACACATGCGGGCATATGCGCATTTACTGCGTATATGCGCATAAAGGCTGAATAATTCTGAATACGGGTATTTATAAAGTGTATTTTTTTTTAATGAACTCACCTTTGTTCTTTACTTTGCACTGCAGACATGCACATTGCACAGGCCTCCTCTCAGAATGAGAGGGCTTGGGCCGTAGTTCCCACGCGGGCCCAGTGCGGATCAGGAAGACACATATCACTGAATTACGAATACCTTGCAAGTGTGAGCAGGTTTCTTCACGATGTTTTCCTTAACCGTAAAACTCACGGCAAATTTCAAATGTAATTTCGCACATAGATTCCGAAAAACTCAGAGGTGCTCCCATCCACTCCCGGACTCGATTTCGCGACCCTCTGCTTGAGAGACCATAAGTCACACCACCAGGCCACTATTATCCCCACTAATCATGATAATTTTCCACTGAATAATTTTCATTATTACAACATTTTTGTTCACAGGCAATCTCGGACTTCCTTTTGGGAGTGTTTTGCCTGCCTTTCACTCTGGTTGGCCAGATATACCGGAGGTTCCTCTTTGGAGCCGCTCTCTGCAAGTTAATACCATTCTTGCAAGGTAAGTTTATTGCACAAGGCACAAGACACGAGTTTTCACAAAGCAAAAAGTTTACTAAACCTAAAACCTTTAAAGTTTAGTTAAGTAAAGTCACGGACATAGCTCGAAGAATCGCTAGACTTAAGTGGCAGTGGGCAGGGCACATCGCCCGTAGAACTGACGGCCGATGGGGCCGAAAGGTTCTCGAGTGGCGTCCGCGGAGCGGAAGACGCAGTGTAGGTAGGCCTCCAACAAGATGGAGCGACGACCTGGTGAAGGTAGCGGGAACGCATTGGATGCGGATGGCACAGGACCGATCTGTTTGGAGAGCCTTGGGGGAGGCCTATGTTCAGCAGTGGACGTCTTTCGGCTGAAATGATGATGATGATGATGAAAAAGTTTACAAAGCACTTTCTTGTACTGCATCTGTGGTCTGCAAGTTTTATGCAACAAAACCGACACCGGTGAAAGGGATATTGTTTATGTGAGCATTTAGAGTTTAATATGAATTCAATGTCATTTCGGCTAAAAAAAAAATCATTGGCTTATAAAAAATACTAGCTGTTGCCCGCGACTCCGTCTGCATTTTATCGCTATCCCGCGGGAACTATGCTATTTTCAGGGATAACAAATTTCCGGGATTCCAAACTATTTCCATACCAAATTTCATCTAAATCGGTTCAGTGGCTTACTGACATACTGGCTGACTGACAGACAGACAGATAGACAGACAGACAGACCGACAGATAGACACACTTTAACATTTATAATATTAGTATGGGTTTGGAATCTCTGCGGTACGTTGATATATCAGTCAGTCAGTTAGTTTCTTCTTTTATATCATCATCGTCATATATCATCCTAGCCTATATACGTCCCAGTGCAGGGCACAGACCTCCTCTCAGAATGAGAGGGCTTGGGCCGTAGGTCCTACGCGGGCCCGGTGCGGATTGGGAACTTCACACACCATGAATTTTATATACTACTTCGATTAAACTAAATCGACATTTAAAGAATAGGTACGACTGAAAATGTGCTTGGAATTCTAAGAATGTGATTATTACTTTTCTTTTTTTCTAAAGACATTTATTATATTAAATCAAATCTCGCAATCCTGAAAGATGAAATGAGTGAACACATACATAAGTACAGTCTGTTTCATCTCGAAGGCAAGGCTGAAATTGAGTGCGGCGTCAAGATATATTATCATTTTTGCTACCTTAAATATCGAAACTTAACGAATTATTTCTGTGCTTAAATGAACATCAGAGAAAGGGGATCTGACGCCCGTGCGGGTTTGTAAATGTAACGCCACCAGAGTTGAGGCCACGCACACAACCACATCTCATGTAATGACAGCGGGATTTTGACGTTGTGTTGTCGTAACAAAATCATTCTCATATTCTGAGAGGCCTGTCTAACAGTGGGACGGATACAGGCCGAGATAAAGCATCAGAAAATATTAAAGCTTATTACGGTTCCCGCACACCATTTTAACTTCCCATCTTATCTCACGTGTCATACCGCCCTCATTTCCACAACATTACCATATCAAGGGGAAATGCTTGCGCGGATGAAATATGTTTGGTATTTCGTTATTAAAAGTTTTTGTATTTTCACTTAACTTTACGTGCGGAATAATGTCAAAGTTTTCGGAAGTGATTATAAGTGAGTTAAGTTCTATTTGATGGCCTACGTTATATTTTTAGAGGGTTCCGTACCCAAACAACAACGCAACGCATCCGTAACTCGTCTTGTTTTGTGGGTGTCTATGGGCGGCGGTGATTGCTTTCGATCAGGTGACTCTCCTGCTCGTTTTCCCCTATCATATAAAAATATACTCTATATTTGTCAGCCTCCTATGCCCTTCACTGGAATGTTTATAAGCTGGGATTAATTCTGAGTAAAATACAAAATAAAAATCTAAAAAAAGATTTTTGCTATTGATTATTAAACGAACTGTCACTTGCAATAATGGCGATTGGTTAGTTAACTGTAATCGTAATAATCATTTTCTTTAGAGTTCCAAAATGTCGTTATCCTTAGTAACTAGAGAGCAGTGATGTGCTGGATCGTTAAAAATGTATATTGGCGGAAACGGATAACTATAAATTAAAAATTTTAAAAACCCTTGACGCTATTTATGTCACAAAGTAAATGCCCAGTTTGCGTCTAAGATCCGTTCCGCAGCTAGCAAAAGAGCTGATAACTTTGAAACGGCTAAACCGATTTTGATGGAACATATCTAAAAACCATCGCCAAGAAACCTGCTTTCTAATAACAAAAACCGCATCCAACGGTTCACCCGTTTAAGAGCTATGATGCCACAGACAGACAGACACACACACATATAGCGGTCAAACTCTCTCTTTTTGTGTCGGGGGTTAAAAAAGCGACGGATACGCTTCGTATCTTTCTTCTCCCATTGAATATCCGCAGATACAGATACGGATATCCGGCACATCACTAAGAGAGTAAACGAGAACATTTTTATTGCTGTATAAACACCCATTCACCGAGATTCCCGGAAATATTACCCAAAAGAAAATGCTCCATAGAAACGGCTATTATTTTTCCGCGTTTTCCTTCGCACTGACTGGCAGGAGTTAACACATTTAGTAGCGAACAGTAGTTTGATTGTTTGTTTGTTTCGTGGCCGCTAACGATGGGCCTTATAAGAAAGCTCAAAGTCACTCAGAAAATCACGGACATAGCTCGGAGATTCGCTAGACTTAAGTGGCAGTGGGCAGGGCACATCGCTCGTAGAACTGACGGCCAATGGGGCCGAAAGGTTCTCGAGTGGCGTCCGCGGACCGGAAGACGCAGTGTAGGTAGGCCTCCAACAAGATGGAGCGACGACGTATTGGATGAGGATGGCGCAGGGCCGATCTGTGTGGCGAGCCTCCCGGCCTATGTTCAGCAGTGGACGTCTTTCAGCTGAAATAATGATGATGATGAGTTGTTTGATACTTTCAAATTAAGCTTGGGGTGGTTGTTGAAAGGCCCGTAACTGGCTGTCAAACTCGAAACACCTTCAGGTACCACAAACGCAAACCCTTCTTCTCATATATAAGATCGTTTTTGGAAGCACATGTAGGCCATAAGCGGCATATGCGCTTGCACAGCGTGTGTAAGCGCGTATGCCGAAAGGACAACTTAGCGCGCAAAAAAAACCGCTAATCTAAAACCGCCCTGATCGCTAGGTCGAGAGAGGATATAATTTTTTAAGGGATATTTTTTAACAATAAATATAGAGGTCCTTGGAAATCCTAATAAGAAATTAAGTGAGCGAAGCCGCGGGTAAAAGCTAATTATATAAACATATTATATCTTCATTTAAACAATTAAACATTCTTCACTTGTTAACATGTTCAATGCGACAATGTCTTTGAAATCTCATTACTTTCAAGACTGAATAAGTTGAAAAGATTTATTTGTTTCGCAATAGTATAAAATACATTCGTTAGCAATTTAAAACAATTCGTCTAGATTTTCCAAAAGGGTTTCAATTTATAATCTGCCAGTTGAGCGAACCGCTAAGACGAGATTTACTATCTTCTCTGAGATTGAGTGGTAACACGGACTCTCCAATTCTGCAACACATACCATAAAAAAATTAGCAATAGTTTTTGCGATGATTCTTTTTCTTAATCCTTGGAACAGTCGTTTTGATTATTATCAATATGATTATTGTATTTTTTTTATAATACCAAGCGAGTTTTGTTTAGTGTTCTACGCACAGATTAATTATTTATTAACGATATCGAACTCTAATGTCCGATCCAAAGGCGACCATAGAGCTAGCTCTATCCTTGGTCAATGTATTGGCATTGCCATACAAGGAGGAAACGCAGCCAGCCGTATCAGCATCCTCAATAGTAGCGATCTGGGTGATATTTGATCTAGATGATACAAACCTTTTTGTGACTTCTTGTATATTTTTTGTGTAAATGAATAGAATGTTGTAAATGATTGAATTCGATTATATCTAAATCTGCGGTTTGGAAAAATGTCATACAGTTTTTTTTTGTGTTTCAAGTATGGCATTTCCGCTCTATTGGGTAACTTCTCAATAAACTGAGTCTGTGACTACTACAAAGAATGTCTCAAGGATTGTCTCTAACAGTTTTCATTCCTAACCCATCTTTAATCCTTTCAACGCCACGCCTCGACAAAACGTAAACCTGCTTTGAATCTTATGCCATTGTGTCAAGATCACTTTGACACTGTACTATGTGACACCTATATGTGTCGTTGGCGTTGATAAGGTTAAGATAGGTATGTACATGTTTTTCAGTACAGTGGTACGGAACCTTTCTCGCGTGTATTTTACCACTTTGATCACATTTTTATTGAAGCTTCGAATTAAACTTGTTGAAATAATCATCATTTCAGCTATAGGACGTCCACCGCTGGACATCCTCCTTGATACCCAATCACTACGGTTGGAAGCGGCTTGCATCCACTTTGAACCAGCGGCCTTTATCAAATCGTCCGTCCACCTTGTTGGTGGACGTCCCACGCAGCTTTTGTCAGTCCGTGATTTTGAGAACTTTTCGGCCCTAACAGCCATCTGTTCTGGGTGCTATATGGCCTGCCCATTGCCATTTCAACGAGCTAATCCGTTTGGCTATGTCGGTTAACTTTTTTTTATATTTAACTTGGTGCTTCACTATAGGCCTCATGAATAGGCCTTCATTAGGCCTTCAGTGAAGCACCAAGTTGAAGCAATAATACTTTACGTAAATCTGCGTAGGTAAAGGTCAATAAACTGACTGAAACCGGCTTAATAATGATCGTAGGTAAGGTATCTATGCGATAAAATTCGCATGCACAACGGATTAAGGGATATTCCTGCTACCTACACTCGCAAAGACTTAGTTTAAGTTAAGTATAGTATTATCCAAAGAAAGAAAGAACGAATATACAATTTGGAACAACACAAGCCATATCAATATTATTTACAAATAGACAACACGAAGGCCAAAGATAATTAGTGTGTCATTACGATTGCAAATCGGACATTGGCTCAGCATAATGCTGAGGCGTTTACAGCACCCTAGCGCTGATCTTCAGCCAGCACACCACTGTCGCTGACACTCGTATCACTTATAAATACACTTATTAAAAGTGGCTAGGGATATCTTTAATCCCTAAACAAAATTGATTTTTTCACTCAGTTCATGCCCAAGGAGCATACACAAATTAAGCTACTTACTCCAAGGGTGTATGTGAAGGTTCCCAATCCGCACTGAGCCCGCGTGGGAACTATGGCCCAAGCCCTCTCATTCTGAGAGGAGGCCTGTGCCCTGCAGAGGGACGTATATAGGCTGGGATGATGATAATGATGATGATGATGATGATGATGACTATTCATGGAGATTTGCATGACATCCTGTTAAGTAACATACGAAACCTTATAGTGTGCAGGTATTTTGAAAATTTGAATAAATAAAAATAAATAAATAAATATTAGGGGACAATCTTACACAAATCGACCTAGTCCCAAACTAAGCAAAGCTTGTACTATGGGTACTAGACGACGATAAACATACTTATATAAATAAATAAATACTTAAATACATAGAAAACATCCATAACTCAGGAACAAATATTCGTGCTCATCACACAAATAAATGCCCTTACCGGGATTTGAACCCAGGACCTCTTGCTTCGTAGGCAGGGTCACTACCAACTAGGCTAAAGCGGTCGTTAATGTGTTCATGATCTTTCGTTGCTGACTGGTACATACTAACAATCTTTGGCTTACTGGTTAGGATTATGTCACTCTCAACAGTTACCTAATACATCCTTGCAAACGTCAATAAGTCAATGAATCAATAAGGGATTCAATCCCTTGGGTTTGCGTCTTTCAAAGAGACCAGGCGCAGTGAGACCCAAAACCATTAGACACTGATTGTAAATTGGCTAGCCAGACCAATAAGATGTGATTTATGTGTACATTAGCATGATGCTGTAAAACTTGTTGCTGCTAGCGTTTGGGTCTTAAAGGGTAGTAAGAAACAAGAGCAGAGCGATTCCACATAATTAATTTATCCTAATCTTTACTAATATTAAAAAGCTGAAGAGTTTGTTTGGTTGAACGCGCTAATTTCAGGAACAACTGGTTTGAATCGAAACATTATTTTTGTGTTGATTAGCCGCCTTTATACAGTCGCTCTATAGCGCATCTCAATCGGGCGCGTTTATGTTTTGTCAGTTTTTTAAATTTTCATTCGCGCGCGATTACAAGTTTTCCCAGAAACTCCATACCAAATTTCGTCTGAATCGGTTCAGCGGTTTAATTAAGTGTGAAGAGGTAACAAACAGACACACTTTCGCATTTATAATATTAGTAAAATGTAGGATTTCAGATATAGTCCATAGCGACTACTATGTGTTTAATAAAACCTTAACGCTTTTCACTTGCGTCTCCATTTACTGGTAAATAAATCTACCAATAAAAACTAGTCGTTACTCTAAAAGCTGGGAATATAACGTTTTCTTGTTATTACTTTTTAAGAAATATGCAAAGTTTATGGACCGTCAAGATTATTGTAATTTCGTACGAGTAAATAGTTCATAATAACTTTATTCCCTGCTGGTAATAAAATAAAATGAAAGCTTTAAATAATCATCATCAACGTCATCATCCCAGCGTTTATACGTCCCACGCGGGCCCAGTGCGGATTGGGAACTTTAGGTACACACTTAAAATATTAATTAAAAATAATACTCAATACGGCGTCACGGGCAACAGCTAGTAATCTTATATTTTGTGTTCCTGTAGGTACTTATTTGCAGATTTAAATAATAATTTTAGTGGGTAGGTATTCTAGGTACTATATTATGTACATGATTGATAATGATAAATTATCGGTAAATTAAGTACTGTAACGGTACCTCCCCCCCCCCTTGTTTAAAAATCCCCCAAACCCTAACTAGCTAGACGAATATATATATATAGTTCCTATCGAGCTAGAAACTCTGAGAAAAAAACTGAATTAAATGCTGAAATAAATACTGGAATATTGCACTAAATATTGAACTAAATATTTAACTAAATTGCCTATCCATCTTATTAAAGCTATCAGGCTCTAAAGCTCTGAACCAAATAAATAATGAATTTATATACTGAAATCTATGCAGCGTAGAAACCTAGGATTATTTCTATTGGACGTGATACGTGATATGGCCATGTGATCGTCTAGTACCTAAGAGAACCCTTCGTTGTGTCCGTGCCTAAGTAACCCTTGGAACTTTTAGTGAGGAATAAAGATCGGACTACCTATAAATATTTATTATATAGCGGCTAGTAACTCTTTGCTAATTTTATATGGAGAAAAAGGTTGATATTGAATCGCATGAGAGAAGGCAGCCAGTTATAGAGTTTTATCTATGTACTAGGGTGGGTAAATAAGTCTTAAAAATAGATTATAGCCTAGACAAGTAAATCAGAAGTGTTTGGAGTAGATATTATGTTTCACCTAAGCCTACAGGTTATTAAGTAGATTCCTACAGACAGAAAGATGGTATTCTAACTTAATAATATTCTATCTATTATGGTAATGTAGATATATGGTTGCCCATATTTGATTCCGGTTATAGATAACTTAAGTAGTATTGAAGAAGAGGTAAAGATAGTTAAATGTAAGTGGTAATTTCAGGTTTATAAGGTCATTGGTCAATAGTCTGTGTCATGTACTTGTAGGCAAGGAATTTTATATTGCGGCTATGTTTGAGAGCCCGCTCCCCGCTCTCAAAGGTGGTGGGCGGCTCCATACTAGGACTCCAAAACCTCCCCCGCATGAACTCTGAAGGAGTATACTACCTTTTCCTTGTTTAGGTAATGAATGCATTACCTTATAATATTGTATATTAAAAGAGGGCAATCAAAGGGAATGTCAGTTATAGCCCGCGGCTGTCCCTGGGTCAATCCTGTGATCATAATGCTCCTGCATTAGCAAACCAACTCAGTGGTAATTGTAGGCTTCTTTGGTTTATCATAATGACTAAAGAGTAGCTACCGGGTCCCCTGGTACCGGTATACCACTAACTTGCTTCTGCCTTAGTTTTAGTCAGAGTGACTTCCATTGTCAGTTAATAAAGATAAGCATTTGGTACAACTTTCACCGTTAAATTTAGTTGGTATAACTAGTCACTACAGGACCATATAACCCAAGGTTGCTTTACCAGGGACGACCACCGACTTCAATGGAGATTCTACTGTTTTCAACAAATAAGTATTATTCATGGTGAGTTATTGATTTCATTTTGTCTCACTCAATTGCTTCTACTAGAGTTTGTAACGTAGGACATATGGATGAAAATAAACTCCGAAATCTTTCATCCGTCGGTAAGTACTTAAGTCTGTCAAAGTAAGTATTAGTCAGTAAGGTCATTGAAGTCTCAGACTTCAATATATAAGTCAGATAGTATAACCCTCGCCTCCAACATCAAACAGTATATCGATGAGCAGTAATATTTAGTTAATAGTAACAGTATTAAATATGTTAGATGGCATATCTCAGCCCCCCCAACATATTATAGTATAATGAAGAACTGAAGATAGTTAATGATAATAATAATAAGTATATCAGGTGGCATATTCCAGCCCTCCAACACACTACAGTATAATGAAGAACTGAAGATAGTTAATGGTAATAATAATAAGTATGTCAGGTGGCATATTCCAGCCCTCCAACACACTACAGTATAATGAAGAACTGAAGATAGTTAATGATAATAACACCTAGCCCCGATGAACCTATCCTAACAGCTAAACTATCCATCTATTCTACACGAGATTGAAAAGCTAGGAATCCGGATTCCACATTTACAACTACCGCGGGGCCCCTCTCCAACTGATAAGAGAGGGCCTATCCTAAGCTAATGCCTACGTTGAGTGGGTTGGCTCAAGACCTACTTTCTATACCCGTGTACTACTGGTACCCTTCTGAGGGGATTGGGATAGAAGAATACCAGTGTGTAATATATATATAAATAGATAAGCGGACTAGGTAGATGATGAGGTTGAAACACCGGTTATGGCGCTCCAAACCCTTCAACACCCAGGGAGAACTTAGGTCCGACTCTTGAGTTATAATACAGACCCCCACCCATCTCCAAGAGGTGGTAAATTTACACTAAAACGCCTCCAAGAAGGGCTAATCTGTAAGTTAACACCGCTAGGTAACCCGACTATCCCTTCTCAGAGGTCAGCTCTTACTTAGCTGAGGTCTAGATGAGTTCTCCAATACACTAATATAACACTCCCAGACATAGACCCCACCAAATCCCACTAAACTCCATTTTAGCTATCAAACTACCGTGAAATCTCCCAACAGTGAATATACTATAACCATGTTTGGCGATAGATACCCAGAGCCAGGCAATCACACGGAGAACCCTCCCAATAATTAACACAAAGAATAAATCAACACATAATAAAAGTAAAACACAGCCCCGTCACACCCCACTAAACTCCAATTTAACTATCCAATCACTATGTAATCTCCCAACAGTGAGTATTCTATAACCATGTTCGGCGATAGATACCCAGAGCCAGGCAATCACACAGAGAACCCCCCCCCATTAATTAACACAAGAAATAAATCAGCACATAATAAAGGTAAAACACAGCAAAATCACAATAAAAATCAGAACGTAATAACCCAAGGAGAACCTTACCAGACCCGTAGTCAAATGCGAAAAAAGTCCCACATCTTCTGCGCGCGCGCTTTTATAGCCTCGCCTCGACGGTACCCACCGAACACACTTTGTCATAGTATAACAATTGATCCAGTAGCGTGTCTCGGCAGCGTCATCATCATCATCATATTCTTTAACACTAAATTAAGATTAGGAGGTGAGATTTGTAATTATGATATGACATATATATATATATATACATATACATATATATATATATATACATATATATATACATATACACACACATATATATACATACATATGTATATAAATGATCCTCCGAACCCATCGTACGCGCATAACTTTTGATCGACTGCACCCAGATTAGATTGTCCCTCTAAATAGACCACAAAACGTATTATGTCTTTGAACGGTTTTATTTCGTTTCTTAGCTACGTATATTTGCTACCTACAAATTAGCTACGGAGAAGTATTCGCACCTCTTCTGGGATGTGCGAAAGGTTTTATTTTTTTACATTAATAGCGTAGAAATCCTCATTCTGCTAAATAACTTCATTAGATGCGTTTTTACATGTCTCGATTCAAATTAAAACTGACATTGACACGAAATACAATACCAATAAAAAAAAAGGTTACACCACAAATCTGTAGCATATCAATTGCCACCGTACGCAATAAATGTGTGACCCCGCGCCGACCGAACGTAAATATCCGCGTATCAAGCCCGATCGATGCTAGCCGAGCTATGCTGAGAATTCGTGGCACATAGGTACTTCTCGCGTTCCTGCCGTTTGTATGAAGCTAATCTACTGGTCATTCACTATGCCCCAGATCTATCGGCATGAAAACTGCTTGAGAACCCCGTATCTCACGCGCAGGCTACCCGCCAGACAGTGTCGGTGGTACAGAATTCATTTCTAAATCTCCGGGGTCTTTATGACGTTCACATAAGGTGCAGTATTGCCTAACCCGACTCGCAGGTAAGTTGGTCAGCCCGTGCATCGTGCTCCTATTTGAACATTTTAGCAAATAAAATATTTTAACATCATCATCATCATCCCAGCCGAGACCCCCCCCAATACCGAACATAGGCATAAACTGAGTTCATCTATATGAAACTGGCTGTACTAGCATGTAAAAGGGGACTGTTAAACTCAGATCCGATTAATACATCTAGGTGAAATCAAATAATCCAACGAATCATAAAGTAGTAGCTTGGGTCCTTACCAAGGTACATATAAATACCAATAAAATAGTTCAACGAATCATGAGGTAAAAACTTAGGTCCTTACCAAGGTACATAAGAATACCAATTAAATAATCCAACGAATTATAAGGTAATAGCTTGGGTCCTTACCAAGGTACATATAAATACCAATAAAATAATTCAACGAACTATAAGGTAATAGCTTGGGTCCCTACCAAGGTACATATAAATACCTTAATACATATAATTAATGCTTATTTTCTAGACCATTTTACGGGTCTGAAAATATTATATATAAACATATATTTGTGAATAAGACGGTTTTCAGAATCTGAACCGTCACATCGCCTCCCAATGTTTGCGCAAGTGAGAATTTATTAAACTGGAGAAAACATTTAAACCAATATTCACAAATATATTGATCCAAACATCATCAACCAAAATTTATCAGCAGTTTCCCCAAGGGCGTGGCTTGTGATGTGGTGTGTACTTTAAACCCAAAGGTAATGATCAGAGTAAGAAGGTCGTCCTATAACTTCCAACTTACTAATTATGGATATTTATCACATCTCCAGGTAGGTTTCAGATAGAGGAACTGGTTGTGAGGCAGTCAGCTCTAGTAGCATTACATCGGCCCTTCCACCCCAGTCTTGCTCCTGCCTGTCGACCAGAAATGGAACTGCCAATGTAACCCCTTCCAAAACCGATTAGCTTTCCACTCAGCAATCATCCCTGTGGTCATAACATACCCATTAATCAAAAGTCCAGCCAAAGACGATCACTTAATACAAAAACCATTAGCCTTTCGGTGTGGGTGGAGTGTGCTTGAATTAAGCATCGGCACCCTAGCTCTTGCTTTGGTGCACAACAAGTAGAGTAATGATTTCCTGGCGCCAGCCTCAACGCTGATGTCGATCTCGACTTAACCTATCTTCAATCGCGCGAGAAAATCATTTGAAGAGTGCGGTACGCACGTGCTGTGCGTGTGGTTCAAGGGTTGACTGCCAATAAACCATCCTTGTCATCCACAGATCTACTGAACTGTTATAGCCCTTCACACTAAAGTATTTTTTTTTCATATTTAGACAAGCTTACACATTCACCTGCATCCTTCCTCATTCTCTTCCTCAATCACTTCTTTCACCCACCTCATAACAGTCCAGTAGTTTCAACAGGAACCAAAGACGTTACTAATACATTTTAATTAAAAGGAGAAAGTTAGGTAAATATCTTGAAGTTAAGAAAGAACAATCTTCCCACTTCCGCAGACCAACTAACTACCGTCGTGGAACTAGAACGGCACATCGAGGTTAGTAAGCGCTTCAGTGCCAATACATCGTCAAAAATTAATACCAGGCCCTACAATTGCTTCCGTAAGTGAGAAAGTCCCAACTGATCAAATAATCCGAATGAAGAACGAGCCTATAACTCTATCCTCTTAATTTATTAGCACTTTCCCCAAAAGTGAACTGCGATGTAGTGTGTATTTATACCGAAAGATAACGACTTAAGCACGAAGGACCATTCTCCCACCTTCGACTCATCAATAATGAATATCCATTGGGCCATGAGGTAGTTTCAGATAGAGGAACTGGTTGTGAGGCAGTCAGCTCTAGTAGCATTACATCGGCCCTTCCACCCCAGTCTTGCCCCTGCCTGTCGACCGGAAATGGAACTGCCAATGTAACCTCTCCCAAAACCGGAGTTAGCTTAGAAAGCTGTCCTTTAAACCAGGTCGTGGGGCACCCTTTGGCACCCCACAACCCTCAATGGGGCAATAGACATCCAATAAAAAATCAATCTAGCCGGAAAAAGGAAACCCCCAATACAAAAGTCATTAGGCTTTCGGAGATTGTAGTGTGTTTGTCCCTAACGTTTCCATTGAGCGTAGAGTAATGATTTCCTGGCGCCAGCTTCAATGCTGATGTCGTATTCGACTTAAACCTGTCATCATTCGCGCAAGAAAATCATTTGAAGAATGCTGTACGCACGTGCTGTGCGTGTGGTTTATTGGTTGAGTGCCAATAAACCTTCCTTGTTATCCACAGAATTTCTGAATTGTTATAGCCCCTCACACTATAACAGTGGTTCTTATTCCTTTTAGCTGGTGACCCAAAATACAAATATATTTGACGCTTCGTGACCATAAAGTTCCTCAAATTATTATAGAAAAACTTAAACATATATTTTCCTTATTCAAATGAAAGTTATCTTTAAATTAACTATTATAATATTCGCGACCCATCTCATATCGCCCGTGATTTAAATTTGGGTCGAGACTCAAGGTTAAGAACCGCTGTACCTACTAGAACGACAAGTCCTACTCTCCCCACTTTTTTCCTTATTTTAGCGACTATCAAGTCACACATCTACCTTGGTCCTTCCTCAATCTCTGTTTCGCTCATGCTATAACAACCCACCAATTCAGACAGGATACTCAGATGTGAGCAATAAATAAAATAAATTTAAAGTAAAAGGAATACTTTCTCACTTCCGTTAAACAATAACCTACTGTAATTTTGAAAACTAGCTTCCCTATAATTAATTTTAATCCGATATATATACCTACAACGTTTATTGAGTTTTACCCTATATCAATTTAGTATTACTCACAGACCAAATCCTAACCTTACTCTTTCATTGCAAATAAAAGGAACGAGGTTTTTTTTTTTTTTATTAAAACTAATTTTACCTAGGTACCTAATTTTACTTTTGAGCTTAAGAAACGTAGATTCAAAATATTGAAAAGTTCCCAAAATTATAATTACCTACTTACTTAGATATAAAAAGGTACTTAGTACATTAAAAAGAAACTTAACATTAGGTAACAACTAAATTTTTGCTGTAATTTTAACTATTTAGTAACTCCTTCACTAAGTAAAAACACCTCCGTTCTCTGAATCAAGCTACTATCCACTTAAAGCAACAAATTCTATTACGTATAAAAGTTACTAAAAATAGGGAACCATTTTAACTTGGTTGCTAACCGGCCTACCTAAAACCTTTTCAACCTTAAAACGCCTAAAGAACCCTTCCCGCGGACCTCTAAAATTTCGGGTAGATGAACAACCGTGATGAAACTACCCCGCCTTTTTAATAACCAATTGCACTTATGACAATTCAAGTTAAATTTAAGTATCTAAAATGATTGTCTCTCCACCTACTGAATGTCTTAAATCTTTAAACAAGTTGACGTTACTTATAACTACACGAGTATCTATACCAATAACTACTACCAGTTGTGGAAATCAATATAAAATCGAATCAAAAAAATGTACCAAGCGTAACTAATCGCACCTAATTAATTACGCTAAATAAGAACCTTTCCATCGTGAAGAAACCTGCTCAACTACCAAAGTAATTTCATTACGACATCTCACGCTGGGAGGAGGCCTATGTCACTCAAAATAACGTAACTAATCGAACCTAATTAATTACGCTAAATAAGAACCTATCCATCGTGAAGAAACCTGCTCAACTACCAAAGTAATTTCATTACGACATCTCACGCTGGGAGGAGGCCTATGTCACTCAAAATAACGTAACTAATCGAACCTAATTAAGTACGCTAAATAAGAGCCTATCCATCGTGAAGAAACCTGCACATCTACCAAAGTCATTTCATTACGACATCTCACGCTGGGAGGAAGCCTATGTTACCCAAACTAACGTAACTAATCGAATCTAATTAAGTACGCTAAATAAGAATCTATCCATCGTGAAGAAACTTGCACATCTACCAAAGTCATTTCATTACGACATCTCACGCTGGGAGGAAGCCTATGTCACTCAAACTAACGTAACTAACCGAACCTAGTTAAGTACGCCAAATAAACCCTATCCATCGTGAAGAAACCTGCATATCTACCAAAGTCATTTCATTACGACATCTCACGCTGGGAGGAAGCCTATGTCACTCAAACTAACGTAACTAATCGAACCTAGTTAAGTACTCCAAATAAAACTTATCCATCGTGAAGAAACCTGCACATCTACCAAAGTCATTTCATTACGATATCTCATTCTGGGAGGAAGCCTGTGTCACTCAAGTTTTGCAAAACCCGGAGTTTAGGAAAACGTGCTAGATATTGGACTTCGCGCCAAATCTACCTACATTAACTTATCGACATCAACGACACATATCAGCTCCGCAGGTTCCACGCCAACGACCTATATATCAGTCATGGCGTGCAGAGCGATATCTACCTACATTAACCTAGATTGTTCTATCCTATCAATCTATATACGTGTGTCTTGTGTAAAATTTCACGCAAGTATATGATAAATGCATAAATTATAAATGACTAGCCTTCTGTCCGCAGCTTCGCCCGCGATAAATTAATTTTCCCGTACAACTTGGTACCCGTTCCACGGTAAAAGTACCCCATGTCACTCAGTGATAATGTCGCCCTCCTACGGCCAAAATAACCCTTGTAATTGGTCCAGCAGTTTTTTAAGTTTATTCGCTACTTACGTAAATACAAATCTATCTTTTTTATAATATTAGTGTAGATGTAGATTAAGATAAAAAACCAGAGAGAGGAACTGACCACCACGGTAATTTAACACGGCTCACTCTATTACATCAGACTACTCTGAATTTGGCCATAATAAAAAAAACGCTGAAGTTTCTATAAAACTAAAAATCAACTTTACATGATACTGGATATTTCATACTAAACCGAATAAATGAAGAACACTGTACCTACCCGAGAAACCTCTACAAGTAACTAAAACAATCCTCGATCAAATTAGCTCTAATATCAAGAATAATATAATAAGTTTAATTTAACAATAATAAATTCAAATCTATCTGACCACAAACAAGGGTATTTAGAAGCTCTCCTTTGTTATATAAAAAAGTATTTAAACACCACATCTTGAAGCGACTACTGGTCTATCGAAATAAACTCCACCGCTGTCATCCCTATTCCCATAGTAATTGCAAATTGCTATCGCTATAGCGATACGTAATAGGTCCCTCGAGTTCCCAATGTAAGACGGGTGATATCAACTGCATGTCGCACCCTACCCACATTGTGATAAAATTTACTGTTGGTATCTACCTATTTTGTTGTCAAACTTATTGCTAATATTATTACCTAAGTATACTGAGTCAATGTTAATATTATAAAATGTTTAATTGTCAATGTTATTTAAAAAGACCTCTGCATACTACTGTGTTATCCAACTGCGCAATTTGTATTTCTCAATGCCAAGTGAATTGTATTCCTTTTATTAGGAAATAAATGTCTTAACCCATAAACCATCTATTCCGAACACAAAGGGGTTACGAAAATACGACACTGCAACTTTGAACTGGCGAACTCAAAACTCCTACTCCTAGTTTAAAAATGTCCCGTTATAACATACCTAAGTTTATTAGTTACCTAACTAATCTCTGCTATAATTATTATCTTTATTTAGTGTGAACATCACAATACCATACAACACAAATATCCCTTACTGAACACCAAAGATAACACAGAGACATTACAAAAATAAAACCGGCCAAGAGCGTGTCGGACACGCCTAGGACAGAGTCCCGCAACGAGGTTACGACGTGCCAAATTATATCAAACAATTATTTTTCTAAGAGCCCTGCATCTTGTACGGAACCTCCCAAGTAGGTACACTTAATAGATCAGGCCGCTACCCACTTCCGAAACAACAATTCTCAAGCTAACCTAACCGTTGTATAGATACAGATTTTTAATTCATTACTTTGTCTGGTTAATTAATTACCACATAGCATCAATTCAAAATACGCCTCCCAGAACTAAAAGTCTCTGAACCTCGCCGCGGACGGACGGACGGACGGACGGACAGACAGACATACTGCTAAAAGCAATTTCTTCCAGACAACCTACTTCTTCGTATTTTGGTATTATGTGACCTCGTATTTCGATCTGTAGTAGTAATACCTAAGATCAAATAAAACCCAGCAAACTACAGTCTACCTACATAAAACATTATCTGATCTACGTAATCAGAATAATTGAATCACAAGAGTTTTAAGTAACGAAGATCTTTAGTGGAAAGCCTAACATGGTTTGACCTAACGAATCTATAATAAACAGACCTTCCTGCCTAACTACCAACATACATACATTGTGCGCGTTTGGCAGCCGCCGCAATGGGTGACTCACTGAAGAAGGACCACTGACTAGCCCGAAACATGTCGAGTCAAACTCTGTTCAAGACGCGTGTGATCCGTTTACTTTCACTACATACATACCTACATACTTATATACCTACCCACCTACCAACCCATCTACCTACCCATCTACCTACCCATCTACCTACCCATCTACCTACCCATCTACCTACCCATCTACCAACCTAATCTAGCCATCTGATTATTTCCCTACATTAATATTTACAAAACTATTTACTATACAATAAACCATTTTGCTACGTATTATATTTCTGTAAAGACGCAGTGGCGGTCTAATGATTCGGCCGATTCTCCCAAGCATAGGTCTATGGGTGCAAATCCGGACTCGCACTCTGAATCGTTCGAACGTCACGCGCGAAATTACTCTTCAATCTACCCCGAGCCCACGGCAAAGACTAACATCGCGAAAAAACCCGCACACACCCGCGAAGATACCCAACGACGCGCGTCAAGCTTCCTACCCGTAACCAGGCCGCACAAAACTATAGCCCAACCTCAATCACTCTGTAAAGAGGCCCGCGCCGCAAAGGAACGAATACAGACCGCGACGATAATGATGATGATTATTATACGCGTCCTACTACTCATATTAATTGAAAACTAACACTACCTACCTTAGTAGACAAATTCTCCTATTTGCGACAAAATAAAGTATTACTACCTTTGAATATACGCCTCCCTAACTGTACAACCTTTTGTATTTGAATAACCTATACATACACAACAACTTAACGTAGATATTTTGACTTTGAATGTACGCCTCCCTGACTATACAACCTTTTGTATTTGAATAAACTATACATACACAACGACAAAATAAAGTAGATATTATAACTTTGAATGTCCGTCTCCATGACTGCACAACCTTTTGTACTTGAATAAACTATACATACACACCCCGAATATTTCTAATACATTAAAATCTCAAGCCACGGTATCTGTTATCTATTTCTCGAAACAACCAATTCTTATGAAATTCCCTCCCCTAAGTTAATTTATCAGACCCGTGTACAGGCCACTGGCTACCCTTTATACCCTATAAATCACAGATTTATAAAACTACTAAACTAATCATCATATCCCAAGTCCCTCTACTTAATTCAAAGTACGTTTAGCTCACCGGCGATTAAAACTACTTAAACGACAAAATGAAAAATTACCTACAGAAAAACTATCCATTCTGTAGAATTATACTTCTTAATTATTAAGAGTTGTTAGTGCCAACATAAAATCCCTAAATCGTGTCACTTGACCACCCAAGTATTATTTTTTTATTACCGAACGTAGACAAGTTAAGACGGTCACAATAGAATAAACTATACCTTCTAGGCTAAAGAAGATCACCATGACGCGTTATAGTAATAATTCTGGTTAGCCAACATTCTAAGCTAAGGAAAATAATTTTAAATTAATTAAAAGCTAAAAAGAATATCTATTTTTTTTTTAAGTGGGTCAATCTAAGTAATTTTTTTATTTTATTTTTTATTTAGGAAGGTAAGCGAAAGCGTAATTGAAATCAATAGATTAGCTAGACTACGAAGAATACCCTTTACGCTAAAAGTTTAGTATAACATGGCGTCTCACACGCATAAATCGAGCTAACCGACTTCAATATCATAATAATTGGAATTAAATCTCAACATACACGATATTCGTATTAATAATGGGAAAACGCTCAAACTTCACAATCGTACTCGGTTGTATAGACGCCAACCCTTTGTCCCGCCTTTTCGTCTAAAGAATTTTAAAAACAAAGTACCGTCACTTTATTGACGGTCGGTTGGTTACGCTGATCGCTCGTAAAAATATCGTTCGACCGACATGGATTTTATAATCTCAAGTCAGTTTTACTATTAATAAGTCGTTCAACAATCTTTAAGCTTAAAAATGATCGCCTACCTAATGGCTAAGGTACCTACATCAGAAGTGATAATTATCCAAAAGGTACCGTGCGTGATCGAAAGTAGTTGATAAAAACCAAGTGGAAGAACTAAGTGTTACGTAATTTAATCAAACAACCATGTTTAACCGAACTCGCAATAACCGAACTACCTATGTGTGAACAAGCGGCGTATTACGTGGAAAGAAGGTGGAAACAGTGACCGAGTGTAATTATTAACGGCATAACCTACAAATGGACAAAGGTGTAATAAACAAAGTGCTCCAAGTTCTAGTTTAAAGCAAACATGTAAAAAAAATGATTGAAACCCTATATTTTATTAATGTGCTTTTTTAATTTATCTACGTACCTATCTAAATACCGCAACCAATACTAAGTTATGAATGAACCAATCTTTATTCCCACTTATCCGTCTCACAGCAACACTGTGGCCCAAAAATTGTGCTCTAAAGGACAATTGTTGGACCAGACCCTGCCTATCTATATAACAAGACAAATTCTAGAAAAAGTTCATAGATTATATCATATGATTGAACATTATAACTACAGCCGAGCTAAGTATAAACTAACAAGTTATGAACCTATTTATCACTATGCAAGTTAAACAGATCTATCTTGAAAATAATGATTAAGCTATGCTCGAATCCTGGACACGGCTACTCACTGTAACGGTACCTACCCCCCCCTGTTTAAAATCCGTTTTAAACTTTTACCGTTAAATTTAGTTGGTATAACTAGCCACTACAGGACCAAATAATCCAAGGTTGCTTTACCAGGGACGACCACCGACTTCAATGGAGATTCTACTGTTTTCAACAAATAAGTATTATTCATGGTGAGTTATTGATTTCATTTTGTCTCACTCAATTGCTTCTACTAGAGTTTGTAACGTAGGACATATGGATGAAAATAAACTCCGAAATCTTTCATCCGTCGGTAAGTACTTAAGTCTGTCAAAGTAAGTATTAGTCAGTAAGGTCATTGAAGTCTCAGACTTCAATATATAAGTCAGATAGTATAACCCTCGCCTCCAACATCAAACAGTATATCGATGAGCAGTAATATTTAGTTAATAGTAACAGTATTAAATATGTTAGATGGCATATCTCAGCCCCCCCAACATATTATAGTATAATGAAGAACTGAAGATAGTTAATGATAATAATAATAAGTATATCAGGTGGCATATTCCAGCCCTCCAACACACTACAGTATAATGAAGAACTGAAGATAGTTAATGGTAATAATAATAAGTATGTCAGGTGGCATATTCCAGCCCTCCAACACACTACAGTATAATGAAGAACTGAAGATAGTTAATGATAATAACACCTAGCCCCGATGAACCTATCCTAACAGCTAAACTATCCATCTATTCTACACGAGATTGAAAAGCTAGGAATCCGGATTCCACATTTACAACTACCGCGGGGCCCCTCTCCAACTGATAAGAGAGGGCCTATCCTAAGCTAATGCCTACGTTGAGTGGGTTGGCTCAAGACCTACTTTCTATACCCGTGTACTACTGGTACCCTTCTGAGGGGATTGGGATAGAAGAATACCAGTGTGTAATATATATATAAATAGATAAGCGGACTAGGTAGATGATGAGGTTGAAACACCGGTTATGGCGCTCCAAACCCTTCAACACCCAGGGAGAACTTAGGTCCGACTCTTGAGTTATAATACAGACCCCCACCCATCTCCAAGAGGTGGTAAATTTACACTAAAACGCCTCCAAGAAGGGCTAATCTGTAAGTTAACACCGCTAGGTAACCCGACTATCCCTTCTCAGAGGTCAGCTCTTACTTAGCTGAGGTCTAGATGAGTTCTCCAATACACTAATATAACACTCCCAGACATAGACCCCACCAAATCCCACTAAACTCCATTTTAGCTATCAAACTACCGTGAAATCTCCCAACAGTGAATATACTATAACCATGTTTGGCGATAGATACCCAGAGCCAGGCAATCACACGGAGAACCCTCCCAATAATTAACACAAAGAATAAATCAACACATAATAAAAGTAAAACACAGCCCCGTCACACCCCACTAAACTCCAATTTAACTATCCAATCACTATGTAATCTCCCAACAGTGAGTATTCTATAACCATGTTCGGCGATAGATACCCAGAGCCAGGCAATCACACAGAGAACCCCCCCCCATTAATTAACACAAGAAATAAATCAGCACATAATAAAGGTAAAACACAGCAAAATCACAATAAAAATCAGAACGTAATAACCCAAGGAGAACCTTACCAGACCCGTAGTCAAATGCGAAAAAAGTCCCACATCTTCTGCGCGCGCGCTTTTATAGCCTCGCCTCGACGGTACCCACCGAACACACTTTGTCATAGTATAACAATTGATCCAGTAGCGTGTCTCGGCAGCGTCATCATCATCATCATATTCTTTAACACTAAATTAAGATTAGGAGGTGAGATTTGTAATTATGATATGACATATATATATATACATATACATATATATATATATATATATACATATATATATACATATACACACACATATATATACATACATATGTATATAAATGATCCTCCGAACCCATCGTACGCGCATAACTTTTGATCGACTGCACCCAGATTAGATTGTCCCTCTAAATAGACCACAAAACGTATTATGTCTTTGAACGGTTTTATTTCGTTTCTTAGCTACGTATATTTGCTACCTACAAATTAGCTACGGAGAAGTATTCGCACCTCTTCTGGGATGTGCGAAAGGTTTTATTTTTTTACATTAATAGCGTAGAAATCCTCATTCTGCTAAATAACTTCATTAGATGCGTTTTTACATGTCTCGATTCAAATTAAAACTGACATTGACACGAAATACAATACCAATAAAAAAAAAGGTTACACCACAAATCTGTAGCATATCAATTGCCACCGTACGCAATAAATGTGTGACCCCGCGCCGACCGAACGTAAATATCCGCGTATCAAGCCCGATCGATGCTAGCCGAGCTATGCTGAGAATTCGTGGCACATAGGTACTTCTCGCGTTCCTGCCGTTTGTATGAAGCTAATCTACTGGTCATTCACTATGCCCCAGATCTATCGGCATGAAAACTGCTTGAGAACCCCGTATCTCACGCGCAGGCTACCCGCCAGACAGTGTCGGTGGTACAGAATTCATTTCTAAATCTCCGGGGTCTTTATGACGTTCACATAAGGTGCAGTATTGCCTAACCCGACTCGCAGGTAAGTTGGTCAGCCCGTGCATCGTGCTCCTATTTGAACATTTTAGCAAATAAAATATTTTAACATCATCATCATCATCCCAGCCGAGACCCCCCCCAATACCGAACATAGGCATAAACTGAGTTCATCTATATGAAACTGGCTGTACTAGCATGTAAAAGGGGACTGTTAAACTCAGATCCGATTAATACATCTAGGTGAAATCAAATAATCCAACGAATCATAAAGTAGTAGCTTGGGTCCTTACCAAGGTACATATAAATACCAATAAAATAGTTCAACGAATCATGAGGTAAAAACTTAGGTCCTTACCAAGGTACATAAGAATACCAATTAAATAATCCAACGAATTATAAGGTAATAGCTTGGGTCCTTACCAAGGTACATATAAATACCAATAAAATAATTCAACGAACTATAAGGTAATAGCTTGGGTCCCTACCAAGGTACATATAAATACCTTAATACATATAATTAATGCTTATTTTCTAGACCATTTTACGGGTCTGAAAATATTATATATAAACATATATTTGTGAATAAGACGGTTTTCAGAATCTGAACCGTCACAGTACCTATAAACCATTAAAAACATCGTCAATTCGATATCGCAGATCTTTTATAGCTTCAAATAAATTCATTAGCAAGTTTACGACGTACTTACTTTAATCAAAATTAAATCGATCCTTTAATATTTAATACTGTTCCGTCTCAAAACATATTATTTATGAATAAAGAAATAAGAAATAAATAAAGAAATCCAGCTGAAATCACACTGACGATTTGCGAACTTATTAGAAGCGGTGCGAACGCGCAACTATTCGCCGCGTCTATAACAAACATTAAAGTACCTACAATACTACATAGGTACGTCAGCTAACATCTACTTTACCATTTCAGTTTTTTACAAAAAATAAATAAATAAATAATAAATATCATGGGACAATTCACACCAATTTATTGACCTAGTCCCAAAGTAAGCTAAGCAAAGCTCGTAGACTGATGACCGATGGGGTCAAAAGGTTCTCGAGTGGCGTCCACGGACCGGAAGACGCAGTGTAGATAGGCTTCCAACAAGAAGGAGCGACGACCTGATTAAGGTTGCGGGAGCGCGTTGAATGGGGATGGCTCAAGGCTGTGCCCCCCCCCCCCGCCCCTTCTCCCAAAATAGCCAATAGACAAAACAGGTAGTGTGTCTCGATGAAATGTATTTATTGATCGTAGAAACGTATTATTAAGTATACTAACACTGGTGAAACAATTTTCTGTGTAATAAGAATTTTAGGAACTGAAACTTGCGATGAACCAAAATTATGGTAAAAGTGATTCGATGAACGGCTATGTCGATGTACAAATAAAATACCTAATGAAATAAATTTAATGAATTGATTCTTGTGTGAAAGGTTATTCGAACAAATTTACGAGCGATCTAACGGAGTTCGATGAATAATTCCTACGTGATAATAAAATTCTGCGAATAGTGTTATGGGAAACGATAAATGACGAAACGGGCCCAATTGCATAACAAAGTACAACTAATATTACAAGCGGAACTCTCGTTTCAGTTATATCAACTAGAAAGGGAGTTCCGCTTGTAATATAAGTTGTACTTTGTTATGCAATTGGGCCACGGTTTTTGGTAAAGTGATGGATTACCTGATTTTATGTAAAGTGATACATTAGCGCTATAACATGTTTCCTGATTAATCATTTGATGAATCATTTCTTGAAAAACATTTATTTGCTCATATTTTTAGGGTTCCGTACCTCAAAAGGAAAAAACGGAACCCTTATAGGATCACTTTGTTGTCCGTCCGTTCGTCCATCTGTCTGTCAAGACCCTTTTTCTCAGGAACGCGTGGAGGTATCAAGCTGAAATTTATATCAAATACTCAAGTCTACTACTGTCCCATGCATGATAAAATCAATCTTCTAAGCCAACGCAATCAAAAGATACATTTATGCCGCAATTTTCCGCATATTTTCGAAACTCGCAATGGAATCAAAACCTACAGGGTACTTTCCGTGAACTCAGAATCTTGAAATTTGGTACGAAGCAAGGTCTTATAGCACAAATAATAGAAAAATTGCGAAAAGCATAATTTTTTTGTCTGTCTGTCTATCAGTAACCAATCTATAATTTTCGACACTCGCAAGGGAATCAAAACCTACAGGGTACTTCCCGTGAACTCAGAATCTTGAAATTTGGTATGAAGCAAGGTCTTATAGCACAGATAAAGGAAAAATTGCGAAAAGCATAAATTTTTTTGTCTGTCTGTCTATATCAGTAACCAATCTATAATGATCCCACACTGCGCACATTTTGCTTAGGAGCAGGGGTCTGCTAAGACTAAATGTTCATAGATACATATAAATTTGTACGGAACTCTCGGTGCGCGAGTCCGACTCGCACTTGGCCGGTTTTTTTTTGGTTAGACATTAGTGAATATTTATTATTGTTGCAGCGGTATCAGTATCAGTGGACGTGTGGACCCTCGTCGCGATCTCCCTGGAGAGATACTTCGCGATCTGCCGCCCCCTTAAGTCCAGGAAATGGCAGACGCAGTGCCATGCATACAAGATGATCGCTTGTGTGTGGCTGATGTCAGTCGCCCTCAACTCGCCTATACTGATCGCTTCTACATTACAGCCTATGAGGGGAAACGGTAAGTGTCTACAAACTAAAACATAAAAAAAATAACCTACTACAGAAAGCCATTTTTTTTCCTTCTGATCTGTTTGAAGTGAATCTCAGCACGAGCAAGAACGGATTTATTGGCCTCCTATAACTCCTGCTTGGCTCTTGCTGAGGCACCGACTTCAAACAGGATGAGAAGAAGATTATAGATTCCATCAAACAAACGAGCTAAAGCTTTTGATTTATCCAATAAAATGACGACGTGGCTGTGTAACAGTATTAAAAAAAATATTTCAGCAAACATATTGTACAATTTGCCAAAACCAAATACCGGTGTTCGAGCAATAAAACCCTTTGTGTTTAACTTTTACGGCCCATATTGATATTTTAATAAATTTCTCTTAACGTTTCATGTTCACTGGACCAGTGGTATATCTTTTACATTTTATGGCTATCCCTAATCTATTTCTTTTTTACCTTGTAATATTTGTGTGGTTAATTTTCTCCGTGTATCTGTTCTGTTTGTGTTAGTAAAAAAATAAATAAAATGTCGTTTTACTACACCCAACTGGTTTTAGCATAATAAATCCACTTAAATAGTACATTATTCTCGTGGCCTGGAAGTAGGCAATTTCTGGTTGAGTATGAGTATTAAACGGACGAGCTTGCGAGTCCGTTTAACTAATACGAAGCCAGCAATTGCTATTCCAGCCGAGACTAATATAAAGCTTTTCTCAAAAATGGTGAAGGAAAAAAAAAACAAACTTTTATTACCTTAAATAGGTACAAAGAATTGCAAATCACTTAAAATTAAATGTCATTACATCCTTTTCCGCCTTTTTTCATTAAAAAAAAACTGCAGGTGTATTTTTCTACGGAAAACACCACAAGCTGTTTCAAACACAATAAAAAAAAAGTCTGAGGTTCCAACAAAACAACTGATACCGGTCATTTCAGATTGAGATAAATTGAGATGGCTGTATACGAATAGTGACAACTTATTACCATGGCCGTTTTAACTTTTTAAAAAGTTTTGAGACTCGACAATAATGAAAAAAAAAAAAAAAAATAAAAAAAATTAAAATTTAAACTGTTTATTACTTTCAAAGAATACAAATAAATTATTAATATTATTAGTACAATCTTTTAAATTTTAAGATTATATACTAACAACTTACTTTCATTAACACTACATTAACTTATTATAATTAGTTAATATTAGTTAATAGGTACTTTTTCACAATACTCTTAGTCTGCTGTGTAGGCTTATTAAGTATACAATTTATGGTATTGTTAGGGAAGCTGTTTAGGATATGTGGCAAATAATTTGACCACACTCTTTTGCCATATTGATTTATGCTCTTAGGTATCTTGAAATAGGATTGATTGGTTAAGTGCCGGAGGTTGGCTGGTCTAGTATACCTATCAAGTTTCTCTATTTGGTTCTTATACTCTAATACCACAGCTAATTTTACCTTATCAAATACACTCAGGACTCGACAATATTGGAACAATTTATTATAGTTATTTCTGTGTAGGTATTTAACTTTGAGTGGAACTATTGTTTTCAATATTCTTATTTGCAAGTTATAAATACGCTGTAAAAATGTTTTGTAGGTTCTACCATAGCTAGAAATACCATAATTTATTATTGAATCTGCCAGTGCCAGATACAACAATCTAAGAGTATTGTATGGCATTTTATATTTCAATATACTGAGGTTACTGAGTATTGAATGGAATTTGTATGCGACATTGTTGTCGAGTTTATCGAGCCTGCAGTGTTTTTGACTTTTTAATTTTTTACTGACCATAAACTATGCATTTCACGTTCTGATATGTAAGGAATAATGTCAACTTTTACCGACATTTTTGAGAAAAATACATTTTCTCAAACATGCTTTGTAATGTTTACGTTGTGTTCCTTAAAACAGGCTTCAAAATACACCGTTGCAGGCCTAGGCCGGCAATGCGATCGTCTATTGTTTCATGTCACACAGCACCATGATGTTTATAGGTCTATGGCATCATAGCATTCAGCCATTTAAAAAAAAACTATAAGCAATATTTGCGTTTTGGTTCATTATGACATTCTGCCACTACGCTTATTTAAGGTAAGGTAAGATGGTGATGGTGATGGTAATGGTGGTCTGCCTAGAGAAATATTTCACCATCATCACCATCATCATCATCATCATCATCATTGTCATCATCATCATCATTCATCACCATCATCATCATTCATCACCATCATCATCATCGTCATCATCACCATCATCATCATCAATCACCATCATCATCACCATCATCATCATCATCATCATCATTCATCACCATCATCATCATCATCACCATCACCACCATCATCATCATCACCATCATCATCATTCATCACCATCATCATCATCATCACCATCACCACCATCATCATCATCATCATCATCATCATCACCATCACCACCATCATCATCATCATCACCATCATGATGACGACGACGATGATGATGATGATGATGATGGTGATGGTGCATGTTTGAGAAAAGCACTATACAAGCCTCGGCCGGAACACGGGTTGCCGGCCTCGTATCATGCCGGCCTCGTGTACCACTCGGCCGTCAACTTAGGTACTCGGCCGGCAATCCCTTAAGTCCCGGCCTCTGCAGTAATGTACTATTAGAGTACTGCCCACGAGATGAAATGTTTTTGGAATAATTTTCCAAGTAACACTGACGTACGTAAATGAACGTATAAACTGCAGGTGACGTTTGAGTATAGTTGCTAAATTTATACGTTTATTTACGTACGTCAGAGTTACTTGGAAAATTATTCCAAAAACATTTCATCTCGTGGTCAGTACTCCATTATAATGGTGTAACTTTTTGACACTAGGCATCGGATTAAAATGGCAGTTTTTGTATGGCTGTGACCTGTGACAGCTGGCTGATTCCGTTACCAATTTTACTGTCAGCCCATACAAGAACTGTCAAAATGAACGCGATGGTGGTTGCGAGGGAGTTAGACAATTAGCCTACTGGTTAACTACAATATTTTCTCGAAAATATCCGTAAAAGTTGACATTATTCTTTACATATCAGAACGTGAAGTGCATAGTTTATGGTCAGTAAAAAAAATAAAAAGTTAAAAACATTGCAGGCTCGATAAACTCGACAACAATGTCGCATACAAATTCCATTATTGTCGAGTCTCAAACTTTTTAAAAAGTTAAAACGGCCATGGTAATAAGTTGGCACTATTCGTATAGAGCCAATTCAAATGACCGGTATCAGTTGTTTTGTTGGAAGTTCAGACTTTTTTAAACAGCTTGTGACGTTTTCGGTAGAAAAATACACCTGCAGTTTTTTTTTTAATGAAAAAAGGCGGAAAAGGGTTTAATGACATTTAATTTCAAGTGATTTGCAATTCTTTGTACCTATTTAAGTTATAAAAAGTTTATTCTATTTTTTTTCCTTCACCATTTTTGAGAAAAGCTTTATATTATTCTCGACTGGAATAGCAATTGCTGGCTTCGTATTAGTTAAACGGACTCGCAAGCTCGTCCGTTTAATACTCATACTCAGCCAGCAATTGCCTACTTCCAGGCCACGACAATAATGTACTATTCTTGTCTTCATTGATATATTCCTGGCGTGACATCCCTAGCTAGTGCTGCGCGTGCCGCGTCTGACTGAATGCTTATGCGATAGGTATACAGAGAATTATAACTAAACGTGGTTTTTGTGAGGAGTGCAACTTCTGTACTTGTACTATTCTTTATTCTGTACTGATAAATAGACATATATTAAAATTTATGCACAAACTTGGCATGACAATTATAGCTCCGTAAATCCTAACTTTTTTGACAGACATAGTGCATCACACCAAGCCGAGTACACAGTTTTGTGATTATGGAAATTATTCCCACATTTTCAAAGTTCTCATTTTATTTAAAATTGTACGTATGTATGCGTAGCATTGTCCATTTGTCAATTATTCTTACGGTGGATTTGAACATTATAAAGTACGCAAGACTTACAAGGACAGAAAATCAAACACAGCAACTTATCAGTACAGAAATTGGCAGAAAACAGAAATTGCCCTGTACAGAAATTGGCAGACACATGAAATGATGTTGACCAAAGACACAATTTGCGGACGGTAATTACTTGCAGTAATAATAATATAAAAATAATATAATAATAAACCGCATCGCCCGCTGGTGTTGTCGTGTCAAGGCGTAGGGATGTGACGACCTCATCGCCCGCTGGTATTGTCGTGTCACCAGTGCAGTCAGTTATCGCAGGGCGGCTTGTGGCGAGCTGTTGGTGCGTAGCGACACCACGAACCCGAGACCTCCAGAGGTACACATACACACATGCGCTTATACACACACTCACACACAGTTACACACCCACCCCGCCTCTAGTTTGCCTTTGTTGGCCGCCTAGAGTGGAGCGCAAGAGCTAAATGCTTGAAGGATGGATGTGTTTGGCCGTAAGTGGCAAGTTGGCATTTCGAAGTTTAAAGTCCAGGGACACCTCTCCATCCTTAGCCGTTCACACCAATGTTGCCGCCTCGTTGCCCCGAGCGGGCAATAGTTTGAGGGGCCCATTTAGTGAATGGCGAGTCACCACCTACCAAAAGATCAGTTTATGAGATATTGAAATGGTAGGTGTCCGTTATCTCACTCCATAGCCCGGTAATCCAGTCCACAACATTCCAACCCCATAGCCAATTCCATGTCGCTTCCTACCTGGCAATAGATTGGCAACTGTGGAGGACTATCCGCTAGCACATCCCCATGGTGTATTAAGGGATAGACCTCCGTAGTTGCGCCCATCTCATTTATATTATATGGTACCAAAGGCCTCTTCATGTTGGCTTCGGCCCCATGAATGCCTTTCAAATGACCGGGTCCCCATGGGCCCGTGATTGCAAACCCGTACCAACATAATAATAATTTTTATTTCCAAAAACATACATCAGCAATATACAAGGTGAATATCTGGCAGACCCCAAACTAGGCAGAGCCTGTATTGGGGCCTTGGAGTGCACTGTACATATAGTTTACTTATAAAGCTTACCGGAGGAAAACTCTTACCAGAGGAGTACTCTCTCAATTCTACGAATCCCTTGTTTATTAAAAAAAATAGAACGGGTCATTTAATTTTTAATTCACATCGGAAATTAGGGATTCCCGTATTATACTCTTAATTAAAGTCGTGCGCACTGATGTGTCCCTACAAGTTATAATACCCAATCCCAAAAGGACAAAGGCGTGATTGACGCTTTAGATATATTTGGCAGCTTTATTATCTTCTTTGTGAGGAGATTATCTTTCGGCATTCACGTGGTTTCCGAGAGAATTTCTTCGCATTGTTGAAATGGTGAATGGAAAATCAAAATTTTCCTATCTGACAAAATAATAGTATTCTCCCGAGGGAACTTCGTGAGATTTGAGCTTTATCCTTGTCAACATGGTAAAGGGAATATCTATGCATGTTCAACGCGGCATTACCTGTTAGTTAAGTTTAGTTGTAGATAATATATAGTTTATGTTTAGCTGAGGGCCATTTTTTATTACTCAAATAATAACAATCAATATCAATAATATTTTTTTTTTTATATATTAATAACTTATATATTGTAACGAATAGCAATTTTACTTTAGTTAGTACTTAATACCAATAAATAGTCATTTAAACAATATAATTTTAAATTAAACTAATACAATATATAGAAGAGAAAAAAAACAGTATTTACAAGAGAAAAATAAAAATTATTATTTACAACAGAAAAAAAAAATTATAAAAAGAAAACCCCGTCTAAAATATTTGACTGCGGCAGGGTCCCCATGATGCTGGCGGCATTACCCCTTTGGATCGCAAGCGCGATCCGCTGGGCTAAGTACGCGCCAGCTCTTGGATCCCCTGAGGCGTCGATCAGCCGGGACGACAGAGCCCTCATAAATTCTTTCATGTCGGCTGACCATGGACCCAATGTTTCAACCGCAAGCGCTGCAAACTCATAGTCTTTTATCAAAGACGAATATTTGCGGCGCTTGAGGATTTGGGCCTGATCAGCTGCAGCGCCGGCTTGCAAGCTAGTTTCCTGGATGTGGGACACAGCGAAAGTGTCAACGCATGTAGCGTCCCACACCAGAGCTCTACCTAATTTCCACGGCACCAGTGTTACACCATCTGGACGCTTGCCATCGTCCCTCGCCATTCCAGCTGGCTCGAATAAGGTCGTTAATGGTGCCGTGACGGTACATACGGCCGGCGCTCCTAACACAAGAAAGACCATGTCGTCCTAGCTGATCCACTCCTTTGCCGCAAACGCACGTGTGAGGAACACAAATCCTGGCTCCAAGTCTTAAACAAATTGAAATCCGTAGAGAATTTGGTTCCAGGACTGTGCCTATGTTCCTCGACGGTAATGCGTTTAGCCAGTGGCCTGACTCGCGTGCAGAGACAGCTAGCTTATTTTTTCATAGATGTCGCTGTCCTTTTCAACTGTTATTCCTGAATTTAATTTAATTATTTATTTATTCGTAAAAATACAAAATATAAACATGAACATGAAATAATCTTAGGTCTAGATAGTAAATTTAGTTTAGTCTAAGCTAGGTTACAAGTGTAACCTGTGTTATAGACAAAAGGAATCTAAAGAATTAAAATACAACTCGAGCATTTAACATCGCAACACAATATCTTAAAACATAATACTTAGTTGGTAATTAAACTATAATAATTTAATCAAGTGTCAAATAACAAAACAAACAAAGAACACTCGGCTACACAGCGTCACCCTCACCTTGCAATCGTCAGCAGATTTTCAGTGTCAACATAAGAAAGACCTTGCAGCCACGCAATAACCTTAACCTTGCACACTTTACGGTTTAAGTCATAAATATTTGAATGAATGAATGAATGAATAAAATTTATTTCGAAACAACAACAACAAAAAAAACAGTTTACAAATTTTTAAATATAAAAATGTATTGAGGCAGTTGTCTCGAAAAAGGAGTCCACTCAGCATGAGTCGAGGCAGGGGGCCACGACGCTGATTTTCAGTGGATCCTATAACGAATAACCTAAAAATATTAATAAAACTAAAACTATAAGCTAACGGGCTCATATCTAAATATATTACTAATTCTTAAGTTTGTACAGTCAACAGCATAAAAAAGTGATCATCTATGCACCTTGTCACTTTAACATCATGTTTGAAATGTCATACAAAATTGTCAAACGATTGAAAACAACAAGGCACAGAAACTACCACCCACCCATGCCGCTGACCCCACTCGCACAGTAAATCTATATCTGCGATTACCAAACCAGAAATCAGACTGACATATGTTATTGAAAAATAAACAGATAATACATGGACAGAAAGACTTATGGAAGATAGGCGTACACGTACGCATTGTATGTTTGTATGTATAAATGTATGTATAAGTGTAGATGTATGTATTGAATGTAACCTCTATGTACTTCTATGTTTTCTGTACCGCTTACTATGTGTTGGTGCTCAATAGACAGTCATTGTATTGTATTATATTGTAAGTACATATACCAACTACCCTACCTGCTTCGCCCAGGAATACCGGCGTTAGGATATATGCACCTATGTATACTTGTCATAGACGCAGGTTGCTAGGCATTAGACTTTTGATTAGTAAGTAGGTGATGTTTTAATTTACGTTTAAACGTAAATAGTGTATCAGATGTTCTGATAGGCGGTGGAATATTATTCCAGCAACGCGTAGCCGCGTATCGGAAGCTGCCGCGGAAACTAGCTGACCTGCATCGTGGACACATGAGGCGGGGGGCTTGTCTAATGTGCATACGGGAAAATGTTAATTTGTCGTAAAGGTAAGAGGGTTGTTTGCTAGCAATGATCCCAAATAGCAGAGTAGCAAGGTGAAGTGTTCTTCGGACGTCCATTTTAAGTAGTCTAAAATTATTTAAATATGGCGTGACATGAGCTCGGTATGGAATTGGGAAACAAAATCTTGCACAAGCATTCTGGGCTCTTTGTATTACTAGCTTTGTACGTGATAGTAGACATTCACCAATAACTGTATCTGCGTAGTTGAGTTTTGACAGGATTAGCGATTCGCAGAGTTTGATACGCATTTCAATGTTTAGATAATCACGAATCCTATACAAAACCCTGAGACGATAAAAACAATTACGAACTATTTCTAATACGTGATTTTCGAACTGCAGTCGTCCATCCATAAGGACCCCAAGATTTCTGGCTTCTTCTACGCGCGCTATATTATCATTCAGAATACGAACTTGAGGATTATGGGACATCGTATTGGCAATTCCGCACTTTGTACCAAGTACTAGGAACTTTGATTTTAAAGGATTCAGCACCAGACCATTAATCCTAGACCAGTGCGCAATTTGACTTAGGTCCTGATTCAATGCCTCAACTGCTAAGTCGGTATTTTCGGGCTTAAACGATATATACACTTGTAGATCATCAGCGTACATGTGAAACTTACAATTTTTAATACTGGATATTATGTCTGCACTATATAAAATAAATAAAATAGGCCCCAGGATGGATCCTTGAGGCACGCCTCTAGTAGTCAAGACCTCCTGAGAAGACATCACCAAACCTTCAGAGTTTTGCACTTCGACCCGCTGAGAGCGCTCACCGAGATAAGTTGCAAACCAGTTGATTGTCTTAGAGTCAAAACCGTAATAAGCTAATTTTGATAATAACAATGTTGTGTTTATTGTGTCAAAGGCGCGCGAAAAATCCAATAAAACGAGAATCGTAGCATATCCGTCATTTTCAGCGGCAAGGATATCATCAATAACATCGAGAAGGGCAGTAGCTGTGCTGCGTTTTTTCCTAAAACCTGATTGTTTAGGGGGCAAGATATTATTACTCTCCAGGTATTCCGCCAATTGCATGCATACAACCCTCTCCAATATCTTTGACTTAAGGGGGAGAATACTGATAGGCCGCAGGTCTTTAAACTCAGTCGGTGCTGAAACTTTGGGAATCGGTATAACCACGGCACCTTTCCAAAGCTCAGGGAAAACGCCCGAATTGATCGACTGGTTCACAATAGCGGTAATGGTGGTCAGAGTTCGTGGCAGGGTCATTAATAACATGTCGAGAGATATACCATCGCTGCCCTGAGCTTGGGTACTTATGGTTTTAATAGCCCCATTAACTGTGACTTCTGTTACTGGTTGAAGTGTGAATTGCGCATCGCTGTGCCTATTGAATTCAAAGTATGTCAAGTCCGATAGTCTAGCTTCGCTCTCACCAGGCACATTCAGAAAAAAGTCATTTATGCCATTTGGGTCCATTAAATGTTGTGGTAAGTCCAAGTCTTTTTTATTAAAATCGGCTACATTCTGTTTAATGTGTTTCCAGAGAGCACGGGGATTTTTGATTTGAGAAACAATGTACTTATTAAAGTAGGCAGATTTTTCATTATGTATGGCATCAATGACGATCTTCTTCATGTCTTTATAATACACTCTTTGCGTATCTTTACCGCTTTGTCGGTAGCGTGAATGAGCCTCGTTTCGTTTTGCTATCATTTTTTTAATATTATATGTAATCCATGGGAAAGAACGCTCTTTAAATACAGCGAGTTTCACAGGTGCGTGTCGATCAAACAGGTTGAGTAAATACGCGTTAAATGTTAATACAGAATTACTGACGTCGCCCGACAATACTCCTTCCCATTCAATATGATCAAGGTCAATCTGGAAATTCTCAAAATTAACGTCTTTTAGTGGACGGTAAACAATCATCTTTGGAGGAACTTTAGCCTTATTGATTTTTACTTTGCATGATATAAATGCATGACTACTCAGTTCAGGAATAAAATCAACACACATGTCGGTAACGTTTAGGCTTGAACAAATGACATCTATCAGTGTTTCACTATGGTCTGTAAAATGAGTAGCTCGGTCAACATACTGAATGAGGTTTTGACAGTACAGAAAGTTATTTAGCTTTTTAGTCTGTGCATCTTGCGCTTTTAGCATATCAATGTTAAAATCTCCCATTAGGATAACATGATCGAATGACGATAAATGAGAGATGGAGTCACTGATGGCGTTAATAAACACGTCTGTATTTTGCCACGGCGGCCTATACGCGGTACCCACAGCCAACTTTATACCGTTCAAAGTGAGCCCGAGCCACATTTGTTCAATAGCTGGGGCCGTCGGATGCGCGAGTAGGCGCGCGTTAACGCCGCGCTTGAGGTAGAAGCCGACGCCGCCGCCGCGCGCGCGCTGGCCCGCCGGCCGCGGGACGTGCCGCAGCCGATAGCCGGGCGGCGCGGGAGCCTTTTTTTCTTCGCCGGCCCGAAGCCATGTCTCATTTATAGCCATTATATCTACTGAGCGATGTTCCATAGCTATCAAAAACTCATATTTAGTACTTTATTGATTTTATTGTATAAATAAGGTCCAAGAAAGGGAAAGAATTTATGCGCGAAAGCATGAGAGGTGCTTTTGGGAACAAAAACTATGTCTTTGCGCCTTTTGTTGTTCACACCAGGGTTATACGGAGCTGAAATATGCTGTTTCATAATTAGTGATAGTATGAAAAGTTGTCGCACGGTAAGTACTTTGCAGGATTGATACAGCTCCAATGTCGGAAACAGGAAAGGCCTGAAAGTAGCGACCTTTAAGACCGCTCTTTGAGCTCTTTCTAAGGTTAGGAGCGTGGTTTTCGCTGCGCCTCCCCACGATGAAATGCAGTATGTTAGCACGGATTGACACAGAGCGGAGTAGATTTGATTTAATATTTTTTTATTCGCTACATGACGAAGTTTTTTAAATATAAACATAAGCTTTCGAATCCTGTTAGCGACTGTCTCTATGTGTTGGGTAAAATTTAGATTGGAGTCAACTATAACACCTAGATATTTAGTGGAGCTAACTTTAGTAATGACAGGACAAGTATAGCATTCGTTCTGGTTAGTAAGGGAGCATTGGTGTGCCCGAATGGAGCATGCATGACTAGTCGGTTGCTGGGAGTTTCTTAAAGAAAAGGCAACATGAACGGTTTTTCCTGGGTTCAAAGTTAATAAATTGTGATGGAGCCAACCAGTAACCAAGCTGAAACCATTCTGTGCAGAACAGTAAACATCATCCCACGAATTGCCCGAAAAAATTAGGACGGTATCATCAGCGTATGAGATCATTGTACCACGGTCTAACTCTAAGTTACACAAGTCATTAATAAAAATCAAAAAAAGTGTAGGAGCCAATATACTACCTTGAGGGACCCCAAAATCAAGCCGAAGATCGGAACTGTAGGTGGAACCAATTTTGACCCGTTGGAAGCGATTACTAAGGTAATCTCTGAAGAGATTCAACTGCGTTCCCCTAATACCTATACTTTCTAATTTTTGTAAAAGAATTGGCACTGAAACCGAATCAAAAGCTTTCGCTAGGTCCAGAAAAACACCTAGGGTTTTAAATCCTTGGTCCAAATTCGAAGAAATGAGGTCCGTAAACAGATTCACCGCATCACTAGTTGACTTTTTAGCTCTAAAGCCAAATTGCTGATCTGAAAGAATATTATTGGTTTCAAGGTAGCTAACTAATCTCTTATTTATAATTTTTTCCAGGATTTTAGAAAGAGATGGCAGTATAGAAATAGGCCTATAGTTGTTAATATTTAGTTTATCCCCCGATTTATGAATAGGTATCACAATTGCCTTCTTTAGGACATCAGGAAAAATCCCATTTGACAGACATTGCTGAAATATGTGCGTTAAAGGCTTAACTAGGATACTACTATAACGCTTTAAAGTCGCAACAGAAATATTATCACAGCCTACGGCACGACTATCATTCAAACTGCTGATAATGCAACCTACTTCAGTCTCGTCGGTATTAAACAAAACAAACGATGTTAGACATGGGTGAGTCACACTCCGCATGGCGCGAGACGTGCCTTTGTTTTTATTTAATATTTCACAAGCGAGACCTTTCCCTATGTTAGCAAAAAACGTGTTAGCACTGTTAGCAACTGCTACCGGGTTATTGTTAGTCATTAGTAAATCACTACAATGATCACGTTTGGAACTGGAATACGTGATTTTCCTGACGAACTTCCACAATTTTTTGTTATTCTGTCCATTTTCTTCAAGGATAGATTTTTCATGCAGGTTTTTTAACTTCCTCAGAAGATTGTTGCAGAAGTTTCTATATCGTTTATAAATTACAGCCAGCATTATGTCATCAGGAAATTGTTTTGCTTTGGCATGAAGGCGATCTCGATGCCGAATACACCTAATTAATCCAGGAGTTATCCAGGGTTTAATATTTATCTGACGACGGGACAAATTGACAAAGGTAGTAGAGTCCACAACGGCATTTTGTATCGAATTTACAAGGAAATTCAGTGACTCATTGGGATCCGGCGAGGAGTAAATTTTATCAAACATAATGTTCTTTAAAGCATTTTCAAGCTTAGTGTGATTAATTTTCTCCAAAGTGTGCATAAGAGGTCTCTTTGGGAGGTTTAATTCAAGGGATAATAACACGGAATGGTGATCAGTAAGTGTCGAGTTAGTAACAAGGGTAGTAGATGGTAACATGCATTTGATCAAAAAGTGATCTAGGCAAGAGCCACTTTGGTGCGTGGGAAGTTGGTGAGCGGGTAATAGACCATGAAGTGAGCATAAGTTAAGATAATCATGACGACGTGTGTCTTGAGAATCATGTGAAATATTGATGTTCAAATCTCCCACCAATAAAATGTTATTAAATGCTGAGAGTTTTTTGAGCATCTTGTCTAACGATTGCAAAAAGTTAACAATATTGTTATTAGAGGGAGACCTGTATATAGCGATGATTGCTGTGTCCTTACCAACTCTTAAAACTAAACTATTACAATCGAAAATATGAGGTTCTTCTACAGCAATGGTAAGTTGGGGCTTATAGTATACAACAATACCTTCATTTTGAGTGTCAACATTTTTAGTACTAAACATACAGTATCCTTCTAAATCCGGTAAAAACTTATCCCGGTTTTTTAACCAACATTCTGTTAAAATAATAACATCATTACAGAGATCCAGCCTATTCAAAAGAACTTCAAGACCATCAAAGTTGCGATGTATGCTACGAATGTTTTGGGTTAATATCGTAAAAGGATGCTTGATTTTTGATAATTTACCTTTGCATTCTTCAACATCGCAAGACGAATGGTTAGAAACTTTCACTAGGTCCAACTCTTCACAGATAAATCTATCCATATAATTATTTAAATAACCTAATTTACTACTATTTAAAGTGCTAGATAAAAATACCTTATGAGTGGCGCTCCTAGGCGCCTACATAATCAGTTGATTCGATGTATCTAGAGACAGCGTGTTTGCGTGCAGGACAGTGTTCATCGCCTGTTCTATGATTGCTGGGTTTTTTATAACGGAGGCACGTCGCACACACTGGTGCCGCTTCCCTTTTTGAGCAGTCTCTCATTTCATGGCCAATCTGACCGCAGTGGCCGCAGGTGGGGTTCCGATCTCTACAGAATTTTGCAGAGTGACCGTATTGATGACACTTAAAGCATCTGGATACATGCGTGAAATCTCTAATTGGAATGGCGGTATTAAGATTTTTCCGGCAGCCTATAAAAAGGGCTGTCATTTCTATGAATATGTCATTCCCTAAGCAACCGTGGTATTATTAACATCGGTGCGTTCGCCATTCAAACAATGCAAAATTAAAGCTTTCTAGACCCAAGAGTTTAGTGCTGCTACGTTGATAATTCAGTCAGAATTTTCTTTGTATGATTATTAAGATATCTTTAACCCTTCTAAGCCCTAGTTACAGAATTTCTCACCCTTTAGGTAAAAATCGTCCTCATTTTTTGTGTACGTGGCAATAATAACTCTTTACAAATTTCAGCTTTTAGGAATTCTCTTTAGCCTAAAACCCTTACCTAAAAGGACTTTTTCTTAGATATCCCAATACTTGGCAGGCATATGATCGATCGTATCTTACATAAAAATACTGACTCTGTGTTTAAGTAGGACCTCTTTCAGTACATTACTGATTTATTGAATCAGGCGTTACTTTGCGGAGGTCCATATTAATAAACTGAAGCAATTACTAGTTCATCGTCATCCCAGCCTAAATACGTCCCATTGCAGGCCACAGGCTTCCTCTCACAAGAGAAGGCTTGGGCCGTAGTTCCCACGCGGATCCAGTGCAGATTGGGAACTTCACACAAACCATTGAATTTCTTTGCAGGCGTGTGCAGGCAACTTCACAATATCTTCTTTCACCGTAAAAGCTCATGGTAATTTAATTTCGCACATATTGCCATTTTTTTTTTTATGTTAGTGAGGCCAGACAAACGAACTAGTGGGTCACCTGATGTTAAATGATCACCACAGTCCATAGACACCCGCAGCGTTTTACACAATGCCAGTGCATTGTCGGCCCTAAAAGGGAGAGGAAAAAGGAAAGGGAACAGAGGAGGGGGAGAGGTATTGGGCCCCCGGCGCTCTCACTGACCGTACGAAACGCAGCGAGTAGGTACTGCTGCTTCACACCGGTGTTCTGTGAGAGGGTGGTACTGCCCCGGACGAGCCGGCCCATTCGTGATGCAGCGGCTAGCTACAACATGGCTCTACCACTACAAATATATATATTTCATTAATATATATTTTTTTTTGCAGCATACAAATGCCGGGAAATCTGGCCAAGTTTGGAGCTGGAGCGGACCTTCAATCTTGGCTTGGACGCCGCGCTTCTCCTCATCCCAATCTTCGTCATGTCGTTCGCCTACTCCTTGATAGTAACGAAACTATGGAGGGGGATGCGGCACGAGATACAGCACAATTTTAACTGGCAGAGACAATGTGAGTAAAATCAAAATCATAATGTTTATTTTGTAAGTAGAGCTCTTTTGTATGTCACTTTTTTAAACTAACTGCGCTTTTGGAAGTGCCATCATTGCCAAGAAGAATGCGCCCCAAGAAATTAAAAAAAAAACATAAATTACGATATTAAATTAAAGAAAAATAATACAGTAATTGATACATTCAATTTAGTAATGCAATAATTTATGCCGAAGAGAGTTAAATTTAAATCTGGTTTGACCATTAATCAATGCTCTAAAAAAACTTTAAATTAAATCAAACCTATCAGTTTAATAGTGGTTTAATACATTACACAATTCACATGATATAAAACCTTGTCGTAATAATTTACTTAAGCCAAAATCAAATTACTTACAAGTTACATAACTATTGTATGCTTGTTTATCTACTTTACAAAAGCGTCACGAAAAGCTTTTAAGATATTATTTTTATACAATAACTAGCTGTTGCCCGCGACTCCGTCTGCGAAGAATAGGTGTAAAAAAATAGCCTACGCTACGACCTACATATTCTCGGACCTACCGAATATGGAGAAAAAAGATTTTTAAGTATCGGTCAAGCCGTTTGGGAGGAGTTCACGTTTCTCTGCAGCCCACTATACTTCCATAGTCATCCAAATTATACATGCGAACCAAACTTCAAATCAATGCCATTAACCGTTGAAGATTTCCCTCCTGTGGAGACGATCCTGGACGACCCACCAAAATTTTACTATCAGATTATTGTATTTTCATCCAACAACTCACATAATCCATACGTACCTTTTAGATCAAATTCCTTGCGACCACTTGGAGAGGATCAAATTTAACTTGCAAGATTGGACCCGAACATACTTACAAACATTGCAAGTTATAATATAAGGCCGCGGACACAAAGTCGGCGAGCAGCGGGTGACTGCGTCTTTCTATGAAACTTACGCCGCTTCCCGCACATTATCCGACCTTAAGCTCAGTTAGATCTGCAAGAAAAATCGTGCAAAATACAAATGCGGCGATTGATTGATCACTGCAAACTCGTTCGCTTTACGACCTCGCAATGAAATGCAACTTGCACGATTTTTCTTGCATGTCTAAACTCGGCTTTACGTACGGCCAAATAAATCTTAACCGACTTTTTTTTCTACTGACGTGAGACACAGAAAGCTTACTTAATGAGCCAGGAGGTCTTTTACCGGCAATTTCTGTCAAGGATTTCCAAATGAACAGCCCAAAATCATTACAAGTTCATAAAATGTAACAAAAGAAACATTATTCTCCTTTGAACAAAGGTGTCTAAAACTAAACGTATTTTCCTTCCTAATCAATTATCGTCAAGTTATACGAATGTCGTAACCTCATGTTAGCTACAATACAAATAATTATTTGGTAGGGTTTCCGATATTCTCTGTTTGTTCAGAGAAAAATTGTTATAAACCCTTCGTAAAGAGATTAGGATGAGAGCCCTGGATATCGAATCCCGAACCCAAAAACGTGTTACGAAAAATATGAAGAGTAATAATAGAATTGAATATGAAGCCGTCATAAAGCCGTCAGAAGTGACGATAAAATAAGGCAATCCAAAGACTGACGTTCTTTCATTTACGGTCTCTTTCGATTTTGGTCATTTACTTTATGACAAAAATGACTGTTTTCGCAAAAACTAAGCAAGAGGATAATGAGCCTACAAAATGTGAGAAACTCATTCCAACAACGGATTCCACTTAGTTGCAAATACATTTTGTTTTTATTTTACACCTTGAAAAAAACAGAAAAGAAATGCTGGGGACGGGAATCGAACCCGGATCTGCGTCAATTCTAGACTTGAGCGAGCACTATTTGTGTTCTAGTACGGATATAGGAAAAACCATAAAATCAAATACAACATCCAGGAAGAAACAGTTTGATAGTGATTTCTTAACCGACTTTAAAAAAAGAGGAATTTATCAATTCAGAATTTTTTCCCTTGTTTGTTACTTGAGGACTCCGTCATTTATAATTTATAAACCGTATTGATTTTTTTTTTGAGTTCGACAGGGAACCAAAGTCAGGATCTGATGAGTGGAACCCGAGGATATCGAAGAAACTCTCTAACTGTTGTAACCTATAGGGATTTGGGATGTTTTTTTACTAACTCGTCCATTTGGTCTTGTAAATCACCATAAAACAATAATTTAACGACGCGAATTTGAAAAAAAAACACTTGATGAATTAAAACCCATAATAATTTTCAATTAACTTCAAAATTTGATTATTAGTTGCTATGGATCATATAAATAGTCGATCGAATTGGCAAATAACAACTAACGTTATAGCTACGTATTTCCGTACACAATTTGTGGGAAAATTGTGTTTTCTGAAACTGAAAATTGTGTGCGCATAAAAAATACATCAAAATTAATTGTGTTATTATTATTATTATTATTGCCCTATCCCACTTTTTAGCTTGTGCTACCACTCAAGTGCCTTTTGAGCCGAAACCATTATTTACATTAATGATAATCCCGCCCACTGTCAGTGCCACTACCTTCCTGACATGACAGACCAGTTAATTCTTTTATTAATCAAGTAAATACAAACGCACGAAACTGGAACAGCAAACGATAAACCATTTGTTTCATGTGATTGTTTGTTCAGTGGCAAAATATAGATAACCTCTGTTTGCAATTGTTTCGTGACTTATTCCTTTTGAAGGGTTCCGTACTCAAAGGGTAAAAACGGGACCCTAATTACTGTGGCTCCGCTGTCCGTCTGTCTGTCTGTCACCAGGCTGTATCTCACGAACTGTGATAGCTAGACAGTTGAAATTTTCACTGATGATGTATTTCGATTGCAACAAATACTAAAAACCAGAATAAAATAAATATTTAAGGGGCCCCCGGCTCCCATACAACAAACGTGATTTTTTTGCTCGTATTTGCTCGATGTCGATAACGGCAACAGGAGACGCCTGAAATATTCACAGAATATTTAGTTATATTTAGTTCTCTCTCTCTCTCTCTCTCTCTCTCTCTCTCTCTCTCTCTCTCTCTCATTATATTCACTTTAAAAATAAATAATTAAATTAAAATAAAACTAATATTTAAGGGGGAACCCTACGAGCGCGACTTCGACTCGCACTTGGCCGGTTTTTTAAATAATTAAATTATAATTTTAATTATCTTTTGCTGTGTAATGTTTTGACCAGTAATAAATAAAATATTCAGTACCTGGGCGGCCGAGTTTCGCCAAGTCTAAACTCGAAATCACGCGTTTTCCCAGATACGAGAACAAAACTAGATCGATTGTTGCCCTCGAAAACCCTTACATAGCAAATTTCATTGAAATCGCAAGCGCCGTGTACGAGACCCCGAAATAAATAAATAGATAAGAATAACAAAAATGGCTCGTTCAAAGTTATTAGATAAGTACCTACGTTTAACGGCAAAACATGGAGAATTCCTCATCTTTGTAACCGTTACCTGTTTTCAATGAACTACAAACTCTTTACTTTGTTTCTCCACTACCACACACGCAACACAGCTTTGTCAAGCTACAAATGTTTTCATATGGGTTTTACTTGTAAACATAATAATATGTTATGGACATTAGGTGCCGTACAATCTGCTTTCGTGCCTATGTAGGTAGAGCTTAGAAGTAAGGTAAAAAGGTCATAGTTCATTGAATGGACCACAGTGATTATTTTGGGAGAGCAATGTACGTCTTTCGGCTGAAGTGGTGATGATGATAATGACAGTGGTTATTTGAGCGTTTTGACTTCTCTAGTCAATGATAATTATCCTCTCGCGGTTATTACCACAACAGAAAGACAAATCGCAACAACTTTGATCAAACTAGATTCTGCAATCATACTGCCTTTTCCTATCATAAAAAGTTGTTGCGGGTCATCTCTTTAAACAATATTTTTGCTGAGTAGAATGATGAAAAGAAAACACCAAAGAAGGGCTTATTGACCCGCCTCCACAAAGAAACGCTTGAATCAATAAACTATGTTCAACATAATCATTCAATTCAATATCATCTTTTGTTTTGTTTTCATTTACACGAGGGATGATAACACCACCAATCAACTGACGTACTTTTTTTTATAATACGCTGTCAAACGCTGTGACAGCTGTCAAAATCTATGCTAATATTATAAAGCTGAAGAGTTTGTTTGTTTGTTTGAACGCGCTAATCTCAGGAACTACTGCTCCGATTTAAAAAATTCTTTCAGTGTTAGATAGCCCATTTATCGAGGAAGGCTATAGGCTATATATATATATATGTCGGAGCAACAGGATGGCAGGGCTCCACGACGTCAGACGGATCGTTTGTCAGATCCATATTTGGGCGTAAATGAAGGGTACACGCACACGATTACACGATGTTTATTAACACACGTTCAAAGAGGTAAATAGTTCACAAAGTTAAATAGTTTATAACAGTTACAAAGTTAATAGTTTATCAAAAGTCACTAAATAACTACGGAACACTAAATCTAACAAGTTCTGTAAAGTTCCTACTCTCAAGGACTTGACCACTTAAACTCGGAGAGCACGTAAAAACGGTAACGAATACGCGGGTCGCGAGTAGTCACACACAACGTGGCGCTTCGCCCACGGTTCTTATTAGAATGAATCCATTCGGCACCCAAGTCCGAGCTAAGAACAACGAAACAATAACAATTATTCATCCAATACTCCGACCCACGGCTACGTTCGACAGTACTACACACTGCCCCGTTTTCTAGGTATAACAAACAATAGCTTCCCTTGTCCCCAAACTCCGATAAAACTTAATGTTGTTAATGTAAACATTCGTCTAGGAATGCGCGTCGCTCGCGCGGGCGTCGAATGCTGCGCACTTGAGATGCCCCGCGCCGACACGGCGATCCTGACTATCACACGTCCTCGTGTGCCAGACAACTTCACAAACCATCTGCGAAGAGACATCATTCTAAAAGTACAACTTGCTCGGCTATCCTGCCAATAGGGCACAAGTATGGCAAACTGGTAGGTTCCCAAGGCTCCTGACGCAAAACTTTTCATAAGTCAGCTTTAATAAGCACTCTAACATAGCACAGATCAGTTTCAGCCCAAACACCCATAAAAATTACTCAAAGTCATATAAGGACAAAACGTAACTGGCTTGATAGCATCAAACACATGATCTCCCGTGGTCACACAGCGTAGTGAACCATTTAACATGATCATCTTACAAAGACCATAACCACACTGACGCAACCGTGTCTCTACTGCATGTTGCCCCACCGCGCAGTCTCCGTACCAGCTAGACTGGGTTTGGAATGTGACCTACGGCTAACAAACCATGTCAGTAAATCATGTTGCGAGAGCTCACACACAAAAAAATGAGCTGCATCATCTTGTGTATCAACTACACTACAAAACTCATAAATGAGCTGCACCGTCTTGTGTATCAACTACACCACAAAACTCACAAATGAGCTCCACCGTCTTGTGTATCAACTACACCACAAAACTCACAAATGAGCTATACCGTCTTGTGTATCAACTACACCTCCGCCGACATGGGCTGATCCTGACTGCTCCTCGTTATTATCAAGAGAATCATTCTCATCATCACTAAAACGTGCGTCAAATTCTGTGGGAACGTAGCAATTTGGCATCGCACGTAATCGATCGTGCGCATATTTGTATGTTCTGTTGCTATCAATAGCCTTCAAAAGATATCGGTCTCCATCAAGCAACTCTATTATCTTAAATGGACCGCGAAATTTTGGATCTAACTTCGTCTGATTCCTCTCATGATTTTCAATTAAAACAAAATCGTCCACAGCAAACTTAGAAACTTTAGCCTTTGAGGTATCAAACCTCTCCTTATCTCTACGAGCATTTTCGTTTATAGAATTCGCCGCTTGTTCTCTGATCTCATCAATATTTATTTCATCTTGGTCTTGGTCACCCAAAGCTATAAGTGAAAGAGGCCGCGCTACTTTACCGACTAATAATTCTAAAGGGCTAGCTTTGGTTACCCGATGTACCGTACAATTGAAAGCAAGCTGTATATCATCAACAGCGTCCTGCCAAGTTCTGTCTTTATTTACTTCAACAGCAGTTAGCATATTTTTTAGTGTACTCATAACACGTTCGACCTGACCATTGGCACGACAAGTTCCGGTCGATATCAAATGAAGTTGGATGTTATTTTTGTCACAAAATTCACGAAAACTTTTATTTGCAAAGCATCGACCCTGGTCCGCAATAATTCTGGTCGGTGCACCAAATAAACTCACACTAGATTTTAAAGCGTTAATAGCGCTTGGCGCATCAATACGTGAGGTACGACGAAGGAGTACGTACTTAGTGAATGCATCGATAAGTACGAAAATGTACTCTTTGGTAGTCTGCTGTCCGGTGAGCTTACCTGTGGCATCAATGTGAACAGTATGCCACGGGATTGTAACTTTAGGTATTGGATGAAGTTCAACTTGTGTTTTACCGGATTTTGATTTAGATAATTTGCAAGTTATGCAGTTTTCAACGAATTTTCGTACATATTTACGCATATTAGCAAACCAGTAGAGATCGAATGCTTTCTCTAAAGTCTTTTCCCACCCGAGGTGGATAATTGATTCATGAATATGATTTATCACAGACCAACGAAAAGCCCGTGGAACTATTGGTAAGGTTCGAGACCTACCATTACGTTGTATTTTGCGATGGAGAACGCCGGATAGAATTTGATAGGTATTTGAAAGATCTTCATTCAATTCGTCATTATTTAATTTTGAAACTATTTCAGTAATTTCGGGATCATGCTGCTGTTCAGCATGTAACCAATTTTTAGATATTTCTAACAGATTGATACGTTTCTCTTGGACTGTTTGTTTTGTATCCTCATTTGACAATGGGTTTCGTGAAAGGAAATCAACATGACCCATTCGTTTACCGTCTCTATAAATGATATTGAAATCAAAAGATTGCAAGAATGCCCACCATCTATGAACCCTAGGTGTTAGGTCAACCTTGGTGCGTGACGCTTGCAGTGAGTTACAATCAGTTATTACCGTAAACTGTCTACCTTGCAGAAAATGACGAAAGTGTTTTATACCATTAACTACAGCCAAGGTTTCTAATTCGTAAGAATGATAACGAGACTCCGCACTAGTTGTCTTTTTGCTGTAATAAGCTACAACGTGAGTTTTGCCGTTCTTCTTTTGCAAAAGCATTGCACCATAACCATCTGCGCTAGCGTCTGTGTGTAGTTCAATTGGATAACTGGGATCGAAAATCATTAAAACTGGTTCGTTAGTTAAGTAAGCGATAATTTTAAGTCGAATTGCTTCGTGTTTTGGTTTCCACTCGACCTTACCTTTTTCTGTTGTAAGTCGGTAAAGCGGTGCTGACAACTGAGAAAATTTGGGAATAAATTTACGAAAATATGAAGCTAAGCCAATAAATTGCCGTACTTGCGTAACTGTGCCTGGAGGAGGCAAATTCGTTAGTGCCGTGACTTTACGCGAATTAGGTCTTACTTCTCCGCGAGTTATTTCATACCCTAAGTACACTACTTTCGTTTTCAAAAACGAGCATTTCTTTAAATTCATAGACATTCCAGCTCGTTCTAAAGTTCCTAACACGACCTCAAGTCTCTCCAATCCTTCTTCCACAGTTTTAGAAACGATCATTATGTCATCCAAATAACAGACGACAAATGAATTTACAAGATCGCCAAGAGCCTTGTACATAGCTCTTTGGAAGACAGAGGGCGCATTTCGTAACCCAAATGGCATGGTTAAATATTCGTACTGACCATCCGGCGTTACGAAGGCTGTGCGCTCAATTGAATCCTTGTGAACTGGAATTTGGTGAAAACCTGATGCAGCATCTAAGATAGTAAAATAATTTGCTCCTTGTAGACGTTGAATTTGATCATCTATAAGGGGCAAGGGGAATCTATCTGGTACAGTGTTGCGATTTAACTCCCTATAATCAACACATAGTCTATCTGAGCCGTCTTTCTTTTTGACTAAAAGAACAGGGCTTGCAAACGGAGAGCAACTTGGTCTAATAACATTAGCTTCCAAAAGCTCACTTATTTTATTGCGACAAACTTGCCTCTCGTCAGGACTCAATCTATAAGGTCGCCTTTGAACTGTTCGATTAGGGTCAATAAGTTTAATCTCAATTTCACCTGTGTTTGCGCGTCCGCTTGGTGTGCCTTCAACGAATGACGTGTTAAATTTGGTTAAAATGCGTAACAAATTTAAATGATGCTCACCGCTGATATCTGTGTCAACATTATTAAAGTCACAAATTGGATTACCAACTTCACAAAAGTTAACCACTCGTGATTTCTTTATACTGAGATGATCATTAGAAATCTCAACAGTAAAACCTTGAGTAAGCAAATCTCTCCCAATTATAATGTCATAATTAATTGCATCATCAGGGACAACATGAAAAAGTAATTCAACCATATTACTGTCAATACACACTTCAGATAATATCTGACAAGTACTGTGCAAGTCTGCATTACCAATGCCCAACAAAGTAACCAAAGACTCAAAACGTTTGCCTCCAAATTTATTTGCTAAAATTTCTTTAATCAGAGAACATTCGGCCCCAGAGTCAAAACAATAATCATACGACTGACCATGATGTGTAAGCTGAGACGACACGGGCTTGACGCTGCAGACGTCAATTCGCCGATGTTCAGCAGTTGAAGATTTGCCACTCGTAGTAGGTGATTGCGATGACGAAGCTCGATGACTAGTGCATTGGGGAGCGATGTGTCCAACTTGTCCGCATTTGAAGCAAACTACGGATCTTTTCTGCAATTCATCTTTGTTCCTTTGAAAATTTTTCTTAAAGGTTGTATTGAAAGTTTTCATTTTATGGTTTCGTTGTTTGCACTCCATGGATTTATGACCAATTTGACCGCAGGTGTAACAGGTAATTGGCTTCATTCGCTTTATCTGTTCTGTCGGCACGCGGTCACTATTCAGACGCTTCCTATGAGTAAATGCCATAAGCTCTCGCTGCATCGTTGTCCTGTCTTTAATATCAGTTGTGTATGCTAGTCGTTGCATCCGTGGCTCTATCTGGACACAACGGGCTATAGTGGTTGAAACAGATATTTCTTCTACCGAAAGATTCTTCCATTTTGTCATTAAAGATGTCAAGGTCCGGTTAGCAAATGCAGAAATGGATTCTCCATCAGCTGGTGTACTACTATTTATTCGCAATAAAGCAGCAGCCGACGTCTCCGCGGAATCATATCTTGACAAGAAAATTTCTCGGAAATTGCTCCAATCCATTCCAGAATAACTTATCTGGGCAAACCATGATGATGCCGAACCTTTAAGTGCTCTACTCAGGGCAATAATTAAATTACTGCCTACCAAAGGTTCTTCCTCCATACATAAAGCCACTGTCTCACACCAAGCTCTAGCATTCACGTCACCCTTGTCTGGGTTAAATTCTGGAAAACTTGTTTTACTTACGCCTGTACTGATCGGTTGCTTCAACGCTTGAATCAACTTATCAATTTTATTATCTTGCTGTTGCAGCATAAGTTTGTAGAACACGTCCATAGAAACAGGAGATGCTTCTAACCTCGGGGCTTGCGCGAAATCTTCTGGGTTATCTGCTTCGCTCATATTTCCCTCCAAGTTTTTATATGGTGCTCGTGGCGGTGATCCCACTTCTGATGTCGGAGCAACAGGATGGCAGGGCTCCACGACGTCAGACGGATCGTTTGTCAGATCCATATTTGGGCGTAAATGAAGGGTACACGCACACGATTACACGATGTTTATTAACACACGTTCAAAGAGGTAAATAGTTCACAAAGTTAAATAGTTTATAACAGTTACAAAGTTAATAGTTTATCAAAAGTCACTAAATAACTACGGAACACTAAATCTAACAAGTTCTGTAAAGTTCCTACTCTCAAGGACTTGACCACTTAAACTCGGAGAGCACGTAAAAACGGTAACGAATACGCGGGTCGCGAGTAGTCACACACAACGTGGCGCTTCGCCTACGGTTCTTATTAGAATGAATCCATTCGGCACCCAAGTCCGAGCTAAGAACAACGAAACAATAACAATTATTCATCCAATACTCCGACCCACGGCTACGTTCGACAGTACTACACACTGCCCCGTTTTCTAGGTATAACAAACAATAGCTTCCCTTGTCCCCAAACTCCGATAAAACTTAATGTTGTTAATGTAAACATTCGTCTAGGAATGCGCGTCGCTCGCGCGGGCGTCGAATGCTGCGCACTTGAGATGCCCCGCGCCGACATATATATATCATCACGCTAACACCAATAGGAGCGGAGCCGAGCGGAAGAATGTTTCAAAATCGGGGGTTTTTGAAGTAAAACTTCTATAGCCACGCTTGACTTGGGAGGACGAATGTGGTTCAAACCCGGGTGTGCGGGGGGGGATTCGGTGGGGGGTGGGGTTGGGAGGGGGGTTTTCGGGGGTTGCGGGGGAGTAATTTTTTTTATATCGAGGAACCAAGGAGAGCCATACTTGATGAAAAAGCAAATTGGATAAAAAAAATAAGATGCCCAAATTACTAAATCCACGCGGACGGAGTCGCGGGCAAAAGCTAGTGTGATTATAAAATTCATGATCATGTACAGGTTGTTCGTAAGTGATTCCGATCCTCATTGGCGTGTCTAATGTGTTAAAAATCTAGTTGTGATAAATACTTCCGATGTAGGTACCTATGTAATTAAATAATATTGCAGATCAGTTTTTTCCCGACCGGTGCGTAGATTCTTCGACATTCAGAAGAACCTAAATTAAAAATAAAGATATTTTGATAATGACTTTGATTTGGACTTTGATTTTCTCATAGATTTTAATGGCAATTTCTAGTTATAACGTTACTTCTATGCCAACTCAATCCACTTATAACTATTGGTTTCAAAGCAGCTAAAAACTAATTTTGCAGTTAATTGAAAATTAATCAGGTTTTCAGGGCTAAAATAAAGTTTTTTTTTAATAAAAATCAATATTTTTTATGTAAGTATCAAAATATATAAAGTTTAAAACGAATAATGGACGAAATACATAATGGTCATAATATATACTAAAATTTTTCATGAAACTAATGATTAAATAAACTTTTTTAATCGCGTAATCTACAGATTGGTTTAGGTTAAGTTAGGTTTATATATGAAAATCCTGTTAAGTTGAGAATTTCCAAGAAAATTGCATTATCAAATGACCATTATGCATTTCGTCCATTATTATTTTTAAACTTTATATATTTTGATACGTACCCGTAAAATATGTAGATAATCGATGATGGATTCAAATTTTACAATATAGGTCAAAGATTACGCTTGATCCTCCCTGATTACTCTTCTATGAATTGTATCTAATGGGTAAAATCCAAAGGGTGAGGCTATAACCCCAATCAATTTAATTATCGTTTATTTCCGCTAACTGAAAATTAATTTTACCGAAACATTTATTCGGTAACGTTATAATAGCTACTAAGGGAGCCTTCGCGTTTAATTAAAGGGTTTGCTTAATATATATTTATCCGATTTGTAATAATTTGACGATTTACCTGATGTGATTAATTTTAATTATGTATGTCATTAGATCATTACCAAAGTTGGAAATTTACTACACAATGACTCTCTATCGAACAACATGTAATAAACAAAACGGAAAACAAGGTACATCATCTCAGCCGAAAGACGTCCACTGCTGAACATAGGCCTCCCCCAAGGCTCGCCAAACAGATCGGCCCTGCGCCATCCGCATCCAATGCGTTCCCGCTACCTTCACCAGGTCGTCGCTCCATCTTGTTGGAGGCCTACCTACACTGCGTCTTCCGGTCCGCGGACGTCACTCAAGAACCTTTCGGCCCCATCGGCCCATTGGCTTCCAGCCTCCCGAACAAGCCGGATTTCGAAAAGGCTTTAGCACCGTGGACCACATACATGCGTTGCGGCAGGTTATACAGAAACCGAGGAGTATAACCGCCCCCTTTGCTTGGCATTTGTGGACTACGAGAAGGCCTTTGATTCGATCGAGACTTGGGCTGTACTGCAGTCTCTCCAACGGTGCCAAGTGGACTACCGGTACATCGAAGTGTTGAAGTGTCTGTATAATAACGCCACAATGTCCGTCCGACTTCAGGACCAGATGTCGAAGCCTATTCTATGGCAGCGGAGAGTCAGACAAGGAGATGTTATCTCTCCGAAACTGTTCACCGCTGCACTGGAGGATGCGTTCAAGACTCTGAACTGGGAAGGGCGTGGCATCAATGTAAATGGCGAATACTTCACTCACCTTCGATTTGCCGACGACGTGGTGCTTATGACTGAGACCTTGGAGGACCTCAGTGCGATGCTCGCTGACCTCGGAAGAGTCTCCGAGAGAGTTGGTCTTAAATTGAACATGGACTAGATGAAGGTCATGTTGAACGCCCATGTTGTACAACAGTCGTAATCGGAGATACTTTGCTCAAAGTTGTTGACGACTATATCTATCTGGGACATACAAACAAGGTACATAAAAAATTAATTACAAGATACGCAGACCTAGATCTTATCGCTTCAAAGCGACCTCTTTCAGCCAACTTTTTTCCACAGAAAGAACTAAGGAAAAGATTTCAGCAGATTTGTAATTTATAATTTAGCAAATGAGAGCAATAACAAAAATTCACAAAACTAAGCACACATAAAATATACATTTACAACAAAATATATAGATAAGTAAACACACAGCAGCATACAAATAACTTGACTATCTGAATGAATGAATTAAAATTTGTTATAATCGATAGAGTATGAACATTTGATTTGATAGAATATGGCTAATTTACTGAATCAGGCGTTACTTTGCGGAGGTCCATAATTAATGAACTGAAACAATTAGTTTTAAACTTACTTTTTTTATTACTTTTAATTACTTTACTTAGCTTTAATAATATTACTCTTATCAGACTAATTTTAGCAATTGAGTTATGATAATTGTCTTGCACTAACTGAGGTAGAAACCATTATTACGTATAAAGTTCTAAATTTCACCTTGTATTTTGACATACCTCCAAATTTGTACGGAACCCTCAGAGCGCGAGTCCGTCTTGCACTTGGCCAGTTATTCGATGTTTTCTAAATTTGGTACCTATAGTTGAAAAAAATACAGACCATCACCATAACATGGAGAGTAGAGACAGAGTAGGGTCACCATGCAAAACAAAACAAAAAATGTTTTCTTTGTTTAAGCAAATTAAAATTTATTCAAGGTTTAACATTAAAAAAGCAAATTAATGTAAATTTGAGGTATAACACATCGTTTTAACTTTAATTTGTAATTAAATTTGAAATATGTGCTGTGAAACACATATAAAAGAGGCAGCGGGCTTTTTGGCCAAATCTCTTGCTGAAAAAATTAGCGTTTTAAATGGGCAGTTACCTGTATTTATTATTCTGGAGAGATTTAGAAGGGCGCATAATAGACTTCAAAGTTCTGTTTACTTGACTGCGGGGAAGCCTCAATAAAGGGGTTATGTGTTGACTAGTATGTATTTTGTCAAGATTTTGTCTTACTAAGGATAATCTGGCTAACTATCATGTGAAAACCGGCCAAGTGCGAGTCGGATTCGAGCACCGAGGGTTTGGTACAAATGTGTCAAAAATCAAAATAAACGATATAAACGGCCGCATCAATTAAAATCAAGAATTAGAAGAGCCTTAATTATTTCTATCCAAAATAAAAGCAGCAGGGGGTCAATTTATTTTATACTAAACTTGTACCTCTAGTTCGGACACCGGATTTAATTAATTAATTATTCCAATAAATCTAATAAATTACATTTAATAATTTATTTAATTAATAATATGAATTAATTAATTTTATTGTCTTTTTTTATTAATTTAATTAATTGTAACTAATTATTTAGTTAATTATAATATTTAATTTATTTAACATCAATAATTATGTATCTACCATCTATCTATCTACACATCCATTGTCTGTGCAGTGCTGGACGTAAACCTTCTTTGTATTACGCCAAAACTCGCGATCCAGCTGTTCTCATATAAAGGTCATCAGTCCAACGAGTCGCAGGGCGTCCTACACTATACTTTCCCAAACGTTGTCTCCACTCTAAAACACGTCTGCTTTAACGATTGTTGGTTCTACGATAGACGTGACCAGCCCATTGCCACTAATCAACAATTAATTTAATTAATTAATAATTATTATTTTTATAACAATCAATTTAATTAATTCCTACTTAATAAAAAAAGATTGTAGTAGTGATAGAGATACAAATTATATTACCGCTCTTAAGGAACAATCCTGTGACGGACAGTCGAATAGAAAGGCAGGCGGACGGACGGACAGCGTAGCGACATTAATTGGATTCACATCACCGTTCAAGTACGGAACCCTAAAAAAAGATCAGTTCGACCTATCCCCATAAAATGCAGTGATGCGCTATCCAATATCTTACCATAGAATGCTCAACTCCACGCCACTTCACAAAGCGACACAAAGAAAATAGAGATCACTTTTGCATACTTTTCCAGTGTGCTAGGGGCCACATAACAAAAGAACCAATCCAGTGTTGCAGAACAATCGATAGTTTGACTATCGATAGTAAAGTTGACCTCGAAAACTATTCAGGATATCGATAGTACCTATTTTCTATAGCATCGCCACGTGTCGATTGTATCGATAGTTTTATGTTCAATAGAATCGATGCTACCTTTACGTTGATTTTTAATCGGTGATCAGGAGTAGAAAAATATTAATCCTTAGCCAAAATGGAATTTAATACATGACGTCTCAAGCAATTTAGTCTCTGTTTAATTAAAAAGAAAAATTTATATTTTTAACTTACTTCATCCACCGTTTGCATGGTCATCTATCTTGAAGTTAGGTAGTTTCGTCAAGTGTCATTACTTTAACGGGAAATTTGACAGGTCCCACGTAAAAGTATGTTTAAGAAACTGATTTGTCAAAGAGGTTTGAGGCTCATAGACTTAGCCATGTGTAGGGTGACAATGATTTTAATCAAAAATTTTTTTTCCAAATTATCATTAAATAAAAATAAATAAATAAATATTAGGGGACAATCTTACACAAATCGACCTAGTCCCAAACTAAGCAAAGCTTGTACTATGGGTACTAGACGACGATAAACATACTTACATAGATGCCTTCCATCGCGAAAATGGCTGTGCTGGAAATATAATTATAAATTAAAAATTTTAAAAACCCTCAACGCAATTTGGTGACACATATGTTTGAAAATAAAGTAAATGTCCATTATGTATCTAAGATCCCTTCCGGAGCTAACAAAAGAGCTTGATAACTTTGAAACGGCTGATTCAATGTTAATGAAACATGTCTAAGAACCATCGCCAAGAAACTTGCTTTTTAGGGTTCCGTAGTCAACTAGGAACCCTTATAGTTTCGCCATGTCTGTCCGTCTGTCTGTCTGTCTGTCTGTCCGCGGCTAAGCTCAGAGACTGTTAGTACTAGAAAAGTGTAATTTGGCACGAATATATATATTGGTCACGCCGACAAAGTGGTTAAATAAAAAAAACTAAAAAATTTTTTTTTAAGGTACCTCCCATAGACGTAAAGTGGGGTGATTTTTTTTTCTCGACTAACCCTATAGTGTGGGGTATCGTTGGATAGGTCTTTTAAAACCATTGGGGGGTTGCTCACATGATTTTTGTATTCAGTGATTTGTTTGCGAAATATAATAAATAATAAATATTAGGGGACAATCTTACACAAATCGATCTAGTCCCAAACTAAGCAAAGCTTGTACTATGGGTACTAGACGACGATAAACATACTTATATAGATAAATAAATACTTAAATACATAGAAAACATCCATAACTCAGGAACAAATATTCGTGCTCATCACACAAATAAATGCCCTTACCGGGATTTGAACCCAGGACCTCTTGCTTCGTAGGCAGGGTCACTACCAACTAGGCTAAAGCGGTCGTTAGCGGTTGTCGTCATTATTTATAAAATATACATTTTGTTCACGTAATTGCTCGCCTCCAAATACTGAACAAGATAGCTGGTTCCTGGTTACCGATTAAAAATCATCGTGTAAATGCTGGGATGATGATGATGATGCGTCTAACTTCTGCAAAATGCAACTTTCGCCCCACGTGTAATGTAGGTTTATGTCTTGCTTCATCAAAAACTTGGCTCATGGGCGACACCATATCAGAATGCTAGAATCGCGCCCTAAGCACCATTTTAAACATGAAACTACCATGAGACTCACTCATAGTGAAAATAAACGGATCACTCACGTTTTAAAACGAGTTTAACTCGACATGTTTCGGGCTAATCCGTAGCCCTTCCTCTCGGAGTCGCATGTCACGGCGGCTGCCAAACACACCATAACTGCTAAGCACCATACTGTACAACGGAGATCCTAGTGGTTAGAGATCCTAACTATGAAAATAATCACATTACCATTACCATATTACAAGGGAAGCAGGCTTAGACGTGGCTTTATGATTGATCGATTCAAAACGCTTATTATGGAGGCGTCTTTCCGAACTGCGCCGTAATGGCTTTGAAGGTATTTTAAACATCGTGACATTAGTGCTACAATAGTTTTGTTGTTTCATGGTTATATTCATGAGTTTGAGCGTGGATTAAGTAACGTTATAATTCCCTATATTTAGGTATGTATAACGGCTTTCTATGCATACTGTTAGACGTCTTTTGATGGCACACTATAATGTAAATCATATTGTAGTTTTTGCATCTCTCGATACCCATTGTGATTCCTTACCTCTCGAGTGATTTGACAAGAACCTATCAAATCTATCATCCTGTGGCTGTATTGTCTAAAACCCGGACGCTGATTTGACAAGAACCTATCAAATCTATTATCCTGTGGCTGTATTGTTTAAAACGCGGACGCTTGCTATTGCATTCACTATTTCTTTCTGCCAAACGGTATAAAATGGTGACAGAAAGAGATGGTGAAAGCGAAGGCAAGCGCCCGCGCGTTAGACAATATGGCCTTTGGTGTATTGCACAATGACAAAAAATCATTATGTCCATTTGTTGCAGTGTCAGAAAAGTCAAACGGCAAAGATAATCTGATACCAGCTACGCCAATCATGCGGGGCCATTCCACGGAGATGTGCTGCAAAAGTAGCTGGATGATGAAAAAGAAGGTAAGACAAAGGAACAAACTCACCAATCTGTCAATCAATAAAAATATCATCCGTTTGTAATGGGAACGCGGTACCTTTTAAGAGCGCTTATACCTGCTGAGCTGGCAACGTTGCATTTTTGTTACTTTTATCGATTATTCCATAAAAATTGAATGAAAATTAAAAATATGGTCTATAAGAATTGTTGTAATATACAGGGTTATTTTTAATTCACTGACATCCTCTTAACCCTGGATTTCTATCACTCAAACAAATATTTTTTGGTTACGACTTTTTAAAAGGAAGCACTTTTTTCCCATACAAATACACAGAGTATCGTAAAAATAAGAGGAAAACTCAAATTTTCAAAACGTTGTTACACCAAAAATATTAAGTTATGACAAAAGCCGCAAAACAAATAACATTTGTTTAAGTGGTAGGAGTTAAGGGTTAAAAGGATGCTAGTGAATTACAAATAACCCTGTATAATTTAATGTGTCTACTGCAACAATTATTCGTGATAGACTTTTATTTTCTTAAAAACCGTTAGGTAATAATTTGTTCGTTTTTAAAGAAAATAAAAGTCTATCTCGTCACGAATAATTATTGCAGTAGACACATTAACTTATATATTAGAACAATTCTTAAAGACCACATTTTTAATTTTCATTCATTTTTTATGGAATAATCGAGAAAAACTAACAAGAATGCAATGTTGCCAGCTCAGCGGTATAAACGCTCTTAATGAGCTCGCAACGTTTCAAGTCACGGTATTGCAAATATGTTTGATGTACATAACCATGAGTCATTAAAAACTGTTAGTCCAATTTTATCGCATAATAAAGCGAACGAGGAATCCGTTGTTTTCCACCTCGGGTATTATCTAGTCTTATCAGGCGGCTTTGCTTCCGTAGAAGAATGAAAACTTGGCTAGGCTTCTGTCCCGTGTGGTGGGTTCGAAAAATCCGCGTACACAGTTAAAGATAAGTGTTTAGTTAAAAAACTTAAGCACATAAATTGCCGGTAGTATGTAGTAGTAACGTGTCCGTGGAAACAAATCAACGTTTCTAATCAGAAAAATGACTTAAACTCCATATCAATTATGTGCACTACTACATACAACAGATCCTTTACTTAATCTTTCACTTATGCAAGATGGGCCTGAGCCGATTGTTTCACGTAGTACAGCGGTACAAACGATTTGTATACGTGTTCTGAGTTATTTTGAATTGATCCCGATCACGTAGAGACGTTTCTAGAATCACCCCGTTTTAAGAATGTGACTGTTTTATTTAAAAGCTTTGTTCTATTATTTATTCATGGAAAATTATCACAGTGACAAGAAAATTAACATTTGTAGGTAATTTCAAGATCCTCATTAATATTCAAAAGACTACCCTGTGTCAGTCTCGATTTATTTTCCTTGTTAATTTTAAAATATGTAGCTTCTTAAATATGTTGCTATGAGCAAAGCGTACGTGACTTGCCTGATAGGCAACAAATTGTCCTTCTTGGTTAACTTAATAGCAATAGCAATAGCTTAATAACAATAGCTCTATCGCGCGTTTTCAGGAGCGTACAGGATTGGGTGCCGATTAACCTGTACCTAACTTTGATCAATTATAACTGAAGATACACATTGCCGAACAAAATCCCCTTCAAAGAATGTCCGAACTTTTTTATCTGTTTGCATAATAATTAAAAACATCACCTACACAGAAATTTGAACCTAGCCTTTACATCATTACAGTCGAATTTCGGTTGACACTTGACAGCTAAACTTGACAATTTCACGCAACGTACTGAGAAAAAAAGAAGTCCACTTTTATCAAAGTGGCGCTCATTTGGCTCGGACATTTTCGGGCGCGCGACTGTGGATCTACAGTTATAATTGATCAAAGGTAACTAAGCACATTCATTGTGCGTTTTAGTTTATTAAGCTAACGTTCTTTCGCGCAACAGCAACAAAACACGGCACAACGTACGTACAAGTTTGAAGAAGTTTTGAAGAAGTCAATCTTGTCTTGTAATTAAAAAAAACATTTCAGCTGTACTTTTGTTGTAAACACTTCTTACAATTATGTATAACGATATTTTCGAGACTTGTAACTTGTAAAATCGCTCGGCTGTCTCAATTTCGACAGCGACCCAATTAGGATGAGGAGCTATGGTCACGAATTTTATGTCAAAATTTGTTTATTGAGCAGCTATAACAAGCATTTACGAACGTCAAAAAATGTACCTTCTTTAACTTCATGTGGTTTTACTTATAAAACTTAACTACTTATGTAATTTATTAAGTGGGGCACCGTCTCGTTAGAGAGGGTTTGACCATTGCTCTGGGTCGTTTCTGGTGCAAAGGTTGTCCATCGCGGTTCAGCGGGGCAAAGCGGCTAGTGTGTTGGGCACATTTTGCACCTGGTGCTTTTGATCAATTATAACTGAAGATACACATTGCCGAACAAAATCCCCTTCAAAGAATGTCCGAACTTTTTTATTTGTTTGCATAATAAATAAAAACATCACCTACACAGAAATTTGAACCTAGCCTTTACTTCATTACAGCCGAATTTCGGTTGACACTTGACAGCTAAACTTGACGATTTCACGCAACGTACTGAGAAAAAGAAGGCCACTTTTATCAAAGTGGCGCTCATTTGGCTCGGACATTTTCGGGCGCGCGACTGTGGATCTACAGTTATAATTGATCAAAGCCTGGTGCGATCCGGGGCGATTTATTTGACTGACTATTTATTTTTATTTTATTGTATTTTGTATGCATTGACAACTTGTAAATTATTCCGTAATAAATGACTTGGCATTTAAATAAAATAAAATAAAATAAATGTCACGGGACAATTCACATCCAGTTGACCTAGTCTCAAACTAAGCAAAGAGCAGCTTGTACTATGGGTACTAGACAACGGATAAACAACTTATATAGATAAATACATAATAAACACCCAAGACTCGAGCACAAACATTCGTATTATTCACACAAATGTCAGCCCCGACCGGAAATCGAACCCGGGACTTCAAGCTTCGTAGTCAGGTTCTCTAACAACTAGGCTTTCCGGTCGGGGCAGTGATAAAGCGCGCATCTATGTTATGCCCTCTATCGAGAGACTTAACACTCCTTCGGAACTAACTGCTCACCTGGACCAAGAGATGGCGCTACTGTGCCAACTTTAACAAGTTAGGTATGAACTAACTTTTTTTTTCATACCTAACTTGTTAAAGTTGGCACAGCACTGCATAAGGTGATTATAACAGACTGAAATGTACAATGTATGGGAAAGATTCGTGGCTAACCTCTAGACCAGTGGAGGTGTAGGGGTATAAAAAATAAATAAATAAATAAATAAATATCATGGGACAATTCACACCAATTGACATAGTCCCAAACTAAGCAAAGCTTGTACTATGGGTACTAGACAACGGATAAACATACTTATATAGATAAATACATACTTATATACATATTAAACACCCAAGACCCGAGAACAAACATTCGTATTTGTCATACAAATATCTGCCCCGACACGGGATTCGAACCCGGGACCTCAAGCTTCGTAGTCTGGTTCTCTTATCACTAGGCCATCTGGTCTGGTCGTCTGGTCTCGTCTGGGCGTCGTATGGCACACGGCACGGAATGCTGAGGACCTTGGTTCGATTCCCAGCGTTGGTCTTTTTTCTGGGGTTTTTTCTGTGCATCTATATTTCAGTTTGTATTTAGTTTGAAATATATGGTTTCACGGGATGACCGTAAAAGTAACAAAAAATGAAGTTGAAAAATAATACAAAAAAGATACTTCATACCTAACTTGTAAGAACAAAGTCTTAAGGGCACGCACGGCTGCCGACATAAAACTCACATTACACCCGCTTTTCGTGTCTACTTCTTTTACGACAGCCTAATAAAAACTACCTAAATCGTAAAATAAAGCCGAAATAAAGCACCGTAGTGAAATTAAAACGCTGGTACCTATTACTTTTGCTTTGTGAAATGGTATTTGAAAGCTTTGTAAAGCCTAATTTTGGGGGCGAAAAATGTTTCGATATTTCTTTGATTGGCTTTGTTTCTGAATGCTTAGTGGGTTGTTGAGGCCACTAAGTAGACAATCTTGGGACTAGGTATTTTTGAATTAATTAAGTTCAGATGAAAAAATCTTCAAAAACAATGATAGAAGTTTTTGACAGGAAACATGTTATTCCAGATTTAATTAGAAATAATCCGAATGGTAAAGTAAGTATTTTTGAAACTAAATCGTCGATGAAACTGCAATACCGCGTAACCAACAATTGCTAATGCCGCATTATGGAATATTATTGCGGGAAAGCTTTAACATTGAATATCTTTGTGTTTATTGATGCCAGAAATACCTACCCAAACTTTGACATAATTTTTGGTTACGCGGCATTAGCCATTGTCGGTTCCGAAGTATTGTAGTTTATCGACGAAATTACAATGAGATTAGAAAATACACTAATACAGGGGCTAGGCGCTGAATACGACTTTTCCTCATTCGGTGTCGAGACTCTAAAAAAATGTTTTAAATAAATTAAATCATTAATATTCATTTCAAAACAAATAAGTACAAAATTTTGTATTCAAAGCCTTAGATTTCAAAGCAGTTGTTCGAAGTGATGTCCTTGTTATCACTACTTACTAATATAAATAAATAATTATTGATTTCATTAATTTAAAAGATAGTTTTATTACTTTTGTTAGATTAATAACAGTTTCCTTAAATATCAGTAAGCTTTTTATAAAATAACCGTTTAAAATAAGGGAACTAAGACCTTTCTACTAACCTCGTACTAAATGTATGGGAGAATTTAATGTCAAAATTTTGGATTTTTCTAGTTTTATTTATAACAAGTTGTTGATGTTATTTTACTCATTAGGTAACTCACTTTCGATATCAGTTTATACTTTTCTGATATCAATTATATTCACGGAATAACCGCTTAGCTACACTTAATGATTACAAAGCAAAGTAATTTCTGCATAAGTCATTTGCTTAAGAATGACGTTGCATTTACACAAACCGACAAAGAAAATGGAATTGCAATTTCTGTAAATGCAAGCTTAGCGCTTGCTTTGTTGTGTCTGTTCCGGAGACGAGGATAAGACGACAGATGAAATTGTGGATGAAATTGCTGACCTATTTGCCTCGTTACTGGGTTTTAATGCTCCTGTTCGTGTCAGAAGACGTCTATTGCTGAGCCTATACCTTCCGAAAAGGGATGCGATGCAAACGCATTATCTTCTTCTTACTAGGCTGCACTGAAAGTTTCGGGAATCGATTATTTAATGGTACAATAGTGTGTCAAATTTAACCTTTTTATAACCATAGAGGTCTTGTCAACTCATTACAGCAGGCAGTTTGAAAAAAAAAGTTGTCAATTTTTAGTAATTGTTTTTTTAAAACGGAGTTGTTGCCGCCAAAATTGAAGTAACGCGAGAAATTTTAAGAGCTATGAATTTTTATGTTTTTAAGAGTGGTTTATATCAAAAATAATGCCTTGATCGGACGACTTATGCATTTGGGGAGGGAGTTGCATGAAAGACGACTGTGTATCGCTGGTTTTCCGAATATTACCGCGATCATGTGAAACTCAGTGATGATTTTCGTGAAGGGCGGCCTAAATCTGGGGTTACTCAAGAAAATGTCGATGCAGTGCGGGACCTGATCAACAAAGATCGTCATGTCACATATCGTAAAATTCAGTCATGTTTAGGGATTGCAATGAGTCAAATCCAAACTATCTTGCAAACAGAACTGATCGTGAGAAAGCTATTTTCCCGTTGGGTCCCACACCAACTTTCTGATGAACAAAAGGGGGCCGGGGTCAATTGGTGCCTTATAAATTTAGAAAGGTTTAACACAGGAACTTCCAACGCAGTATATAAAATCGTGTTCGGTGATGAAACGTGGATACATGCTTATGAACTTGAAAATAAAAACCAATCACGAGTTTGGGTGTTCGAAAACGAACTGCGACCGACCGAGATTGTTCGCTCCCGAAGCACGGCGAAAAAGATGGTCCAAACTTTTGTCTCGAAATCAGGGCAAGTTGCGACTATTGCACTTGAGAATCGCAAAACGGTTAATGCAGACTGATATACTACAAATAGTCTGCCTGAAATCTTTGATATACTCAAAATAGAAAACTCCAACCGATGCATCATTCTCATCACGACAACGCTAGCGACTTCACTGCTCATCAAACAAATGAGTATTTGGGCTATTATAACGCCGAATTAATGACCCATCCACCATACAGCCGTGACTTGGAGTCTTAATGATTTCTATACATACTCTAAAATTAAAGATAAGCTACGCGTTCTGCGATTTCTGTCACTCGAAGCAGCAGTGGACACCTTCATAAGTACCATTTCGGGGACTACATCTTTGGAGTGGAATAACTGTTTCAATATTTGGTCTAAGCGAATGAAAAAATGTATAAATATGCTTGGAGAATACTTTAAAAAACAGTAAATGTACATTTAACTCTTTACGCTGGTCCATTTTTTGTATTCCCGAAACTTTCAGTGTGACCCACGTATACACGATGATTTTCAATCGGTGATCAGGGACCAGTTTTTCTAGATCAGTATTCGGTGGCGGTCACGTTTCAGTCGTAATCACATGAAACGGGACGTTTATTTTGTTTAAATAATGATTATTTAGAAAATCAATTTTTACTAAGATCATTGTCATCCTACACATAATTTAGTCTATGAGCTTAAAACCTTTTTGACAAGTCAGTTTCACACACTTCGACACGAGACCTGTCAAATTCCTCGCCAAAGCGATGACACTTGTCGAAACTACTTAACTTCAACAAAATATAGGGTGAAGCTTCAACAATACAGTTTTTTTTTTAATGAAACAGAGACATAATTTTTTTTAGACCTCGTCTATTAAATTTTGGTTAGGAATCAATATTTTTCAACTCCTGCAGGCTTATTGTCTAACGTTTCTGACGCTTGCCTTCGCAATCACTATTTCTTTCTGTCAAACGGTATAAAATGATGACAGAAAGAGATGGTGAAAGCGAAGGCAAGCGTCAGAAGCGTTAGACAATACGGCCTCTAATCACAGAATAAAAATCACCGTGTATACGAGTACATATAAAACGAAGTCGGTTTAGTTATAGCTTGTCTAATTTAAAATGACGTGCCCCACCACCGCATTCGATTGAAGATTTGAAATCCTGTATGTCAAATGCGGTGGTGGGGCGCGTTATTTTAAATTAGACAAGCTCTACACCATTTATACTCTTATTATAGAAATGTGATTTTCGAGATGTAAGCCTCCCACCATGTCTTACCTATTCAAAGGAAAGTCCATGGAAATATCTAATGTGTCATAATGCGTGTGCTGAAGTGCGTGACTTGGTATTTTTAAGCATCGTGTGTTATCCGCTAAATTTGAATTTAGACCCTATATGCAGTGGCAAAAGGTAAAATCTTGATCAATAGTTGTACGACAGGGTAAAAACAGTTAGAGAATTAAAAATACAAAAGCCCCTTATCTTCTTTAACCATTCGTGCCACAGCCCCAAATTATGGAAATTTCTCATCAGGGAAAATGTTATACGTAACTAGCTGTTGTCTGCGACTCCGTCCGCGTAGAATAGCGGTATAAAAAATAGCCTACGACCTATTCTTGCATGGAGAAAAAAAATTCATAAAAATCTGTCAAGCCGTTTTGGAGGAGTTCGATAACAAACACCGTGACTCGAGATTTTTCTTTTTCTATGTCTGAATACTAAGTAGGAATAAACAGCGTTATTCACTCATCATCTTCAAATATGGAACCTTGGTTCTAATCATAAGGTACGCTATAGTTTATCTTTGCACACTCTATTTTTCAGAATTTTGAATTTTTTTCTGATTTTAAACATGCAACTACCGTGAGACTCATTCATAGTGAAATAATACGAATTACTGACGTCTTAAAACGAGTATTAATACCTACCACACTAAAACACTAAATTGTGCTGTGATCATTTTATAGCCAAATTGGCAATGTCTAAAAAAATTACCACTGGTTTTTATATTTTTTTTGTATAGAAAAGTCAATTATAAGAAACTAATTTCAATATTTTGTCATTTAGTTCACTACTTTTTTCAAAATCAATTACTGAATCTATTTTGGTTGATGACGTCAGATTGTAATTGAGAGCTCCCACACTGCCAAATTTCTAAATGTATCTAAATGCGTACGATAAGGCAACCCCTTTAATTATTTTTTGCGTAGTGGTACACTTTCACTTCTGTCACTTTACTGGCGCTGTCAAAGTGCTAGATGTCAGACAGCGGGTCCAAATCAAACTCCGTAGTATAATCCACGCGTAAAATTGTGAAGAATTCTAACTGCACAGAATAAAGTACGAATTGGACCGGTCACGCAATTTACACCAATGTCAAATGAAGGTAATTTCTTATTTGGTATGTAATAAAGTCATAACATAATATTAAAATTAAATAACTACGGAAAACGGGTTAGAAAGCATTTATCTCGAAATGGTTTTCGATTTACTACACATTGCAAAAAATTAGACATCCCCAATTGTGTAGCTAATAGTGAGCACTTGACAATGTTTTACTTTTTTTTTTGCTAACCTCTGCTCAGCTCGTATTAGTGTCCCACTGCTTAGCAAAAACCTCTCCCCTGGACTTCTAACTTGCCCAGTCTGCAATTTTGTCTTGCAAGTGGCTCAAAAACGCGTAAAAGTCAACTCGACATCTTCGCTTTGACCTACCGAAGCGCCGATAATCTATCCTGGAGCTTCCATTGAGTAGTAAACCGCGCCCGTCTCTAAGTGCTAACGACGTCGTCAGCCCAGTTCAATTCGATCCCGGCAATTGCTTTGCCTACATCTACATTGCAAGTTTAGAAGCGCAGTATTGTTGTCTGAACTCGATCGGTATTTTTCACGTCTAAAACACAAGATGAATCCTAAGTCGTGAACAGTAATTGTTTCTAACTCAGTTAATGTTGGGTAGGTAACATAATGCATTAACTCAATTGTTAAAATTAGTCTGTTAAAATTTGGGTTGTTCGTACTTTGTTTTGAAATGAAATCACAATCAATGTATGGACACCTCAAATTTAATAAGATGTAGCACCGGCCCCACGTTGGGCGCCATTTTGTAGCACCGGCTAGCTTGTAACAAAATGGTGGTGGCGCATCGTAACGCGGCGCTGGTCGTACTGCGCGGGGGCGACGGGAGCGTATTATTATTGGTGCGTCCACGCGCGGTACACCACGCTTTGCCGTGATTGGCTGTTACGGCGCGGCTAAGGATTCATCCAGTCCGGGCGGCCGGGCGTTAGAACAGTGTTGCCGCGCTACAAAGACTAATAACAAATGAGTTAGCGCATTATATTATCCAAAATCAACTGAGTTAGTAACAATAACTTCTGTTAACGACTTAAGAGTCACCATAGTCGTACTTAAAATCAGCGTCGCGGCTTGCCATGGCAACACGTTTAGTATTATAATATGGACTTTTTTTTCCAGCACTATGTTTCTTTTCTTTCTTTTGTTTTAGCCGTACTTAATATCCTACTAATATTATAAACGTGAAAGTTTGTAAGTATGGATGGATGGATGTTTGTTACTCTTACACGCTAAAACGGTTTGACGGATTCTGATGAAATTTGGCACACAGATATTTTATAATCCGGATTAACATATAGGATACTTTTTATCCCGGAAAATTGCATAGTTTCCGCGGGAATGAATTTTTCTTGTTGTGCTGAATTCCGCCACATACATTTTTCTTATTCTTATTCTTAAAACGAGGAGCTCCACAGCTCTTTGGCGCGTTAACGGAAATTAACAAAATGAACTGCTCGGGAAGATGGGTTATTGCACAGATGGTGGAGGCGACCATCTGGCTGGAAAATACAGAAGACAATATTTCTACTAAGACATTATTAGTTCTGTTGGTTCGTTCGATTATTTCCGGGTCGTAAAATTTAAAGTTTACGGCTTCATTAAGGTTGCTCAAGGATATTAAATACAAGACGGGATCCATATAACTTACACAAAATGTTGCTGTAGCCGGTTTCCTTGAAAATGGTGCGCAATCTATAATTTAAGTCTAGCCGGTTGTAACTAACATACTGGAGTAGCTGTAATTAGAATCTTGTAAATGATTTTTTAAGGTCATTCCTTGTATACTTTCTGTAAATTTAGAACCTTTTTGTTCTTAGCCAATAAGCCTATGAAAACAAGTGAAATGGTAGTCACGCGAGTCATTACATTATCGTTTATAATGCTTAGTTCTTAATGTTTTATCGATTCAGATGTTGCCTACTTTACAGAAGCTCTAAGACTCTAACATTTGCTCTAACAAGAATAAAATTGACTTTGATGCACGCAAAGAGGCATTAGAAGCCTAGTACCATTAAAAATACACACAGGCTAGCCTCAGAAGTCGCTAAACACGTTAGTAGTCCCGTTAGTGAAAGTGACAAAGTACTAGTGTTCAGCGACTTCTGAGGGCGACCGTTTAAAATCCCGAAATCTTAACCGCTAAGTTTACATAGAGACATAACAGTTGCATGATTGTTCTTTGTGTAACCTAAAAGAAGACCACGGCAATTTGTGGGGAATTTATTTGAAAGCTCGGTTCACGCGAGCGAACCGATAAATACTAGTATAACATAACTTGCTGTTACCCGCGACTCTGTCTGCTTCACGTTTCTCTGCAGCTGACTGCACGTTCGCCCATGTCATCATCAAGATACTGGTTCTAGTTCATGTCTTTGTTAATAAGAATCTCTCTAGTGACCGGAAAACCCCTAATTGTGCCCTAACAATAGTCATTAAATTCTTTTACAAAAATTAGAAAGTATATGTATTAGGGGAACGCAGTTGAATCTCTTCAGAGATTACCTTAGTAATCGCTTCCAACGGGTCAAAATTGGTCCCACCTACAGTACCGATCATCGGCTTGATTTTGGGGTCCCTCAAGGTAGTATATTGGCTCCTACACTTTTTTTGATTTTTATTAATGACTTGTGCAACTTAGAATTAGACCGTGGTACAATGATCTCATACGCTGATGATACCGTCCTAATTTTTTCGGCCAATTCGTGGGATGATGTTTACTGTTCTGCACAGAATGGTTTCAGCTTGGTTACTGGTTGGCTCCATCACAATTTATTAACTTTGAACCCAGGAAAAACCGTTCATGTCGCCTTTTCTTTAAGAAACTCCCAGCAACCGACTAGTCATGCATGCTCCATTCGGGTACACCAATGCTCCCTTACTAACCAGAACGAATGCTATTGGGTCCTGTCATTACTAAAGTTAGCTCCACTAAATATCTAGGTGTTATGATTGACTCCAATCTAAATTTTACCCAACACATAGAGACAGTCGCTAAAAGGATTCGAAAGCTTAAAAAACCTCGCCATGTAGGGAATAAAAAATATTAAATCAAATCTACTCAGCTCTGTGTCAATCCGTGCTAACATACTGCATTTCTTCGTGGGGAGGCGCAGCGAAAACCACGCTCCTAACCTTAGAAAGAGCTCAAAGAGCGGTCTTAAAGGTCGCTACTTTCAGGCCTTTCCTGTTTCCGACATTGGAGCTGTATCAATCTTGCAAAGTACTTACCGTGCGACAACTTTTCATACTATCACTAATTATGAAACAGCATATTTCAGCTCCGTATAACCCTAGTGCCTTTGGGCTGAATGACTGTGCAAAACGGTCGACAGCCCGCCTGGCTCAGCGAGGCGTCCCCATACATCAACCCTAGTGTGAACAACAAAAGGCGCAAAGACATTGTTTTTGTTCCTAAAAGCACCTCTCATGCTTTCGCGCATAAATTCTTTCCCTTTCTTGGACCTTATCTATATATCTATATCTATATACATATAATAAATCTGTAACAAGTCGGTGTCTGTACATTGAAGATATTTGAGAAAAACTGTCACTAGGGCTATTTATTAGCGCAATAGAACCCAAAACAATAATTTTTAGAATTATTGTCTGTTTGTCTGTGCGTTTGTGCGCGCTAATCTCAGAAACGGCTTAACCTAGAAGGATGCGGTTTTCACTGATATGTTGGTATTTTCTTGGATTAACATTTAGTGTTTGTTTCATTTGAATCGGTTGAAAAATAAGAAAGATACGATACTTTCAGTGTTAGATAGCCCATTTATCGAGGAAGGCTATAGGCTGTATATCATCACGCTGGGAGTACGGTGGTGAATGTGAACGCGGGTGTGTGTGCGGGGGATTCGGTGGGGGAGGGGGTGGCGGGGGGGGGGGGGGTAATTTTTTTATGTCGAGGAACTAAGGAGAGCTATAATTGATGAAAAAGCAAATTGGATAAAAAAATAAGCTGCCCAAATTACTAATTCCACGCGGACGGAGTCGCGGGTAAAAGCTAGTTTATACAATAAAATCAATAAAGTACTAAATATTTATGTCTTAAACCGTAAAGTGTGCAAGGTTAAGGTTATTGCGTGGCTGCAAGGTCTATCTTATGTTGACACTGAAAATCTGCTGACGATTGCCGATTGTTCTTTGTTTATTTTGTTATTTGACACTTGATTAAATTATTACAGTTTAATTACCAACTAAGTATTATGTTTTAAGATATTGTGTTGCGATGTTAAATGCTCGAGTTGTATTATAATTCTTTAGATTCCTTTTGTCTATAACACAGGTTACACTTGTAACCTAGCTTAGACTAAACTAAATTTACTATCTAAACCTAAGATTATTTCATGTTTATATTTTGTATCTTATATGAATTTTATGAATAAATAAATAAATTAAATTGGGGGCATTTGGTGCAGAATCAACATGGCCTAAGCATTACGTCATAGGCGTTTATGAGCAAATTTATGACACGGCCATAAAACTAGCACCATAAAACGGCAATGATTTGTTACAATGACATAATCTTGGACCACAGAATATTTACTTTCGTAAATGAAATTAATTGTAGTAATATAAACACGAAAGTTTTTGCGTGCGTGAGTGTTTGTTACTGGGTGGCTAATTTGAATTTCGTATTTGCCATCTCTTTCACTGTTTTGTGTAATACTATTAGCGTTAATGAGATGGCACGATACAAAGTTCTAAAATCGAATTTCGTACCATTAAGGCCACTATTGCCTTGGTGCCTGTCAGGGCTGTTGCGGATGCAGAATTTTCGACTTCCACGGATGAAGAAATTACGAGGCTCACATCCGCGGACGCGGATGCAGATGCGGATGTAAGATTTGATCCATAAAAACCAAAAATATTACCTATTACTTATGTTTAAAAAAAAGTAATATATGAACGTGAAAATGGGTGCGTTATATTTAAGGAACAACAACTTGGCAGCCTTTTCTATTCTTGGTGATTTAGCAAAGGGTCGTTAATTAGTCGCCGGACTACTAAACTTTGCTCACCAGGAACTATTATTATGGAGAACCAACAGCTTGTACTCGTATTGTCTCGTATATATACATCTTAAACATTACAGTAAATACAGCAAGCCAATTACAGGTTCTCGCCGACAATTAAAGTGTAACAATAAGGCAGTATGCCCACACAGAGTCCCTTCGGACACACAAAAAAGAAAAAATAACTACTTAGTGACAAATAATTCAGCACTATTTTAGCGGCAGAGAAAAAATATTCAAGTCCCTAACTTAACAAACTAACTATTGTCAAAGGTTATTATTATTAGCCTGTATTTATGTCCCACTGCTAGGCAAAGGCCTCTCCCCTGGACTTCCAACGCGCCCTGTCTGCACTTGTGTCCGGCCAGTCGCCCGAGAACGTGTCTAGGTCATCTCGCCATCTTCGCCTTGGTCTACCGCGGCACCGATAACCATCTTGGGGCATTCATTCATGTCAAAATAAAAAAGGGTCCCGCCGGAAGACCAGCGCTGGCTCCACCTCAGGCAGGAGTCCGCATTTATGCTGAGGCGGGACCGCTTTCACACACAATTTAATGTTTTATTTTTTTATCTCTTTTTATACAGGGTTATTTGTAATTCACTAGAATCCTTTTAACCCTAAACTCCTACCACTTATACAAATCTTTTTTGTTTTACGACTTTTGTCATAACTTTATATTTTTGGTCTAATAACGTTTTGAAAATTTGAGTTTACCTGTATTTTTACGATACTCTGTGCCGTGTATGGAAAAAAAAAGTATTCCATTTTAAAAAGTCGTATAACAAAAACATTTGTTTAAGTGGTAGGAGTTTAAGGTTAAAAGGATGCTAGTGAATTACAAATAACCCTCTATATATATATTTTTTTTTTCTTTTGTAATTTTATGTGTTTTGTTTTGTGTGTGAAATAAACTTTTTTCATTCATTCATTCATTCAAAGGTTAAAGGCGTAAATACCTAGCACGTACGCTGCACGCGCCGCCTCTAAGTCGATTCTGTCTGTACCGACTTGTTGAAAATCCGAATCTGCATAAACTCCTCATTGATTTTATGCGGATGCGAATATTAAGGGCCTACCGTGTTTTTGGAGCATTTATTGCATTCATTTAATCTCGTGCTGTATCATTACAAAATACAATAAATGTGTAACATATTTGAGGATTCACTCTAATGTCAAGTGTTTATCGAAATACGATTACTTATACCTAGTTCGCTCGATAGAAAAAAATCCAAAAGCGTTTCTAAAAAATAAAATAAATTCTTAGTAGGACGCTAATAACTGCACGGCAGGTCATGACATTTGAATGTTAATAAAACAAGATTATTTTCTAGGGCGTAGTAATGCTACATTTTTAAAATATGTATTTGTTTTAGTAATAAGATGAAAATACCCAAAAACATGCGCAGTCCAACCAGCCTATCTTGAGCCATCGTGGCTCCCCCTCGCCCGAAATCACCCACCCAAAATCTCCGCCTCTAGAGCGGCGCTGCCTTGTACGAACGTCTTTAGTTAAATAAAAGCTTATAAAAACTTCGAAAATCACTGATCCGCTAAAACCAACTTTTTCATAGATATTATGGTACTTTTTAAGTCCGTCTCATACTTGGCCAGTTTTTTCATCTTTGTTCTTCGTTAGACAGACAATGTGTTACTAACTAGGAGAGTATCTTTCCGAAACTTCGGTAATTGACTTAGTTTATAAGAGTATAGATTTCTGCGGCTAACTTGAACATTTTATATAAAATCGATTTCACGAACTTGGACAATTTGATTGATATTTTTGGGGTGCGGCTTGATGGCTTTAATGAATGACATTTGATAAAGTTCGACGACCGGATAGCCTAATGGTTAGAGCACTTGACTACAAAGCTCGAGGTCCCGGGTTCAATCCAAAGTTGGAGCATAAATTTGAATAAAAAATACCTATGATTGTTTGTGCTTGAGTCTTGGATGTTTAATCATCTATCTATCGGCTCCAACGATTTACATGAAATTTAGTACAGTCAGCTTCGAAAGTAGCTAGTCACTTTTGTACCTTGAGCTCTACAGTTAGGTGCAAAACGTCATACCTGATTGACAATTGTGTTATTACGACAAACTACAAAAGTGACCAGCTACTTTTGATGCTGGCCGTACGCCGGGAGTTTTGGAGGCGATAAATCGATCTAGCTCCGTCTTATATCTGAGAAAAAGCGTGTTTTCGAGTTTTATTCTGACCAAAGCTTGGTCGCCCAGGTACTTTGATATACATAATTTGACAACCAGATAGCCTGGTAGTTTAGAGTACTTAACTATAAAGCTTGAGGTCAGATATTTGAATTAAAAACACGAATGTTTGTTCTTGAGCCTTGGATGTATTTAAGTGGGACATTATGTGGTCTGGGACGACGATGATGATGATGAGATCTCATAAGAGTTTTTGCTGCAGGAGACTGAACCAAGACTGAACAGAGAGCCGAAAGCTGGAGCCTGCTGCATGCACACACTGGAATTGGACTTCAGACATGTCGTAAGGTCCACACACACTGACAAAAGCATCGAAGCAAAACGAAAAGTAAGTGCTAAATATTGTTATATACCTACCTATGCAGAAGTTCATGTGTGCGTGCGTGCTTGCGTGCGTGCGTGCGTGTGTATGTGTGGATATCTGTGCGTATGTGGATTTTGGAAAATATTTTATATTAAGTATGTAATAACGTTCCATCTATCTTGCTTTATAAGATCTGAAAATTCATTTGCATCCCTACGCCGATTAAAAAACTGTTTTACCACGGGCCTATACAATACTTATGAAATCGTGAAAAATGTGGTGGAAAGATACGCTGAAGATAATTTCAGTAATAAGAGATTTGTGAAAATATTATTTCACATAAATAAGGATTTACCTGCCAACATAAAGGTACACTTTGTTTTCCTTTCTCGGAAACACGATTTACGATGTATCTGAGCTATGGAGTGAAAACCATATTTCCTTGTCCATGATTTGCTAAAGCTTATCGTCGAAAATTGCCTCGATTTATCGAGGTAAAGGTAAATAATTTCATAAACTCCCTGTACTGCAGAGCAGAAACCTCACTGATTTGAGAGAGTTTGAGCTGTAGTTTCCACGCGAGCGCAGTGCGGATTGGGAACATTACACAGACCATAAAATTGTTTCATAGATGTTGCAGAAAAGCTCAAACTAGGCTCTTAGACAAAATTACATAAAAATTGTACCCTAAGTAGTGCTTTGTAAATGTCATAATTTAAAAACATTACCTCGAGGTCTGAAAAGTTAAAATAAAACAATAATTGCTAGTTATTATTATTATTTTGTTATTATTGCTTGTTCGTTGGCCTCCCTGTCATAATAAAAAAACAACAATAATAATAATTGTAGCTATATCTTACCCTAGTCTGGTGGCATAGCTTATGCTAAGAACTAAAAATAAAGTCTTGTGTATTTTTTAATTGTTTTTACCTCATAAATCAATACTAAGTAAATACTCAAGCTCTAGGTTTTTCTATTAGCGGTATCGCCTTTTAAATTCATAAAAGAATGCCTAATCACGTCTTAGACATATCTTAAATGATAGTATCTTTGTTTCAGGTCATACGAATGCTGTTTGTAATAATTCTGGAATTCTTCATATGTTGGACTCCACTACACGTGATAAATACGGTAAGACAGAAAAGTTCTCCTTGGTTAACCTTTTGGACGTCAACGACACATTTCATAATTATATCAGCACCGCAGGTTCTACGCCAACGACTGACATATCAGTCACGGCGTGCAGAGCGATATACACTTACATGCATTTCTGTAGGGTTCAATTTCGCGTTTGACGTTCCGATGTCATGGCGTAAGAGTGAGTGCTGTTGTATTTGACAGAGTGTTGAAAAGGATAAGTAAAAAACTGTAATCCTATTTTACAAACGTTTATTTAACTTGCAACGTTCGTTTCGTTCGTTTGTATGTATGTATATATATGTACGTAGTGGTGTCAAAAGAAAGAAATAAAACATATTTTATATTAGAAACAATGAAAAAAAAAAGTTTTTAAAACTGAAACCCGACTACGGAATAAAACGCGCTCTAAAAAGTATGAAATGAGAAAATTTTCTAGAGCTGCACACATGTTTTTCATCTGATTGATCGTTTGCCTGACCGAGGTATCTTGTCCCGTTTCCAAGAAAATTAATTTACAACGGAACGATTGGCACCTAATTAAACTTCGTCTATCATTTTTCACATTTTTCCTGTAGAAAAGAAATTTCATTAGGTATAAGGTAGAAAACACGAATAACAAAATCATTAGTACCTAATATTATTTTCTAAATAAGGAAAATGTCAGAATCAAATTATACCCAAATTGTATCCCAAAAATGCGGCAATCGACAAATAATTAAATCAAAAGCAATACATATATGGATGTAAAAATTTAATGTCTTTGATATTACGAGTAAGATTCGTGTAATGACGTAGGTAGAGAGAACGCTGTGGAAAATTTAAATAAAAACATGTAAAAGAAGAGTGTAAAAAATGAACAACGATAAGACTCTGGGTTGTAAAAAAATACAGTTAACATAAGGCTAGATTACTTAATGTAGAAGAAGATAAAAATATGAAAATGATTCCGGTGAGGATGTTGAAGTTGAGACAGCATTAAGTAAAAGCAAAAGACTGGTATCAACTGAGGTATTCCCTTGACTTGTCTAAACTTTTTTTGCCTAATTTCACTTTGTCTACCAACTTTTACTATAATGAATAGTTTGTCTAAAGACAGTTTGTATAATTTCATTATATATAATTTTTATTTTGTCGAATTTTCATTTTTACTAAATGATCATTTGCATAACTCTTGTTTTGTCAAGATATTATTTTATCGAAAACTCACTTTGTCGATTCTTATTTTAACTAATCATCATATAGCCGAATAACGTTTTAACTAACATCATTTGCATATGTCTTGTTTTGTCTAATATTATTTTATCGAAAACTCACTTTGTCGATTCTTATTTTAACTAATCATCATATAAAACGTTGTTGACACTTCACTTCTATGCGCTGCGCTACGCTCCCGCATTAGCCTTTGAACCTAACCATGCCGAGTCGCTTCCGCTCCGACAGGTCTTGATCGCTCGCTGGCTTCAAACGCTATCATTGGAGTCAGCGAGCGAGCGAAGCGAGCGAGCAAGACCTATCTGGGCGGAAGCGACTCGGTATGGTTAGGTTCAAAGGCTAATGCGGGAGCGTAGCGTAGTGCAGCTCCCGCATTAGCCTTTGGTGTTAGTTATTTTTTTTATGACCACCCGGAAAATCATTATCATCAAAATTAGTTTACTTTTGAACTATAACTTGTATAGGCACGCTTGACTTTGGGACCGCGTTCAGCACGGGATATACATTTTTCCTTATTTCTTAGTTCACAACACCAATAATACTTATTATTGACATCCCGATCATCTACGCTCCCGCTAGCATTATACCAAATAAGTTTATACAAAATGAAATTATGCAAAATGTACGTTAGGTAAAATACAATTATGTCAGTCAAACATTATACGAAATAAGTTTATACAAAATGAAAATTAGTTCATTTAAAATTAGATGAAACAAAATTATATAAAGTAAGTTGTATATCAAATGACTTTCACTTAAATGAAAATTAGGTAAAATGAAACATTAGGTTAAGTAATATTAGTTTGTCTAAAATTAGGCAAACTGATAATAGGCAAACAGTTGTTAGGCAAAACAAGGTACAACCATCAACTGATTATGAATTAAATCTTAATATATATAAATTACGTGTCACGTTGTTTGTCCGCGATGGACTCCTAAACTACTTAACCGATTTTAATAAAATTTGCACACCGTGTGCAGTTTGATCCAACTTGAAAGATAGGATAGCTTAATCTCAATTTATAGTCGCAATACTATTTTATTGCAAATTATTTGCTTATTATTTGACAGGGGGGTGCGGGGGTATTAATGAGGGATATATTATATAATACATGCATAATATAGTTGCACCCGTGCGAAGCCGGGGCGGATCGCTAGTATCTACATAATCTTAAGTTCTTATTTTCCCGGACTGTTTTCATAACTGAGCTTGACTCCTTTCTTATAAAAGGAAAGTCAAATTCGTAACTCAATTAAGATTGTACGTGGCGTCGGCATTTCTTTACTTTCATGTAGCTCAAGCTTGTTATTTAAATAATTCATTTCACAGTTCATAATTTGCACTGGGCTGGGTTAGGGTTGGCAGTTCCATAATTTGCTCCTCCTAGCGTCAAATTCGGGTAGTTCCTATATTGTTCTATGGAACATGACGTCACCGGACAGAATAAGGTATTTTTTCTTATTTTGTACTGTGGACCATGCAATACTTTTATTTCTCATTTTGTTCTATAGGACAAGGTAAATCTCTTTATGGCCACTAGAAAATAGTAGATTGATAACCAAGGGTGGAAAGTGACCCATTTAACCCGAGATATTTCTGGCGCTCGAACGAAGTGAGAGCGCCAATAGTTTGAGGGGAAATGGGTAATTTCACCCGAGTTAGACACTCTACTTTTCATTTCGACTGTGAGAAAAGCAAAATACTACAATCAATCCATCCATCCATCCATCCATCCGTCCATCCATCCATCCATCCATCCATCCATCCATCCATCCATCCATCCATCCATCCATCCATCCATCCATCAAAAGAAGATAGATTTTTTTTATGTCGTAAGAATGCTTAGAGTTGGCTGTATGTAATTTTTCCTTTGTCAGTTTAATGTTAGTAAGCAAATTTAAAAAGTTCGTACAACCTCCAGTGTTGTATAATGTATATAAGCTCCATGGTCACGACGTGCATCTAGGTGGCCATGCCGAGACGTGAAAAAAAGTGTCACTGACGTAACTGAATTATCTTTTACTCCAAGGCTGATCGTAAAAATTAAAAAAAATTTACTTTCCACCCTAGAGATGAAAACGCAATTTTCCACCCGGCTATCTACCCATGAAAATTTAACTTTCCAAATAGGAGAGATGAAAAATAATAACATTGATTGTGGCACTTGCCAAAGTGACTAATTTAATTGTTGCATTATTACCGATCTGTTTGGCGAGACTTGGGGGAGGCCTAAGTTCGACTTCTTTCGGCTAAAATGATGATTTTCTTCTAACTTGAGATTGGTAGTAACGGTTGTTCGCTACTATACGACCGATCGCCCTTGTTATCCAGACAGAATGTTTGGTCAATGGTGTGATAGAATAATTGTCATAGTCAGTGTAATTTAGCTTCTTATGAAAGATTTTGGGAAAGTATGATTCCCATTATGTCCTATGTCTTGAAATTTGGGTGAAAAGCTAGTATCTAGATCTATGGAAAAAATAGGGGAAAAAATGTGTAGTTTTGCTCTATGACGTCATGTTCCATAGAACAAATCGGACCTACCCGTCGAATTCCTCAGTATTGAAGGTCGTGATCTCCCTTGTGCATGACTTTCACTAGAACACTCTTTCTCTATCTGCTTCTGTCTCTGGCTCTGTGAAGGGCGTTGTGAACTCTAGAGTAAAGAGCGGTGCGGATCTGTCATACCAATTGTAGCAAATGATATGCTACAAATTTATAGTATAACCTTTTTATTGGTATTGTGTCTCGTTGTTGGTCTGGCTGATTTCTCTGTCAGCTTTAATTTGATCCGAGACATGTGAAAAAACAATATTGGGATTGTGAGAGATGTTTGGGCCGTACGTGGAACAATGAAGAACTGAATGTCTCCGGAATAAAAATTAATATCTTCGTTTTCCTAATCACTACGTGGTTTGTAGTGCTTCTTCCTCATTTTGTTCATTCGTGCACCTTGACGGTGAAATTCTGGATGTCGGCTGATTAAAGTTTTTGTGTCATTTCGGTCTTTATTCCTTATTTTTATTTAATTGCGCTACACAACGTATTGGACTGCGTCCACGAGGCCTTTTTTCATCTATTTTGCTGGTTTCAATAAGCTTTTCGAGGTTGCCACATATTTTCCGTGCAATGTGAGCGAAGTATTTCAGAACCCTGCGTAGAAACTCAGTTGACAGCCGCGAGGAGATTTTGAGTTCTCGCAATATGGAGACGTTAGTCTAAAATGCTAGACTACATCTCAATCACGTCAATGCGTTTGCGGTCTGCAGTTTAAAGTTTCCAGGTTACAGCATCACGAAAAGACCGAAAATCCAGAGTCCGTACCAATGTTGCGATCTCTTAAAATTTTTAAGCTGAGACATGGCGCTCTTATCCATACCAATTCTCCCCCGCACCTCCTTCTCGCAAGAACTATCATTACTAATTAAAAACCTATTTAATTCTGACACCACATTGTCTGACGCACTCGGAATCACAATACTCGTAGTTTCACTTCTTTTTCTGTCACACGGTAAAATGCGAGGGTAGAAAGAGATAGTGAATACGAAAACAAAGCTCACGCGTACGGCCTCTAGTTGTTTAGCAGTTAATTCAGAGCTATGTATAGGTGAAAAACTTAAGTAAGTCACCTGGGGGGCTACTCCGAAATTCGAAAATCGAAGTTCATATCGTACCGTCTGGCTCGCTCTCGTATTAAATACTATTAGCGTGAGCGGGGCAGCACGAAACGAAGTTCGAATTATGCACTTCGTAGTATAAGGCCTGTTGTATGTAGTAGTAACGTGTCCGTATAAACAACTCTAAACAAAGCACTCCTACCTAAGTAATTTATTGAATCAGGCGTTACTTTGCGGAGGTCCATATTAATGAACTAAAACAATTACTTTGCTCAAAGCAAAGTAATTGTTTTAGTTCACTCCTATCCTACCTAAGCTCTAACGCCGGTTCAGAATCACCAGGCAATCGGATTGACTTTAGAGCTAAAACATGTAGCTTGAACTCTTACACAGTTAAATAAAAATAACAATTTATTTATTTCTTTGCAGATATACTTATTCTACCCAGAAGAGCTTTATCAGTACGTTGGGTCAAAAGGAATCGTGTCTCTTCAGCTACTAGCGTACTGTTCCTCTTTTAGTAACCCCATCACATACTGCTTCATGAATCGCAAGTTCCGCCAGGCTTTTATATGCCTCTTCAAGAATTGTAAAGTCTTTGGGTGAGTATTAATGCTTAGTATTAAAATTATTCTAGCTGAATCCACCAAAGATCACTTCTTAATACCTTATGTTGTCTTGTCGCTACAGTGACCTTATATTACTGACATCTATCGTGGTGGATATACACCATGGATACGGAAGGTAATAATAATAATAAATAATAATAAAAGCATTTATTAGGTATAGTCGGGGTAAGAAAAGGTTCGTCACTTTTCGACCTTGACTCGTTGACATAGTCGAAAAGTGACGAACCTTTTCTTACCCCGAATATACCTACGCCAGAGTCATAAGACAAATTTCTGAGCATCTCAAAAATAAAAACTGGCCAAGTGCGAGTCGGACTCGCGCACGAAGGGTTCCGTACAATTATCTATAAAAATCACGTTTGTTGTATGGGAGCCCCCCTTAAATATTTTTTTTATTTTAATTTAATGATCTATTTTTAAAGTCAATACATAATTAAATATTCTGTGAATATTTCAAGCTTCTACTTGTTTCCGTTATCAATATCGAGCAAAAACGAGCAAAAAAATCACGTTTGTTGTATGGGAGCCCCCTTAAATATTTATTTTATTCCATTTTTTAGTATTTATTGTTATAGCGGCAATCGAAATACATCATCTGTGAAAATTTCAACTCTCTAGATATCACGGTTCCCGAGATACAGCCTGGTGACAGACGGACGGACGGACGGACGGACAGCGGAGCCTCAGTAATAGGGTTTCCGTTTTTACCCTTTAGGTACGGAACCCTAAAAACGCTGTAAGAACTAGGGGCCTATACGGCGATTTAAAATTTCCGTTTTTTATTAAACAAAAACTTATTAATAATATCGGACTTCAAGATAACAAGGCCGAAGGAACTGATATAACGCATTCTAAATTGTTATAAAGTTTTCTGTTATAAAAACACTTTTTAGGGTTAGAGAGTGGCATCGTTAGCAATTATTAGGGTGTGTAAATTATATTATCTCCCGAATTAACTAAATTAACCTTACTTATACATTTTTGGCTAAAAATAACTAGAGGAAAAATTTGTTGTAAATCTGTTAGATTGCTCGTCGGCCACGTAAAAAATACATTTTCCTTGAATCTATTTCTTTGTAAGCTCCTTGCAATAAGATGAATCCAATCGCAAATTCAAAATGATTATTTTAGGCTGAGAGCTTCCATTGTTTTTAAGCTAAAAAAATATTTTAAGCACATCAAATATGGATCGAGAAGGGCTTCTTTATAATAGTTTATTTTTGGATGTATTGTAGTGTTGAATAAATTATTTCGTGTGGTTATAATAACTGTCCCTGCTACTAACAATTGAAGAGACATTTATTTTTAAACACACAATCACCATTTGTAAAATACAATTTGCGGACACAAAGTGTGACGTTTCTCAATTCTTAGTATACCATCGTTTACGCTCTTATTATTTTTGAACACGTTGTTTATTTTGATAAACCTACTAACTAATAAACAAACAAAAAAAGGAGAAACTTACGCCTAGTGTACACAGCTAATTCGGCGGGTGTACTCTACTCATTCTTAAGCTAAAGCTGATTTAGTGTACGGTGTACTCTCTCGCCCACCCCAATAATATCCGGTATAGTAAAAACTTAAAAGTATATATAACCCGATGACTCCATGTGTGGCAACCTTAATAAATATAATTTAAAGGTCGTATTTAAGTCAATCTAATCGATCTTAAGCTTTTGATAATTAAAAATATTTTGCCTTCTAGGAAAGATTCTCTTTCAACGCATTCAGTACTGTCATGCCTGGCGCCGAAATTTAGTCGAGATTCAGCGTTTTTCATTACGACAAAGAGTCATTAGATCAAAGTACACTTGTTATCTATGTAGCCCGGGCCATTAAATAAATAATAAATAAAATAATAAATATTAGAGGACAATCTTACACAAATCAACCTAGTCCCAAACTAAGCAAAGCTTGTACTATGGGTAACTAGACGACGATAAACATACATACATAGATAAATAAATACTTAAATACATAGAAAATATCCATAACTCAGGAACAAATACTCGAACTAAAACAATTACTTTGCTCACCCGCGACCTTACAATAGTTACGTTTATGCAAGAAATGTGCGTTCATGCAGTTCCTCCACCTCCACACTGTACGAACACACACAAATCACATAAACACAACTATCACCACCACCAAGCTACACTGACGCGTTTCGAACTCAACCAGAGCTCATCTTCGGAGTTACCACAACCGTATGCTATGCTACCAAATGTTAAACTAACAAACCAAAACAAATGTTTTAACTTGTCACTGTAACTTCACAAGTACCCACTTTATTTTTCTTATTCTCAAACTACCCCACAAAAATTAACTTTTATTGACATATTATAAAACTACCTTGAATTTTTGTTTATTTATTTATAAGGCATATTTTATTAATACTAACTGTTCAAATTAGACCCAAGCCGCAGTAAAGGAGAATATACTAAATTTACCTGTTCATTAATAATAGACCCCATAGTGTTGTACCTAATTATTTCCATGCATTCCAGAGCATCCAGACGCAACCCCTTGCCGCAATAATGTAACACTTCATAAGAATCTGAATCTAACAATGAATGATTTGATTCCAACAAATGTTTTGCAAAATTCGATCTATCTGGATGCTCATTCCTATATGCCGAAACATGCTCTTTAAATCTAGTATTAAAACTTCGGCCTGTCTGTCCTACGTATATCCCATTGCAGTCATTACAAGTAAGCTTGTATACCCCCGATCTAGTTCCCTTATCTACCTGTTCTTTGTGGTTACATAGCCTAGAGTACAAAGAGTTGTTAGTCTTAAAGGCAACATTAATATTGTTTGATTTTAAAATGCCATAAATCTTATCAGACAAACCCCCAACGTAAGAGATGCTAGATCTATATTTGTTAGTAGACTGAGAAGGTAACGCAGCGTAAAGCATGCTATTTACTAACCGTGCCTGCTTCTTTTGAACTAAACTATCTACCATTGATTTTGTATAACCATTTGAGATCGCTATCTGATAAATAGTACTCAACTCTAAATCAAAATGTTCCTTAGAAAGAGGCACAGTCAGCAACCTATTAACATAACAATGGAAAGCAGCCAGTTTATGCTGCCACGGATGATTAGAAGATGCTGGTATAACAGCATCTGTGTACGTGGGCTTACGGTATATTTTAAATTGATGTTTACCATTTAATTTTGAAATCGTTAAATCCAAAAAGTTCAACGAACAATTTTCCTCCAATTCTTTTTTGAACTTGTGATAGTGATAGTTTGTGTGTTAGTGTGATAGTTTTATAATATGTCAATAAAAGTTAATTTTTGTGGGGTAGTTTGAGAATAAGAAAAAACAAGTGGGTACTTGTGAAGTTACAGTGACAAGTTAAAACATTTGTTTTGGTTTGTTAGTTTAACATTTGGTAGCATAGCATACGGTTGTGGTAACTCCGAAGATGAGCTCTGGTTGAGTTCGAAACGCGTCAGTGTAGCTTGGTGGTGGTGATAGTTGTGTTTATGTGATTTGTGTGTGTTCGTACAGTGTGGAGGTGGAGGAACTGCATGAACGCACATTTCTTGCATAAACGTAACTATTGTAAGGTCGCGGGTGAGCAAAGTAATTGTTTTAGTTCATTAATATGGACCTCCGCAAAGTAACGCCTGATTCAATAAATTAATTAAACAAATATTCGTGCTCATCACACAAATAAATGCCCTTACCGGGGTTCGAACCCAGGACCTCTTGCTTCGTAGGCAGGGTCACTACCAACTAGGCTAAAGCGGTCGTTTAATTGTTTCCTGGTTAGCAATTAAAACTTATGTTGCCACATTTAGAGCCAAATGTTTCTAGTTTAAACTTATATTAGCGACACTTTTTCGTATTTTTAATGCAATTATTTCCAAATAAATAAAAAAATAAATATTAGGGCACAATTTTACACAAATCGATCTAGTCCCAAACTAAGCAAAGCTTGTACTATGGGTACTAGACGACGATAAACATACTTATATAGATAAATAAATACCTTACTTAAATACATAGAAAACATCCATAACTCAGGAACAAATAATATTCGTGCTCATCACACAAATTAATGCCCTTACCGGGATTTGAACCCAGGACCTCTTGCTTCGTAGGCAGGGTCACTACCAACTAGGCTAAAGAGGTCGTCAAAATAATACCTGGTATTTGCATTGTTCCAATCTGCATGAAGTCACGTGGAAATTAACAACTTAAGCCCATTCTGCTGAGGCCTGTAATCAGTGCCACAGTATTCAGTTGACCAAAATATGACATGTAAATGTTTAACAAAATTATACCATCGATCTATCATGGACAATTAGTTAAAATATATCAGAATCAATAAAAAAGGAATGACAATTATTAACTTAAATTATATTGTTTATCAATAATTTATTGTATGCCATTAAAACTTTCGTCTTAAATTCTTGACCATTTAGGATTTTCAATTCAAATTGTAGGACATTAAATTTATTTTTTTCATCTTATTGAAGATTCTCATTAAAGTACCAAAGTCCAAATCTGAACATTTTTAATTAAAACACTTAGTCTAAAATAATTTAGTACAATAATAACGCTCGAAATTATGTTACATTAGGGACACTTTTTGTATAAATCACACACAAAAATAAATTTATATGGCATGCTCACTAAAACTAAAAGAATAATCTTAGAAAGCAATCTGACTCTCAAATTAAATCATGTAGAAAACATTCTCAAGACATGGATACACAAAGCATGTCAAAGTGTCTGTTCTGTGTACAGTTCGATTCCCGTTTAATCAAAGCGAATGATTTAATCTGACGTGAAGCTTATACCATGTCGTTCCGGGAATGGTTTTGTCGAAAACGTATAACGAATAAGCCGTTTACCCTGTGAGATAAATCTAATGCTAACAGTATTAATAGGTTTCAGCTAAGATTGTATCGCATTTCTCATTAGAAGTAGGGCACGTACAGTCGTTGCCCTCACTTAAGTATCCACTCAGATACGTGGATTTGAATGCGCACTAGAGTTGAATGAATATTATAAACATAAATGTGGGTAAATGTTTGTATGGTATAAGATCAATGCATGCCTAGTTGAACAAACTACCGTTTCTAATACCAATAGGTGCTTATTTTTGCTCATGCTATTAACATACTTCGTGGCTTAGCGGTCCAGTGCTGGCTTACAAAACGTGAGGCCTAGGGTTCGAGTCTCAAAGATGATTTCTGCAGTTAATTTCTTTTTGCGTTTTTTTTTTATTTGCTTTTCGAATTAAGTAGGTTGTTTAATAAGTTTACAAGTTTTATTTCAATTTGAATATAATACAGAATTAGTGTAAATGAAAAAATAAAATAGGTTTTAAAAAAAGATTTTTATTTTCTTACAGAAAAACACATTTTGTTTAATTCGATTAACATTATTTATTCTGACAAAACCTGTAAACAAACTATAACATTTCGTAATTTAAAACTACTAATGAGTTAGGAAAGTGAGTGTTAAACATAATTGCTACTTATAATTTAACTTATTTTATAAAAGCAGATAGGCACATAGTGAATCATCATGTAAATATTTAGACAGAAACATGCGTTATGTTTTATCTAAACTACAATACCATCACTTGGCCATCTTACTTAAATATTTACAAAAATAAGCTTAGCAGTTTCAAGCGGGCAGAAGAAACTTAGTTATTTAATTTTCAATACCTCAAGGATCTACCTTCATTGCTGATTATTTGTTGAAGGCGGCTTCTCATACTATTTACTAGTGTTAAACTTAAGTCACTACCTCGCATATCTATGCGAAAATTCAAAGAAAAAGGAAGATTCCCAAGTTGAATAAACTAGTTCCCTGAGGTATTGCGTTATCTTTACGTTTGATGGATACGTTAGACCCCATAAATATTCGATAACGTTTAGATCTGGAATTTTTGACGGCCAGTTAATAATAATAATAAAATCGCCCAAAACATCCAAATATTTTGCGACCACCAACTTCCACAATTTCACCAGGCCCCATAGTTGACATCTATCCCCAATAAGCTAAGATTTTTCTGCCGCTAGTTCTGGTTAGTAACCCACAAGTCCCACAACATTAATTAAACATAATCTGCGTGTTTCCGCCATATTTAGTATCTTGCGATCATCTTTGTCAGACATAAACGACTTTTCGTCAGTGAATACATATAATTATATTGTCACACCAAACAAAATTTAAATATTCTTCAGCAAGACGAACCCTTTGTTTTCGGTGAACGTAGGACAGTGCGATTTACTTTCTGGTCAGTATTTTTTAAACCCAGCAGAGTGTGTTTCAGCACTGTCTTTACTGCTTTACCGTGAGCAGTTGCTAGGTTGATAGCAAAGGGTTTGCAGTATGTCTTGCATCAATGTCTTGATAACGTGCAGATTGAGGTGTAAACATAATAGGTTGAAAAACTGGCCGCTTCCTTTCTATGTCGCCAGAATCTCCATACCGTTTTACCCACAGCTTGAAGGTTTCTCTCTGTAAAAGAAAATTATATTAAGTCTAATGTTTATTTTATTACCTATCTACTTTTTTATCATAATGCAAATTTATACAAACAACATAACGAAACTATTATACAACGGTTAAAGGTTTAAACTTTACAAGATTTGCATAATATTTTAACTTACCGTATTAAATTGAGCTGACGAGCTATTTCACCAATAGAAGTGTTATGCTCAAATAACACGACTATTTTTTCCTTCATATAAGTAGTAAAATGAATGGTGACATCGTAGAAATAAATTAGGTTGGTATGTATTTATTTAGCGTAGTGACACTGCGCTGCTATGTAATGCAACTTTCACATTCTTGCAAGTCTACACTTTGATTTAACTATTTGAATGGTGATAGTGACCAACTGTGCTGTGCCATCTATGTATGTATGTATGTAGGTAAGAAGGGCGGTTAATAATATCGCCACTACTTTATAAAAATCTCGTATTTCAATTCAATACGTAAACCAAACTGAACTTTATTGCACACTCAGTAAAGTTCAATTAGCCAGATTATTGATTTTGAGATACGAGCTTTTTTCAAAGTAGTGACTATATTCACAGTAGGTTGCGCAATGATTTTAATTTTGAGTAATACTATTAAAAATAAAACAATAACAATTCTTTTTAATAGTGAAAATCGTCACTACTTTGAAAAAGCTAATATTATCGATTTACAAAAAAATTAAAATAGGAACGAAAATACAGAACTACAAAATTTTATCAAATTACATAAATATACCTATTAATTTGTTTAAATTCCATAACAACATTCATACATATTATTTTTAACATTCAAAGTAAACAAAAAAAAATACACTGCAACAAAAAAGACAATTCGTCCTGAGTCTCGAATGCAAGGTATTTCATGAATGAAATCGTCACTGCTGTGAAAAAAGCTCGTATCTCAATTCAATATGTAAACCAAACTGAACCTTGATGCACACTAAGTAAAGTTCACTTCGCCAGATTATCGAATTTGAGATACGAGCTTTTTTAAAAGTATTGACGAAATGCAGTTTGTAGAACTACTTTTTAGCGAAATAAAGTAGGGTAATAGTAGTAATAGTAGTAGTGCGCGTTCAATACCTCTTATTCAACGTGGTTACTTAAGTGAGGCAATCGTGTGTACATAATTAAATACCAGACAAAATTCAGCTCTCTAAACGTGGGGTTTTGTAAATGACCTCTTAAAAAACTAAATTTTCTGCCTAGGCTGCGTGTATCTAGAGGTTTACTACCAGTGCATCTAACATCACTGTTTTAGTTGGGGCGATTTTTATTTTTATCTACTACTAGTTTTTATGTAACAAAGGTGATAAAATGTTCATTGTATTTAAATAATAGATAGATACATTGAAGTTTTATTATGGATGGAATAACATTGAACCTAAAACGCTTCCTTGCAAGACTATTATGAACATTACGTTAATACACTCAATTCACCAGACTTTGACAAGGCAGCTGTGCTTGTCGGTTGAGGATAGTATCTTATTGTAAACCCTCACGACGACTCTTTAACGAAAATAATGTAGTGGTTTCCCCTTACCTTCCACAATCAAAACACTCAAAGGCGTCACTATTATCAAAGGACCAAAGGGACGTGATCCAAGTTATGTTTGGTAGCTTATTCGATTTAAAGTTGTCTTTATATTCAACGTGTGAAGTTTTGCAGGGGTTGCTTTCCTGAGAAGTCTGAGTGCAAGCAGGCCACGCCGCAGCCATCGAGCCAGGATGTGACAGCTTGCGTCATAAGGGGCAGTCAGACTGGACGCACAGGTATACTAATAGATTTATTTGCAAGCGCATATAATAAAACGTGTTATTTTACGCGAGACATTCAAATTAATATACTTAACATAAACAATACACATACATACAAAGAATACACGAAACTACACACTAATAAATTAATTAATTCGAGTCGCATGTGAGGTTTGATAGTTAAGTCAAGGGTAAAATGGGTTTTACGCTACTTTTGGGGGAGGAAATGAAACAGCAACATTGCAAATAAATATTCATTTACAATGTTTTATTTTTAACGCGTCACTATTCTATAACAATTTGTTGTATTTGCCTAGCTTTATTAATCTAGTCGAAATAAATATTACCTTTTATGTATATACAAAAGAAGTATAATCGTTATACAGGGTTATTTGTAATTCACTAGCATCCTTTTAACCCTAAACTCCCACCACTTATACAAATGTTTTTTGTTCTACAGCTTTTGTCATAACTTAATATTTTTGGTGTAATAACGTTTTGAAAATTTGAGATTTCCTCTTATTTTTACGATACTCTGTGTATTTGTATGGGAAAAAAAGTGCTTCATTTTAAAAAGTCGTAAAACAAAAAACATTTGTTTGAGTGATAGGAATTCAGGGTTAAGAGGATGTCAGTGAATTAAAAATAACCCTGTATTTTTGGCGCTTGATTGCCTTGGTTTTATACGAAGAAAATTTACTTTGTGTACTAGCTATCGTAAAAAGTTATTTATGCAGCCTACCTCCAGCATAAATACTAACTTTCATGCTAATCATGAGAAGTGAAAAAGTTTTTATTTTATGGTTTATGTCGTAAATCGAGTCCTTTCCTTTGCGAGAGTTTCATAGTTGTGACAAAGTGGTACAATCCTACTATTATTGTAAGTGCAAAAGATAACAAGCGGGGTATTTACAAAACGAAACCCTTATGGGATCACTTGTGTGTCGGTCTATCCGTCTGTCACAGCCAATTTGCTCCGGATGTACGATCGACAAAGAAAGCGGTCTACCATTTTTGAAAAGTTTCTTTGAGATTTAAATATCGCTAAGATTAACATTTCTAACTGAGTGAAGTCATTAGTCACTGTCATCATCAACTGTCAACCGTAGAGTGGGAGACCATATTTTTGGCCGACTGTACTGGACTGATGACGTGTAACGCAATTTAATGAATTTTGAGGCAGTTTACGAGAGCTGATCTGAAAATAAAATACTTAAAAAAGTTTTGCAAACTATACCTACTGCATGATAGGTAAAGTATGGTTGTAAACTCTTTACTGTACATAAAAAAAACATGAAATAAGAGAAATAGATGCAGATAATACGTTGAAAAAGTCGTTGGAAATCTACTACGAACACAGTTAACCTCTTAAGTTTTCAGATGAAAAACAAGAGAAGAATATTTTCCAATATCCAGAATACTTAGCGCCATGTATAAACTTAAGAGGGTTTATACCTGCTGAGCTGGCAACGTTGCATTTTTGTTAGTTTTTCTCGATTATTCCATAAAAATTGAATGAAAATTAAAAATGTTTTGTATACAAATTGTTCTAATATATGTATAAGTTAATGTGTCTACTGCAATAATAATTCGTGATAAGACTTTTATTTTGTTTAAAAACCATTAAATAATAATTTGTTCGTTTTTAAACAAAATAAAAATCTATCACGAACTATTATTGCAGTAGACACACTAACTTATATATTAGAACAATTTGTATACAAAACATTTTTAATTTTCATTCAATTTTATGGAATAATCGAGAAAAACTAACAAAAATGCAACGTTGCCAGCTCAGCAGGTATAAACCCTCTTAAATAAAGAAAATAAATAGAAATGACGCCAATGTGTTAAGAAGATGTTTAAGTAACAAACAAACTGAATGGTACAAAGAATGGAAAGAGCCAAACTAGCCACAGTATACTTATAATTTTAAAGAAATGCCACATTGTGTAGAAATTGACAGTCCTTTTCATTTAATCGTCTCTGCAGTTAATCAACCTGATCTGAAGTTAATTGCACTTGAATAAGAATTGTCATTCAGAAATGACAACGGGAATTGGCAGTGGAAGCGAGGGCAGTACGAATGGCCCTGATTGAAGGTGACGAGGGTAAACCGAAGCTGGCGGGGCGGTCACCTTCAGATGTCAATGCATGTGTAATCATTAAAGTGAGATCGGAACGCTGGAAATATCAAATTAGGGTCTCAAAAAGAGCGAAAGAGTCGTCGATCGGCTCGGCTCAATTCGGCCCGCGTAGCCGAGTCGGTCAACGTCTTTTTCGCTCTTATTGCGTTGACATAAAGGTTTTTCGATCGGCTGAAACCGATTCCGCGTTGATGGATGTTAGAGGACCTTTAGCCTCTTAATTTTCCGAGTAACACCACAGAATAAGTAATAGTACTAACGTACAGAAGGATCACTCGCAAACAAAAGTCAACTTTAGGTATAAAAACTTGCCTACTCTTACTGCTTGCACGCGAAATTGAAACTTATCGTGTGATACGAGCGTTCATATCCCGTTGGGCACCGCTGATCCGAAACCAAGGGCACAAGGATCCCACTCGCCGATATTTGGTAGGTATATAAATGAAGAAAGATAACAGTGTGTATTAATTCAGTAAACTACCTTTGTAAGTAAGTAAGTTATTTATAAGATCGTTTAGTCATTGTTTGATGCAAAAATCACAGAAAAAAGATGCTTAATTGCGCGAGACATGGCTAGCGTGCAAACTGAAGGCTGAACGACAACCTACTGCCATACTCCGCCCCGGGAGGAGTGCCGGCCGAACATCCCTAAACTGCGGAGTGAAACCCCCCTGGTAACACTTCGTTAAGTTTGGATAAGACGTGTGATAATTTTAGTCCTTCCCAGGAAAATATTAATTAACACTTATAAATTACGTGTAACTGTTTTGCCAGGTGACATTTACAAAATTTGCTAATTAGATTGAGTTTGTAAGTAATGTGAATAATATTCCAAGAAGACTGAAGAAATTATCAAAATAGCTTCCTACCAACAATTCTACCATATCAATATTAAATGACCAAGTTTGTGAAAATGTTTGGTTATTTGGATGTTTGAATATTTGTAGGTTTGCTGTCCATTACGCAGTAAAGACTAAGACTAAACGGATTTGAATAAAACTTGTACAGATAAACAAAAATTTGAATTAAGACACAGGATACTGTATTGCCGGGATATTTACCAGTACTGCTAATGCATTTCCTTGGGATAATATTTTAATTTTAAATAGAAAAAGTCGCTGTCCATAAACGTTAGGCACTAGTCCCACCAAGAGAGACGAGAGATGTTTAGTATAGTAATGGACCTCCGCAAAATAACGCCTGGTTCAATAAATTATGCTATAGGTGTCACTAATTTTAAGTAATATACTAAGAGTTAAGCACAAAATGTACCTACTAAAAAGAATATATAGATGATTGTAAAAATTATCTGAAGTAAATTTATTATTATTGTTATAGTAAATACGCCAGAAGCCGAGGAGCCTTGTAATTTCAATGGAACCTTTAGCACCTTCGTACCTTCGCATAAAATTTGACGATCACTCTGGTCACTAGTGCTGCAGCAGTGCTGAAGTGTTTACTCGAACGGCGTCGTAAAGGGAATAGCTTTATGCCCTGTGAACAGGTGCTAACAGTTCTGTTGTAACTGATAAATATGTGCCACTTAGGCTGCTTGTTCACTTGAAATCGTTGCAGAAACTTCTAGTCTATAATATGTAAAGTTATCATTTTGTGTGACACCACATGTTTTTGAGTCGATGTTTTATCCGACTTTCTCACATCGGCGTTTTTTCAATTCAAAAATCAAAAATATCAAAATATCTTTATTTCTTATTTTTAGATAGAGATTTACATTTACTGGGGCTTCTGTTTAGACTTCAAAGCCTGTGTTGGGATGCTTCCGCTTTTCCAACAATTTTTAACAAGTATTTAGTACTCAGGTCTACGTTTTACAAGTAACAGATATCTTGTGAAAATACAATACAATACAATGACTTTTTATTGTCCACCACAAAGAAAACAATACAGAAAAACAAGTACATGGAAAAAAATATATAAGGTAAATAATAGATTATTACAGTTCTAAATGAATTAGTCCATTGAGTTTGAATTAAATTTTTCAACAAGTGTTCTTAGACACGACGAAGACAGATAAAACGACGAGTCCTGCAATCCGACCCATATAGTGATTTTCTCAAACAATGTGAGGAAATATTAAAATTAAAATAACTACAAGGTAATCAAGTAAATAATAGTTAATTTTCCGCCTTTATTATTTTTTAAACATGCCATTTGAATGAGCTATTCGAGCACCATGTTTAACGGCACATAAATATAGCACCATAGACTCAGTCTAGTAGTGGTTGGCTGTATGTAATTTTTTCTATCTCAATTTAATGGAAGTCAGCAAATTTAAAAAGTTTGAGCAGAGGAAAGGAAAATAATGATTTAATTTTGTTACCATCGATACAAGTTAAATAGTGCTAAGGACACCCTGTAGGTATATATTACAGAGTTTCAACTCAGTAATGGGCATTGTATTAAATGACTGTGTGCAAAGTTGAAAATTAAAACTTTTTTAGGCAGAAAAATTTGTCCAAGTCGTAGATAACTAATGTGTTTGTTCCAGAGCTTGATGGACTGGAGGGTGAGGAATGCGTTTAGCAGCGGCTCGCAGGCCAATTCTTCAAGCGGCAACCACCCGGCTCTGCCCGCGCCTGCCGTCATTACAAGACCCACGACACAGGTATCGGTGAAAAACTTATTGAATGGCCTGTTTTAGAGATGTGCTATGCAGCCGTGCTGCGAAGATGTGAAAGCTACGCTACGTCACTGTGTGACCGTTTCCACCAATGCTAAGCTATGTAGCTGTGCGAGGAAAATACGCTATGTAGATGAGCAGCCACGAGGCAGCTGTGCAAAGAAGATGCGCATAGCTATCCGATGTATCGACAAGGGCGCGCGGAGCGGCAGCGCGGTGAGGGGGGAGACTACTTTTTTTGATTTTTCTTTGACTTTGCTCGAATTCTTGTTTTCACTCATATGTAAAGTTCATACAACAAAAATCAGTAAAATCTATTATCATCTAAAGGTTGCACAGTTTGATGACTTTTATGCCAAGTAATTGATATCGGTGTATTAGAGGATAGCAAAATTTTCAAGTTTTTTATCTGGATTGGAGGGTTATAAGTGATTTAAGTGTGTCGTTTAAAAGATTGAAGCATATTTTAACGTAAATAATAAGTTTCCTTGTGATATTTTGTTAGGGGCTGGACTTCCTTCCAAGGAACAAGTGCTGTTGGTTTATTTTACACCATCACAAAGAAAAAAAAACTCTTTCGGACACCACTAAGTAGACAAGTATTAAACTGCAAGAAGTGTGGAAGAAGGCTAATATATATGTCAAGACAGTAACCGTTTGAGATAACATTTTTAATAACTTTATAAGGAACACTTACCGTAATTTTTTAACGTTTTCCTTAGAAATTACCTATCCGAAAGCGTAAGAGACAAGACAAAGTGGATGCTTATAAAATGTAGCATTAAAATCAATTAAAGAAATCAACATGACAGTGACCTTGGACCAAGAATGCTCTTCATTAAGTAGTCATCAAGTCATGAAGACGATGAAAATAATTCTATTCTCTGTACCACCAGCAAAAATGTCACGTCCTATTTATAAGTAAACTAAAATCTCTCGATTGGGCACTCATAGCTGCATAGGACCACGAACAACTCCACTCCACTCGGCAAGCTAGTACTTCGGTTATTACAGTTGTTAAAAGCCTTGGTCACGATGTCTCAGATGTTTCTATATCGCCGTCTACTATTCATCGAACTCGGGTGACCAAAAGAAGCGAAATGGCTCAAAAAATTTAAGCATCATTAACCTTTACTCTAACATTGAAACTGTAAATTGTTGACATCAATCGCAGCCTGTAAGATTCTAGGAGAAAGAGTAACTATTCTTTATTTAATGATTCGATCAGAGACGAATAGCAGAAACAAGCATGCAAAAGAAAATGCGTGGTCAAGCGAACCAAATATGAGGTTGTAACTTGTGTAGTCTAAGTAGTAAATTATTTATTGAGTAGTTAATGTTCTATTTTATGCTTAATTTAATTGGCTACCATATTGTGCTATCTTTAAATAAAAGTAATTACTTCTTTTTTCGATTCTTATTTAGAGCTGTTCATTCTGTGCAACCTCTAAACATGGTCCAATCCACTTGAAATTTGGAAAATATTCTATTAACATAAGCTAGAACCGGAAGCTGAGCAAAGTCAGAAAAAATATCACAAAAATTTTTTTCACCTACAAAAGTGAAACACCCTAGGGGAGACGCTTGTGGTGACTAACGGGCGCCTACTGACATTGCTACACGTCTCGCGATCATCCATAGCACGCATCTGCAGAACGCAACCATAGCACGCATCCAGGGCACGCATCCTTCCATATAAAAATTATAGCTTAGTTAAACCCGTTTCCACCATATATATGGACCAATGAACATGATTGGTGGATATCAGACACATCCATAGCAACGTAGCGTAGCACATCTCTGGTGGAAAGACACCCTTAGACGTGGCAGTCGAATTGAAATATCGTGTTTATTTACGTTATAGCCATGGTAGCCTAGTTGTTTGACTTATGGCTTCTCAAGTGGAGGCTGTTGGATTCAAACAACGGCTCCCACCTCAGGGTTTTTTGAGAGTCCACGTGCGAAATTTCATTAGAATTTTCGTACGGGATTTACGGTGACAGATAAAAGCTGGACACACCTGCGAAGCAATTCAATGATGTGTGTGAAGTTCCCAATGTGAGAGCTACGGCCAAAGCCCTCTCATACTGAAACAAAGCCTGTGCCCAGTTGTGGAACGTATATAGGCCAAGATGATGACGAGTAAGATGATGATGACACATCTGTCTTTAGGTTACCTACTTACACGTGTACCAAATTCCAAAGCAATCGATTTATTACTTTCGGACCAACTCAGCTGCAACAGACGGACAGTTTTTCCTTTTATCTTTTTGAGGTGCGATATCCTAAAACACAGTCAGAAAATATCAAGTGGGTATAGTATGTTCCAGTTAAAATTACGAAAATGCACTTAACACGGGATTTTATCTTTTGTTGCTGAATATGAAAGGAAAAGATAACAAAGAGACGTAATAAAACTGGTCGAAGTATGGCCTACCGACCGATACACCTGCATAATTGTTTTACAACCCCATTTGAAGATAACAATTAAACAATAGATATTGGTTTTAAGTACTTTTCGTCATTTCAAATGGAACATACTATACAAGGTTGTAACGAACAAAATTAAGCGTAATTGTTCACGACCTTCCAACGCGATAAGCGATAGATTAAGCCATTAAGCTGAAACTGCTTAGGTTATACTTAACATAATTTTAAATTAGAAACCTACTTTGAATTCTATTCTTTGTAAATTAAAACTCTACCTTTATGTTACTCGGGATCCTAAATTTATTTTCAGAGCTGGACAATACACAGATTTTCTTATCATGAGTTCAAAAGGCAGCTGTTACGAGGCAGATTATAATCCAGCTTGTGCGGTGATTTACATTCAGTGAAAACGACACGGAAAGGGGATTTTTTTTTATATTTATACTAGCTACCCCCACATAAATGCAGGGCCTATATCAACAACAACTATCATACCAGTTCCATCAAATACTACATCTCGTACTTTTATGCTTCATACTTTGTCTTTCTATTATGCCATCCTCATACTTTCTTTGGGCTTCCGACCCTTCAAAGTAAACTAGCTGACTTATTATCTAACTATACATAACAAATTCTTTTCTCTCATTCCGGCCTCTAGTACCATTCTCGTCAATCACTTAATCTGTCCACTTTGTCACACTTATCATCTTTCATTCTACTTAGGTCTATTACAGGGGAGCGGGTTATGGAGTCCATTTATTGTCTTTATTATCCATAAACAACCAAATATACACAAAACAATTCTTATACTATTACAACTTATTCTATATCTAGTTAACAATTATTCACACTATGAATATCCAACATGGACCGGGTTAGGAGCTATCGTAAAAGTTGCCTGTCATCAGCATAAAAAAAATAACGATCTACAAGCAGATGCTCCGACCGATGACTAATGGACGTTTGGAATCCATAGAAAAAGCCAATATTTTTCCAATGGCCACGTTTTTCACATCGTTTGTCAGCCTTTTTATACAAAATATGTCGATAACAGTAAATCTGACGCAAAAGTTGCGGAGTGTTATCGTTTTCTGGGGAACAATAACAATAAAGAATACTTATAGTGCAGCGTATTGTAGGCATACGTTATATTTATACACAAGGAACTTTCTTTTGTGTGTTTACGCTTGAACTCTATCATTATGGTGGGCTTCGGGAAACTGTAATAAAAGAGTATAAATTTTATTTTGTACTATTTTACTTAAAACGATATTTAACTACTTTATAACTATTATCGGCGAATTATTCGGGAAGTGGGTCAAATTTAGACATTTGGGTTGCAAGATTTGAACCGTTGAGGTGTTCCGTTGGCCATTTCATCAGATCCAGTTCCTTTACCAAATGATATTTTTTGAATGAAAATATTCACTTGATTCTAAAAATGCTAAAATCGCCATAGGTGTGCCTATAAAATTTGAGGGTTGCCCTCAATCACCCTGGGATTGTCATTGACTTGATGACAATAGTACCACTTTAGGATTATACTCTTTCAAATAAAAAAAATGTGAGAATCGGTTCCCAATTGCGGGAGTATTCGCGTAACAAAAATACAAAAAAAGAACAACATACAGATTAATTGAGAACCTCCTCTTTTTTTGAAATCGGTTGAAAAGTATTAATAAAATTAGGAAGTGTAGTTCTTAAGAATAGGATAGAATGATCAATAGAATGTTCAATAGAATTTCGACGCCGATTGGCGTCAGCGGCACTTTGTTTAGGTCAATAATGACGCCATTTGGCGTTAGCGACAATAAATGGGTTGAAAGAACGAGATATTCGAACTGGAACAAAAGGATTAAAATAAACTATTTCTCGTTCCTAAAACTTTTCACATCGTACATCTGTCTGTTAATAATAATATTTACACGTTCAAAGTCCCATAGAAATAGCACTGTCAATAGCACTTGTTTGCGAATTTGGCAAGTTATTGGCATCTGTAGTGCCAATCAACGTCAACGTTTTGAGAGAATCCTTTGATATTTGGCCTTCCGTATATCGTTTGATCACAGCCCCTCAACCTCTTACGGATGAAATCAGTGTTACATAAAAAATACAGGCCAGTCGAATAAGATCACCAGACGAAAAAAAAATGTAATGTACTTACCTAGTACCAGTGACCGAAACGGTTAATTATTTTTTAGTATTGGATCAGTATGAGAGCCTGGAGTTTAAGCAACTTAAAAAATTCGATCGTTGTTTTAGACTAGCATTACGCAAAAAATATGTGGAGCCTCGAGCCTGTAATAATTACAAACATAGGACGAGGATGTACTTAATACCGCGTATATTCGACAGCCTTTTCTCGGAGGAAGAATGTAAAACCAAAAATTGTTTTAAAAACAAGTTGAAAACTTGGCTGTTAAACTCTTTCCAAACAAAAAATTGTTAAGTAGTTTAGTCAGCAGTTTTGTAAGATGTACTGTATCTAATTGTGCACAAATCTGTTTAAAATGAACATGGTTCGCGAAATATTTCATAAGTTAAAATGTGTGTACTTACAATATACATAAAATAAAAAAAGATAGATATCTTGACCCCACTGCGGAACTATTTTTAACAACAGATTACCTCTTGCCTGCAACTGGCAGAAAATTTATTTTCCGCTATCCCTCGGTCACGGACATGCAATTTTTCATGTCCTCCCAGGGTCTCAATGTAAAGAGGTAAAAGACTAAAGAAGTTTGTTTGGATGTATGGATATTGGTTACTCTTTCACGCTAAAACGGTTTGACGGAATCTGATGAAATTTGGCACACAGATAGTTTATAACCTGGATCAACATATAGGATACTTTTTATTCCGTAAACTTGCATCTTTCCCGCGGGAAAGCAATAAACGAATTATTTGCAGACGGAATCGCATAGTAATTATCGTATGCTGGTTTCCTCATGATGTAATTTCGCACATTTATTCCGAAAAACTCAGAGGTGCGAGCCGGGATTTGAACCCATGAACCACCACGGCTTAGTTCTTATTATCGTATTAAAATTTGTACTGCACAATACTAGCCGTACTGTACAAAGTACGCTGAAATTTGTATTTTTTTTAATTTTCATTTAAACCAATACCTTGTTTACAGGTAATAGAAACAGGAGAAGAAGGCAGCCAGTTCCTGTATCGCATCACGTGGGCCCGAAACGGCATGCCAAAGACCAACGGCCAATCACAGCCACGCTATGAATGAATTGGCCAATCAAAGACAAGTGTCAAAGACTAAAAACTCTTAAAAATGTTGTTTGCAAGGCTGCAAAAGAAGTAAATGTTAGTGTAAATCTAAGACAGGAGTAATATGGTGTTTTTCTGAACAATTGTGACTTAAAAATGTCGTACATTTTTTTAAGTAGTAATGGATCAAAAGCTTTCGCTCTGAGGCGGTATTATCTAACGCGCAGGCACTCGCTATCTCTTTCTGCTCTCATTATACTTGTGAGGGAAAAAAGTGGTAAAAACGTTTGTGATTTCAAAAGCGTTAGACCAGCGTTTCACAACCTTTTTCAAGGGTGGCCCCCTAGAGCCTCCTTACCACGATCCGCGGACTCATAAAAAAATATTTACTTGTAATACTTCTACAGGCAGCCTCAGAAGTCAATGGAATCTTTAGTACTTTGTAATGTAACCTAACTAGTATTCTAGGCAAGGTGTCCATTGAGATTAAAAAAGATTGAGAAAGTATGCAAATAGAAAAATAAAAACAATTTTGAGAAATAACGCCCACAGAAAATAAAATATTGGGAAAAAACGCCACTGGGAAAATATGGGAATGGAATAACTGCCACGAAGAAAAAACGATTTTTGGAAATTATGGGCAACACTACACGTCTACTTCTTCTAAGGACTCGAAAAGTTTGGTTCTATTCTACGTAGTCTTTATTAAGTATTGTAAATATTTGTGGATGAAAAAAATAAAAGTGAACAATCGCGTCCATACTTCTAAGTAAGTTTTAAGTGACATGAATTTTGTCTGTATACGGAATGTACAGGTATTTTAAGTGTTGATAATTGTTTTAATAATTGTATTCATAAGTTCTACTGTAGCATTTAAGTAAATATGCTGGTGAAAAAATCTCAATGTGGTCTGTTTTAATAAAATAAAGAATAAATTTGTGTTTTTTTTTATACTCGCCAGAACAAAGTCTTTATTAAATAAAACTAATAGTGATAGGTAATATCCAAAATCAATTAGGCAAACGACATTAGACGACCGGTTTTTCAAAGGTAGTTTTTTATAAAAATAAATCTACTTCGAGGTATCTTAAGTAACATAAATGTGTTAGTTACTATAAAACTGATTGTTGGGGTGTAAAATAATGAAATCGAAACAAATATTATAATAACTAGCTGATCCGGCAAACGTTGTTTTGCTATATGTATAAAAAATAGCCTACGACCTATTAAACTACCGAGTATAGAGGAAAAAATTCATAGAAATCGGTCAAGCCGTTTCGGAGGAGTTCGATAACAAACACCGTGACACGAGATTTTTATACCTAATTAGAATCACGTAAAAATAACAAATGGACGAAGGCTGCATCATGACACACAGAGTGATTTTCAAAAAAATTGTACACAATTAAGGAATATAATTAAAGCAAAACTTAATTGAATTCTTTGTGTAACGGAAGTTACCCATATCTATAGTTTGCATGACTAACTTTCGTTACACAAAGGACGCGATAGTGATTTTGTTTTAATTAAACCTTTAAATATGTATTTTTTTTAGTTAAACGACCCACGATATTCTTTTGTTTCCTTCCCGCGCTGCTTATTTTCTAATTTTATTGGTGGCCAGTTAGTTGGAAGACAAAGTAAGTAGCTATGCAAACTTTTTACTAAACAGTGCATACGTTGCCTATCAGGCTTAAACATAAATTGTTAGATACAACTATACTTTTATTATATAAACAATAAAATAAAAACAATTATTCATTCATAAGTGATTACTTTTCTACCTTTTCATCTTAACGTCATGTTTGAAAAGCCATACGAAATAATGTAACTGAAAGCGACAACGTACAAAAGTGATCACTTATTTTTGACGTTGACTGTTGAATAATCAATAGGTGCTATTAAAAATATCTTAATTATTATTATTTACATTTTTTCGTTCGAAATTTACTACTATCATGACATAAGTTCAATGAGTTACGGATTTTCTTCTCGCGATCTTCTTTTTCCTTATAGTGAACAAGCTTTTGCTCTCTAGGTCGTTTACGAGAATTGTTCCGTAAGTTTGCTCAGAATTAACAATTTCAAAAAATACTTCACAAATAATTTTACCCCAATTCAACTTATTTTTACGAGTCAGTGAACAAACAACAACACATTTATACCTATCTTAGAAACAAACGCAATTACAAAATCAGAAATTGATCTGACGCACCAATGTACAAAAGGATATGCAACTATCTCTTTCACGCTTACCTGATAGCACCTCTGCTTAAGTGAAATGGCAGTAATTTATTGTGATTTCCTCGTGACAAAATCAATTTTATTCAACGTCGCTGCTCATTATCCTTGCGTGTTTGAATTCAAACTTGAGTTTCCGCATTCAACACCTTTTCTAAGGGATTCAAATGAATTTTTAATGAGTGAATAAATCCACCCTCGTGGCTATCCGAGCTCGAATCATTATAAGAGTTTAAATATTAAAGCCTTATGGGCTTCAAGGGATAAAAGGATTAGAAGCTTGTAAACAGTTGTTAAGAAGATAACGTATGATTGCACTGCTGAAGTTAAAGATATTATTAAACTTTACTACCTTCGCGTTGTCAAGCATGCAGTGATAAGAAATAGGGGGTTGATCTCAGGCTGTCCAGGTCGCAAAATGACTACATAGGTTGATTGACCACATCGCATAGTGACTAGATCGCGAATTGCCCAGATCTTTATTTGACCAAACCGCACAATCCCTCTGCAGCAGAAGGACAAATAAGCCAAATCCCAGAATAGTCACCGCCACAAAACAAACGAAGTGACGTGTTCTGTAGGTGTGCTACAGAAAAACCAGCGACAAATCAACTTGGTTTTTAATTCCATTGCAGAAGGATTAATTTCGAGTTGAATGTTGGTCATGTATGTTGACCGTGGCGTGAGGCATTCCATTGGCTGTCACGAGTAGATGACCAGAGAAGCAATTTTAGCACTAAGACTTATAGTTGGTAGACGCTTAGAGTATAATATGGACACACACATAGCTTTTATTGACCTCGAAAAGGCTTTTGACAAAGTGGATTGGAAAAAGATGATGGATATCCTACGAAATGCTGGAGTTGACTACAGAGATAGGAAAATCATTTACGAACTCTATAAGAACCAAGAGACTATCATAGAGATAGGAGAGGAAAAGGGGAAAGCAAAGATTAGACAAGGGGTAAGATAGGGTTGTCCACTCTCACCACTTATATTTAACACTAGCTTTTGCCCGCGGCTTCACTCGCGTGTACCATGAGTATTCCAAAGAACCAAGATATGAAGCAAGCAAGCATACAGGTAAGCAAGCAAGCAAGTGTGCAAGAAAGCGTGCAAGTAAGCATGCAAGCAAGCGAAGCGTGCAAGCAAGCCCGACTAAATTTCAGGTAGATACGGTCCTTTACAGTATTTCTTTATACACAATGTTTTTCAGTAAGTCGGAAGCGGGCACTAAAATAACCAGGCTTGTTATGTATAAAACCTATTATTACTTTCCCCTGTCCTGCATTAGGTATATTTAATTCAATGTTTTCATACCTTCTACGGAAACTTGAGTAACTGGAAGTGCTGTGTACCTACTTAGCATTGATATTATACATATTATAGTATTTTGTTAAGGTGTTGTGTGACCTAACCGTTAAGGAGTTATACCTTCCATCATCAGCTCATCTGAATAACCAGAAAATATACAACTAAAGGTCTAAACGTGCATATGATATTTAAAGAAACTTCCTATAACTCCTAACCTTAAGGAGTTTAACCTTCCATCATCAGCTCATCTACATGAGATGATGTCTACCAGACGCAAACACTTAAAAAGCTTGAGAAAATATATGAAAAACGTAATGCGTGCCTACTAAATTTGAGGGTTGCCCTCGATTTCCCTGAGATCCCGTCATCAGATCCTGATTTGGTGACAATGGAACCATCTCAGGAGTGTATTGTATTCTTTCGAATAAAAAAATAATTTTTATAATCGGTTCACAATTGACCATGAAATCGGCGAACATACCTACATAAAAAAATATATAAAGTGGAATGCATAATCTCCTCCTTTTTTTAACTCGGTTAAAGAGCCCTTTGCGGCCTATTTACAGTGTAAACGATCTTCCGATTTTCGACTTTCTACGATCACCAAAACGAAAAATCCCGTTTTTTCCCGTTCCCGTGAGAATTTTGGAAAGTCCTCTCTCAACCCTCCTCTACACTCCCCAAGCAACCTACATGCCGAATTTCAGCTTTCTACGACCAGTAAAACGAAAAATCCCGTGTTTTCCTTATCCCGTGGGAATTTCCGAAAATCCTTAAAACAATTTTTTACTATTATAATTACCTACTTCTATGTCAAACTTGAAGAGTCTAGTAATTATAGTTCATAGGATCCCGTTGAACTGAATATATAAATCCCGTTTTTTCCTTATCCCGTGGGAATTTTAAAAAATCCTAATATTAATGTTTTAACTAATATAATACCTACTTTGTGTATCAAATTTGAAGAGTCTAGTTATTATAGTTACTGAAATAGGGTCACTCAGAATCGAATTTATAAATCCCGTTTTTTCCCGTTCCCGTGGGAATTCCCAAAAATCCTTCCTTAGTGGATGCCTTCATTGTATAAGGTATCTATGTGCAAAATTTCATGTCTCTAGATCCAGTGGTTTGGGCTGTGCGTTGATATATCAACAGTCATTTAGTTTATTTAGACATTTCAACCCCATCGCACCCCATCCAGGGAGATGGTATTTTACGTCCGCCACGTCGGATTTTAAAACCGTTGTTGTTTTCATAACCAGCGACCCGATAAACCATAGAAACAACACCCATGTTGATTTTCAGACTTTGTTACCCCTTTCCCCCCTTTTAGGGGTTGAATTCTCAAAAAACCTGAAACATGTGTTTACTCATTTACCTTTATGAGTACTTCTGTGAAGTTTCGAATAAAATAGTCGAACTAATCTTGTTTCCCCATACAAACTTTGGACCCCCTTTTCACCCCCTTAGGGAGTGAATTTTGAAAAATTCTTTCTTAGTGCACCCCTAGACCTTATAAGGAACCTACATGCCAAATTTGGAATCTCTAGGCCCAGTGGTTTGGGCTGTGCGTTGATATGTCAGTCAGTCAGTCAGTTTCTTCTTTTATATATATAGATTTACATAGAAAGCGCGATACGAAAGATTGTGGATTCTAACATTGGAGGAGTTAAAGTTAATGACAAGAAAATTCAATTCGTGCGGTTTGCGGATGACATTGCAGCCATTGCTGAAAATAGTGCCCAACTACAAGAAATGATCCTAGAAATGGAGAAATCTTTCAATCTTTACGGACTCAAAATAAATAGTGCAAAAACTAAGAAGCTTCTCGTTTCTAAACACACATCAGAACACGCCCCAATCACGCTAAACAATAACACAATAGAACCGGTGACAAAATTTAAATATTTAGGCAGTTTAATTACCAATGACTCCAGATGTATGTACCCCAGACATAATACAAAGAATAGCTATGGCTAAAAGAGCTTTCAATAACAAATAGCACCTACTCAAAGCCAAAATATCCACAAAAGCTAAAAAACGCCTAATAAAAGTGTACATCTGGAGCATTGCATTGTATGGAAGTGATACATGGACCATGACCCAACGGGACAGAGAAGGGCTAGAAGCCTTTGAGATGTGGTGCTAGAGGAGGATGGAAAGAATTAGATGGAAGGAAAAGAAAACCAACGAAGAGGTTCTTACCATGGTCAAGGAAAAAAAGATCATTACTGGAGACCATAAATTGTAGAAAGGGATATATTATGGGACACTTGATACGACACGACGATTTCTTTTTAAACCTGCTGGAAGGAAAAATAGAAGGAAGACGAGGCAGAGGAAGGCCAAGATTGACCTATTTTAACCAGGTGAAGGAGAAAGTGGGTGTCGTGTCGTATCAGGAAGTCAAACGGCTGGCCGAAGACCGCGCGGAGTGGCGGTTACTCCACCGACAAGAGCATAGCTCTTGAATTTAAGAAGAAGATGTCAACTGTCTAATAATGAAACCTCTATCTAAGATACTAACTTATTACAAACACATACACTCAACAATGATTTGCCTAATAACACCTACCTATAGCCAGTAGAAGATAAAAACAATAATTACAAAGGGTATTTTGTAACCAGCTCTTTTACTATAACGGCTTCAGAATAGGGTCGAGTTTTATGAAATCTTCATTGAAGTAATAGCCCTGCTGACTATATCAGGGTTAAGGTGCAAATCGCCGCTTTTCCATTTAAGCGACCGGCGGTGAAAACATGGTTATATCCTTTGTGTAAGCGTTTTCATCAGAAATTACAATATCCATTCCGCTTCTATTTTTTTTAAAGAATTTTACTTATTTAATGCTGCGCTAATATAATATTGTAAAGTAGATTATGACAATAGTATTATTAGTTGAAAAAGAAAAGTTCACAAAAGCATATAACGCTTTTAGCTATTAATAAGGGGTTTGACCTTTTCGATTTTCATGAAACAAACAAAACATAATTTAACTAAACTGCGTAGCTTTTACCAAGAAAATAATTTAGTTAGCGTATTTCAAGAGCGCCTAAAACCGTTTATCAATTCGTTAAAACCTTGTTTAATTATTTCTGGCCACAAAGAAAATGGGTTATGCTAGTTGGTTGAGTGGGACCAACTAAATAATTCATTACTTAGGTACTTTTGGGGAGTTCCTGATAATTTACCATGTGGAATCGTAATCTCTTCTGTACAATCAATTCGTTGTAGTAGGATTTAATACACGAACGAAATCCCGAGCGTCCGACATTTCAATTGAACGACAATTTGATGCAATTCTGCGAAGTGATAATGGTGTGGCATATCACTGTTTTAAATACAAATGAACGACAGTCCATACGAAATGTACCTTTGTGCGAAGTTAAATTGCGAGAATCTGGATGCTATTTGAAATAAAGCGTGTAATAAAAAGCCACACGTGCTAGCCGTGCCAGTAAAGTTTCGTCGTACGTGACGTGATACATTTTTTCGTGATTGCTTTACATTTCCCATGACTGCCCTCATCGTGCTTTTATAAATCAATATGTTTGATGTTCTGGCATAAAAGTTATTTATACTCATGAAAAAATTTAAAAAGCTTTTAAAATCATTAACAGTTCTGAGACCAGCCACAAGACATTTCTAAATGCTTATGTTTGAGTTTTAGCTAGTAAGGCATTATTTTGTCGCAAAAATTATTCCTGTACCACTACCATGAGTTTCCAGTGACCGTGCTCGATAGCGACTACGTAAATGATTTGTATGGATTCTCCATACAAATCATTTACGCAGTCGCTATCGAGTGCGGTCACTGTGAACTCATGGCAGTGGTACTGCTTGGCATTATCGAAGCGAGACGTGGGCAAAGCTCTGAGGGACCTCGCGCCTCGAATATTTTTCGTTTTTTAGGGTTCCGTACCCAAAGGGTAAAAACGGGACCCTATTACTGAGGTTCCGCTGTCCGTCCGTCTGTCCGTCTGTCCGTCCGTCTGTTCGTCCGTCTGTCATCAGGCTGTATCTCATGAACCGTGATAGCTAGACAGTTTAAATTTTCACAGATGATGTATTTCGGTTGCCGCTATAACAACAAATACTAAAAACCAGAATAAAATAAATATTTAAGGGGCTCCCATACAAAAAGCGTGATTTTTTGCCGTTTTTATAGATGATAGGCAGACCCAAGAGGAGATGGCAGGACTACCCGAGCGCCTTTCAGCTCGATTGGCAGGTGCATGCCCACTAATGCCCAGGTTAGGGAAGAATGGTGGAGGAAAGGGGAGGCCTTTGCGCCCAGCAGTGGGGCATATTATAGGCTATATAAAAAAATAGATGGTATAATGGTACCTGACTCGCACTTGGCCGGTTTTTTTGCTCAGTTAAATATATCATTGAATGCGTGGTGGGCCATTATACGGCCTCGCAAACTATATCGACGCTCGAAAACAACAAGGGCGTATCCCATAAAAAGGTCGTAACTAGATTATTACATAGCTATAATCAGCTTTTTTTTCTGCGTCGAATGGTCCGGGTCTCGTGTCTCTACGACGACAAAAAATTTCAAAATCGGGCAGTATTTTGGAAAATGGGAGTAATTTTTTTGGTCGTAACTGCCCATAAAATGACGAATTTAAACTTTTTAGAGATACGACGAGTAGAAGTTTGTATTTTTCAAAAAACATTAGTTAAGCCGTTCGAGTTTCAACACACGATAGTAGTTACGACCTTTTTGCGGGATGCATTTTTCAAACTTCATTGCTTACGACATTCTTGCAGTTCGTGTTTCTTCTAAGAACAACGAATAACCTCTAAGATACTGCAATTTCGTGGTTACCCGAAATCAATCTAAGCCTAGTTAAACCAATATTATCAGAATGAATATTTTGGAACATTTCGGTTTTTCCCGGCTTACGCCACAGGCACAAGCTCCTGTAGTCACTGCGCGGACGCAACTGAAAGGTTGTGTTTGTTTTTCCTCGACAAAATCATAAAAGATTATCAAAATTAAGGTATGTCATATAAACTTTGGATTACTCGTACCAACTAGTGAATTTCATGATACTTAAGGGCCGAGTTCATTCACCGTTAAACTGGCGTACTTAAATCACCGTTCAAAATAGTGAGGTATTATGTGATTACATTAACGACTGATCATTTAAACGTCAGTTTGACGGTTGCACTTGGTGAACACGGCGTTTAGTCAATTAATTAAGGTTCATTTATCTTAAAATAACATACACGATCAATAAAACAGAAGGCCATATAAACTAGCAATTAAATTTCGTTTTGTTTTCACCCGTCGCGAGAAATGGATCGCGGCTGCAAAAAATATCTGAAATATTGGAAATAACAAATTTGTACCTAAGGAACGGACACTTACTTTTATTTTTGAAAAATTGATAAAATCAGTAATTTATTAGCCGGAACTCAAACAGGCCAAAATTAAATAATGACATAACATAAAGTCGTACTTTATATTACCAATTGAAAGCGTCATTCATAGTGATCATTTATGGCTACAACACGTCCTTTAAACTAAATAAAAACCTCAAAAAATAAAAATTACTAGTATTCTACTATTAGCTACATATTCCCAATATGGTAGCTGTGGTCCATTTCCCGTAACGAATAAAAACAAACTGAACAAAACGAAACTTAATTGTTAGCTTTCATCACCTTCTGTTTTATTGATTGTGTCTGTCACTTAATAATAAAACTCTACATCATAAAACAACAACGCAACAACACATGTTATTTTATTTGTTTATGTTATTTTTATCGTATTTGACCGGTTCAAATCCCGACAAAAACAAGCGAATTTTCAAAAATGCATAAATGCAGTATTTATTGTTTTTTTTAAAACGGAAAGAGTCCTTAACGTAGATTATACTATTTTCGATATTAAAGGTAGTTGCCCTGCACTAGTTCGTTTTTTTTCACCCTGTATAAGTAGGTAAGCTTATAAATAATGATAAATATGTTTAAATATAGATGAAATAGAAAATTTTATGTTACAAAAAGAACAATTGAAAGAAAAAAAATCCGCTTGCTTGTTTTCCTCCCTCTCACAATAAAAAAAAACATGTATTTGTTCATTTCATTATGTGCTTTTCAAATTGCTGAAGCCGGGAATCAAATCCTGGACCTATTAATAAAGTCCTTACTAGACCTAGGTAGGTACTAAGGATGTTTTATCTAGCTGATTGCTTAAACTTTGATAAAGCAAGTATACTTACACCAACAAACAATACCACACCAATTAATAGATGTAGTAAATCGATCAAAGTCTATCTAGCGGTGTGGTCAAATACTAAAGAATAATAGTTACGCTGTTGGACAGGTATCTCAGTTAAGTTTTAAGCTGACATAAGATAAGGATAAAGTAGTCCTAACGTTGGGATATAAATTGTTAATTTTACATTTTTTGTAGATGGCAGCGAAGAAAATGGATAAACAACCTGAATCACGAATTAAAAATTGTTACTACGATGATTGATCATTTAAAACACAAATTTTTAATGTTTAAATGTTAACGTATTCATATTTAACTAAGTTAAAATAAGTTTTGTTGTTAGTAATTTTTTAAAGTTCAATAAATTTTCGTTTACAAAAGCTTTATGACGTTTCATTAAATTCATTGAATTTGAAGAGGTTAAAGTTACGACATTTTTTCTAGCCATTGTCATGCATTACGAACGTGCTTACACCCCCGTTCCTTATGCGAAATTAAAACAAAAAGCGGTTACTACCATTTTGTAGTCAGCTAATTTGTTATCATTTTTTGATTCAGTACAAACATCATGTCAAGTTACGCCATTTTTGAGGTCTGTAATTTCTATAGACGATGGGCGTAACTCGATTTCTCGTGATCCTGGCTGTACCAAGGTAACAGTTTGTAAACAATATAATGCAGATTTATATTTTATAGTTATGGTCCAAAAATTACGTTCATACGACAAGCCGTTACAAAGTTATGATTTTTTTCCCGTTTTTTTTTCGGTTTTTTGGCTCTGGTGTAAAGTTGGGTTTTTAGGGTTACGCCCTTGTTGTTTTCTGTCGTCGATATCTTGTCCACACAAAATTTACGTCCGTCACCGCCAGTGCTCCTTGCCGCGCTACATCTTGACTTCACCGCACAGATCTTTAAGACCCGAAGAAACTACAAGCAGACTTCTCACAAGAAACAGCTAAACACAAAACTCAAATTTAATTATAATCTCGCCGTGCCGAAGGAAATTTAACTCTATGACAAGTGGCACCTGACTTGTGAAAAAATGGGGACGATTTTAAAATGCGCATTCAGAATCAAATTTCCGCAAGAGTAACAAATTTTGATCTATTTAAGAAAAAATTATAGTTACCCTACCTAGGTTTATGGAATTAAAGGATTTTAGCAATTTTAGATCGCTACTATCATTTAATCGCTATCCAGCCGCTAAACAGCAGCGTTCGCACTGCTGTGTTCTAGTGCAGAGAGTAAGACGGGCTGGATACATTTTTGACGCAATTTGGCACATATTTGCTGATTTGTGTTTGATAAATGATAAATAAATAAACAGGAAGAAACTAGTCATTAAATATGATATGCCCACTGAGTTTACATACATAAGTAGGTTCGGTATTCATCAAGGTTCTCCTTTAGCAGAGGACAAACCCTAAATTGACCTCCCTAAATCAGAATCAGAACAACATACAACAACATGTAGCCAAATAGATTAACGAAACCTGCTGAATATGTGTTGAGTAGAAATTTAGTGAGCAAACAAAATGCTGTTAATTACTCCAGCCAGTTTGAATATCGTTCCACAAGTGTTCTAGCTACCTTTTACGAAAAGATAAATGAACTGCCGAAACTAGATAATATGCATGAATTCAAAGCAAAATGTTAATTAAATAGGTATTGACTCGCAAACAGTCTGTCAACGCAACGGGTTGTCACTATATTAAGTAAGTATCTGGCAAAGAATAACGAGACTTTCATAATATTCTGAAGGTAATACCAAAAATCGCACTTTATTATTTGACGAATGTAGATCGGTATTTTACACACCTTTAGTACCGTTTACCTGGGCTTAATGACTGTGCAAAACGGTCGACAGCCCGCCTGGCTCAGCGAGGCGTCCCCATACATCATCATCATCAACCGTTTACCTGCCAAAGCCAGGGTAACCCAAACTTCATAATGGTCCATCGTTCTTACCAGTGTGGGAGCATGCGCTGACAAACTTTCAGGGTTTATAAAATAACGAAGGTCTGGGGTTCACGGGCTCTTGCTCTAAAAGTGGTTATATTTAGGAGCAAGTGCTGTACCTGTGGATGATTGTACCTTTGGGCACTGCAGGTATTGAAAAAACAACTGACCATAGACTAATATCGTGTACTTAGGCGAAAGCATTTTTCTCATATGGCAACACTAGCTAGTCGCCATTTTTATAAATGTATGGAAATGTGCCACTTGCTTGCCAATTAGTTCAAGTGGTTCTCTGTCTTTGCTCGACTATATTTTTTCCAACCGATTCATTTGCCGACTGTTTATTTTTTCTGAAACTGTAAACTTTTCAGGATGCTCATAAAACAAATATGTATGTATGTAAACTCTTTATTGTACAAAAATAAGGAAAAAAAAAAGAAATAGTACATTATTGAGAACCGTTGAAATGCATGTACAAAGGCGAACTTATCCCTTTAAGGGATCTCTACCAGTCGACCTTTGAGTGGATGAAAGGAGCATTTAGTAAGGGACCGACAAAGAGTAAGTCAAAATAATACAGTCGGACAAAGCAAAGGCTACAATACAATACAAATCTTACCTAACCTACTTAACCTACAGGATAGCCCTGAAATATATCCTGCCTGAATAGTTGACAGGTTCAAAAAAATAAACAGTTGGCAAATGATTCATTCGGAAATAATTTTCGGCGAAAAGGCAGGATACCGGATAGAATAGATACAGTTAACAGTAACTTCCATAGGCAAAAAATCCAGCTGGGAGAAATGACCCAGCATGATTTTTTGACGACAACCACATTTTTGATGTCTCCAAAAATTGAGAAAAAGATAACATTGAAACAAATTTTTATGAATTAAAGTCAGAAAAAAAAACAGTTGATCTCTCAGCTGCAATGCAGCCTGTGATATTTCAAAATCTGCGATATCTCAATTGTATGAGGCACCATGACCAATTACACAGACTTTATCCAAAGAATTAATAAATTTATTTTATTGTATGAAAAACTTTGGTCCGATGACATTGTGGAGACAGCAGGGCCTTTCTGGAAGAGAGAGACATATAGTTGATCTGGATGGAGAAAGGTTGGAGAGGCGTATGCCCAACGGTGAGCGAAAACGCGCTGAAGAAGAAGAAGAGAATATGAAGAACTTTGGGTTGGGTCCTGAAAGCCTTACTTGCATTTAGCCTTGGCGAGCAGAGCACCTTTGTTGTACATATATTTGTCCGCGTTGCAAAATGTCATGGTCTGTAAAAAGCCCTCATTGCTATAAGACATAGTAGACCGAATGACTTGGCTGTAAAACGACTTAATGTCATAATGTTTCAATAGGTAAATGGTCTGGATAGCCTTCATTACCAATATAATACAATCGTCGACATAAACCGCCCCTGGTCATACCAGGCGCAATGGTTCCCAATACACTAGCCGAATACTTGTATTAAAATTTTTAATAAAGTTATTCGTGCCAGCAATGTACAGGGAACACATTCAATGAGAATGTGTTGCTAGTAAGTACTTGAAACAAGATTGCAGGCGTAATCACACTGAAATTCAGCCGCTTAATTCCGACAAAGCGTGCCTAGACCCAATAAAATACGTATTTCGTATCAAACTCTGACGAGCAACTAATAGAAACTGGTAATATTCTCAACATTAAACCTTTTTTGATGAATGGGTATCCGAATGAAATAAGCTTTGATCAATTATAACTGAAGATACACATTGCCGAACAAAATCCCCTTCAAAAAATGTCCGAACTTTTTTATTTGTTTGCATAACAATTAAAATCATCACCTACACAGAAATTTGAACCTAATCTTTACTTTATTACAGTCGAATTTCGGTTGACACTTGACAGCTAAACTTGACAATTTCACGCAACGTACTGAGAAAAAAGAAGGCCACTTTTATCGAAGTGGCGCTCATTTTAGACATTTTCGGGCGCGCGACTGTGGATCTACAGTTATAATTGATCAAAGGAAATAAGGCGAAAACTTTCCGCCAAGATAATTCTGAAAGCTTGTCCGAATACCGTTCCATTCATAACTCAACGTAAGGTATCATCCACTCAAGAAACGTGCGCTGAATTATCGATAGATGGTTAAATTATGAATAGAAAAGCACTTAGGCTCTCAAAAATACTATGTAGATAGTAGATACCTACTTAGGCTTACAAAAAAAATACTGCTGAATTTAATAGATCGAGCGCGCTGCAATGAACTAAGTGCAAGTGCGTAAAATGGGAGCAGCGATCGCACCACCCACCAGCTGATATTAGATATATTTTTAGAAGATTAAATTGTTGTGTGTTCTCTGTTTCGTGTGTAATCATCATCATCATCATCATATAGGGCAAAAAACGTCCATTGTTGGGCAAAGGCTTCTCTCCTGAACCTTCAACTCGCCCTGTCTGCACTTACGTCTGGCCAGTCGCTCGAGAACGTGTGTAAGTTACTTATCATAGATCACTTAATTATAATCATCGATTTAGCCGGTCTGCCTTATCGCCGTTGTTGCGATCGTTACATACAAATACAGTCGTTGAGCCACCGGTCTGGGCTCTTATCCTCGTAAAGCCCGCGTCAAATTTTCACTATCATTTTAAACTTATTGCGAATCAAGAATAGTTGTCATTTGCTTTGACTTGTGCATATTATAATGTATGTAAGTATATAAAACAGTTGAAATTAGCACTAGGAAAAAAAACAGTTATCTCAACACATTTGATACTCAATACAATTTCAATATATTATTTAAGTTACGACCTGGGTGCCTTTAAGAGGCGAGTGTACAATTTTCTGCAGGGCCGACAACGCACTGGCATCGCGTGAAGCGCTGCGAGTGTCTATGGACAGAGTGGTGTTCATTTAACATTAGGTGACCCACTAGTTCGTTTGTCTGGCTTCACTAACATCAAAAAAAAATCAGCCATCCCCCTCGACAGCTTCGCTAATCGATGGTCACTTCTATGAGAATTAGTGATCGGAACACTGGGAGCTAAACTTTAACAAAACTTGCCAAGCGGGCATGAAACAGTGCATACAGACATGAAAATATTAATAAACTACTAAAAATCTGAGATTTCGATATATGTAGAGTTAAATTGAACACTAATCTGCCAATAATATTCTTATTTTTCTTGGTTGTAAATTCTCCTTAATGTCAGCTTTACAAGTTTTGTTAAAGTTTAGCTCCCAGAATTCCGATCACTGAATTGAGAACTAAGTAAGTACCTATCTAGGTTAAAATTTTAATGACGAACAATGTAAATAGTCTTAATTACGTATTTTCCACAAAACAAATAAAATTTTTCCGATGTAAATATGGATCTCGGTTGATTATTCAAAACTGTTGAACGATTCGATCATCGTCATCATCATCATCTGAGCCTATTTACGTCCCACTGCATACAGGACACAACCTAGGCCTCATCTCAGAATAAGAGGGCTTGGGCTTGGGGTTCTCACGCGGTCCCGGTAAGGTTTGGGATTTTACCATTGAATTTCTTCGCAGGTATCCAGGTTTCATTAAATTACAAGTGTAATTTCGCATATTTCCGAAAAATTCAGAGGTGCGAGACCGAGTTCAAACTCACGACCCTCTAATTGAAACCCCATAGATCAAGCCACTACAGGAAAAAGTCGAAGTAACCAACTTTTTCCTTTAATACGTGTTTACCACTAGAAGTAGTAAACTGTACTAGTTGTAGTCCTTCATTTAATTTAGAATGAGAAACCACAGTAACATTATATTGCGTCTGGTCAAATTAAATTGTCACTTTATTTGCGTGTCGTCATGTTACTCTAGTACAAATTGTAAAGAGATTACAGTTCACGAGCCGCAATATAATGGTGTTGTGGTTTCTCATTCTAAATTAAATGAACGAACAATCTTAATAATCTTAAGTAATTAGGTATTTTCAACGAAACGCAAAACTTTTCCGTTCCAAATTTGGAACTCGGTTAATTTATCCAAAATTGTAGGACAATCAATACCTCACATTAATTAGGTTAAACATGCGACCAACCAAGTGCTTTACCATATTTTATGACAGTTCGTCATCATCATCATCATCATCAGCCTATGTTCGTCCACTGCTGGACATAGGCCTCTCCCATGGCACGCCACTGAGCACGATCCTCGGCCACTCTCATCCAGCTCTTGCCAGCCGCCTTGCGAAGATCATCGCTTCACGGAGTTCTTACATTAGAATAAAAACTAGAATGCTGATTGTCACTTTTACTTGTAAGCGCAAATATCTTTTGATGTTTTAAACCATACAACTGACATTGAACGTAAGGGTGGTAAATGAATTTCTTAGTCGACTCGACTATACTTTTCTTCAATTTGTTACTGACGGTAATGACTTCAGTGGCACTATAAAAAAACCAACCAAGAGCGTGTCGTACACGCCCAAGATAGTTTCCGTAGCAATTACGAAAAAATCAAGTACTATTTTTCTAAGGATTTCGTATGTGTACGGAATCTTCCAAGTTTAGGTATGTTTTATACCTTAGGCTACTATTTACTCTTAAACTACAAATAATTCCCAAGCAATCTTAGCCCCTATAATTTTCCTTGTAAATCTAATCTATCTAATCTAATACCTTTAAACGAGCAATTCTTGTATATAATATATAATCAGGATCTCGGAAACGGCTCCAACGATTTCGATGAAATTTGGTATGTGGGGGTTTTCGGGGATGAAAAACTGATCTAGCTATGTTTCATTTTCAGAAAATCGCTTTTAATCGTGTTTTCCGGCTATTTTTGTTTGCATTAGAATACAAAGCTAAATTTCGCCGGCTTCGAGCAGATCATAATAGCACAGTAGAAATCGGGTGGTCGCGGATCCAGCCGACCTCGGTTCAATTCCACGTTTTTTTTTAAGGTTTTTAGTTTTTTTTAAAGTTTATTTTTCATGAGAAAACGTCAAGTTTCTTCTTTTGTGAGAAAAAGTATTATAGGGAACGTGCAGTAACTATAGACAGCAGCACTAATACGACAGAAGAGACACTATGCGGACAGTAAAACAAACTTATCAAGGTAAAACATTCAAATTGATGGCACCCTTATGGCACCAGTTGGCAGCACCGTCTATGTGCACGTTCCCTATTGGGAGCACAGAACAGGAAAAACCGGTTGTCTGTAAAGTCGGTTTACGGACGATAGTTTAACGTGACTCACCCTCCACCGCCTCCGGTGTTTTTGTCAAATATCTTGAAAACGGTGCATCCTACGGCAAAATCAATGAAATTTTCATCCCCCCTTTGGAATCCCCGAACCTCCACCACCGTCCCCCCTCCCTCGCACATAGCGCTCGCGCTCGGTTTCTATTTCATCAGGATCTTGGAAACGGCTCCAACGATTTCGATGAAATTTGGTATGTGGAGGTTTTCGGGGATGAAAAATTGATCTAGCTTGGTCTTATCTCTGGGAAACCGGAAAACGTTTGGTACCGAGTTTCAGCCCGAGCAGAGCTCGGTCGCCCAGGTACTTTAATATATATTTACTACCATTCTGAATTTTTTAAAATTTTTCCACCCAACAGTTTAGATTTTAGAGGGAGGGGGACGGTCGATTTTAATGAAAATTTTCACTTTAAAGTTAAATATTTCACAAACAGATCACTGAATAGAAAAATCATGTTAACAACTCCGGAATGGTTTTAAAAGACCTATCCAACAATACCCCGCACTATAGGGTTAGTCGAGAAAAAAAAAATCACCCCCACGTCTATGGGAGGTACCCTAAAAAAAATATTTTATATTTTTTTATTTTACCACTTTGTTGGCACAACTGATATGTATATTCATGCCAAATTACAGCTTTTTAGTACTAACAGTCTCTGAGCTTAGCCGCTGACGGATAGACAGACAGACAGACGGACAGACATGGCGAAACTATAAGGGTTCCTAGTTGACTACGGAACCCTAAAAACCGGCCAAGTGCGAGTTGGAATCGCGCACGAAAGTTTCCGTATCGTATCTATAAAAACGGCAAAAAAATCATATCAAAATTCTGTTATACGGGAGCACCCTTTAATATTGTTTTATTTTAATTTAATTACTTATTTTTACGGAACCCTAAAAATGAATGCATCTGTTGCGCTAATGCGTAGACAGTTCCACGTCCCAGTGTTTTATCTCTGAGAGGTTTCTATTTCATTACATTCTAAGATAATACAAAGTATAACATTGTTAACTTTATTACCCCTGTCTCATCCCTTATTACATTTAGAGCACACTCAAAAACTAATCTGTAACTCACATGTCAATGTGTAATTATCAGCATGTGAATAAATGGCACTTGGTGCCTTTTGTTTTTACGTGGGGCATACTGAAAGTTTCTGGAACTGGCCACTTATAAAAAGAAAATTAATAATAATAATAATAATTTATTCCGAATCCAGACATCAAAAGGTCCAATGGTTAGTAAACAAGCAAGCTCCTTACAGCTATGTTAGTACACATAAAAATAAAACAATAATGGGTACGAGGTCACAGGAGAAATCATCTTCTGCTGATCAACACCTGGGCAAAGTGGCGCATGCAAGGCGAGTCATATCTCGCCGCCACAGTCTTTAGGATGGTGTTAAAAAAGCAATAATAGGATTTGAAAAAATAACTCTCTGGCAGTATATTACTTCTTAATTTACGAGACTGTCATTTGTTTTTTCATCGTGGTGTTGGATTGAAATTTGTGTGTCGCTGTTGCAATGAATTTAAGTCGTGAAAATTTTCGATCCATGATTTTTTACGATTTCCGATGTGGATTAAGTCAGCAAGAAAGTTGTCAAAGACTTCTTTTAGCATTTGGTGATGAAGCCCCATGTCGTAGCTCTGTCTATCATGGTTTAGTGAGTTTAGACGAGGACGTGACCATCTCTATGACGATGAACGTGAAGGCCGGCCAGCAACTGCGGTTACCGATATTAATATTAATACTGTACGACAACTAATTGAAACTGACAAAAAAATTACATGTCAGCAAATTCGTACTACCTTAGGAATTTGAATGAGCCAGGTCCAAAAGATATTGCATTTGCATCTGAAGGTTCGAAAACTTTGCACCCGATGGATACCGCATGATTTATCGGAAGACCAGAAACGACTGCGTGTATAGTGGTGCTGCAAAATGATAAAAAAATTTGACGGAGGACAATCAATGGCTGTATATAATATCGTGACAGGTGAAGAAACCTGGGTATACTGCTTTGAACCGGATAGAAAAAGTCAATCGGCTGAATGGGTCTTTCCTTTTGAAAAGTAAAAAAGAGTCGAAGCACAGGTAAGAAAATGGTTGCTTCGTTTTTCGGCAAATCGGGACATTACACCACTGTGTCACTTGAAAACCAAAAGATAGTAACTGCAGATTGGTATGTGAACACGTGCTTGCCCAAAGTGTTTGAAAAAATTCGTGAAAAGCGTCCCCGTAGCAAAATAGTCCTTCATCACGACAACGCGTCGGCACATTCCGCTAAAGCAACGAATGCGTATTTGGAGGCTTCAAATGTAGAATTAATGACTCATCCGCCATACAGCCCTGATCCTGCACCATGCGATTTCTTTTTGTTCCCAAAGATTAAAGATAAACTTAGAGGTTTACGGTTTACAAGTCCAGAAATGGCAGTGAATGCTTTCCACGAGGTCATCGAAGAAGTCCCTAAGGAAGACTGGACCCACTGCTTTTCACAATGGTTCCAGCGAATGCAAAAGTGTGTAAATAGGGAGGGTATATACTTTGATAAACAATAAATGTGTCATAACGATAATGCGTAGTCTTATTTTTTAAAATCCAGAAACTTTCAGTATGACCTAAGTAGATGTACATAACCTGTGAAACAAATGGAACAACGGTACATAACATTATCTCTCTCTTATATCTGGTCCTCCAAAGCTCCTGTCCTGAGCCAAATCTGGCAAATCGTTTACGCACCTTCAGGACGAGACTGGCTTAATCGGAATTATTGTCATTTCAAAATTAAACCTGTTTTTCTGTGTCATAAAGTTTATTGTTGAAATGAGAATAATTCGGATTGAGTCAATCTCGTTCTGAATGTGTGGTTTGATTCCGCGCCCAGCAGGCTTATTGTCTAACGCTTCTGACGCTTGCCTTCGCCATCACTATTTCTTTCTGTCAAACGGTATAAGATGATGACAGAAAGAGATGGTGAAAACGAAGACAAGCGTCAGAAGCGTTCGACAAATACGGCATCAGGTCGTCTTGCCATCTGTTTCTGGGCCTGCCTCGCCGTCGGTAACCGTCGTGTGGCATCCACCACGGGGCTGACATTTGCAGCTGCATCCGACACACATGGCCGGCCCAATCCCAATTGAGCTTGGCGGTCTTTTTTCCACCTCGGCTATTCAAGTCTGGAGCGCAGTGTTCCGAATACGGTACATTCTTTTCATGCCCAACATGCTGCGCCTGATCACTCCTTGGCAAACTAGATTTCTTATTCTCGATCAAAGACCAGTTATGTATGCATTTAATGTCGACCGCGTTCGTCAAATTTCGACGTCTCAGCAACCTCGGATAAAGAATTAGCTTAGCAATTCAATGTGGGAACGCTGCCATTATCATCGGAACCCTGTCTAAAGGCACTCCTTTTAAACAATATGGACTATGAAAACACATCACTCATATTTCGACTGCTAATAACTACGTAGGTAAGTAACTCATGGACTCATGTTCTCCTTATAGTCATTTTATAATGTCCATGTCTCAAGATAGTTTCAATTTAAGTAAAAACTATCCTTCATTAACAGAGTCTATCCCTAGAGCATCAAAAGTTTCATCAGAAGAAAGACGAAGTTACAAGCAAGATTAATACTAGAACATGTGTGTCCTAGAAAAAAGCTACAAACACGTGTGCCTAGCCTAATAGAGCAAAGTCACTAAAACATAATAATCAAGAGACAAGGAGCAAGAAAATACACCTCAAATTAAGTCACGAGGGCATTTCGTCAAGCCGCAACTTTACCAACTTGATGAATTGACACTCACCACTAAAAGGTCCCAAGCTACATCCTAACTTTGTCCTAAACTAAACCATATTCGGAAGGGGTTTAAGTTAAAAGTTATTTGCTAGAGTAAACAAAAAAGAAAAAACTCATGTAGCTGGAAGTAAGTTACGAATTCCCGTCGGGAACAACTTTTTAAGATCCTATCAGTCAACTTGACAAATCACGCGCGAGTGTATCGAAATCGAATGTCATTCTCATACAGCAATCCAAGTTATCCATCTTACAATCTTGTTCGATGCTCTCAAAACTTTCTCCTTACTGTCCCCTTTTTAACCCCCGACACAAAAAGAGGGGTGTTATAAGTTTGACCGCTATGTGTGTGTGTCTGTCTGTCTGTCTGTCTGTGTGTCTGTCTGTGGTCTCTTAAACGGGTGATCCGATTTTGATGCGATTTTTTTTAATAGAAAGCAGGGTTCTTGGCGATGGTTCTTAGATATGTTTCATCAAAATCGGTTCAGCCGTTTCAAAGTTTTATCAGCTCTTTTGTTAGCTGCGGAAGGGATCTTAGACGCATAACGGGCATTTACTTAATGTCAAATATACGAGTGACATAATTGCGTTGGGGGTTTTTAAAATTTTTAATTTATAGTTATCCAACTCTAAATTCTATGTATATTCTTTTACTGTCCAGGCTATTCGGCTGTGGAACTCCCTACCAGTAAACCTAAGGCGTGCCCAATCCTTACTTATTTTCAGACCTTGCTTAAAGAGCATTATTTACTATTTTGTACTTATATAAAAATTACAGCTAAAAAAAAATGATAGGTAAGCCTGTTTATATAATTATTAAAAAGTATATTGTTTTTATCTGTGTGTGTTTGATGTTGTATATTAGGTTGTTTTTGTATAATGTTTTTTTATATTACTATTTATTTTTTGATACACACACGACACAAAAAGAGGGGTGTTATAAGTTTGACCGCTATGTATGTGTGTCTGTCTATCTGTCTGTCTGTCTGTGGCATCATAGCTCTAAAACGGGTGGACAGATTCGGATGCAGTTTTTTTTATTTGAAAGCTGGTTTTTTGGCGATGATTCTTTGATATGTTTCATCAAAATTGGTTCAGCCGTTTCAAAGTTATCAGCTCTTTTGCTAACTGCGGAAGGGATCTTAGACGCATAATTTAGTTATTTACTTTATTTTCTAAATATGTGTGACCTAATTGCGTCGGGGGTTTTTAAAATTTTCAATTTATAGTTATTATTATATTGACGACCAGATGGCCTAGTGGTTAGAGAACCTGACTACGAAGCTTGAGGTCCCGGGTTCGATTCCCGCGTCGGGGCAGATATTTGTATGATAAATACGAATATTTGTTCTCGGGTCTTGGGTGTTTAATATGTATTTAGGTATGTATCTATCTATATAAGTATGTTTATCCGTTGCCTAGTACCCATAACACACGCTTTGCTTAGCTTACTTTGGGACTAGGTCAATTGGTGTGAATTGTCCCATGATATTAATTTTTTTTGCACTTTTTGCCCTTGGTTACCAGAGAACTCGTCAAGACGAATCAAACGAGCTCAAACTCGATGCGGACTTATTGTTTTATTACAGTTTCTGTGGCCACTTTCCAACTCCATCATCAAATCAGCTTCATGTAATAATGATATTGTATTGTCATCGGATTTTTTACACGCATGCAAAATTTCAGCTCAATCGGTTGAAGATATCTACTTCAAAATTGAGTTGAAAGATTCCATCCGAACAAACATAGGTACATTGCAAGTTAATAAAAAGATTTTTTAAATCTAATATTTTAACGAGGCTTGAGTACACCTAATGTGACTATGTCAGCCTAAAATAAAAAGATTGTAAATAAGTTTTAGCGAGCTATGGAACGAGGGGTATGTATTACAATACCGAAGTACGAAAGACCGAATGTATTAAAACATCGAATGGGTCAAAAGACCGACACGATTTTTTTCTGAAACCGTTAACTTTTTAAGATTGTTATAAAACAAACCTAACCTAACCTAATGGGTTCTGTATGATGCCGTTTTAATAAATTCTGAGAAGTTTACGGTTTCAGAAAAAAACCGTGTCGGTCTTTTGATCCATTTGATGTTTTAATACATTCGGTCTTTCGTACTTCGGTATTGTAATACATACCCGGAACGAGCTATGCTCGGAGTTTCTCTGAAAGATAGAATCCGCAACGAGGATATCCGACACAGAACTAAGGTCATCGACATAGCTCAGAGAATTAGCAAGTTGAAGTGGCAGTGGGCTGGTCATATCTGTCGAAGACCCGACAACCGTTGGAGTAAACGAGTTCTTGAGTGGAGACCGCGTCTTGGCAAACGTAGTGTAGGACGCCCTCCGGCCAGGTGGAGTGACGATCTGCGAAAGGCTGCTGGTGGAAGCTGGATGCGTCTAGCCGAGGACAGGGCGCAATGGCGCTCATTGGTGGCGGCCTATGTCCAGCAGTGGACTGTTATAGGCTGATGATGATGATGAAGTTTTTTAAAAAAATTCATTTTTAAATCCAGCTTTTTAGCTGACTGTACTTTTTGTTGACTGTACTTGCATTGTTATTCAACTTACATAAGTAAAAAGAATACGACGACCAGACGACCAGATGGCCTAGTGGTTAGAGAACCTGACTACGAAGCTTGAGGTCCCGGGTTCGATTCCCGTGTCGGGGCAGATATTTGTATGAAAAATACGAATGTTTGTTCTCGGGTCTTGGGTGTTTAATATGAATTTAAGTATGTATCTTTCTATATAAGTATGTGTATCCGTTGCCTAGTACCCATAGCACAAGCTTTGCTGAGCTTACTTTGGGACTGGGTCAATTGGTGCGAATTGTCCCGTGATATTTTAATACGCTACCATCGAACACCAATCTCTATGCCAAAATCTTGTGATGGATGCGGCAATAACGATTTCAATATTGATCATGCGGGCTCTGTTGCAAAACTGGTGGTCCAATCACGAGACGTCTCCACGAAATAAGAGATCTCTTTTGTGAATTATGTCAACAAGCGTGGGGAAATGTAGTCAAAGAACCAATTATCACTGAAGGTGATATTGGCCTACGAAGCGATTTAGCTTGCCGCGGCGTGTGGGTTGCCCAGAGGGAGGCGTTATTTGATATCCGTGTGGTAGACACCGACGCTCCTTCTTACATCTCACGCCCTGTTGCTTCTGTCTCAAAATCTGGCGAACCAGAAAAGCAAAACAAATATGCCAATGCCTGCGAGCTGCGTCATGCCAGCTGCGTCATGGCACGCTTTTACACCCCTTGTAACCTCCGTGGATGGGTTCTTTGCACCACAAATGGCCACCTTTGTGAAACACCTCGGGGAAGCACTTTCATCTCGCAGGGACCGATCTTTGTATTGCGTCTTGGGCTGGCTGTGAGCACGAATAATAACATCCATATTTAGAGCGACTAGCATGTGTATTCGAGGCACCCGTCAAAAATGGAAGCCAGCAGCGAAGCGGTTTGGCTTTGATGATGGTGCTGCCCTACCACACTCTGACAGACTGACTTGACTTGACATTTTTTTCATAGTTTATTAATTTATTAGTTTTCCATTTTTATTTGTTCTTGCTTTCTAATGTATTTTTCTGTGTACAGTGTATAGAAAATAGAATATGTGTAAATAATTTATATTTTATTATTTAGAACCTAGTATACCAAATTTCACCTGTTCACCGCTGCACTGGAGGATGCGTTCAAGACTCTGAACTGGGAAGGGCGTGGCATCAATGTAAATGGCGAATACTTCACTCACCTTCGATTTGCCGACGACGTGGTGCTTATGGCTGAGACTTTGGAGGACCTCAGTGCGATGCTCGCTGATCTCGGAAGAGTCTCCGAGAGAGTTGGTCTTAAATTGAACATGGACAAGACGAAGGTCATGTCGAACGCCCATGTTGTACCAACTCCCGTCGTAATCGGAGATACTTTGCTCGAAGTTGTTGACGACTATATCTATCTGGTACATACAATTCAATTAGGTAGGTTCAACTTCGAGAAAGAGGTCAATCGACGAATTAGACTCGGCTGGGCAGCGTTCGGGAAGCTCCGCAATATCTTGTCATCCGATATACCGCAGTGTCTCAAGTCAAAAGTCTTTGACCAGTGTGTGTTGCCAGTGATGATTTATTTTAACGACCGCTTTAGCCTAGTTGGTAGTGACCCTGCCTACGAAGCAAGAGGTCCTGGGTTCAAATCCCGGTAAGGGCATTTATTTGTGTGATGAGCACGAATATTTGTTCCTGAGTTATGGATGTTTTCTATGTATTTAAGTATTTATTTATCTATATAAGTATGTTTATCGTCGTCTAGTACCCATAGTACAAGCTTTGCTTAGTTTGGGACTAGGTCCATTTGTGTAAGATTGTTCCCTAATATTTATTTTTATTTATTTTTTATGGCACTGAGACGTGGCCGCTAGCGATGGGTCTTATAAGGAAGCTCAAGGTCACTCATAGGGCGATAGAGAGGGCTATGCTTGGAGTTTCTCTGCGGGATCGCATTAGAAATGATGAAATCCGCGTAAGAACTAAAGTCACGGACATAGCTCGAAGAATCGCTAGACTTAAGTGGCAGTGGGCAGGGCACATCGCCCGTAGAACTGACGGCCGATTGGGCCGAAAGGTTCTTGAGTGGCGTCCGCGGACCGGAAGACGCAGTGTAGGTAGGCCTCCAACAAGATGGAGCGACGACCTGGTGAAGGTAGCGGGAACGCATTGGATGCGGATGGCGCAGGGCCGATCTGTTTGGCGAGCCTTGGGGGAGGCTTATGTTCAGCAGTGGATGTCTTTCGGCTGAAATGATGATACCAAATTTCAAATTGACTTAAATAAAACCGGCCAAGAGTGTGTCGGACACGCCCAAGATAGGATTCCGTAGCAGGTACGAAAAAATCTTTGCATATTTATGTGGTTGTTTTGGTCCCAACTCCCGCGGTCGGCGGTACAGCGCCATCTTTCGGCGAATTGGGTAACTAATCTACTGCAGTGCAGTATAAACTAGTATGTAGTAGATTGTTTTTCAGATGTAATAATTATTTGAAAGAAGATACTGTTAGCGTGATCTTATAGGTACTTAAAGAAAAAAAATGCTTGCAATATCGTTTAAATTACAATCTTAGTTTAGAAATATTTTTTTACAAAAACTTAAAAACTGCTCAACTGATTAAGTTGAAAATAATTTTCCTAGAAAGTTTTTATTCAGTTTAACTTACGTGATTTTTTTCATATTTTTTAGACTTGCGGTTCAAAAGTTACGAAGGGACACATTATAGGGTAGGGGTTAGTCGAGAAAAAAAAAATCACCCCACTTTACATCAATGGGAGGTAACCTAAAAAATTTTTTTTTAGTTTTTTTACATAATTACTTTGTCGGCGTGGCTGATATATATATTCATGCCAAATTACAGCTTTCTAGTACTAACAGTCTCTGAGCTTAGCAGCGGACGGACAGACAGACAGACAGCCAGACAGACGGACAGACATGGCGAAACTATAAGGGTTCCTAGTTGACTACGGAACCCTAAAAAGGTTATGGTAACATTTTTAAACGGGATCTATTCAATGCACACAAAGTTAACGTTCATGGACAGCGCCGTCTATTTTTTTTTTAAATTCAAAATATCATTCCATGGGAATGCAGCACCGAGATGTTAATTATCTAATGTCTCGATCCAGATCTTTATCCATCTGTATATCAAGTTTCATCTAAATTCAGGCGTATAGCTTGATTGATTAACAAACATTCAAACATCCAAACATCTTCACAAGCATTCCCATTTAAAAGTTTAGTACGATGTACATAATATTACCTACAATGTATCGGCAAGCAATTGTCGAACTTGTCAAACATTCCATCATAAGTCCTCGTTAACTTATGAGAATATTCGCAAATTTGAAATATATTGAAATTCCCAAATAGCTCATGCTGCTATGAATGACAGAAGCGCAAAGTTAGATTTAACTTTGTCAATTAAGGTCTCTTCTGCACCCGAGAGTTAACGACGTGGAAGATTAACGTCCAGGGGTTCTGTCTGTACCCAAAGTACCTATGCCAACAACACCCCGTTACTATGGTTCCGTTAACAAGTTTGCTATGAAGTATCTTTTTGTATTTTTTATTTTTTCAACTTCATTTTTATTTTTACTTTTACGGTCATCCTATGAAATCCATATATTTCATACTAAATACAAACTGAATCATGGATGCATAGAAAAAACCCCAGAAAAATGACCAGCGCTGGGAAACGAACCCATGGTCATCAGCATTCCGTGCCGCGTGCCATACCCCTACACCACCACTGGTCAGGAGTTTAGACAGAATTTTTTTCCCATACAACGCACATCTCATTTCGTTTAACTAATCACATTAAGCCGTGATACAGCGCCATCTATGTTACACCCTCATCGAGAGACGTCAACACTCCTTCGGAACTACCCGCTCACCCGGACAAGAGATGTTAATTATTGTATTTTTTTTTCACTATGAGCCTTAATATTTGCTGAAAATAAGTTCAACTTTCCCGTCCTTTACTAATACCAAACATTACATGTGCTAAATGAAAGTGGGTGTTACCCTTTACCGCTACAAATGATGATAAGTGTAATACGAATAATTCACGTCTATGGTCGAGTTTAGCTCGACATGTTTAGACATGTTGTGTGCGCGTTTGGCAGCCGCCGTGGCGTGTTGCTCCAAGACGAAGGACTACGGATTAGCCCGAAACATGTCGAAGATAAACTCGATTATAGACGTGAGTTATCCGTATTTTTTCATTATGAGTAAATTTCACGGTAGTTTCATGTTTAAAAACTTTAAAATATTAGGGCTAATGAAAATACCTAACGTTGTTAGGTGTAAGGAAATTAGCACTAAGATTATTAGGTAAAGTGGAGGAACCCCTAATAAAACATTAATAGGCTACCAGGAAGGCCAATTAAATATCAATATTATGATAATAAAAATAATAAAAATCTCTAATAAAGACCTTTCAAAACGGCTTTGTGATACCACAGGGACCGAAGTGCTGGCAGCTTCCTCGCTCAACGTATATCAGCATTGCTGTACAGCGAGGTAATGCTGCCAGTTTCTTCGAGTTCATGCCGCGGGGGGAACCAATTATTAATTTTATTTAGTTTTTAGTTTAGTTAGTTTTTAATTATAGTATTAATTTATTTAAAGTTAATTTTATTATGTCATGTATTTATTTGTATAGTTAACCAATAAACTTATATATTATGATGGCACTTCATAATTATTATATAGGCTGGGATGATGATGAATTGATGATGATGATGATCATAATTATTAGTACTTACTTATCTACATAATTTCTACCTCAGCTGCTAAGTATAAACTTAGCATTTATAAAATCATTGTACCAATATACCTTACACGGTTGCGAGATATCGTCTAGACCGCAAAGTACTTTGTAATTAATTAAACCTGTTTACGCTAGGGTGGCCACGAAGTGTAATAAAATCAATAATAAAAGAGACTGAGCGTTGTCAATTCGTTCGTGCGTAAAAATATTTCAATCACTATCACTATTGATTGGTTGTGATTGCCTCTGCGTGAGAACCGCGTATTTTTTTAAAAGGAAAAATAGTTATCGTAAACTGGGGTGAGTTTGAACTGCGGGACGACTTTAAAAAGTAGTTTTCCGACTAACTCACGCATTTTTGTAAGCATTTGCTATTCCTTGTCGATGTCTAAGTCGATCTTCTAACTATCTACATATCAACCATTAACCTCATATGGACAATGTCGACTTTATAGCTATTTTAAAACTATCAAAGTTGCCTCAATCTGATCATAGGCACCCCGGTTTACGACAGTAATATTTGTCCGTTTTCGGTCATCTCATACAATCCCGAAAGCTAATATACAATTTAGAGTAAGAATTTAGGGCAAAACTCCCCTAAAAAAACTAAAACTCGTACGTACTTTCATAACCTTTCTTCTCTACCAATAATATTCTGTCAAATTCTCAGCGTGCTTAAAATAAAATTTTCAGTACCTACCACTTTTTTATTTACTATTATATCTAGTCTTTTTTTGAACCACAGACAATAAAAAAAATCATCTTGTATTAAATTTTTTGATTTTGTTGACAGTACTCATTTTGACAGCAGAATTACACGATATAAGAAAATTCTTCTTTCAACCGCATTATTATACTTTGTCGTCCGTCGTATAGGTAACGTTATGTTTTAAAAAGTGCGTTGACCCCTTTACAACTACAACTACAACAGAAATATATTTTTGCTAATATTGTGACCCATGCGGGTAGTTTTAAATTTAAAACCCTGACGATACGTTTCTCTAGTCATCCCATAACCTCGACCGCATTACATTATTCATGAACATTATAGTTATTGATCTAGTTTTGAGTATAAAAACGGAAACAATGTCCTAATTTCTTTGTCCATAGTCACCCTAGTGGCATGTAATCTTTATGAAGTGCTCTCAGTAGATAGCCGTCATTCTTGGTTGCCAATCGCTTGTTACAAATGAAATGTGAAAACGTATTACGGAGTGTACCCATGTGATTTGTTCGTGATAAAATGGATCTTAATGACTTGAGGTAAGGTGCTTTTTGGATTAAGCTCTCAATCAATCAACGAATGTTTTTTTTCCTAATAATAAGCTGGCCACGTTCAAATCGAGACAAAGTTTTGTGAGGGTTGAAATATATACACAGAAAAAAACATGTTTTTTTTTGTATAGAGGACACTTTAATTTATAAAAAAGTGGACTGAAGGAAGAGTCACTCGTTTGGCATATCAACGCACAGCCCAAACTACTCAAACTAGGTGCTTGATTGCACTAATTTTTATCATGTAAGCGAGTCATCATCATCGTCATCATCATTTCAGCTGTAGGACGTACACTGCTGGACATAGGCCTCCCTCATTAACGCCCAATCATTACGGTTGGAAGCGACTTGCATCCACCCTGAACCTGCGGCCTTCACCACATCGTCCGTCCATCTCGTTGGTGGACGTCCCACGCTGCGCTTGCCAATCCGTGGTCTCTACTCGAGAACTTTTGAGCCCCAACGGCCTTCTGTAATGCGTGCTATATGGCCTGCCCATTGCCATTTCAACGAGCTAAAACGAGCGCGATGTAAAGAGTTTTTCGGAAATCCAAACCAAAGTAAAGGTTGAACTGTCGAAACGTCTGAAGATAACTGATGTTGTATGGCGTTCGTAATTTTATTTTTTTATTTGGGGCATCAACGGAAACAGCACGTTATAATGGGACTTGGTACTTAAGAAAAAGCATATTTATAACAGACTACTCGTAAGACAAACACAACAAATTTCATATTAACTCATTCAAGCTGTCGAGCTAAAATCGCTTTAGTTAGTGAGTGAGTATTCATGAGTGAGTTTTTTAAAAATGAACCCTAAAAGGGGTGATATGGTATGGAATCTTGACGCAGTAGTTTTGGAGACGAGAGGGGAGCCAATTTTCATTTATATGCGAGCGAAAGCTAGCTAGCATTTTATGTAGTTACAAAAAAGTGCTTGTTTGATAGTAGGAATACAATTCCACGTTGAAGGTTAAATCCATAATGTATTCAATTTATTAAGCTATAAGCGGAGACTATACGAGTATTTATTTATAGTACTATGAGTTTTAACGTCATTTGTAAGTGTAGGTATTCATTATTGGAATACTACAAATCTTACTAATAGTACGAGCGAGTTGTGTGTATGTAGTAATACGTAAAGAAGGTCAGAAGTTATAAAAATGTCACTAACAGCAAATGATGTCAATAAATTGAATTCTTCAAAGTCTGAGTCAAATATATTTATTTAATTCAGGCTAGAATAAACACTTATGAATATCGAAGAATCTACCACCGGTTCGGAAAAAACCTGTTGAGAATAATCCAGCAAGAAACTCGAGAAGGATTTATTTTTTAAACAGATCTCCAATATTCTTAAATTACATACGATCTAAGTCTAGTCAGTATTTAACATAACTTACATTTTTAATTCTAATTTATTTTAAACACAACACGATTTCCAATACGCTCATCATCATCATAATTTCAGCCGTAGGACGTCCACTGCTGGACATAGGCCTCCCTCATTGACTTACAGTCATTAGGTACGGTTGGAAGCGACTTACATCCACCCTGAACCTGCGACCTCGTTGATGGACGTCCCACGCTGCGCTTGCCAGCCCGTGGTCTCCATTCGAGAACTTTTGGGCCCAACAGCCATCCGTTCTGCGTGCCATTTCAACGAGCTAATCCGTTTGGCTATGTCGGTAACTCCTGTTCTTCTACGGATCTCGTCGTTCCTGATTGGATCCCCTAGAGAAACTCCAAGCATAGCCCTCTCTCGTTGAGCGACTCTGAGCCTATTCTCAAGACAAATGGGCACATCTTACAGCATTTAGCAATTAATTGGACACGTTATTGTTACGGAAAGTACTCGCGTGATAAATTCCGATGTAAAATGCAATCAGTGGTAGATAAAACCGTAACCGGTTTCCATGGCAACCAAGTTTTTTAAGTTGGCATTTTAATTTAATGAGCAAGCGCGAAACGCGAATGCATCTTCTTGTATCAGCTTGTGCAAAAATGCTTTTCAACCAACGAAAAAACGGAGGAGGTTCTCAAGTCGACGCGTATATGGTTTTTTTTTATGTATGACCACGCATAATGTTTTACAGAGTAGTCCGATTTTGATGATTCTTTTTTTATTGGAAAGCGTATACTACCCCGAAAATGGTCCCATTTAAATTTGGAAAAAATATTCCTACCCTAAGGGTAGGAAAACAGGGGATGATTGTCTGTTCAGTCACTGATTGTACTATATGACCAGGCTTAACTTTTTACGGAGTAGTCTGATTTTCATAATTCTTTTTTTATTGGATAGGGTATATCTTGAAGTTGGTATTATATAAATTTGGAAAAAAAATTACCCCGAGCGAGGGTGGGAAAAAAGTATAAAATAAAAACTTTTTAACAAAAAAATGATACCGCCGAAAAAACTGAAAAGCGAAAAATAATACCAAACAAAAAGCTATTATTTTTCGCTTTTCAGTTTTTTCGGCGGTTTCATTTTTATTTAAAATGTTTTGATTGTCCGACAGAATGTTTCGGCTGTTCTCTACAGGCTCGACTTTTACATAAAACTAGTTGTTGCACGCGATTCTGCGAAGATCGCTTATCGCTATCCCGCGGGAACTGCGCAATTTTCCCGGGTAAAAAGTAACGTGTGACCTTCCTAGGGTTTGAAGCTATCTGCATACCAAATTATGAATGAAAACGTACACTGTTAATTAGGGCATTTTCTCGAAATGCACTGTGCGCGTTGATGACATGGCCATTTATTTATCTAATAACTAGCTCTTGCCCGCGACTCGACCTATTCTCAGACCTACCAAATATAGGGAAAAAAAAATCATAAAAATCGGTGAAGCCGTTTCGGAGGAGTTCGATAACAAACATCGTGACACGAGATTTTTATATATTAGATTAGATATATGTACATTATAGGTCCAGTTTTTTTATGGAAAAAGATTACCTTTAGGGAGACAAATGGTTTAGGAAAGAAAATGCTTTATCTGAGAAAGTGCACTTTTCTGAGAAGAGGGCTACAGTGAGAATGGAATAGGCTGGAATGATGATGATGAGGCCTAGCTTTTGCCCGCGACTTCGTCCGCGCAGAAAATAAAAAAATAAGCAAAAATTCCCCAAAGCAACATCCATACTATTCGATATTTATTTGTATATTTCCTGTCAAATGTATTTTTTTTCTGTGTTTGTATCGAATATGTGTAAATAAACATCTCTCTCTCTCTCTCTCTCTCTCTTACTCATAAATCCATCAACATTATCATTGGTATTAGTTGATGAATACATAAATCCCGTTATTTTCTTATCCCGTGAGATTTTATAAAAATCCAAAAACCAGTTTTTTACTTTTATAATTACCTGTTCAGGCCAAATTTGAACAGACTAGTCATCACAGTTACGGAAATACGGTAACTCTGAACCGAACATATAAATCCCGTTACCCTATCCCGTAGGAATTTCAACAAATCCATCCTTATTCCTTGCTTCCATTATAAAGTCAACCTCTATGCAGAACTTCAGCTTTCTAGGGCCAAGAGTTTGGGCTGGGCGTTGCTGAATCAGTCAGTCAGTGAGTCAATCAGGGAAATTTTTTTTAACTAGTCACTTCTTTACACTTGTTGCTAAACTGATATAAATGAAAAAAAAAACAATCTAACTTTGTTTTCCATCCAAATGAAGGGACAAATAGTCGCTTTAGCAACTAATAACCATTTGGCAGATGCGCGACATTACATTTACAAACGTACTTTTTAGACGATAACAATGAAGATAAGATTGAAGTAACTTTTTAAATAAAGTTCATTCAACGAGATTACTTGTTGGCACAGATTTCACAACAAGAAGATTCAACTGTGTCGCGACAATTAAGATAAAGCCGATGAGTTTAATCGTGGATTAATTATCTTGCATTAATTATGATTGCTTTGCTATAGTCAGATCTTTTTATTATCTATCAGGCCATTATGGCTTGATTCAAAGATAGGTTCGTTAAAGACTTGGCGCAGTAGTTTACATTAGCCTAGTTTGGACCAGCAAGAAAAATGGTGCAAGTTGCATAACACTGGGGCGTTCCATTGGCCACTTCAAACTCATTCGCTTTATGGCCACGCTATGTAATGCAACTTGCAAGTTTTTTCTTGCGGATCTAAACTCGGCTTTAGGTTGAGGCTCTACTATAGTCGACAAGCTCGTGCGTGGCTCTCCGCGGAACGTGGCGGAACTCTGTTGCAGTCAGCATTTGCCGCACTTATTAAAAACAATCTCGTTAAGGACAGCAGAGGCTCCCTGCGACAAGGTTCCGCCGAGCGCCGCGCACGAGCTTGTCAAGGTATAGTGCATTGCGTTGCGTTGTGTCGCGTCATCGCAACAAATCAGCGCATTGTAGGTATGCCACAACCACACAGCGGACACGACGTACAAAATAAGCGTTCTTGAATCTCTACATAAGCACGACGATGTCTGTACACGCGTACGCCTACATACATCGCGCGCGCACTCTTCTGGATTCCGGCGGTGTCCGGCAATCTGCGCCTTGAGGGGTGGGGTAACTCGAATCGGTGCGGGGCGGAGCGTGTCCATTCTGTACGTTAGTACTATTATATATTCTGTGACACAACTGCGCTGCGTCGTCGCACGAAAAAAATGTACCGGTAGTGTTGCCTATCGATAGATAAGACAAAACTAATAGTATCGATAGTCTATCGATAGTATCGCCACGTGTCAATATTATCGATAGTATCGATAGTAATTTATAAGCAATACTATTGATAGTATTGCAAAATCAGGCAATAATCCCTCCGCTTCGTCTCTTGTCCGTCGATCCGTAGAAGCGTCGCGTGTGACGACGCAAAGCATCAATGTGGCATGTCATAAAAAATAAGTATAACGACGCAACGCACCAGTAGAGCTAGAGCCTCACTCTTACTCTTAAGAGGATACGATACGCGCCATTTCTCCATACAAACGTAGTCCCCTGTTTCCTCCCTGGATAATGGCTTTAGAGCCAAATTTTTTTTACTGTGTAATCTGTATCTACCACAGCTATGCCCCTAGGTTTCGTTTTTTTCCATATTTCAATTGACATAAGAAATATGAGCTTTCAAAAATTGAAAAAATGGCCCAATTTCAACGTCATTTTCTGACACTCATCAGAAATTTTCAGACACTCATCAGAAAAGAATCCCTCATATAAACAAAAAAAGGAAAACGTAGGGGCACAGCTAAATCTGTCCCCTAATTATTTTTGTAAAAAATAATTTTATTGGTCCAGTTTTCCAGAAGCAAACAGGGGACTACGAAATGCTGTTTTGATCAATTTTACGCGCCTATTAACGGTCTGAGCTGCAGTTGTCCCGCTCTCGCTGTACTGATACGGAGGGGTTCGGGCGAGACAGCGACATTTCATTAAAATACTTATTTCTCAAAAGTCTCTCAGCCATCGTATCCTCTTAATCGTTCTTTGATCTACAAAAATATGGGTCGTGTTACCTAATTCATAATATTTAGTTTAAATAAAATGTTTCTGCACTTCAAAGACTTTTTTTTTTCAAAGACGTTTGTCAATAAACTTTTTCACAAATACTCTGCAATACCTTGGCGCTGAGGAAAAATAGTTTCTAAGTTCGCGGGATCAAAAAATATAACCTTAAGAGGGTACGATGGCTGAGAGACTTTTGAGAAATAGGTACTTTAATGAAATGTCGCTGTCTCGCCCGAACCCCTCCGTGTCAGTACAGCGAGAGCGGAACAACTGCAGCTCAGACCGTTAATAGGGGCGTAAAATTGATCAAAACAGCATTTCGTAATCCCCTGTTTTCTTCTCGAAAGCTGGACCAATAAAATTATTTTTTTCAAATATAATTAGAGGATAGATTTAGCTATGCCCCTATGTTTTCCTTTTTTTGTTTATATGAGGGATTCTTTTCTGATGAGTGTCTGAAAATGACGTTGAAATTGGGCAATTTTTTCAGTTTTTGAAAGCTCATATTTCTTAAGTTAATTGAAATATGGAAAAAAACGAAACCTAGGGGCATAGATGTGGTAGATACAGATTACACAGTAAAAAAAATTTGGCTCTAAAGCCATTATCCAGGGAGGAAACAGGGGATTACGTTTGTATGGAGAAATGGTGCGCATCGTATCCTCTTAATAGCGTATTTTTTCCACAAAAACCGGTTCCTCTAATCACTGATTCGTAAAAACTAACTTTCATCATCATCATCATCCCAGCCTTTATACGTCCTACTGCAGGGCACAGGCCTCCTCTCAGAATGAGAGAGCTTGGGCCGTAGTTCCCACGCGGGCCCAGTGCGGATTGGGAACTTCACACACACCATTGAATTTCTTCGTAGGTGTATGCAGGAATATGTAGGTGTTTCCTCGCGATGTTTTCCTTAACCGTAAAAGCTCGTGGTCAATTTCAAATGTAATTTCGCGCATAAATTCCGAAAAACTCAGAGGTGCGAGCCGGGATTTAAACCCACGACCCTCTGCTTGAGAGGCCTTAGGTCAAACCGCTAGGCCACCACGGCTTTTTTTTAAACTAAATTTATTTACATGCAAAAGCTATGAAATACACATGCTTTTAGCTTGCATTTAAATTTGTTGGTAGGTGAACCTCACTGCGCGAGTCCGACTTGCACGTGGCCAGTTTTTAAGTATGAAAATTATTCAAAAGTGAACTGAAACAATTACTTTGTTCACCCGTGAGGTGACCTAAGTAATAGGGATGACGACTGGGTTAAAAATTGGTCATTCTAATTAGTCCGTCATTTAGATTATGGGAAAATATGGGACACGTATTTTTTGGTTTATCAAATTATTAAAAAACGACAAAGATATAGATCATCAAACTTCCGGAGTGGGGGCTTGTGACGTCACCCTTAGGTAAAAATTGTACCATATAGTGACGTCACTCGAAACTTCTAAGCACTGTATCCTCCTCATTTTTTGTTTGTCAAACAAAGGAAAAAATACGTGTACAATATTTTTTAAATTTATTGAATCAGGTGTTACTTTGCCTTTCAATAAATTTTTCAAAGTATTCAAACCATGGAATTACCTAGGTTATAATATTATTATTTTTATAATGTTTCTTTGTTTTTCAGCCCCTCGCAGACGCAGTCAACGGTAACGCTACAAAATGGTGACCAATTGGAATCAGGCCGCACATACAATCCTTTTGAACACAGAAAAGTGGTTCACCCTACCTCGTATGTATTATTTATTAATTTACTAGCTTTTGACTACGAGTTCAAATTTCGTCTTCGCAGAAATCAATTTTGTGGTAAAGCTTATGTATTTATTGAAAAATGCTTTTGATACAACCGGCAATGGATTTTTTAGCTGTTATTCCTAATAATTTATATGCTTTATTTATTTATTCAATATTTTTGGTCTAATAAAGTAGCCTTTATAGTATTTCCAGCCCTGTAAATCCAAGGTTAGTGAAACCCTTATTCATACCGTCACCCCATATTTCACCCCCTTAGGGATTGACTTTACGTAATCACTAATACAATATTTTTTATTTTTAATATTTAACCCTATCTTAAGTTTTACATTATTTTTTTTTTAGTCTAAATATGTCTTATTTCCCGTGTAAACTTTATCCTCTCGCAAACGATTGAATTACCGCTCGCAAACCATGTTGGGCCGTGTTTTATATTTATAAATATAAATTCCTAAATTTAACTATCTAATAATTAAGTAAGGTATGAAGTATCTTTTTTCTGTATTTATTTTTCAACTTCGTTTTTATTACTTTTACGGTCATCCCGTGAAAACCATATATTTCAAACTAAATACAAACTGAAATATAGATGTACAGAAAAAACCCCAGAAAAAAGACCAATGCTGGAAAAAGACCAACCCAGGTCCTCAGCGTTCCGTGCTGCGTGCTTACCCCTACACCATCACTGGTCTAGAGGTTAGCGACGAATTTTTCCCATACATCGTACATTCCAGTCTGTTATAATCACCTTATGCAGTGATAAAGCGCGCATCTATGTTATGCCCTCTACCGAGAGACTTTAACACTCCTTCGGAACTAACCGCTCACCTGGACCAAGAGATGGCGCTACTGTGCAACTCTAAACAAGTTAGGTATGAAGTATCTTTTTTCTGTATTTATTTTTCAACGTCATTTTTATTACTTTTACGGTCATCCCGTGAAAACCATATATTTCAAACTAAATACAAACTGAAATATAGATGCACAGAAAAAACCCCAGAAAAAAGACCAATGCTGGGAATCGAACCCAGGTCCTCAAGACCAGTGATGGTGTAGGGGTAAGCACGCAGCACGGAACGCTGAGGACCTGGGTTCGATTCCCAGCATTGGTCTTTTTTCTGGGGTTTTTTCTGTGCATCTATATTTCAGTTTGTATTTAGTTTGAAATATATCTAATAATTTACACAAAGTATTTATTTATTGAAGAATGCTTTTGATACAACCGGCAATGGATTTTTTAGCTGTTATTCCTAATAATTTATATACTTTATTTATTTATTCAATATTTTTATATTTTTTATGTTAAATTGAAGCTTAACATATGACTTGGCTACTTTTCACATACAAATCATCTTATATTTGGCTAATCAACTTATCTTCTACATTCAATTTTCTGGTAAAAACTAGCCAAGTCAAACATTAAGCTCCGACGGCTGCCGAGCAGGCTCAGATGAACAAGCGCCGCAAATATTCAGCTTTAACAAGCTATCACGAATTTGCGGCGCTTGCTTTTGAGACAATAGGACCATGGTCAGAAGACACAAAACTTTTCATAAAAGATTTGTCCACACGCCTGATTTTGGCCTCAGGCGACCCCAGGGCTGGCACTTACCTCTCACAAAGACTAGGAATAGCAGTTCAGAGAGGTAACGCGGCCAGCATTTTGGGGTCTATGCCTGTGGCGGAAAATTTAGACGATATTTTTACTTCGTAGTTTTAGTTTAAGTTATCTATATGTATTTAGTTCTAGTTTTCTAATTTGTATATTTTGATTTGTATTTTAAAATAATGCACCGTTTATTTACTCATATAATAGATTTCTACATTTTTTACATTGCTAGCCACTGTTAAAAACCATAACTGGTTAGGATGTTATTTGTTCTTACAAATAGATTTCAGTATTACCTGCAGAACTTGGCACCCATTTAGATCTCAATCCTTTTGTCGGTGAAGTCCATAATCAAGTATATTTTTAGTATTGAACTTGGCTAACATTTTTTACATTTATGTTTTAGGTGGGATATCATTACTTTTTGTAAGGAAATTAATCACCGAAATTAAGCAACGTCGGGCGCGGTCAGTACTTGGATGGGTGACCGCCTGGTTTCCTTTTGTGTTTTTGAAGTAAAACTTCTTTAGGCACGCTTGACTTACGTAACGTATTCTACTCCCCAAGTCAAGCGTGCCTAAAGAAGTTTTACTACAAAAAACCAGGCGGCCACCCATCCAAGTACTGACCGCGCCCGACATTGCTTAACTTTGGTGTTTGAACGAGAACCGGTGTTTTTGTCAAATATCTTGAAAACGGTGCATCCTACGGCAAAATTAATGAAATTTTCATCCCCTTTGAAACCGCCGCACCCCCCAACCCCACCCCCCCGTTTTTTGTCAATAATACATATATTGGGATAGTTTCAAATATCTGCTTGTAACGGTTCCAACGCTATAATTATTATTTTTTTGTATGGGGACCCCCCTATTTTGTAACTTTTTTTTATTTTTAGATTTTTTTCTACGCTTACACACAATTATCGAGCTGGATTCCAAATTTCATCCTTCAAGGTCATCTGGAAGTAGGTTAGGCTTAGGTACTATAAGTGAGTCAGTCAGTGCTAAAATTTACGACTTTTTGACCTTCATATCTTTAACCGTTTGAGCTAGCTTCATGAAATTTGGGCTTCTAGATGTCCTTATGGATATAATTAAACACACGTAGTTTTATGTGTTTACGTTAAAGAGGTTTTGAGTTATAGAAGGGTCAAAAGTGGCACCAAGTGGTTCGTGTAATATTACACTTGACGCTGCCTAGCCATTTCCTTTGCTTGAACTTGGCTTGACACACTGCCGCGTGTCTAGATTTGCACGCTTAGTAAGTCGTTTTTGTATTTGACTCAGTTTTGTGAATGATATTTGTGTGTTTATTTTGTTTGTTTAAAATTTTATTTATTAACATACATTTTTTGCTATGGTATAATTATCTGTATATTATTAAGTAGAGAATTTAAATAGTTATATAGTGGAATAAAAAAATGAGTTTATTTTGAGCTACCTACTTACTTGAATTTTTTTTAAACGATTTTACCTTCTGAGCCCTATATTTCTATTAGGTACTCTAAGTGTGGTTTTATCATGGAGTTATATTTCATATAGCCAACCGATTTTGGAAAAGTAGGAAGTACATATAAAATTGAAAATTCTCGTTTGAGTCACTTTATATTCCTAAGTTAGATCCATCCCGTACATATCCTGCGGGAGAGATTTGCTGTACGTTACCCTAAAAATTTATTTTGAACACATGCACGGTTATCAAGAACCCGTTAGAAACACAAGGGATGCCCATATCGTCGATTTGGACGTTTGACTAATAAATAAATAAATATCACGGGACAATTCACACCAATTGACCTAGTCCCAAAGTAAGCTTAGCAAAGCTTGTGTTATGGGTACTAGGCAACGAATAAACATACTTATATAGATAGATACATACTTCAATACATATTAAACACCCAAGACCCGAGAACAAACATTCGTATTTTTCATACAAATATCTGCCCCGACACGGGAATCGAACCCGGGACCTCAAGCTTCATAGTCAGGGTCTCTAACCACTAGGCCATCTGGTCGTCTAAACAGATTGACTGAACAGATTAAACTTTCCTCATTGTTTGGTTGACAGTCCTAATTAAACTTCCTATCTGTTAACAACTTACATAATCGCTTAAATTGTGACGTTACTCTTGAATGAGCAAATTGTCTTAAAGGTAACAGTTGTTTTTGGGCATACGGACCATCCGCAGTATCCGGACGGTTTGTGTGATATCATCATTTCAGCCGAAAGACGTCCACTGCTGAACATAGGCCTCCCCCAAGGCCGCCAAAAGATCGGTCCCGTGCCCTCCGCATCCAACGCAATCCCGCAACCTTAACCAGGTCATCGCTCTTACTGTTGGAGGCCTACCTACACTAGGTCTTCCGGTCCGTGGACGCCACTCGAGAACCTTCACGCTCCATCGGCCGTCAGCTCCGATGGGCCCTGCCCACTGCCACTTAAGTCTAGCGATTCTTCGAGCTATATCCGTGACTTTAGTTCAAATATTATGGAACTTGCAAAATGAATCTTTACCAAAAACGAATAAACTTGCCTTAGTGTATAATTTTCCTAATGAGAAAGAAATAGGGATATGTCCTGTCTTCCACAGCTAACGTAAATTAGCGTCAGAGATAATTGTTTTGCGACTGTCTCTTTTCCTTATTATTAATGACATTTCTGGAAAAAATAATAATTATTCTTCGTGCTAAAAATTCTAAAACTTTCACAAGCAGAAAGGACAGTGAAAAGCATTTTTTCCCCTATGTGCATGTATTGAGTGAAAGAAAGATGAATGGGAGCTTAGTGGTTTGACTTTATCGTCTCTCAAGCCGAAGGCCGTGGGTTCAAGCTTGGACTCTTATCTCTGAGTTTTACGTGCGAAATTGAATTCAAAACTTATTATTATTTTCGTTTCGCAAGCATAGTAACGAAGCCTGGATATACCTGGGAAATAGTTCGATGGTGTGTGTCAAGTTCCCAAGAAATAAATAAATAAATATCACGGGACATTCACACCAATTGACCTAGTCCCAAACAACGTCCACTCGTGAAAGGACGTCTAACTGCTGAACATAGGCCTCTCCGAAGGCTCGCCAAACAGATCGGCCCTGCGCCATCCGCATCTAATGCGTTCCCACCACCATTACCAGGTCGTCGCTCCGTCTTGTTGGAGGCCTACCTACACTGCGTCTTCCGGTCCGCGGACCAAGAACCTTTCGGCCCCACCGGCCGTCAGTTCTACGAGCGATGTGCCCTGCCCACTGCCGCTTAAGTCTAGAGATTCATCGAGCTATGTCCGTGACTTTAGTTCTTGCGCGGATTTCATCATTTCTAATGCGATCCTGCAGAGAGACTCCAAGCATAGCGCTCTCCATCGCCCTCTGAGCGACTTTGAGCTTTCTTATGAGGCCCATCGTTAACGGCCACGTCTCAGTGCCATAAGTCAACACTCTTATTGCGTTGACATACAGGTTTTTCCGATCGGCTGAAGCCGATTCCGCGTCGATGAATGTGGGAGACCATTAAGACCGGCGTTCACTGACGGCATGGCACGGCGTGGCATTTTATTACCATCAAGTTATTTTGAATCTTATGTGAATGAGTTTAGAATTCATGTTACTTTATTTCGATACCACGATGCCGCAACGTGCCGAGGGATGACGCAACGCATATCCAATAAAGTCACATGAATTCTAAACGCATTGAAATAAGATTCACAATAACTTGATAGTAATAAAAATGCCATGCCGTGCTATGCCGTCAGTGAGCGAGCGCCGGCCCTAACGGTAACTTTTTTTTGTATTTGTAACACGGGCCAAGACAGGGCGGGATTAAACTAATATTTACATACTTATATCAGTACGCCATTGGGTTCAAGGACCTGCCTACATATGTATATTGTGTTCGGAAGCTACCTAAAGTCATGTGTAAAATACTAATTACCTTTTTGTGAACCTTAATTAATTCAGGAAGTCAGAAACAGTGCTGGCGTGCCCACGATAATAATTAAGAAAGGTTGTTGACCTCCCATAATTACCTTGTCAGAAGTACTATCATAAGTTCAGTGATCCTTAATTGATTTTAGTCAATAGGGGAATACATTAAAGGGATTTGGTCTTCATTTTCATGAATGATTGTTTGTTTGATTGGTATCCCTTACTGCTTTGATCACTGTTTCTGTGAAGCTAACTATAATCAAATATTGTTTATTATTATCATTAACAAATATTGTTTCAAGAGCTGAAGCTTTGAAAAAGTACTGCTTTTGTGTAATTACTGTCATCAAAGATCAAATGGAAAATCGTTTATTCGAAATTATACATCAAATCAGACAAATGACAAGTTTGAAATAGGTACATAATATAAGGAAAGTTTAATTGTTGAAAATGGAATCATGTAGGTACCATGACAAAATTGTAAAATTTAAATTACTTGGGCCCAAAGAAATAATGACGAATTCAATTACTGATTAATTAAATCCAGGCTTAATTCATTTATGACGAAAACAAAATTTGGTTATAATTGGGGATGTCTATTTTTTTGCAATGTGTAGTAAATCGAAAACCATTTCGAGATAAATGCTTTCTAACCCGTTTTCCGTAGTTATTTAATTTTAATATTATGTTATTACTTTATTACATACCAAATAAGAAATGACCATCATTTGACATTGGTGTAAATTGCGTGACCGGTCCAATTCGTACTTTATTCTGTGCAGTTAGAATTCTTCACAATTTTACGCGTGGATTATACTACGGAGTTTAATTTGGACCCGCTGTCTGACATCTAGCACTTTGACAGCGCCAGTAAAGTGACAGAAGTGAAAGTGTACCACTACGCAAAAAATAATTAAAGGGGTTGCCTTATCGTACGCATTTAGAAATTTGGCAGTGTGGGAGCTCTCAATTACAATCTGACGTCATCAACCAAAATAGATTCAGTAATTAATTTTGAAAAAAGTAGTGAACTAAATGAAAAAATATTGAAATTAGTTTCTTATAATTGACTTTTCTATACAAAAAAAATATAAAAACCAGTGGTAATTTTTTTTAAGACATTGCCATTTATTTTACAGCACAATTACATTTGGTCAAAATTCAAAATGGTCAGTTCAAATGGTCGATTTTCTATTTGGACTTAATCCCAGTTAAGCCTATTGTAATGTTTCTATTTCATTTCTTGAAAATATTTCGAAAAGTGAACGTTTTTTTTTACAATTTTCGTTCTTTCTGGCTGTCGGTGGCTGATTGGCGCTAGTCTTTTGCCTCGCGCGGCCGTTCGAAAAAAAAGGCGTCTGTTGGCAGGAAATTTAAACATTTTGCGCGGCTATTTTTTCCGCAGTCGTAATACCTCCTAAGGAGCGCCATATTGAAGTCGTCTTCCTTGAGGGTTATTATAAATTTCTCTTTGGACTTTCTCTTTGGACTTGCTGCACAGAAAACTAATAACCTTCGGACAACCAGTTCAGTTTCTCTTATGGAAGGTTTTATTATACACAATTTTAAAATAAACGTTACCTGCTTATGGATAGTTGTGCAGTTTAATCTCTACTTCTTATCTGCGAAACACGAAGAAATATGTTAATAGTTATGTTATTTATCTTTTAAGCACTAGAAATATTTATTTGCCTAAGAATCAGGCTACTTTTAGTATCCTAGTGTAGGCATTTAGTTTTTATTTTATTTAAAATTTGGCTTCTGTCCTATTTAAGGACAATTTTGCCAGTGTCAAAGTAAGCTCTTTTTGGGAGCGGCGTTGTACGGTGATTGTAGTTTCTGCAACTTGATAGCAAAATTCCAGAAACCACGTGGAGACAACTTGCGCATTAAAAAATGTCAGACACGAGAGCAATATAGAATTTTGTGATCACTGTTAATTAAGGTTAATCGCCGCATAAAACACTATCAAAATTATACTTCAACTAGCCAAAGAAACAGAAATACCAAAATTAGATACTGTCTACATCCGCCATGTTCGAATGCTACGAATCGAATCCTAGGCATTTAGTTATTTATGAATGTAGCACGGTATTGTATTATGTTTATGTTGTTATGTTTAGGTTGTAAGTGTTCCATTAAGGTCAAATTGTATCGAGTCAATAGTTTAGTATGTCGGTCTTTGTTTACTAACACATAGACATAATTTCAGCGCTTACTAACACCTTTTCGTTTAAATAATTATTTATTTTAATAAACAATTTGAATTTGTTATAATAATATATCTGTCTTATATAAAGTTGTCAGTAGCTTTGGTAGCCTGGTGGATTGTTTTGTTGCCTTTCAAGCATCATGGGTTCAAATCCGAGCCCAAAACACATTTCAGATTTTACCATATGCTTTTGGGTGAATAAAACATTCTGAGGAATCCTGCATACAGAAGCAATTGTATGGTGCGTCTGAAGTTCCTAATCCGCACTGAGCCTGCGTTGGAACTACAGCCATAGCCCGCGAATTCTGAGAGGAGGCTTTTGCCTCGGGCTTTTGTAGTGAGACCATATAGGCCGTATATATAGATTATCAGTACCCCGAGTTTTATTGAATTAAAAGTTGAAGTTGCCCCGCTATCGCCTTAGTATAGGTATATGCCTCTCCTTCTGACTCTGAAACTTTTGCATAGTACCAAGATAGTACCTAATATACTCAGCGGCAAATCTAACCGCCCACTTTACATACATGTTTCTAAGGAAGGAGGACGATTACATTTGCCGCTGAGTATAATACTGTTCTTTTTTACAGCACAATAGGATCCTTCTTTCATCTCCTCAAGTCTTCCTTGGGATCAGGGCTGCTTGCAATGCCGGCGGCTTTCAAACATACGGGCATCATTCCCGGCTGTTTTGGGACAGCCCTCGTCGCTCTCATTGCTACGCATTGCGTTCATATTTTGGTAAGATTTTTTTACTCTTTTTTTATGTTTTGTTTGTGGCCAGCAACTTCGCCACGGTTAGTGATGCGCCAGAGAATGGTTCCATCAGAACTAGCGCGGATGGAATGACTGAGATTTATGTCACTTGTCATGGTTTGAGTGCTGGAATAATGACACCATAAAATAATATCTCCAATGCGCGATACTCTAGTAAAAAAAAAACCAGATCAATTTTCAATTTCCTACCTAAACCTCTCGCAAACCAGAGATTTTTGGCGTTCCTGAATAGCAGTTCATCCCTATGCTTTCGCAAACGATTGAATTACCGCTCGCAAACCGTGTTAGGCCATTCCTGAATTTAGCCCCAGGACTCACAAGGTGATTTATGAAGCACGTATCTGATGAACTTGTGTAAAAAAATCTACTAAGGCAAACCATGGAAACCCTCACAAATAAGCCCAAATAAATTACAGCTCCGATATCATTTAAAGGAATTGCAGGTAATTTAGAGACTCCGAATTTGTTTTTCTTCCGTAATCAACACAGTTCCAGTTTGGTTCATGCCCATTTGAATTTGTGTCTTGTATCTAAAGCACACAGTTGAATATTACTTGATTCAAAATTTTAATTTCAAAATATTTTACTAGTAGGTACTTAAGCGTATAATTGGGGATGTCTATTTTTTTGCAATGTATAGAAAATCGAAAACCATTTCGAGATAAATGTTTTTTAAATCGTTTTCTGTAGTTATTTAATTTTAATATTATGTAATGAATTTATTATATAACAAATAAGCAATGAACTTCATTTGACATTGGTGTAAATTGCGTGACCGGTTCAAGTCGTACTTTATTCTGTGTGGTTAGAATTCTTCACAATTTACGCGTGGATTATACTACGGAGTTTGATTTGGACCCGCTGTCTGACATCTAGCACTTTGTCAGTGCCAGTAAAGTGACACAGTGTATAGTGTACCACTACGCAAAAAATAATTAAAGGGGTTGCCTTATCGTAAGCATTTAGATAGATTTAGAAATTTGGCATTGTGGGAGCCCTCAATTATAATCTGACGTCATCAACTAAAATAGTTTCAATAATTAATTTTGAAAAAAGTATTGAACTAAATGACAAAATATTGAAATTAGTTTCTTATAATTGACTTTTCTATACACAAAAAAATATATAAACCACTGGTAATTTTTTTTAGACATTCCCAATTTGACAGGGAATCGTTATATTTAAAGGTAAATTACACTAAACGAGTCGGTGGATATGATTTAGCCACAATGTAATAGTGTAAATCCTATCATATCCTTCCTCAAATATTATAAATGAGAAAGTTTAAGTATAGGTATAGATACGTTTGTTTTTTATGCAAAGATTACGATCTAATTTTGGGAATCCTCACGGATTTTCAATCCCGCTGCCCGCTGGCATCAAATCCGCGGCTAGGAATAAAGTCATTCACTCAGTTCTATTTCTAATCTCTTTTATTTCCAGGTATGTACGTCACGAGCGCTTTGTGAGGAAAACCGCGTGGCATCGCTTAGCTACTCAGACACGTGTGAAAAAGCATTCAAATATGGACCGAAGAAACTGAGACGGTTTTCGGTGCACATTAGGTGAGTACGTAATTTAAGCCTTCTATTTTTCTATTTATTCTATTGCAGCTTGAAGTCAAGACAAAGACAAAGAGATGTTATCTCTCCGAAACTGTTCACCGCTGCACTGGAGGATGCTTTCAAGACTCTTTACTGGGAAAAGCGGCAGTGGACGTCTTTCGGCTGAAATGACGATGATGTGATGTGATGATGATAATTTAAGCATTCGAGAAAAGTCTTAGCTTAGTCCGAGGTTTTGGTAGCGTAAACCAGATGAATTGACATTTTGTGATTTTACAAAATACTCATTAAAAAAATCATGAAGTTTCATACGTCAATTATTTCATGTTAGAGCTTGTCTAAGCTAAAATGACGCGCTCCCCTCTACTGAATCAGTTGATATTGATGTATGCGTGGCAATATTAGAATACAACACAACGTCATGAACGAAAACCATCGAGGCTTGAATGCGGATATTTTACTTCAATCAGCATATTTTTTACTGCAATCATTGTATAATTAAGGGATTTTAGCTCCAGAATAAGATTCACAGAAAATTAATTTTCTTGTCATACGGTATCATTTTTTGAAATATCTCTATAATATAGAGTTTAAACAATGAACTGATTTTAGTCTAACATCGGGTAATGTAGTGAACGGTAATCTAAGGATGAGCTCCGGTTGAGTTCGAAATGCGTCAGTGTAGTATGGTGCTGGTGATAGTAAAATAGAACATTAACAACTCAATAAATAATTTACTACTTAAACTACACAGTTACAACCTCATATTTGGTTCGGTTGGCCGCGTATTTTCTGTTGTATGCTTGTTTCTGCTATTCGTCTCTGATCGAATCATTAAATAAAGAATAGTTACTCTGTCTTCTAGAATCTTACAGGCTGCGATTGATGGCAACAATTTACAGTTTCAATGTTAGAGTAAAGGTTAATGATGCTTAAATTTTTTGAGCCATTTCGCTTCTTTTGGTCACCCGAGTTCGATGAATAGTAGACGGCGATATAGAAACATCTGAGACATCGTGACCAAGGCATTTAACAACTGTAATAACCGAAGTACTAGCTTGCCGAGTGGAGAGTTGTTCGCGGTCCTATGCAGCTATGAGTGTCCAATCGAGAGATTTTAGTTTACTTATAAATAGGACGTGACATTTTTGCTGGTGGTACAGAGAATAGAATTATTTTCATCGTCTTCATAACTTGATGACTACTTAATGAAAAGCATTCTTGGTCCAAGGTCGATGTCATGTTGATTTCTTTAATCGATTTTAATGCCACATTTTATAAGCATCCACTTTGTCTTGTCTCTTACGCTTTCGGATAATTTCTAAGGAAAACGTTAAAAAATTACAGTAAGTGTTCCTTATAAAGTTATTAAATGTTAGCTCAAACGGTTACTGTCTCTACATATATATTAGCCTTCTTCCACACTTCTTGCAGTTTAATACTTGTCTACTTAGCGGCGTCCGAAAGAGTTTTTTTTTCTTTGTGATGGTGTAAAATAAACCAACAGCACTTGTTCCTTGGAAGGAAGTCCAGCTCCTAACGAAATATCACAAGGACGTTAAATCACTTATAACCCTCCAATTCAGATAAAAAACTTGAAAATTTTGCTATCCTCTAATACACCGATATCAATTACTTGACATAAAAGTCATCAAACTGTGCAACCTTTAGATGATAATCGACAATAATTAATTAATTAATCGATGATAATTTTACTGATTTTTGGCGTATGAACTTTAAATATGAGTGGAAACAAGAATTCGAGCAAAGTCAAAGAAAAATCAAAAATTTTGAAAAATGAAACACCTTACATGGCATGCATTTGAGGCCTGGTAATACGATGAAAATACCTAAATACACGCGCGGTCTGACCAACCTATCTTGATCCATCGTGCTTCCGCCTGGTCCGATAGTCACTTGCTTTAGTTCTCCTTCGGCCATCGGACGGGGAACTCGTGTCGCTCGGGCTTACGCACGGCTTTGATTCTAGCCGCTCTCACGCACACATACACGAGTCCATAGAATACCTTAAATCGATTAGTGCCAAAAGCTCGGTAGGGCCTTAAGGTAAATTTATATTTTTTATGATTAAACATGAAATTGAAAATCCCAAGAAAACTCATTAAAATCTTTTAAATATTTACCTACATGATTGTGTTATTGTATATAAGTAAGCCAAACTTTCCCGATCATCTACTGATAAGCATATTTCGATTTAAGTTCGTGAAAAACAAATCGTAATATACAACAGTAACACTTAAAAGTTTTTAATGATAATAAATACAGTTATTTAAAACTTTGTAGTATTAGCACACGTTATCATGATGCATTTAACTACGTCGAAATATCAGGAGCTCATTAGAGGTATGGCGGTCTATATATATCCCATAGCAATCACGTTAAATATCTGTAGCCATACTCATCATCATCATCATCCCAGCTTATATACGTCCCACTGCAGGGCACAAGCCTCCTCTCAGAATGAGAGGGCTTGGGCCGTAGTTCCCACGCCGGCCCAGTGCGGATTGGGAACGTCACACACACCATTGAATTTCTTCGCAGGTGTTTGCAGGTATCCTCACGATGTTTTCCTTCACCGTAAAGCTCACGGCAAATTTCAATTGTAATCTCACATATAAATTCCGAAAAACTCAGAGGTGCGAGCCGGGATTTAAACCCACGACCCTCTGCTTGAGAGACCATAGGTCAAACCACTAGGCCATCACAGCTTTTTCAACCGACTTCAAAAAAAGAGGAGGTTTTCAATTCGTCTGTATGTTTTTATTTATTATTTGGATATGTGGAAGATAATTTGTAGACAGGGGGTCTCCACTTCTCCGCAACCCCCGGACCAGGCCGCCAGACCTCTAAATCCGGCCCTGAGCGCTTCCAACCGTAATGATTGAGTATAAATGAGATTAATTTCCAGCAGTGGACGCCCACCGGATGAAATGGTGATGATGAAATGGATACAAAGGCAGTACGTGCTTCATTATAATTGGCCTATATGCGTCCCAATGCACGGAACAGGCTTCTCTTAGAAAAAGGAAGTCTTTGGCGTAGTTCCCACTCAGACCCGGAGATCAGGAACTTAACCACACGGCGGACACGACGTACAAAATACGCGTTCTTGAATCTACATAAGCAAGACGACGTCTGTACACGCGTACGCCTACATACATTGCGCGCGCTCTCTTCAGGATTCGGGCGGTGTCCGGCAATCTGCGCCTTGGGGGAGGGGTAACTCGAATCGGTGCGGGGCGGAGCGTGTCCATTCTGTGACTTAACACACAAAATTGAATTTTTACTCAGGTGTGAGCAGGTTTTACAATGTTTTCCTTTACCTTAAAGCTTATGAACATAATGTCTCAATCCAGATTTTGTTCTATCTGTTCTCCAAGTTTTATCCAAATCCGTTGAAAAGCTAATTGCATAAGGCGTAAGCCACAAAAGAGACGTGGGACGGGGGCACGTCGCAGTCCGCGTCTCCGCCCCGTCTCTTCTGTCTGCTTTGGATCACGACGCTTCTATACATTTAGTATGAAAACTGACTCAAGGGGTGCCGCGACTGCGACGCGCCCCCGTCCCACGTGTCTTCTGTGTGGCTTGCGCCTAAGACTAACAAACATCCAAACATTGCACAGAAAAAACACAGAAAAAGACTAGCTCCGGGAATCGAACCCGGGTCCTCAGCATACCGTGCTGCGTGCTTTTACCCCTACACCACAACTGGTCGGGATATAGCCATGAATTTTTTCCTATACATCACACGTCTCAGCTCGCTTAATCACTTATATAGTCTAGTCGACAAGTTGAAAATGGTACAAAATAGAGATACTGCTCTTAAAATTACGTGCGATAGCTCATTGGATCCGGAATGACGTCTAGAAAAATGTGCTAAAAGCGTGTATTAGCACATAAAAAATTGCAAAAGTTATAAACAATTAAAGATGAAAAAAAAATGGCATTTCGTTTTTTGCCAATATTTCATAAACTATTAATATTTAAGAAATTTAAAAAAAAGATTCTGAAAGAGGAGGAAATTTCCAATAAAAAACTCCTAACTCCCGGAACTCTATCTCCATTATTTATAATTTTAATTTAACGCTGAAAATAGGTCTGCGCGTGACATTTTTAGGATGCGCGCGTGGCGTCAAAAGCGAGTACGGCGCATTAATTAATTTATTTAAAGTATTAAATATTTTTTTTTTAATTTGAAAAAATTATGGTGTGTTCTGAACACTATAAATAATTTATTCCCGTTGGAAATTTTGCTTAAAGTTAATTTTTCAACGAGTTAAACAATTGTTAACTAACGAAATTTTCTCGAACTATCGTCTTAATTATAAGTGAAAAAAAATGTTTAAATAATGGTCGTAAAAAATTTTCGCTTCGTAGAGCCTTTCTTACATACATACTTAACAACATCGTGCCATAAAAGTTAAAAAAATATTGATACTTTGTTTATAACAATTTTTTTACTTTAACAACATTACTTGGATTTTTAAGTTTTTGTTCAAGTAAAAAAATTGTTATAAACAAAGTATCAATATTTTTTTAACTTTTATGGCACGATGTTGTTAAATATGTATGTAAGAAAGGCTCTACGAAGCGAAAATTTTTTACGACCATTATTTAAACATTTTTTTTCACTTATAATTAAGACGATAGTTCGAGAAAATTTCGTTAGTTAACAATTGTTTAACTCGTTGAAAAATTAACTTTAAGCAAAATTTCCAACGGGAATAAATTATTTATAGTGTTCAGAACACACCATAATTTTTTCAAATTAAAAAAAAAATATTTAATACTTTAAATAAATTAATTAATGCGCCGTACTCGCTTTTGACGCCACGCGCGCATCCTAAAAATGTCACGCGCAGACCTATTTTCAGCGTTAAATTAAAATTATAAATAATGGAGATAGAGTTCCGGGAGTTAGGAGTTTTTTATTGGAAATTTCCTCCTCTTTCAGAATCTTTTTTTTAAATTTCTTAAATATTAATAGTTTATGAAATATTGGCAAAAAACGAAATGCCATTTTTTTTTCATCTTTAATTGTTTATAACTTTTGCAATTTTTTATGTGCTAATACACGCTTTTAGCACATTTTTCTAGACGTCATTCCGGATCCAATGAGCTATCGCACGTAATTTTAAGAGCAGTATCTCTATTTTGTACCATTTTCAACTTGTCGACTAGACTAATAGCAGTGATATATACAAAGCAACACAAATACTCTCAACGAGAGACGTCAACACTCCTTCGGAACTAACCGCTCACCCGGACCAAGAGATGTCGCTACTAAGCCATTCTTTTCAAGATTGGTATGAAGTATCTTTTTTTTTTTTTTTTTGAAATCCATATATTTCATACTAAATACGAACTGAAACATGGATGCACAGAAAAATACAGAAAAAGACCAGCTCCGGGAATCGAACCCGGTTCCTCAGCATACCGTGCTGCGTGCTTTAAAAAAACAAACAAAAAGATACTTCATACCAATCTTGATCTAAACATTTTCACAAATTGTCTCCTTTATAATAGTAGGATTTGCCTAAGACTAAACTTTCCGGAACAAATAATGTCGCTTCGCTCATTTGACGACCATTTTGCAGAATTGCATTATATTGCAGTTCTGTTTTATTTTTTATAACATCCGCACGACAAGTTATTGGTTGAATACTCGTAAAAAAACTGGTCAAGTTCGAATCGGACTCGCACGTGAAGGGTTCCGTACCTCCGAACAATTTATTTGTGTTATTCGTTATAGTAGTGGCTATAGCTATGTATTTCAAGTAGGTACCTAGTTAATGGCATTGTAAATATTATCGAGTTTAAAACGCTTAAAATAACACGTTTTTTGTTATGACAGCCCTTTTTTAACTTTATCTTATTGTTAGTGTTTTTTGTTGTAACGACTACAATAAAACATATACGGTAAAAATTTAAAATGCCTAGGTAGGTATTACGGGCCAAAGTGATAGATGGACGAACGGACAGACAGCGTAGTCTCAGTAACAGGGTCCCTTTGGGTACGGATTCCTAAAAAGTGGGAAGTCTGTGTTTCTCTGATAGCCATTATTCAACCTTGTAACGCTCACCGTACTGAATTAAGAACACACGTCTTAGTAAAGTGTCCATTTTTTCGATTGACCTAAGTTTCAAATTCTTATAGTCAAAATTTGACCTGAGTTTCACAAGGTTAAGAATACAGGAGCAACCCTAACTCAGTAAACGTACAAGTCATTGACCACTTTAACTTTGGAAGTTCAAGTTTATTTTTAAAGCACAACGTTCGCTCTGACTACGCCATCTACAGATTGCAGACGAAGTTAACGCGTAATCTTGAAAACCGAGGTACAGTAAAATTACATAAAGTTTGCCACTGACATATGGTTTGCCTTCATTTCATATTCAACTTTAACAACCTACAAATAAAGCCAATTTTAGAATACTGTTACCCACGTTTGCAGATTTTGTAATAGCTAATACTTTATTTGTATGGTGTTAAAGTTGGAAATGAAATGAAGGCAAGCCATCTGTCAGTGGTAAACTAAAAGTAAACGTTTTGTAGGTACTTCGACGTTCTGGGACACTAAACTTCTGTTCTTGTTTAAAGCTTAAATATTTATTATAAGCTAACCGGAAATTATTACAGGGATTCTAAATATCCTATGTCTCAATACAAACCTTTGTATTATCTCTGCATTTCAAGTTATACTTAAATACATTTCAACCGATATTGCGTCATTAAGTAACTAATTTTAAACATTTAACTATCTGAGCAATTTTTTTTTATTATGAGACGGAGGCAAACGAGCAAATTTGTCATCTGATGGAAAATTATTACCACCGCCAAATATCAACAACTAGAAGAGAGTCACAGATCTGTTGCCGACCTATAAACCCTTTTCTTGAAAGAAAGAAAGTTGTTTGGAAACACTGCTGCCGGAAGTTGATTCCACAGCTTCACTGTATGTGGCAGGAAGTGCCGAAGAAAACGTACAGTGGTCGACTGCCATTACTTACCGGAATTTCGGCGGAAGGCGTCCAAAAATTCAAACATCTTTACAATTTTTTTCATTTATAATATTAAAAAAACTTTAAATTCAGTTAAGTTTACGCTTCCACTGGCTTAAAACATGTCAGATTCATTTTACTTTACTTTGTCAAGGGACCTAGCTGAGCATGGAACCCTATAAAATGAACTGCCTCGAAAGAATAACATAACAACATAAAAAAACATTGTAACTTTAGTTTAACGACTGTTACAAAATTTGTTCAAATACAGCCGGGGCAATGAACGCAGTTTTTATTTTGTTATAGCCGTTAAAATATTGTTTGTATATACTTTGTTGTACGTCTTTGTACTTACTTACATATTGTTACAAATGCACATGTTTGTGTAGGGTCGGTTTCCTAACTTAAGTATCCACTTTTCCATACTAACTGCATAGAGAAGTGGATACTTATGTTAGGGAACCGACATCTATCAGTAATTCCGTAATATAACTAAAAGACAATTAATTAAATAGATGAAAGTGTGCGGGGTGATAATTGGATAATGATGGGCACTTTGCCCCCGGAGCAATTCGGAGCAATTTTTAGGGTTCCGTACCTCAAAAGCAAAAAACGGAACCCTTCTAGGATCACTTTGTTGTCAGTCTGTCAAGACCCTTTTGTCCGTCTGTCAAGACCCTTTTTCTCAAGAACGCGTGGAGGTGTCAAGCTGAAATTTATATCAAATTCTCAAGTCTACTGTCCCTTGAAGCTGTGAAAAAATCAAACTTCTAAGCCAACGTAATCAAAAGATACAGCCGTTTATGCCGCAAATTTCCGCAAATTTTCGAAACTGGCAAGGGAATCAAAACCTACAGGGTACCTACTTCCCGTGAACTCAGAATCTTGAAATTTGGTATACGAAGCAAGTTCTTATAGCACAGATAAAGGAAAATTTTCGAAAAGCATAAATTATTTTATCTGTCTGTCTATATCAGTAACCAATCTATTTATGCCGGGTCTATAATGACTCCCATAAAATTTTTGTTCCGAATTTTCAAGACCATAACGTTTTCTGTCATAATTTTTCTTTGTCATATTATCGGAAGTCATAATATTAAACAACATAAATTGGAGCTACGATTTTCTTAAGTCATAATTATTGTAAGGACTAATAAGTAAACTCATATCATTCAGTGTCAAGAAGCATCACACTTCATAATATTAAAGGTACTAAAGTCACTCATAATAATTATTGCAAGGTCTTTTTTCGCAGGTCATAATTATTTTAAGGCACAATATTACTTTGTAATAACATTCAATGTCATGGTTGTATGACATTTCATAATATTAAAGGTAATAATCCTTTTCTGTGCTGTCATAAAAAAAAATACCTAACATCGAAGGCTAAGGCGGGAGCTACGCTTACGCTTCGCTCCCGCCTTAGCCTTCTGAACCTAACCTGTCCGAGTCGCTTCTGCCCTGAAAGTCTTGCTCGCTCGCTTCGCTCGCTCGCTGCCAGCGATATGTCTTACAATGTTTCTGAATAATTATCAATGTTTCTTTGGATGTTATAGAATTCAATGTAGATGGTTAGTGCATTTTAGGTAATGAAAAATTATGACTAAAAACAATTATTACTTTAAGATATATGCCCTATAACGTTTCTGAATAATCAACGATATTCCCTTAAATATTATTGATATCAATATTATGACTTTTGAAAGTTATGATTAATGGGATTATGGCTCATTGCAGTTAGAACTATTAAGCGATATGCTTTACAAAAATTATGACCATCGATATTTATGAGCAAGAATATTATGGACATCAATTTATGACTTTCAAAATTCGGATAAAAAAGATTATGGGAGAAAAGGGGCACCCATTTATGCCGCAAATTTTCGACACTCGCAATTTTAGGGAATCAAAACCTACAGTGTACTTCCCGTGAACTCAGAATCTTGAAATTTGATACGAAGCAAGGTCCTATAGCACAGATAAAGGAAAAATCGCGAAAATCATAAATTTTTTGTCTGTCTGTCTATATCAGTAACCAATCTACAATGATCCCACACTGCGCACATTTTGCTTAGGAGCAGGGGTCTGCTAAGACTGGATATTCATAGATACATATAAATTTGTACGGAACCTTCGGTGCGTGAGTCCGACTCGCACTTGGCCGGTTTTTTTACGTTAGCTTACTTTGATTTTAACACAGATTCAAGGGACTGTAAACCTGGGTACATAGTTTTATTTTCAATTTGATACCTCCACGCGTTCTAGAGATAAAGGGTCTTGACAGACAGATGAACGGACGGACGGGCAACGGGTTTCGTTTTTTCCTTTTGAGGTACGGAACCCTAATACTGCTTCATATTTTGACGTGACAACGTCTAATAAATCGATGAACGCCGGCTGCATACACAAAAAAAACCGGCCAAGAGCGTGTCGGACACGCCCAAGATAGGGTTCCGTAGCCATTACGAAAAAATCAAGTAATATTTTTTTAAGGATTTCGTATGTGTACGGAATCTTCCAAGTTAGGTATCGTCAATACTTTGAAAAAAGCTCGTATCTCAAAATCGTTAATCTGGCAAAGTGAACTTTATTACGCGCATATCAAGGTTCAGTTTTGTTTACATGCTGATTTGAGATACAAGTTTTTCAAAGTAGTGACGGTATGTTTAATACCTTAGGCTACTATTTACTCTTAAACTACAAATAATTTCCGAGCAATCTTAGCCGCTATAATTTTCCTTGTAAATTTAATGTATTTACTACCATTTTGAATTTTTTTTAAATTTTTCCACCCAACAGTTTAGATTTTAGAGGGGGGGGGGACGGTCGATTTTAATGAAATTTTTCACTTTTAAGTTGAATATTTCGCAAACAAAACACTGAATACAAAAATCATGTAAGCATTTCCCCAATGGTTTTAAAAGACCTATCCAACGATACCCCACACTATAGGGTTAGTCAAGAAAAAAAAAATCACCCCCACTTTACGTCTATGGGAGGTACCCTAAAAAAATTTTTTTTAGTTTTTTTTATTTAACCACTTTGTCGGCGTGACTAATATATATATTCATGCCAAATTACAGTTTTCTAGTACTAACAGTCTCTGAGCTTAGCCGCGGACAGACAGACGGACAGACATGGCGAAACTATAAGGGTTCCGTAGTCAACTAAAAGGATGACGCAATGTAACGTTACGTAACGTTACATGTACCTACAGAGCAGTGAAGGCCAGTTGCAATATTACATAATACAATCTTAGTACTAGCGCTCGGGTAATTTTCAATGCGGAGTGCGGGGGAGGGGTGTTTGCGGGGGGGGGGGTTGATTGTTTTGTTATGACTTTGTCACGTTAAAATATCGTCCGTAAACCGACTTTGCAGACAATCGTTTTTTTACAGGCACTTTGCTGACTACGCCATGGCCGGGGTCTGTGTGGGCGGCACAAGCGTATACGTCGTCTTCATCGCGTCTTCCCTTAAAGATGTAAGTATCGTTATTTCTTTAATCATCATCATAATATTACACAGAAAAGACGTGTCAGAAAAGACGAAGAACGGGAAAAAACGGGATTTATAAATTCGATTCCGAGTGACCCTATCTTAGTAAACTCTCTTCAAATTTCATACACACACGGGATAAGGAAAAAACGGGATTTATATATTCAGTTCAACGGGATCCTATGAACTATTATTACTAGACTCTTCAAGTTTGACATAGAAGTAGGTAATTATAATAGTAAAAAACTGTTTTAAGTATTTTCGGAAATTCCCACGGGATAAGGAAAACAAGGGATTTTTCGTTTTACTAGTCGTAGAAAGCTGAAATTCGGCATGTAGGTTGCTTGGGGAGTGTAGAGGAGCATTAAGAGAGGACTTTACAAAATTCCCACGGGAACGGGAAAAAACGGGATTTTTCGTTTTGGTGATCGTAGAAAGCTGAAATTCGGCATGTAGGTTGCTTGGAGAGTGAAGCAGAGTATTGAGAGAGAACTTTCTAAAATTCCCATGGGCACGGGAAAAAACGGGATTTTTCGTTTTACTGGTCGTATAAAGCTGAAATTTGGCATGTAGGTTGTTTGGGGAGTGTAAAGGAGCATAGAGAAAGGACTTTCCGAAATTCCCACGGGAACGATAAAAACAGAATTTTTCGTTTTACTGGTCATAGAAAGCTGAAATTCGGCATGTAGGTTGTTTAGGAAGTGTAGAGAAGCAATGAGAGAGGATTTTTCAAAATTCCCACAGGAACGGGAAAAAACGGGATTTTTCGTTTTACTGGTCGTAGAAAGCTGAAATTCGGCATGAAGGTTGTTTGGAGAGTGTAGAGGAGCATTGAGAGAGGACTTTCCAAAATTCCTACAGGAAGGGGAAAAAACGGGATTTTTCGTTTTACTGGTCGTAGAAAGACGAAATTTGGCAAGTGGGGTTCTTTGGGGAGTGTAGGGGAGCTCTAAGAAAGCATTTCCCGAAATTCTTACGGGAACGGGAAAAAACGGGATTTTGCGTTTTACTGGTTGTAGAAAGCTAAAATTTCAAAATTCATAAGTTCACACTGTAAATAGGCCGCAAAGGGCTCTTTAACCGAGTTCAAAAAATGGAGGAGATTATGCATTCCACTTTGTGTTTTTTTTATGTAGGTATGTTCGCCGATTTCTTGGTCAATTGTGGACCGATTATAAAAATTATTTTTTTATTCGAAAGAATACAATATACTCCTGAGATGGTTCCATTGTCACCAAATCAGGATCTGAAGACGGGATCTTAGGGAAATCGAGGGCAACACTCAAATTTTGTAGGCACGCATTACGTTTTTCATATATTTTCTCAAGCTATTTAAGTGTTTGCGTCTGGTAGACATCATGTCATGTAGATGAGCTGATGATGGAAGGTAAAACTCCTTAACGGTTAGGAGTTGAGGATTTTTTTTTTTCAAATATAATAGGTACGTATAGACCAATAGTTGTATTCTTTCAGGTTATCCGGGTGAGCTGATGATGGAAGCTTAAACTCCTTAACGGTTAGGAGTTATAGGAAGTTTCTTTAAATATCATATGCACGTATAGACCTTTAGTTGTATTCTTTCTGGTTATTCAGATGAGCTGATGATGGAAGGTATAACTCCTTAACGGTTAGGTCACACAACACCTTAACAAAATACTATAATATGTATCTATGCTAAGTAGGTACAAAGCGCGTCCAGTTACTCAAGTTTCCGTAGAAGGTAAGAAAACATTGAATTATACCGAATGCAGGACAGGGGAAATTAATAATAGGTTTTATATTATAAAAAAAACCTGGTTATTTTAGTGCCCGCTTTCGAATAGTGAGAAGAAACATTGCAAATAAAGGAATACTGCTAAGGACCGTATCTACCTGAAGTTTAGTCGGGCTTGCTTGCTCGCTTACTTGCGCGCTTTCTTGCACGCTTGCTTGCTTGCGTGCATGCATGCTTGCTTGCATGCTTGCATGCTTGCTTGCTTGCCTGTATGCTTGCTTGCTTGATATTTTGGTTCTTTGGAATACTCATGCTACACGCGAGCGAAGCCGCGGGCAAAAGCTAGTGTTCAGATAAAAACTCACAGCAAAACATGTCTAAAATCGTTCATAGAAAGGGAGTTGTGAACTTGTTGTTTGGGATGTGACTAATTTAATTAATATTGTATTTTCTTTTAAAACATCTATTTAAATTTTTACAATAAATGAGGCATAAATATAAGTTGTAAATATAAATATTTAATTTCTCGAAATAGTAATAAATAAATAAAAACTCACATTAAGACATGTAAAATTGCTCTTTGCAACCTACTTGTAAAAAACAGGTTGTCTGTAAATTCGGTTTACGGACGATAGTTTACGTGACAACGTCATAACAAAACATTCAACCCCCCCCCCCCCTCCCCGCACTCCGCATTGTACATCCTGGCGTTCGCCGCTCTCTTGCAACTGGCCCTCGCCGCTCTCGGGTACGTATCAAAATATCTAAAGTTTAAAATTAATAATGGACGAAATACATAATGGTCATTTGATATAATGCAATTTTCTTGGAAATTCTCAACTTTACAGGATTTTCATAAAATAAACCTAACCTAACCTAAACCAATCTGTAGATTACATGATTAAAAAAGTTCGTTTCATAGAAAATTTTAGAAAGTATTATGACCATTATGTATTACGTCCATTATTCGTTTTAAACTTTATATATTTTGATACGATCTCCTGCTCTCTTGCAACTGGCCTTCGCCGCTCTGTACGTACCGTACGTTACATTGCGTCATCCTTTTTCGTGGATGCAGCCGGCGTTCATCGATTTATTAGACGTTGTCACGTCAAAAACTTCGTTAAAGAGCAACCGATAAGCTTCGTTAACTAGCAAAAGGCGTTTATTAACTTTACAAAGCCTGAAACGGCTAACGAGTTTTATAAAACTCGTGTTAACAGCAACATGGCTAGTGATATCACGTACGCAGTAAAACTTTATGGGGCCATTTCCCTTGATTGGTCTAAATTTTTGTTTCTAAACTCGTTTGACTGACAAAACAATGTTAGATGTATAATATTAGAATGTTCCATGTCTTTATTAGCGTAGTAAGTAAAGAACAGCGTGAAAACAGATCTTTCACATTATACTGTATTCTGTATTATATGGTTCCCTATTGAATCGCATAAATTTTTTACGCATATTCATCGTTTGGCATAATTCATCATTTCGCATAACTCTATTTTTAACCCCCGACACAAAAAGAGGGGTGTTATAAGTTTGACCGCTATGTGTGTGTGTCTGTCTGTCTGTGTGTCTGTCTGTGGCATCATAGCTCTTCAACGGGTGAACCGATTTGGATGCGGTTTTTTTATTAGAAAGCAAGTTTCTTGGCGATGGTTCTTAGATATATTTCATCAAAATCGGTTCAGCCGTTCCAAAGTTATCAGCTCTTTTGTTAGCTGTGGAAGGGATCTTAGACGCATAATGGGCATTTACTTTATGTTCAAATATACGTATGACATAATTGCGTTGCGGGTTTTTAAAATTTTCATAATTATCTCAGAAACCATTTATTATTCAGACTTGTTAACCTAACCTAACCTATCGAGTCCTACAGGATAACCATTACAAAATTCCTGAATAATGAAAGGTTTCTGAGAAAATAGTTATGCGAAATGATGAATTATGCCAAACGATGAATATGCGTAAAAATTTTATGCGATCCCGTATGGATCCCGTATTATATTTGTCGGCGCAGAAATCAAATTCTAAATAATTTGTAATTATTGGTAAGACGACAACGACCGACGATTTGGTGAAGGCCGCAGGTTTAGGGTAGATGCAAGTCACTTCCAACCGTAATGATTGGGCGTCAATGAGGGAGGCATATGTCCAGCAGCGGACGTCCTACAGCTGAAATGATGATGATGATGATAATTGGGAAGAATTCGCATTAACATGACTACCGTGAGACTCACTCGTAGTGAAATAATAAAGTGGTGCCCTCGCTTGATTTCTTCGTTTTTCGCATTCTGTAATTTGAATGCGTCTTTAAGTTGTAAGTGACTTATCTTCTACCGTATTTATCTTTGATACCAATACCGCAAATAGTGTTCGTGTCAATGATCATAACAGCGGCCACGCTCGGTCGTTAGGTCGTTTATGCTAAGCCGACCTTAGTAATCACTCTACAACTCAAAGGTATAATGCAACCGTTGTAATCTGGGCTATAAATAGTCAAATCTGAAGCATCAATGTTATTTCGCGTTTTTAATCTTATAGATAAAAATCTCGTCACGGTGTTTGTTATCGAACTCCTCCGAAACGGCTCGACGGTTTTTTATCATTTTTTTTTCTATACTTGGTAGGTCTGAGAATAGGTCGTAAGGTATTGTTATACCCTTACTCTTCGCAGACGGAGTCGCGGGCAACAGCTAGTCTAATATAAAAAAATCTCATGTCACGGTTTTTGTTATCAAACTCCTCTGAAATTGCTTGACCGATTTTTATCAATTTTTTTGACAATATTTGGTAGGTTGAGAATATTCAGTATTTAGTCGGTCGAAGGCTATTTTTTATACCCTTATTCTCCGCAGACGGAGTTGCGAGCAACAGCTAGTTATTATATAAAAAAATAAAATAAATAAAATAAATATCACGGGACAATTCACACCAATTGACCTAGTCCCAAAGTAAGCTTAGCAAAGCTTGTGTTATGGGTACTAGGCAACGGATAAACATACTTATATAGATAGATACATACTTAAATACATATTAAACACCCAAGACCCGAGAACAAACATTCGTATTTTTCATACAAATATCTGCCCCGACACGGGAATCGAACCCGGGACCTCAAGCTTCATAGTCAGGGTCTCTAACCACTAGGCTATCTGGTCGTCAGAACAGTATAATTACATACAGATTTCTATTTTTCGCAAAGATATTTTATATACTTAATCATTATTTTACAAAATATTATTATGTGCTAACGACTCAGCTTTTAAGCCCTATCCAGATTCTAGCCTACTTCAGCTTTTTATTTTTTCCACGCGAAATTTAACCCAATAAGAAGGGAAGGCTTCCCTTTTTCCCTTTTGCCACGCATTCTTGGTGGATTGACATCCGGCCAATCTTTTCGGAAGGCGTTAAAATCATCCCGGCACCTCCACCTTTTTTGCCGCAACGCAAATTTCACAACGTTGCGACTTATGAATAAAGTCCCATTTATTTTGGTTGCTTGTGATAAGACACATTTAGTAGAGCATTCTTGTGTACCTACCTGTTTTGTCATTCCACTTAGTTCATTCTTAAGTAAATTTTGCTTAAATCTCAGGAAATAAAGTGCCTCCGAGTAACAGTTAATCATTATTAAAATATTGTTTCTCTAACTTAAGATCAAAATTCAAAGTACTTTTTTATGAGATCTTTTGCACGTTTTTCACCCGACTATCGAAGGAGGTTTATGGTTTTTAAGCGTATGTATTTATGTATGTATGTATGTATGCATGTATGTTTCATTATTGGACTTCGTCTAATAAATCGATGAACGCCGGCTGCATACACGAAAAGGATGACGCAATGTAACGTTACGTGTAAGTACATCTACGTACATGTACCTACAGAGCGGCGAGAGCCAGTTGCAATAGAGCGGCGTAGGCCAGTTGCAATAAAGCGGCGAAGCCAGTTGCAATATTACGTAATACAATCTTAGTATTAGCGCTCGGGTAATTTTTATTGAATGTTTTGTTATGACGTTGTCACGTTAAATTATCGTCCGTAAACAGACTTTACAGACAACCGTTTTTTTTTATTGTTACAGATTTGCGACCACTTCTTCCCTAACCACATGTTAAATATCAAAGCGTATTGTGCAATCATTTTGGTCCCTCTTATACTATCCACACAGATACGCCACTTAAAATTCCTTGTCCCCTTTTCCTTGTTAGCAAACCTGTGTCTCCTTGCAACATTTATCATTACCTGTTGTTATACGTTTGTTGGCATACCGAGTGTGGGGACTGAGAAGCTTGCTGTTGGAGTCAACCAATGGCCGCTGTTTTTGAGGTGAGGTAAGTCCATATCATCATCGCAATATGTTCAGGCTTTATACTACGAAATTTGTATCGTGCCGTCCCGTTCACGCCAATAGCCAATATATTAATCCGCTCAATATTAATTCACATTAAGGACGAGTGTATTAATTCACATAACGTAATGTTCCTAATTCAAATAGGCGTAATGTTATTTCGCATAGTTAATAATCCGCATAACATTAAATCACATAGCTGAATACGCATAATTTTAATGCGCATAATATAAATTGGCATAACGATGACTTGGCATAATTTTAATAAGGACTTCTTTCGCTGATATATTATGATGGTGATGATGATGAACGAAAATTTATAAACCAGTCAGGCAGTTGGGCGCAAAAGAGAATCTACTTAGTGCCGAAACAAGTTGAAGGTAGTAATTTATGACGTAAAAATATTTTTTAATAACAGTAGAAAACGTTTTCGGAATCTGAAAGTTAAGCTACGCTGTATTATTATGATTCAACTTTTATACACTGAATATTAGTGTTTATTTCTGGCGTAAGCTTCTAAAAATATTACATAATAATTCGTTGCTAATGAACTTTGGCGCAAAATTAGTCAAAGTTAAGTTAATTATAAATTACCGTAGGTACGTTAAATTAACATTGAAAAGTTGCTACAATGAAGTTAACGATCCTCATGATTTTTTCTTAACATTCAAATTGAAAGTTTATGTTTCGACCGTTTATTTTTGTGATTCCGAGAATTGTGCAGATTTTGTACAAGTACAGCTTGCGTCAAAAAATGGATCGATCATCCATCACGCCTCTGTGTTTATTTCGGAATCAAATAAAATGATTATCAAAAGTATATCCAAATAAATAAAAATAAAAAATAATATAAATATAATTATCTAAACACTAGGTTCCATAAGCCGTGGTGGCCTAATGGTTTGACATATAGTCTTTCAATCAGAGGGTCGAGGGTTCGAGTCCGGGCTCGCACCTCTGAGTTTTTCGGAATTTATGTGCGAAATTACATTTATAATTTACCATGAGATTTACGGTGAAGGAAAACATCGTTAGGAAATCTTCATACACCTGCGAGGAAATTCAATGGTATGTGTGAAGTTCCCAATCCGCACTGGGCTCACGTGGGAACATAATGTAGTTTGGATAACAACGCCAATACAGTCACCATTAAGTACAATAGGAAAAAAGACTGTACGAAAAATATTTTTAACGAAAACAACGTTTGATTATTAACCAAGGCCTGCTTGTATCACATTTTGAATTTTTTTGTAGCTAGAAGAAGGAAATTGCGTCTGCAAACGCAGCAGGGGATTCACTTTGATCTACAAGGTAATATAAATATCGGGAAAGAAAATAAATTACGTAGTCATAACGATTATTAAATATGTTAAAAATGCGAAAAACCTTGCACGTTCGTCTTAAAAAAATGTTAAAATTAAAAATGTAAATGAACTGAAATCATTACTTCGCTCACCCGCGAACGACCGAATCTTAAGATCGCGGGTGAGGAAAGTAATTGTTTCAGTTCATTGATATGAACCTTCGCAAAGTAACGCCTGAATGATTCAATAAATTAAAAATGTATTATTTTTCCTGGATTCAGATGCAGTGAAAATCCTAACTTAATATTATAAATGCGAAAGTAACTCTGTCTGTCTATCTCGCTTTCCGGCTAAAACTACTGAACCGATTTAAATGAAATTTGATACACAGATAGTCTAGAGCCTGAGAAAGGACATAGGTTATATTATATATTATCACGCTAACACCAATAGGAGCGGAAGAATGATTCAAAATCGTAGGTTTTTGAAGTAAAACTTCTATAGGCACGCTTGACTTGGGAGTACGGTGGTGAATGTGAACACGGGGGTGTGCGGGGGGTGCGGGGGGGGGGGGGGGGGGGGGGTTCTGTGGTGGGGGGTCTGGGGGGGTGCGTGGGTGGGTAATTTTTTTTGTATCGAGGAACTAAGGAGAGCCATAATTGATAACAAAGCAAATTGGATAAAAAAAATAAGCTGCCCAAATTACTAATTCCACGCGGACGGAGTCGCGGGCAAAAGCTAGTAGACTATACGCACAACTCGTATGTTTTGCAGTTGAGGTGCTTGTCTGACATGTTTAATTGATCAATCAGGGGTCCTTCATCAACGCGTTGATATCACACCTTAAAAAAAATTGGTCTGAAACTCTTTTTCCTCGACAACTATATGTATGATCCGTCTAATTTCGTTTAACAGTTAATACCATCTGTAAACTGAGGTAGGTATATTAAAATAATACTATGTGTTTTTTTTTGTGATAAGATGAGTGTACCAAATCTCCTTACGCTAATAGTGTCTATACAAGAGCGAGCGAGACGGTACAGTCGAACCAACTGAATCTGGACCCCATACAAACTTCGAAATTCGGAGTTCTTATCTACTCGTGACCACGGTCGCTGTAATGTGATCAAACCGTCGAGATATTTTTATCTTGATTAAATACCTATGAAAGAGATATGTACGAGACAGAAGAGACAATAATAAATCATACCAAAAACATTTTCATGTAAAATGTTGCCAAGACCAGATTATATTCCTTGCACTGTCAAAAAGTTATTAGATTTCATATAGAGCCAAGCTTCCTATCTCTACGTGCCCTAACTTCACAAACTTTACACCTTAGTCAAAATATCTGGCTTGGCTGTTAGGCTACCTTCAGACCTAAAGTGAAAATTTTATTCTTATTTATTTATGTCAATTTATTGCTGTTCATTACTTTTCTATCATACTAAGTAGTTCTTGTACTAGCCAAACGACCAAACCATATATTTTGACTAAGGTGTAAAGTTTGCGAAGTTAGGACGTGTAGAGTTAGGAAGCTTGGCTGGCTCTATATGAGAGATCTAACAACTTTTTAACAGTGCAAGTTATATATGGTCTCGTCTTGGCAACTTTTTTCATGAAATTTTTTTTGGTAGGATTTCACTTCTTTTTGCAAGTTACTTAAGACATTATTTATTCAAAAGTTCCAAGTTTTATATAATTTTGTTATTTGTGTACTTATACTAGCTTACTTACAAAATTTCAGCTTTCTTTTTATAGGACTTCAGATATTACCATAAGAATTTTGATGATCATCAGTGAGTCAATGACAAACTTAGGGTTTTTAAGATATCAATACAATTTAAATTATAAGAACTATACAATTCAAAATTTTTATTTTTAATGAGTCTACTATTGACATCATATCCCGAGAATTTTGTTTATCAGGTATAATCCAAACTCAAGTTATGAGGTTTCAAAAAAACGACGAAGTGCTTAGGTACAAAAGGTAGTAGTGCCCTTGCGCTTCGCTTGGCTCGTCTTGGCGGGGCACTACCTTGCCCCCAGATATGCGAGTTTAGGTGGACATTGGACATAGTGGAAGGGGGATACCAAGAAGGACTTTCCCATGATCAGATTGGGGATGTCTTAAAGAAAAGTCATATCAAGCATGTATGAAAAAACTAATTAGTGTTGTGGAAGCGAAAGATGTATGTTTTTATTTTATTTATTTATTTATAGGATCGTAGCAGGTATGGAAACAAACAGTCTCTGCCTGCCTACCCCTTTGCTAAGAAGGAGGCGTGGTTGTATGTTTGTATTATGTATGATTAATTCCGGGTGATTTAAATGAAGGGTGTGTTAGATATACTAAGTAATAGAAACTATTATAATATTATTAGATATGTATGGTGATAAAATATATTGGTAAAATAAGTAAATAAATGAGATATAATTATGGAATTGATAATTTAAGGTAATGCTTGGCTCTAAAGACAAGCAAACTAATAATTAAGATACTTTCCGATTGTCTTACACTGGTGACGTCAGTTGTTTGCGACTCACCCAGACGGCAAGGCAAACCTATAAAAGGCCTTCTTAGGCCAGGTAGAAAGCACTTTGTAACGAGCCGTCGCCGTGGTCACATGACAGTTAAGTACTTACTTGTTTGTATAATTAATAAATGGCTATAGTTTGTTTCTATATCTTTCATATGTAAATATATCAATAATTATCGTATAGCTTATATTTTATATTAACGTGTATAGCTATAAATTAATGAATACTTGAATTATGTTGGTAACTGAATAATATTTATATATATCGAGAATCTTGTGTTGTTATTCGTTATCATTAAAAGCTATTATTTCATTGGAAAATAAGATTTGTTTCAATATAAGCGATTTCTCGAAATATGGTTTGATCTGTTTGTTATACTTACCAAATATATATATCTTAACCCATCATAGACTGATTATTTTATACTCCGTTAACTCCTGGCCCCAATAAACATCAGAATAAGTTATTTCCTTGTTTAATATCTATATGTCATGTTCTAACATGTGACTATAAAGCAGCTAATCAAGAGAAATTAACTGTCACTTTCTATATATATTTCTAAGTAAAAGAATATCGATAGGTATATAGAATATCTAATATGAATAGACCCAAATCTAACATCAGAAGTGGGATAGTACCTAGCTCAGTTATTAATGAATACCTTTTTTTTTCATGGACGGCATTGTCACATCACTTTAACGGAATTATGATCAACGGCACACTGGTGTGGCGTATAATGCAGCGTCCTGTTGACATCGCGATCGCGCTGACGTCCTACCAACGTTGACAGCTTCGTGATGTGGTGCTCCAGTATTTACAAGCTTTTATGAAGAATGAAGAAGAGCTGCCACTATAAAAGAGTAACCACCTACTTCACAAAGGCCAGTATGATTTAAGAGACCCATTGTCACTTATTTTGCGATATCTTTATTTTCCACAAAATTATTGTTTCGATTGCAAAAGCCTGAAAGTCATTTTCAAATTAAAGTGAACAAAAAATAGGGTAGAATCACAATTCAGTTACATACGGGTGATCCATTGGTATTATCTTATGATTGTTCAATTCCTACTTACTCAATAATTATAGTCTACGAAAATCATATCTTATTTACCCAATTGACATTATTATAATATGGTGACTTTTGCTAAGTAACTAATAGAACCTTAAAAATGTATACTGGAAAGCTTTCGGCTTAACTAATCGAAACGTTAATTTTAAAAACATTGCTATCGGTATTGTACCCTACTAGACTTATAAATTATTTTTAGAATTCTAGGATTTGTCATGTATAAATGTTCAAAATTAAATGGCATCCTTTAACAGTAATTTCAACAGACTCACCAATCTATTTCTTCGTTGCAAATATTACAGCGCTAAAGTTGTTTTTTTTTACTTTGAAGTAGTTAGCCAGGAAATTATGATTTGAATTAAGTAATATACTTGCTTCTCAAAAGAAAAAATTGCGAGTATAGTACCCACAATGATTTTCATCACATTGCGAGGAAAAAAAAAACTAAAAATGAAATTAAGTCTCTAAACACTTAAATTTAATAAAATTACGGCTACCTTCCAATAGTTCCAATAAAGATTGTCACTTTTTCAAGTTATTTACCATAGATAATGTAAACTGTGTTTAGCTTAGAATTCGAATGGTCTTATGGCCAGATCCTGCTAACATGATAAAAAATACATACTAAAATTATTGTAAAATTATTTAATATAAATATAAAAATAACAAAGTTTCATGATGTTATAGCTAAGTTTAAAAGATATAAATAAAACGTTGGCTGAATTGGAACCTCCCTAGTCTGAAATGACATACCTACTAATATTGTTTGCAAATTTTAAAACTAAATTGGGAACTCCCTTGGCAGGAAAAACTGTATGTAAATCCATAACTTCCATAAGAATAATTAACGAGATCTCATTTTTTTTTGACACCTGAAAATTACTACAGGAATCGAAAGAGTTTCGCTTCCTGAACACGGAAAAATACTTATTATAATTTATTTCTCCACAATTTACCAGTACCACAACAGAACAGATATGTTTCCTTTACCTTTTTCACTAGAAAAAAAGAGCTGTAATAATTTTAAATTTGATAACCATAACGTCAAATTTATTTTTATTTATTAGATTTTATTATTTGTCTGTGTACGACAGTTTTCGTATTCTTTGTTCATCTACCTTCAGAAAAATTAGGGTAGGTGGTAACAGTTATTAGTGTCTCAACGAAACAACATTGTTTTCGAAAGGTTGCTAAATGTAATTAGCAGCTTAAAAAAAAATATAGTGTACGTACGTGTCGTAATTTCTATTAGATGATTAGTTAAAGATAACCGTTAAATACTAACAACCTGTGGTTTCGTGTTCTACTTGGCCGTCAACAGGTTTGTTCATTTACCTATTTATAAGACTAGGGCACATTATGCCGGAATTTTTTGCCCTTTTGCCAATACTTCTAGATCTTAAAAGGACTTAGTGTCAAAGTGCCTAAATTCCCAGAATGGTTGAATTTTTTTTTCCATTACACCATGTTCTTAATAGGGGTGAAGTTTAAAATGTATTGAGTCTTATAACAGACTTCACAACACCCTTATTCCAGAACATAGTATATTCAAAACAACCAGTTAACAGGATACTTAAATTTCAATGAAGTCTGTTAAAAAGCTAGTTAACCTTCACGTAGGTACAATTAGCTTCACTACTTTCTTTAGTCCTGGTCACTTACATTGAAATACTTATATATATAAAAAAAAAAGATTAAGTACGACAAGCACAATACGGTACGATACGATATGATACGGTACGATATATGTCAGGCAAATATAATAATTGCCGAAAACCGTAAGCTTGAAAAAAAATACTTGAGCATTTTAAAACTGATATTTTGCCATTCTGGAGTTTTCAGTTCAAGTTATTTTGAAGGATTATCATATCTGTGATTCGGTATTACATATAAAGAAATGTACATTTCGATATTTGGACATTATCGGACATGACATTTATTTATTTATTTATTTTAGGAATGAGAACAATCGATATTTACTTATTACGAGACCATGAAAATTTGTTTAGTCAATTTAGTGAATTAGGCATTATGCAAATCAGATAGAAGCTTAGTTTAAAAAAAAATGGCTCTGTCCAGTTTTTTTTTACTCTCACAAAATAATAAATGTTTCCGTAGGGTAGGATAGCGATGGCGGAATTTCGTTCCTGTGGACTACACGGGTAGATAGTATTGTATTATTCTGCTTGGGTGAATCTCACCTGGTTATTAAAATAATTCATTATATTTAGTTATACAGTAAAATTAAATTACACTTAATGAAATTAAATTACATTACATTAAATAAGGTAACAAAAAATACTACAAATTTCAACTAAATAAAAATTTTATCGATGTCAAAATGTTATTAAAATTATTAAATTAATAATTATTAGTGATATAATAAATACTTAAGTTTTCTTTAAAAATTATGAACAATCGTAACATACAACACTTAATGTAAATGATTTAAACGGTTTGCTTATTCTGACACAAAATGACGTTGATTATAAAAAGAAATAAATAGATGGAAAACTCACGTTTTTTACACTTCTTACAATACAATACAAATGTTCTTTATTGAACACCAAAAATAATTCAGTGACAGTACAGTTTTATCTCGATGTTAACAGTGTATTTGTGTTGTTTTTAAATATTTTTTTTATTATTTATGGATGTGTCAGTTTGGCCGAGCTATTTGTTTGTAAAATTTCAGACAAGGTAGTTTCAATTTTTTTATTAAATCTTAGACTTCATCACATGAGATATATATTAACATAAGTATAAAAATGAAAAGTAAACACAAAGAATAAAATGTTTGGGAAAATAAATAAAATAGTGCTGATAAAGGATGTCATGCCATTGTAAAATTAATAATTACACGAAACATGAGAAAAAAATGTGTTTTCTGATATTTGTATGTTAATGCATATAGATATGATGCTATATTGTAAAATTTGTTGTTTTGAAAGTAATAGATCACATGAGTTTGGTCTGTGATTTATCATAAAGTATTGTTTTTGTGATTGGTCATATTTACTACATAGGGTGATCATAACAGAATTTACAATCCTGTGATTATGATTTTGAGTAATCATATGAGATGATGATATGACACTGATATGGCTGTGACGATGAATTATAATTTGGGATAGCATAAACATGAGAAAGTAACTATGATTCCAAATGAATCATAGTTGTGATGACGAATGACTTTTGCTATTACAACGACAGTTTGAACATTAGATGGGTCGTTTTGAGTGTGAGGTCACTCATGATAATTATGTAATTATTGTTATAACTATCAGTTTCAATTCCTTAACTGGTGGCCGGCAATCACTGACGGCGAGTTGATTTATGCTTCACTGACAGCCGAGCGGGTGATTGGCCGCCCACAGTGAGGGATTATTAGAATAATTATGATTGAAAACACCTTTACTGGTGTTAGGCATTCGCTGACGGCAGGTGAACACGGTTCACTGGCAGCGGGCGAATAGCCGGGTGCGGTAAGGGTAGAAATTATTGAGAGTTCTCGTATTATAGAGCAATTATTTATCCGATTGTCATGTTTGACCTGCAGATTTAAACATCATACCCATAATTACGACATATTACAATAACTCTGTTAAACTGGCTGTACTGGCTGTGCCTGTGGTAAACCCGTGGCTGTGCTAAGCTGGGGCCTGTGATAATTCTGTGGCTGTGCTTAGCTGGGGCCTGTGGTCATCCTGTGGCTGTACTATGCCGGTGCCTGTGGTAAACCCGTGGCTGTGCTAAGCTGGGGCAATTCTGTGCCTGTGCTTAGCTGGGGCCTGTGGTCATCCTGTGGCTGTGCTAAGCCGGTGCCAGTGAGAAATCTGTGACTGACTGAATCTGACGTGACTGTGCCCACTTACGACTATTTAACCCTTCCATCACAAAGTTTACCTATATTAATAATACGTTTATAGATGAAAAAAAATATATACATTTATATCTGACTCGATGATTTTTACCTATGTACTCCGAGAACGTAGTACATGTCAGTATGGCCGTGTTAGATATACTAAGTGATAGAAACTATTATAATATTATTAGATATGTATGGTGATAAAATATATTGGTAAAATAAGTAAATAAATGAGATATAATTATGGAATTGATAATTTAAGGTAATGCTTGGCTCTAAAGACAAGCAAACTAATAATTAAGATACTTTCCGATTGTCTTACACTGGTGACGTCAGTTGTTTGCGACTCACCCAGACGGCAAGGCAAACCTATAAAAGGCCTTCTTAGGCCAGGTAGAAAGCACTTTGTAACGAGCCGTCGCCGTGGTCACATGACAGTTAAGTACTTACTTGTTTGTATAATTAATAAATGGCTATAGTTTGTTTCTATATCTTTCATATGTAAATATATCAATAATTATCGTATAGCTTATATTTTATATTAACGTGTATAGCTATAAATTAATGAATACTTGAATTATGTTGGTAACTGAATAATATTTATATATATCGAGAATCTTGTGTTGTTATTCGTTATCATTAAAAGCTATTATTTCATTGGAAAATAAGATTTGTTTCAATATAAGCGATTTCTCGAAATATGGTTTGATCTGTTTGTTATACTTACCAAATATATATATCTTAACCCATCATAGACTGATTATTTTATACTCCGTTAACTCCTGGCCCCAATAAACATCAGAATAAGTTATTTCCTTGTTTAATATCTATATGTCATGTTCTAACATGTGACTATAAAGCAGCTAATCAAGAGAAATTAACTGTCACTTTCTATATATATTTCTAAGTAAAAGAATATCGATAGGTATATAGAATATCTAATATGAATAGACCCAAATCTAACAGGTGCATCAACATAAACCCTCAAGCCCTATGTTAGTTTGAGCGGGTAATATTTTGAACAAGTAAACAGTACCAAAAGGTCAGTAAAGGTCGTATTAGTAAATCACGACGAAAATACATGAAATAGGATCAGTCAATGTCCAAAATTAGCATTTAGATTACATTTCATAGCGACCATTTTGGTTATTCTCCTGTGTATACTCTTCACGATAATCATTGTAATAAAGACGAAGATGTGGGTGTACTAAAATTTTGTGTAATTAATACGCATATCCTCACTATATTCAAAGAGCTCATATATCAAATCCATGTGAAAACTTAAAAAGAACATTAAAGCATACGGTGTGAAGTTAATTTCGTAAGATGATCGGTTTTATCCTCCTGAGCTCCGATGTCCTGTTATTAGGACTTATTCTAATGAGACATTGAACTCAACTCGGTAGTGAAAAAGTTTTAACTTCATTGAAACAAAATTTGACGTGGGCTGCAGGAGGCTAGGATAGGAGTTTTTTCAAAATTTTTTATTATATAATAATTATAGTCTTGCGTTTGACCACAATCACGCCTGGTGGAACGCAAAGATGAGGTCTACGATGGAGCACGCTTGCCTAGTAAATGCTCATTTACCCTAGACTTAAAAACGGCCAGATTGTAGTTTTCAAGGAACACAGACGAAGCAGGTAGTGACGATATCCTGTAAATGTGATACTCTTTTACGCGATAAAGACTAAATTGTAGTATGCAGTTAGCTCGATCTCTGGAATATCACAAAAGCTACTTTTTGTCCGAAAATTCTAACAAGATACACATGTGCGTTGCGTAGTAGTAGTCGACGTATGCTCGACATGTTTCGAACCAATCCGTGGTTCTTTCTCAAGGCTGGTAGGTACGAACGGGAAGCCAATCGCCAGCGCTCTTGAAGCTCGGTTACTCGGCGAAGCCGTCAACGGCAAAAAACTTCCCTCATCTTCATCACAATTATGAGGCGTCCATTAATTAAGTGAGGCGGTTTTGAGGATTTTTACCCACCCTCCCCCCTGGTGAGATATCGTGAGATTCAGCTCGACCCGATTCTATTCTATCGCCATTTATATTGTGTACAAATCCCTTGATTTATTCAAAAAACAGAATTTGTTTTATTAATTGTATTAATTTTTGAATTTTTTATTATATTATAACATAACAAACGTGTAAGACGTGCACAACTATATTTTCCAAACTTTAAAATTTAACCAAATTTTCTCGCATTTTGGCACTAATCTTTGCCAGGAATAAAGAAACCGGCCAAGAGCGTGTCGGACACGCCCAAGATAGGGTTCCGTAGCCATTACGAAAAAATCAAGTTATATTTTTCTAAGGATTTCGTATGTGTACGGAATCTTCCAAGTTAGATATCGTCAATACTTTGAAAAAAGCTCGTATCTCAAAATCGTTAATCTGGCAAAGTGAACTTTATTACACGCGCATCAAGGTTCAGTTTTGTTTACATGCTGATTTGAGATACGAGTTTTTCAAAGTAGTGACGGTATGTTTAATACTTTAGGCTACTATTTACTCTTAAACTACAAATAATTCCCAAGCAATCTTAGCCGCTATAATTTTTCTTGTAAATTTAATATATTTAATACCATTTTGAATTTTTTCAAATTTTTCCACCCAACAGTTTAGATTTTAGAGGGGGGGGGCGGTCGATTTTAATGAAATTTTTCACTTTAAAGTTGAATATATGTATAACGACCGCTTAGCCTAGTTGGTAGTGACCCTGCCTACGAAGCAAGAAGTCCTGGGTTCAAATCCCGGTAAGGGCATTTATTTGTGTGATGAGCACGAATATTTGTTCCTGAGTTATGGATGTTTTCTATGTATTTAAGTATTTATTTATCTATATAAGTATGTTTATCGTCGTCTAGTACCCATAGTACAAGCTTTGCTTAGTTTGGGACTAGATCGATTTGTGTAAGATTGTCCCCTAATATTTATTATTTATTATATTTCGCAAACAAATCACTGAATACAAAAATCATGTGAGCAACCCCCCAATGGTTTTAAAAGACCTATCCAACGATACCCCACACTATAGGGTTAGTCGAGAAAAAAAATCACCCCACTTTACGTCTATGGGAGGTACCATAAAAAAAATTTTTTTAGTTTTTTTTATTTAACCACTTTGTCGGCGTGACCAATATATATATTCATGCCAAATTACACTTTTCTAGTACTAACAGTCTCTGAGCTTAGCCGCGGACAGACAGACAGACAGACAGACGGACAGACATGGCGAAACTATAAGGGTTCCTAGTTGACTACGGAACCCTAAAAAGCAAGTTTCTTGGCGATGGTTCTTAGACATGTTTCATTAACATTGAATCAGCCGTTTCAAAGTTATCAAGCTCTTTTGTTAGCTCCGGAAGGGATCTTAGATCCATAATGGACATTTACTTTATTTTCAAACATATGTGTCACCAAATTGCGTTGAGGGTTTTTAAAATTTTTAATTTATAATTATATTTCCAGCACAGCCATTTTCGCGATGGAAGGCATCAACGTGGTAATGCCGGTCGAGAATGAGATGGCGAACCCGAAACACTTCCTCGGCTGCCCTGGCGTGTTAAACGTCACCATGATCTTTGTGGCGGCTTTATACGGCATCGTCGGTCTCTTCGGGTTCCTGAAGTACGGCGAGGAGGTGAAAGGAAGTGTTACGCTGAATCTGCCGCAAGATGAGATGTGAGTCAGTTTTTGAAGTGAAACTTCTAATGCGACTTCCAACAAGGTGGCGTTAAATGTTTAACGCTACCATGGAGGGGGTATGAAAGCATTAGTATATGTAGGTACTGCCAAAGCAAGTAATCTCGCATTGTATATTATACTAACGGATGTTAAAAACTTCGACAGTGCGATGCAGAACTCATGCTGTCTGTGCAAATTTTTATGAGACTTGATAAAAACGCTATCTAGTGAGTAATTTAAACACATAGATGCACAAGTAAATTTAGTTCTTTAAGCTATTGCAATAAGGTTCATATTGATGTATTTTGCTAATGCTGGCACTACACGATGGGCCATCGCGATGGTCCACTATGATGGGCCAGCGTGTGGAGAGCGTAGTGGTGTCAAGTGGCTTATCATTATGGCGCATGCGATGGTCGTGGAATGGCGTCGGTGTTGATTTTTGACCGCCATCGCTGGGCTATCGCACCGACCATTTAATTTTAATGGCCCATCGTGTAGAGGAGCTGTAACGTAAACCTGGACAACTTTAATAATAGTCTTGATATCGCTATAAAATCGATACTGGCCAATAGATGGCATCGTGACATCGAAGGACAACCCTATGATTTTCATGACAGGGGCAGAAAAGACATTAAAACATGATTCTCCCGAATAACCTATTATTATTTTTAATATTTATTTCTTACATATACCTAATAATCGACAAAGTAAGTGCTTTACCAATTTTATAGCAGTTTTTTTTTCATTAGAATAAAAGCAATGGTTATTCCATTATTACCCCAAAGAATTCATTCCTCGGTTGAATTCTGGGAAACGTATGTCTGAGGATTTACCCTAAGCTAAAGTGAATAATACGAATGTTTGTAGATTCAATTCCAATTTATTACCTCGATAGCATTATGTGTTATATATGTTTTCTAATACACTCAATATGGAGCACACAAATTGTATAATTAATACGTGCGTAATGTAATGCTTGTTCAGGGTCTATAATGAAATGACTCCCATAAAATTTTTGTTCCGAATTTTCAAGCTCATAACGTTTTCTGTCATAATTTTTCTTCGTCATATTATCGGAAGTCATAATATTAAACAACATAAATTGGAGTTAAGATTTTCTTAAATCATAATTATTGTAAGGAACAATAAGTAAAGTCATACTGCATACAGTCATATTGCATGGTTTTTTTTCGCAGGTCATAATTCTTTTTAGGCATAATATTACTTTGTAATAACATTCAGTGTCATACTTGTATGACATTTCATAATATTAAAGGTAATAATCCTTTTCTGTGCTGTCATAAAAAAAATACCTAACATCGAAGGCTAAGGCGGGAGCTACGCTACGCTTCGCTCCCGCCTTAGCCTTCTGAACCTAACCTGTCCGAGTCGCTTCTGCCCTGAAATTTTTAAAGTTATGATCAATAGGATAATGGATCATTGCAGTTAGAACTATAAAGCGATATGCCTTAAAAAAATTATGACCATCGATATTTATGAGCAAGAATATTATGGACATCGATTTCTGACTTTCAAAATTCGGATAAAAAAGATTATGGGCGAAAAGGATCTCCCGCTTGTTCAGGAGTGTTTCTTTTTAACAATAATAAAGATATTATAAATGATTACGTAACTGGAGCTAGCAAAAAAACCGGCCAAGTGCGAGTAAGACTCGCGCATGGAGGGTTCCGTACGAAGGGTAACAGACGGACAGATGGACGGACGGACGGACGGACGGACGGACAGTGAATTTTCAGTAATAGGGTCCCTTTGGGAACGGAACCCTAAAAAATTCAATGATGTATGTGAAGTTCCCAATCCGCACTGAGCCCGCGTGGGAACTACGGCCCAAGCCCTCTCATTCTGAGAGGAGGCCTGTGCCCTGCAGTGGGGCGTATAAAGGCTGGGATGGTGATGATGATGATGATAGGGTTGGACATAGCATAACATAAACCTATATAGCACAGGGGACATGGGTTTCCCAGAATTTACCTCTCTCGCAGAACTTGTAGTGGTAGAGCCATGTTGTAGCTAGCCGCTGCATCACGAATGGGCCGGCTCGTCCGGGGCAGTACCACCCTCTCACAGAACACCGGCGTGAAGCAGCAGTACTCCCTGCTGCGTTTCGTACGGTCAGTGAGAGCGCCGGGGGCCCAATACCTCTCCCCCTCCCCTATTCCCTCTCCTTTTTCCTTAGGGCTGACAACGCACTGGCGTCGCTTAAAGCGCTGCGGGTGTCTATGGACAGTGGTGATCATTTAACATCAGGTGACCCACTAGTTCGTTTGTCTGGACTCTCTAACATAAAAAAAAACTCTGCTCTAAATTAGACTATTATTTTAGAGTGCTTTGAATAGATGCTTGCCTAAAACTACGCTTTTTCAAAACTACAATTTTACACCCAATAAACAACCTATCATCATCATCCCAGACTATGTTCGACTGCAGAGCACAGCCTTGCTCTCAGAATAAGAGGGGTTCGGCCGTAGTTCCCACGCGGGCCCAATGCGGATTGGGAACTTCACACACACCATTGAATTTCTTCGCAGGTGTATGCAGGTTTCCTCACGATGTTTTCCTTCACCGTAAAGCTCGTGGTAAATTTCAAATTAATTTCACACAAATTCCGAAAAACTCAGAGGTGCGAGCCCGGATTTGAACCCACGACCTCTTGAGAGTCAAACCACCACCCAGAGTCAACCACTAAAACCCCTTCTACACGGTCGGGACCAACCGCCGACCATCGTGTCCTTGGTCGGGTTGATTTAAAAATGGACAGTGTAGAAATCGGTTGACCCGACCGATATTTGGTTGATGTCATCGGCCTTGGTCGCGAGCGCATTGTTCGTGGTCGGCCCCAACCGTATGGAACGCTGTCGGCCGACGCGAGCGCTTCAATCTACCCGACCAAGGACACGATGGTCGGCGGTTGGCCCCGACCGTGTAAAAGGGCTTTAAGCCACCACGGCTTCAATAAAAACCTATCCGATATTATTATTCCCTTTTAACTGCCTTCACTGTAATGGCGGGGATCTCGTTAACTTCCGGGGGCTCGCTCACCGCTAGTCACGAACGAACAGTAAAAATTTTCACTTGACCTATTTGTGCCTTTATCATCATACGTTTGCCGTTAAATTTCAACCGCAATAATCAAAACTATAAATCAAATCGGTAGATGCATAAAGACATACCAAAATTATATAATCGCTTATCGGTATTCCGCGGGAACTTTGCTTTTTCCGGGATTTAAACACTCTGCCCTTTACAGTGTGTTAATAAACTATTTACATATTTTCATAAGAAATACAAATTGAAATATAGATGCACAGAAAAAACCCCAGAAAAAAAGACCAATGCTGGGAATCGAACCCAGGTCCTCAGCATTCCGTGCCGCGTGCCATACCCCTACACCACCACTGGTCTAGAGATTAGACACGAATCTTTCCTATACATCATACATTTCAGTCTGCTAAATCATCACTTTATGCAGTGACAAGCGCACGTCTATGTTACACCCTCTATCGAGAGATTTTAACACTCCTTCGGAACTAACCGCCCACCTGGACAAGAGATGGCGCTACTGTGCAACTTTAAACAAGTTAGCTATGAAGTATCTTTTCCTGACCGTTGACCTGGGTTCGATTCCCAGCATTGGTCTTTTTTTCTGGGGTTTTTTCTGTGCATCTATATTTCAGTTTGTATTTAGTATGAAATATATGATTTCACGGGATGACCGTAAAAGTAATAAAAAAAAATGAAGTTGAAAAAATAATTACAAAAAGATACTTCATAGCTAACTTGTTTAAACTATTTACATACCAAATATACCTACCAAAAATAAGACATAATTTTGCATTTATAATATTCGTATGGAAGGGTCAAGGTATGATTGTGTTTTGTAACAAACTCCATGACAGATTTAGATAAAGCTTATATACGAGTATTATATTTTATCATTTTCCTTAAACTTGTGTACATATTCTGAAAGATTGATGTGAATCGCTTCAATGATTTTCAGGCAAAAGATTCCAACCCAATTCCTTTTTTTGACAAGTGGGCTCTTCTTTTATGGATATCAAATAAAAATATGGAATCACGAAAAATATGTTTTTCTACTCGTTGATTTTAATCTGTCAATTATGTGTTTATAGACAAAATTGCAATCACATACTTTTTAATCTTGGATAGTCTATAGCACTTCGGACTCAACTATAATGATTATTATACAAAGCTCTAGACGACTATAATAATTTCAAAATTAGAACTCAGTACTTCGATTGAGCGTCGTGAGCGCTTAGTGGAACGCACCCAATGTAAAGTTGGAAATATCTGGCAAATTTGCTTCCATTTGAACACACTAACTTTTTTCTTCTGTTACGTGATTGGTTAGTAATTGAAGTAATTGGCCAATCAGAAACAGTCTTATAACGACGTCTCATTAGTTCTTTTTTGTGCTACGAAAATTTTAAAGTTTTGTTTGTTATTTGACGCGAAATCGATGGTGTTAAATAAATAATCCCTAATTCGAATTAAACATGAGTGACAGTGACGAGATTAGTTTCGCCGCTACTCCAGAGGAGATGACTACTATTGCAGAGGAAGCAACGCTTACCTTGTTACCAGAAAAATCTTAAAAGCTATACAACAGGAGTTATGCTAACTTCATGGAATGGCAAACGAAAAAGGTTATGTATGTACCTCGATAGACGATGATGATGATGACTCGTAGAAAAAGTATTGTATACAATAGTTACATAATTAGCTCTTAAAATCTCGTACCTTCCTTAGGCCACTCGGCAAGCCTCGTGGCCTAAACACGGTACTCGACTTTAAGAGCCTTCATTATGCAACGATTGTATAAAATACTATTCGGTTGTTATTATCTTTTTGTTAGGAAACTTTGTGCGCTTGTTGCAGTCAGTTTGTAGGGGTAATTAAAGATCTTGGAAATAATTTTGTTTGTAGAAAAAAACACAATTGCTTTTTAACATATTTTTAATTTGTGTTGCGGGGTCTTTTTTATATAGGTATTACTCTGTTGCCCGTAACTCCGTCTGCGATGAATAGGGGTAGGTATAAAAAATAGCATACGAGCTTAATTCTCAGACCTACCAAATATAGACAAAAAAATTTGACCCGGAAATTTGCATAGTTCTCGCGGGATAGCGACCCAACGTCATCACCATACGTCGTGTTTATAGCGTTTGACGACCAGATGGCCTAGTGGTTGGAGAACCTGACTATGAAGCTTGAGGTCCCGAGTTCGATTCCCGTGTCGGGGCAGATATTTGTATGAAAAATACGAATGTTTGTTCTCGGGTCTTGGGTGTTTGATATGTATTTAAGTATGTATCTATATATCTGTATACCTAAGTATCTTTGTTTATCCGTTGCCTAGTACCCATAACTCAAGCTTAGCTTACTTTAGGACTTGGTGAATTGGTGTGAATTGTCCCGTGATTTTTTTTTTTATTTATTTATCATGACAATGTCAGCTGTCACACGTCAGCCGAAACAACTTGGTGTTTGAAAAGTTAGAAGTTTGAATTAACGGATCACCTGCCGTACAGCCCTAGTTTAGCACCCAATCATCATCAATCATCACCATCATCCCAGACACTATACGTCCACTGCATGGCAGAGGCACTAGGTCAAACCACTAGGCTAACACGACTTTTATTTGGGTCTCTATGGTTTCACATAATTTAACAAGTCATAATGTATCATTCTTCGGGTATGTATTACAATACCGAAGTACGAAAGACCGAATGTATTAAAACATCAAAAGGGTCAAAAGATCGACACGATTTTTTTCTGAAACCGTTAACTTTTTAAGATTGTTATAAAACAAACCTAACCTAACCTAATGGGTTCTATATGATGCCGTTTTAATAAATTCTGAGAAGTTCACGGTTTCTGAAAAAAATCGTGTCGGTCTTTTGAACCATTCGATGTTTTAATACAATCGGTCTTTCGTACTTCGATATTGTAATACATACCCCATTCTTCATAATCAACGTTAGTCATAAAGTGATTTATTTCTGAGACAGTTTTTTTTTCGGAATTGTTATAAAACAAACCGAACCTAACCTACTGCATTCTATAAGATGGCATTTAAAAAAGTCCTGAAAAAATGCTGTTTCAGAAATAAATCACTGTATGACTAACGTTGATTATGAAGAATGATGCACTATGACTTATTAAATTATGCGGAACCAAGGGATCCCCTTCTATTTATGTCCAAACATACAGAATAAATTACGTGGTCAACGATTTTCGAATTTTGACCTAAGAAACCAATGCATTCACAAACTACATTTTGGAGATACTTCAGTCAGAATGGAAAAGATCCTATAAAAACCGGCCAAGTGCGAGTCGGACTCGCGCACGTACCATTATCTATAAAACGGCAAAAAAAATCACGTTTAATGTAGGGGAGCCCCCTAAAATGTTTGTTTTATTTTATTAGTCTAGCCATCACGGTTCATGAGATACAGCCTGGTGACAGACGGACAGACAGACAGACGGACAGCGGAGTCTCAGTAATAGGACGGGACGTCTTCCGATTGGCGGTCGCCACTATAAAACTATTAACTTGCAATGTATGTATACAAGTACCTAAGTATGAACGGGTCAAATCTTGGAAGTCGAATTTGACCCACTTCCAGTGGTCGGATTTACTTTAAATTCGGTATACTTATGTAGGGTGGATGGCAATGCAAGTACCTATAGTCAGCAAAAAATCTTGCATTGAAATGATTTTTTTAAGAAAAACTTTTGTTATTGTTATTAAGTAGCAGCCCTCGTACAAGTCAAAGTAAGTTACCACAGCTAACAAAATACTTAACGCTTTGAGTCCTAATTTCTCGAAGACATTAATTGCCTAAGTGGTTGCGACAATGAAAATTGTTATGTCACAAATCGCCATTATAAAATTATGAGCGTCGCGTAAATCTGAAGAATATAACGGCGCCTAATATTAAAGTTATACTGCGTAAAGTTTACGTTTCTCGTTAAGAAAATTATGTTTTAAACAGGCTGTCACACTCTCATGCTCTACTTTACTTAATTAGTTAAATGAATACTTTGTCTCAATCTCAACAGTAGAATAATGTGGAGATAAGCCTCAATGTCTCTCTCCAGCCAGACGATATCCTGCGGCTCTACTGAAAAAGGGGTCAAGTCTGCAGAAATTAAACAGCTAAGTATTTTCTATTTTATGTAAAAAAAACCGGCCAAGTTGCGAGTCGAACTCGCGCACGAAGGGTTCCGTACCATTATCTATAAAACCGGCCAAGAGCGTGTCGGACACGCCCAAGATAGGGTTCCGTAGCCATTACGAAAAAATCAAGTAATATTTTTCTAAGGATTTCGTATGTGTACGGAATCTTGCAAGTTAGGTATCGTCAATACTTTGAAAAAAGCCCGTATCTCAAAATCGTTAATCTGGCAAAGTGAACTTTATTACGCGCGTATCAAGGTTCAGTTTTGTTTACATGCTGATTTGAGATACGAGTTTTTCAAAGTAGTGACGGTATGTTTAATACCTTAGGCTACTATTTACTCTTAAACTACAAATAATTCCCAAGCAATATTAGCCGCTGGGTCAATCAACTTTTTTTTGTAAATTTCTATTTACTCCTTTACAAGTAACTCTGTAGTCTCTGGTTAGTGAAACCATGATTTTCTAGTAATTAGATAAACTGTTTATCATAGTGCGTATGTGAAAACCAAAAAAATAAGTATTTCTATGAAAAAATCCGGTCACCCAGGGGACATACCACTATTTTCATATCAATCTCGGGGACATCATTGTCCCCTGGGTCACCCACGAAATAGAAGCTAAACAAAATAAAATAAATATGGCAATTATACCATTATTGACTACAAAAATCTAGGGTTTGGAAAAGTATACTTTAAATAAGGTAAAATAATCAGTTTTTTAATTATTTCGGTTTTCATAGAAAGTAGCAGAAAATCGTTAACAAAAAAAAGTTGATTGACCCCGCTATAATTTTCCTTGTAAATTTAATATATTTACTACCATTTTGAATTTTTTTTAATTTTTCCACCCAACAGTTTAGATTTTAGAGGGGGGAGACGGTCGATTTTAATGAAAATTTTCTCTTTAAAGTTGAATATTTCGCAAACAAATCACTGAATACAAAAATCATGTAAGCAACCCCCTAATGGTTTTAAAAGACCTATCCAACGATACCCCACACTATAGGGTTAGTCGATAAAAAAAAATCACCCCCACTTTACGTCTATGAGCGGTAACCATAAAAAAAATTTTTTAGATTTTTTTATTTAACCACTTTGTCGGCGTGACTAATATTTATGTTCATGCCAAATTACAGTTTTCTAATACTAACAGTCTCTGAGCTTAGCCGCGGACAGACAGACAGACAGACGGACAGACATGGCGAAACTATAAGGGTTCCTAGTTGACTACGGAACCCTAAAAAGGGGCTAAGTCGTAATCAGCTGTTCAACTTCTGAAGACTTAACCCCTTCTTCACTAGAGCCACAGTATCATGAATTGAATGAATTACAGCATGCCGTGGCGGCCTAGTGGTTTGACTTAAGGTCTCTCAAACAGAGGGTCGTTGGTTCTGATCCGGGCTCGCACCTCTGAGTTTTTCGGAATTTATGTGTGCGAAATTACATTTGAAATTTACCATGAGCTTTACGGTGAAGGAAAACATCGTGAGGAAACCTGCATACACCTGCGAAGAAACTGAATGGTGTATGTGAAGTTCCCAATCCGCACTGGGCCCGCGTGGGAACTACGGCCCAACCCCTCTCATTCTGAGAGGAGGCCTGTGCCCTGTGTGGGATGATGATGAATACCTTGACGCTTTGATAGTAAAACAATCACTTTGAGTTAGAACTGTGTTAGTAAGTCTCGTGTGAAATAATATTTGAAGTCAAAACTTTTTCGGTGACGGATAACATCTTGAGAAAACCTATATACACCTACGAGGCAATTCGTAAGTATTCTAAGACGTTGACTGACTTACTGATAGAGAGATAAAACTCAGCATTATTTCATGTATTGACAGTTGGCACTGTCATTCTAGGTATTTATTTGATCTAGTAAAGATTGTATAAGTCTATTCCTGTTACATTTTTATTACAAGCTTTATGCTGATCCTTGCATTGTCACCCAAACTACAATTCCATACCAAATTTCAAATCGATCCGATAACTGGAAGTTAGTGAAATTCGACTTACTAGATTTGAAGATTAAAAGATTGACTGACTGACTTACATATCAACGCACAGCCCATATTCCTGCTGGGATGGCGGTAATAGATTTCTTTAGTTAACGAAGTCGCGGGAAACAATTAATTAAAAAATATAATGATAAGTAATAGTAAACAAATGAATGAATTCCCTAATTAATAAACTTACAAAGACTGCTTGATTCATTGTTTTGTATGACACAGCGGCTGGCATTCCACTCACCAAACCTAAAGTGAAATAAATTAAATTTTATCACACATCAGTATCACTTTTAGTGGCTATAATAAAGATTCAATGATCGCTTTAATGTAAAGATAACGTTAGTACTTGGTTGAAGGATTGTTATTTTAGGTAATAACGAAATAATGACAAAGCAAAATAAATTCGGTAAACGAAATATTATTTTACTACGTGGTTAGTTGCGAGGGTATTATTTCAAGTGATACCAACCGAACCGCCGACTTACTTATAACGAAAACTGGCTGAGTGTACTTGCCCTACATCTAAAAACCTGAGATATTATTTTAGGATCAATTTTTCCTACTAAATTATTCGTATGCCAATTTCCTAGTTGGCAGTCTACTACAGTTCGATTTTTAGATAACTTTTTGTAACTAACGGTAAAGCTTTGGAATTAACTTGCAGAACCAATTTTTCCAGACTGGTACACAATTTTATAGATCTTCAAAAAACAAACCTATTGTAGTGTGAGCTGCGCCTCACACACACTCTCCCATATGTACACTAATAGGTACTCTTTTCTCGAAGGGCTAGCAAGGTACCTACTTACAACAACACTTACATTGGTACCTGGTATGTACTTATTTGTACTCGTACAAGGTATGTACTTATTTTTCTGTATTGTTTTCTTTGTAAATAAATAGTTATTGCATTGTATTGTATCTTCCATTTTGAGTATACCTATGATATGTGAGATGATTATTTATTTGCTTTGGTGGTGACCTATCACCTCGTTCTAACCCTATTATAAAAAAAAGTGTTTTTTCATACGACGGAATAACCTTAAACTCTTAGAGTAAGTTTTAGGTTACAAGGAACGTCTTGGACGCGTTTGTGGTGTCAAATTTGTTGCGATAAAAAATGACTTGGCGGATGCACTGCCGTACCCTCAAATGTGAAAGGCTTTCTCTGCCCAGTAACGTTGCATTTGTCTTAAAATATCGCCGACTAGGACTGAGCTTACGGACTAAAAATATATAGGCCACTTTTACCGTCATTGCCGACGAACAATAGAGTTCAGAGTGGATATTTTCATTTGCAACCGAGATTGAACTAGGTAACTATAATGACCTAGTTTCAAGACTTTTAAGCAAGGTATTTCGTGTGTCGAACGTTTTGTTTAATTGATGGGTTCACGTTCACGTGCAATTTGACTGTTGTAATTGTTTTTTTCGGCAACAAAACGCTAGGGAAAATGTTTGGTTAACTGTCTCTCATTGTCAGTTTCAGAAATTTGTGCCGAGAAAAAATCATACTAAAACTTTGAAGTCTTTAAAATAACATAGCTTTTCTTTTGCGTTTCAATAGCTCGATAACAGAATTGTCATAAATTGATGGATTAAATTAACTTTATGTTATTTTAATTTGATTTTTTTTATACAATATAGGCTTGCGTTTGATCACAATCACGACTGATGGAAAGTAAAGATGAGACCTACGATGGAGCACGCTTGCCTAGTATATGCTCATTCATCCTAGACTTGAAAGCGGCCAAATTGTAGTGTTCACGGAACACAGTCGCAGGCAGGGAATTCCACTCCTCAGCTGTACGGTTGATGAAGGAAGAGCGAAAACGCTTTGTGCGGATTTTGGGAATACTGGCAACGTAAGTGTGGGGACCCCGCCTACTTCTGGTCGACCTGTGGAAGAAAAGAGCAGGTGGAATAAGGCCGTGCAGTTCCGAAGCACATTCACCGAAACGAAGCCTGTAGAATACCGATAGGGAGCCACTCTTTTGCGATGACGAAGGCTCGACACAAACTGCATCACAGACGACGCCGATAAGCCTCTTCGCTCGCCGTTCCACTGAATCCAAAGCAGCTAGCTGATATTCAGTAGAACCGTCCCAAAGGTGGCAGCAATACTCCATCAGACTTGGGCTCGGTAAAGACCAATGAGCTGATTCGTAATTTTGGGAGCAGTAAGGTTCTAGATCGGCGTTCGCGATCTAAAAGAGGTGGCGTGAGAAGGTTTCGATCAAGATGGACTGACGATCTCAAGGTCGTAGGAACCACTTGTATGAGGGCAGCGCAGGATTGATCGTCATGGAACTCTTTGAGGAGGGCAGTGAACGTCTTTTAGCTGATATGAAGTGAACATTATTTTAAATTCTCGTGATTTTCACTCATAATTTTATTATTACACTCAGAAAACATCAGGTAATTTTAGCTATAAACTATCGCGACAAGTCCTGAGTATAATCTTTCTTCTAAATGTTCAGTGTTGCCATAGATTTCCTTCGTCGACATCAATTATTTTCTAGCTACGAACTTTCTTTGTAGCGGCCACACTGGATTTTTCCGTTCTACCGTCATCTGCGTATCCTCTCCCCTCCACTTCGTCCGTTTTATAAAAACAGCTGATCGGAGCGGGAGCGATTATTGTCACTCATTACAAATTTTTCTATTGACAGTTATATTGTACCTTTTTTTATGTGCGGTCCTTAATTTCAAAACGGAGTAACCGTTACGCTGACCGTCAGCAACGAATTTTGCAAATCTTTTCCTATAGTTTTATAAAGTCAGTGCCACTGCTGAAGACTCCTTGTGCGCCGCCCTGCGAATAAACCTGAAAGGCTAAGTGCGACACCCGAGGTAAGAGTTAGCAGTGATTCCGGAGGAGCTGATAACTACGAGCCAACGGTGCCCGTTACCGACGCCCTAAGGTTCTGCATCACCGCAGACGAGGAGCCCTCAGGTGAGCTTTCAGCAGTCACTGCTACTACGTTACATTTTTCGTGTATTCCTTATCGTAGGGAGACGCAATATTTTGCTTCCTAACGGCCCTAAGCACCTTTCGTTTCTTTTCGACCTCTATCCCCATTTTTCCTATACAGTCCACTCCCTTTCGTTAACATTTTTTGGTCCTTCGAACCGGATGTTTTGATAAGTGACCTTTTTTGTCGTCGTTTTATTAATCACTTTTTCAAAAGTTCGTTTTCGATCGTCATTATAAATTCCTTAACCGTTTTTCGGGTAAGCAAAATATTGCCGTCAATAATTTTAGTAAAAGATCTGAAAGGTTCGTTGCACATTATCGTTATTTTAGTTTTGTCGTCGTTAGGGCGGATATTTAAGCTTGCAACTCTCATTGTATTCCTTTGTCGTCGAGAGCAGTTGCTAGTTTAAAATTTAATATACCTTCCTGTTTTTTTTTAAATTTTTTCGTTGTCGTTTAGGCAGGTTATAAGTTAAACTTGCAACCCTCACATTTATATTTTTTTCGTCGAGAGTGGTTGCTAGCTTTATTCTTATACACTGTCCCTCTTTTTCGTCGTTAGGGTTAGGTCCGGTGTTAATATTACAACTCTCATTTGTTTCTTTCGTCGGAGCGGTTGGCTATTTTAACACCACCTACCATTTTCGTTAATTTCGTTATCGCATGCCGGTGGTAGGACTAAGTGCAAAGTCCGCCCGGATTGCTACCACCATCTTACCCGTAACCTGCCGTGAAATAGCAGTAATCGAGCTGTTGTGTTTCGGTTTGGGGGTAAGACAGCCGGTTTTAAAAATCACTTGCACACAGAGGCACTACATCTAGACCTCAAGGACGGATTTTTCGTGAAAGTCGGTTTTGTTATACTCGGCCGTTGTTTTTTTTAGTTTCTCGTTTTTTTTTGTGTTAGTTTAAAAAATTTAACATTTATTTTCTTACGCATCGGTAACCGTCGCGGTTAGTTCCGATAGTTAAACTTAAAGACTTTTACAGTAGCAATACTCGGTTATTTCGTTGAGAGTGGTAGTATTTAAGTTTTAAACTGGCAACACTCGGCGTTTTTTTCGAAGCGGTAGGAAGTTGTTGTCTGACTACCCGTAATTAGTTTCGTGTCGACGCCATTTTCGTTCGTTGCTGTTGCGGAGTGATAAAAGTCGGAAATAAATATATTGCAGTAATTAGTGTGTTGTGTGACCCGTGTGTGTGGTAAAAAATGCCCATGAGTCAGTGTGGCATGGAATCGGAACAGGCCGACCCGGCCCGCGTTGCGCGTGATTACGCGTTAATGCGCCTCGAACTATTAGCCGCTACTACTGATGGTGAGTTGATATCATATAACAATAACGATTTTACGGTGCTTTCGGATGAGTTTCATAGCGCGATGCGTAAAGTTTTAGGGTCTATGCCTCCGAGTTTGCATCGCGAAGAGTTTCGGATAACTCAAATATTTGAGACAAATTTACGATCCACAAAAGCGCGTTGGGCTAAATTGCAGATGGCCGAAGTGAAACCCACTCCAGAGGCGCCACCGTCTAACGCCGCCAGACTCCCGAAAATTAATATAAAAGAATTCGATGGGAAGCTGGAGAGCTGGGTGTCGTTTCGGCAACTCTACGAATCATTGATACATAAGCGCACGGATTTGGCTGACGTAGAGAAGCTGCATTATTTGTTAACGATAGTAAAGAACGAGGCGTATGATTTGATTAAGAATTACCCGCTCACGAACGAGAGTTACATTACTGCGTATAGTGCATTGTGTAGGCAGTATAACAAGACGCGGCAAATTGCGACCGTTTACTTCGAAAAACTCGTGAACTGTGAACCGGTCCGAGGTCCTCGGGATTTAGATAGGGTTATACGAACGTTCACAGAAAATTTAATGATTTTAAATACGTATAAATTACCGGACAGAAATTTTATGCTGGTGCATTTGTTATGGTCTAAGTTGGATAAGGTAACTAAGGAACAATTCGAATTAGAACATAATTCCGACGAGGTTCCGGATTTCGACGTTCTGGGTCAGTTTATCGAAAAAAGGCGTCGTGCATTAGGCAACGTAGTGGGATTAATCGCGTCGCCGGCGAATATACCAGCGCCAGTAGGGAATAGAACGGGCCCCAAACGTAAATCAGCTTTCATCGCCGCTACTGTTTCGTGCGTAGTATGCAAGGGGCCGCATAACATGTTAGTCTGTCCAACGTTTTTGAAATGTACCCCAAGTGAACGTTTTACACTAGCCAAACAAAATAGACTCTGCATTTTGTGTTTGTCGAGCGCACATTCGTTAAGGCGTTGTCATTCAAAGCAGCGATGTGAGTATTGCCGCTGCTCACATCATAGTTTGCTACATTTTAATAAACCGGAACAACCGAATTTTGGGAATAAATCGACTGAGGGGACCGAAGGGGCTGTTGCCATGGTGGCTGGCCTTGGGGCTGGGCCCACTTTGTTTTCAACTGCCGTCGTTCTAATTACCGATAGAATCGGTCGGCGGGTTCCGGTGCGGGCGCTACTGGACTGCGCTAGCGCTTGTAACTTCATATCGCAGCAGTGTGCCAATAGATTAGGTTTGAAAATAATTCAATCAAAACACACTGTGAGCGGTATAGGTCAGGCGGTGGCGGAGCCGAGTGGCACCCTATCGTGTCTTATCACACCCAGTACTGGTGAGTATGACACTAGCTTTTCGTTGGAGGCATATGTTTTGCCGACTATATGCTCGGATATGCCCACCGAGTATATTGAATTTTCGTCGTGGTCAACGAACAGGGACCTGGTTTTCGCAGACCCTTGTTGGCATAAGCCGGGCCCGATAGACATGCTGCTAAGCGTAGATGTCTTCGCATCATCGTTGCGTCCAGGGCTAATCCAGGGTGACCCGGGTCAGCCAACTATCATTAATACTATTTTCGGTTGGATCGTGATGGGTGGCTGCGCTTTGGACATCTCTCGCTCTCGTCGTGGTAGCTGTCACGTCACTACCAAAATTACACAGAATTTGTCGTTGGACGACTCCATTAGGAAATTTTGGGAACTGGAGGACGTCAACACTCCCACCAAAGCTCTTTTATCGAAAAACGACGAATTGTGTGAACAACACTTCCTCACGACTTACCGTCGTACAAAGGAGGGTAGGTATATTGTTCCACTCCCCTTCACCGATATTTTAAATAAACCGATTTTTCACGGCTCTCGCGCCATGGCGCTCAAGCGTTTCCTGTTATTGGAAAAGAAGCTTCAGGTTAATCCTGAGCTTTCTAGAACGCTACTGAATAAATTTTCGTCGCTAAGAACGTTGGAACATGTACTGGCTTACTGCCTCCGTTATATTAATAATTTAAAAAACCGTGCGTCTCAAAATAACTGCGTCACCGGCCCGTTAAGCCCGGAAGAGGTCGCGCAAGCCCTCCTGGCGTTGGTAAAATTCGTTCAAACCAAGCATTTTTCGTCGGAAATCGAGTTTCTGCGAAATAATAAATATAATTCCTTACAAAAAACTTTTAAAAAATTATCGCCATTCTTGGATGACGCGGGTCTCTTGAGGGTGGGCGGTCGCCTGTCTCGAGCCTCTCTCGATTTCGATGTAAGGCATCCGCTACTTCTACCTCGAGACGATCGCCTAACCGTACTCTTAATTGAAGAGTATCACAAAAGACTTATGCATCCGGGTGTACAAACGCTACAGAACTTATTAGCTCAGAAATATTGGATACTCTCGCCGAAGCGAGCTATCCGAACTGTCGTTTCAAAATGTTTGAAATGTTTTCGCGTCCGCCTTTTAAATGCGCCCGCGCCTTTCATGGGGGATCTTCCTTCTTATAGAATCAATCAATTAAAACCGTTTTCAAGCGCCGCCGTCGACTATGGCGGTCCTTTCGATGTATCTCTCGGTCGTGGGCGGGGAAACAAAACGTATAAAGCGTACATTTGCGTTTTCGTGTGTACCGCCACTAAGGCTGTTCATGTCGAGCTAGCGACGGAACTTTCCGCGGAAGCGTTCCTTGCCGCACTCAGGCGTTTTATAGCGCGCCGCGGACTTTGCCGCCGACTAGTGTCCGACCAAGGTAAAAATTTCGTTGGCGCTAGCAATATTTTAAATCGCTTGGTGAAGGACGCTGCGCACGCGAGTGATATTAGGTTCGAATTTAACCCACCGGGTAGCCCGCACTTTTCGGGTTTGGCCGAATCGGGAATAAAGGCTTTTAAGACTCACTTATCGCGTGTCGTAGGACAGCAGCGACTGACCTACGAAGAATTCTACACCGTCTTGACGCAGGTAGAAGCGTTACTAAATTCACGACCTCTCTCTCCGCTCAGCGCCGATCCCAATGACTTGGCGGTACTGACTCCTGGGCACTTTCTAACTACTGAACCCCTGTCGATTGCCCCGGAAGAAAATCTGGCCGACGTGAATGTTAGCATCCTTCACCGCTGGAAATTGCTTCAGAAAATGCACCAAGATTTCTGGTCAAAATGGTCTCGGGAATACATGCACACGCTTCAGCAGCGAATGAAATGGCATGATAGACAAGTTGATCCGGAAAAGGGCGCCTTAGTTCTCCTCCTTAACGAACAGAGCAGTCCAATGAAGTGGCCGTTGGGTCGCATCGTAGACGTTCATCCCGGCGCCGACGGCATCTGTCGCGTCGTGACCGTGCGTACGGCCTCTGGCGTCTATAAACGGCCAGTAGTCAAAATTTGTCCCCTGCCTAACTAATTACGTTTTTTTTTTCCCATTTTTTCCGGTAGCCTCAGTTCGCTGCTACTTTTCGTCTATTGATCGTCGAAACTATTGTTTCTGCCCTTTGATTTACTTATTGTTTTATTTTACTTGGTTAAAATACCAGGTATTTTGGTGGGCGGAAATGTTCAGTGTTGCCATAGATTTCCTTCGTCGACATCAATTATTTTCTAGCTACGAACTTTCTTTGTAGCGGCCACACTGGATTTTTCCGTTCTACCGTCATCTGCGTATCCTCTCCCCTCCACTTCGTCCGTTTTATAAAAACAGCTGATCGGAGCGGGAGCGATTATTGTCACTCATTACAAATTTTTCTATTGACAGTTATATTGTACCTTTTTTTATGTGCGGTCCTTAATTTCAAAACGGAGTAACCGTTACGCTGACCGTCAGCAACGAATTTTGCAAATCTTTTCCTATAGTTTTATAAAGTCAGTGCCACTGCTGAAGACTCCTTGTGCGCCGCCCTGCGAATAAACCTGAAAGGCTAAGTGCGACACCCGAGGTAAGAGTTAGCAGTGATTCCGGAGGAGCTGATAACTACGAGCCAACGGTGCCCGTTACCGACGCCCTAAGGTTCTGCATCACCGCAGACGAGGAGCCCTCAGGTGAGCTTTCAGCAGTCACTGCTACTACGTTACATTTTTCGTGTATTCCTTATCGTAGGGAGACGCAATATTTTGCTTCCTAACGGCCCTAAGCACCTTTCGTTTCTTTTCGACCTCTATCCCCATTTTTCCTATACAGTCCACTCCCTTTCGTTAACATAATATATAAAAATGTCGTGTCACGGTGTTTGTTATCGAACTCCTCCGAGACGGCTTGACCGATTTTTATGAAACTTTTTTCTCCATTTTCGGTAGGTTTGAGAATAAGTCGTAGGCTTTTTTTATTCCAACCCTATTCTTCGCGGACGGAGTCGCGGGCAACAGATAGTATTAAATAACTATAACTTAACTAACTTTGTTAAATACGTCGTAATCGCTTCGCCGTCTTATCCAAAAAGAAATATAATAATGTCAAAACCCTTATTCTCAAGAACTCCTACCTATATACGTCTTACTGCGCGTTTGTTAGTCGGTTCCCTAACTTAAGTATCCACTTTTCCATACTAACTGCATAGAAAAGTGGATGCTTATGTTAGGGAACCGACTGTACTTTACCTTAAAAGCATAAATTCCTTCACCGAATTGCATTTCACCTTGAATGAACAAAATCTCAATAGAATTTTTTACTTGAAGTAATATTTCGCGTGGCTTTTCACATTAGTACCTATAATTTATTTGTAGCATTTCATTTTCTGTGTAATATTTTACTCTAGACGCATTTCGCCGCGATGTTTGTTTGAGACTTCATTTAATTTGACGCGTTAATAATATTAATTATAAGTTTGCATTAAAATTCTGAAAATTTATCATAAACGAGTTTTGTAGCTGTAGTTTCATGTCTTAAGTACTATTAAACTCATTGAAATAATATCTTGGTGACTAATCTATCTAATACAGTGTTTAGGGGGTCGCGAGACCTATCCAGGGGGGTCGCGAGGCTCAGCTCCGAGAAAGTCTTGTGACTAGATGGAATGATTTCTTTTCAAGGATGTACATTTTAATAAAGCAGCAATTTATTTATTTTATGATTATAAAAATATTTTTTTATTCAGTGCGAAGAATGAGCTTGTTTCTTTTGAACCAATTTATCAAAACCTGTCGCGACACGCAGACGATTAAATTATTTTTCAAATTTAATCTATTCCTCTTCTTTGTTTATATGCACAAATTGGGTTTTTCTACTCGTTGATTTTAATCTGTCAGTTATGTGTTTATAGAAAAAATTGCAATCACATACTTTTTAATCTTGGATAGTCTATGGCACTTCAGACTCAACTATAATGATTATTATACAACGCTCTAGACGACTATAATAATTTCAAAATTAGAACTTAGTACTTCGATTGAGCGTCGTGAGCGCTTAGTGGAACGCACCCAATGTAAAGTTGGAAATATCTGGCAAATTTGCTTCCATTTGAACACACTAACTTTTTTCTTCTGTTACGTGACTGGTTAGTAATTGAAGTAATTGGCCAATCAGAAACAGTCTTATAACGACGTCTCATTAGTTCTTTTTTGTGCTACGAAAATTAAAAAGTTTTGTTTGTTATTTGACGCGAAATCGATGGTGTTAAATAAATAATCCCTAATTCGAATTAAACATGAGTGACAGTGACGAGATTAGTTTCGCCGCTACTCCAGAGGAGATAACTACTATTGCAGAGAAAGCAACGCTTACCTTGTTGCCAGAAAAATCTAAAAAGCTCTACGACAGGAGTTATGCTAACTTCATGGAATGGCGGACGAAAAAAGGTTATGTATGTACCTCGATAGACGATGATGACTCGTAGAAAAAGTATTGTATACAATAGTTACATAATTAGCTCTTAAAATCTCGTACCTTACTTAGGCCATTCGGCAAGCCTCGTGGCCTAAACACGGTACTCGACTTTAAGAGCCTTCATTATGCAACGATTGTATAAAATACTATTTGGGGGGTCGCAAAGGAATTTTGATGGTCATTAAGACGGCCCTTAACCCCAAAAAACACCAAAAAGTTTGAAAAACACTGATCTAATATATAAAAATCTCGTGTCACGGTGTTTGTTATCGAACTCCTCTAAGACGGCTTGACCGCATTTTATCATTTTTTTTCTCCACACTCGGTAGAGAATTGTTTTATTTAATTAGTCTTATTAAATTTGAAATGTTCATACCCTTAAGTTTAGGAGTTCACAATAATGTATAGACACCTCAAAGTTAACAAGACTAATTGAAACAAATGAAATGGTTCATTATGTTACCCAACATCAACTGAGTTTGAAACAATAATTTCTGTTTGCGACTTATGATTCACCCTGTATAACGAAGGAACGACGGAAATTATGACAGTAGTTTTTTCTTCTTCAGGCATAGTGCACCCCTGCACTATATTAGATCAATAACTTTAATTTCAATTTTAATTTGGATGAAAAAAACCCGCCTGTATAATTCTCGTTCCCATGAATTCCAGGAAAATATATAATATGTACCCTATGTCACTCGGAACTGAGACGAATCTAATGACACCTCACACTTCAAAATCCATTGAGCCGTTCAGACTGCAGGGCGTGCCAAAGAATGATACATACATACATACAATATACATCAGTGCTCGAACATAGCCTTAGTAATTTCGCACAACATGTACGCTTTTATTAAACAATATCGTATGGCATTATTGAATTATTAAACACGTTACGTGTTACCTACCTAACTTGATAGCACGTGTGAATAAAAAGCTGGATTTTGGTCTGCAACCTTAATTGAAATGGAAACGAACTTTTTTCACGAGCATTGGGCACTGGTCCCGCCGCCGGCGAGTAAGCGATGAGGTCGATCTCGCCCAAGAAACGAACAAAAGATAATCGCTCTCGTGTAAATAAAAGAGAGATATATATTTATAGTTGATCGCTGGCTGTTCACACTGCCGGCGAGAATTCTCTCTTCACTAGTTGATCGCAGCGATAAAAGCTATCAACGATAAAACTCGCTCAGCGGTACTCGGCGTTGAACGCTTGGCGATCAGAGCGATCATTCTACCGTACAATCGCCATGCACTCGAACACTCTCTTATTGCTGAGCGACGAAACTATCGAAACTACACACTCGCTTCTCGCCGCTCGCCCACTCGTTTCTAGTTTCTTGTTCTACTCGTTTATCGCTCGTCGCCGGCGGTGGGACCAGTGCCTTACGAACGATATTTATTAAACTGCGAACGGCTTCGATTATATTGGAAACTAGAACAATGATAACATAATATTAATGATCCCTATAGAACTCACTTTTATCCATCAGCCACTTTTTAAGCTCGGATTGAATTTTATCCCTTCAAGCACTTTTATATTTACGGGAAGGTGGTTGAAAACCTTTATGGGAGTAATGTAAGAGCTTTTTTTATACATGGAGTTATTAACTTTGGGCAAACAGAGATTATACATATACTGAGAGCGTAAGTTACTACGCAGTGCAGATTTATTAACAAAAAATCGGCATGGCTTTTCACAAATAATCACAACTCCAAAATAAATATACCAGTCAGCTATCTAAAGTTATACACGACGATTTTTAATCGGTTATCAGAAATCAGTTTTTTTCTAGATATGTACGCTTAGTATAAGTTTTACTTCACCAAAATACTTCTCGATCGCGTTTACGTAAAAATTTCAATTCTATGGAAACATGGACGCGCGCGCGCGGAGGCGCTGTCCATGTTTCCCTAGTAATTGATTTTTTTACGTAAACGCGATCGAGAATTATTTAGGTGAAGTTAAACTTATACTAAACTTATACTAAGCATTCACAGAATATTTAGTTATATAATTTTAACTCCGAGGATGAGCTCTGGTTGAGTTCGAAACGCGTCAGTGTAGCTTGGTGGTGGTTATAGTTGTGTTTATGTGATTTGTGTGTGTTCGTACAGTGTGGAGGTGGAGGAACTGCATGAACACACATTTCTTGCATAAACGTAACTATTGTAAGGTCGCGGGTGAGCAAAGTAATTGTTTTAGTTCATTTAGTTATATATTTATAAATAATTAAATTAAAATAAAACAAATGTGTAAGCCCCATACAACAAACGTGATTTTTATAGGTAATAATGGTACGGAACCCTTTGTGCACGAGTCCGACTCGCACTTGGCCGGTTTCTTTTATTTTTCAACGGGATTGAAGCAGTGGGAAAAAACAAGTGTTACAAAAATAGAAGATAGAATTTCGTTACAAAATACTGAGAACGTGTCCTTCACCCGGGAGAGGGCACTCCATATACGTACAAGTGTTCTTTTGTCCAGGGAGCATCTATTTTAGTGTCCCAAATTACATACTACGTGTAGTTCCTTTGACTCTCAACAGCGAACCAATTATCTTTGAATTGATCTTCCAGTAAATTGGTTCCATTGACATCGCGCCTATATTAAGTTCTAAAATCAAAATGGCTGGAGTGCTAATAATAAGGTGAAACCCCACCTCGAATATCTGAAAATTTATTGAATAATTAATGGTCCTTTAAAAAACTGAATCTATTCTATCCTGCCTTATCTTACTAATATTAGAAATTAAATAGATTGAGAATCGATTTTCATGAGAATCGGTCGAGCCTTTTCGGAGGAGTTTGGTAACAAACACCGCGACACGAGAATTTTATATATAAGATGTGCTATTTCCAATATTTAAGCACGCGGCAGACACGACGTACAAATACGCGTTCTTGAATCTACATAAGCACGACGACGTCTGTACACGCGTACGCCTACATACATCGCGCGCGCACTCTTCTGGATTCCGGCGGGGTCCGGCAATCTGCGCCTTGAGGGGTGGGGTAACTCGAATCGGTGCGGGGCGGAGCGTGTCCATTCTGTACGTTAGTACTATTATATATTCTGTGATTTAAGGTTGCCTAGGTCTAGTAGTTGCCCTCCATTTGGCATTCGACCTTTCCGCCCTGTAAAAGCTCTGCTTGGTTTGGGCCCATTGACCTAGGGTGTCAAATGTCCAATGATATTTATTTATCTTTATCCTACTGAGCCCCACGAAAATATTGTTTCAATGAACTTTAAACTTTATGTCACTTTAAAATACATTGATACAAAATTTTCGTGGGTCTCAGGGGGGTATACCTAGATTGTTTGATGAACCTAAATGAGGAATACTTACTTCATTATTAATAACTTTAATTTCAATACTAGATGAAAAAAAAAACCGGCCAAGAGCGTGTCGGACACGCCCAAGATAGGGTTCCGTAGCAGGTACGAAAAAATCTTTGCATACTTTATTAATGTGGTTGTTTTGGTCCCAACTCCCACCGCGCGCAGAATACCAACGTCGGCGGTACAGCACCATCTATTGGCGAAATGGGTGACTAATCTAATTGCTGCAGTCTACTAGAACTAGTAGGTATGTACTATGTTGATGGTTTTTCAGATGTAATTCTTAACCGATTTCAATTTTATTTTTTTTTTATTTGAAAGAAGATGCTGTTTGCGTGATCTTATAGATACTTAAAGAAAAAAAATTGCTTGCAATCAAATGGCGGTTAAATTACAATCTTAGTTTAGAAATATTTTTTTTACAAAAACCGAAAAACTGCTCAACTGATTCAGTTGAAAATAATTTTCCTAGAAAGTTTTTATTAAGTTTAACTTACGTGATTTTTTCATATTTTTTAGACTTGCTGTTCAGAAGTTAGAGGGGGGGAAACATTACTTTGAACTTTCGGAGTGAATATCTCCGAAAATTTTCACTTTATCAAAAAATGGTTATAGCAAAACCCTATTTATTTTCAAATACCTATTTAATGATACTCCACATTATAGGGTTAGTCGAGAAAAAAAAATCACCCCCACTTTACGTCTGTGGGAGGTACCCTAAAAAAAATTTTTTTAGCTTTATTTAACCACTTTGTCGGCGTGACTGATATATATATTCATGCCAAATTACAGCTTTCTAGTACTAACAGTCTCTGAGCTTAGCCGCGGACGGACAGACAGACAGACAGACATGGCGAAACTATAAGGGTTCCTAGTTAACTACGGAACCCTAAAAACCCGCCTGTATAATTCCTGTTCCCATGGAATTTCCGGGAAAATATATATCCTATGTCACTCTCGGAACTGAGACGAATCTAATGACATCTCACACTTCAAAATCCATTGAGCCGTTTAGGCTACAGAGCGTGCCGAAAAATGATACATACATAAATACATACTCTCGAAAAACATAACCCTCCTTCGACAGTCGGGTGAAAAAAGAAATCGTCTGTAGCACGTGAACTGCATTCTAACACTGAACTCAATCAAACTTCATCCAGACTGAAGTCCTTATACCAATAGACATTTTCAGATATTTACCAGACCTTAACAAAATAAATACCTCTTTGAATAAGATCCTATTCTTATTCCATTGCAGTCCCTGTTTTGATGTGGGTTCCGTAGTTTTTTATAATTTGAATGCCATTAACTCAGAATGACTAAAAGCTAGCCAAGTGTACATTGAACTCACGCATTGATAGGTTCCGTGCAATGCAATAAAAATAATCGCTAAGGTTCATAAAACTCACTTTACTGTGCACTTTCTCCGGGCGTGTGCACGACGCTGACTAAGCGTGCGCAGAGCGTTGTATAGCACTGAATCATATACGCTGCGCCGCATTGTCAAAATGTGTCATCGTATTATGTGAGTCAGTGTTATACAACGCGCTGCGCATGCTCCGTCGGCGTTGCGCGCACGCCCTGCGTTGCGGTCTGTGGAAGGCTTCAAGGTGCACTTCTTTAGAAACGTAGAGTGCACTATCTTAAGATGAGCACACTTTTGGGGGCGTGCGCAACACACGCTCAACTGCCTTCTTCCTGCTTCATCATCATCATCATCATCAGTCTATGTTCTTCCACTGCTGGACATAGGCCTCTCCCATGGCACGCCACTGAGCACGATCCTCGGCTACTCTCATCCAGCTCTTGCCAGCCGCCTTGCGAAGATCATCACTCCACAGAGTCTGAGGACGTCCTACGCTACGTTAGCCGATCCGTGGTCTCCACTTAAGAACTCGTCTACCCCAACGGTTATCGGTTCTTCGGGTTATATAACCGGCCCATTGCCACTTCAGCGTGCTAATGCGGTGGGCTATGTCGATATCTTTGGTTCTCTGTCGGATCACTTCGTTACGAATTCGATTTTTAGAGAAACTCCGAGCATAGCCCTTTCCGTAGCACGTTGAGCAACTTAAAGCCAAGTTTAGACTTGCAAGAAAAATCGTGCAAGTTGGATTACATTACGCGGCCGCAAAGCAAACTAGTTTGAAGTGGGCAAACGAACGCTGCAATGTAAAGCAACTTGCGCGATTTTTCTTGCTAGTCTAAACTGGGCTTAAAATTTGTGGGCCAGCCCTACAGTGTCTTCCTGCTTATTCCCCTAAATTCAAGTCTATGGTGAATGAGCATTTACTGCGGCGTCCGACGCCAATATTGGATCTGATAATTTAAAAACGCCAAAAGCTTTTCTTACACAAAAATCTTGACATATCAGAAATTCAATAAACATTATCCAATAATCATCATAGTTTGGCGAAATCAGTGATTCAACTAAAACTACGTACCGTAATGAGAATAATTAAATAAATAAAATAATTTGTATTATGGTAGTCGGTTAAAGACTAGAATTGTCTGGCATTGGAGATTTGCGCAGCCTCAAGCCAGGAGTGCCTATACTAGAAAGGTTTAGTTACAAACATCAGCTGACCACACGACCAAAAGTGACGGCGTCGGGTTAACCAGCCAAATGCAATATTTGTAATTGACTTTTACGTGTCACATTTTCGACGTACTCTTTAGTTTAGCCGCATAATATGGAGTTTGTTTACATTTAGTAAAATACCCAAACCTTTATAGTATAAGAGTCAGTATTTGCATTATTCAAGTCTGAGACAAAGTTATCCCAGAAAAGGATCCATCACAGAATACTGGCTATTTACCCGCAGGGACTGACCTCTACCACTGAATGGCTCTCATCCATATCAAGTAGGCCTCGCCGAAACACTAACAGTCTAATAAATCTTTGGAGGATCCGTGTCTTAAGGTTTTCTCGTCAAAGAACAACTTTGGTCACTGAAAATATTAATTTAGGCAAATAAATTTGGCTTTTTAACTGACTTCGAAAAAAATAAGGGTGAAAAGTCATGGTAGCCTAGTGGTTTGATCTATGGCCTTTCATGCAGATAGTCGTTGGTTCGAGTCCGGGCTCGCACCCCTGAGTTTATCGAGATTTATGTGCGAAATTTCGTTGAAAATTCACCATGAGCTCAAGGAAGTAAAACATCATGAGATAACTGCGCACATAATAAGAATAATTTAGAATAAGAGCAGAGTGTCAGAGAGCGAAATTTTTCTGCCAACAAACTGTCACGCACTTTGGCAGATAATTAATCAAAAATGTATTCTGATTATAAGAGAAATAAATTTAAAAAAATATCTGCTACATCTGGGTCCGCGTCACGTGGGAACTACAGTCCAAGCCTTCTTAATCTGAGAGGAGGCCTGTGTCCAGCAGTGGAACGTTCACTCAACAAAACCAAGGCCCGCCCAGTTTCAAAACAAATTTGCTTGCAGCCGTTGTAAGTTCATTGGTATGGATTGGTATGGATAGCTGACGTCTAGCGACTGCAAGCAAAATGGACATTTAAGGTGTCAAGGCGGCCTTTTTGTCGATGGTACATACTACATAGGCTAAGATGATGATGATATTGCCAAAGTCACTTCGTCACTACGGTTAGGCCTTGGTCATTCTGAACCGCTGCCCGCCGCGGGTGGCGGGTCAGAACGACCAAGGGTTCTGCAGTGACTATGGTAAGTAAGTAAAGTGTAATTTTTTATCTTTTCTTTTTTCTAGTTGACTACCGGATAGCCTAGTTGTTAGAGAACCTGACTACGAAGCTTGAGGTCCTGGGTTCGATTCCCGGACGGGGCAGATATTTGTGTGAATAATACGAATATTTGTGCTCGAGTCTTGGGTGTTTAATATGTATTTAAGTATGTATTTATCTATACATATAAGTATGTTTATCCGTTGTCTAGTACCCATAGTACAAGCTTTGCTTACTTTGGGACTAGGTAATTGGTGTGAATTGTCCCGTGATATTTATTTTATTTATTTATTCTTTTTCCAGATTAGCGATGATCGCGAAAATCCTCGTGGCGGTTGCGGTGTTTTTCACATATTGTTTGCAAATGTACGCGCCGATGGACATACTCTGGCGCCGGATACAAACCCGGATTTCGGCAAACTTCCACAATCTCGGACAAATCCTGTTACGAACGCTCAGCGTCGTCCTCACAGGTAAACAAATGTCAATGGACCTATTGTCCGCGTTTCACGTTCGAGAATTCTAATCCGTACTAATATTATAAGTGCGAAAGTACCTACTTGGTCTGTTACCTTTTCACGCTTAAACCGCTGAACTGATTTAGATGAAGTTTGATATGAATAAGTTTTTGTTAAACATTCCATTTTAACCCCCGACACAAAAAGAGGGGTGTTATAAGTTTGACCGCTATGTGTGTGTGTCTGTCTGTCTGTCTGTCTGTGGCATCATAACTCTTAAACGGGTGAACCGATTTGAATGCGGTTTTTTATTAGAAAGCAGGTTTTTTGGCGATGGTTCTTAGATATGTTTCATCAAAATCGGTTTAGCCTTTCCAAAGTTATCAGCTCTTTTGTTAGCTGCGGAGGGGATCAAAGACGTAGGTATAATGGGCATTTACTTTATGTTCAAACATACGAATGATATAATTGCGTTGGGCGTTTTTAATTTTTTTAATTTATAGTTATTAATACAAGCTTTTCTTGCTTATTGTAAAGGTAACGCCACCAGAGTTGAGGCCACGCACACAACCACATCTCATGTAATGACAGCGGGATTTTGACGTTGTGTTGACGTTTAACGACAACACAACGTCAAAATCCCGCTTTCATTACATGAGATGTGGTTGTGTGCGTGACCTCAACTCTGGTGGCGTTACCTATACTTTTTACCTCTCTTATATAATACAATAGACTAGGTTACTTTAATAATAATAACAATTCTGAAGTAAGTTTTCTGAAGAAAATACCGTTTCTGAAACAATATTTTCATCAGAAAACTTACTTTATGACAAATGAAAATTATGGGACACTACAAACATTATGGGCTATGGCATAATAAATTCAGGCAAACGATGGAGACCCATTTGAAAGGCTATTAATACCTTCGAATCTTCTAATTAAGGCCGAGTTTTCACGATCCGAGTAAGTTCATTGGAGTAGCTATAAATTGCGAGGCTTCCGAACTAGTCATGAGATGATTGATTATTTAAACTACCTGCAACAATTACTTTGCCACACGTGAACTTATGTTGGTTACGTTTAAGCACAAAAATCACACAAACCCTACTATCACCATCACCAAACTACAATGACACGTTTCGAACTCAACCAGAGCTCATCGTCGGAGTTCTAACCGTTCACTAAGCTACCAAATGTGATACCTGATTTACACTCTCGCCTCGTCACCTCGCCTCGCGCCTCGTCTCGTCGTCTCGCTCCGGACGCGAGCCTCAAAATCAAGGCAAATCACGACACGAGGCGCGAGGCGCGCCTGTTCATACTCTCGTCTCGTGGCTCGTCCCGCAGTTCGTCTCGCCACTCGTACGCGAGTGTAAACCAGTTAGTTGTTGGTGTCTAAGATTATTTAAAGCCCTGAAGTGACTTTAAAGCTTAAGGATTTGCCACACTGGATGCTGGATACGGTCGCGGTCAGGTCAAATTGAACGCAGCCCGCATTATGTATGAACAACATTGTCGGCCTCTATATATTTTGTATATATATTTTTGTATTATTTTTCATTGTCAAACAGCTGCAGGAAAAGTCCCTTGAACAACACAGGCCCTTGAATATGTGCTTCGTTGACTTGGAGAAAGCTTTCGATCGCGTGCCAAGATCTGCTCTCTGGATAGTACTTGCAAAAGCTGGCTGTCCTGCAAAGTTAATCGATTTAGTGCGCCAATTCCATGATGGCATGATGGCCAGAGTGCAGCACGAAAACAACTTTACAGACGAATTCCCGGTAACTAGTGGCGTCAAACAGGGCTGTGTAATGGCTCCAACTCTCTTTGCCATCTATTTCGCTGCTGTGCTGAGGGACTCATATTGTGACACCGATGGACAGATCTGTTTAAGTGTCAGGACAGATAAGAGCGTCTTTGATTTAGGCCGTTTCAGAGCAAGGAAATCGGTAAAAGAGATCTCTATTGTAGATGCGCTGTACGCTGACGACGTCTGTCTAATGGCCGATGATGTCACCCGCTTGCAAATTTTCTTAGACCATCTCCGGGAGTCGTGTCAAAGGTTTGGTCTAACCATAAGTACCTCAAAGACACAAGTGCTTAAACAAGCCGCACGTGGTACCACACCAGACCCGACTTCTATATTTTTAGATGGGAAACCGCTAGAGGAGGTATCATCATTTCGGTATCTTGGCAGCTTTGTCCGTGACGACAATCGCCTCGAAACTGAAATTTCCTCTCGGATTGCGAGAGCGGCGGCGTCTTTTGGATTGCTTCGTAGGAGAGTTTGGGACTCGCATGACCTACGCTTAAACACAAAAATATCTGTGTATAAAGCAATAATTCTGCCGATCTTGCTATATGCCTCAGAAACTTGGTGCCTTTATAGAAGCGACATAAAGCGCCTCGATTCCTTTCACATGAAGTGCCTGAGATCTATACTTCGCATCAAGTGGCAGGACCGAGTCCCAAACACAGAAATCCTCAGGCGAATCAATCTCAATGGCATTGAGTCATTATTAATTAAAGGACAACTTAGGTGGTGCGGACACATTGTGCGTATGGATGATGGTAGACTCCCTAAGGCCGTATTCTACTCCCAATTAAAGGAGGGAAAGCGGACTCCTGGAGGCCAGTTCTTGCGTTACAAGGACGTCCTCAAGCGCCACCTCACCGCAATGTAATATTCCATGTGAGAGTTGGGAAGATCTTGCGAAACAGAGACCAGAATGGCGCAGCTCTGTAAATAAGGCTATTATGGGTTTTGAAACGCATCGCTTAGAGCACCTGGATGCCAAGCGCCTTATTAAAAAGACCCGTCCGAGACCTACCTACACTTACACATACAATGATAGTGGTCAACTACATTGCGCACTTTGTAATAGAACTTTCAAAACAAAGTTTGGCTTTGCCAGCCATATTCGGGCACACAAGTAACAAATGAGCTTAAAGGTTCGCCTTTGTCGGACACGACATGGAGGACATCATCATCATTTTGTATAGATATGTGATCTGATCGTCAGACTGCATGGTCAGATCGCATATGTATACAAAATATATAGAGACCGGCAATGTTGTTCATACATAATGCGGGCTGCGTTCAATTTGACCTGACCGCAGACCGATCCAGCATCCACAAATTACCTCGTTGATGTCGATTTCTTGTCGATTCAAAACCCTTATTTAATGTGTTTAATTCGAGGGGATCCAAGATTACCTGACCCTGACTCCGAATATATGTATATTTTTCGGGTGACATGCTGACGGTACTTTTGGCACCTAATTATGCGTGCTTCCACGTCTGAGTCTAAAGAGGTACTGAATGACCAATATAATGTAATTTATGCGTGTGTGCCGTCCGTATTCTAAATTTGCGCATGTGTGTAAATGCGGTGGTAGGGCGCGTCATTTTAAATTAGACAGGCTTTACCGCCAACTCGAACTCTTCTCTTAATTAGGTAAACTGTACCTACATGTAGAGAGTGTAACCCGAAAACTTTCAGGTCCGTGTATATGTTTCGTAGCTAAACTTCAGTTCCTCAAACATGTCGAAACTTGGCACAGAAAAAGTTCTGAATCTTCGCTTGCGTTCAAAATACCTACTCGTAGTTAGTACGCGACGTGATAGGATTATAAAAACTAACTATGATGTTCACACGTAGAGTTTGATTTTTTAATGTTGCTATTAATGTCACTATACTGTCCATCCGTTCGTCCGTCGGTCTGTCTGTATGTCTGCCTGTCTATCTTCCTGTTTGTCTGTGTGACTATTACAAGGCTATACCTTAAAAACTATACTCTATAGATGGACAGTAATTACGTGTAGCAAGTAGCAACAAATAATAAAAGCAAAATTAAGTTAAAATCTAAGGGGGTTCCAGTTTAACTGGGGGTTTAACTTCTAAAACGTAAGTGACGAGTTTCTTATCTTATTAATTACTAGCTGTTGCCCGCGACTCCGTCCGCAAAGAATTCGTTTATCGCTATCCCGCGGGAACTTTGCAATTTTCCGGGATAAAAACTACCCTATGTCCTTCCCAGGGTCTGTCAGCGTCAGGTTTGACTCGGTTCAGCGGTTTAAGCGTGAAGAGGCAACAGATAGACAGACAGACGCACTTTCGTATTTATACCTAACTAGCGACCTGCCCCGACTTCGCACGTGTGAAACTATACAGGGCGTTACATTGAACGTAGTACAAATTAAGTAATTCCGGCTCAGTTAACGATAGAGAACAAAATGCACGAATTGAGTAATTAAAATACTTCGTAATTAACTTTTGCTTATTTGCTAACAGAATAAAGAAATTAAAATCTCCTAGTGTTGTCACCCATCATGACGTCACGTTTACTTGACGTATCTATTCCTCAAGCTTTGTTATCAGTTATCAGTGTGTCAAAACATCAAAACAAATGATAAGGAGCAACAAGTGATATCTGTTAAAAATATTATTTTATTAGAAAGTAAAATTAACTGTCAAGTTCAAACGTACTTCAGCAAGTGTTCGAAATGTCCACCTCCTTCCTGAACACATAGCTCTGCACGTCGTCGAAGATTTCTTTGCACTCTGCCGAGTACGAACTCGTTGGTTTTTACTACCTCAAACGCCTGGATTATTTTTTGGCGGAGCTCCAGAACAGTATCAGACTCTCGTTTGTATACCAGTCTTTTGAGCTCATCCCAAAAAAAATAATCCAGTGGAGTTAGATCCGGGCTACGAGGCGGCCATTCCACTGGACCACTGCGTCCTATCCAACGTCCAGGGAACTCTTGGTCCAGGTAACTCCGAACCCGCAGGGAAAAATGTGCTGGAGCTCCGTCTTTTTGATAGTGCATGTTTTGCAAATTTTGTTCGGGAATTTGTTGCAACAGCATTGGCAACTCGTTTCTTAAAAAGGCTTCGTACTTAATTCCATTTAAATTACCTTCAATGAAATAAGGTCCTATGACATAATTATTGAGAATACCCGCCCAAACATTAACTGAGAAGCGTGTTTGAAACGAGTCTCGCCGTGTCACATGAGGATTGACATCACTCCACCAGTGCTCGTTGTGTATGTTAAACAGTCCTACTCTGGTGAAGGTAGCTTCATCTGACCATAAAATGTTAAGGTGTTGGTTTTGTAATAGCCAACGACAAAACCGTACTCTCCTGGAATAATCTGCTAAGACAAAATCTTGCACCCGTTGAAAGTGAAACGGGTGTAATCCTTCGGCATTCAAAAGTCTCCAAATAAAAATGTGGGTTGTACCAAATCGTGCCGCGGCTTCTCTGGTGCTGGCTTCTGGGTGGCGGATAAAATACCTAAGTACTCGTGTTTTAAAAACCCCTGAGTACCTTGGACGCCGGCCTCTACCTTGGGCATGAGCTGGGACCGTAAACTGTCCATAGTCTCTCAAATTCTGTACACTTGTGTTGATCAATTGACGAGTGGGGATTGAACTCTCCGGGTATCGCTAATGAAATAGTTCTTGTGCCCTCATCGTACTCTGCGATGTGAAATAAAGTTCTACCATCACTGATCGCTGAATATTAGTAAACGGATAAGCAGGAGGCATGACTTCTGTTTAAAATTAAACTGCGACAATAAAGAATCAAACGAAATGCTGGTTTGTTATGACAAATAACTTCAGTAATGTGTCAGAATGAATTTTACTCATAAATTATCAACATAGGAAAGCAAAAAGGTAAGTGTTCACTACAAAACTAGATTCAAACTTTTTTCTTTTAACTCTCTAATTAGGGTAACCACGATGAGACCAAAAAATAGGAAAAATTTAAACAGCAATATTAATTAATTAAGATGACTTTAACAACACGAGACCTAGTAGAGGCGTTTAGCATCAGGGAGACGAAATTAAAAAACAAGAGTTGTATTACGTTCAATGTAACACCCTGTATTATGCATGTATTATACTTATAAATCTTCCTCGTATTAAAAAAAAACCGCATCAAAATCCGTTGCGTAGTTTTAAAGATCTAAGCATACATAGGGACAGACAGAGGGAAGCGACTTTGTTTTATACTATGTAGTGATACATAATCAAAGAAATGGCCAATTTTTCTATTCTATTGACATCGCATCTTCATTTTCAAAAAAATGTACACAATTAAAAGATTTAATTTAAAAGAAAACTTAATTGATTCTTTTGTGTAACGAAAGTTATCCATATAGTGTGTGGCTAACTTTCGTTACACAGAGAAGCGATAGTGATTTTGGTTTCATTAAGCCCTTAATTATATACATTTTACCTTAATCATCTAACACCCTAGTATCCTAAGTGCGTGTGTTCCAAGTTTTAATATAGATCAAATCCCCTAATCCACCTTTTTAATCCCGTGACACATTTTCCCGTGTCCATTCGACAGTCGACATGGGTCATGAGACACTTAGGAGATTTATCTTCTGTCCTAATCCTGATCTATACCGCTGGGGACATTTCTCTTGTTGGTCAATCGAATGCTTGTTGCTTAGATAAAACTGGCCCTTTTAAGACACCTTATGTTATACAATGTATTAGGTATTTACATTTGCTCTTGTAAAGATTGCGTTAGGCGCAGTGTAGGTAGGCCTCCAACAAGATGGAGTGACGACCTGGTGAAGGTGGCGGGAACGTATTGGATGCGGATGGCGCAGGGCCGATCTGTTTGGCGAGCCTTGGGGGAGGCCTATGTTCAGCAGTGGACGGGACGTCTTTCGGCTGAAAAGATGATGATGATGATAATGAAAGATTGTATGTGTATCTGTTATTTTCACCCGACTCAACTCGTAGGAGCTTTTCGACGACGACGACATAAGTAATTATGTTGTCAATACTTATTAGTACATTATTGTCGTGGCCTGGAAGTAGGCAATTGCTGGCTGAGTATGAGTATTAAACGGACGAGCTTTCGAGTCCGTTTAACCTAATACGAAGCCAGCAATTGCTATTCCAGTCGAGACTAATATAAAACTTTTCTCAAAAATGGTGAAGGAAAAAAATAGAATAAACTTTTATTAACTTTAATAGGTACAAAGAATTGCAAATCACTTAAAATTAAATATCATTAAAACCTTTCCCGCCTTTTTCCATTAAAAAAAAACTGCAAGTGTATTTTTCTACCGGAAACACCACTAGCTGTTTCAAACACAATAAAAAAAGTCTGGAGTTCCAACAAAACAACTGATACCGGTCCGATACCGGTGATACCGGTGAATTGGCTGTATACGACTAGTGCCAACTTATTACCAAAAAGTTTGAGACTCGACAATAATGGAATTAAAGAACTAAAACAATTACTTTGCTCACCCGCGACCTTACAATAGTTACGTTTATGCAAGAAATGTGTGTTCATGCAGTTCCTCCACCTCCACACTGTACGAACACACACAAATCACATAAACACAACTATCACCACCACCAAGCTACACTGACGCGTTTCGAACTCAACCAGAGCTCATCCTCGGAGTTACCACAACCGTATGCTATGCTACCAAATGTTAAACTAATAATGGAATTTGTATGCGACATTGTTGTCGAGTTTATCGAGCCTGCAATGTTTTTAACTTTTTAATTTTTTTTCTGACCATAAACTATACACTTCACGTTCTGATATGTAAAGAATAATGTCAACGCACGTTTACGGATATTTTTGAGAAAAACAATTTTACGGACTGATAGAAATATATATTTTGAATTTGAGTTGAATATATAGCGCGTATTCAGTATGTATTAATAAATTAAGATTTGAAGAACTTAAAAAACTCTGTACAATTTAATGAAACGACCTACGAGTAATAGAGACGCGTGCTTGGGCCGTAAACATCTTTCTTTGCACAATCTCTACTTACCAGTAATCTCTCACATAAGTGTTTTGTTTACTGTTTGGGTCATAGAGGAATTAAGTAATAGAGCGGGAATATGGGATATTCAATTCTGCTATAAATTTGTGATTTTTCACTACTGAAAACGTTTGTTTAAAACGGCGATAACAAATACATTTCATTTAACGAAGTATTCCAAGGTAAAGTTATTATTACTAATGTTATAAATGTAAAATATAAACTTATAATATTAGTAGATAAGGGATAAAAAACAAAAAATGTTTCCGATTCGTCTTCAATGAAACCATCGAACCGATGTGACCGAAACCTCAGGTTTTATTTGAGAAGGAAATAATGCGAAGATGGTTTCTAGACAGTTCTGGGCCGTAGTTCCCACGCGCGCCTAGTGCAGATTGGTATCTTCACACACACGGTGTGTACAGGTTCCCTTGAGATGGTTTCCTTCACCGTAAATACCACTAAAACATTCAGGCACCTCGGTCCATTCATGAGTTAATTCCGTGAACTAAGTCGCGAGAAAAGCTAGTAGAGCATAAAAACGAGAATTTTCGAGGAACGAGACCCCTATTGTGGTCTTTCCCCATCTTTACAAAATAGGCCTACCTTGAAATATTTATAGCACGAATTTTTTGAGGTGTCCCGATCTCGTTAAAAGCCCATCTTTCGAACAAAGCCATTGTATTCTATTATGTCCTCAAGTGCATAATCCTCAGTTTAAAATGAACGGAAATATAAGATAACATAGCAGAGAGTTCATTTTAAATGAAACCTTGTTGGCAGATAATATTTTTCAAAATTGAATGCGTCGTAGACTTGCAGCACAGAATATATAATAGTACTAACGTACAGAATGGACACGCTCCGCCCCGCACCGATTCGAGTTACCCCACCCCTCAAGGCGCAGATTGCCGGACACCGCCGGAATCCAGAAGAGTGCGCGCGCGATGTATGTAGGCGTACGCGTGTACAGACGTCGTCGTGCTTATGTAGATTCAAGAACGCGTATTTTGTACTTCGTGTCCGCCGTGTGCTTGCAGCCAAAACAACCAAAACAAACAAAGTTTAATTTAAAATGAACTCTCTGCTGTAAATAATAAAGTCGTTATTTCAAGCTATTTTATCTTATATTTACGTTCATTTTAAACTGAAGATTGGTATTCACTTGAGGACATAATAGAATACAATGGTTTTGTTCGAAAGGCGCGCTGTTCCTACTATAAGTACTAAAAGGTCACAGACTCGTCGCCCACGCCCTCCGCCCCTATTAGTTCATAATTCGATATACACGTAATATAACATTTGCTGTTAACCGCGACTACGTCTGCGAAGAATACGTTTATCGCTATACAAACTAACTAATAACCTATGCAATTTTCCGTGATCTCGAACTATCTTCATACCAAATTGCATATAAATAAACAGACAGAGAGACAGACACTTTTTGCATATTTTATAATATTAATAATAATAATAATAAATCTTTATTTCAGACGTTTTTACAGCCATATTGTTAGTAATTAAATCTTAATCTATGTTAGTACTGGTACAATTACAATCACTTACAGTACCCAGCCGTAAAGATTGCACATCGGTCTTTGAAAAAAGATTCGGCAAATGTCGGCTTCGTAGAGCGTTGTCGCACGCTACTTACCAACAAGTAATGTGTGACAACGCTCTACGAAGCCGACATTTTGTCGAGTCTTGTTCCAAAGACCGATGTGCAATCTTTCTGGCCGGGTACTGTAGGTACGCGTAAAGTGCCACCCCTTTATTTGGCTATATAACCTAGTGTGTCCGAATGAATGATATTAGTATGGATTTTGACTATATTGGTTAAGACGCTGTCAACACTAACGTCGGCGCACACTGTCTATTTGTATCGGAGTAAACGAGATGCCGCTATTACTGGGCAGCCGGGTATATTGAAATTTATCGGGCAAATATTTAATTTAAAAAAAACTGTGGATTATTTGTGAAATATGACTCGTTAGCGGTTTAGGTATGAATATGTTGACTTCATGTTTTTAATTGCAGACGCATACGCCAAAAAAATAAAGACATAGAACCGTTTAATGATGATTTTAAGACCTATCTTTGCAATTATTTTCTATCGAGCCGATTTCGTCCAATTATGTATCGAGTCTGTCCACGGTCTTTGAAATATGATGAAAATTAACATATAATTTTTTTGATGTGCTAGAACAAGCAGTTTTTCTTAAAAATCTGTTTAAATGACATCAATTTCAACAAAATTAGGTGTTGTCAGCCTCTTAACACCTCTATGGCCGGGATAAACAAGTATGTTTCACATTACGACATTCCTCATATTTATAGCCCATTTTGTTGTTTTCACCAAGGGCCCTGTTAAGTTTTAATTGACTAAAGCAATGTTTACCTTTCTGGGGACTTTGTAAGCAATAATATTAGTGGTTAGGACTCTGGAGTGTTACAACCGCCGTATTCCTTGTGGTACGAAAGTCTAAGATTAACGCCCATAAACCAAAAACAATTATTGCAATAGGGATGTTGACACCACCAATCAACTGACGTACTTTATATGAGCTGTCAAAACACAATTTTCCCCATAGAGTTTCTATGGCAAATTGGGAATGTCTAAAAAAAATTACCAGTGGTTTTTATATTTTTTCTGTATAGAAAAGTCAATTATAAGAAACTAATTTCAATATTTTGTCATTTAGTTCTCTACTTTTTTCAAAATTAATTATTGAAACTATTTTAGTTGATGACGTCAGATTATAATTGAGGGCTCGAACAATGCCAAATTTCTAAATCTATCTAAATGCGTATACGATAAGGCAACCCCTTTAATTATTTTTTGCGTAGTGGTACACTATACACTATGTCACTTTACTGGCACTGACAAAGTGCTAGATGTCAGACAGCGGGTCCAAATCAAACTCCGTAGTATAATCCACGCGTAAATTGTGAAGAATTCTAACCACACAGAATAAAGTACGACTTGGACCGGTCACGCAATTTACACCAATGTTAAATGAAGGTCATTGCTTATTTGTTAGATAATAAATTCATTACATAATATTAAAATGAAATAACTACAGAAAACGATTTAAAAAGCATTTATTTCGAAATGGTTTTCGATTTTCTATACATTGCAAAAAAATAGACATCCCCAATAGCAACATATGACGTCACTTGTTCGCCAACTCAATCAACAAGCTAGGTATTTATTTGTTTTAAAGCAACAAAAATCTAGTTTTTCAGTTAATCGAAAATAAATCTGGTTTTCAGGGCTAAAATAAAGCGTTTTATAACTGGAGTCGTGTCTTCGAATTATTTTATAATGGCGTAGACATCCTTATTCTGCGACTACACACTATACTTTGGGGGCTACTATGAAATTGGAAGTCGGTATCGTGTCATTCCGTTCATTCTTCTATTTAATATTGCCATTTAATAGGCCATGTGTGGCTGTGGTGGTGGTTATTGGGATTTTTACTTGTCTGTCAACTAAAAGATTAAAGATCGATTCATATGTTGGACGACCAGATGGCCTAGTGGTTAGAGACCCTGACTATGAAGCTTGAGGTCCCGGGTTCGATTCCCGTGTCGGGGCAGATATTTCTTGGGTGTTAATATGTATTTAAGTATGTATCTATCTATATAAGTATGTTTATCCGTTGCCTAGTACCCATAACACAAGCTTTGCCTAGCTTACTTTGGGACTAGGTCAATTGGTGTGAATTGTCCCGTGATATTTATTTATTTATTTATTTATTTAGTAGTGGTAGAGCCATGTTGTAGCTAGCCGCTGCATCACGAATGGGCCGGCTCGTCCGGGGCAGTACCACCCTCTCACAGAAAACCGGCGTGAAGCAGCAGTAATCCTGCTTGCGTTTCGTACGGTCAGTGAGAGTGCCGGGGGCCCAATACCTCACCCCTTCCCTCTCCCCCTTCCCCTATTCCCTCTCCTTAAGGGCCGACAACGCACTGGCATCGCGTAAAGCGCTGCAGGTGTCTATGGACAGTGGTGATCATTTAACATCAGGTGACCCACTAGTTCGTTTGTCTGGCCTTTCTATCATAAAAAATAAAAAATATATGTACACACCGAACGTGTCAGGCCTTATACTACGAAGATCATAATTCAAACTTCGTATCGTGCCGCCCCGCTCTCGCAAATAGTATTTAATACGAGAGTGGGCCGATCTGTTTGGCGAGCCTTGGGGGAGGCCTATGTTCAGCAGCGGACGTCTTTCGGCTGAAATGATGATGATGACGAGAGTGAGCAAGACGCTACGATACGAACTTCGATTTTCGAATGTCGAAGTAGCCCCGCAGACGCGTGTCGTATCAGACACCGACAAAATACTCTTTCCACATACTGTACGCTTAGTATAAGTTTTACTTCACCAAAATACTTCTCGATCGCGTTTACGTAAAAATTTCAATTCTATGGAAACATGGACAGCACCTCCGCGCGCGCGCGTCCATGTTTCCATAGTAATTGAAGTATTTAATACTTCTCGATCGCGTTTACGTAAAAATTTCAATTCTATGGAAACTCGGACGCGCGCGCGCGGAGACGCTGTCCATGTTTCCATAGTAATTGATTTTTTTACGTAAACGCGATCGAGAAGTATTTTGGTGAAGTAAAACTTATACTAAGCATACTGGTCGGGCATCGCTCGCGTCTACGAGGTCGTGTTACGATAGAAACATGTGGTGTTCGTTAATTGAAACCTGATAGAAGAATATTACATATTTTGTCTGCCACATCACGTTTCTGACACTCTTAGGGATTTAATTAAATCAAAACTTAATTGATTCCTCTGTGTAACGAAAGTTAGTCATATAGTTTGTATGACTAACTTCCGTTACACAAAGGAAGCGATCGTGATTTTGGTTTCATTAAGTCCTTTACTATATACCTCCAATTTTTTTTGAAAACGACTCATTAGCCGATTTTCGTAACACACGGGACGCAGCAGAATAAACGCTTCATAGCCCCACCCTAGTTCGAATTTGAATATTTTTCGTTTGAATGTGAAAGGGCGGAAACGCTAATAAATAACAATAAAGACCCGTCTTACTGTGATATATGGTTGTTGGGCAATAAAATAGATTCTCTAATGGCATTAAATTTTGCTGTTCCTATATATGCACGGTTAGCAGAGACAACGTAAAGGTAACGCCACCAGAGTTGAGGCCACGCACACAACCACATCTCATATAATGACAGCGGGATTTTGACGTTGTGTTGTCGTTAAACGTCAACACAACGTCAAAATCCCGCTGTCATTACATGAGATGTGGTTGTGTGCGTGGCCTCAACTCTGGTGGCGTTACCTATATCTCCCGGTGTGGTTATTGCCGTTACGGCACCTATTCTCTGCAGCTGACTGTACCCCTTTCATCCTTGTACATTATGACATATGAAATTCGGAGAAACTATAAAGACCCGTTTGGGTATAAGCTGTGTCTGCCAAAAATTACATGTTTAGCAAATTATCATTTCAGTGGTTCTCGCTGTCGCCGTGCCCGATTTGGAGCTGCTCATCGGACTAGTCGGCGCCATCTTCTTCTCCACCTTGGGCCTTCTTATCCCGATCATGGTTGAAACTGCCCATCGGTGGGACAGAGGACTGGGGCTCTACTTCTACGTACTGTGGAAGAATGTGTTGCTGCTTTTATTTTATCTCGTGGTGCTGGTGTCTGGATGTTACGCAGCGATCAGTGAGATTGTTAATAAATATAAGACAGTATAATCAGTAGATTCCGGACTAGTCCCAATGACGTCAAAATAGAGTAGTTTAGGGAATAAGTGGAATAGAGACCATTATTAATGTTACATGCCGTGTTAAAAAAAAATGTTTAAAAAAAGCTGTAGTAGCCTAGTGGTTTGACCTATGGCCTCTCACGCAGAGGGTCGTGGGTTCAAATCCCGGCGCGCACCTCTGAGTTTTTCGGAATATATGTGCAAAATTACATTTAAAATTAGCCATGAGCTTTTCGGTTATGGAAAACATCGTGAGGAAACCTGCATACACCTACGAATGGTGTGTGTGAAGTTCTTATTCCACACTGGGCCCGCGTGGGAACTACTGCCCAAGCCCTTTCATTCTGAAAGGAGGCCTGTGCCCTGCAGTGGGACGTATATAGGCTGGGATGATGATGATGATTGTTACATGCGCATTCTTGTTTTTTTTATCTTTATTGTTTTTCTACGTGTTGTCACAAATTAATATTTTCTTTCAATTTTCCTTTTATTTATTTCTTTATCAATTTATTAGCTTTACCTTATATTATACACAACCAATTAAGTTTTGACCTAAGATAAAAACTGTTTGCTTTTTGCAACTGCATGTCACAGTGATAGTGTTAATCCTTTAATCTCATAAAGGCTTATATTTTAATAATTTGTTCAGTTATGCTGAACTATATTAAAATAATGTCTCTAAATAAATGTCACAATTGACTTTAGGTAACGTATAACGTGAATGAATGATTATTAAATTTTATTCCGTTTAGCACCAATACACCAGGTTTCTGTATTAATTAACATAGTGAATTTACTTCCCAAACTACCATATTGTGACGTCATTGCAACACGAGTCCGAAATCTAGTACATAAGTATGTTTTAATGCACTGTATTAATATCAAACACATGCTGCCCGTGGTGCCAAAGGTCATCGGTATGCTAGGGACAGACGGGTGCGTTGCATCACTAGATTTCTAGAAAAATGAATACTAAGTATTAAGAATACTGTAGCTTATTAATATGTGCGAATAGTATTTAATAAGTACTTATTTAATTGTCACGCAGCCTATTTTGACATTCTTGTAGTAGTATAAGGATAATAGTATAACTTTGTAAATAAATTATTTTTATATCAAGTTACTTCGTGGTTATACATCAAGCCTTTTTAAGTGGGCTGTGAAGCGTTTCTAACGAAAGTCTAAAGATGGATCGTTTTCAAAAAAAATCTTCATAGTTAGAACTCGTTCCCACTATGTCGTGTGTCGGATTCCGATTTTAATCGGGCGTTCCAGTGGCAGAACATTTTATATGAAGCTGTTCACACTTGTCGGACACGATTTAATCGTAAATCGTCGTCGTTCTGCCACTGGAACGCCCGATTAAAATCGGAATCCGACAACGACATAGTTGGAATGGGCTCTTAAGGGCTTAATCAAAACAAAATCACGATCGCTTCCTTTGTGTAATAAAAGTTATTCATACAAAATATATGGGTAACTTTCGTTACACAAAAGACTCAATTAAATTTTGATTTTATTAAATCCCTTAATTGTATATTTCTTTAAACGACTATAATGCCCATGTAATAAAACCAATTGCAATTCTGCGAGTACACACCACACAACGCGTTTTTAGTTAACCTAAAGTCAGTCAGTATTTTCGTAACATACTGAATAAGACGGTTGAAACGCTTCAGAGCCCCCCCCCCCCCCCATTTTTATGTCGTATTTATAAGTTTTATCAAAATATTTTAATACATTTGTGAAAAATATGTAAAACGAATAAATATAAGACAGTAATTATAAACAACAATTTTATATACATATTTCATATTTTTATACTTTACATTGGTTCAGCACTTAAAATAGCACCTTTGAGATATTGATTGTGAAATTCATAAAATTATTTTTATCGTACACCTGCCTACTCAAAAGTTACTAACTTATTACAAATAAAAGACAATATTTAATGCAAATCAATTATATTTGAAGTACAACGTCAACAATTATTATTTGTTTACAATTTACATTAACACATTTATAATACCTAACTAAATTAAACGACTCAACTCAGAATTATAGGCCGGGAACGGGCCTAAAGGTCTCCGAAAAAGCCAAGACTAATTCGACCGTTTTCGACTTACAACCGTGAGTTTCCCGTTAAATTTCCGACATTATTAACACATTGATGAAAAACACACAATTTTCTTTAGACATGAGACATGAGAAGCAAAGATGAGTATTAAGCAAAGGTAAGTATAAGATGAGTACTAGAAATGTTAAGATCTAACAGCTATTGGCTATTAAAAACATATTTGATAAAAAAAATCTGTTACACACCCAGAAAATGTCCCTAGTGATTGCTTAACATATAATTTTATAGATTCAAACGAAACCAGACTAACAAAAAATATCTATGCGACTCAGTGGCACTATCCATAAGGTTGGTGCATTTAACGCGATGGCTATACAGCCACAGATATGTATGTATCTATACAGATATGTATGCTTTCGACTGTATCGTACTACAAAAACTATACAATAGTAGCTGCCAGCTGGTGTCGCCAATCCGAATCTTTTACCTACCTTATCAATACTTGACATTGACATTTCTAATAAGAGTTGCTAGGTACGCAGACTTTTTAATAAACATTGTACATGCGTCGCCTGGTATCATTATTACTTTCACGTGCCAACTTCATCCTTGTTTTAAAGAAAACATTGTTTAGTATAAAATCACTGGGAACATTATCATGTAAGTAAAAATATTGCGTGAAAATTATTGGTAACAAAAATTTGATAGATTAAGCGTGGGTTGCACCAAGTTATCATAACGATTACCAATGTCAAATCAGCCGTCAAATCTACGACTAAGTACATTTCTGTAAGTCAAAATTTACTTAAAATACTTAGTAGAACGTACTTAGCAAATTTCGATTTACAGAAATATACTCAACCACCAGATTTTACTTCTGGTTTTAAGTTACTACTTGGTAGTAAATTGAGTTACATATGTGTAGCAAGCAAACAAACAAAATGTTATATAAACTGAACATTTATAGGTAAAATAAATATTTATTTATTCTCTCCAATATTTTACTGTAATAACATTTTTGGGCACAAAATTAAAATTAGTGACATTTATACGCCAACAAATACGGTTGAAAATATTTAAAACTGTATTTTTTCTTACAATACGAAAAAAAAATATTGATTATGAGTCGTTTTCAAAAAAATGTACACAAGGGAATTAATAAAAACAAAAGTTAATTGATTCCTTTGTGTAACGAGAGTTATCCATATATTTTGAATTACTTAACTTTCGTTACACAAAGGAAGCGATCGTGATTTTGTTTTGATTAAGCCCTTAACTATGAACTTTTTTTTAAAACGTTCCTTATGTAGTAGTGCTTAATGTAGATTGAAAATTGTGATACAAGCACGAGTATTAAACTTGGCAATGGTCCCTTAATAACTAGAGTATTTATTTTATGCGATTCATTAACATTGTGCTATAACTGTAAGAAACTATAAGCAAGCAAGCATGCATACATATTTATGGGTAACGTATTTTTAATATCTCCAGGGATTAATTGTGTTTTATCAACTCTTACAATCCTGCCATAATTAGACACCTACAAATCTGCTCCGTAAAGAAAAATTTTGAATGCAGCGGTTCTAATAAGCGTTAGTGGCGTTTTTTTTTCGAGTTTGCAGTTTAATCTAAAGGGGCAAAATCAATAATACATAACACAATTAGGCAAAATACCTTTTTTTCTTTGTAAAAATTAAAATTGTAGCTTGTCTTCTCTACATTTTATAAAACCGTTTTATGTAACTTATCACCTCCACAATATCGAAAAACGGCTAAAAATTTTACAACTGAAACATCTGTAATAAAAATCTTTAGCAGCCATTTTGTGGGTTGACGTGTTAAATTATTGTTTATCAGCATCCAGCTAAGGGCGACACACAGCGTATTATTAACCTTTTCAACGCCACGCCTCAACAAAACGTAAACCTGCTTTGAATCTTTGATTGTGTCAAGATCACTTTGACACTGTACTTTGTGACACCTATATGTGTCGTTGGCGTTGAAAGGGTTAAGCGCAAACGATGCGCATTTACGGCGCCGTAAATTCTCAAAAACTAAACTAATAACTATAACTTCAGCTAATATGAAAACCACGTACAAAAAGGACAACAATCGATAACAGTAAACGTCGTTAAAACACAAGTAATTCATTATGATATTTAATTGGTGTATGTACACAGTGTCCCGAAACTCAACGATATCTTGGTACCGGGCGAGAAGTAAAGTTATACCAGATCTGAAAAATAAAACTCAATGTCACTAGTTAAGCGATAATAGACTCGCATAACATAATACTTTTAGAATTAGATAGTTTCGAGAAAATGTCTATTGCATACTATGTGACATGGATTTTATTCTTATTTTTTCCAGGGTTGTTAAATAAACTTGGCCTCTTCCCCGGTATCAGGCTATCGTTGAGTTAAAACTCAACCCTAAAGGACACCCTGTAGATTGACAAACATTAAGTAATTTCAATGGTCTCATCTGAGAACTTAACTGTTTTCGCATTCCCATTAAAGCATTATAAGAGATAAAAATAGTTACAATAAGTTTTATGAGATAAATGGGTAATTTTCAAAAAAATGTACATAGTTAAGGATTTAATGAAAGCAAAACCACGATCGCTTCCTTTGTGTAACGAAAGTTAGTCATACAAACTATATGGGTAACTTTCGTTACACAAAGGAACCAATTAAGTTTTGATTTAATTAAATCCCAATAATTATGTACATTTTTTTTAAATCGACTTATATACGGTGGGGCTTTGAAGCGTTTTAAGCACCGTATCCTGTGTGTTACGAAAATCTAAGGATGATAATAATAATAATAATATAATTCATTTATTTCAAGTAACTAAGACTCATATTTACGATTAAAATTAGAACAGTAGGTGCACAATATAACTATACTAAATGGGGCTTAACACGCAATTAATATTTACCTCGACGTTTCGGCTACATTGCAGCAGCCGTTGTCACGAGTTAACCTTCACGGGGTCGCGGGTGAGCATTAATTGTTTCAGTTCAATAATAAAAGTCCTTAATTAAAAACAATTTTCCATTTTTTTTCCTTTACACTGAATCCTTAAAGTTTACACTGCACTCAACCTATTCCCTCAGCATGCCTTTATAGCAGCAGTGGCGATTATAGGGACAATCTACTCTGGCTGCTATCATTGCCAGTGCCAGGACGGCATTGGAGCAGGCGCGAACTCTGCGCACCAGTGAAACCCCATGAACCAAAACCAATTACGATTCTGCGGCCACGCACCACACCACGCGTGGTGGTGAGTTTTTTATCTGACGGACATTTTAGTAGGCGATTTTTTCTGATGGACATTTTGCTAGGCGATTTTTGTAACACTGGATACGGCGGTCAAACGCCTTAGAGCCCCAGCCTTGAAAATAAACTATGAAAATAGATAAGTATTTGAGACTAGATTTTTAGTAATACTATTTGGCATTTGTTATGATTTATTATGAGATAAGATGAGATTTATTTAATATTTTCTAATTGGGTTACTTAGAGCGATTCCCGGTGTAAATATATTTTCAAAGAAAACTCGATTGAATAAAAAACAACAGTGTAAATAACACCATGAAACAATATTTCCAAGAAACGACTTAAGTAAAAATGCACTTTATCCCTGAAAACAAGTTTAATTTACAAATAACTGCAAAATTGGATTTTAAGCCTGTTAAGTTGACATAGAAGTGACATCATGACTAGGTATTTCCATACAAATATGGGAGAATCGTATTTTGTCAACTCATAAAAAGTATGGCAGTTGATTGGTGGAGTCATCTCTCTTTTATTAATTTATTTATTTAATCATAATAATATCAATGTTGTTTTATTTTATCTTTATAACAGTTGATGACTCTGCGTATGAGATTGTTCTTAACTAACTTTGAATATTTTTAATTATATGAATTGATGAACAAAATCAAAAAACTTAAACAAAAAATAACTCTGTCGTTTTTGTGCATTTTGGTTATTTATAATATTACTTATAACTAATCACTTAAAATATTATAATTTGAAAGACCAACTCTTTGTTTAGATGATATTTTTGTAACATTAATAGAAAATTTCTATTATAGTTATCTCTCTTTTGATATAATGCATAAATCTATGATATTTGGTACACATATTGCTATATCTTTAGCTTTATGATCACACTGAATATACACATTTATAGCTACTAATAATATATTACATTTAGGCGCAAAACATAAAAAACAACAAGTACAAAACTAAAATTATGAATTATTATTATAAGTAATTATTATTCGCAATTATTTATAATAATTATAATTACTCTTACAAAAAAAAACAGAGCTCAATGTAATAATAGACGGCATATAAACGAAAAAAAATGTACATTCAACTATTTCGCCGGATGACAAGCAAAACTCACTAAAATTTCTGTCACTGCTCTTCAAAAAGTCATATCTAGTTAGTAATTTGATACTGAGATACGAGCTTTGTTTTAAGTAGGTATTTGGTACTTAGTGACTTTTGCTTGTCACCCGACGATTTAACTTTTATAGAAAACAATTTAAGAGTTTTAACTTTGCCTAGCTTTGTTGCTATTGTCTTACATTAAGCTTATTCAAGAATTAAACTTAAACGTACACTTCGAATAAATCAAAAACCGTCATTTTAATATTTATGAAACTCAAAATATTATGTTGGTGACCATTGCTTAATATTAACAAACAAAAATAAAAAAAAAAAACAAAAATAAAACAAAGACTATGACTAGTTATCAGACTTTATAGTTTAAATATATTACTATATTATTTAAATTGAATAATAGCTGCCATATTTATAAACTAGTATAATTACAAAATAGTAATTCTAATAAATTATATAAATGCAAACGTATTATCTTTTCAATATTCGCATTCGCAATACATTGTGCGAATATTTTGCTGGCAATGAAAATAAAAAATATATATATACATAAATCAACCGTAATAAATAATCGTATCATTACTATTTCAGTCATAAAGTCATAATACTTATAATGGCCAAATGCTGCTTTAAAGTCGAAGTTGACGAGACGAGAAAGTAACAAAAACACTAACTTTTCTTTTTTGCCCAAATAAACATTAAACATTAAACATTAAACATTTAGTTTCATAAAAAAATTAAATCAGAATCATAAAAGGCATTTTCTTACTCAGAATCAATAGCGCTATGGATTTTGATGATTAAAAAAAAGGTCCCTAATTTTCCATATAATTTGTATGTGTCAGATTTGTGACGACCCATATAATCTGTAGGAAAACAATCAGAAAACTGACTCAAAAAAAAAAGTCTTTTTTTGAAAATACCCTTACAATGTAAGATAATGGTATTCTTACGGCGCAAAATAAAAAAAAAGACTACTTTCTGCTATTCCATGACTTATATCGACAAAACGAGAACTTACTAACCGCAATGTCTTGTAAGATGTTCTACGATCATCCAATGCTCTGCAGGGAGTGTTTGAACTGCAACAACTTGCTTGTGTTAGCGTACACCAAGTCCGGGGGGTTGGAGATGATGAAGTAAACCAGCCCGAGGATCGAGAGGACGGCCCGCCAGATCGAGAAGTGGGTCCACGTGTGATAGAACGTCGGTATGGTTGGCTGGAAAATTAAAAAGAGTCGTTTTCAAAAAAGTGTACTCAATTAAGGGACTTAATAAAAACATAAGTTAAATGATTCCTTTGTGTGACGAAAGTTACCCATATATTTTGTATGACTAACTTTCGTAACACAAAGGAAGCGATCATAATTTTGTTTTGATTAAGCCCTTAACTATGTAAAATTTTTTTGGAAACGACTCAAAACTTATCGTCATATCATCTACATCATTAGTAGTGGCATAACTATACCATTAGAGGCCCGTGACAAATACCTACTTTGAAAAACGTCACGTTGTATTTTAATTTTGTTATTTCTGAGCTCACGGCCTCTTGGGCCGGGGACCTCTAGGGTCGGGGGCCCGTGGCATTTTCCCAGCCCTGCCGCCCTATAATTACGCTTCTAATCATTACTATACCCCGCCATCGGAGGTGCAATTTGGTAGCTAGATGTTCTTAGGGACGGGTAAAAAATATGTTGAAATATAGTTAAGTATGTCGATAATTTATCTCGACCATGAGTCATCATCATCACATCATCATCATTTCAGCCGTAGGACGTCCACTGCTAAACATAGGCTTCCCTCATTGATGCCCAATCATTACGGTTGGAAGCGACTTGCATCCAACCTGAACCTGCGGCCTTCACCAAATCGTCCGTCCATCTCGTTGGTGGACATCCAACGTTGAGCTTGCCAGTCCGTGGTCTCCATTCCAGAACTTTTGGGCCCCAACGGCCATCTGTTCTGCGTGCTATTATGGCCTGCCCATTGCCATTTCAATGAGCTAATTCGTTTGGCTATGTCGGTAACCCCAGTTCTTCTACGGATCTCCTCGTTTCTGATTCGATCCTGTAGGGAAACTCCGAGCATAGCCCTCTCCATAGCTCGTTGAGCGACTCTGATAATGAGTCTGAGACTAAAATTATTTTCTGAATAAAATTGCTCATAAACACAGCTATCTATTGACGGAATTTTTTTTTTTCAGTTTGAGTGACCAGTTTAATATCTGTATGCTAAAGTGAGCGCAGTACCTATTCGCCAATAAACATCATAATTTGGTAAAAGTAACTAAAACTATTTGAAACTAACGTGAGACTCACTCATAGTGAAAATAAACCACCTACCACCACCACCACTACCACCGCCTACTATTTACCTTTTTGAGAATAAATAAATAAAAACCCTTTTCTTCTGGAATTCTCAATGCCTTACCGTGGTCATGTTCCCTGTGTAATTTGCGACCAGTGGAGCATACTGGTAGACCATCAGCTCGTCGTACATCCTCGCAGCACAGCAGACCAGAAGACACGCGCTGTACAGGATCACCAGAACTATGGGCTGGAAGTACGGCTGGAGGCCGCGAGTTAGGTCCAGACTCGTGACGTCTAGTCTAAAATAAAAATAAAATCTTTTTAGGGTTTCATACCCAAAGGGTGGCAACGGGTCTTTATTACTGAGACTCCGCCGTCTGTTCGTCCGTCCGCCTGTCACAGGGCTCTATCCATTGAATTTTTTTTTAGTAAATTGTACATAATACATGTACCCATCTAGTTCAAACTCCAATCTCTCACAAAGGATTCTTCGTATTTGCAACTAGTGTAAACATATTCTGCGAAAATATACCTATTTGTGTAATCGTGTGAAAGGATAATTTTTTTTAATCGTTTCCTTTGTGTAACGAAAGTTAATCATAGAAACTATATGGGTAACTTTCGTTACACATAGGAATCAATTAAGTTTTATTTTAATTAAATCCCTTAATTGTGCAAATTATTTTTTAAAATGACTCAAAACTAATTTGGTAGAGGTAGTACATTATAGAGATAACTGATAAGTATTTCTTGTACAATAAGTTAACTTTTAGTTTACCACTAACAGATAGCTTGCCTTCATTTCATTTCCAACTTTAACACCATACAAATAAAGTAGCTATTACAAAATCTGCAAACGTGGGTAACAGTATTCTAAAATTGGCTTTATTTGTAGGTCGTTAAAGTTGAATATGAAATAAAGGCAAACCATCTGTTAGTGGTAAACTTTATGTAATTAAACTGTACTTCTTTTGTTTTGTTTTTGTTTCGTATTTAAAAATTAGTGAAAAAATCACTGAGGAGTGTAACAAATGCCACCGTCAAGCCTCTCGTCATTATTAATGAATGACAATATTTTCGACTTCTGTACTGCTTGCGTGTATTACTCGGCTTTCCTACACTGTGATTCTAAATTGCATAATTTACCAAGGTTTATGAAAAATATAATGATAACATTTCCAACAGCAAAAACATCGTTATCTAAAATCAGAACACACATCATTATATTCTCATTTCGATTAAGTATCCGACAAACCTAGACCATAACATCCGTATTGTACGTTAGTAATTTTAACATCTCGTTGTGCGACAGCATTAGAACAATGAAGTGCATTTTAATTTTAATATATTCGTCAGTAATTTCATGCGACGGAGCCCGCGGGGATAACAAATTAACATTCCAAAGTTTCCACTTTTGCAAGGACACAGATCTACCCTTCGCAAACCCGTTACCATACGAGGTACACCTGGAGCTTTACAACAGTACAAAAGGAATCAACCTTATGCGAGGACAAGTGAAGTTCCCCAAAGATCTATCAGCTAAAGGTTTACGGGGCACATTTGCTTACGGACCAGAAACTTCGTTCGGTACAAGAAGGCTACTGAGAATTAAGGATTTTGACTGCAACAGTTTCGTCGTAAGAGCGATCTTTCGCGGTTACGGGTTGCCTATAAAAGGATGTATGGTTCAAAAAGGAGTGTATAAAATTAACGAGGTGGATCCGGACACGATTAAAAATGACATGATTCCCATTGGAGGTAATTTGATGCCCTACGGCAAGTACGCCACGAGGTTGGTAATATACAGCAAGAATGAGACGATTGGTTGTTGGCGATGTGGTTTTATGTTAGAGCCTATAAAGACACGAATCTATAAATGATTTCTTTTATATATTTTTTTTTTAATAAATAAAAGCTCAGCACTTTTGGGTCCATTTATCGGGTAAATCCCATTTGTTCTATAGAACTGATATATTTGGTACGATTTTGAACTCTGTTACTTCAAGATTTCACAGTTCTATAGGACACATGGGACATGCCCCTTTTATCCATACTAATATTATAAATGTGCAAGTGTGTTTGTTTGTTTGTCCTTCTTTCACGTCGAAACTGAGCGACGGATTGCCGTGTTTTTTTGTATGGACATAGTTGAAGGGCTGGAGAGTGACAAAGGCTACTTTTTATCACGGGAAAATATCTCATACCCACGGGAAAACACGTTTTAATCTACATAAGTTTACAATAAAATTAATAGACGACTTAATATTTATGATGCAAACTAATAGAGGAAACTGAAATCCTGCTTATGATAGTTGTGTAGCTTCATTTTTACCTTTTTATCTGCTAAACAGGAAGAAAATAAGTTGATCTTTTAAGCTCGCTTATTATTTATTTGCCTAAGATACGGGCTACTTTAGTCCCTAGTTTAGGCATATAAGTTAATTATGAATTCAGCACGGTTTTGTATTATGTTTAGGTATAGTATAACTCTTCCCAGGTGAATTTTTCGCTTCGAGCCATTACATTAAATTTGAACCTTAATACTATGACGATACCGTTTGTTTTGAAAGATAAGGGTGCGAAGCGAAAAATTCACCTGGGAAGATTTATACTACGTATAGTTAGTGTTCCATTCAGGTCTATTTGTATTATATCGAGTCAGTAGTATGGCGATCTTTCGTCTACTAACACATAGACGTACTTATAGCCCTTACCAACGAACGACTTTTCGTGTAAAACAGTTATTTTTTTAATAAACAATTTAAATTTCAAAGGTAGGGTAAACTACCCAGATTTCAAAAGCATTAACATCCAAAAAAATTAAAAGTATTATTAACTCGTAACATGCATCAAAATAAATCAAATCGGAGCCGAACAGTTGGGTAGGTAAATTTCCTTTTTAGTTTGGTCAATTGTCTATTTATGTCTATCCATAATAATCCGTAATTAAATTATTTATTTAAACTTACCTGTCTAACACAGAAAGCAGGCACAGCACACACAGAAAGAAATAAGTAGCCACATAAGGCATAGTGACCACGGCATGGAATGACAGATGGCCAGCATCCAGGCTGTCAGAATAGCTGATAAGTAGCAGGTGCATCAGTGAGACCCCACCCAATACCCCGTGGCATGCGTACGCGCAGTTGCGCCACGCCTTTTGCACGGTGAGGGCTATGTCTAGAGGCGTGAAGTCGCCGAGCCTGGAAAATACAATAAAAAAAGTGATTTCTAAGTGTATTTTAGGGTTTTGTACTACATATACAGGGTGTAATGTCAAGTGTGCACAGACGATTATTTAACCAACTAATGAACTAAAACAATTACTTTGCTCACCCGCGACCTTACAATAGTTACGTTTATGCAAGAAATGTGTGTTCATGCAGTTCCTCCACCTCCACACTGTACGAACACACACAAATCACATAAACCCAACCATCACCACCACCAAGCTACACTGACGCGTTTCGAACTCAACCAGAGCTCATCTTCAGAGTTACAACCGTATGCTATGCTACCAAATGCTAAACTAACAAACAAGTTAAAGTTTAACATTTGGTAGCATAGCATACGGTTGTGGTAACTCTGAAGATGAGCTCTGGTTGAGTTCGAAACGCGTCAGTGTAGCTTGGTGGTGGTGATGGTTGGGTTTATGTGATTTGTGTGTGTTCGTACAGTGTGGAGGTGGAGGAACTGCATGAACACGCATTTCTTGCATAAACGTAACTATTGAAGGTCGCGGGTAAGCAAAGTAATTGTTTTAGTTCATTATTATGGACCTCCGCAAAGTAACGCCTGATTTAATAAATTATTAATGATTATTTAACCATTACAGATATTAAAAAAAACTTTAAAATCATAATTATCAAAAGTATGTTACCTAATGAGTAAAATGACACCAATAACTTGTTAAAAATAAAACGAGAAATATCTAAGATTTTGAAATTAAACACTTCTATACATTTAGTACGAGATTAGTAGAAAGGTTTAATTAAGGTAAGTAAGGACAACAATAACGTCACTTCAAACAACTACTTGAAATACAAAATTTTGTACTTACTTACCTACTACCTACTTAATTACTTTGTTAGGTTAATAACAGTTTCCTCTAATATCAGTAAGTTTACAAAATAACTTTTTAAAATAACGAAACTAAAACCTTTCTACTAATCTCGTATTAAATGTATGGGAATGTTTAATATCAAAATTTTGGAAATTTTTCGTTTTATATTTAACAAGTTTATTGATGTCATTTTACTCATTACATAACATACTTTCGATATCAGTTTATGGTTTTTTGATATCTGTACTAGTTACGGAATAATCACCTGTGCGCACATAACGATTACACCCTGTATAAAATACAAAAATATGCAATAAGTTTTATTCAAAATTTTTTTTACAAGCTTTTTGCTAACTGTACTTGCCTGTCATCCGATCCATGCCAAATTTAAAGTCATTTCGATCACCACATACAAGTTAAGTAAATGCTTGTAAAACATACCTCAAGTATTTATCTTCATTCCGGGACTGTTGGGACTCCAAAATCCTATCCCTTGACACAGCCCTGAACGTCCCGCCTCCTTGCAAATATATCTTCTCTGGTCTCCGAGATCCAAATGGGTTGAGCCTCTCATCATTAGGTGATGTCAGAGGTGATGGTGATGAGAATGGATTGTCTATGTACTGGTCATGATAGGTCATGCTCGATTCAAGAGTTTCCAGCATTGCTGATAGATCCGTTGGCCGCGCTGAAAGTTATTTTATAAGATACATACAATATGTTTACTTTTAGTTTACCACTGACAGATGGCTTGCCTTCATTTCATTTCCAACCTTAACACCATACAAATAAAGTAGCTATTACAAAATCTGCAAACGTGGGTAACAGTATTCTAAAATTGGCTTTTTTGTAGGTTGTTAAAGTTGAATATGAAATGAAGGCAAACCATCTGTCAGTGGTAAACTTTATGTAATTTTACTGTACTTTACCTGATTGTATTATATTTTGGAGTATTAGCGTCTTTCTTTTTCTAATTTTTTAACGAGGTTTAAGTATACCAAATGAGCATCATAGGAAGCAACAGAAAACTACATTAAATACTGCCTTGTATAGAGACAGAGTCTGATTCAAACATACCCTCATAGTGACCACCATACAAGCAAAATGCCTGTGAAATATGAATCAAAATTAAATAAAAATAGGAAAAAGATTCAATTCTTTTTAAATTCATCATCATCATCATTTCAGCCGAAAGACGTCCACTGCTGAACATAGGCCTCCCCCAAGGCTCGCCAAACAGATTGGTCCCGTGCCATCCGCATCCAACGCGATCCCGCAACCTTAACCAGGTCGTCGCTCCATCTTGTTGGAGGTCTACCTACACTGCGTCTTCAGGTTTCGTGGACGCCATTCGAGAACCTTTTTGCAGTTTTTGCCCCATCGTCCATCAGTTCTACGAACGATGTGCCCTGCCCACTTAATGATTACACCCTTCCTTTTTTTTCATTCCTTTTTTTAAATTGAACAAAGTAAAGTAAATGCAACTCTGTTCCAAGTTAGAATGATATGAATTCCTTTGAAAAAGAGATGATCTTAATAAAGCACATTGGGCAGGATGAGGCTATAAAACCTGTGGCTTCCTATGAGGCTGACGTGATCACCTTTGGTGTATGGTCAAGTGCAAAAATATTGATACCTCCTACGTATACTGGTATAACTGCATAATGGTGATTTTACAAAAAAAGACCGTATCGTTAAACAATATGGTCTTTACTGTAAAATCACCATTATGCAGTTATACCAGTATACGTAGGAGGTATCGATATGTATCAATTTAATACTCTCATAATAGGGATGTTGACACCACCATTCAACTGACATACTTTTTATGAGCTGTCAATACACAATTCTTCCATAGAGTTTGAATGGCAATAGCAACTTATTGTTCGCCAACTCAATCAACTACCTATTTATTTGTTTTAAAGGAACCAAGAATCTATTTTTGCTGTTAATCGAAAATTAATCTGGTTATTTATCTTCTGGATTCCTGTTATTCCTGGATTTTCTGGATTTTTTTACTGGATTTGTGTCTCCGAATTATTGTTTATTGATGTCAACATCCCTATTATGTACCAACAACTTTATTCCACAACATAAGAGCTATGGGACATATTTATGAGCAAGTTGTATGCACCCATAATTTTACACTTGACTCTACTTACCAAAGCATCATTAACATATTAGAAAAAAATTATAAGACATGCTTGTAAAGTTAAACAAACAGAATTATCATAAACCCTTACTTACCAGGCTTAGCCCCAGATTTGCTTCTGCTTCCACTCTTAAATACCTTAGGACTGACATCACTGTTGGCGTTACTATCTTGTCGTTCATCTCTGACTTTTCGTCTCGTCTTCCGTGATTTGTGGTGGTCCTTCACTAACCCGTTATTGTTCTCCGCATCATTGGCTTCTATCTCTAGTTCACCGCTAAGTGTTACCACTTCATCTTTGTTGTATTCTTTCAGGTAGTCATCAACCTATTAAAAATAGTTTTAATGAAGTATTTTAATGACTTAAATATTATTATTAGTTAAGAATTATTGTTAAAGGGGCAGTTTCATTATCATAGTGTAACAATTTTTTTTTTTATTATGAGATGGAGGCAATTTAGTGTGGATAATGTGAAAATGATGATTGTAATTTTGTACACAGAATGATGTGGTAACTAAATAAACTTTTACAAAACTTGCTACCGTAAGGTATGATTATTTAATAATTTTTTTTTTAGTCTAACCATAATAAAATACATTTGAGGATATAAGTATACTGTAAAATCAATTATAAAACGTCAATGGAGTTGATAAATATCAATCTCCAATATGTCTGCAATAAATGACATGAAAATATGATCCTTATTTTAGTTAATTTATTCTATTTGGGGCTTGATATTTTACCAACTAAAATGGTGGAAGCTGTGGTGGCCTAGTGGTTTGACCTAAGGCCTCTCAAGGAGAGGGTTTTGGGTTCAAATCCCAGCTCGCGCCTCTGAGTTTTTCTGAATTTATGTGCGAATTTATATTTGTAATTTACCATGAGCTTAACGGTGAAGGAAAACATTGTGAGGAAACCTGCATACACCTGCGAAGAAATTCAATGGTATGTGAAGTTCCCAATCTACACTAGGCCCGCGTGAAAACTACGGCCCAAGCCCTCTCATTCTGAGAGGAGGCCTGTGCCCTGCAGTGGGACATATATAGGCTGGAAAGATAATGATGATGATTTATCAACTCAATTTATTGTTAATCTGAATGACAATGTCAGTCAGACACATTATGCTTATTTCAAGTAGCCATATTGTTTAATGAGAGAGGTTGATAAGTGGTAATTGTTTAAGAAGACTATTTGAAGTCATCCCGTGTGGTTTGACGTTGTCTACACTAAAAGTTTGAGCCCTGGAAATCATTATATTTAAAAAAGTGTTTCTACCTTCTCAAGAGCACTAAGACTAGATCCAGGTATTTCAAAATCTTGTAAATCTCTGTCTCTATGCTTTGACGAATGCCTCTTCTTTTTTCTGTAAGACGGGCTCCGTTTTTCTTTATGCCCACTCGAAGGCCTCGACAATGTCTTTAAAAACTTTTCGTCCAAGCCATTTGGGTCATGAGAATAAAAAACAAATGAAGGATTCTTATCAGACTTCTTAATTTCCTTCTCCACAAAACCTAGTATGCCTTGCTTGATCTGATCGTGTATAGGAAGCTCTATGTCTAAGGATTCGTGTTCAGATTTAATCCAGCTGTCTCTTTTGGACTTTTCCGTGGTTTGTTCTTCCTCAGCAGGAGTTTCAATCACTTTTGGAGGTTCAGTGTGACCGTTTGACAATTTTCTTGACCCGGACCTACTTCTTGAGCGCGACTTTGTTTTCTGCTTAGGAGAAGGCGATCGAGCCGCAGAATGGACTTCTACTATCTCCTCTCGTACGTCCACACTCTTCCCCGGCTTCATTATATACGAAAATATCACTTAAAACCTACGCAAAAACGAAGCGATAACTAATGCACTACACAGCGTTCGCGAAGCTACATCTGCACTGCTATTATTTCTAAATTACATTTTGTTGCCGCTACACTGCTTTTATTATTAGTTACTAAATATTTTATAGTGTTTATTGTCAATTATCGATAAAAGAAAACAAAACGAAACAAAGCGTACTTAAATGTCAAATGTCATGTCAATCTTTAATGACGTCATTGTGACGTCATCGCCAAAATGCTACGTTTCGATTCACGCAAAATATTTATTATGTTGAATTTTATCGAGTGGGTTGCAAAAAAAGGGCACCAGACCGAATATAAATAAGTATTTCTCAAAAATATCCGTAAAAGTTGACATTATTCTTTACATATCAAAACGTGAAGTGCATAGTTTATGGTCAGTAAAAAAATTAAAAAGTTAAAAACATTGCTGGCTCGATAAACTCGACAACAATGTCGCATATAAATTCCCATGCAAATTCCATTATTGTCGAGTCTCAAACTTTTTAAAAAGTTTAAACGGCCATGGTAATAAGTTGGCACTATTCGTATACAGCCAATTCAAATGACCGGTATCAGTTGTTTTGTTGGAACTCCAGACTTTTTTTATTGTGTTTAAAACAGCTTGTGGTATTTTCGGTAGAAAAATACACCTACAGTTTTTTTTTAATGAAAAAAGGCGGGAAAGGGTTTAATGACATTTAATTTTAAGTGATTTACAATTAATTCTTTGTACCTATTTAAGTTAATAAAAATTTACTTATTCTATTTTTTTTCCTTCACCATTTTTGAGAAAAGCTTTATATTAGTCTCGGCTGGAATAGCAATTGCTGGCTTCGTATTAGTTAAACGGACTCGCAAGCTCGTCCGTTTAATATTCATACTCAGCCAGCAATTGCCTACTTCCAAGCCACGACAATAATGTACTATTTCTCAAACATGCTATGAAATATTGATGTTATGTTCCTTATAATACGCCACGAAATGTCACGTTGCAGGTGCGCCTAGACGAGAGGTCAATAATGGAATTTCATACAACATTGCTGGCCTTGGCCAGCAAAGTGATCGTCTATTTGTTTTATGTGACACAGCACCATGACGTTTAATAGGTCGACGTGGTCGACGTGGATGGATGGATGGATGGATGGATGGATGGATGGATGGACGGACGGACGGACGGACGGACGGACGGACGGACGGATGGATGTTGATGGATGGATGGATGGATAGATGTTGATGGATGTTGATGGATGTTGATGGATGTTAATGGATGGATGTTGATGGATGTTAATGGATGTTGATGGATGTTGATAGATGTTGATGGATGTTGATGGATGGATGTTAGTTAATGGATGTTGATGAATGTTGATGGATGTTGATGGATGGATGTTAGTTAATGGATGTTGATGAATGTTGATGGATGTTGATGGATGTTGATGGATGGATGTTAATGGATGTTGATGGCACTATGTTAGCGACGCGCTCGCCTGTACTGACCCTAAATATTGTACGTTGGGCACCTGCCCTTACACGCGCTGTCATGCAACACTCCGTTCGTAAATGTCAGTGCATCTAGGCGGCTCGTCCTTTATTTTTATATTGATGGATGTTGATGGATGTTAATGGATGTTGATGGATGTTGATGGATGTTGCTGGATGTTGATAGATGTTGATGGATGTTGATGATGTTGTTGGTGATGGTGATGGTGATGGTGATGATGATGGCGGTGATGATGGTGGTGATGATGATGATGCATGTTTGAGCCTTGGCCACGAACAGGGATTGCCGGCCTCGTATCTCTAGATGGCCTCGTTAACACTCGGCCATCTATAACTACTCGGCCGGCAATCCCCTATTTCGCGGCCGCTGCAGTAACGTACTATTGCTCTTTTCTGTACCGAAGCTTCGGTGAACGAGTCCAGCTCGCACTTGACAATTAAGTGTTTTTCTTTCCAAATTTTACTTCATCCAAATCTACACGAAACACATACAGCCAAAACGTCATGCTAATTTAAAAAACTTGTAGTTTCAAACTGCATCCATAATAAGCATAATTTATGAATCCATAACCCATAATGTTCGGTTAGGAATATGTTGGCGCCGCGCCGTACCACGCGTACCAGTCGAACGGTCCCCGGTCAGAAATTCGGAATGCCGGCGACCTTCAGACTACGCCTTGCACGATAGTACAAGCTTAAAGAGGTTTGCGAATCTTGTTTTTAAAAGAAAAGTACGTTTTTACATGGTCTGTTATCTCAGTACTTCCCACTGCAGAGCACAGGCCTCCTATTTGAGGTCTGGGACCGTAGTTCCCACACGGGCCCAATGCGTATTGGAAGTTCACATACGCCATTGTATTTCCTCGCAATATTTCCTTCGCCGTAAAGTTTATGATAAATTTCAAATGTAATTCGCACGTAAATTCCGAAAAACACAGACGCAAGAATGTTTTTTATTCTAATGAAGGCCGCTTCTACTAACTCTTTCCGACCGACGTCAACAAAGATTTTCAAGTCAAAATGTTTTTTTTTATTCTTATACATATACTGACTTTAATGTATCTACAGGGTTATTTGTAATTCACTAGCATCCTTTTAACCCTAAACTCCTACCACTTAAACAAATGTTTTTTTGTTTTACGGCTTTTGTCATAACTTAATATTTTTGGTGTAATAACGTTTTGAAAATTTGAGATTACCTATTATTTTTACGATACTCTGTGTATTTGTATGGGAAAAAAAGTGCTTCATTTTAAAAAGTCGTAAAACAAAAAACATTTGTTTGAGTGATAGGAATTCAGGGTTAAGAGGATGTCAGTGAATTACAAATAACCCTGTATATAATGTAATTATTATGCTTGAGTGAATAAATAAACTAAACTAAACTAAACTAAACTATGACTGTAAATAATCACGCATTGTTTTTTTATAGAGCTACTAAAATTAAGATGATTTTTTTAATGTATTAGTGTAATTTATTTCATTTAAGAATGAACGGCGGTAGAGTTTGAAATGTTTGTAGAGCATTTTTGTAATAGACTGGTTGGCGCTAGTAGGTATCGCCAATTTCTTCCTCGTTTGGGATTGGTTCATAAATAAATAAGACTGAAAACAAGACATCAAACAGACTTACCTACTTAATACTCAGCGCTGTATGGCTATATGATCCATCTGTCACTAAGCATTATCTGGTCCCAAATTTATGTGGAATGTCGGACAGACGTCGCTTTATTGCACGTATGATCGCATAGCCGCGAAATCTTATGCCTTGGACCATACATACAGGGCAAAGTTTAACAAAGGTACCTAAACTAAGTGTCAACCAGCTTACTGTTACTTAGACTTTCTTAGTCAAAAGCTCTTCCAATTTTATTCAACTTTTAAGTTTTCTCTCATAATTTCGTGTGAAAATTTAATTTCCATTTAAAAATGTACTTAGGTATTTACATTAGATTTAATATAATACTTATCGCTGAAAAAACTGCAACAGAGTCTTATAATTATACTAAGTATACTATACTAATTGTTGCTCGTGCTTTGTCTGCGAAGACTTTGTTAACAACTATCCTAAGTATAATTCTTTGTAGATTTTCTAACCTGTTACCTATTGTAGAATTTCGGGACGTCCTGTACATCGATACTCTTAAATTTTCTTTGCTTTTCAGTAAGAAATTAACTTTTTTCTCAAGAAAATGCGAATATAACGTTTTCCTCGTAAATGACTACTTAATATGGCCACTTTCATTAAGCACCTATACATTTTCTCTTGGAAACCTATTATAGAGTTACGACATGGGTGCCTTCAAGAGGCCAGTGTGTCGTATCCTGCAGGACTAGAAACGCACCAGTCGACTCGACTGTCGAAGTCGACTGTACGGGCGGGACCCTATAGGATACAGCGCACGGCGCAGCGCAGTGTACGGCGCGTTGTCCGACACACACGTGACCAATTATATTTTATTTTGTAAATCATACACGTTGTATAATGCTAATCAGAATAGACGTGTCAACCCCAAATTCCTCTCCTCCTCTCGAATGTTGACTGGTAGAGATCCCTTAAAGGGATAAGTTAGCCTTTGTACATGTACTTCAACGGTTGTCAATAGTGTTTTTTCTTTATTTTTGAGAATAAAAGGTTTAAGAGAGTCCTTTTCAAAAAAAATACATAATTCAGGGCTTTATAAAAAAAACATGATCGCTTCCTCTGTGTAACGAAATTTAGTCATACAAACTATGACACATTTCGTTACACAAAGGAATCAATTAAGTTTTGTTTTAATTAAATCCCTTAATTATGTATTTTTTTCAAATACGACTTATAATATACCTACCTATGTCGGTACATACTTGCCAAGTGAAAAAAGCCTTAGATGTCATAAGCTATGCTACTGACGATGAACGAACAAAAAGAGTGGTAAAGGATTTCTTGGTTACCTACCTACACATTCAGCTAATGTTTAAAATTCTATTAAAAGAATCGCTCCCTAGTGTGTACACATTAATCTCATCTTGTTAACCTTTCTTTCCAACAACTATTCATTCTAATCACCAATAAAAAAAGCAAAGACAATAAATCAGCCAGCCGACCTTTCATTAACACGTAGTAGGTACTCAAATTATCGATCACTTACCAACTGTCTAACACTTAGTTAATATCTCAATCATACGGAGTATCGAGCCTTATTCATTACTTACACAATTTTCTCCCCACTAAGGTCGTTCTCCCCTCTCAGCGAAAGGCACTTTCACTCCGCGGAATTTGGTTACCCCGCTCCAACGTCACTGGCCATTTGCGCAACGTGATGCAACTTGGACCAGATTTTATGCGCGTAGCATTTGGTGTGATTTCATAATTGTCTTAGAATTTAGAGCTTGTGGAAACTAGGTGTGTTTAGGTCTCAATTAGCTTCTGTAACTGCACATACAATGCTAGTCTTCAGCCCGGTTGACCTATGGCCTCTCCAGTAGAGGGTTGTGAGCCCTGGTTGTGACCTCTGAGTTTTTTGGAATTTAAGTGCGAAATTTGCATTTGAAATTTATCATGAGCTTTTACAAGGAAAACATACTGAAAAACCTGCATAGGTTTAGCTACAATAGAGAAATATTTCTCTAGGCAGATGTTACACCTGCGAAGCAATTCAATGGCGAGTGTGAAGTTTCCCGGCCCAGGCCCTCTTATTCCCGGCCAGGCCGATGGGGCAGTAAGCAGGCTTATTGTCTTCGCAATCACTATTTCTTTCTGTCAAACGGTGTAAGAATGATGACAGAAAGAGACGGTGAAAGCGAAGGCAGGCGTCAGAAGCGTTAGACAATACGGCCTAAGGTTGTAGGGTGGCGACCGCGAACCGGGAGACGTGTCGTAGAAAGGCCCCCGGCAAGATGGACCGACGCTATGGGAAGGGTCACAGGAACCACTTGGATGCAGCGCAGAACCAATCGTTGTGGAACTCTTTGGCGGAGGCCTTCGTCCAGCAGTCGACGTCTTTTGGCTGATATGACGATGACGGTAATTCCTTCAGATCATAAAGGTGCACTAAGAAGGGTTTTTTCGAAGTTCCCATGGAATAGAGAGTTGGCCAGTCATGTACTCTTCCACGGGAGCGAAGGCATAAGATTAAGCTAGTATCATATCTCTTGAAGAAAGCAAATTTTCTGACAAACTAATCTTCTTGTATACAGCTTTAAATCTTCATATTTCACGTGATATGATTTCACCAGCGAATGCTCTTATCATTATCAGGCATTGCTTTTTAGGATGATCAACAATAAAATAACATTTAAGTATAATCATTTAATTTATTTTTATAATTGTTAATCTACATTAGTTTGGTCCAATAAAGTAAGGTACTTAGATAATCAACTTATCGACGCTAACTGCGCCATTTTCTTTAAAAACTATAAATCTCTGCGATACTATCTTACCCTTCACCATTTTCAATTTTCTTGATTTCCACAAGTTTCGGCGGGCTTTTCGATTTATATCACAATTTCACAAATTTTGCCCCGAATAAAGTACTAATCGTCTATTTGGCACAATATTTTATCAATCGAACCCAACATATCTAATTCACCGCCTTTTAGATATTACCTAAACATTTTCTAAGACATGACTTGTCTTAATGGTTTCGTTACACAATACATCGTCCGATACGCAATATTTACGATTTTAATTACGACCTACAATAAATTAAAAATGTAAAATTACTCTTTACATAGATTAATTAATGTAGGTAGAAAAAATTACAAAATCTTACACACAACTAAATATTTACATGATACTTAATTTTTAAAAGTTCATAGAACGTACGAGCAATATATCATAGATATATGGGATAAACATTACCAACTTTCGACGAATGCGATTAATCGTTCCAAATGAACATCGACTATCGCATACGTCTAGTCACTGGTAAAAAAACTTAACTTAACGCACTCAGCGATTTCCCGTCCGATAGAATTCTAGGGAAAATTACCTTTCCCGAATTTTATGGAGGGTGTTCAAAAGACTCCGATTAGCTACCTCGAAGATGACTTACCTTCGAGAATAGATTTCGAGCTAGGACTGCGTAAGTTTTGCGCGTACGCAAAACCGACGAGCCCTCGTGTTGACCGCATTACCACGGCTCAAGCACACTATTTACAATAAATATTTACACATAACTTAACTTATAAATAATACGACAGTGTAAGTAGTCACGTTACAAGCAGTATGGATGACAGAACTGATACACGAGCCTTTGGCTTCTTTCTGTCTTCTTCATGATACCCTTCTTGTAGTACTGCCTAATACTCCTGGAGAGTTTGTCGTAGTTCATCGCTGGCCTGTTCTTCCTCTTGCCCCAAAGCCGTGCGACTCGCACAGAATCCTCGATTTTGAATACCCCAGTAGCTGTGGACAACGTGACTTGAATTAAACATCTGCATGTCAATCAGTCGTATTGGGTTTCTATTTAGTTTCGGTTTATCGAAACTACTTGTACGTTAATAGTTTACCGTAAAAGTTTATTTACATTTAAGTGTGATCACAGTTTTTGTTTTAAATATTATGTATTCTGCTCCCTTCCTAAAATCTTACGCGTGATAAAGTATCTCATTCAAAGCAACATTGTCTTCCTCAAAAACGAGTTATCATAAGATCAATCGTGATACAAAGCTGAAAAAGTCATAAATGTACCACAAAGAGCCTATTAAACAAAACAATGTGGCCTGCCAGAGCAGTCACGACAGAGTCAACCTTTAGCGTGCTTTTAGTTTATCAAGTACCAGATGCCAAGTAAATGGCTCGCTCACCTTGGAAAACGAGAATGTCGTTGTTCGATGTTTTTAGCTCTGACAATTGTAAATGTAACGACAATCTGTAGAAACTAGCTGGTACTTTATACCGTGTTATCATTAAATTAGTTTACTAATAACATGATTAATTATGTTTGTCCGCGGTCGGTAATTTCCATTGAGCCATCGTAAATTGTATTTATTTTACCTATTAACGTTATCTTGGCGTTACTTGGTGGAAACTTACGAAACAAAGGATCGTTTCAATTATTGTGTTAAGTTCGGATTAGCGTTTAAAATCTATCTTAAACTCGCAATTTATTTTATTTTCAAACAAGAAATTTATTTTAGAATCTATGCTCTTTTCATATAAGTACCTACAGAGAAAATTCTTAGTCCAGCCAAAAACAATAAGTACATAATAATTATACCAACTGAAGAAAATAAAATACGGTATATACTGTCACTAACCCATACAAATTCAAAATGGAACCGCGTTGAATGCTGAATAGTCTGATTACATTAATTATCGTGTTTCTAAGAAAATACGTGGAATAAATAAGCAACGAGCTTTATTTAATTAAACGTGATACAGACGTCAGTAGAATCATAAAACGGAATGTATTTATAATATGCTAATAACTGAAATAATTAATAAGGTGACATTCAATATAATTTCACAATTTACAACGATATTACTAATACTACTGATAAATTATCGCATGATAAAGGCTGATAAAATTACACTCCAGTTACTGATGATTATGGGGCTTGGTGTAAAGATTAAGATAAATGAATTAATCAAGCTGTTGTCAATTAAGAGTCAATCAATACATAATATAATGCTCGGAATATGAAATATCTTCACTACATGAAAGTGAGAAATCTAGCAAATCATAAAATATTTGCGATAACTACAATATACAATAATTATAACGGTTACTAATGTGATGTTGTTCAAATTGATATTTCAGATCCCGCTCATTATGATATCCTTATTGATGTAGACAACATTAATGACTATAATGATGTTCAACTTAACTAAGATCCAATACCTCCAATAGAAAGAGTTTTCAAAAACCAAGATACTCACTTCGGTCAAGCCACCGTATCGCGGATCCATGGACATGGGGTGATGCTAGCAGTTCCTTCAGGAATTGCCAGAGGTGTATGTGGGTGCTGCCAGTCTTTGCCTTTCCTCCTGCCGTGCTAGCTGTCGCATTTGCTGGTTCAGAATCTTCATCTGTTGAAGAAAGAAAATTATATGAAGATTTGTACGTTTGAGTAGTAAGGTAAGAGATAATTTGTCAGCTTCAGCCAATAATGTTTGAACTCGATTCTTACAATAATATTAAGCTTATTGTGAAAAGAAGTACGACAAGGTCGTTTATTTGAGTTGTAACTTAAGCAAGGCGTTGCTTGAATCACTGTTGTGTTAATAGTGTATGATGAATCAGCAAAAGAAGGCGCATAAATATCTGTCTTTCCGGCCATGGATTCATTCAACTTTTCAAATACATTTCAGGTGAATCATTATATCGGCAACTGAGTTATCTTAATCAAATCGCGTCATTAAACGTCGTATATTTACTCAGATATTTTCTTGCAACGTATTAACGAAAGCTTTATTAAACTATATTTTCACATAATTCCATAATGTCAAGATGGACCTACTGTTGGTCTGATAATATGTATCTAGAATAAAAGCCTATATGGGCCGTATGTGCCCCTGATGCATACTAAACAGGCATTAGAAGTAAAGCTTAAGTATTATATTCGACAATTTAGGTCCATTATCGACATAATAGTGCAGGGAAAAGAGGACAGCGTGCCTGGTGATGGATGGCATAGCTTCTAAGAATACTGTAGTAAGAAATAATGACTTCGTAGACTGGCTGGAGCCTGTCCAGTCTCGTGAGCAGAATTCGAGATTGTTCATAATTTTATTATACTGAAAACCGGTATAATAAAGAGGTAGCTAGATGTACTTAATTTTATGAATCCAGATTTCCCAGATTACCTACTTATCTCCCTATGCGGATTCTAAGATACATATTTGCTTAATGGTTTGATATTACCGTTCCCCGTTTATCCCGATTCACGATGACAGCATTGGTTTCTATTTTGAGTATCAATTTATTATACAAGTTTTGGTTGCAATAAATATTTTCCAATTTCGCTATCGTGACCTTCAATGTCAGAATCGTAAACTGGATGAGCAAACACTTTACGACGTCAAAGAACATTTAAATAAACGCTTGAATACTAAAACTGGAACTTTAGATAATTTAAGTGCTATTTCAATGAGATTTATAAAATTATGCGCAAGAATATCGAATATTCGAGTTAAATATTTCGACATTTCTAACATCGGATGGTTAAAAATAGTTCCTTCGATACTCTATTTAAATAGAGTATCTCTATTTAGATAGAAGAAAGATTACCGTTGAAAGATGCAATGCAGACTTTGGATAAAATAGCAAGCTCCAAACGATTCTGTGATCAAACCTAAAGACTCATCTCACAATCCAGACTTCATATTTTCGATAACCTTAAAACATTTCGCGGACATTTTTAATTTTATAATTGGCAGCCTGACATTTGTACCAACACCAAACCCTACTAACAAAACCATTGCACCTTGAGCCTTAGCTACCAGTAACAGGGCATTTTTATACAAGTCTCGTTGTGACCTTGTATGTCTGTGTGCAGAGTGGGTCGGCGGAAAATGGTACAAAAACTCAACTTGACGTATATGGGTTCCTAGCTCAGGATGACAAGTGGTATCCAGTGGGGGTGATGGATGGTTTAACTGTTGTAGGCGCGGCATTGACGAGGACCGTACAGGGCTCATTATATTTTCAGATCTAATATAAATTTAATCAAAAGACGCCCCTGAGTAGGCCAATTGAATCACTGGACAAATCTTAAATTTATAATAAAATGCTGTTGATACTTAAATGAATAAATGAATGACTCGCTATGTTTATTGTTAAGAACTCCTTCAAACTTTTTCGTTCTTACTCATTGTAATTGTGAATTGCAGTACTTGTCAAATTTAATGGATGATGGCAAAAGGTCGGCATTATATCATGGGCTTATAGCATGGACGACCAACAGCTAGTAATAGTGATGATCCGATCCGGCCGGTTTCGACCATGGCAACAGCTTCAACTCCGTTCATGTCGATCATGCGCTCGCAAGTGGCTCACGTATCCAACTTTATTGGACAGGATCCTCATACAACGCGGGCATACGAGCGCACCGTTTACGTAATTATAATTGATTGCCGCAGGTGGTCGGGCTTTTAAATTGTCACGCTTGGCATCTAAGTCACAGCGCCGTCTCAGTTCGAAATCGTGGATTTTGATCTTCACCTGAGACCTCCACTCCAGTCGATTGGCGGCCTGATTTTCCCACTGAGACGGCACTATGTCGCACGTTCTCATGTGCCTCTTTAGCACGTCCTTATACCTCAGAACTTGTCCGCCATGCTTACGCTTGCCATCCTGAAGTTCTGAGTAAAAGACGCGCTTCGCTATCCGCTGCTCCGGCATTCGTGCCACGTGTCCGCACCACCGTAGCTGCCGCCCCATGAGGTAGGACTCGATACCACCCACATTGGCTCTACGCAGCACCTCGGTATTCCGCACACGATCGGACCATTTGATCTTCAAAATTTTTCGCAGACATCTCAGGTGAAAACGGTCCAACATGCGGATATGCCTCCGATACACGGTCCACGATTCAGCAGAGTAAAGGATGTTGGGAAGGACAATGGACATATACACAGAGATCTTTGTGGCTAGTTTAAGATCATGTGAACAGAAGACCTTGGAATCCAGTTTACCAAACGCTGCAGCTGCAGCGCCGATTCTGCTGTTAATCTCAGCGTCAAGGTCGCACTTGGATGTTAAAGTGCTCCCCAGGTAACGAAACCTGTTGACCTGCTTCAGTTTATCCTCGCCGAGCATAATGGATAGTGCCTCGTGACCGTAAACGTCTAAAGACATTACTTCTGTCTTCTTGACACTGATCTTCAAGCCATATTTACGGCAAGATTCGTCGAAATCGGACATCAACTGTTGCAAGCTACCTGGAGATTCTGCCACAAAGCACAAATCGTCAGCGTACATGATCTCTGTGACTACTGCGTACGAGACTTTTGAGCGAGCTTTGAATCTCGCTAGATTAAAGACGTTGCCGGAGGTGCGGAAACGAATACGGACCCCTTCAGATGTAGTCTGTAAGACTTCTCGGACTACAACCGCAAAGTACAACGCGAACAGTGTGGGCGCTAGAACGCAACCTTGCTTCACCCCACAGGTAACGGGAAAGAAGTCTGACTGTTCGCCGTCTACAGCGACGCAGCACTGCATGCCATCATGTAGGAGTCGGATAAGTCTTACAAACTTCTCTGTGCATCCTATCCTACTAAGTACCACCCACAGGGCTTCTCGAGGCACACTGTCAAAGGCTTTCTCAAGATCGACAAAGCAGAGGTACATGTGGCGGCCTTGCTCTCTACTCTTTTCTTGCAATTGCCGTAATGAGAAAATAGCCTCGCAGGTGCCTCGATCAGGTCGGAAGCCAAACTGAGTCTCAGGTAGTAACTTTTCTGAAAGTTCCTTAAGGCGGTTCATTAAGACTCTGGCAAAGACTTTTCCAGGGACTGATAGCAGCGAAATACCACGGTAGGAATCGCAATCTGAACGGTCTCCTTTGTTCTTATATAAGGCTCTAATACGTGATATTTTAAAGGCTGATGGGACTTTCTCTTCTCTCCATATCAGTTGAAAGAGCTCCCATATGGCCGAATGCAATTCCTCACCGCCGTACTTGAGTAGTTCACCCGGTATAAAGTCAATACCTACCGCTCGCTTATTCCGCTGTTGCTTGATAGCAAGAACAACCTCGCCCCGTCTCAGCGGCTCGTCTAGCTGTACGTGTACAGGGAGTTGAGGGATTGCGCGAACGTGTTCCAGGTCGGCCGATCTGTCTACGTTCAGCAGAGCGTTGAAATGTTCTGCCCACCGCATCAACACTTCTTCCTTACTTTTAAGAAGGCCTCCGCCACTACCAGGCTTAAGTGGGACTTTAGCAAGTGAAGTTGTGCCGATTAGCTTTTTGATTTCACCATAAAACTCCCCTAGCTGGTTAGTATTTGCAAGCCACTGCAAATGACGAGCTTTGTCCTGCCACCACTTGTCCTTTGTTTCCCGAGCTAACTTACGAAGCTCCAGGTCACTACTTTTAATCTCCGCTACGCTGTGTATATTTGTGCTCCTGTGCTGCCGTAGAAGACTTCGATGGTTATCAATTGCTTCCCTCAGAACTCCATCGTTTTCATCAAACCAATCCTCGTTTTTCTGGACTTTTAGACCTAAAGTAGATGTGGCAGTGTCTAAAATGAGAGTAGATAGAGTCCCCCAATCAGCGACAACATCACCATGGTCTTTGTTTGAAGGAGGCAGCACAGCAGTCAAAGTCTCAGCATAGAGCTCCCTAGTTTCGAGATCTGCAAGCCTATCCACGTTTAGACACGTCGGCTTAGTTCTACCAGATCTACAAGGAGGACGGAGGCGGAGACGAAGCTTTGTGACAACAAGCCTGTGATCAGTCCAGCAGTGTGCACCACGCATGACACGGGTAATTTGGACCTGGGAAACGTTTCTTTGGCGTACGATGGCATAGTCTATCAGATGCCAGTGTTTAGACCTTGGATGCATCCACGTATTTTTATGCTTGGCGGGAAGTCTGAACATTGTGTTTGTAACCGCAAGATGAAATTGTGCACATAAATTTAGTAGTAGTTGTCCGTTATCGTTCATCCTGCCTACTCCGTGTCTGCCTAAAACATTAGGCCATGCATCGAAATCCTGTCCGACTCTGGCATTGAAATCCCCCAATAGGAGGATTTGCTCCTTGGGTCGTACGCTCTCTATATAGTGAGTCAGCTCCTCATAAAATTGCTCCTTAATGTCATCAGATTTATCCAACGTGGGTGCATAAGCGCTGATGACATTAAGGTAGTTATTATTTTCCAGGTGAATGCGCAAAGTGGTAACTCGGTCCGAGATGTGCGCCGGACACTCCTGTAATTTCTTAACAAGTTGGTTCTTGATCGCAAATCCAACGCCTGACCTTCGCGGTTCGGACGAGGCGAGTCCTTTCCAGAAGAAAGTGTACCCGCCACCGTGCTCCACCAGCTCTCCCTCATCAGCAAGATGTGTTTCGCTGAGAGCAGCCACATCGATATTATAGCGAGAGAGTTCTCGAGCTACAATGGCAGTTTTTCGCTCTGGGCAGGCATTGTCATTACGATCAAGGAGGGTTCGCACGTTCCATGCACCAAATGTCATTTCCGATTGTATAATTTTTCTTTTAATTCTACTATTTCTGTTACTTCGACCACGAGTTTAAAGATGCGGAGGCAGCCGCGGTTACTACCTTCCGTGTAGGGTGGGGTGAGCATTTTTTTAGGGCACCTTTTCTAGCCCCTTCCAAGGCTGAGCAAGGAGAGCAGTGCCACCCTTAATAGGGCTGCTCTGACGCTCCGGGTGCTGCCGAATCCTCTCTGTCACCCCAGTGCAGAGCGAAAGCGACCACGATGTCATACAACACCCCCGGAGCCGCCCACGTGTAGGCCTCAGACAAAGCCCGGTCAGCATCAAACCGAACCTCTCTACTTCAGCCTATCGCCGTGGGGCTTTTCTTTCTCGGAGTCCTAAATTCGGAAGCTGTCATCTGCGCAGGAACATTTTTAGTGCGTAAGTGGGCGCGCTACCACAGACGCCCTCTCTCGTCCTTACTCCCCGTGACCCAGTGGAACGGAGACCGCTACAACCGGAGGAAGGTTTGGATGCAGGTTTATTTTCAAGTTTTCCTTCTCTGATATACATATAGAGAGCTTAGATATTTCCTCTATCACACTTTAGTCGCCTTTTACGACACCCATTAGCAGAAGGGGGTGGTGCTATTCTACTCTGCCGGTCACCACACAGCTAAGCTCACCACAAGCTAGTAATAGTAACCAATAACTGAATCATTTACACGTGTTGTTTTATAGATACAGAAAGCGATAAAATTATAAATAATAAAAACTAATATCAATAATCAGATGATATTTCTCGACATGCTGTTAATGCCGTACCAAAAGTAATCTTATCTGATTATACCTGAATTGAAATCTAGTCTACTATAAATGTAATTTACATAAACCAGAGGTGGACTGGTGGCAGAATGTGGAATATCTAGCTTTAATGTACCTACGACAAATGGTTTTGTGTAAATGCAATAAAACCTCCTCGACCTCGATCGTGTTTGGAATCTTAAAAAGTTTTCGATTGGCTTAATGTTTTCTTTTACAATGCCCCTTTACCACTGGGCACTCTAAATACATACTTAGGGTCCTCACGATGGGCCCCCCTCTTGATCGTTACAAAAAATTTCGCCCCAATGCAGGGCACAGATCGATAATATGAGTAACTACAATTATTAATTTTTGTTATAACGTGTTATCTCGAAATTGTTTTAACTTTTGAATTCTCACTTCATCAACTATGCTTTAATTCACATCGAGTATTTTATAATCAGCTTTCTTTTTCGATCTTGTTTTCTTATTTATTATGTGGTTTTCATCACTTTTGCAATGTTGGTTCAAACTTGTCCAAGTTTTACAAGCCCACTGCACTGCTAAGCACTGCTTTATTAATACTTAACTATGGCAAAGCTAATAGGATGGATTGTTTCGTTTATTCCTTTAACTTTATTATCAAGCATCACCCTCACAAATGGACAAACATGTGATCTGACCAGATAATTGTGGACAGCTATTTCCTGTGCTCGTATCTGACGCCTTTTTAGTAACGGTCCATCGATAACATCTACTCCAGTTTTTTCATTATCAACAGCAGCAATATAGTATGAAATAGTAGTAAACAAGTTAGTAAAAGGTCCATCAAAGTTATTGATATTTGGTACAATTCCTTTCTCATAAAATATTATAATGTTAGTAAGTACTACTTTTGGAAAAAATTCAATACTGTGTGTGAAGTTTTCAATACGCACTGGGCCCACATGGTAACTATACGGGCCAAACCCTCTAACCATGCTGATGTGTAATTTTTTTAGAATAGAATCACATGGCATAATCATTTATAATTCTAATTTCTTCCTTGTCTCTTTTACTTTTATCGGTTTTCTCAATAAAATTGAGGTTAAGTTTCAGTAGTATCCCCATAAATTGAAAATTGTTGGGAAATACTTGGTCATACATCACCGGCTCGTTTGTCTCCAGCATCCACTATAAGTGGGCCGCACATAGTACACGACACAGCTTAAATTAGCCTGGTCACTATCTGAGAAAAATGTTTAAACAAGCAAAAATGTAGAAAAAAAAATTGTAGTGACGCAAACCCTTAAAAGATGAAATTAAGGCGTTAGGTACGATTTTAATGCTTGCTGAGTGCAGTCTCGAAGTTCTTATTTCAGTATATTTTTTGGTGTAGTCACTACTAGGACAACGAACACCGATTATCTGCAGATGACATGCGTTGGAAGTTTTAGAAATTACCTATCCTCTAATAAATTTTCTGAATTAATACATTGAAAATACGACGTTATCTGTTTATTTTAGCTACGATATTTTTGACATGGTATTTGCTGTCTGCCTTAAGACTGCCAAAATTTTGATGCGTTTTTTGCAGGCTTGCAGCGAATTCTCTGTTTTTATAAGTTGTGGCATCGGCTAACGGTTGTGCACAATGCACGCGACTCGCCTGATGCATTGCCGTGCCAGATTGCATTCGATACAAGATAGACCGTTGGCTACTTTTTCCACTTTTTATACAATTCGCGACCCGCTTCGCTCAGTGCAGCAAGTATGTGTGTACAAGAACGCTGAGCTAAGCTCTGTTTATGACTTGTTGTTTTTTTGTTACAAGTAGCTTCTCTGGTAATAATTAAGTTTTAATAAGGTTTGTAGAAATTATCTGCGCGCCACGCTTCATCCCTTATCAGCCCTTCTTGTATGATTGACTAACAAACATCCAAACGTTTTTAGGGACTTTCTCGTTTATATTATGATATTGGTGCTTTGTGACTTTTAGTCAGTTTTTCAGCCATTAGCCCAAGAACTGAAATAAATATATAAAGGTGTACGGAAACTTCTAATCTTTTCAGAAGCGAAATATTAAAAAATTACGAACTATTAATCAAGCGGCAGGCTTAGGTACCAGTTTTGACAAGTTTCTGTGAAATATAAAAATATCACTAATGTTGACTTTTCTAACTAAGTGAAGTCTAATTGTCATCATAATTATTGCAAGGGAAAATCGACCTCGTTGTATCATGACGTGCAAATGAACTTCAACCGTAGGATGGTAGCCCATATCTTTGGCCGACTGTACTTATCCTGCAGACACACTACATATATATAATTATATACGTTCCACTGGGCATAGGTCTCTCTCAAAACAAGATGGCTTGGGCTTCCAGCCCAATATGTAGGTTCGGATCATCGCACAGGCTACCTCTTCGTCATACGTCTGTTGTAGTACTTCTAGCAAACTCCACATACCTTCGCTCATGTCGTCAGCAGACGGTGGTGCTTGCGTCGGCGCCGGCGATGGCTGTGGCTCCGTCCACGCCGTCGGTCGCCACACCTCGTGCCGCGCCGCTTTCCAGATCTCCAGCTGAGCGTACAAAGTACTGCCAGCCTGCAACAAACAGAAGAAACTGTTACCACACACGGGACATAATAATTATCACCAGAGGGCGGAATTTACACTGCAAAACAAAAGACTGTCGCAATCAAACTAAGTAGGTAGTGTTAGAAACATTTTTTCGTCGATATCGATAATTTTGTAAGTGAAGCAAAAAGGTCCAGCAAAAAAAAACACGAGTTGATCCGAACAAAGACAAACAAAACACAAACAACAAAACAAAAAAGAGCAGAAAAAAGAAAAAATGTGGGTGTGTGAGTGAAGAGTGAGTGAGTTAGTGTGTGTGCATGGGTGAAAAGTGTAGTTAAACAAGAAAATACTTCATGCTACAATGTGACCGAACATGCATTCATGTTATTTCGACTACTGACATGACAATTGTAGGTACCAACTATGTATGTTTTTAGCAAAATAAATTAAATGAAACGGTTCGTCATTTGAGCTTAATTTACCTACATTTATCAGATCTATGTATTTAAAACACGTGAGCAATAAATCACTTTGACTTTGACCTAGATACATCCCACTGCTGAGCAGTGCAGTTTGGAAACTTCACACACACCATGGAATTACTTAGTAGCATGTAGGTACAGTATTACAGACAACACAACTTATTTATCGTTTATTTATAGCTACGTTCATGTAAAAAATGCGTGTTCATGCAGTTCCTCCACCTCCACACTGTATGAACACACACAAATCACACAAAACCCAACTATCACTAGGTACCACCAAACTACACTGACGCGTTTCGAACTCAACCAAACTTATTTAGGTAAGTATTCAAGCTCTATTGATAAGCTATTAGCTAGCTAGCTAAGCTCAAACAGTTTAAAAAGGGTATTTAATACCTGCTTAACAGCTGCGAGTGTTGGTTGCTCTTAAGTTATGCTCAGCTATTTTAACTACTGGCATACTTTGTTGAGAGCTGTATTCATAATCCTTGTAATTTACGAATAAGCTATATTAATTGTCTGACTCTAGCTGCTACGAACAGTTATTAATAAGTTATTGTTAAAATAAATATTCTTAAAATTACGACAGTCGACTAATAATACGTCGGTCAACTAAAAATCCCAATGACATGCAATTGGTTTTAACCTCGTAAGGCCCAAAATATTTTAGGACGTTTGTTATAATGACCCAGTGTCCTATTTATAGGCACTTGTACTGGTAGTCCGGACTCCAATTATTACGAAATCATTATAGTATACTTTAATACAATTGCTATAATCAAATTTATACAAGATTGTAATTGCAAATTAGTGGATGTACCTACTTAAGTATTTCGGGACACTGGGACTATTTGATAAATTTTAATATTTAAATGGGGCTGAAAGGATTACATTTTATAGGCCTAAAAATATGACGTTGGACCTTATCAGCCAAAAGACGTCCACTAGCCGATGGCCTTTCCCCCAAGAGTTCTACAACGACAGGAATGTGAAAGAATTGGGAATGTGAACGAAGTGAACCTAAACGTCTAGAATCTACTACCCTATCGGACAGTTCTACACGAACATTATCCTTAGATTTTCGTAACACATGGAAAACGGCGGTAAAAATGCTTCAGAGTCCACCCATATAATACGAGTAGATCCTTAGTAATGATGTTAGTTAGTAAACGATAGCGTAATTGACGTTCCTGAATACGACAGATAGGAATAACGATGCATCTAGCTATAAACTAGTATTTATGTTCAGTTGAGATGTACAAATCATCTATACTGGCGAGGTTACTCGCCGACTTTCATCGTTGGAGAAAGTTCGCGACGCTACGCGCACTTGAGCGAGTACTTAACGATTAGCCGCGTCTTTCGAGCTACTTGTTCGACTCGGTTGCGTCATGTTTTGAGCCAGTTGTTTTTGTTTTGTTTTGCACCTGCTAAGTGGCGTGGCCTCTTTTGCTGGCCAATGAGGGCTTGACATTTCGGTTTTAACTGGTTTTGGTGCCCTTAATGTCTGTGTTTTGCCTCATTACAGGTATACAAATCGTAAGATTTCGCCTCTTACATTCAGTAGTATCACACGTACTTTAAAACGGGAATGTTTCGCAATTAGGATTTAAGGAAACAAATAAAAAAATACCGGTTGAAGAGTACCTTTTCATAAAATCAAACCAAACAGCATTATTTCAATTCCATTTCTCGCTCCGCCCCTCTTATAATGTGACGTTGATTTGAACTACGGCGGTGCATCTTTACTTTTTTATGTCAATAGCGACTACATAGTAACCAACTTATCTGTGAATTGAAAAAGTTTTTACCCCGTTCGCATAAAGTGTAGTATTGCTTGGTCTGGTTCACAAATAAGTTGGTTAGTCTGTAGTTTAAAAAACATTTTTTGTATATTATTGTATCCAACTGGATGTTACGTAGCAACTATAGTACCCTTCTATGAAATACTTGTGCTTGCCACTTGCAAACAGGCCTCTAAGCGATGACACATATCTATTTTAATTATTTTTTATCAGTATTCTTAGTGGACTTTGCAGCGTTGATAAATGTCGATTATTATCAGTGAATTCTAGTATACTAAGTGTAAATAAAAGCAAGTAGTTTGTTTATCTTTAACTATAATGCATTTCTCATTTCAACCCCATTTCACTAGATTGTTTCCTCGTATGTCTACAAGAACAGCTTAAAAACAAACAGCGTAATCACTTGCATAATACCGCCCGATTTCCTTAACGGATTTCCTCGAGTGACGTAATGAAACCGGGACAATCGCCCGCAGTAGCGTTGCGTCAACTAGAACCCGACCCGGGCCCAAAATTACTGTCAATCCGTGACTGTAATTGTAATTATATAAGAATTTGATGAAATGTCAAGTTCGAGGTAAACAAGCTGCAATGTAATCGCCAAGGCACAGAAATTAAGCGAAAGAAAAAAATATTTAATAGAGATAGTATTGGAAAATATAAAACAGATTGTACTTAATGAAAAAATACTGGAAAGGGAAACCAACAAGTTTGACGAAAAATGATAAAGAATGTTTACTAAAGTATTAAAAAATAGAAATGATAAACCACTTCAAATAAAAGATCTCCTTAATAGGCTAGCTACTATGTAATATACACCATAGTTACAAAAAAAAATCTACTCCATTGGTCTTCTCGGGTCAAAGATTGCTGTCACAAGTCAAAGATATACGATTCAAATGTCAAAAGAAATGTCAATCGCAACGAAGCCCGGATGGCAACGGGTGATGTAAGCTAACCGCATGCAAAAAATATTAGGAAGCAATTACTGTAACAGGTGATGATCTAAAGCATCTTGGCTTAGGTTTATGGGGCGGCACGAATTAACGATCCAAATTTAGTGGCGTTAGTCTGTTTTGAAATATTAAATTATACCTAAGAGTAATATTTTTAAATTCTGCTGGACAGACCTGTTATCATAAAAGTGCCTTAATTATGGTTGCGTATTCCCTTTAGGTACTAAGTAGACCCGATACATTTTGGGCATGGACTTAACGGCCAAAAAATATTTCTTCGTTTATGAACATGAGTGAATTATCTTGATAGGTTTTGAGTTGCGATGAATACACCAAATTGTGTTATTAGTTTAAGTATAACCATGTACTTAGGCCCATACTACACGGGCGGTTCTCCCGCCGCGGGAAACCGCTTCTGAACCGCCACTAGACACAATTTTATATGGAAGTTGTATGGTGCAAACTACACTGCGCAGCTCCGTCGAGCGGGAAACCGCGGCGGGAAACCGCCCGTGTAGTATGGGCCTTAGTTGTTTTAATAAACAATATTATTTCTATATTACAAGTAATAACAACATGTATACAATCAATAAAACAAAGAAAATGTATTGCCTGCATTGACCCTTTTATCAGCATTTATGATTAAATATTTTCGTCAACTTAAATGATTAAATTCTTATGTATATTGCGCATGAATGAAATATTTTCATGTTTATAAACAGCAATACACGTGGCAGTGTCATTATTTCACGTGCGATTTATTTTTAATCGTCAGTTGAAAAATTCTCAGGACTATATACACTGCAGTCTTTTCCGAACTGTGGATTGCGAATAGTGACCCATCTTTGGATTGGGAGCAAATATTGATTGGGCCCCGAATAGCAGTAAAAGCTAAGACAGTCCAGTAATATGACATGCTCAAAAAGCGACTTCAGTTGTAACGTCAAATATGCTAGGTCCTTTTTTTTCCTGCACTCAAGATGACAGTATTGATAAAAATAAAACCAAAACCATTAATAAAGATGAAGGAATACAAGTTAGCGGTGACGCAGCTCGCTAAGTAGTTGATTGTGGTGATATTATTAAAGACTTTGGACTGAACGTCACGCCCTATCGCCTTGGGGTCAACACGCTGATTGCTGGAGATGCCACCGAAATGTTTTTAATAACTTACATTGTCATATTCTGAGTTAAGGCAGCTTTTGTTTCCTTTAACGTAGTAACTCACGTGACGATGAAAATCCAAAAGGCGTGGTAGCCAAATTTACTTACTATACTATCTAAAACATTATGTTTTACGATAGAATTCGCTTCCTCACCTGCGGTGCTCTTTGACTGAAATCTTCTTCAGTGAGGGCTATCAGCGCCGCGCCGTCCATCGCGAAATACTCCGTGGGTACCATCGGCAAGTTGAAGGTCTGCAGTGTGAACATCACCCAAGACTTCACGTTCTCGGTATTCCAGAGCATTGGATCTGAACAAAAGAATTTTGTTATTCAGTATCAGTAAGGAATCAAGTATGCCCTTGTTGATTAGAAAGGATGCAGCTCTAGTTTTTCTAAATATCTCTTGTTTTGGTATCAGAGTTTTAGAATCGTCTAGTTTCGTTACAATATGAGGTAATATTTCATTTACGTCCTATAGCAAAGATAACAGTGTGCTATAACTACGCCTTAACACGCCATCAATTAATAACAACCATATTGACATCATCGTTGGTAAAAGATTCTGTTAATGGAGTGCTTTTTGCCGTTTATCACAAAACTATAATTGATTTGAGGCCTCGGTTCAGTTAATTATCGTCTCGATCTAGTAGCAATAGACAGTTGACAGCTTACGTAACTGATGTCGAGTTCTGAGAAACCATTTATATTTATAATCGTTGTATGCTTAAGCAGTAGCTAACATGGTCACTACGTGGAAATATATTTTTTACCGCGTTAATATGACGTCATTAATGACCGTCTAACAAGTGTTAGCGCATAATTTTCATGCCTGTTCTATCTACGTACGCGATTGCAGTATTTATTAATACGCGATTTATTTATCAAGAGAAGACATTACAGATTTGGGCTCACCTGGTGAGATTCCTAGAACTGTGCAGGTATTATCCACATCTCTCTTTGACTGTTCAATGGCCATTGATAGGACTCTGTCGATGTCTGGGTTGGCCAAAGTGTCTTCTGTACCAGTGCCGCCGCTGCTTTCCTCCATTTTCACGGTCCCCAACTCCAAAGGAATAGGCCTCAGATTTAATCTCTTCTGGAAAGATGTGTCTTCAAGCGCTGACCTTAAGAGAACGTGATCTCTAGTCTCTTCAATCTCAATTTTAGGTGTGATGTAACTTTGTTGAACGCTTTCCTGAAGTATTTGATTCTCTTTCAATAGCTCTTCAATGTCAATGTACTCTTCATGCTGCGGTACAGGTGAAGAGTAGTAGGTCTGACTGCTGCCGTATGAGGCGCAGGATCCAGAAGGGGACAGAGGATAAGGGGAAGTGAACTCGGGTACTGATAATCTATTGGGTTCTTCTTTGATGTAAACTGAAGGAGAGTTGTACGATAGAGAGCTGTAAGGTGATGGAGGGTGGAGTGCTACTGTGGGTATTGAGCCTTCGTCTGAAGATGGGGATGGTGTGGGGTATCCTTCGAAGTCATACAAGCGTTCGAGGAAGTTGTTTTCTTCTGGGTATGGTGGTGGGGGTTTGGTGTGTGAGGAGGGGGAGTGGAGCATGGGTTCTGGGGGGGAAGCGGCGCCGAGGAAGCGCAGCAGATGTTGCAGGTCTGCGGGAGATGCGGGGACGGCACGCTCGCCCTGTGACGCTGATGGCGGGCTCAGGCCGGACCGGGGAACGGTCTGTGGCATCTGGGAACAAAGAAAGGACCAATCAGCTATTGTTGACGAGTTGTGCAAATATCTACATTCCAACAGCTATGGTGAAGTTGACTGGTATAAAAATGACTTTATAAGATGAAGAAGGCTCTAGTTTAAAATTATAATTTAATAACTGTTTAACACAATTTTGTACCGCCTTTGCATGATAGTAAGCTGCGATAACATTGTTTAAAAATCTCCTTTTTTCAAGGAAGACGTATTTGACACAGTTAGATAATAACATAAGACCTCAAATGACCCCTGTTGATAAATCTGCGCCTACTTGGTTTTTATCAAATTATCACATATTACTGTCATCAATCATCAATTATTACCAAGCCCCAGGCCTGGTAAATACCATAGCGCTGATGCTATCACGTCATTATTAAAAAAAAACGTCACAGATTAGATCATCTCATAATGACGTCAAACTACTTATTGATGTATCGCCAGATGCTCTAAAGAAAACATTGTCTGAGAGGCGAAAAATTATATTTAGCTCCAATTGTTTGTTGAAGATTTATGACGAGAGTTGAAAAACGCCTAGATTCTGGCTTGGATAAGCAAGTTTTGACTTAAAATAATTCACGCCTGAAAATAATGTTTGGAAGCTTATCTAAATTCAAGTTAAAAATATTGGCATCGTATTGGTACGAGATAAAAAGTGTCAAATTTAAATATGAAAAACGAATGCTTATATCAAAACTACAATTGCCAATGCCGTCTTGTAAAAACTATATGCCGTTTAAAATAATAGGACTTAAGTACAGCCTTATGAGATCGCATAACAAAAATAAATCCCATGTTACTAATATTATAAAAGAGAAAGATTGTAAACGTTACTCAATCATGCAATAACATTTGAACCGATTTAGGAGAAATTTGGTATAAGTTGTCACTCCTGTAGACATAAAATTAGTGACTCTGAGTCAGCAAACTTAAGATTTTATTAAACGGGCCGAATGTTGGCCAGGCGTCCCGCACGCCGATGTAGATTTGACTAAAAAATATTGGCTATAGACCCTTAACTTTGTCCATGACCACAGGAGAAACGCTAACAAAAAAATGTATACGACCCATAAATATGAATTCAGTTAGATTTGAAAGACTTACATTGAGAAAAGACAGGCATAGACCCATCATGCTCAGACACTAGCACCGCACTAACACAGAAAGGGCGAAAACCAAACGTTCATTGTTGGAACAGGAAAACTGCTTCTGTGCATTTTCATACCAGTTTTTCATATAAAAATCTATTGTAGCACAGAGACAATTGTTATGATTGATTGAAACGTGGGAACATAGAACAAGAATTCAAGTTTTAAGACACTGGAAATTGTTTAAGATACCTTTGATTAGTCCTGTATATCGAGTTTGGTTACAATGGATATAAAGAAGAGCTTGATTGGAAAATTCTGAATGATATTACGAGTATGAAGTGTTCATTAAGTAGAGTTGACACGGTGTGACTGTCTATATTTGTAAGTAATATCTTCCCGTAGATTCTTTGATTGATTTCTTCCAATTGACAAAGAACTTTTTATAAGGATCATTTTTGGTTCTAAGCAAAAAACTGTGCTTAAACCAATGCGATGACGTAACATATGGGGTTCGAAGTCATTAAACCTATTATCTGGTGTGTTCCTACGTCGACTACGCAGAATATGCGTTTATTTACATTAACCAAACACATGGCTCCTTGTTGTCCAAATAAGGAAAAAAGATACGCTCTCACAAGTTTTGGACGGTGCTATGACAATCGGTTATTGACACCCGCATAATGAGACAGTCAATAGTTTATTAAATTCCCTTGCTAAGCGCCCCATGTGGCAGCTTGCCATCTCACAGGTCACAGGTAAGCTGTAAAAGCCACCAGAGACTAACAGCAACAGTCCACCCGAAAAAAGTACATTGAATAGTTAGTTTATGATTATGACTTTTTACATATGTATTTTTAACACACTTGTGTTAGCTTCACTTGTTCGTTCGCACCCAATACTTGAAATCATAAATCAAACAACGTTAATGAGAACCAAGAAGAAGATTTTTGGAATTTTGTGAAATACCTCGCAGGCGCCTCATCCAACTTTTATCTATTAAAAAAAATACTGGGCACAAAGATTATTAACGCCGCCAAATTGAAATTCGAAATTTAAAAATAATCTTTTTCGTCGGAATTTATGAAAGACTGCTCTATCGAATAGTTTAGGTACGTTGTTATTATTAATTCCCTGATTTCAATTACGTTAAGGTGGAACGGCACGCTCTAGGCGCGAAATTCAAAATTTTTACAGGTTTTAATTTATTGTGGGTAAACGGTGTAACTGTTTAACTTCATATGGTACTTGCGGTTGTAAAACAGTGTATTTTATATTATTGTGTAAAGCTTTTTAAGAATAAAACTGTTAGCTTGATATAAATGTTGTCAAACATAGAAATTCGGACTTTCAACGTTTTGACAACTTTTATTTCAAGCTAATAGTTTTATTCTTAAAAAACTTTACACAATAATATAAAGAACACTGTTTTACAAGCGCAAGTACCATATGAAGTTAAACAGTTACACCGTTTACCCACAATAAATTAAAAACTGTAAAAAGTTTGAATTTCGCGCCTAGAGCGTGCGCTTCCACCTTAACAGTAAACCCTACAGTAAAGGCGCTGTTGAGAACCGGCTCAATATACGCACGGGACGGGGTGCGCGGCAGGACGATACGGCTACGTCACGATTGTCAATCCGACCAGCAGCAAGCTTTACGATTACTACATGAGATTGTTGCAGAACTTTATTTACAATCCGCCATTTTTATTTGACTTCCGTAGAACGAAGACGCAGTGTATGTAGGCCTCCATCAAGATGGAGCGACAACCTGGTTAAGGTTGCGGGAACGCGTTAGATGCGGATGGCGCAGGACCGATCTGTTTAGCGAACCTTGGAGGTGGCCGATGATCAGTAGTGGCGTCTTTCGGCTGAAATGATGATGTGATGACCCTAACAGTCACTACACAATGATCATTGTGATAGTCACAAGGACCACAGAAGTAAGTTACCTGCCATTGGAAGTATCATCGTAAATTTACTCTACTATGCTATGCTTACCTACTATAGACTTAAACATTTATTCGTTCGGTAATATTCGACTTTAAATGATAAACATTGCCTACATATATTATATGCGTACCTACATTACATATAGCACTTATTAAATTTATGACCAGAAATTCCATGTACCCGGAATAGAAACTAAGACACGAATTGTATTAATAATGAATGACAGATAAGTAGCCATTAAACTAACGCTTAACGGTCAACCTAAAGCCGATTAAGGCTACCACAGTCACCACAGACCGGGGCGTGCGCATGACGCCGACGGAGCGCAGCTCGTTGTATAACACTGAATCATATATACGATGGCACACCGGTAGCGCGGCGCAGCGTAGAATGATTCAGTGTTATACAACGCGCTGGGCCCGCTCCGTCGGCGTTGCGCGGCGTCCCCACGCTGCGGTCTTTGGTAGCCTACCAACGCTAGCCATGCTTATTATTATATCCAGCTTTGCGAGAGGAACAAACTAAAGCTAAAGATAAATTTTCGTGCGTTCTACTTCAAACATTTTTAACCCTAATTGAGGTTTTGACCTTAGTTTTAAAGGCTCTAACAATGAGCCATTGATTAAGTTAAAGAGTAAATCCGTTAAACCGACATAACTAAATTAAATTTATAGAAATCTGAAAAATTATCTGACTTTATCACCATTTCAAACTCTATTCTGTGCTCTTTCTAGTTCTAGCTTTCAAAAATCAAAACTTTTGTATTATGTATACTTACTTAGGCCATAAAGTGTTTTTGCCATGTATTTCTTTATACCATCAGCGAAATGCGCCACGAGAAACTTGCTAGAATGTCATTTTTCAAGTTTACTAGACATTCCACGCTTCGAAACAAGATCGAACATCAGGGACTACTCTTTCGCACTATCCTATTTAATACTATGTATAAGTGCAAGTAGGACGGCACGATACAAAGTTGCAATTTCAAAACTATACCACAAAATTTACAAGTAAACGTAATATTAAAATTTGTCATAAAAAAAGTGACAATTATGTAGTATTTTGCTGTAGCTATTGTAACTTTCGTAGTATAGTACAATTGCTGACAGTTTTCCAATACATTGCGCTTAACCAATTAAGTGCTACGCGGTGAATGTCTCGACCGAGCAATGAATTACTCGCGCCGATCGCTCGTAGACGCAAGGCCGTAGCGTTCGCCGCCAACCGTGCGCTTTTGGCCCTAGCCTTAGGCAGTTTAGGTTAAAAAAAATGATAGACAGACAGACGAGTTGAGCGTGCGCCTGCATACGTAAGTAAATCGACAGAATTAATTCAAACCGGCGCCGGCTGGTACGCGGAAACGCAGATTGAAGAATTTGAGGATTGGTATATTGTTATTGTTATATTATTTCGATTTTCAAGGTTTTTCGTTCAATTTCCAGTAAGCAGTAAGGCAGGTTAGCGAGTATCCAGGTGTGGCATAACAAAATAATAAGGAGAAGAATAAGAAATCAATCGAATTTCCAAGGGGATGGACGATTAGAAAAAAAAACATAAAAACGTAGTATTTAAGAAGCACAATGATAAGCAATAGATTAACTTGGTAAAATAAAGATGATCTTGAAATAAATGTGACTAAAATTAAAAGAAGTGAATTAGAGAGATGAAACAATGTACGTACAAAGTGGAAAGATGATCTATCAGTCTTATATATTAGGTGAAGGGGCATTTTCGAATAGCGAGAACAGTAACTAATATTGATTAAAATAAATAAAAATAAATAAAATAAATAAATATCACGGGACAATTCACACCAATTGACCTAGTCCCAAAGTAAGCTTTAGCAAAGCTTGTGTTATGGGTACTAGGCAACGGATAAACATACTTATATAGATAGATTCATACTTAAATACATATTAAACACCCAAGACCCGAGAACAAACATTCGTATTTTTCATACAAATATCTGCCCCGACACGGGAATCGAACCCGGGACCTCAAGCTTCATAGTCAGGGTCTCTAACCACTAGGCCATCTGGTCGTCTAAATTGACACATAACAACTGCTCTTGTTCTAATGCTATATCGATTTCAATAAGTAACTTTTGATATCGTGAGAAATGCGTTTTTTTACCGCCCTTGTTCAGGAAGCACTTATTGATCCGATAACAAGTGATCTTAAAGATGACGTCAGTTCATTGTATCGATACAGACGCAGGCCCAAGTCTTTTGATACAATTTTGACGAGGCCTTGGGATTTTCACACGCGCGGAGTTCGGTCAACCGCAATAAGATCACGTTAAAATATACCTTAACACTCGTCCACAGCGTCACATTTCGTGTACAACTTCACATACAGTTTTCATAATGAAATTTAGTTGACATGACATAAAATGCCATGAAAACGTTCTCAAAAGTTGCGTTACACTGTGAATCTTTGCATAATTTGGCTATAAAAACCCGAGTCTTGTACTGAGATGTCGCGAACAGATAGTTAAATTACCCGTTACATAAAAAAAGCTCTTTTAAATTCGTGCAGTTTATTTTAGACTACAAGACACACGTTGTTTTTAGGGTAACTGGAAACTCGGTTGCATTTAGTATGAGGTTGACTTTAAAATAATGTTTAAAAAGTTAATTCTTCAAGCTTACCTAACGAGTAAATTCAACTCACTTGATACTGCCTTCCCTCCATAAGTATCACTTTTAAATACAAACGCACTCACACAACTTTAGTCAGGCAGCATTTGAGGTTAGTCCGCCGGCCGGTGTCACTCAACGACTATCGCACTCATAGCTCTGTTTCACTCAAAACAAAACAAAGCTGTAGCTATCCAAACAAACGATGGTGAATTCCTTTTTCGGATGTGTAATACTGGCTGCTTGGACAAAACACTGCTTTTTCTTCAAAATACGCAAAGCACTGTAGTGCAAAACAAAACACCACCGCGTGACCGCAATGTTCTTAGTGTTGCAAGACTTGCAAGGTGTGAAAAGCTGCTCAAATCTTCGCTTGTTCACATTTTTATTCAACCAAGTGTAGCTGTTGCTTTTTTTATTGGTGTTTTAAGACTACCGCTGACTGTGCCGGTCTCGACACTATAGTTTTGTCCGCGTCTGCGCGGCGGGTAGATCACTCGGCCACTGAGCGCCGGCGCAGGTCTGAATGAACTGCGTCATCGCGGGAAGTACGCTACGATATAATACTGGACGACAAACGTCATAAAAGTAATTTGATTTTGATTGGAGGCTCGCTTCCGTTCAAATATGGGTTTCGTTGTCTATTACTTACGTGATTGCTCACGTCGGAAAAGTCAATGGAAAAGGTAGAGCGGTGGTAGAACGCGTGACGGCGAACGTCAAAGCATTTTTTGTTTCAGTGATGCCTGGGCCATACTAGCGGCTAACGTCAATGCCCATTAACGCGATAATTATGGCGTTGTCAAATTTTGTTCAAATTATTGCCAAATTATCGCGTTAAGTCGTGGCTACCTACGGTTAACGTCCATTATCGCGATAATATTAATGGCATTTCTCGTTAGTGTGGCCCAGGCATGAAAGATAGACGCCACGGAATAGTAAAAACTGTTCTGTGATAGACGCAGCCAAAACAACGCGAGAAAAAGCTGACGGAGCCATAATTAATTACTAATTACACAAACGAGCTCATACATAACATAGCATTTTCTACTGCTTAATCTTTTGCTGCGTAAAAGTCGTTGAATTAATGAAAATAAATCAAAATAATGAATGAATGGCAGTAAACTTGGGTTAGGTGCTTTGGCCCTAAAATGTGTCATTGGCCATTGAGATTAACTCTCTCCAGAATCATATATAGTAAATTAAATTAAACTGAGAATTGAATTGAATTTAATTAAGTACATTAAATTTGAAAATAATAAAATTAAATAGCATTAATTAATTTAATTGAAATAATCGAACAAAACTTGTATATGATCTAGAAAATACACTAGCACAAGTTTATGATTGGGGCAAATGTAACTTAGTGCAGTTTCACCCTCCAAAACACAAGTTTGCGTATTTACTGCCAGAAAACACCCGTTAGTCGCTGCTCCATGCTTCCAAGGATCACCCCTCAACACTTCGGAGAGTGTTGGGACCCTCGGTGTCGATATTTCGAGCACAGTCCAATTTTGCGATCACCTGGAAGATACAACCAAGTCGGCTGCTAGAATGTTGGGCGTGCTTGGCCGCTCTAAGCGATACTTCACTCCGAAGCAGCAGCTTCAGATATATAAAGCCCGGGTTCGGCCGAGGATGGAGTATTGCTTTCATCTTTGGGCTGGCGCACCCCAATATCAGCTGCTTTCACTTGATCGCATTCAGCGCAGGGCGTCCCGAGTCGTCGGCAACCCCTCACTCTCCGATAAACTCGATCCTCTTGATCTCCGCAGAGACGTTAGCTTCCTTTGCGTATTCTATGAGATCTACAACGGGGAATGCTCTGAGGAACTCTTTGACCTCATTCCAGCTGCGGGGTTCCATTACAGATCCACCCGTCGTAAGCGTTCATTTCATCGACATCATGTTGATGAATGGCAGTCTTCGACGGTGCGTTTTTAAACGGTCTTTTTTGCCACGAACTTACAAAATCTGGAACGAGCTTCCCGCTGGGGTCTTCCCATCTAGTTACGACCTGGGTACCTTTAAGAGGCGAGTGTACACTTTTCTGCAGGGCCGACAAAGCACTGGCATCACGTAAAGTGCTGCGATTGTCTACGGACAGTGGTGATCATTTAACATCAGGTGACCCTTACTTTTATTACCTACATTGAATTTAGTATTTTTAGTAACTAACGTAGCCGTAAGACTGCTAACATTTTTATGGTTGTAACTGTCTGAAATAAGCTGTGATTATTATTATTATTACATTGGAATTATCGGTACATATTTCATATCATTATTATAACTAGCTTTATCAACATTTTTTTGTGTAATTGTTATTTATTTTTATAAATAACATTATGGATTTTTATATATTATGTACTTACATTCCTGTAAATATAAATACCTTACCATTATTAACATTAAAAATTCAATGTAATAAGTAATAATAATAATTACAATAATGTCCAATGCAATTATTTCAATTATATTATGGGGCCCTTATATCCTATCCTATCATGCTACTGGAATAATTTCACAGGATTAATGTAAACACAAAAAGCCGTGGTGGCCTAGCGGTTTGATCTATGGCCTCTAACGCAGAGGGTCGTGGGTTCAAATCCCTGCTCGTACCTCTGAGTTTTTCGGAACTTATGTGCAAAATTACATTTGAAATTTACCATGAGCTTTACTTTACGGTGAAGAAAATAAGAAGAAGAAATTCAATGGTGTGTGTGAAGTTCCCAATCCGCACTGGGCCCGCGTGGGACGTATATAGGCTATGTTGCGTGTGAACAAGGCCTAAGTCTATGCCATGACTGGAAGTCATAGTATCAGTATCACTTCCGCCATTCATTGATCCAGGTAATCCCCATGCTCACTATACTTTGCTATACTATAGTAAATGTTTCCGCTACGCCGGCTTTTGTTCGCGGTGACGCAACCGCTTCCGCACTTCATTCATAGTCTAATAATAGAACGAGCGGGTGCGTAAAAACTAGTGGTACTACATTTAGGTACCCTAACTTATCAAGGAGACCGGTAACTAATCTTTCTTAATTAATTTATATAAATTACGCGTCACGCTGTTTGTCCGCGATGGACTCCCTAAACTACTTAACCGATTTTAATGCCCCATCCACACTCTCCACGAGGCTACACGAGGTGGTGCGAGTACGAGAGTGAGGACGTTGCGCTCGTGTCGCCAGTACGCTTAGTATAAGTTTTACTTCACCATAATACTTCTCGATCGCGTTTACGTAAAAATTTCAATTCTATGGAAACATAGACGCGTGCGCGCGGAGGCGCTGTCCATGTTTCCCTAGTAATTGATATTTTTACGTAAACGCGATCGAGAAGTATTTTGGTGACGTAAAACTTATATACTCGTCTTCCCTCGCCTCGCCTCGCTGTCGCTCCGTTTTGTGTCGGTTTTCGGACGAGTCAAAGGACGCGAGGGGGTGAGGCGAGGGAATGAACCACACTCTCGCGCTCGCTCACTTGGTTGTTTACGAGGCGCCTCGCGAGAGTGTGGGAGTCGGCATAATAAAATTTGCACACTGTGTGCAGTTTGATCCAACTTGAAAGATAGGATAGCTTATAATATTATAAATTGGTACATAACTCTTTCTTTATCTCTTTGCGCTCTAACCGTTGCACCGATTTGGATTAAATTTGGAATGGAGATAGTTTTAAATGGTGCCTATGGACAGTGGTGTTCATTTAACATCAGTTGACCCACTAGTTCGTTTGTCTGGCCTAGGTATCTAACATAAACAAAAAACTCTGGGACATAGGACAAGAGTTTTTATTCCGGAAAATTGCATAGTTCCCGCAGGCTAGCGATAAACTAATTCTTCGCAGACGGAGTCGCAGGCAACAGCTAGTCTAATATATAAAAATCTGGTGTCACGGTGTTTGTTAACGGACTCCTCCGAAACGGCTCGACCGATTCTTGTGAAACTTTTTTCTCTGTATATTCGGTAGGTCTGAGAATAGGTCATAGGCTATCTTTTATCTTCGCAGACGAAGTCGCGGGCAACAGCTAGTCTGTATATATAAAAGTTACTGACAACCGTTACTGACTGATCTATCAACGCACAGCTTAAACCACTGAACGGATTGTGCTGAAATTTGGCACACGGATAGCTATGACGTACGCATTCGCTAACTAAGAAGGGATTTTTCTAAATTCCCACGGGATAGGGAATAAATGGTTTTTATTTTCGCTTTAAGGTAGACTGTAAATAAGATAAAAAAGTTTTTTTAAATAAATTATTAGGAAACCTTACCCGAAATGTAACAATCGGAACCCTATTTATGTTCCGAATATAGAGAATACTGTTTGTCTGTCACAGACACGACCTTACATAAGTGGCCCCCAGTAGAACCCATTTGAATGTATTATTATACTCTTTGTCATAATGTATCGTTCATACCTACATGTTTGTACCATTACACACCCACATCACGCGTGACGCTTGTAATTTGTGTGGGAAATCGTTTGTTTACGTATCATTACTCACTTTTCTATAAGTAACATAACCTATTAAGTATTTATGGATTGCAAGGAAAATACCGAATAAGTCTAAGAACCAGCAATTATTTATAAATACTCTGTGTCACTTGATATATTAATAAATAATAAATATGCAACGTTAAAACAATCCAAGTTGAACTTTAACAGACGACTTTAAGGTTGAAATTACTTTGAAAGTTTCGTTGCGCCGTCAAAAGACATCAACGGGCAAAAAGTAAGTGCAACGATAATGTTACAAACAAAATATTGTAATGCTTATATTCAAAAATTGTACCTGAACCCACTATTTTATTCAATTAAAATATACATAAGTGCATTTCTAAATTTTCTGTTGAATACGATTAGGGTTCACATTTAGCTTACACATCTATTTAAGATAAAATATGAGCTTTCAAAGTAGTGACAATTTTTTTATTAGGAAACTTGTGAATTCGATTCATTATAATATGTATCTAGACGACATTGTTATTTTATATGGTTGTGGGGTAACCCAGCTGTAGGATTTAGTTAGCTGTTACTATCATATATAAACAGTACCTGGGCGACCGAGCTCTGCTCGGGCAGAAACTCGGTACCAAGCGTTTTCCCAGAGATAAGACCAAGCTAGATCAATTTTTCATCCCCGAAAACCCGCAAATACCAAATTTCATCGAAATCGTTGGAGCCGTTTCCGAGATCAAAACACCGGAAAGGGTGGGGGGGGGGGTGAGAGGGGGGACGGGATGCGGGGGAGGGAGCGCGGGGGTGTTAAAGGGGGGATGAAAATTTCATTGATTTTGCCGTAGGATGCACCGTTTTCAAGATATTTGACAAAAACACCGGGAGTGGGGGGGGGGGGGGTGAGTCACGTTAAACTATCGTCCGTAAACCGACTTTACAGACAACCGGCTTTTCCTGTTCTGTGCTCCCAATAGGGAACGTGCACATAAACGGTGCTGCCAACTGGTGCCATCAATTTGAATGTTTTACCTTGATAAGTTTGTTTTACTGTCCGCATAGTGTCGCTTCTGTCGCATTAGTGCTGCCGCCTATAGTTACTGCACGTTCCCTATAATACTTTTTCTAACAAAAAAGTAACTTTTTCTCACAAAAGAAGAAACTTGACGTTTTTTCATGAAAAATAAACTTAAAAAAAAAAACTAAAAATCTTGAAAAAATACGTGGAATCGAACCGAGGTCGGCTGGATCCGCGACCACCCGATTTCTAATGTGCCATTATGATCTGCTCGAAGTCGGCGTAGCTTTGTATTCTAATGCAAACAAAAATAGCCGGAAAACACGAGTAAAAGCGATTTTCTGAAAATGAAACATTGCTAGATCAGTTTTTCATCCCCGAAAACCCCCACATACCAAATTTCATCGAAATCGTTGGAGCCGTTTCCGAGATCCTGATTATATATATATATACATATATACAAGAATTGCTCGTTTAAAGGTATTAGATAAAATGCAAATATCATTTATTTTCAGTGCTCATACTTATGCAGGAGGGTTTTTAGACTCATTGACTCATGATTGTGTCATACAAAAACCCATTCACAAATACAACCTACATACAAAACTGCAATGATTGAACGTAAAAACCAGTTAAAATTTAAGTGTGGAAAATTTATTTAAAAGAAAAATACTACGACTTCAATTGATGAAAATATTTTTTTTTTTTCAAAATTATTTTTATTTTACCTAATGGTTAAAATCTAGGTGATTATGTTGAAATATCAGTTCGTCTTTTACACACCTTAGGCGTCAAAAAAGACAAACATACAGTATCATATATATGTATATCCTCGCGCTGGGCCTCACGGCGTAGAGGAGCGTCCCCCGGTTGGTGGATGGGGGGAAGGTCGGTAGTACAGCCTGGCTAGCTACCAGCTAAGTCCGATGGACTCGCTGACCAAAGTTGGATGTGGTCCTCCAGCATTTCGGGGGTTGTGCGGTAGGCTAACGCCCCGCCCGTGTAAAAAATCCATTGTTACGAAACCGACAACAGAAGAAAAACGATCCGATCCCAACGGCGACTCTAAATTGAGGACCTGGTATCTGAGCCCAATGTTATAGGAGAGACCAAGGCGTCCAGACTCCGGTGGCTCGGACACGTAGAAAGCTTGCGATTTTGCGCCCGCGTCTTTCTCCAAGTTTTCGGTATTTTCCCTGGATATCTTTTAATTTTTCGACTGCTGTGCTGCGGTGTGGGTACACCGGATCTTTGATATTGCCTGCTACGACGATATCTCTTGCTTTGTACCCTGGACCTGACCTTGATAGCTGCTACCACTTGGAACGGATATACTGATTAACTCGAACTCTGTACTCTGGACTGGATTTCCGTTTTATTCAATTGTTTTTCAATGGATAATAACGAACATCAACGATGGAGGGAGCCTAAAATGTGTTTTTTACCAACATGCACCAATAACGATATTAAAAACCCTGAGAAGAAGTTTTTTCCTACTAAGCTAAGGTTATGTACGTTTGTTTATGACAAGCTGTCAATGTCACATCTGTTTTTTTTTTAATATGTGACGGACTAAGGTTCGTGCCCGAATTAAGCTGTCCCAGATTTAATAAATTGTTTTTATTTTTTATAATTATATGACGCAACCAAAAAATCTGTAATTTTTTCCTGTTAATAAGGAACGTTATTCCTACCGGTATAAAAATATTCAAGCACATTTAAAATTTTCATCGATTGCCAATTATCACTTATTGTTTTTGCTATCTTAATTTTTAGTTTAAAAATGTTAATTCATCTGACTAAATTCGCTACGTTTCAAAAACTTGTGCGACTCTGAGAAATGTGTCACTTCTAAAGTTTAATTTAATCTGTTACTATGACGACACCATTAAAAATACCATTTAAATAATGAGATATCCAAACAAGCTTCTTATAATTTCTATCTTTGCAATCTTTGACGTCATTGTGAGTCAGTTATGTTTATCAGTAAGAAATTTATTGATAAAAATACTTATCCCTATTCGCGAAGGAAAATTACGTATAATATTAAATATCATTATGTTGTGTAACAGCATATTAAACAAAGTTAATTTATGAAAAAAAAGTCTAGCAAGAATGAGATATTTTTAACTCTACAACTCATCTTTATCTACGTATATGTATATAAAACTCTTTATTGTACATAAAATACATAAAAGTAACCCGACAGCATGATAAGCAGACGTACAGAGATGAACTTGTCTCAGAAAGGGATCTCTCCTAGTTAAACTTTAAATGATTAACTGGACATCAGAATCAGAATGCAGTGAATGGTAAAGAAAATCGGAAACTGAACTTATAAAATATATTATTACTTAAATTATAATAAATATTTCCTAGTTTTGTTTTACTTTAAATCTCTCTTTGCGTCTTATTGATTAGACACGTCATTGTCGCCAAAAAAAAGAGTATTCTATCTCATCATATCTAGCAATGATATGGATACTTTCCGAAATAAATGGACTATTACTATTATTATCGTTTATTATTACGACCAGATGGCCTAGTGGTTAGAGAACCTGACTACGAAGCTTGAGGTCCCGGGTTCGATTCCCGCGTCGGGGCAGATATTTGTATGAAAAATACGAATGTTTGTTCTCGGGTCTTGGGTGTTTAATATGTATTTAAGTATGTATCTATCTATATAAGTATGTTTATCCGTTGCCTAGTACCCATAACACAAGCTTTCCTTAGCTTACTTTGGGACTAGGTCAATTGGTGTGAATTGTCCCGTGATATTTATTTATTTATTTATTAATGTTCTTTTTTATTTATTTATTTTATTATGAGAGAGAGGAAAACGAGCAAGCGGGTCATCTGATGGAAAATAATCACGACCACCCGTAAATATCAACAACACAAATACAACACAATACATAATATATTACACAAACAGACTAAACGATCAGGGCTTTGACAGTCTTCATAAGAACCTACAGATATCTACATAATAAAGTCATAACAAAAAACTTAGAAAATACTATCACACACAATTACATAATCACTTACTGTATAACATTCGCGACAATATCTGCCGGCACTGAAATCCCAACAGGGCACCATTTTAATAAGATAATAATAATAACCGATAATATTCAACACAAGACGCGCCCGCGCTCCTCTCAGTTACTTAAGCGAATGCGTACTTTTTTCTTATTATCAGTACTTATTTATTCCTTGAGTTATCGGCGTCTTATCGGCAAGCAAGTTCGAGGGTTTATCGGCCTAATCAGAACGGCAGACCTTATAAGGTATTTTTATGTGAAGTTAGTTTTATCGATCACTGGCAGTTTTTTTAGATAATGGATTGCTTTTTAATAAAGGGTGATTTTCAAAAGTTAAATTTTCTAATTTCAAATTTTCATGTATTTTCTTTGTACACTAAATATATGATTAGACACGGGTATGCACACTCATACTCGCAAACATTCGCATTTATTTATAATATTAGTTGGATTAAGTTTAGAGCTCCCAACTGTGTAGTTTTTCTCAATCAAAAATATTTTTTTAGATTTTTAAATTTTTTTTCAACCAACTTTCTTTTTTTTGACGAAGCTTTCGCTGCGGATTTGATTTTACTGTATCCTTTTATTTTGATTTTTTTTCTTAAAATTATAAAACAAAAATAAGCGGCGGCAATAATAAAATAGGCGGCTGTCAAGAGCTGGATGAGAGTGGCCGGGGATCGTGCTTAGTGGCGTGCCATGGGAGAGGCCTATGTCCAGCAGTGGACGAACATAGGCTGATGATGATGATGATTAAAAAAATGTATTTGATTAGAATAATTCTACATAGTTAAGTAATATTTTGTCTTTCACGGTACATTAAATAGTGTACTGTAACGGATGTTACTCCGTGACAGTTTATAGAGTTGTATCACACGTGGGTTTTTCCCAAATCAAGGAGCTCATGGGAGGTAGAATAGTGCTTCGTTATAATTACTCGTTGTACGAAATTTGCTGTCGGTCAACTCAAAGCGAGCCAGTAAAGTAATTTTAGTCTGTTAGGAATCGTATTTGCTGCCAGATGTGGGTGGGTTCCCACCATCTTTTGTAAAGGCCGACTCTAAGTCTTTGTTTAGACTTTCTCCATTCCAAAGGCCCTGAATTACTAGGTACTAAAACGTATTTTTAGACAATATCGTAATATAACGAATTACTTTACGCGGGGGTCTGCAAACAATAAATGTGAACTTTTGCCGGAACTGTCTTTGTTGCAATGACCAGATGTGGCAAATAGCGGAATAGTTTATGTCCAGGGCCGGGGCGTGTTTTTAGGTTTATGATTCATTGTTTGCGCCAAAATAAAGTAACAATGGGATTTTGTGAAACTAGAAGGACAGCATGGGGATAATTTCATCCCAGTCGGAAGTCGTGTAACGTAAGGGAGTAGAGGGGGTCACGAGATGGTGAATAAAACTCCTGCGTCTTAGGGGTGCGGGGCTTTTTGAGGGAACGCTTGGAAGTGTCGGGCTGACGAGTACGCGCGCGGAGAGTTTCTCTAAAAGCGATTGTGAGTTCGGAGTGTTTGTGAAGTGCTTATCACGCGATCACGGATCACGGAGTTCGCAACAGGCGGGTTCACGGAGAGCATCCACGGAGTAGCGGCAGGCGCATTCTTGGAGTATAGCGGTCGAAGGCCCTATACTATAAAGGACGTGTAGTCTCAGCTAAGTCGAGTGTTTCTTAGCGACAATACTTTCATATGTTTTTTTTTTTTTTAAACATTTCTAAAAATAACCTTAGCTTAGCGAACTCGTATGATTTCATACGTAGCTTGAAGTTGCCCTTTTTTAAGAGGAAACAAGTTGAACATAATCATTAATCATCATACCTTGTGTTACGATTTTCTTGCGAATTTACGCGTATTGGTTTAAACATGATATTTGGTCTTTTAATTTAATTATATATCACTACACTATAAATTCTTAACTATATTTGGTCTGGGTCCATTTAACCACGTTCCCAGGATAATCAAACGTGGCCCAACGTAATTCAACTAACATAATTATTATATTATTGTTACTTAATTCCGATTTAACCTTTTAGGATATCTTTCTGCGAGAGACTACGGGGCGTAAGGTTAGACTCCGTTATTTATTCGCGTAGGGTCCAAATACTATTGTACGAGCCAGCAGCAGTTAATAACTTGTCGTCGAGTATTTATTCAATTTTTCGTGTCCTTTAGTCGTACTTCGTGAAGCAGAGCTGCGCTGAATTAGGTTTTGTGCTAAGAGTGAATGAGTGTCTGTGAAGTAATAACAATAGTTAGTTGTGAGTGACATTATTTTTATTGACGCTTAATTTGTTTAGTTAAGGTGTTACGGTAATCTCAGTGAAATAAAGGGGAGAGTGCACACATCTCATGCACTAATCAATTCTTCTTCACTCAACCCTGAGTTTTATTGAGGGTATTGTGTCACGTGTATCGCTGCTTCTTTGTTTTCTAGTTCGTGCCAACCTAGAGAACAAATAGGTCTAACCTTTACACTCTACAGGCACAAACATATACACCAAACAACATTACACGTGGGATTGGCCTAGGTATTCTGCCTTTGAGTCGTATGATCCTAGTAGTTCGGTGTCACAGCATACATTAGGTACACACCACACATTCATTCCGTAAATAAATTCATACACTAGATAACACACCTGCATGAAGGTTACTTGGCTGAGATTAGCTCCTGGGTGGACTGGAGAGCAGCGCGTCAAATACTAGGGCTCATTTTAAGAGGCACACGTTGTCTGTCGACTAACCTGGGTCCTTTACATGCACTTAGGTACACAACCGAGCCCTGAGTCACTTGCGTGTTTATAATTTTCGCCAGTGACTCTGAGGTAAGCGACCTTTTGACCCGTGACCGTAGAGCGTCGTGTGTGGAGACTGGTTTAAGCAATCCTTTGTAGGAGTTCACATATAAGGTGATTCTTATACGCATTCAAGTGGTATTCAGACTACCTCGCACCATTCATCAACAATCTCTAGTTCTCTGGCACGGGCAAACCCGCGGCAGCTTTCGAAGATAGGGAGCGTAAAATCAGCAAGCATGCAAGCGTAAACTTAGATTAAGGCGGCAAGCGTAAACTTAGATTAAGGCAGTAAGCGTAACTTCGTGGTGGTTGTATGTGGATTTGATTGCGAGTTCGTGTATGTGTGCGTGTATGGTTTTGTAGTTATAGCGTGACGGTTTGAAAGAAGATATCTTTAGGGTGTTAGGATTGATCTAACGGTTTTGTTGGGCACATGTGATCGGGGCAGTGGCCTTATAACGATCGGTGTGTGGGTCTAGGCTATTGAGGTGTGCTGGGAGGCCTATAGATATCCAAATTGGTTAGAATTCCCCCGTATGACTTTATGGTCTTATTCAAAAGGGTCCCTTTGTGTTCGGGTATTGCCTTTCAGGTACAACGTGGTTCAACAGTGAGCAGAGTCGACGGTTGATTGTTGCTATTTTTTAAATTGACATAATCTTATAAGAACTTAAATCATTATAACTAGTACTTGACATTTTCTTAATTACGTTTTATATTTTACCAATCTTTATATTAAAACTAACACAACGTAAAACAGGGTCCTACGTAATTATAACTAGACGACCACAATTTTGTAGAGATGGCCAATTATTAAAGAGTTAGGTAGAATTAGACATGAACGACTTGCGTCGGTGCTTTTATTAGTTTCTGATAAGCCCCGGGTAAGACGGTTACAGTACCAACTTTTTGAAGTAGCTTCTAAGGACAATTAATACCATTCATTTTATACCTTACCACGGAATATATAATAGTACTAACGTACAGAATGGACACGCTCCACCCCGCACCGATTCGAGTTACCCCACCCCTCAAGGCGCAGATTGCCGGACCCCGCCGGAATCCAGAAGAGTGCGCGCGCGATGTATGTAGGCGTACGCGTGTACAGACGTCGTCGTGCTTGTGTAGATTCAAGAACGCGTATTTGTACGTCGTGTCCGCCGCGTGACCTTTCTTGGACTCGTTCTTCATTAAGTTCACAGATAGCCCTGTTGTGTTAAGTAGAGATACAGAGACCTCAAAAGAACGCGATGGATATTGGCTGTTCTCTTGATTTGTATTCATTAAACACGTGTTACTTCGATGTTTGCTGTTGTTTACTCGTTATTGGTGTAACAATATTCGATAGGGTGATAACCTTAACTCTTTCGTTTGTTTACTCGCGTTGACTTTGTTGCAATCTCATACAGGCGTGTCCTTTGATAAATATCAAATGTATTCAAGTTAAAAATAGATTTATTTTTTGTTAAACTATCAGTTCCATTGTCAACCTTTATCTTTATAATAATAATAATAATAATAATAATAATAATAATTAGGCGTAGGGATGTGACGACCCCATCGCCCGCTGGTGTTGTCGTGTCACCAGTGCAGTCAGTCATCGCAGGGCGGCTTGTGGCGAGCTGTTGGTGCGTAGCGACACCACGAACCTGAGACCTCCAGGGGTACACATACACACATGCGCTTATACACACACTCACACACAGTTACACACCCACCCCGCCTCTAGTTTGCCTTTGTTGGCCGCCTAGAGTGGAGCGCAAGAGCTAAATGCTCGAAGGATGGATGTATTTCCGTAAGTGGCGAGTTGGCATTTTGAAGTTTAAAGTCCAGGAACACCTCTCCATCCTTAGCCGTTCACACCAATGTTGCCGCCTCGTTGCCCCGAGCGGGCAATAGTTTGAGGGGTCCATTTAGTGAACGGCGAGTCACCGCCTACCAAAAGTTCAGTTTATGAGATATTGAAATGGTAGGTGTCCGTTATCTCACTCCATAGCCCGGTAATCCTGTCCACAACATCCCAACCCCATAGCCAATTCCATGTCGCTTCCTACCTGGCAATAGTTTGGCAACTGTGGAGGACTGTCCGCTAGCACATCCTCATGGTGTATTAGGGGATAGACCTCCATAGTTGCGCCCATCTCATTTAAATTATATGGTACCAAAGGCCTCTTCATGTTGGCTTCGGCCCCATGAATGCCTTTCAAATGACCGGGTCTCCATGGGCCCGTGATCGGAAATCCGTACCAATAATAATTATAGACCAGTGGTGGTGTAGTGGTATGGCACACGGCACGGAATGCTGAGGACCTGGGTTCGATTCCCAGCATTGGTCTTTTTTCTGGGGTTTTTTCTGTGCATCTATATTTCAGTTCGTATTTAGTATGAAATATTTTAAATTATGCCAGTGACACAAGCACCGTCAGGTTTTCCCTCAAAGACATCTTTATGTAACTTAACCTTCTGATAAACAGACTAGCTAATAATTTCAAGTATTCATGTTCCCAGTAAGATGATTCAACTGTGGTTTGCATATTCAAGATATAGAACAAGAATAGATAATGTATGCTAATATTGCTAATTGAAGAAATGTATGGATGAGTTAAAGCGTTTTGAATTTTCATTGTTTGAAGTTCGGTTTCGGCGTGTGAGTTGAAAATGAAGTTGTCATGTTTGGTTTATGCAAATAACGTGTTTTAACATTTATGTACATAGTTACCTACAAAGATATCGGTACGGCCAAAGTTACAGAAATATGTATACACGACTTTATTGACTTACAATTAAGGTCCTGTAAACATATTTTTGTATTGGAATTTGTGTCGGAGTTTCTCTCCGGGATCGCATTAGAAATGATGAAATCTGCGCAAGAACTAAAGTCGCCGATATAGCTCGGAAAATTGTCAGACTCAAGTGGCTGTTGGCAGGGCACAACACTCGTAGAACTGACGGCCGATGGTTCTCGAGTGGCGGTCACGGATCGGAAGACGCAGTACAGGTAGGCCTCCAACATGATGGAGCGACGACCAGATTAAGGTTGCGGGAATGCGTTAGATGTGGATCGATCTATTTGGCGAGCCTTGGGGGAAGCCTATGTTCAGCAGTCGAGTGTACCTTCTATCTATTCAACTATAAAAAATGTTATACAGGGTTATTTTTAATTCACTGACATCCTCTTAACCCTGAATTCCTATCACTCAAACAAATGTTTTTTTGTTTTAAGACTTTTTAAAATGAAGCACATTTTTTCCCATACAAATACACAGAGTATCGTAAAAATAAGAGGCAGAATCAAGTTTTCAAAACGTTATTACACCAAAAATATTAAGTTATGACAAAAGCCGTAAAACAAAAAACATTTGTTTAAGTGGTAGGAGTTTAGGGTTAAAAGGATGCTAGTGAATTACAAATAACCCTGTATAAGTAGTGTTTTTTTTTGAATAATTAAGTTTAAGCACAACTATTATTGTGTTTTAAATAATAACTTTATCTGTTAGAATTGTTAACGTTGTAAATGTGTATGTTGATTTTTTTAAATTAGTATAATCAATTCGCATTAATTAATTTCTAATGTGATAAATAATACGATAACATATTTAATTTAGACTCTACACGGTGATTCATTGCGTTTAGATCTGAACTTTGAAGTTGAGATTAATACTTCTTCAAAGTCACCTTGGATTGTTCAATGTTCATGTAGTTGTTGAATACTATAAATAAATAAATAAATATTAGGGGACAATCTTACACAAATCGACCTAGTCCCAAACTAAGCAATGCTTGTACTATGGGTACTAGACGACGATAAACATACTTATATAGATAAATAAATACTTAAATACATAGAAAACATCCATAACTCAGGAACAAATATTCGTGCTCATCACACAATTAAATGCCCTTACCGGGATTCGAACCCAGGACCTCTTGCTTCGTAGGCAGGGTCACTACCAACTAGCCTAAAGCGGTCGTTAAACACCGACTATAAAACCCCCTAAAAAAAATTAGCAAAAAAAATACCAGGAGGTATATTATTATTATGTATATAACGAACCGAAGGTGCTTGTTACCCTTACTTCGCTCAAATAAGTTACCTACTTGGTAAAAAAACACAATAAACTTTTCTGCTGCAATAAATTTTTGTACTAAAAAAAAAATAGCTATTCGGAGAGATAACGCTGCCAGTAACTTCGGAAACTTTAGACCAAAAAAAAATCAAAAATGATTATTTTTAAAACTTATCACCTAACTAACTATAAGTACATTATCAATGATCATAACGGCCTATATACGTCCCGCTGGCAGGGCATGGGCCTCCTCTCATAGTTCTCACTATGAGAGGAGGCCCATGCCCTCTCGGGCTTGGGCCGTAATTCCCTCGAGGACCCAGTGTGGATTGGGAACTTCACACACACCATTAAATTTCTTCGCAGATGTGTGCAGATCCTCACGATGTTTTCCTTCACCGTAAAGCTCATGGCAAATTTCAAATGTAATTACAACAAATCTGAAAAACTCAAGAGGTACCTTTTTCCTCTACTTTTTAATAAAGGCCAGTACCAAATATGTTGGCGACTGGCTGCGGTGTGACCTCTTCTATATGGACTTTATCTGTCACTTCCTTTTTTCTTACTTCTATATGGACTTTATCTGTCACTTCCTTTTTTCTTAATATGCTTTTTTAAAATACAATGTCAGTTGTTGTAGCGAGTTGCTAGGATCTGTCTGTAACTGAAATTGTGCCTTAGTTATTAAATTAATATCGTTTAACACGTGTTTTCATCCATATTCATAGTTTTCTTCATACAGTCCATCACTAGCTATCAAAATCAGTGACTCTCTTTGAGTTGTTGATATTTATGGGCGGTGGTAATTTTAAACTCCGGACCCCGCGACACTAAGCCTCCATATTTTATAATATAATTGAAACTATTAATGCGCGATTACGGTACTAACGTAACCGGTCCTCGAGCCAAGGCCTGGGTTTTGCCCGAGCTTTGTTGCCGACGTTTTTGTGCGCTCGCGCAAGCCAGCCGAGAAATCGTATTTATTACGACTTTTGATCAGCGTAATAGACTATTTGAATAAAAATGGTTAGGATTATACTCTATTTAACCATGTTTATACTTTAAAATGTTTTTGTACAGTTAATCTTGAATACGTCATGGAGAAACAGGATTAATATAGTGGGAATGTCATACGATTTGTTTACAAAAAATGCCATACTAGCTGCTCTCTGCTTGGACCTAAAGTCCAGTAGAAAACGTACAGTTGGGTAAGTATATTATCCAACCTATATGGATTGTAAATGTTTTGTGCGGCATATATGTTATTTCATGAAAAAGTGAAACTTAGGTGATTGTAATAACCAAAATCAAATGGCTTCGTTCCATCAAGGGGATAAAGGTTTGTTGAAGGATTGAACTTTTTATACGAAACCTTCAAAAGCAAGGTATGAAATGATACAACAAGCCGGGAGACACAGGAGCGGTTTATCGAGTAAGACGTAGCACACGAGCGTAATTTTGTGAGCTGTGAGCGGCAGAATTTCGGTTGCGCCATACATTGTGTCACGTGATGGCCCGCATATTGTATGGCGCGAACCGAAATTCTACCGCTCACGTCTCACAAAATTACGCTCGTGTGGCCTCACCCTAAAAACGTCCCCGTGTAGAACCTTACGCGTTTAAAAATCCTTTCAAATTCATCTAAAAGTCAATAACCAACGTCATACTAAATAAAATGTAATATTGTCTCTAGTAATTAAATTAAAGCAGCAAGGACGTTTGCCCACGCGCATAATTTACGCGCCTGTGACGCAGTAGTTTCCCTTTCACTTGGATTCGATTAATATAATACCAGTGCAGAACTAGAATAAATGATTTCATTACATTATGTGCGGTGCGGCGGATCGGACAAAGGCTTTGCGTCTATGCTTGTATAGGTATGAACACAAAGCGGTTCACTGTCGTTTCACCAAATAACATTTAATCAAACAAACAGTTCATTTGTCAACTTTTCAGTTTTTGCTAATTTAATCGTCACCAATCGTCGCCTGAAGATGTTTTTTTGGAAGACTTTTTAAGTGACAATTTTCTGGTATATAATTTCTGTGACATAAATACTTACTGTTTAAAAACATAACAACTTAAAATGTGAAAACGTTACAGAACGGAAGAAACTCTTGCAATGTCATCGACTTGAAACTTGGTACGGTTGTAGTTTGGAAGACAATGCAAATGCACTTGTTACCAAAAAAAATTAAAGATGAATTTCTCTAACAAGAAAATACTAAATCAGTTTTTCAGCTGTAACAATATCTAAAGGACTCTTCGTTCCAATCTTGCTTCAATGCCATCTAACTTTATTTTTCAATAAAATTGAAACTGTGCTTCATTATGAACCTTTGTTTGACAATACCTTTCTGTTTAGCATGATTAAAGGGCTGGCCATAGTAGTCATATAGGACAAAATAGTTCGAAAACAGTTTTCAATGACCGAAGAAACTTGAGACATTATTCAGTAGATTTTGTACATTTTGCGGTATCAGAAAACTCTGGTTATTTTTTGGTATATAAGCGAATGTGACAACAGTAAAATTCCAATGTTTATACACTTCTTATCATAGTCATGTGAATCACGTTTATTTGGTGCTAATTTCAACCAAAAAGCATTTGTCCCTTGACGTAGGCATTTGTCAATACGGTTGAAAGAAGCGGCGGTGTCAAATGATGTATTTTGGCTTAGAGAAAAATTTTGATGTTATATTTGGTAAAACAAAGACATCACGATCGATGCTGCGATGCCTTGTGTCTAACTAGATAAACTAAAAAAAAAACTTAGTGAAAAATAAGACCCTAATAATTTGCCCTGCCCATTTGAATTGTTCGATATATTTTTGTAAAAAAACACAATATTTCTGCTGAGTGTACTTCTTGTTTGCTGCACTTGCATTATCATATTTATAAACTACATATTCGTACCAAATTTCAAGTCAGTCCGAATACTAAAAGTAGGTGAAATTTGACTTTAACCAACTTTAACAAACATTACATACATTGGAAATAGAATAAAGGCTTGTAAATTGTGCAGCTATTCAAGTTAATTTATTTAAGACACGAACCCACTTTTAGCTGAAAAAAACATAGATCAGTGACTAATTAATAGGTACTAATATTTGACAAATCTGTTAAAGAAATTAGTGGTGTAGACTTCAATTCAAGGAGAGAATGAGCCACTAAAAATATTAAGAAAAAATATTTTTAGATCAAAAATGTAACTACTATTTTCATCAATCGTAGATTTTGAGTACAATTTAACGTCATTGATAATTAAAAACAACCAGAAAGTGGTCAGAACGTTAGGTTCATTCATTAATCATTAGTTTAGTAGATACTGTACGCCCCGATGACTATCGTTTTCTTAAATGTTTATTAATTATTATATCCTATTCCGGTTAGGGCTTAATTGTTTATTCTAGCTAATGACCCAATTTAAAACATTAGTCGTCAGTTTGAAGATGACTTTCTGCCAAGTTTCTTGCGGCGCATTCTTCTTGACAATGATGGTCCTTACGAAAGCGCTGGTGACTTAGAAAAGTGACATTTAAAAGATCCCTTTGCGGCCAACTTGCAGATTAAACGTTTTGATTTTGATTTTGAAGAAGCTTGCACAACAATTCTACATTTCAAAAAAACCCAGGAACTATCTGTATAAGATACAAATAAACGTTAATATTATAAAACTCTTAATTGGTGGCAAAGAAAATATGTTTAATTTTATGACTTATACAGGCTTCGGGCTCAGAAAGGTCAAGCTACAATGTACAATCGACAAAAGCCATGGCTTTCCAGTTTCAAAACAAATTTGCTTGCAACCGTCGAAGTTGCCTAAACCCGCCCTTAATTTTGTTGACTAATGAGGAACAAAATAGTTTTTTGTTAATTACCCACTTGCACATGTTTCGTCTAGTTGCTTGACCAATGAGGAACGGGTCTTACTTCAAAAAAAATTACACCAAAAATCTTTGTGGGCCCGCCCACAAATTTCATTGCACACAAAATGGGCCTTTAAGTTGTTGACAACGGTTATTGATGATTTTTAGATTTATTTTTAGATTTTTGATGATTGTACAATATATAATACAATGTACAATGTAATAGTTAGTGTTTAATAAGATCATAAGACTGAATGCGAAATAAATGAGGAAAATATAATAAAAAGAATATCGTTGACTGCCGATTATACAGTATTTACGTATAGGTTTATAAAATAACCTAAATACTAGATTTTTAAAACAAAAGTCACATGTAAAGTCACACAAGATAAAATAGTATAAAAGTAAAGATGAAGTAATCGTTTAAAGTGAAGTTTTATCGGTTTGGTTTTATCAGATATTTGTCCAAAAAAATTTGGTGATAACGAGTTACCAGTTAACTAATTTTCTGTTTTATCTTTCCGCGAACAAACAAATACGATCGATCATAGTAATCACCACTTTAATTAAAAGTGTCAGCAAAAAAATTAAAAATAAAATAATTGGACTTAATTAATTTGATTTGACAAACTTTCAGCTGTTTCTACCAAAAATATATTCAGGAGGAAAAATCGGTTTTTATCAATGGCGATTTGACGTACCAAGTTAATGTCACGTAAATCGAAAAGTACCGCTGGCGAGATAACTGATAGGCATTATTAGTTTCATTCATAATTATGAACTACTACGTCCGATGACTACCGTTTCCTTAAATGATTATTAATCACTTTATCCTATTTTCTATTAATCCGATGAATAGCTTTTTGAATACTTGTACATGTAAGTTAAATTATACCTACAGATTCAAAGTTAAATAAAATTATGCAATGTGGTGGCAATTAAAAGATAGATATTTTACCAAGATATTTAATGTGAAAAATATCCTGAAAATGCTCTTCGTATTATAATGGGAAGAATTCAGTCCGTATTGACTAAGATTTTTTTAAATTGAAATAAGGTTTCTGTGTGCACCGGACGAGAATATGTATATTGAATATATATTAAAATAATGTATAGATAGTTTGTCATAATAAAATTATCCTTTCACGTTTTTTATTTTCTCCAACCATGTAATTTTCAGGAATTAATTAGTAACCTAACCTACTGACTTCTATTGAAATTCTTAAAACCGGAAGTTTTACTTGTTTTTAATTTACAAAATGATAACAAAATTAGGAACAGCCTCTTCTGTGTCCGCATCATCATTTCTCAACCGTCCGTAGAGTCCATCGAACAAAAGTGAATTCTTTCTCATTTTCCTGTTAAGACTTGTCGGTTGTTGCTTTCGCAATAGTATGAATCAGAATAGCGATGGAGCATGCGCTATAGTGATGATGATGAAAGCCTTTCGGCCTGGCCATGACTACGTGCAACCGGCGGCGTCGTGAAAGAATTCTCTGTTCATTGCTCGGCGCCGCCACGCTCATCGCCCAGCGCTTAAGACGCTGTCAACACCAAAGTCGGCGCACACTGTCTATTTGTATCGGAGTAAACGAGATGCCGCTATTACTGGGCAGCCGGGTATATTGAAATTTATCGGGCAAATATTTAATTAAAAAAAAAAAACTGTGGATTATTTGTGAAATATGACTCGTTAGCGGTTTAGGTATGAATATGTTGACTTCATGTTTTTAATTGCAGACTCATACGCCAAAAAAATAAAGACATAGAACCGTTTAATGATGATTTTAAGACCTATCTTTGCAATTATTTTCTATCGAGCCGATTTCGTCCAATTATGTATCGAGTCCGTCCACGGTCTTTGAAATATGATGAATATTAACATATAATTTTTTTGATGTGCTAGAACAAGCAGTTTTTCTTAAAAAACTGTTTAAATGACATCAATTTCAACAAAATTAGGTGTTGTCAGCCTCTTAATTGGCAAAACACGCAATGTATTAGAGCTACTCCCGTCTTGTCGACGGCGGTAAATCCACCGGCTGTTTGTTGTAGCAGTCAGCGCGGGTCTAAAGATCTCTGACGGAAGTTAAGTAAGATATGAATGAGCAGTATGATTATGACATGGTAATTAAGTTGTTTGAGTGTTTTCAAAGTGCGACTGAGCTATCTGGGGCTAAATTCAGGAATGGCCCAATACGGTTAGCGAGCGGTAATTCAATCGTTTGCGAGAGGATAGGGATGAACTGCTATTCAGGAACGCCAAAAATCACTGGTTTGCGAGAGGTTTGGGCTGAGATTGGGATGAGCCTTATTTATTTATTTAATTACAAAGTGAATTAACAGGAAAATAAGAAACTAAAACAATTACTTTTCTCACCCGCGACCTTACAATAGTTACGTTTATGCAAGAAATGTGTGTTCATGCAGTTCCTCCACCTCCACACTGTACGAACACACACAAATCACATAAACACAACTATCACCACCACCAAGCTACACTGACGCGTTTCGAACGCAACAGCAAACGCAAACGCGTCAGTGTAGCTTGGTGGTGGTGATAGTTGTGTTTATGTGATTTGTGTGTGTTCGTACAGTGTGGAGGTGGAGGAACTGCATGAACACACATTTCTTGCATAAACGTAACTATTGTAAGGTCGCGGGTGAGCAAAGTAATTGTTTTAGTTCATTAATATGGACCTCCGCAAAGTAACGCCTGATTCAATAAATTATGGAAAATAAGACTCATCCCAAGCTCAGCCCATTCTTATCCTCTCCCAAACGATTCAATTACCGCTCGCAAACCGTGATGGGCCGTTCCTGAATTTAGCCCCTGGTCTCGATTAAAGATATTTATTATACCCTCACACTACCCTATATTCTTGGTGTTTCGTGTTCTAAGAGCTAAAAAATTCATTATTTGTATACTTTTATGAATTATAATTATGATATTCAAGGCGTGACTGTCAAATTTCGAGTCTCTCTCTCATCTGTCATCTACAGTCTGCCTTGTAAGCATAGCTGAAATGCTTACGCTTGACCATAAAATATTATGGTAGGTAAATGATAGCAAAACAAAGCACATAAGTAAGGCACACACTCGTAAAAAGCGCTATTGCTATAAGATAAGATGTATCAAAAAAATATTTAAAATCGAACCCGAAATTGTTTTTATTTGCACATCTGCTCCCTTCAACTATCTCTCTAAAAACATTACCTAAAAACGTAAGCTTAATATTGATTAAAACATTTTATCTCCATTTTCAGATATTAGAAAGTCTCGTACCACAATTAACATATAAAACCTTTCTTTTTAAGCTTTAGGTCTCCAAAGTCGTTCGTTTTAGTAAAGGCTTCACGTAGGCGGCCATTTATCTCGTGCACCTTGTGGCCCGGTAATACGGCCGCAAATTGCGTGGGTGAAGTTTAGCCTCTGAATCACGTAACAGACTGACCGTTCGTCCTCGACCCAAAAAGACAAAAGTGAAAATCGGACCGCAAATAATAACACTATTCTTTGGATTCTAAGAAGTTATGAAAAATTACAGTTTTTGCTGTCCGCAATTTTTATTCGTCTCCGTGCATAATCGTTGTGAGTCACATACGCCTAAAGCTACAGGTGATTTGCTTTTGAAATTGTTTCGACACTTCAAATAGTATAAAAAGTATATGATGATTTAACGATAAACCTGCCTTAATAGATGAAAATAATTGTTATATCTTTTTGTAAACATTTTCAATGTACTTTCCCGTATGTAGTAAATGAAAAAGCTTTTTAAAATCAGCCAAGTGTGAGTCAGACTCGCACACAGAGCGTACTGAACCCCGAACCATATGTTTTTTTTAACTTTATTTTATTTTGATTATATTTCTCTACGTAGCAGCCATAGGAGTTTGGACGCTGTAAAAATTACAAATCGTCGTTTTAGGATTCAAAAAATACAGCAGACGGACAGTAGGTAAGTACTTAAGAGGGTAAACCTGTTGAGCTGGCAACGTTGCTTTTTTGTTAGTTTTTCTCGATTATTCCATAAAAATTGAATTTTTAATTTTCATTCAATTTTTATGGAATAATCGAGAAAAACTAACAAAAATGCAACTTTGCCAGCTCAGCTGGTATAAACCCTCTTAATATGACTCCTTCCCTTTCTACACAGAATATTAAAAATCACGAAATGTCATTAAAAGAAAAAGCACGACTGGCTGAAAAATCCAGACTATTCCAGACTCCAACATCGTTTAAAAAAACCAGCAAGTGAGTTAATTGGCACTTAGGGAAACTTGCAAAATATTGCTCAAGAATTATTTAAATGGAAGGTGGTCATAGCTGTCCCATGAAGCTTAAGTAGGACTGTGAAGGTATGCCATTGCTCATGACAATTTGTACGGCATCTAAATTACCGTCTTGAAAGTATCACTTTGAATGTTTTAAATATGCGGGGAAAGTTTTCTAAGTCTTATTAGTGACAAATTATTTATCATTAAATAGTAGAGCTTTTTCTATGTAGTTCGTGTTAGGACTAATGGCTTGTCATTGGCAATATTGCCACTGAGTATTCTTGTTAGTTTAACGTTATAAATTAACACTGAGATGTCATTTGTAGTTACCGATAGACATGGCAATTTTACCTTCTGTAAAGTACTTTTTCATCACATCAAAGGACAATGGCCTAAATTGTTCTTACGGGAGTTATGGATTTACGTATAGTTTTCCCCCCGAGGGAGTTATATTATAACTTTAGTTTCAAAAATTGCATACACGTTATTGGGTATGTATTACAATACCGAAGTACGAAAGACCGAATGTATTAAAACATCGATTGGGTCAAAAGACCGACACGATTTTTTTCTGAAACCGTTAACTTTTTAAGATTGTTATAAAACAAACCTAACCTAACCTAATGGGTTCTGTATGATGCCGTTTTAATAAATTCTGAGAAGATTACGGTTTCAGAAAAAAATCGTGTCGGTCTTTTGACCCATTCGATGTTTTAATACATTCGGTCTTTCGTACTTCGGTATTGTAATACATACCCACGTTATAAGGGTCATTTCAGACTAAGGAGGTTTCAATTTCAAGTCAGCCAACGTTTTATTTATATCTTTAAAACTTAGATATAACCCAATTTTACAACACAAAACTTATCTATACGCTTCATGAAACTTCGTTCTTTTTATATTCTAAAAATTTACATTTAATTGTTTTGCAATAATTTTAGAAATATTTTTGTTACATGTTGGTAGAGTCTGACCATATGACCATTCGAATTCTAAACTTAACACAGTATGCTTAGTATAAGTTTTACTTCACCAAAATACTTCTCGATCGCGTTTACGTAAAAAAATCAATTACTGGGGAAACATGGACAGCGCCTCCGCGGCCGCGCGTCCATGTTTCCATAGAATTGAAATTTTTACGTAAACGCGATCGAGAAGTATTTTGGTGAAGTAAAACTTATACTAAGCATACTGTTCTTAGCATTATCTATGGTAGACGACTCGAAAATATGGCAATTTGTATTGGCGGGTAGCCATTATTTTATTAAATTTAAGGGTTTAGAGACAAAATAATTTTTATTCTTGATTTTTTTTTTCTTCGATGTGTTGAAAATCATTGTGTGTATCACGGGCAGTAAGGGGATTACAAACTCGAGTCATTAAAAGCCCTCCGCCTACGGTGTCGCTTCTATCACCTATCACATACACACATAAAAATAATAAGTTGCTTTTCATCCACAACAAGTTTCTTCAGGTAATTAAAAACGCCTACTAATAACACAGGCTCCATTAAAGACGCTTTTCTCTATTGCGTATACATGTCAGGTCCCAAAAGTACCAAGACAATTCACAATCAATCCTGATTCAATTCTATTCAATTCTAGTAATTAGATTTAGTGACAACTTTATATGAAGCAGGCCCTTTGCTAAAAAAACTACACGGAACTTCAACACAGGCGTTTTTTACGTTAAACTCGATAGAGCATAGTTGTAGCTAATCGGACAAGTCGGCAAAAAAACAAGTTTCTTCTCGTGCCGATACCAAGTGTTTCTATGTGTTTTATTAAGACATGTTACCTTTTTCGCTGCTTATAAATGCAATACTAATTAACATCGATTTTAGAGTGTAAGAAATTTTTTAACCACGAATTCAATTATTATAAAAGATAAAAAAACCGGCTGAGAAAAATCTTACTATACTCAGTGCAGAGTTCCTTAGCCACTATTAGAAAGAAATGAACCAGGTTAAAAAAAATAACATATTTGGACCCCTGGAAATAATAAATATATATTTTGGTTTTTTATCTACCAAAATAATAAATAGCGGCTTTTAGAAGATACCTGTAGTCCAAATTTCAACTATATAAATTTTATATTTTTTGAGTAAAATGTTTTTGTATGACAAGACGAGTTTCACTTTTGCCATTTTGGCTATGAAACCCTAAAAATTAAAATGTTTTGAATATAGAATGATATATTGCGAATGTCAATCATTGGCAAACAGACAGGTGGACGTACTACGATATGATGCTAAAAGGGTCCCGTTTTTTCCTTTCGAAGTACGGGACCTTATCAGCATGTTTTAATGCTCTATTTAACAAACAGCTTCCAAACGACGGGACCTTGAATTGATGCATAAAAGTGTCATCTCATCATCATTATCATTTCTTAAATTATCACACAACGAAGAACACAATGATCTATAATGTTACACATATCACTAGCTAACCTGCTGCTGCTAGTTTAATAATGTTATGTGCATCTTTTTGCTCCTTTAGTCCCCATTTTGGATCACTAAGGCACGGGAAATTAAATATGTAAATTCAATTGACGCAGTACTAAAGATATTGATCAGGTTTCGTGCAGTTCAAGTCCAAAGACTCAAGCTTAAAGCTCTCGGAAGCAATCACCTGAAGGCCGTTGAAAAAACAAGTCTCATTTATAACTTGAGTCGGTTTAAATTGTATTCTATTTCGGTTCAGCATCGGTTTAAATTTAAAAGGCAAGAGAGTAAACAGCATTGCTGGAGGCGAAAATAAAATCTACCGCTGTAGAAAAACAGGTTTTTCTGTACAGATTATATAGCGTGCAATGTTCGAGTTTTTGTATGAGTTTTCAAAGGTTATTAGATGAGAACAAAAGTTAATTACAACTTTGAATATCAATAATAAATATGAAAGATAACGATAGGCACGGATTAGGCTATCAATATTATCACGGATTTAAAAACATCCTAAAATTCACTTCAGAACTTTTACGATACTGCGATACGAGTCAATAAATATTGTGATACAGATCGTGATATGCTTGTACATTTGATAATGTTTTAAATTTAATCTGTGCGATAGTGTACGTGTTAAATGAAGAATAGATTGGTCACGTATCTCAAAATCTTTTAAGCTTTATGCACCTAATGGAAATGACCAAATCTGTGATTAAAGTTACCTATCACAAAAACTTAATCATGGAACTTAACCGCATGATTGACGATTGACGCCGTTTTGCGTTGCAGTCGGAAATGATTAGTGATTTTATCTTGACATTTTTCTATTGTTCTCAACTATAATACGCGTTAAGTTAGCAACAAAGCTGCTGTAGCTGTTTTATTGTTAATTGAAGTCACGACTATGCCAAGAAAATGGACAAAGTACTCGTAATATTTTGTGTTCATTTTTTTACCGCGGAACTAACCGTTTAAAAATGGTCTAGTTGAAAGTGTTGTAAGAACTGTAATATTAAAAACCTTTCAGTATTTTTGACAATGCGCCAGAACGGAGTTGTGGAGGTCAAGAGGGAATATCTTCGCCCAGCACTGGGACATCAATTATACAATACAATACAAATATTCTTTATTGAACACCAAAAACAGGGGCTAAATTCAGAAACGGCCCGACACGTTTTGCGATCGGTAATTCAATCGTTTGCGAGAGGATAGGGATGGGCTGAGCTTGGGATGAGCCTTATTTTCCTGTTAATTTTCTTTGCAAAAGGCCTTCTACACGATCGGGACCAACCGCCAACCATCGTGTCCTTGGTCGGGTTGATTTAAAGGCCTTCTACACGGTCGGAACCAACCGCCAACCATCGTGTCCTTCGTCGGGTTGATTTAAAAATGGACAGTGTAGAAATCGGTTGACCCGACCGATATTTGGTTGATGTCAACGGCCTTGGTCGCGAGCGCATTGTCCGTGGTCGGCCCTAACCGTATGGAACGCTGTCGGCCGACGCGAGCGACACGACGGTCGGCGGTTGGTCCCGACCGTGTAGAAGGGGTTTTAAAAATGGACATTGTAGAAATCGGTTGACCCGACTGATTTTTGGTTGATGTCAACGGCCTTGGTCGCGAGCGCATTGTCCGTGGTCGGCCCCAACCGTATGGAACGCTGTCGGCCGACGCGAGCGACACGACGGTTGGCGGTTGGTCCCGATCGTGTAGAAGGGGTTTTAAAAATGGACAGTGTAGAAATCGGTTGACCCGACTGATTTTTGGTTGATCTCAACGGCCTTGGTCGCGAGCGCATTGTCCGTGGTCGGCCCCAACCGTATGGAACGCTGTCGGCCGACGCGAGCGACACGACGGTCGGCGGTTGGTCCCGATCGTGTAGAAGGGGTTTTAATAAATAAGTGAATAAATAAATAAGCCTCATCCCAAGCTCAGCCCAAACCTCTCGCAAACCAGTGATTTTTGGCGTTCCTGAATAGCAGTTCATCCCTATCCTCTCGCAAACGATTGAATTACCGCTCGCTAACCGTGATGGGCCGTTCCTAAATTTATCTCCTGTACAGCACAACTAAATTACAACAACAGTACAATTATGTGAGGATTTTTCGCTTTGAATCCTTTAGTTAGCTGGCAGATATAAAAACAAAAAATATTTTCTTTAATAGTCTTTCTGACAAAGTGTAACTTTTTGACTCTATGAAATATTTGGTTTGGAGTCAAAATTATTTTATTAATATTCCCAAAAATTCAGAAAAATGGTTATTTTGTCTAGAAACCTGTATCATAAAATCATGACTGCTGCTAATTGGTAATTCATGTTGTTAATTAATTGTTTACTAACATAACTGTTTGCAAAATTATTTATAGATACAAATTATCCTCAAATTATCCTCATCGATACTTAATCTGACCAGAAATCTGTTCGAATTCGGTTTTCGTTTAGTTCTTATTTCGGCTCATTCTGTATTCGTCACTCATTCTTTATTCGACATATTTGCTATCCGTCATTCATTATCTTCACAGAACAGGAAACTTTGAGGCACGATACAAGTTGTATTTAACTTACAACATAAGAGCGTCCCATCCTTCTTGCAAAATCTCAATATTATTGTATCAACTTTTTGATGAGTGTATAGTAAAACCATCGAACTATATGCCACTGTTATGTAGCTTTACTTTTTTCTTTACAATAATAATTTAAACTGTTTCATTATTTGTCTTAATTTTAGTTTGCAGATTCTCAGATCAGAGGAAAAAAAACTGGTTTGATTACTTTGGTTATGTTTGGGTGGTTGTTGTTTTTTTTTTTGTTTTAAATGTTCTTTCCGCTACGAAAAGGCAAAAGTTTCTGAAAATTCAAGAGGTTCTGAGTAATAAAACTCGAAATAACATAATTCTGAAAATAGCAGCAGATACATTTCAAATACCTAATTGATAAACATAAAAAAACACTAAAACTAGATAACAATTAGCTGTAAAATTTATTAACAAAAGAAAAATAGAAACTGAACTTAAAACAGAAAAACTTAAAATAAAAATATCTTTTAAAATACATAAGTTGTAAGTAGTTTTTCCACGCGGTTCTGACTGGTCGATTACGCGAGAAATCGTCTAATCTACTTAATTATACTCCTTCTGGTCGTGTGTAGCATCATTAGTGTGAAAACAGGCTAACAAAACATGTCTAACCACCTACGCATAAAGACTAAATTAGATTGTGTTTCTGCGTGAACTTAAGCTTTTAAAGACACTGTTGACTCGCCTTGATTCGCCGTTGTCTTCTTTAATTACGTATAATGTACATAGAGTTAATGTTCCTTGATATAGATTCATATTTATAAATACGGTCTAATTACTAAAAGAACTTTGTCATTTCTACTGATGTCCTACTAATTATAAATGAGAATTTGTGCAGCTTCTGAAGCGGCTGAAAAAGCGAAAGGACTTAAATACAAGGGTCTAGGCAGCGAATATGACTTTGTTCCATTCGGTGTTGAGACCCTTGGTCCGTGGGATCCTATCTAGGTTTTGAAGCTCTTTAGAGAAATTTCTAAGAGGTTAATCGACGTTACAGGGGACCGAAGAGCTGGCAGCTTCCTCAGACAAAGAATTAGCTTAGCTATTCAAACAGGAAACGCTGCCAGTATCTTCGGCACCTTGCCTAAGGGGACCACCTTTCATAATATTTTTTTTAGTTATAATTGTCATTATTATTATACATATATTCATGTTTTGCTTTTTTCTTATTGTACTTATTTTTTTTTATTTTTGCACTAAGGTTAAGGTTAACAAGCTTTATCTCGTTAAGGGTAGAGAATATTAACATAGTTTATTTGGGAAAAAATAAAGCTCTTAAGGTGAACGATTCCCCATTTTTATAAAAACTCGTCATTCTGTCCCACGAGGTATTTATGCCCTTGAATGTACCTCAGATTTCAAGATGACGCGTTAACTTCGTCGGCAATCAATAGATGGCGTTGTACGAGCGAACGTTGTGCTTTAAAAATGTTACAGTAAAATTACCTAAAGTTTACCACTGACAGATGGTTTGCCTTCATTTCATATTCAACTTTAACGACCTACAAATAAAGCTGATTTTAGAATACTGTTACCCACGTTTGCAGATTTTGTAATAGCTACTTTATTTTTATGGTGTTAAAGTTGGAAATGAAATGAAGGCAAGTCATCTGTCAGTGGTAAACTAAAAGTAAACGTATTGTACCGTAACATTTTTTAAGCCCAACTCTAATAAAGTGTTTCTAGTGAAGATAATTCCCATTAGCCGTGGGTTAATGCATATTAAAGTAATAAATTCTTTAGTATCCTAATTCTATGAATACCTACCTACCATAAATAGTGTGTTAGGCTCCTAGGCTTCTGCCTCTACCTAATAGGTTTCTTGTCTTATTTTAGTTTAAAAAATTATAAAAGTGTTCCGTTGTAACACGAAATGTTGTATAGTTTAACTGCGATTTAACGGAGTTGCCTACATTTTTCGGTCTCCATCCATTTCTTATACGTAATGGTCTCATATACAGGGTTATTTGTAATTCACTAGCATCCTTTTAACCCTAAACTCCTACCACTTAAACAAATCTTTTTTGTTTTACGACTTTAGTCATAACTTTATATTTTTGGTGTAATAAAGTTTTGAAAATTTGAGATTACCTGTATTTTTACGATACTCTGTGCCGTGTATGGAAAAAATGTACTCCATTTTAAAAAGTCGTATAACAAAAAAACATTTGTTTAAGTGGTAGGAGTTTAGGGTTAAAAGGATGCTAGTGAATTACAAATAACCCTGTATAACAACCAATGAAATTGATTTTCTTATGAGACATTTCTCATACGACAAGAAATTTTCTTACCGTAAAGTCGGGTTACTTTGGACCTAAAGGGTAGCTTTGGGATTAGCTCGGTCCAGATTTTAGTGTTACATTGAAATTACGACACATTTCCATTGGTTTTAGCGGACCACCCACGTTTAATTTCGTTTTTTTAACCTCAGACGTAAAAAGAGGGGTGTTATAAATTTGACCGCTGTGTGTGTGTGTTTGTGTATGTATACCTAGTAGCTGGATCTCAGGAATAATACTATGTATCCCGATATTGCTCCTTAAATAAAGACCATCCTGTAATTTTCGGGAATTATAAGTTATGTATGATTAAAATATCAGAATTTCTAATCAACTGCCAGCCCTAATGGTTCACGAGAGCAACGCCGCGGGCAATGACTAGTTTGTTTATACGTTTGCCGCTTACATCATTTTATTCAAGCAACGTGTTTTTTATTCCGCTAACAGTTGTTAAGCTAAGTGATTTTTTACTGTTGATGTAAAATAATAGGCAGATCATTCTTTGTTCGTAAGTAATATAAACAAATAGCAAAAATTAATGGCTAGGTATACTCAGTTACGAACAGACTTGATAGCAAAAACAAACCGGCCAAGTGAGAGTTGGACTCGCGCACCGAGGGTTCCGTACAAATTTATATGTACCTATTCTATGAACATCCAGTCTTAGCAGACCCCTGCTCCTAAATGCGCAGTGTGGGATCATTGTAGATTGGTTACTGATATCTTAGACAGACAGACAAAAAAAATATGTTTTTCGCAATTTTTCCTTTATCTGTGCTATAAGACCTTGCTTCGTTCATTTCAAGATTTTGAGTTCACGGGAAGTACCCTGTAGGTTTTGATTCACTTGCGAGTGTCGAAAATTTGCGACATAAATGGCTGTGTATATTTTGATTGCGTTGGCTTAGAAGTATGAATTTTTCACAGCTCCAAGGGACAGTAAATTTGAGTATTTGATATAAATTTCAGCTTGATACCTTCACGCGTTCCTGAGATAAGGGTCTTGACAGACGGACGAACCGACGGACGGACAACAAAGTGATCCTATAAGGGTTCCACTTTTTCCTTTCGAGGTGCGGAACCCCAACAATTTTTTACATAAATGAAGACATGTGCGTATTTTCTTCAATTAAGTTTAACTGCAAATGGATAAGTATTCGACATGGTCCAAGTGACATAGAAGCCAATTAGATTCGATGCTTAACAGGCACGCCATCATTTACGCCATCAAACGAGTAATCGTGAAGTATTCTTAAGTAGGCGTAAAAGCTTCGAAGTGTGGCACCTAAAATGCCGCCGGCGAATACCGATGCAAGTTTATGCCATTTTAGACCCCCTTCTCGGGATCGTGACGCACGCATGTCAAAATACACATTTATTTCCATTTAATCAAGGCATTCACAACACTGTCGCAGCGGAGAGATGCACAATGAATATTTACAAGGAGGCTTCGCTTCCCTGGGCCCATTTCACGAACCTACAAGCTACCAATTGACAATAAAATTCAAATGTGGCAAGCCATAACACTCAAAGCTCAAGACGTCAATTGTTACCGCTTGATACGTGTGGGATTGTATCTTCTTGCTTTATAAAACGGGCCCCCTGTTTTATATTATGAAAAACTGTTCACGTTTTATGCAAATACGTCGAGCGTTGAGCGAAAACTAGAAAGTTGACGCACACATGCGCGCGCGCGGCTGTGTGTGTAAACCGGCTAGGTTTCATAATTTTACGCACATTCATACAGACAGCTCGTTTATTTAACCAATCAAAAATGTAATATTAAATCATTGAAAGCTTACCGTGTCTGATTCTTCAGAGAAACCCGATTCCCATAACATGTTTGCGTGGAACAGTTCGGCACTCAAAAAAAAAACGAAGATCACAAGTTTCTATTTTGGGTGTTGTAAACAATCAGTCCATATCTCGAGTTGGAAGCGTGTGTCCCGTGACGTGTTTACAAGTTAGGGGATATCGCGGGAACGCGCGCGAGTATCAAAGGCGGCGTCTCGACGCAGTGTGCGCGAGCGCCGGGCCCGAGCGCGCACGAAGTCGCCCGACCGCCGCCGAAGCCGCCCGACCGAGCCGACCTACTTTGTGGAAACGCCTCCGAGTGGTCGAGCTGCAATTTTTTTTCCATTTTCCAATGAAACACAATACCTACGCAGTAACTTAAGTGCAAGCAAGTAACAACCATTTTTACTAGGGATTGGGGACCGGTTTGTCGGCCTATTTAAAATCCATTAAAACGAGGAAAAAAAATTTATAAAAACTCTACAAAACACGTTGAACTCTTTAGTAAAGGTTCTGAGCTCAAATTAATTTGATCATATCTGTTTGGTTTGTTGCACTTTGAAACTTTACCAAAGTAGCAATTTTTAAAGGTTGGTTGTAGGAAGCCAGTGAAATTGATTACGATAAAAGAGTGAAAAAAAGTTAAAATTCCTTTTTCGGTCAGGTAGCCCTAAAAAAAACTGGCTTTCAAAGGCTTTATTAGCCTCTCTCTATCTCTCTCTCTTCTATTGACGTAGCCAACTTGATCGGCTTTTGTAATACAAGGCGAGGAATGGTGACATTTTGGCAACACGTGAACAACATAAATGTCAACTTGATGCAATTAACTATTATGTCTGCGATTGTGTGGAATCGACTTGTGCATTTTTAAGTAGGACTGGACATTAAAACTAATTTTATTAACATGTAGAGCTATTATATTAAAATAAATCAAGGTTAATATATGCCACTTAAAACTGGACGATTATTAATATTATTAATGATAAGCTATAGGTAAAATTATACTCGAAATTACGGTTTGCTCGGATAAGGTTGCTTTTGAACAAAATTTATGAACGGCTGTGGAAAATTATTATTTTTGTTTATACATATATTAATTATTATACATTCATGTACGTACCTACCTAGATTTTGACAGGAAATAATAGAAAACGGTTACAATGGGAAAAGGACAGAACAACATTTTTTTTATCGTTATTGTGTAAGTATTTTGCGTCAAAACGTAACATCTACTAAGAAAAAAATGTCATTTCCACTCTTTATCTGACACACGTAAACATAAATTTCACATTTATTTGTCTTTATCACTTTGTCATTTACCTTTACCAGACAGACAACGTACATTTTGTAACTTTTTCGTAAAATTAAGCTACAACACTAAACTAAGTAGGTAAACAGAGCAAATAAAATAAATAAATAAATAAATACTTATCACAATTGACCTCGTCCCAAAGTAAGCTAAACAAAGCTTGTGATATGGGTACTGGATAAACATACTTACATATATAGATATATACTTAAATATGTACATATTAACACGCAAGACCCGAGAACAAACATTTGCAATTTTCATACAAATATCTGCACCGACACGGGAATCGAACCCGGGTCCTCAAGCTTCGTAGTCAGTATGCTTAGTATAAGTTTTCCTTCACTTTCAATTCTATGGAAACATGGAAGCGCGCGCGCGGAGACGCTGTCCATGTTTCCCTAGTAATTGAATTTTTTACGTAAACGCGATCGAGAAGTATTTTGGTGAGGTAAAACGTATACTAAGCGTACAGTATGCTTAGTATAAGTTTTACCTCACCATTTGGTAAGTATTTACTTCTCGATCGCGTTTACGTAAAAAATTAATTTACTATGGAAACATGGACAACGCCTCTAGCGGCGCGTTTGCGCAACAAAAATTGCGAGTAAAAATTGTTGAACGGAACGCAAACTATATCGTACGTGACTCAGTCGATTCACTGAACGCAAACTATATCGTACGTGACTGAACAAAACTATTCGACAGCGTTTTTCGAATCCGCACGAAACGAAATGTCATCCGTCAGTGTCATGTCAAATGCAATAAGCAATTTTGCCTTGTTTTACGATATTAATTTGACTAGTAATGTCTATACCTGTTTTATTTGCGGTTTTAGAAGATTATCTTATCAATATTTTGTAATTGACAAGCATAAAAAAATTGAGTGACTCAATTTGAGTCCGTGAAATTGTCCATAAGTTTTGCATTGGCAGTCAATGAATGAATTCAACCTCGGAAGTGTCGTGTCGCCGCATCATCATTTATTTCAATCATCAATTAATTCATGTGGGCAAGATCTATATTGCAAGACCTTAAGGCCCATACTACACGGGCGGTTCGGGAAACCGCTTCTGAACCGCCACTAGACACAATTTTATATGGAAGTTGTATGGTGCAAACTACACTGCGCAGCTCCGTCGAGCGGGAAACCGCCCGTGTAGTATGGGCCTAATTAAATTATGATGGCAAACCAATAGGATAAGAGCTTAGATTATTTATACACTATCTAAGGATAAGAGGATGGATTATTAACAACAAAAATTTGAAGCGCGCAACCTCAACGGCTCTAAGCTCAAGACAAAGAAAGGTTTGTTTATCTATTAGGTATTTGTTATTACTCTCACTATGGTTTTTTACTGAACCTTATTTTCACAATCGCGTTTTTCCTCCAACTTCAATTGACACAGAAACATTAGGTAGGTTTAGGTCATGACAAGTTTACATCGGCCCGAAGGGCCAAAAGCACACAGAAGAGGAGCTCCATCAACACTGTTTCTGTGTCAATTCAAATTGGGAAAAAACACTAAGTACTGTGAGAATAAGCTTCAGTAAAAATCTATGGGCTCCTATTATAGTATAAATCTTCCCAGGTCATCTTATAATTGATCAAAGGCGTTACCTATAATAATATGCGCTATGAATTACGCTGTAGTAGATCCCGTGTCATAAATATTTACTTAAATGTTAAAAATAAAAGGAAACTGTTTTTTTAAAATAAGCTTTTATTTAGTACATGTTAATAAAAATAACTAAAAAGTTAACTGTCTATTTATTAAAGGGGGAAATTATAAGTTAACTAGAAAGTATAAATACAAATTAAAAACTACATAAAATAAAACTAAAACTATAAACTAAAACTACATACAAACTAAAAAGTTAAAAAAATGAAGAAATAGACCATGTATTCAAACATTGCGTTTTTGTCACAGTCAATCATCGATTTTACAATAAAAGCATGTTAGGTATACAGAAAAAAGTTTTATAAAAATCGGTCAAGCCGTCTCAGAGGAGTTCGATAACAAAGACCGTGGCACAAGATTTTTATATATTAGAAGATAGATAAATATTGCTTAATTAGTACCAATTTCAGAGTTATGGTAAGTACACAAGTTAAGCAACGGGTGTATACCCATATTTATACTCATACTCACTCATTTAATTAATACAGAAGCAGCAAGTAAAATAATTGTAGATGAAATAAATAATTTGTATTGAATTAAATCATATTTCAATTAAAAATAAAAGCTATGCAATAGCTTAAAAATAGTGCCACTCAATAAAAATATGCACAATGAGATTAGAAGTTGAGCATAGGTCAGACTTTTTCTGTGGCTTTGTAAGTACAACATTTGATTTAGAATTCTAGATAAAGCCTTAACACATATTATTCATATTCATTTATTAATTGCAACCATGATATTCAAAGATGACAAATAAATATTACAGTGCTACATATTATATAGCCATAGTGGCCTAGTGGTTTGACCTATAGCCTCTCAAGCAGAGGGTCATGGGTTCAAATCCCAGCTTGCGCCTCGAGTTTTTCGGAATAGAGTGCAAAATTACATTGGAAATTGACTATGAGCTTTACTGTGAAGTAAAACATTGTGAGGAAACCTGCATAAACCTGCCAAGAAATTAAATGGTGTGTGTGAAGTTCCCAATCCACACTGGGCCCGCGTGGGAACTACGGCCCAAGCCCTCTCATTCTGAGAGGAGACCTATGCCATGCGGTGGAAGTTTATAGGCTGGGATGATGAATGCTACATGGACCCTGCTATGGCGAAGCAACAACTTATCCTTAATTTATTCTAGGACTAATGCTAATATTTTAATTTTACTTTAATGCTTAACAAAATAATTATGTAGTTAATCCTAAAGTTATGGTTCCTTAGAACAGATCATCAGCAAAAGAGTACACGTACAAAAGTAGATGATCGACATCAGCAAAAGAGTACACGGACAACTGTGATTTTTACAATATATATTTTATTTTTTTCAGCCTGACATACAGTATATTTGAGAATTTTTGAGACGTAATTGAAGACATCTACGGGTAATTTTTAAAATTGCTCTAAGTACAAGCGGACATGTTAGCCAGTTGTCCGTTAACTCGTGAAAAAAGCACTAAAAAATGCTCTAAGATCGGTTTTTAAGAGGTGATGTACTGATGTATAATACAGGTTGTAAATTTATTTTCAAATGATTGCTTTTTGAGTTTTGTGTAGTGTGATGAAATTTGATTTCCTTCTGCATAACCGGATAAGTGGTAGTTATCTCATCTACGATTATTTTTGCCCCAAAGTAGATGAAGACATGTACACTATTTCGGTAAATATACAAATATATTTTATTGGCAATAAAGTATCTATAAAAATATTACTTCTTATGAGCACTGCTCCAAATTTGAACAAAATCGATCCATTACTTGAAAAATATTAAGTTTTTTTCTTAATACAGCTATACTGTAAAATTTAAATTCCGTAGATAACCATTTACTCTTTGCTGCCGTCGATATTAGGCCCATACTACACGGGCGGTTTCCTGCTCGACGGAGCTGCGCAGTGTAGTTTGCACCATACAACTTCCATATAAAATTGTGTCTAGTGGCGGTTCAGAAGCGGTTTCCCGCGGCGGGAGAACCGCCCGTGTAGTATGGGCCTTATAGTATCAGACTTTCCCATACTGACCAATCTAAGTATGAAACATACAGTTAGTCACACCATGCCAACACAATTTGATGACAATGAAATGAATATCAATCAGTCAATAAATTTGATTAGTATATTAGTTATCCAAAACGCAGACAACTTTGAGGGACAAAAGTCCTTGAGTAGCAACCACTTACAGGAAGACAGCATTCGCAGTCCTCCTACTAGCTGGACTGACGATGAATAGTGGACATCCTTTGGCTTATGTTGATGACTATAGTGCTGATGTTATCTTAATTTATCCATTTGGTCTCCTAAAACAAATATCTGTTGAAAATATTAGATAGTAGTCAATGACCCTATGTATATGAATGTTTTGTCTCACTTGTTTGTTGTGTGTTTGCGGTCATGGATAACAAACAGTGTATTATAAATTAATATAACAGTTTCATACAAAAATGTTTAGGCTTTGGTTTTCTTTTTTTTACAATAATTATTAGAAAGGCAGTGATGGCGATAACTTTCCGAATGTGCGGCCTCATGGCGATCTTAACTCTTCTCTTCTCTTTAACACACTCTCAAACGCCCGAGGCATCAGTACAGTTACTGAATAAAATCAGCCTAACTTTGCGGACCCAATTATTGACAGAACCTACCTGAGAACCACAAATAATAACTTATAAGGCGAGATTACCAATTCCGCAATGTGTATTTAATAACTTTGCAAGAGAAACAAAGAACGATCTTACGAAATATAATTGGCTTTAATCGTTATCTTAAATTGCTCGTCAAAACAATGTTGACAAGTCAAGAAAGTTATATCTAATTTGCGTGTATAGTTCTTTGGATTAGACGCAGTATGTAGTCGGAAAGCCAGTCTGCAACAGTAAAATATATTCGAAATACTCACCACTTAAGCTGCGAACACAAAATTATGATTCCAACCAATTCCGCAATTCAACCAATACTGATTGGAATGAATGATTGCAATGCAACCAACAACCAATACTTGTGCTGTGGGAAAGTCCTTTGAAGTCTATTCACAGACTTAGCTATTGTTTTGAACAGTCTTTTACAAGTCTTTTAGTAACGGAATCCATTTTTAATTTATAAACGTCAAAACTGACTGTCGTAAACGTAACTTCAATCGAATCGTGTAGTCGGTCTCGCAATAGTAAGTGACGATCGAAGTGCGATCGAACGAATGTGACAGAAATAATTTTTCGAATTTCATAATCGAAAGCTCACTTCGACGATAGTACAGACTAACCAACTTATCTGTGAATAAAACCAAGCAATAATACACTTTTTGCGAACGGCATAAAAACTTTTTCAATGCACAAATAAGTTGGGTTCACGCTCACGATCGCGACAGGCAGGGCTGCCTTGTTAAAAAATGCCTTAATATTAATGGTACCACATTAAAAATAGACATATTCCTAAGACAATCTTGAAATAAAAAAATCGTACATTATTATTCATCCTTCTTTCACTTTAATTATAAAATAACTCAAATTATTTCAAAAACATTAAAAAGCAGGTTATATGATACTTTATTTACACAGATTTGTACTATTCATTATTTTTTTTCCGATCAACTGAAGGCCACTACAAATCGCAGTGCGGGACGTGCGCGCGGCGCTAACGGAGCGGGTCCAGCGCGTTATATGGCACTGAATCATATACGCTGCGCCGCGGTTCCGGCTAGTGTCACCGTATATATGTTTCAGTATTATTCAACGCGCTGAATACGCTCCGTAGTCGGCGCGTGAACGAAATGAGTCGTCACCGTCGTAACGTTGTCGTCGTTTTATAAACATCACCTATCTATCTATCTATCTAATACCTTTAAACGAGCAATTCTTGTATATATAGGTATATATAATCAGTATCTCGAAAACGGCTCCAACGATTTCGATGAAATTTGGTATGTGGGGGTTTTCGGGGATGAAAAACTGATCTAGCTATGTTTCATTTTCAGAAAACCGCTTTTACTCGTGTTTTCCGGCTATTTTTGTTTGCATTAGAATACAAAGCTAAATTTCGCCAACTTCGACCAGATCATAATAGCACATTAGAAATCGGGTGGTCGCGGATCTAGCCGACCTCGGATCGAATCCACGTTTTTTTTCAAGATTTTTAGTTTTTTTTTTTAAGTTTATTTTTCATGAGAAAACGTCAAGTTTCTTCTTTTGTGAGAAAAAGTTACTTTTTTGTGAGAAAAAGTATTATAGGGAACGTGCAGTAACTATAGGCGGCAGCACTAATGCGACAGAAGAGACACTATGCGGACAGTAAAACAAACTTATCAAGGTAAAACATTCAAATTGATGGCACCCTTATGGCACCAGTTGGCAGCACCGTCTATGTGCACGTTCCCTATTGGGAGCACAGAACCCCTAAGTCGAAAGGATTGCATTGTCGTCGAAGAGCCGACCTTTTTCTCCGAAGAAAATTACGCTCATCTTGCAATTGAGTTTCCTGGAGCATTCTCCAGGCAAAAAATTGTCTTCTTGCCATTTTTTGCATTTACTTTTAGACTGATTTTTCACTATACTAATTCGCGCGTGAACGACTCACTAGTCAGAAAGCATGTGAGAGCTTTACTTTAGCGTTTGCGTTTGCTTACTTCTCACTAAACCTTGCGAAAGTGAAACGTGGTATTTACGCTCACAAATTGCTCGTCCCAAAGTTTACGCTGTCGACGTGAGCGCTAAACTATTCGAAAAGTGACGCGTACTCGCAGGATTTGTTAGGAAATCGAGCGGAAAATTTTCAACGATGAGATGATCGAGCTCACCGCGATAGTCGAAGTGAAGACAAACGCATCGACTAACGTTCATTCGATTTACGCAGTCGAATAGTATTCGAATGTTTGACGTAAAACTTATACTAAGCATACAGTACGCTTAGTATAAGTTTTCCTTCACTTCAATACTTCTCGATCGCGTTTACGTAAAAAAATCAATTACTATGGAAACATGGACAGCGTCTCCGCGCGCGCGCGCCCATGTTTCCATAGAATTGAAATTTTTACGTAAACGCGATCGAGAAGTATTTTGGTGAAGTAAAACTTATACTAAGCGTACTGGTTCTCTAACCACTAGCCCGTCGTCTGATGTCGTCATTTACCTTTACCAGACAGACAACGTACATTTGGTAACTTTTTCGCAAAAATAAGCTACAACAAAAACAGAGCAATGTAGAAAACATTTTAATTTACACAAAATACTACGAAAAAATATTAACAAGACCTGCAGCAGTTGTCATCTTAAGTTGGAAAAACATTGTTATAATCAAACACTAATCAAATAAACCTTATGAAATTCTAATTTGAAAAACATATTGCAAAAAGATTCTAAATCCACTACAGATTCACAATTAGACTCAACTTTATTCTCTGAGCAACACAGTTCTTTTCTACTTCCATTCGTATCCCATCGATCACTCCTTCAATTTGTACCAGCAAAAAACTCAAGGAACTGATTTCATATCACAATTTGTTTCTAAGAATGTTGAGCTGAGATTTTTTTACTGTAACCACATGTTCATGAATAGAAATATATGTATAACCCAGTGCGTCAAACAGAGCGCAGTGGATTATCCTACGCCATAACTGTGACGAAATAGATTTTTAAATCGTCATACTGACACCGTCAGATCGAAGGTTCCTGGTAAAAAAAAGAAAAACCGGCCAAGTGTGAGTCGGACTCGCACATGAAGGGTTCCGTAGAGGCCATTATCTATGAAAACGGCAAAAAAACACGTTTGTTGTATGAGAGCCCCCTTAAATATTTGTTTTATTTTAATTAATTATTTATTTTAAATTGAATATTAAATATTCTGTGAATATTTCAAGCGTCTACCTGTTGCCGTTATCAATATCGAGCATAAACGAGTAAGGGCCGGCGCCCACTGACGGCATGGCACGGCGTGGCATTTTATTACTATCAAGTTATTTTGAATCTTATTTCAATGAGTTCAGAATTCATGTTACTTTATTGGTTATGCGTTGCATCATCCCTCGGCACGTCGCGGCATCGTGGTATCGAAATAAAGAAACATGAATTCTAAACTCATTGAAATAAGATTCAAAATAACTTGATAGTAATAAAATGCCACGCCGTGCCATGCCGTCAGTGGGCGCCGGCCCTAAAAAAATCAGGTTTGTTGTATGGGAGCCACGTTAAATATTTATTTTATTCTGTTTTTTAGTATTTGTTGTTATAGCAGCAACCAAAATACATCGACTGTGAAAATTTCAACTGTCTAGCTATCACGGTTCGTGAGATACAGCCTGGTGACAGACGGACTGACGGACGGACAGCGAATTCTCAGTAATAGGGTCCCGTTTTTACCCTTTGGATACGGAACCCTAAAAATATCTGAACTTAAATCAGAAGTAATTTTAAAAGCTGGTGCTTTTGCTGTAATTTAAGTCTAATTTATAACATTTATATTTTTTGCTACGCCGTAGCCTAAAGGCGTAGTTTATGCATTCCTGACTAAGTAATGTTTCAGAATTATTTTGCACAAATATTTACAAATACGACTTAATTTGGGCACTTTTACGACTATATTTGGGTATTAAAAAGTCGGATGGGTTGTAACATCGAAAAGTTTTTCTTATTTCTGAAACTGTAAACTTCTCAGATTTACTAAAAATCCATCGTAGAACCCATTAGGGTAGGTTAGGTTAGTTTTATAATAATTAATATTTTTAAAAGTTTACGATTCTAGAAAAAAAACTTTTTAATGTTCCCCTCATTTTATATTTTAATCATCATCATCATCATTTCATCCGAAAGACTTCCACTGCTGATCATAGGCCTCCCCCAAGGCTCGCCAAACAGATCGGTCCCGTGCCATCCGCATCCAACGCGATCCTGCGACCAATAATACATACAATAATAATACATTCAATATATTCTTTCTCGATATTCAGATACGTATCCCTAAATTGTACTTATTTTGTAAACTCACTTGTCATGACTGTGAATATTTTGTGATTATGATTTCCAAATTTCGAGTACTGAAGTACCTACCTTATCTTTCCTGACTTGGTCATGTGACGATGATTCCTAACTCTATGCCGATTTTTATCAAAATATAGGGTCATTCTCTGGTCTCACGTTTTTTCGTGTTCTCAACTTCAAGTAGTTGTAAAAATTTAATTTTAACAGATAACCTTTATAATTAAAATACCTCATATAGTTAACACTTTGTTCTGCTTAAAAAAATTCTAACAGTTTTATATAAGCTATATCTAATGGGAGAAAAAAAAATCTAAAGTCGCTGGAATCCCCATTTTGGCCTTGTCCCACCTCCAATTTTCACTATGTGTTACCGTTTATTTCAAAAACCAAGCAAGAAAACCAATAAATGTTACTATTCACAGCAAGCCAACTACTTTATGGATTACATTAAATTATCTAAATATTCCGTTTTACCTTATCTTTTTTTTTAAACCATATTACATTAATGTCCCGAGAAAAGCGTCTTATCCAATTTCGTTCATAAAACTCGTCATAAATACTATTCTTACGCACACTTCAAGAACATTTGACGATGGCTTGCCAGAAAGAACCATCCACGCTGCGTCGGCTGAATAGGGTGGACTTAAGGTTTTTGCGTCACTGCCGAATTATGAGGGTAAGAATCACGTATAAGGAATAGGGAATAGGGAATAGGGATAGGGGTATAGGAATAGGGTAAGGTGGGTAGGGTATTTAAGGAAGCTCAAGGTCACTCAGAGGGCGATGGAGAGGGCTATGCTTGGAGTTTCTCTGCGGGATCGCATTAGAAATGATGAAATCCGCGCAAGAACTAAAGTCACGGACATAGCTCGAAGAATCGCTAGACTTAAGTGGCAGTGGGCAGGGCACATCGCCCGTAGAACTGACGGCCGATGGGGCCGAAAGGTTCTCGAGTGGCGTCCGCGGACCGGAAGACGCAGTGTAGGTAGGCCTCCAACAAGATGGAGCGACGACCTGGTTAAGGTAGCGGGAACGCATTGGATGCGGATGGCGCAGGGCCGATCTGTTTGGCGAGCCTTGAGGGAGGCCTATGTTCAGCAGTGGACGTCTTTCGGCTGAAATGATGATGATGATGATGAATCACGTATGAAATTTTTGGTACCTCTGAAAGTGATATCAGTGGCAATTTTTCTCGCTTGATTTGTTGTTATATTGAATTCAAATTAATTTGGCATATTAAGCAGTGTTATTACTACTTCTAGAAAAAAAATCATGTTTCTATTGTTAACCGTTTTGATGTAATTCGTTAAAAACTAAATTGCTCATGTGAATTCGGTGGCGGTGAATTCGGTGATTTGAATGAATCCGGTGGTATTACAGTTAGTCATGGATTTTTGAAACTGTTAAGTTTATTTCCTGTAAAATATTTATATAATATTATAAAATAATCCGAGTCAAAAACGAGTAGAAAACTGTTCCGTATAACTTTGCCATAGACAAATTCTACTTTGTTTATGAGTGATTTTTTTTTACTAGAGGGTATGTGAGTGGATTTGTCGAATTTTGACGGTATTTTACTTGAACAGCTGATATTTAATAATACGCTAAAAATTGTCATAAAAAGCTGCGCACGGTCAAAATTCGGCATTCTGCAAATCATCATACGCTCATAAAAAAGGAAACGACTCCAATCTTTCTACTTTCTTTTTTTAATATTTTAAATAAAATAAATTCAGTGTCACTCTGCCCAAAATTTGGTAAGTCATTGGCAAATATCAATTTTAACTGTGTATTTTGAACTTGTGTTTTCTTTCAGATTTTTATTTTGTAACATAGCTAGATTTCATGTTTTTCTCAACTGTTATTATTTGCTTCCAAAATTGCTAGCAGTCTTTGTTTTAATAATTAATTTTTTGGCCCTAAGATCTTTTATCAAAATTATGTTTACTTACTATTGTACTACATTTTTATTTTTTTTAACCGTTGGGCCTTTTAGATTCAAATTTATAACGAACCTTTTTCAAATTGTAACGTACTTTCTTCCAAATTTATTTAGCTTAATTTTTCTATTGTAATCTTCGAACGATATTTTTCTACCACCTCCAACGATTACGGCTGACTTGTTTAGGAAGCTTCTCTTCACGCCGGTTGGATGGATGGCAGAAAAAGGCCACCTGAACCCCTTGTCTAAACAAGACCTAATTTCAGGGCAGCACAGTACGGATTGGAATCTGGGTAGCACTCCAACATCCGCACATCTTCCTCTGCGCTATTTCTTCGGCTGGCTCCTGGAACCGAAAACTCTCCTTGTTCCTACGGCAAGACCTACTCCTGCCGCTTGCTGACCCTGGGGCCACTACCTGTCAACCAATATACATATGTACAAATATGATAAAGTTGAATGTTTGTTCAATAATTGTTTCAGTTCATTAATATGGACCTCCGCAAAGTAAAGCCTGGTTCAATAAAGTAGTTACACTCCCCAGATTTAAGTTTTTTAAACAATACTCCGTTTTTCCCTTACTTTTCAATGAATATACATATTTTTATCAATAGATATTCAACTTAGGATCATGCAATAACAGTACCGTAGACACCTACAAAATGCATCCGCTCAAAGATCCTTGTACTACGAAAACCTTCAAGGAAAACCCCACGCCAATGAATTATTTATGCTTAACGTACAACTATGCTCAATACTGCCTTCAATATTGGCTTGCAAAATGATCACCACGTTTAAAAGAACTCGTATCTCAAGATCAATAATTTTACTAAGTGAACTTAAATCTATGTCCTTCAAGGTTCATTTTAGTTTAGTTATTGATGTGAGGTACGAGTTTTTTTCATATTCTGACGTGACGAAATTTAGCATGCGGTTGGCAAAAGGCTAAAACAACTTCTTCAGGTACTAATTTTAGTGTACTGTTAGGTTAGTAACGAGATTGGCAACTGTAAATGTAAGTTTGTCAAGCCAAGGTATTTCTAGGCAACAATTATCATTATGATAAATGAAAGTAATTTATGACTTACTTTAAAGTGATTAATACGGTTTATTTTATGGTCACATATAAATTCAAGGACTTTCTTCATTACGGCTAGTAACCGACTGTAAGTATGTATTGCACTAATTGCGTTTTAACTGCATTTACTAAACTTAGTAGTAAACTGTTCGCTGTAAAGAAATTAAGTACAAGTATTACGAGTAGGATCTTATGTGCACTCGCCTACGAAACTACTCAGTGGCGTATCTGAAGTTCCTTATCCGCACTGGGCCAGAGTGGGAAATACGGCCCAAGCTCATTTTGAGAGGAGGCCGGTGCCCTGCAGTGGAACGTATATATACTTCATTATTTTAATTTAGAATTAAAAACCACAACATCATTATATTGCGGCTCGTCAACTATTTCTTACCTAGCAAATAGTACAGTACAACAATAGTCTGGGAGCCGCAAAATAAAATTGTTTTAATGTCACTTTATTTGCGTGTCGTCAATTGTTACTCTAGTACAAATTGTAAAGAGATTACAGTTCACGAGCCGCAATATAATGTTGGTGTGGTTTATAATTCTAAATTAAGTGGAGTTTAGGCTGGCATGATGACGATGATAATACCAGAAAAAAAAGAAAAAATATGACTAATAACATAACATTAGATTGTCTGTTCGTGCAAATCAAAACATTACTATCCTAACTCGCCTTAATTGTTTCTTAATGTTACTAGTTGACAAACTAGATATACAGGTTACAATGTTACCAGTACCTAATGCTGTGTACCGTTGCAATCGTAATATGTTTTCATTAAGAATAATTTTGCTCCATTTTATTCTAACGATTATTCAAGTAGCAATAGGCACGAAGTAAATGTACATAATTAGCGCGTTAAGTGCCACGTTATAAATACTCGTAGTTCTTTGATAAACAAATTAGTAAAATATACTTAAGAGGGTTTATACCTGCTGAGCTGGCAACGTTGCATTTTTGTTAGTTTTTCTCGATTATTCCATTAAAATTAAATGAAAATTAAAAATGTTTTGTAACAAATTGTTCTAATATATAAGTTAATGTGTCTACTGCAATAATAATTCGTGATAAGACTTTTATTTTCTTTAAAAACCGTTAGGTAATAATTTGTTCGTTTTTAAGGAAAATTAAAGTCTATCACGAATTATTATTGCAGTAAACACATTAACTTATATATTAGAACAATTTGTATACAAAACATTTTTGATTTTCATTCAATTTTTATGAAATAATCGAGAAAAACTAACATAAATGCAACGTTGCCAGCTCAGCAGGTATAAACCCTCTTAACTCATTCACACGCACATGCACACGCACGCACGCACGTAGAGTTCATTCCACCCATAAACCTTGTATAAGAGGGTTAAATTGAACCTACTACCCTCTGCTTGAGAGCCTGTAGGTCAAACCACTAGGCTACTAGGCTCTGGTTTTGAGCACGTAGCCGATTATCTTCTAATATATAAAAACGAGCTATTGCCCGCGACTCCGCCCACGAAGAATAGGGCAACAAAATAGCCTAAGACCTATTCTCAAACCTACCGAGTATGGAAAAAAAAATTTCATAAAAATAAGTCGAGCCGGAGGAGTTCGATAACAAACACCGTGACACGAGATTTTTATATAAATAAATAAATAAATATTAGGGGACAATCTTACACAAATCGACCTAGTCCCAAACTAAGCAAAGCTTGTACTATGGGTACTAGACGACGATAAACATACTTATATAGATAAATAAATACTTAAATAAAGTATAAAGTATGTTTCGCTTAACTGTATGCCTGTCGACATCTGTTATTGGCTTTTTGTCTAGTACTTAAGTCTCATTATAATGTATTGTATTGCTGTTGATGCCCCAAATAAATAAAATAAAATAAAAATAAATACATAGAAATCATCCATAACTCAGGAACAAATATTCGTGCTCAATAATAATAATAATATAATCTAATATATTAGATCTCCTGTCAAGGTGTTTGTTACCGAACAACTTGACCAATTTTTATAAATTTTTTTCTCTATATTTTGTAGGTCTTAGGCTATTTCTATACCCCTATTATTCGCGGACGGAGTCGCGGGCAACAGCTAGTTTGATAATTAAAATGTTTTTCTTTCTGGAGAAAAATCAATTCAGACTGTTCTCTATTTCTATGTAATGGAAAGTCATGGCTGACGAACCCTTAAGAAGGCTCTTATCTACATATACACTAATCTACATCTACATCTATACATACATACATTACATTACACTATTTACACTAATAATAATAAAGGCGTAGGGATGTGACGACCCCATCGCCCGCTGGTGTTGTCGTGTCACCAGTGCAGTCAGTCATCGCAGGGCGGCTTGTGGCGAGCTGTTGGTGCGTAGCGACACCACGAACCCGAGACCTCCAGGGGTACACATACACACATGCGCTTATACACACACTCACACACAGTTACACACCCACCCCGCCTCTAGTTTGCCTTTGTTGGCCGCCTAGAGTGGAGCGCAAGAGCTAAATGCTCGAAGGATGGATGTGTTTGGCCGTAAGTGGCGAGTTGGCATTTTGAAGTTTAAAGTCCAGGGACACCTCTCCATCCTTAGCCGTTCACACCAATGTTGCCGCCTCGTTGCCCCGAGCGGGCAATAGTTTGAGGGGCCCATTTAGTGAATGGCGAGTCACCACCTACCAAAAGTTCAGTTTATGAGATATTGAAATGGTAGGTGTCCGTTATCTCACTCCATAGCCCGGTAATCTTGTCCACAACATCCCAACCCCATAGCCAATTCCACGTCACTTCCTACCTGGCAATAGATTGGCAACTGTGGAGGACTGTCCGCTAGCACATCCCCATGGTGTATTAGGGGATAGACCTCCGTAGTTGCGCCCATCTCATTTATATTATATGGTACCAAAGGCCTCTTCATGTTGGCTTCGGCCCCATGAATGCCTTTCAAATGACCGGGTCCCCATGGGCCCTTGATCGGAAACCCGTACCAACATAATAATAATAATTATAATTAATAATAATATAATAATAAATAATAATATTATAATTATAATTATAAATATAAATAATAAATAAAATATTATAAAGAGGAAAGATTTGTATTTTTGTATGTTTGTATTTTTGTATGTAATAAATAAACTTAAAAACTACTGGACCAATTTCAAAAATTCTTTTGCCGTTAGAAAGCTACATTATCACTGAGTAACATAGGCTATATTTATTAGTATAAAAAATTAGAGATCCTCAGAAAATCTTACTAAAACCAACCCAAGGTGTAAAAAAATTAGCCATAAAATGTCTTTCATCGCATGCGCTGCGGAAAGTATTGATGATAGAACAAAAAAAAACCGGCCAAGTGCGAGTCGGATATTTATCTATGAACATCCAGTTTTAGCAGACCCCTGCTCCTAAGCAAAATGTGCGCAGTGTGGGATCATTGTAGATTGGTTACTGATATAGACAGATAAAGAAAAAAAAATATGTTTTTCGCAATTTTTCCTTTATTTGTGCTACAAGACCTTGCTTCGTACCAAATTTCAAGATTCTGAGTTCACGGGAAGTACCCTGTAGGTTTTGATTCCCTTGCGAGTGTCGAAAATTTGCGTCATAAATAGATGGTTACTGATATAGTGATATAGACAGACAGACAAAAAAAATTGTGCTTTTCGCAATTTTTCCTTTATCTGTGCTATAAGAACTTGCTTCGCACCAAATTTCAAGATTTTGAGTTCACGGGAAGTACCCTGTAGGTTTTGATTCCCTTGCGAGTGTCGAAAATTTGCGGCATAAATAGATTGGTTACTGATATAGACAGACAGACAAAAAAATTTATGCTTTTCGCAATTTTTCCTTTATCTGTGCTATAAGACCTTGCTTCGTACCAAATTTCAAGATTCTGAGACCACGGTAAGTACCCTGTAGGTTTTGATTCCCTTGCGAGTTTCGAAAATATGCGGAAATTTGCATCATAAACGGCTGTATCTTTTGATTTCGTTTGCTTAGAAGTTTGATTTTTTCACAGCTCCAAGGGACAGTAGACCTGAGTATTTGTTATAAATTTCAGCTTGATACCTTTACGCGTTCTTGAGAAAAAGGGTCTTGACAGACAGATGGACGGACGGACGGACAACAAAGAGATCCTACAAGGGTTCCGTTTTTTCCTTTTGTGGTACGGAACCCTAAAAATGTTCTACAATATTATATAGAACGTATCAATATCGGTATGAGTGTGTGGATAAGACCAAAATTATGATCAACGACCGCATTGATCCAGGGCCCGTCATCGTCAATGGAAACCTTCTTGAAGTTGATTCCGAGTAGGTACACATACCTCGAGCAGATTTTGCAGCTAGGTAGAAACAATTTTGAGAAGGAAGCCAAGCGGAGGATTCAGCTCATTGCGTCAAGTTTTCTCGTCATCCATAGCGCAATGTCTGAAAACGTAAGTTTTCAACCAGTGCGTCCTATCCGTCATGACATACGGAGCTGAAACGTGGACACTCACAGTACAGCTAATTCACCAGTTCAAGGTCGCTCAGCGAGCTATGGAACGAGCTATGCTTGGAGTTTCTCTAGAATCCGCAACGAGGATATCCGACACAGAACTAAGGTCATCGACATAGCTCAGAGAATTAGCAAGTTGAAGTGGCAGAGGGCTGGTCATATCTGTCGAAGAACCGACAACCGTTGGAGTAAACGAGTTCTTGAGTGGAGACCGCGTCTTGGCAAACGTAGTGTAGGACGCCCTCCGGCCAGGTGGAGTGACAATCTGCAAAAGGCTGCTGGTGGAAGCTGGATGCGTCTAGCCGAGGACAGGGCGCAATGGCGCTCATTGGGGGAGGCTTATGTCCAGCAGTGGACTGTTATAGGCTGATGATGATGATGATCAATATCTACAGAAAACTTCGTGAGACCTGTAACGTTGTGTTCCGTTAGGATTGTCGCTTGCATGCTTTTTACATGCTTGCTTGCATGCTTGCTTGCTTGCATGCATGCTAACATGCGTGCTTGCTTGCTTGCATGCATGCTTGCTTGCATGCTTGCTTGCATGCTCGCTAGAATCCTGCTTGGATTCTCACTTGCATGCTTTCTTGCATGCTTAAATGCTTCCTTGCATGCTTTCTTGCAAGCTTGCATGCTTGCTTGCATGCTGTTTGCATGCTTGCGTGCATGCTTGCTTCAGGCTTGCTTGCATAATAGCTTGCTTGCTTAATTGCATGCTTCTCTGAAATATTTATGGTACTTACACGCGAGCGAAGCCGCGGGTAAAAAAGCTAGTTTAGAATAAAATTACGTTAATGACAGTAAGCGATGTGCAAACGACTCACCCGCGGCGGCGGACGAAGATGACACTGACTGAAGATACCAATCAATTTGATATGTTACCATAATGTTGATATACTTAATGGAGTAACATTTTATTTCAAAGTAACAAAAACTTTTTAACAAAAAATTAAACCTCCGAAAAAACTGAAAAGCAAAAAATAATAAACCTTTTTTATTTAACCTTAATAACTAAATAAGTTTTTAAACTAATGTAAGTAGGTATATTGAACTAATTTTGAGCTGGTGCCAAATTTATTGTAGATGTATAGATAATTTCAAAATGTAAATGAACGCTCTCAACGGCCGTATCTATAACTAGCCTTCCGTCCGCAGCTTCGCCCGCGATATAATTAATTTTCCCGTAGGAAAAGGTTTTTCCCGCGGTATAAAGTAGCCTATGTCACTGTGTGGTAGGTAAGAATTTTTGAAATCGGTCCGGTAGTTTCGGAGCCTATTCAATGCAAACAAACAAACAAACATATCAAAATCTAAATCAAAAAAATCAAAACGTTTATTCTGCAAATAGGCCGCAAAGGGCTCTTTTACATGTCATTTTTTTTAAACTACCAGCGCTTTCGTAAGGACCATCATTGCCAAGAAGAATGCGCCGCAAGAAACTTGGCAGAAAGTCATCATATAAACAAACAATCAAATCTTGCCTCTTTTAATATTGTTATAGATAAAATAATAATCCAGAGTCAGCAAAGCCCTGCTTCTAAGAGCTTCATTTTATACTATACATATTGATTGTTAATTGTTGTAGCGGCAACTGAACATTATTTAGTTTACTTATAACCTGGATTAACATATAGGGATACATTTTACCCCTGACAATGGCATAGTTTTTTTTTATTCAGTATAGGCTTGCGTTTGACCACAATCACGCCTGATGGAAAGCGAAGATGAGGATGAGGATGAGGCGATGGAGCACGCTTGCCTAGTAAATACTCATTCACCCTAGACTTGAATTTAGGGGAATATAAGCAGGCGCAGTGTTGTGCGCGCCCCCAAGCAGTGCAAACCGTACAACAAATATGGAGCACGAGCACTGTAACTGGCACGCGCGCTGCACAGCTGCTCATACCCTTCCTCCAGAGTGACTTCTGCAACAGGCCGGAACAATACGAGAGTCGCTTGGTGTCTTGGTTCAACCTATAGGGTGGTGACCAGCCGCGGCCGAAGCCTAGCGCCGGAGTTGTATCGCTCGTTTAGCACCACCCAGGGGTCACGGGTAGGGTCTCGAGGGTAAACCTACGGACGCGTGCGCTAGTTATGTATTTTCAGCTGATTATCTACGAGCATTGGGCATTTATTTGAGCGTTTGAATCGCCTCATTTATCTGCTCACATGTTTTAAGAAATGACTGTAGATTTTGATGGGGCTTTCGGTTATATATTAGAAGTCCTGTACGTCTACCATATAAATAAATGGAAACTGTATGTTCAGGAATCTTCTGTCATTTCTTAAAAAATGTGTACAGATTATGAGACAGTTGAAACTCTCGAATAAATGCCCTATTACGTTTCTTGAGATGTGGCCCTATGACAGACAGACGGACAATAATATATCGACATTAATAGGGTTCCATTTTGTCATTCTTCCGGTATGAAGCCCTAAAAATTGCACAAAAAACAGGAATTTCGGGGAAAAACTCTTTCCAAGTCACTACTTGACAAGTCACTAGTGACAAAAGGCTGGTTATACCTAATTAGTCTTTTACCTACTGAATTGCCGTCAGTTGTACGTGTCTAATAGTTTTTTAAGCTCCCAAGTTAAGTTAAGTTAAGGATAAATTTCTGTAACTAACTAAAGGACCGGTTTCTTCACGCTCAGTTGTATGTTTGTGGTAAGGACTTTCCTTAAACCTTCACTGGAAATAATTTAGACTGGTGATCAGATGTCGGCAAAGTTTTGGTTGTGGTTTTTCCGTATTCTTAACAGTGGGTGAATAATCGAGTGTTGAAGCCGTGGTGGCTTAGTGATTTGACTTATGGTCTCTCAAGCAGAGGGTCGTGGGTTCGAGTCCACAATCCCGAGCATCATCTCCACATCATCTCCTTTAGGCGCCATTCATTTATTACTTAAGACGATTTAGGCGCAAGCCTCACAGAAGAGACGTGGGACGGGGGCGCGTCGCAGTCCGCGTCGTTTGTTCGCAGGCCGCGTCTCCGCCTCGTCTCTTCTGTCTGCTTTGGATCGCGACGCTTCTATACATTAGTATGAAAACTGATTCAAGGGGCGCCGCGATTGTGACGCGCCCCCGTCCCAAGTATCTTCTTTGTGGCTTGCGCTTTAGGAGGGACAGGGACCATGCCTTACATTTTCTTAGAAGGGCGTGGATCACAAAAATGCGCAAAGTTAAATATGTAGAGATGAATGATGAAGATAAACTTCAAAATGAAACCATATTTCATTCATTACCAAAAAATAAAAATTATTTAATACTTATGTCCCCAGGATTGCTTAGCTTGCGATCTAGAGCTTCGCCGGCATGAAAACGTCCCGAAAAATATAAGCCAACCGTTGGCTTATATGTCATTTGCCTCCCTCAGTTTGAATGACATAACGCGATCGTAATATGAAGCTGTCAAATAGATTTTTGGACGTTTTGTATCGCAATGTTTGCTACCGACATATCTAGTGCATAAATAATCTAAGCTTGCGATATGGTTGTCACTAACAATGTGTGTAAGCAGTCCGGAGCGTCGGTAGTCTCTCGCCCGCCGCTATGCAATAACGTGTAAATAGCAATAAATGGAGCCAAACTGGAATATGAAAATATCATTTGGAGTGACATCTAAACGTCCCCTACACTTACCTACCTACAAAACAATCGTTCCTAAAAATTGTTTCTTTGAAAAATTAAAATTAAAACAAAACAAACGTGTAAGAACTATTTTTTTTGCTTTAGTTTCTTACTTAATTAATAAATATTAAAGACAGGGTGTCGGTCTGTTCTTATTTTTTCTTATATAGTGGGGGGGGCGGGGAATCAAAAACCGGTCAAAAAATCCTCTTCGGTAATAAATGAATGGCTCCTTAATACTATTTCATCATCATCATCATCTCGACCCATATACGTCTCGCTACGCTGCGCGGCACAAGCGTAAACTCTGAGTACAGTCAAGGAATTTAATTTCCTACCCACCTAAGTTTGAATATCGTACAGCAAACTGTCACCATGAGAGCTAGTTACGATGTTACTTTGACGTGTTGCGTTTGACATTTCGAGCTTAATGCATTGCGAATGCTTAACAATCTTTTTACGAAATGGGTAGGGAATTAAATTCCTTGACTGTACAATTGCTACTTTCAAACTGCCACGTGTACTAACCTGCCAAACTACAACTCATAACACACTATTACGTATTAATGAATAATTAAATACAGAAAAAAATAACATAGCATTTACAATTTTAATCAACAGCTACTTGTTGGCGCTGTTGTCTATACATAGGTATTATATCTGTATGAAGCCACCCTAGTTCCAATTCTGTCCACCGGTAAGTTTGACTTGTGTTGTTATAATCATTTTGATCTATTAATAGCGTCAATCGAGCAAAAAATTGTTTATCTGTGGCGCTTGACATGACCAATCACTGTCGTTTTAATAGTCAAGGCAACAGCGCAAAAAGTTATCGATTGAATTTAGATTTTGTTATTGGACTACTTGTCCAAGTTAATAAATATATCGAATGACCAAGTTCAGGTTGAATTGGGGAAAATTGTATTTTATTATTGTTCAACCGTCACAGGAAACCAAATTGCAATAGTTAAATTCCACTACACAATAGCCTTGTTTATTTTATGTTATATGAAATCACACAACAGATGGCGTTAGCGCACACAATTCAGGACATTTAAACCTAATTTAATTTATGCATACAATTTTTAGTTCTCATGTTTTCCGTTAGATGTCACTATCAAATTCAGTCCCCATCCTGCATCGCGCTGTTGAGATTTTTCCTGAGTTAATACTTAGCCGAAGATGAACTATATTTTTTATGTCTACTTGGTAGCACGATAAAGTTCTATAGAGCAAAAAGTGAAGTATCATTTTTGGGGACTGTCGTGGTGAAAACAATTATTTAGAAATACTTTCACACGTTATAGAAAAATTTCATGTGGTATTAGTACATTACTGCAGAGGCTGTGAAGTAAGGGTTTGATGGACGAGATTTGGGGTATACGGCCGAGTCGTAGACGAGGCCGGATAAAACGAGTCCAGCAATCCCTCTTCCGGCCGAGGATTGTATAGAGCTTTTCTCAAACATGCATCATCATCATCATCATCCATCCATCCATCCATCCAACCATCCATCCATCCGTCCATCCATTCATCCATCCATCCATACATCCATCCATACATCCATCCATCCATCCATCCATACATCCATCCATCCATACATCCATCCATCCATACATCTATCCATACATCCATCCATCCATCCATACATCCATCCATCTATACATCCATCCATACATCCATCCATCCATACATCCATCCATACATCTATACATCCATCCATACATCCATACATCCATCCATCCATCCATCCATACATCCATACATCCATCCATACATCCATCACCAGTAGTTTAGGCGGTTTTATAGAAATGCTAGCTTTTGCCCGCGGCTTCGCTCGCGTGTACCATAAGTATTCCATAGAACCAAGATATCAAGCAAGCAAGCATACAGGCAAGCAAGCAAGCAGGTCCACAATTGACCGAGAAATCGGTGAACATACCTACATAAAAAATACATAAAGTGGAATGCATAACCTCCTCCTTTTTTAGAAGTCGGTTAAAGAGCCCTTTGCGGCCTATTTACAGTATAAACTTATGCATTTTGAAATTTTTGCTTTTTACAACCAGTAAAACGCAAAATCCCGTTTTTTCCCGTTCCCTTAAGAATTTCGGGAAATTTTTTCTTAATGCTCCCCTACACTCCCCAAGGAACCCACATGCCAAATTTCAGCTTTCTATGACCAGTAAAACGAAAGATCCCGTTTTGCCCGTTCCCGTGGGAATTTTGGAAAGTCCTCCCTCAATGCTCCTTTACACTCCCCAAACAACCTACATGCCGAATTTCAGCTGTCTACGACCAGTAAAACGAAAAATCACGTTTTTTCCCGTTCCCGTAGGAATTTGGGAATGTCCTCTCTTTATGCTCTTCTACACTCCCCAAGCAACCTACATGCCGAATTTCAGCTTTCTACGACCAGTTAAACGAAAAATCCTGTTTTTCCCGTTCCCGTGGGAATTTTGAAAAGTCCTCTCTCAATCCTGCTCCACACTCCCCAAGCAACCTACATGCCGAATTTCAGCTTTCTACGACCAGTAAAACGAAAAATCCCGTTTTTTCCTTATCCCGTGGGAATTTCCGAAAATCCTCAAAACTGATTTTTACTATTATAATTACCTACTTCTATGCCAAATTTGAAGAGTCTAGTAATTATAGTTCATAGGATCCCGTTGAACTAAATATATAAATCCCGTCTTTTCCTTATCCCGTGGTGCGAATTTTGAAAAATCCTAAAATTAATGTAACTAATGTAATACCTACTTGTGTATCAAATTTGAAGAGTCTAGTTATTATAGTTACTGAGATAGGGTCACTCGGAATCGAATATATAAATCCCGTTTTTTCCCGTTCCCGTGGGAATTCCCAAAAATCCTTCCTTAGTGGATGCCTACATTGTATAAGGTATCTTTGTGCAAAATTTCAAGTCTCTAGGTCCAGTGGTTTGGGCTGTGCGTTGATATATCAACAGTCATTTAGTTTATTTTGACATTTCAACCCCATCGCACTCCATCCAGGGAGATGGTATTTTACGTCTGCCACGTCGGATTTTAAAACCGTTGTTGTTTTCATAACCAGCGACCCGATAAACCATAGAAACAACACCCATGTTGATTTTCAGACTTTGTTACCCCTTTCCCCCCTTTTAGGGGTTGAATTCTCAAAAAACCTGAAACACGTGTTTACTCATTTATCATTAGGAGTACTTCTGTGAAGTTTCGAATAAAATAGTCGAACGAATCTTGTTTCCCCATACAAACTTTGGACCCCCGTTTCACCCCCTTAGGGAGTGAATTTTGAAAAATCCTTTCTTAGTGCACCCCTAGACCTTATAAGGAACCTACTTGCCAAATTTGGAATCTATAGGCCCAGTGGTTTGGGCTGTGCGTTGATATGTCAGTCAGTCAGTCAGTCAGTTTCTTCTTTTATATATATAGATAAGAAGATAGATTTTTTTTAATGTCGTAAGTTGGCTGTATGTAATTTTTCCATTGTCAGTTTAATGTTAGTAAGCAAATTTAAAAAGTTACAGCAGCGGACAATAATGGTTTTTCATACTTACTTTTATGGCCTAGGCCAAGAAGTAATGTAGGGAGCCATAAACAACAAACTTCATGGCTTCATTTCGTGACAATGCGTTAATGTCTCAAAGCATGTTTGAGAAATAGTACATTACTGCAGAGGCCGTGAAGTAAGGGATTGATGGACGAGATTTGGGGTATACGGCCGAGTCGTAGACGAGGCCGGATAAAACGAGTCCAGCAATCCCTCTTCCGGCCGAGGATTGTATAGAGCTTTTCTCAAACATGCATCATCATCATCATCATCATAATCATCATCCATCCATCCATCAATACATCCATACATCCATCCATACATCCATCCATACATCCATCCATACATCCATCCATACATCCATCCATACATCCATCCATACATCCATCCATACATCCATCCATCCATCCATCCATCCATCCATACATCCATCCATCCATCCATCCATACATCCATCCATATATCCATCCATACATCCATCCATACATCCATCCATACATCCATCCATACATCCATCCATACATCCACCCATACATCCATCCATACATCCATCCATACATCCACCCATACATCCATCCATACATCCATCCATACATCCATCCATACATCCATCCATACATCCATCCATCCATACATCCATCCATACATCTATACATCCATCCGTACATCCATACATCCATCCATATATCCATACATCCATCCATACATCCATACATCCATCCATCCAACACCAGTAGTTTAGGCGGTTTTATAGAAATAAAAGAAGATAGATTTTTTTCAATGTCGTAAGTTGGCTGTATGTAATTTTTCCTTTGTCAGTTTAGTATTAGTAAGCAAATTTAAAAAGTTACAGCAGCGGACAATAATGGTTTTTCATACTTACTTTTATGGCCTAGGCCAAGAAGCACCAAGAAGTAATGTAGGGAGCCATAAACAACAAACTTCATGGCTTCATTTCGTGACATTAACGCGTACATTTCAAAGCATGTTTGAGAAAAAAATATTTTTCGGATTTATTTTTTTTAACGTATTCCGCAGCATCCCACTCTCGCATCCACCGCAACTGGACCAGCTGACGATCGATTTCGTCATGAGCCACATGCATTCTCTTTTCTATATTAACATCAACTGGCATAAAATGACTTGTTTAAAAAGCCGCTGCCTCCCGGACTATTCGCACAGCTGCCTCGCGGCTGCTCATCTACATAGGCTACATAGCGCATCTTCCTCGCACAGCTACATAGCTTAGCATTGGTGGAAACGGTCTCACAGTTTCGTAGCGTAGCTTTGACATCTTCGCAGCATAGCTCTGGTGCAAAGGCACCCTAAATGGGGAAAAAAAACTAAAGCATCCTAAAAACATTTTATTACTACGATATTTCCATCTCCAATCTAAAGCTCATAATCTAATACTACCTATATTTAAACGACCTCTAAGCCAGGACAATTTATTCTTATGACAGTCTACGGTGTCTATATTTAGCAAGTTGCTCGAAGTAAAGCTTTGTTTGCGTAGCGACTATTGTGACTGTTTTAATTTATACAGGGAGTTTTTAAATTGAACTACAGTATTTCGGCAGGTGGTTCAGTATTTTCGTCTAAACACCCCCGTTAAGGTTTTTCGTCGTGTCCTCTACGTATGGGTGGGCATTTTTAATTTAAAATGTACATACATACTTGCTACTTTTTTCCAACATTAATTTTGTAGTTTAGGGGTTTCTTAGTTAGAATCGTGAGCGCTTTTGATTTCGACAATTAAAAAAAACTGGACTATTTTTTCATACATTTTTTTTGGTCAGTTTTGTGATGAACTTTCAATTCAAAGTTTGCAATTTAATTTATTTTAATAATGTAATTTTGGGGTTTTCTTATTCAAAATCACGAGTACAGTTCATTTTCATAAATTAAAAAAAGTGCCCTTATTTTTCTTTGTCAGTTTTGTGACCTTTTTATCACACAGTTTAAATGGGTCGACACAGAACTGACGCAAAAAAAATGGAAAGCTATGGAAAATTTCCTTTTATGAACTGAAACAATTACTTTGCTCAAAGTGAGCAAAGTATTGATCAAAAAGTAACGCCTGATTCAATAAATTATTTCCTTTTATGTTAGCACAAACACAAAAATGTAAGTACAGTCGAGTTCACCAATATCTGTACAGCCAACCTTTCATAAATATATACATAGACCTTATTACAGTAACATAAGGTCTATGTATAGATATTTATGAAAGGTTGGCGATGCAGATATTGGTGAACTCGACTGTACAAAATGAATCAGGACATTTTGGGAAGCTGGTTAGTTAAGCTCAGTTGCATTCACGCTACTTACGAGTAACTTAAAGACCCCATTGTTCGACAATTTTTTTCCATTAATCGACACCCTGCTTGTCGCCTTTATTGCTACGAATTAAGATTGAAAGTGTCGGCTATTGGGGCACTGTCGGGCACTGGGGTATTTAGCTTAGGTAACTTTAAATTTCTATACGACTCTGAGTCCTAAATTAAATGTATAATTAAAGTTTTTGAGAACTGCTCATTTAGAAAAATAAATAAACAGATAGGTACAGCTAACGCCTGTCACAAGATTCGAGCGAGAAGTTTCAATCTCATTTATCCAATTGCTTTATATTATTATGAAGGCGTATCAAAATACAACAAACTAGGGTGACAGCACCAGTAAAGGATAAGAACTAATTATGAACATTTTTTTTGTAAACCCTAATTTTAAGAAACGGACACTACGGATAACTGCTGCTGTTTACAGACTGTTGACAGACGGACTTCCACATGACTAGTTCTTTTTTTTGTTCTCGTTCTCTTTTGCCACGAGATTTACAGGGTGGAAAGATCGAAGCCACATCGCCACAAGGATTCTATGCAAACGAGACATTCCAAAAACAAAAAATCCCACCAAAAACATTCTGTAAAAAACTAGCCAAGTCTCGATGGAGCTGCTTGTTTATCTCTAAAAAGTAATGAAATCTAGACAAAGTCGTGCCAAATCTAAGGTTCCTTACTGTGATTTCTTTCTTAGTATCAGGCGAACCTGAAACAAACACTTCTTTTTGGAGCGTCAAATCGACCATCGATCTAACATAAAATAGACGTACAGACGGACTTCTATCAATGATTAGAAGTCCGTCTGTACTGGAAATAATTTTTTATACTGTTTGTTTCAGGCTCGCCTATACATAAGTATTATTGAAATACGCAGCTTTATCAAGCCTACAATTGACTGGTTATTGAATCAACGTTTTCCAAGTGGGTCAATGGGTAGCGGTTCTGGCGACAGTTTGGTGCAATGGTATCATGGAGCACCTGGTTTTGTATCCTTGTGTACCCTTCAACGGCCAAGTCACACAACATTAACTATAATAATAAAGAAATCGCAGTAAGGAACCTTAGACTTGGCACGACTTTGTCTAGATTTCATTAGGTACTTTTTAGAGATAAACAAGCAACTCCATCGAGACTTCGCTAGTTTTTTTCAGAATGTTTTTGGTGGGATTTCACTTCTTTTTGTATCTAGAATCACTGCCGGGGCACGGCAGTGTTTGTAAAGGCGGTACCGATGTCGATCTCTAATAGTTTGGTTGGGCTCTTGTGTTTTCTAATCAGCGTCACCAGGTACTCCAGATCTTCGATTATCCTAGTTTTTATAGTTTTCCCTTTATGTGGCCATTAAACTCTAACTCTGTACCAAATTTCAGCTCTCTGAGTTTATGGGAAGTACTAGTTCTATTCCGATGATCATGAGTAAGTGAGTGTCATAAATGCGAAACTTTGCTTTCGCTTAACTTCGGAACTAAATGACCTACAGACTTAAAATTTTGGATTTTAAGTATGTGATTATAGCTTACTGGATGACGAAATTTTTGCTTTCTGGTCTTATCCAGAGGTTCTCAAATAGGGGATTGAAAATGCGGCGAAATGGTTCCAGTAAAGGATGGTACGGCAGTGTTTGCTTCGCGCTCGACTTGGCGGGGGCACTGCTGTGCCCTCCAATACTGCGTTTATGAATTTTTCAAAAACAGCTTGTCTTACAATTAGTCGGAACTTGAATCCGGTCAAATGCGACAAAAATAAAATGCCGTATTTTATGATGCAGATCGAAAGGGTTACTGATTAGGTCCATTTATTTCTACATAACATACACAATCAAAATAAGCGAAGGCCGTGAAAACTAACTATTGAAAATAATAAATAATAGATTAATGGATTTTTCAAAATTTTTCTGCATTGAAAATTTTGATGTTTTGAATTGAGCTTTACGGCGAAGGAAAACAGCGCAAGGAAATCTGCACACTCCTCCGAAGAAATTTAACTGTGTATGTGAAGTTCCCAATCCGCCCTCGGCCTTCGTGGGAACTATGGCCCAAGGCGTACGTATCAAAATATATAAAGTTTAAAAATAATAATGGACGAAATATAATGGTCAGTTGATATAATGCAATTTTCTTGGAAATTCTCAACTTTACAGGATTTTCATAAAATAAACCTAACCTAACCCAAACCAATCTGTAGATTACACGATTAAAAAAATTCGTTTCATCAATAGTTTCATAGAAAATTTTAGTATGTATTATGACCTTTATGTATTTCGTCCATTATTTGTTTTAAACTTTATACATTATGATACGTACCCGGCCCAAGCCCTCTTATTCTAAGAGAAATCCTGTGCAGCAGCCCACTACGGCATTCGTTCGTACTTCCCAACCCAACGTATGAAGGTGCCGAGACGATGAATTGAGGGATTATTTGCGGTAGTTCCTTTGGCTGTTCAGTAGTTCCTTCACGAGAGGTGAAGGAAGAACTGTGTTTATTTTTTCGACCTTCTTCCTTTGCTAGAACTGAAGGTGCTGCGACAAGGAAAAAACGCGAAAAATAAACGCAGTTCTAAAAAGTAAAAAAGCAATAGTTCCTTCGAAGGAGCAGCCAAAGGAACTACCGCGAATAATCCAATTGGAGTTGGTTGAGATGTTGAGGCGTCATAATGGCTTATCAACCCATATATGCCCAGTAGGTCGTTTTTGTCTCGAAATAAAAGTTCAGATCATGTTTTATAAATTAATTTTATTTTCTCTACTTCTCGGTCTCGGACGATATACAAAAGTATACAAAAATAATAAACTACTGCAGATTCAAACCTACAGACAGATCGAATCAAGTTTGTTCAGTCGTTTCGACAACTTACATTATAAATACAAGTTCACACCAAATTAATAAAAAAATATTGTATACAATTTTTGCAAAGTATACAACAGATAAATCCAATTTTAGATATTTTGTTATTCAAAAATCACATCCTGGTTGTGATGAGTTTTTAAACAGACTCAATTTCGTTGAAATTTTAGAATGTTCTTATTTTTAAACCCTATCCAAAGTATTAATATATCTAATTACAATAAGGCAGTGAAAAGCTATACATTATGTTTATTATTTTTCGCTAAGCTACCGAAGAAATAATTCTTAACCGATTTAATTATCTATTTATACGAATAGCGATTACTCATTTCAAAATAGTCAGCTAATTTGTACAAATCTCTTTTGGAATTTTAAATGTATATTTACAATTTTAACAAATTACTACAGATCATATCATAAAATAAACGCTAATTCAACTCCAAATAAACATTTGCACAAGTGCCTTATTTCGTCTTAGTACATGTAAAGTCAATTCATGGCAAAATTCTATACCAATTAAAATAAATAAATAAATGTAAAGAGGGAAGCGAGTACATGAAGCACGTGCAAGAATGGCACATGATTTAAGACTTATAGCTAAATTAAAAATAAAACCTATCGTTTTCAGACACAATGACGTTCGAATTACCTTCTAAGTCCCGTAATGATTGAGTGCTATAGCATCTATGGCGTGTAGTGGGTCAATAACACAAGCTTTCCTTAGCTTACTTTGGGACTAGGTCAATTGGTGTGAATTGTCCCGTGATATTTATTTATTTTATTTAATTCCAGGATCTGCTTCTGCTGATAGTGCTGAAGTTGCCAGAAGCCTACCCAGGAATTAACCCACTGCACGCACATCACTGGCTATGCCACATGACTGGCTGGCTATTTGTCTTCTACATTTAATCAAGCATTTGTCTGAAATTTGCAATGATATATTTTCACGAAGAGATGACATGAACTTGCGTTCTAATAATCACGTTAAAGATTCTTAAAAGTATTACCAATTATTATTAAACAGCGTTTAAATACAACTTGGATAGAACGGCATAAGAAAGAGCGAATTGATAACGATTTAGGCGAAACTTAATTTTGCATTATTTACATTAAAAACTAATTAAATAATACGACTAAAGTAGTGCTAACATCACATTCATGGCCTAAATTCTAATAATATATAAGTAAATAACCAAAAAGTAAAAATTAAAAAAAATACATAATTTTTAGTAAGTTGATTCATTTAGGAACACGAATAAGATAAATAAAAATTGATATAATAAACCAAAAGCTCAAACTGAATTTGTTCACTAAACTATCACCTATTTATTTACATTTGAGCACTCGACACATAGTGCATACTGAGACACTTTCGAAAAAGTTTCGAGTCTAATTAAGTTCTTAAAACTGACACAAACCATGAGTTAGGACATTTAAATCTATGCGATACCTCGGGAGAAGCATTGTTATCAAAATGTATCCAAATTTCAGAAATTTTACAGAACAAGAAGTATTTTATTGTCCAATGTTTTACTATATTAGCCGGGTCCCCACTGAACGAGCCGTCTCATCAGGCAACCGTTTTAGGTGCAATTTTGAGCCCTGTGTCGAACAAAATCGTATATCCAATCCATGTGGAGACCCGGCTATTTACTAACCTATCAAAGACGAGACGGAAGCATTGAGAGATAAAGTGGCAATAAACTTCTTGTGCTCTGCAGTCTGAAAATTACATTGATTCAAAATTGACAATTATGGCTAACTCTCCGTGATATGGTAAATTTACATTGCTAACTTCGCAGTATTGTAGTAGCATTTGCACTATCGAAATACACAGGAGAAAAATTTTAAGGAAAAGAGAGAATTTAAACTCCATCTTGCATTTGTATGTCAGTGCCACTACAATACTAACCACCCCCTTATGCAAAATAGTTATAAACGTATTCTAAATAAATTTATATTTCATTTGTGCCTGCAAGCGTGTATGAATAAGGAGGTGGAGAGTTAGCAATGTAGTAAGTTTAAATGGTTTATGCCAGTGACTTCGTAAGGGTAGACTAGCCAGAAGCCCCAGATCCGTTCGTGTAGACGTCAGTAGCTGCTTTTTGGCCTGCTCGTATCACGTTCTGGACGGTTTGGGCAGCTCCCTGGAATTGATAGTTGATACCATTTAAAATATTGACAGATGTTTTAAAATTGTTGTGTTTAAAATTTTTAAGACGTTAAAAAGAGACATCAAATCAATTTAATTTTACAACATCAGAAATTTGATTAGAAGGGTTTAAAAGTATACAATCTAAATTTAACTATAAACTTTTTGAAAAAGGTCTTGATTTTAGAGGTAAAGGCCTGAGCAAAGGCCGTTCCTTTAGAGGTATTAATTATTCGAATTGTTAATGTTATTCAGATGAAAACAATATTGAAGAAAAAATGTTAAACACAGATAATTATGAAACATTGAACAGCTCAGAAATAAAATCGTTTTAGAAAGAATGATTAGAGTTAATGTAAGGTTAAATTTTAACACGTAATAAGCCAATGTTGACAATGTTACTGAAAATGTCATGTCAATGTGTGATGAAGTGACACGATTTTTATCAGTTATTATGAAAATTTCAAACTTACAATATTTCGTCAATGTACACGACGAACTGTGCTAAATTATGCCTACTAAAACACATTGAGTTAAAACAACATTATATCTTTAACCTGCAATTGAAATACTATTAGCATCATCATCAGCAGCAGTACAAAATATCAATAGCATCAAATGATGCCTCGTAATGGTAGCCAATGGACTATGCACAGACTATACCTAATAAAAATTCCTAAAGGCCTTTAACAGTTAGGCTATTTTTACCTGTATTGCAGCTCCAAGAAACTGTGAAAATGCTCTGGTGACGTTAATTGCAGCTGACACCAGTTGGCCACGACCTGGTGTTTGTTCCGAGGTCACTGCCCTGGGAGGCTCCAGAGGTATCTATTCATGATCAGATGTCAAATGAATTATTTGATGTACATGTCGAAGGAGCAGAAGCTATGTGCAGAAACGAATTAGGGCTTGTTGCTTCATCAAGTTTCAAAAATACTGTTGTCAAAAGAACATTAATTGATTGTGGCAGGCATCACTTTGTTGAGATCAATATCAATGAACTACAACCACTAATACTACATACTAGTACGTATTTTTTTTTTGTTTGGGAACGGTTATGTGCTCGTAGCGTGCGTAGTGTTTGTGATAGTTGGGTCCACATGTTGAATTATGTGGAAGTGATGGAAGGAAAGATTTCTTCATCTTGCACAATTGGTATCAGATTAGAAAAGTATAGTAAGTATTGTAGTTCATTTAAAAGAAAAATGTTTTCATTGGTCAATTAATAAACTTTCTGGAAATTTTAGTAAATAAAGTAAAGGGTTTAAAATATTCGCTGATGATTTGAAGCAAATAACCCTAATTTGAAAGCTAAGTGTGAAATTATAATTAGAAATAGGAATAAAAATATAAATCATAATAAATCTTGAATAAAATTCAATATTAGTGCCAGTGCAAATGACTGCATGCGATATACAGAAGTGGAGTTAGTAAGTTAAATACTTATATACGGTGACAAAGTGAAATTTGATAATAATTATAACAACTAAGAAGATTATACATTTACATGAAGTGTTGACGGTATTTACAATAAGTAGGATAAATCAGTATTAACTAGCTTAGTGTAGTCAGTACAAAGTGTTTTATATATCACAGGAGATACATTTGGTAGTATTAATAGGAAAACAGATTTAGTTTGCAAGCTAAGACAATTAGAGAATCAGTTGGTCAGGTTAGACAGTTTGTATCGGTTGTATTTACTCACCACTATACTGAAGTGCCGTCATACTATGTTCATTTTATTACAATATATGTAACTACATAATAGTTATTTCCGATGTAAAAAAAGATGATGAGGTTACCTACAGGAATTACAGTAAATAAAAAACTCATAATAAAGAAATACCTATCTTAAAATTGTCTTCTTTGTAATTAAACAAAATCAAAGTCTGGAACGATATAGATCAATTAGGAAGTGTATAACTTAAAAAAATATATATATATATATATATATTAGGGGACAATCTCACACAAATCGACCTAGTCCCAAACAAAGCAAAGCTTGTACTATGGGTACTAGACGACGATAAACATACTTATATAGATAAATAAATACTTAAATACATAGAAAACATCCATAACTCAGGAACAAATATTCGTGCTCATCACACAAATAAATGCCCTTACCGGGATTTGAACCCAGGACCTCTTGCTTCGTAGGCAGGGTCACTACCAACTAGGCTAAAGCGGTCGTTAAAAAAACTTCAAAAACAAATTGAATTAATTTGATTCAAAATTCTTTGTAGAACTGTTTGCTTTGTGTATTTTTGTGTCACACGCCTTTAGTGAATGATATGATGTTAATGATGATATATAAAAATGCTTCTACCAATTTCACGGATAAAGCCGCAGGCAAAAGCTAGTCAATAGAAGTGAACCAGTAATAATTACACATAGTAGACGACACTCCTTTTATATACACTTTATCTGCATTCACTTCGCTGTCCATGTTATTTTACAACACAACACATTTTAGTAGGTTTTGGATTGGTTTTTGGATTTACGGATCCCAAGGTATATTTACATATGACTATTGATGCGCTGCCACAGAAGCTAAACGAAACGGAGCTAAGACGTGCAGAATCTGTCCAATCACATCAGTTGAAATTAACATCACTCCCCGCTTCCCGCTCCCTTTTGATGTGATTTTAACAATCGTAATTGGTCGATTCTGCAGGTCACGCCCTGTTTCCTTATAATGTGGCAATGTGACGATGATTCCATCTTATATCATTGGTTGATTCTACAGTTCTCTTCTATGACAGCGCACCCTTAGAGTAGTACTACAGTCAGTGTAGATTTTTGCGAGCGTGTAGATTGTAGTGCAATTTCATTAAAAGTCTTCACTATACACAGGAAAATCTCCTTGTCGCAAAGTTATTTTTTTTCTTCTAGATATTGTAGGTATTATAACGCGTATGTACAGTAACGTTAATTTACTTAATATTAATGATAAAACCATTCGTTGTAACACAAATTATGGAGGTATAGTCGCAAAAATCGGCATTGAAGAAAATAAGCACACGCAACTTTAATTTGGTTACTCAAATCTACTAGGGGTAAGGTCGACATTACACATTATTGACTAGATGTTACTTTGATAAAAAATTAAGAATCATAATTTAAAAGCATATTATACCATTTGTGAAGAACTTGTGAAAAATTGCAACTTGTGATGCTTAGTGAGTGGTAAACAAGATCAGTGTGATTATGACATGAAATTATTTTATAAACAAAATTCTGGCTAACGATACTGACGATTTAATGCTGTATGTACAAATTGTGCAAAGTAAAATCTAGCCCTCTCTATTACCTTGGTTATGATCTACAATAATTTCCAGACACACCACGTGCAGACATGTATTGAGTAAGACCAAAATGTAATTATAATTTTTATTACAAACTCTCATCGTAATCCGCTCAAAATCCAAACCAATGAAGCTATCAACAATAAATTAAAAATAAAACAAATTCTCTATACTCAAGATACAATTTAAAACTAAGGGGGACATTACAGTGGAAAAAGGACGTCTACTTGCCTTAACCGTATGTAACAATTCCGAGTATTTTTCTATTTACAATTATTTACCAACAACTCCCGTAGTGCTGTACATAGTCTATTAGACTTAGATTAAATAGGAACAGAATAAAAAAAAGTGATCATAACTTAATAAACAATTTTGATTTCATAATGCTATTCAAATTCATTACCTAATTCGTATTTAATCTAGTCTGATGCCTTCACCCCCAGTCACACAATTTTAGTAAAATAGATGCGAAACCCACTCTGTTTGAGGTCGGCTGTGTATCTGCGTTCCCTACAAACGGGCCTGAGCCAAACCAGTTGACTCTATTGCTCGTCGCTTGGGAAGCAGAGACCGAGGCCGTAGGAGCTGGCTCAGGTCTTCTATTTGGTCTTTTGGCTCCTGCTCCTGCCCCTGTCTCCCTCCACGTCTGCCAGAGCCAAGCTAGGCCATCCAATATAGGTCTTCTAGGCGCAGGCGGCGGTGGCGGCGTCGTCGTCCGTCTAGCTTTCGGCGTCACTACCACTTGATTGAGCAATGCCTACGAGGTTATAGTTAGCAAGTTATCCTAGATAGATAAAGAACATGCAAATTCCAGAGGGAAATATTAGAATGTATATTAGAAAGTCTATGAAGCCAGAGACGAAAATAAGTCTGATGAACGAGAAGCGTTGTGATGATAGGTTTAGATATGACATGAGCTTCTTTAAAAGAAATTTGTGTGTTCACTTATTCCTTTGAAAGAAGTAGTCGAATAAGAAAATAGAAGAAAATTTGGGACTAACGGCGAGGCGGAGTTGTTCGTCCAGGGAGCTGGCAGTGGTGGGTCCGAAGCCCTGTTCCTTTAGCAGGGCAGCCAGCAACGCATCGTTGCTCTTTCCATACTCCGTGCTGATGACAAGCGGCATTTTTGTCGCTTCCTGCACCATACCTGCCGGTTTTGCTTGTTGAATCAACTTTTTTAATGCTTCATCTGATGATTGCCCTGAAATTGAAAAGATATTCACTAAAAACCTTTTTTGGATAGTTCCAATATTAAAAAAAGGGTGATTATTACGTTGACTTGTAAATGTTAATAGTCTTTAGAAACTTTAGAATGGTAAAGAAATTTTATGGTTGACTATAGTAAATAATATGGTTGAGATTACCGGTTATAGCAATTTTACTCCTTAAAGTCGTTGTTTCTTGCACGCCCTGTAACTGTATCAAAGTCTGTAATAACTTTTCATCGTCTTGCGCATTTTTTAGATTATCTTTAACCACAACCTTTGCACCAAATGGTCTTGTATTTGCCGTAGTGATAGTTGTAACTTTCGGTCTTTGAGTTAGAGAGTCAAAAGGCTCATTAAGCGGTGAAGGTGAACCGAGGAGATTTGACAGAAGATTCAAGTCGTTGTTGACGCTAGGTGGTAGTTTAGGACTCATATTAGAGCTGACGTTAGGCAAGGTTGGTAAATTTAACTTAGATGGATCTTGTCCTGTCGCTTTTAATAAAGCTTGTAGTAGTTTGGTATCTTCTTGAAATTGTCTTATATCATCTTCAATTGAAGGTGTACTTGGAACAGTTGTTGTAGGACGAGTTGTGGTTGTTGTTGTTGTCGTCGTTGTTGTTGTTGTGGTTCTAGGAGTGGTCGTGAGAATAATATTTTTTCCGGTACGTTCAGTAGACTTTCCCGATTTTATTTCATTCAAACTTTTCTCTACTGCAAGCGCTATGATGCGATTTGCCAGTGCTGCTTCAGGATCCGTAGTGCCCGTATTAGTATTCAGGACCGATTTCTGTAATTGAAAATTGAGATCATTAAAAATATACGTTTAGATACATAATTTTTATGTTTTTCAGCTGTTCAACGATCTGATTAGAAGATAAATTAATATACTCCTATTGGTACAGTTTGTACGCATAACTTGTAATTGTAAATTTCTAATAAATTTAAACTTAAACACTAAAATTAATATAAATTTGTACCAAGTTGTTCAGGAAAGCCAAGTCCTCCTCAACGGAGAATGTCGATGATGTAGGAATCTCGGTTGTTACAGTGAATCGAGAAACTGGCACCCTTCGCGCGGTTAGTACAGTTGTTGACTCTACGGGTGCAGCGGTTGTGGTCGATTGCCTTCTTCGTTGATTAAATGGCGGGAATGTAGTAGATATCCGAATTGTCGTAGACTCTGTATTGCGGGGCTGTAACGTAGTAGGCACAGTGACAGTACTAGGAGGAATTGTTGTTGGTCTAGGCACGGGCGATGTGTTTAGTGTTGTATATACAGGCCGTACGTTTATTGGAGTAGTTGGACTCGACCCAAGCGATGTGGTGTAAGGATTCGATGCTATTCTAACGTTTGATGTTATTCCTGATATAATTGGAATAGGAAGGTTTGTGTTGCTTTGACCAGTAGCCTGAAGTAACGCTTGTAAAAGTTTAGCGTTCTCTTGTAGTTGCAACTGTTTCGCATCTGGTTGTAAGGATGATGTTGTTGTTTGTGGTTTAGGTGTTGTTGCTGTTTCTGTTGTAGATGATACTGTTGTGGATTGTACTGTTGTGGATTGTACTGTTGTAGTTTTGATGTCTAAAGATGGTATGTTGAAATTGGCCGGATTTTGACCCGTGGCTTGTAGTAATGCTTTCAATAACTTAGTGTCTTCTTCAAACTGCCTTATGTCATCTTCTATTGAACGCACGGTTGTAGTTTGAACTCTATTATTTAACTGTACATTGCCTCCAATATTTGGTATCGTTAGAGTATGAGGATTTTTGCCAGCAATTGATAGGAGCTCTTGTAAGAATTTATCTTCGTCATTTTGTTCCGTTGTCATTACAGGAGTAGTCTTCGTATTCATCGAGGAAGTTCCAGTGCTTTGATCCAAACTGTTAAAATTTAATTTCTTAGGTATACGTTCAGTGCCATCTAAGAATGCTTGTAGTAAAGCGGCATCGTCTTGATATCTTTTAGCCTCTTCTTTAGTTATTGCAACGGTAGGATTGGCGGTAACTGTTGAGGTTTCGATTTCAGCTTTAGTTGTTGGTGCTACTGTAGTCGTAGTGGTAGTGGTTGTCGCTGCTTCTGTAGTCGTGGTTATAGTGGTCGTTACTGCAGCTGCCGTAGTGGTTGTCGTTGTAGCTTCAGTAGTAGTTGTCAATGGAAGTGGAGTTGTGGTTGTTGTTGTTGTTGGAATTGCAGTTGTAGTTACCACGGGGGTCAGTGTTTCAGTGACAATTATTGGAGTAGTACTAGCTTCGGTAGAAGCTGTTGTCAGCACACTTGTTATTGTTACGGATTCTGAACTGGTATCTATGGTTGTTCCTGCAGACACATGAGCAGTGGTTGTTGGATCATCAGTGTGTATCAATGTAGGTGTTTGCGCATTAGATTCAGTAATTGTTTCCGTTACACCTTGAGTTTGACTTGTTTCAGTTGTAGTAGGTGATTTGCTGGAAGCTAATTTCAATACATTCGAATTTTGAGATCGAACAGTTACTTCGTCAATCGGTATAAATTTGAAAACCGCGTTGTCATTTCCTTCACCTGGTTTTTCAGTGCGAATTTGTTTAGTCTGTAATTGTTTAAAAAATATTATAATAAGTGCTAAGTATAAACTCAAATAACTATTTCCAAATAGCGCAGCAATCTACTACTAATCTACTGCTAAACCAACCACCAAATTTAATACTATAAATTTTTGTAACTCTTACACCATTTGACGCATGCATGAAATGAAAGTTTATCTTTATAAATTATGACTGATTTTATGAGGTTACTTGGTGCCTAGTGACTGAAACTGACGGATTCAATTTGTATAGTTTCAGAGTGATTTTCTTTAAATAAATTAGCGTTGTGAATTTTGTGATTTATTTCGCGTTATAAATATTGTATTATACCTCCGGATCAATATCCAGTGTTAATATTGTTGGCTGACGAGTTGAGCTCGTCATGGACGATATAACCATCTCCTCTTTAGCGGCTGAAGATAAACTATTAAGCAGTATCTCATCGACAGAGGGTAGCATTGTAGATGTGCGTAAACTCAAAACATGCGAGGCTGTGCTTTGCTCAGCGGGCGGCTTATTTGCCACAGTTATACCGCTACTGCTATCTTTTAAGTTAAGTGCCGATGACGATATCTGCAATTACGAAAATTATGTTAAGATCGATCTCGTTAGAAGCAGTTAGTGTGCGATGCATGCATAGCTTACTACAGTTCCGCAGGCTCCCGCATGCGCGGTCCATCCGATACGCGAAGTGAAAGAAAGCACCAAGCGCTTCAAGCTAAATAACATGAAGTCGATACCATATTTTGTAGGTTATTTACAGTGTCGGTGGTAGTTAAACGATCCGTTCCGTTATTGAATGTGGATGTTTCTACATTAGTGGATACTCGGATGGGGTTAGACTGTGGTCTGACTATGGCCGGATTATTATGGATGGGGCTGTATGGATTCCTCAAACTCCATGGGCTGATTGGTAGTATGTCAATTTTTTGCATGATTCGTGGCACTCTGGTTCCATTCGGGAATTTACGTATTACTGTGTTATTGGGTAGCACGCCATAAACGATGTAAGGGCTTGCCTCAGTTAATGATTCCAATATGTCGTCATTAGGATTTTTACGCACCACTGTATTGTTAGGCAGTATGCCGAATATGACGTAATCTTTTTTCGGAATTACTGATTGATTATTTATGTTAGGTTGATTACCAGATGTTGAAGCATTGTTTGTCTGTTCATTAGTAGCTGTTGTTGTTTCTATGACTACCTCAGTGGTCGTTTCCATATTATTTTGAGTAGTTACTTCTTCGTCTGCTGGTGTTGTGGTTGGAATGTCTGTAGGAATTACAGTTTCAAGGCTCTGAGTACTTGTCACTTCAGCAGTTGACAGCTCCGTAGCCTCATCTAATGATCTATTTGACAATTCAACAGCTGCTTCCGTAGTTGATAATGTTTCAGTAGCAGTCTCTGCATTTCTCGATGTAGAAAATGTACTCGTACTTATCTCGATCAAAGGAGTTGATACTGTCGTGAGCGATTCAGTACTAGTAACCGATGCTTCTGACGACGTGCTACTTGTGTTGAGGCTATCAGAAGAATTGTTTGAGGATGGAACAGAAAGGGGTGAAGGAAGAGAAGATGTAGTTGATAGAATGGAGTCGTTTGTTGTGTCAGTAGTACCAGTCGTCGTGTTCATAGTACTCATAATTTCAGTCAGTCGTGCTGATATAGGAGAGTTATTTGTTTGTCCAAACATTTGAGTCAGTGCTGTCGCATTAGCCAGTTCATCGTTGTGCTCGCGTAATAAGTCTTCGATCATTTTTAAAACTTTAGCTTTTTTCGACAATATCCATAATTGAAGGGGTGTAACGTCATTGATTTCCTGAATGTTGGAATCATCATCAATTTGAGATGTGGTTACGGGTTCTGAACTAAAAGGTATTGCTTGAGTTTGCAAGTCGGACATGTTGTTGTTAGCGTTATTTGTATCCGTGTCAATAAATTCATTTATTTGGGAGTTTGTGAAGAATGGGATTGGAACAATCGGGTTATTGGGTGTAATTTCATCGTTAATATTGCTATCTACAATAATACTATCGTTATTAATAGTGAAAAGCGACTTAGCTGATTTGGCATTGGATGACTGTAAAATTGTTGCTTTCGTTGACAAACTCAGTTTATCCAAATTAGCTAATGCCGCTTGGCTTCCCACCGTTAACTGTGACAAACTTGTAATATTTGCAGGTGTTGGGGAATCAGACTGTGCATCTGTTGTATTTGCATTATCCCGTGTCATATTTACATTGCCAGCGAGGAACCTGTCTTGGACGAGATTGAGAGACACAGGGTTGCTACTTGCATTTAAATTTATATCAAAGTTCACATTTTCCGTGTCTTTAATCTCATCCAAGCTGTAGGGTGTGGTATTTGGTGTAGAATCAGCGTTATCGTCTAATCCATCAATAGCTCTAGGGATCACGGACTTTAATATTTTGGCCATGTCTGCGGACAACCTAGATTTAGTCTTATCGTCCATGTTACGTAGTATATTGTTAATATTACTTGACAACATGCTGGTTAGTTCCGACGACACTACATTGTTATTGGACAACAAAAGATCAGAAACAGTGTTATATACCATTGTTGGGTTGTCAGTCGTTGGCTGGTTTGACGTAGGTTCGGGTGCAGTCGTAAGTTTGTCTGTTGGTTCTGAATACAAGACTTTGAAAGCAAAAGGTCTCCTTGCAGAGACGGGAGTAGTGGGAGGGGGTGTGGGTGATGCCTGGAGCGTCGTCAGCGCCGGCGGCGCGCCAGCCGCAACCAACGGGTTATTCACATTTGGTGTCAGATCAGTGTTTTGTACATTAGTATTTGTGTTTACATTAACATTCAATGACAACGTGTCTTGACTTGGCAAAACTCCGCTATTTACATTAATGTTGTTACTCACGCCGTTGAATGCTTGTATTAGATCAATATTAATGTTTTGTTTTTTGTTTACTTCTGTCGTTGATGATAGTCTGTTTCTAGGTGTGGAAGTAAGGATTTCAGCTAAAGCATCAAATATTGATACAGTAACTGACTGCGAGTGTTGTGATGCTTCAACGTTCATGACGTGTGATGGTTTGACCAGACTCTCTGACAGTTTTAACAATTCAGCCGGACTTCGTGTCTGAGTAAAAGATATAGCGTTCATGTCTGGCCCTATTTGAAACTCTTCTCCCTCTATCTGAAATAAGAAGTGTTCTCACCCACATAAATATAAAATAGACAGTAGAGTGTAGAATCTAACTACAAAAAAGTTATTGAATAACGACAGAGAAAGAAACCCTTTAGACAGAGTACGTGCAAAGACCAAAGCCTCTTTATTACTTTCGGATTTAGAGAAGAAATGATAAATGAAATAATTGAAATTAAAATATTGCTGATTAAAACAAGTTATACAGTCTTAATATTTTTAATGTACATTTAACTACACGTTAGTGTTTTACTACTAAAACTACAGTATGAACTCAATCAAGTTATTGCGTTACTAACAAAAATGCATTAACGTATACATAAATTTAGTTATAAATTAACTCTAGCTAACGCAAAAACTTTCAGATTTAAAATTATTCGTTTCAAAGAGATGCTTAGAAGACAATAATAACTTAACAATATAAAAATAAATTACAGACCATCTTAAATACAACAAATAAATATACATCTCTTTAAAACATGTTCAAAATTTACAACGGATGAGTGAAAACGTTTTTATGATAGGGTTACGAGAAAGCTTTGTGATTGTTATTGTTAATTAAATGAATCCATTAACCAGTACGGATGATTCGTGTATGATTGGCGTGGTGTTCAGTCTTGACATAGGTGTCGTTAGGGCGCTATAGTCCTCCTCGTCCCAATTTGGCTCCTCAAAATACTTAGTCAACAGCCGATCAGTGACGAAGAACTTCAGCCAAGCCTTTAGCGATCAAATGTATCTTATTATTTGTAAGATCTGATTAATTTTCAAAAACAATAGTGAATTATTTCCTATTGAAAGTTAAGGAAGTAATAAGTAAATGTAATGAAAAAAAAAGTCTTAACAGCATAGTATACAGGGTTATTTGTAATTCACTAGCATCCTTTTAACCCTAAACTCCTACCACTTAAACAAATGTTTTTTTGTTTTACGGCTTTTGTCATAACTTAATATTTTTGGTGTAATAACGTTTTGAAAATTTGAGATTTCCTCTTATTTTTACGATACTCTGTGTATTTGTATGGGAAAAAAAGTGCTTCATTTTAAAAAGTCTTAAAACAAAAAAAAATTGTTTGAGTGATAGGAATTCAGGGTTAAGAGGATGTCAGTGAATTAAAAATAACCCTGTATTTTCTAAATACCCACATTTATTATCGATATTGTAATCAGATATAGAAAATAATGATGTTCTTTTAACAACATTACAAGGTTTACTTCTGTAGACTTTTTTCTTTCTGTAGACATGAGTAAGTATATTATACAGGGTTATTTTTAATTCACTAGCATCCTTTTAAACCTAAACTCCTACCACTTAAACAAATGTTTTTGTTTTACGGCTTTTGTAATAACTTAATATTTTTGGTGTAATAACGTTTTGAAAATTTGAGACTACCTCTTATTTTTACGATACTTTGTGCCGTGTAAGTCATTCATTCATTGCCCGCCACGACCGCGTGTCGTAAAAATCATAGAGTACGAAGTTGTGTTAGAAGTATTTATTTATTATTATTTATTTGTATGGGAAAAAAGTGCTTCATTTTAAAGTCGTAAAACAAAAAACATTTGTTTGAGTGATAGGAATTCAGGGTTAAGAGGATGTCAGTGAATTACAAATAACCCTGTAGTTGAAAATAAATTTTGATGAAAGCAAATGAAATGTACATAAAACGAAATGTATTAGTAAATATAGTAAATTTTGTATATACACGTGTCGCCAATTTCATAAAGGGGCTTTGTACTCGGAACTAATGTTTTGTAAATTTAATAAATCAGAGGATGTCTTGTATATTTTGTTTTAAAATATATAGTGTCAATCTAAAAATGCGTATTAAAGGTATTACTTACAGTTGACGGTGTCACCGTTGGCACAGTTGCTCTGTAAACTGGTTTTTCTAAATATGCAGCTCGATATTTAGAGCTAAATCTATGTTTGTGTGTATTTTTTTCCATATCTGGATTTATCTGTAAAATATGATTCATATTTATAACTCTCCAGTACTCTACGTGAATTTGTAAACTTTTAGTCTGTAACCTGATTAATACTTGCCCCGTTAGTAGAAGCTTCTGTAGGTTTTGAGAAAGCATCGGTGAATTTTCCTGAACCTCTGTCTCTCGTAGGCACATCATTTGGAACTTCATTGTTCTGACTTCTAGAATTTGTTTTTGCTCGTCCAAATTTTCTTGTTTGTATATTTTTTATTGGTGACATAGAAACAGGATTTTCAATTTCTTTATCTTGTCCTGCACCCGTTGATTGAGGAACAGTGTAAGTAGCGTGGTATTTAGGTGTAGGATAAATGTCAACAATAGGCTTTGCTTCGCTTTCCTCAACTGTATTAGATGTCATTTCATTTTCAGTACTTGTTTCTTGAGACTCTTTACTAGTAACGGCTATGACAAACATCTTGTGTGTTTTGTCTGTTTGATTTCCATCTTGTACGTTGTCAATTTGTGGAGCATCAGAAGGTTTTAATAGTGTAAATATTAAAGGCATATCTGCATTGTCTTCATTTTTTCTATCTGCTGTGTCAACTACACTATTGCTTTCTTTAAAAGGTTCCTCCGTTGAAGTTGTAATTAGTTTATTATTTCTTTGCCGAGAGTAATACGATGTTCTAGGTAATGAAGATTTATGTTTGGCAATGCTTTCAAGTGCACTTCCGATATTGAGATTATTTTCATTGCTTGGCGGTACTACGTCGCTTTTACTTACGTTTCTTCTCGAAAAAGGAGTTCTGTTCAAAGTTCTTTTCAACAAATTATTAGTCTCCATACGTTTAATGTTAACTTTCGGTTCGTTTACAGTGGATTCCGTAGTGGACTTTAGTTTACGATTAAATTTGTAAACGGGTTTTTCAGTGACCTGATCAATTGTGTTTGCAGATGTCGTGGATGTAGATTGTGTACTAAATTTTCGGTTTCTTGTTGTATATGATGACCGGTATTTGTGGTTCGGTTGCCTAGTGGAAGATACCAATGGTGCCGCTGTACTCTCTTCAGGCTTGTCTTCTTTCTTTGATTCGTCCTCTTCGTTTAATTTTGAGCGCTGCTGTAAAAGATCAAGACAAAATTAGTAAAAAGATCTTTAAAAAAAAGTTATTATTTTGATTCAAGTCAAAATAATCTTTATTCAACGAAGAGTCTACCACCGGATATCTAGTATTTTGCAATTATCAAACGTATTAAGTGTTAAGGGATATATATTTATGACTGTTAAGTGTTTATGTATTACCCGTGTGTACTTGTTTCTAGCAGGGCTAGTAAATGTTGACTGTTGTGTCGGTGTGTAAGTTTTGTAAACTTTTTGGGATGCTTTCACTGACAAACTCTCACCGGCTGGAGAGTTAGCTTGTGTCTGAAAAAGATTTTGATATTCAATCAGATTGCCAATTTTGTAGTAAATGTTCACTGAGTTGATAGTTCTCTTTGTATACATACCGAAGCATTCTTAGCTTGCAATAAAGCTTTGAAAGGTTCAGGATAGTTATCATCTTCGCTTACTTCATCCGAGCGTTTTTTCGGAAGAACTTCAGATGGAGATGCTTTAAAATTTCCCTTCCCTCTCTGTATTGGACGTCTAACTATCCTCATAACCTTCAAAGTAGTAGTTTTCAAAGGGTTAGTTTCAGTACTTTGTTGGACATTTTCCACGATGGCCGGAGCAGTGGGAAGGATCTCTTGACTAGGAGAGCTCTCTTTTTGACTAGACTGTATGACTTGGTTCGAAGATGTGATCCCAAGACCCGTTAAGTTAGTATCAGTTTCAGATAAACGCGACTTGTACCTTAATTTTCGAGAATTTCTTAAATCTATCATTTTATCGGTTGTTGGTCCTTTTTCAGAAATAGAAATGGAATTAGTTGTTCCAGAGCTAGCGAGATCTGATCTTTCATTTGCTTTTGCAGTAATGCGTCCACGTCTTCGTGAAGGGGTAGGTTCTGCTACTTTTGACTTGGAGCTTCTTCGCCGAAATTCAGTAGGAGCTTTAGAAACTGAAACTTCCGATTCTTCTTTAAAAGCCATTTTTGGTATCTCATCTAATGTTGAGTTAATGACTTCAATTTTGCTTTCGTCAATCGTCGGAGAACTGGCTTCTGGTGCTTGGGTTGTTATGGCGGATGGTGTTGGTGCTGGTCTGCTGTACCGCGTCCTGCTTCTAATCACATTAGCTTTAGGGCTATCTAGATCGGCTTCAGTCCTATTGCGGGTTCGACTGTACGACCTTCGTGAATCGAATTGTTCGTTATTTACATTCGCAGATTTAGCTTCAGGTTCATTGGCTTCTACTTGTGCAGGCCTGGTTCTCGTCCTGGATCGTACCACATGCCGCACGGTTTCTTCTCTTCTCCTTGAACCCCTTGTTCTTGGGGTCGAAGCATCCTCTACTTGTGCAGGGCTTTCTTCTGTTGACGCAGATACTGGCGGTCTTCTACTTATCCGCGCCGTTCCTTCCGCCTGAAATGATAAAAATGATAGTCTTTAATAATGTTCAAAGTTATGAAATCATGGAACCCTAGTTATTTTTATCTATTAACTTTTAAGCAGATGGTCGCAAGTATGAGTCTGGACTCCCACTTGAGCTTTTCAATGAAGTTATTAACACATACATGACATGGGCATGGGTGAAGTTTCTAACTAAAGCCGAAGGTGCAAAAGAATGACACGAGAAAAAATTACATCTCAAGATCTTCATTATGAGAGGGATAAGCCAAGAAGTGGGGTGTAAATAAACTGGATTATTTTAATTGTATAAGTCTAAGCTCAAAATTTGCTAGCGAGCCATGGAGTGCAGCATTCTAGGTCAGAAAAATGGATCTGCGCTCTAGAACTCAGATGGTTGATGTGGAGACAAAAACCGCCAAACTCAAGTGAGACTGGGCGGGACAAGTCTGCTGAATCCGTATCTCTGAGCAAAAATCGCCACTGATTGGGTTCCGAGCGTCGGGCCCCGAACAGGGGTAAGCGAGAACGGAGACGGCGAGATGACCCATTTTGTCAAGGTTTTACGAAGGATAGAAAAGGGTGGAAAAAAAAGGAAGGCCTTTGCCCCACAGTGGGACGTTTAACGGACTATTAAAATAATTATGTTTTGAGCGCACACGGTATTTTGTTGTGTATACATAAATTATGCATTTAGCAACTACGGGAAATTCTAATGCAGATAAGCTACGGTTGGTTGATTATTTTCTGGCGGTTAACCAGTTACTAATATAAGGATATGACGAGAAATCGAACTTGATAACGTATCATACATAGATAATGTACAAAGAATATCCTGCTACTTATCTTACTTAATTATTAACTACCTTTCTAATAACTAATATCATAATTCACGGATGCATGCATGGATGTACACGGGTGATTCATGTTTTAAAATTTTAGGTAAAATCTCATGAACACTTAGTTACCTATCTATTTTTATTATCTATATCTATAGTTACATTCCCTTGTATTAAGTTAGTATTCAGTTAATTTTACAGCTAAAGTTTTTTTTTTTCATCTAAACCAATTACAATTTTATTTTTATCTTTAAGGCCATGCTTAGTATGGGGACGCCTGGTAAATCATGCCACGTATGTATTTTTCAAATAAACGCCTTTATTTTATTTTTCATTCAAGCACAAAAACAAAAAACAACAACTTTCAGTTCCGACGTTATCTTCCACTTTGGGAACCGTCTCCACGCGAGCTCGTCTCGCACTTGACCAATTTTTTTAATAATACTATTACTTCGGTTAAGATAATGGTAGCAAACGATGCAACAATGCATTCCTTGCAAATCTAAAATGCATCTGAGGTAATCTGAAACAAAGAAAGTGCTATGATTTAACATAGCGAACAAACAGCGGAACACAGTAATGGGCAACCATCTACTGCAACGTGACGTAACGGCATGCTGCAAGAAGCATTCGTGCTTAATTAAGGATATAGTATCTTGATTAATTTGACTGACTGAGAGAAGATGAGATTCAGTGTGACTGTTAGTCTTCTCGCTGAGATTGGTACCCATTGCCGGTGCGTAGCTGGTTTATTTCCATTTGTCTTTGGTCCTGTTTTGATATTCCTGTACCTAATTAAGTTGTGGCAATAAATTATTTTTTATTTTATCGCGAGCACGCTTCTGAATATCGACCTTTAATATATCGAATGTATTAGAATAACGAATGGGATAAAATATCGAAAAGTTTTTTGAAATATTCAACTTTTTTTAATTTAATTAATATAAAACTAACTTAACCTAACCTAATGAGTTAAGGTGAACGTACCAATAACACCTCAACGCCCAGTAGATGATACCCATCTGCCTCTCTTACTATGACATAAGATTGAAGGTCAGTGTCGAGCACAGGGACGTTTACTATGTAGTACCTGGGCGACCGAGCTCTGCTCGGGCAGAAACTCGGTACCAAGCGTTTTCCCAGAAATAAGACCAAGCTAAATCAATTTTTCATCCCCGAAAACCCCCACATACCAAATTTCATCGAAATCGTTGGAACCGTTTCCGAGATCCTGATTATATACACCGGTTGGGTGGGGGGGGGGGGTGAGAGGGGGGAGGGGATGCAGGGGAGGGAGCGCGGGGTATTAAAGGGGGGATGAAAATTTCATTGATTTTGCCGTAGGATGCACCGTTGTCAAGATATTTGACAAAAACACCGGAGGTTGGGTGAGTCACGTTAAACTATCGTCCGTAAACCGACTTTACAGACAACCGGCTTTTCCTGTTCTGTGCTCCCAAAAGGGAACGTGCACATAGACGGTGCTGCCAACTGGTGCCATAAGGGTGCCATCAATTTGAATGTTTTACCTTGATAAGTTTGTTTTACTGTCCGCATAGTGTCTCTTCTGTCGCATTAGTGCTGCCGCCTATAGTTACTGCACGTTCCCTATAATACTTTTTCTAACAAAAAAGTAACTTTTTCTCACAAAAAAGTAACTTTTTCTCACAAAAGAAGAAACTTGACCATCATGAAAAATAAACTTAAAAAAAAAACTAAAAATGTTGAAAAAAAACGTGGATTTGAACCGAGGTCGGCTGGATCCGCGACCACCCGATTTCTAATGTGCCATTATGATCTGCTCGAAGTTAGCTTTATATTCTAATGCAAACAAAAATAGCCGGAAAACACGAGTAAAAGCGATTTTCTGAAAATGAAACATAGCTAGATCAGTTTTTCATCCCCGAAAACCCCCACATACCAAATTTCATCGAAATCGTTGGAGCCGTTTCCAAGATCCTGATTATATATATACATATATATATATATATATATATATATATATATAAAATATACATTTTATTTAACTATAAAATAAGGTATAAAAACAGGGACTAAGTATAAAATTAACATAACTAAAACTAACTTAAAATATATGTACATATATACAAGAATTGCTCGTTTAAAGGTATTAGATAGATACATCGGTGAGGCGCGGCATTCAGGTAGCATTTGACGTTTCTGACAGACTAGTGATGACTAGTAGAAGTGGTGACTAGTGATGTAGGAATAATACACTAGTAATTTGTAGTGATCAATGCATACAACAATACAATACAAAATATTCTTTACTGAATACCAAAAACAGTACCAGTGCCAAAATAACAATTCAGGTAGACAATAGCTTATCGCTAAAAATAAATATTATTATTTCAAAGAGAACGAAGTATTATAGCTACACTTTTGCGATGTCCCGGAAAATTTTTACTTATCTTAAAATGTTTACAACATTAGAAGTCACTTACGATATGGTGCAGTTCAAAAAGTTGGGACACTAAGAACCAAGGTAGTTAAAATTAGTTTGAAACTTTTGTACAATTATATGTATGTACCTAAACTCTTTATTGTACAAAAAATAAGAAATAAAACAAAACACTATTGACATCATCATCATCATCATTTCAGCCGAAAGACGTCCACTGCTGAACATAGGCCTCCTCCAAGGCTCTCCAAACAGATCGGCCCTGTGCCATCCGCATCCAATGCGTTCCCGCTACCTTCACCAGGTCGTCGCTCCATCTTGTTGGAGGCCTACCTACACTGCGTCTTCCGGTCCGCGGACGCCACTCGAGAACCTTTCGGCCCCATCGGCCGTCAGTTCTACGGGCGATGTGCCCTGCCCACTGCCACTTAAGTCTAGCGATTCTTCGAGCTATGTCCGTGACTTTAGTTCTCGCGCGGATTTCATCATTTCTAATGCGATCCCGCAGAGAAACTCCAAGCATAGCCCTCTCCATCGCCCTCTGAGTGACCTTGAGCTTCCTTATAAGACCCATCGTTAGCGGCCACGTCTCAGTGCCATAAGTCATCACTGGCAACACACACTGGTCAAAGACTTTTGACTTGAGACACTGCGGTATATCGGATGACAAGATATTGCGGAGCTTCCCGAACGCTGCCCAGCCGAGTCTAATTCGTCGATTGACCTCTTTCTCGAAGTTGCACCTACCCAATTGGATATTGACAACCGACTGCTATTGACAACCGTTGAGATATATGCACAAAGGCGAACTTATCACTTTAAGGGATCTCTACCAGTCAGTCAGCTGTATGGTTAATCTCTGCATCACAACGGAACTTTTTTATGTGAGCCGTTTTTACGGTTAACTGTGATTTACTCTGGTCCAACTTTTTGGTCCCCACTCGCATAACTATTAGAAGCAGTGTACGGGTTGATAAATGGTATGTCGCCAGCCGGTCGTGAGGGTACCAACGTTCATTTCGTGACTGTCGAAGCCTTTTCTGTAAAGCCCAGAAGGTCAGTGAAAAAAATATTTGCAAAACGCTTGACACATCTGGGTCATAGTGAAATTTACTTTGCATTAGTTTTGTCACATTTATATAGTAGGCGTCAAAAATATCGCACTTCTTTAAACATGAAACACGCACACACGTACAGACGCACGCACGCCGCCGCGAAGAAAAAAAATAAAATAAAAGAAAAAAAACTATGGCTAATACCCGAAACATGTAGAATTAAACTCGTTTTAAGCCGGTTGTAATCCCTATATTTTCACTAATATCGCACCTCGTAGAGGGCTTGGTCCGTAGTTCCGATGAGAGCCCAGTGCGGATCGGGAACTTCACACACACCATTGAATTTATCCTTAGGTGTATGCAGGTTTCCTCACGACGTTTTCCTTCACCATTAAGCTCATGATAAATTTCAAACGTAATTTTTTGTGTGGTGGAGTTCCCAATCCGCACTAGGCCCTCGTGAGAACTAAGGCCCAAAATCACTCATTTTGAGAAGAGGCATGTATAGTCGGGTTAAGAAAAGGTTCGTCACTTTTCGACCTTAACTCGTTGACATAGAGTCGAAAAGTGACGAACCTTTTCTTATCCCGACTATACCATGAAATAGGACCTAGGTATATTGACTGAGATGATAATGACAAACTAATGTCAACTATGTTATTGAAATACTGCACTCACGTTTTGCAGATAATAAAATTGCCCTATTTTATAAAGGATAGTTTAAGGAGCTTGAAACCAGTTTAAAACACACGTGTGGGCAAGCATAATGAACGAGCGTGGACATTAAACAAATATATTACGTGTAATATAGATACGGGACCATATGCGGAGCCAATTAAAACGACTAAAATGTCAATAAGTTTAATTTTTTCATTAAGATTATACTTCATTAATATTTTACTTATGTACAATTATGATTATAAAATCTAGTGATAACGCGAATAAAACACGTTTTTATGCACTCTTTAATATTTTTTAACTTAATTTATTCTTATTCTTTGTTGCCAAAGTGGCTCTAGTAAAATTACTCTGAAAATAAATAAATAAATAAATAAATAAATATCACGGTACTATGGGTACTAGACGACGATAAACATACTTATATAGATAAATAAATACTTAAATACATAGAAAACATCCATAACTTAGGAACAAATATTCGTGCTCATCACACAAATAAATGCCCTTGCCGGGATTCGAACCCAGGACCTCTTGCTTCGTAGGCAGGGTCACTACCAACTAGGCTAAAGCGGTCGTTTGAAAATGCTAAGTACATTTACCTATATAAAAGATTATGACAGATGAACGGATAAACAGGGAAGGATGGAGCCTCAGTAATACTCGTAGGATCTCATTGAACTCCAAACACCATTTTAATTTGTAATTCATTAAGAACGATACACGTATGTACTCGTAATCAAGAAATTTATTCATGATTTTCCTCGTAGTTATTGTAAACGTTAATAATTCTAATAAAATATTAACAGTACGCTGATACAATTAATTAAACGTCTCAACTTAATCTATTTTACATTGCGCACAATCTAATCTCGCCAACAATAGATCAATTTCAGGGCGTTGTCAAAATGCCAGTCGAAGTCCCGCGAATCGGTAACAAAGTTACGCAAAAGTTCATGTACGACCACTTACGTCGACGCATGTGTTGCCTTAAGACCTGATAAAGCTCACGAGCTGTCTAGACCAGATATAAGCAACCTGCGGACCGCACTAATGACTCGACTTCTATCAAATATTAAATCAATCATGCGTAACAATACTGCTAATGATATTTGTTAAGATATTTATTAGAACATACGTGATGATGATGACAATATCTAGAGATTTTCCTGGCACGAACGATGCAACGCTAACACTTCCTTCTGATAAGTACACTTAGTTTATCGATAACATATAAGTGGCATCATATCAATGTGACACGTTTGAAAATACATAACCAATAATACCAAACCGAATCGATGTTATTTATTATTATGTCAAACACTAACCACACGTCGTTCATGCCAGGAAATAAATCTCTAGGTATAATGATGACAAAAAGAAAAGCCGTGGTGGCCTAGTGGTTTGACCTATGGCCTCTGAAGTAGAGGGTCGTGGGTTCAAATCCCGGCTCCCACCCTTGAGTTTTTCCGAATTTATGTGCGAAATTACATTTGTAATTTACCATGAGCATTACGGTGCGACGAAGCAACCTGCGAAGAAATTTAATGGTGTGTGTGAAGTTCCCAATCCACACTGGGCCCGCGCGGGAACTACGGCCCAAGCCCTCTCATTCTGAGAATAGGCCTGTGCCCTGCTGTGGGACGAATATAGACTAGGATGATGAATGATGACACACGGAACTGAGACGTGGTCACTTACAATGGGACTCATCAGGACGCTCAAAGTCACTCAAAGAGCGATGGAGAGAGCTATGCTCGAGTTTCTCAGCGTGATCGAATCAGAAATGAGATCTGCTGGAGAACCAAAGCTGTACGCTTAGTATAAGTTTTCCTTCACTTCAATACTTCTCGATCGCGTTTACGTAAAAAATTCAATTACTAGGGAAACATGGACAGCGCCTCCGCGCGCGCCCGTCTATGTTTCCATAGAATTGAAATTTTTACGTAAACGCGATCGAGAAGTATTGAAGTGAAGGAAAACTTATACTAAGCGTACTGACATTGCTCAGGGGCTAAATTCAGGAACGGCCCAACACGGTTTGCGAGCGGTAATTCAATCATTTGGGAGAGGATAGAAATGGGTTGAGATTGGGATGAGCAGGAAAATAAGTTCCTGTTAATTCGCTTTGTAATAAGTAAATAAACAAATAAATAAGACTCGTCCCAAACTCAGCCCAAACTCTCGCAAACCTACTAGTAGTGGTAGAGCCATGTTGTAGCTAGCCGCTGCATCACGAATGGGCCGGCTCGTCCGGGGCAGTACCACCCTCTCACAGAAAACCGGCGTGAAGCAGCAGTTATCCTGCTTGCGTTTCGTACGGTCAGTGAGAGTGCCGGGGGCCCAATACCTCACCCCTTCCCTCTCCCCCTCCATCTCCCCCTTCCCCTATTCCCTCTCCTTAAGGGCCGACAACGCACTGGCATCGCGTAAAGCGCTGCAGGTGTCTATGGACAGTGGTGATCATTTAACATCAGGTGACCCACTAGTTCGTTTGTCTGGCCTTTCAAACATAAAAAAAAAAAACATAAAAAAAAAACCAGTGATTTTTGACGTTCTTGAATAGTAGTTCAAACCAAACCCAACTTAAACAATTGAATTACCGCTACCAAGCCCGTTCCTGAATTTAGCCCCAGAAAGTTGCGAGACTTAAGTGGCAGTGGGCAGGGCGCATTGCTCGTAGAACTGACGGCCGTTAGAGCAGTAAGGATCTAGAGTGGCTACCCCAAACCGAAAGGCGTGGCGATGAAGATGATTTATTATAAGAAAATCATAAAAGACAGTTGATACTTCTTCATACAAATGAAGTATATGTATAATTGATTTGATTGCGATCAAACGCAAGGCTATATTGTATAAAAAAGGCATGCAAAATCCCAATTTCAAAATATTTACTGTTCAGCAGACGTGTAATTTGGAACGGCTGTTCTTCATGCAATGTAAATGAAGTTAGTGAAATCCCGGAATTTCATATTGAAATGCTGAATTGAGCGAGTAAAGTCGCAGGTAAAATGTAGCGCTAAATATTTAAAAGCATGTAAAAATGTACCAAGAGTAGAGTATTTGCTTGCTACTATGTTACCCATACTTGCTAAAAGGTTGCCAACCCCTGTTCTAGACGGATATCTACTACCACACGTGACCACACTAACACAGCAAATTGAGCTTTATTTCGACCTAATTTAAAAGCCAAATTGATCTAACGCGTCCCTGGATAGAATAGCTTTTGATACTACAATGACCATGATATCTTTGGACATTTATGAAATTAACTTTAATGTAATCCGTATGAATATCTGGTGATTTACCTTAAGGTCGACTATTCATTATGCTAGTCGCTTTTGCTCTGATAATGTCGTACGTACTAACAGTTAGTCTGTTCATAATTACTTGGAAGTTGTAGACCTTCAACGCTTAAATATTAGTTAGCAACAGTTTACTATTTTTAATAACAGTCTCGCTTTGCCGGCTATTACTTATTATATCTACGATTGATATCAATAAGGATTTTTATTTACTTACAGTAAACTAAAGTGTTCGAGTGTTTGTTACTCTATCTTTTTCCTGTTAAAATAGTTGGGGGGACGAATTTTTTTATGTGGATAGGGGGATCTTGGGAATAACACATGGGATACAATTTATTCTGATATTCACCCGGAATTACATACATAAAAGTACGCATACGTACATAAAAGTCGCATACGCGTGTATCACTATAATTCTTAAGGTTTATGGTCGCTGGTCAACAAAGTAATTGTTTCAGTTTACAATCTTATATATAAAATTCACGTGTCGCGAGTTGCGGGGGGAATCCAAAATCTGCTCATTTATTGCCCCTACTCTAAGGCGGAACAAAGTTCGCCGGGTCAGCTAGTAATATATATTAAAATAAGTTTTTGTTAAACATTTCATTTGCTTTTTAGCTGCCTGTACTTTTTGTTGACTGTACTTACATTGTCATCTAACCTACATAAGTATACCAAATTTCAAGTGAACCCGACCACTGGAAGTGGGTCAAATTCGACTTCCAAGATTGGACCCGTACATACATATAGGTAGATACAGAGGTACATTGCAAGAGGTCCCGGGCGCAAAAGTGCCCATCACACAGCGATGGACAACCTTTGCGTCAGAAATACACCCGCGCGAGCGTCAGACCCCTCCACCCCCTCTCCCAAATTTGACGCCCTACCTCCGACCCCCAGTACCTAGTCGTTTTAAAGGCAAACTGAACCAAATAATTATTATCTCACTTATCTGATCATGACCATGATCAAAGACCTGTACATTCCAATGAGTTATGTTTCATTATTTAATATCCAATGTACAAATAAGAAAAAAGACTATAGTCACTACACCCTTGCAATGGCCGCCTGGCCTTTCACCCCCCCCCCCCCCCCCCTCCCACTTGCAGTCGCACAAGCATTGACCAAATGGATCTTTGTTCTGTTGCCAATATTGTATCATAAATCATTCAGGACACTTATCAGCTTAATTCCATTTGTTCAGAGCGAACATAATTGCCATTTATTTGGCCTAGACTGACTAGCCTAGGTTTCCGGAAACTAAACCGTTGGAAGGTTTCATAACTTTGTAAGACAAGCTTTAACCTGCAGCTTCACCCGCTTTAGAACTTTTACGAAAAACATTTACAGTACCTCTACATATACAGTGTTTAAAACAGTTATCAAAATTTCGTAAAAAAAAGGAACTGTTGTGCTATCTTTGAAATATACAATGATAACTCTTGTATAGTCTATGGTTAATCTGCGTTCATTATAAATAGCTGTTTGAAATAAACGTTAGTCAATTGCTATATACCATTTAGTAACAAATGGTTGTTTCATTGTATGTCCATCCCAAATATTAAATAGAATAAAATAATCTCCCAATCTCCCGTCCAATACAATAACCATTTAAACATTGTCTTGAAAGAAGCATTCAATTTCAGTAGATTCATTATCCAGATCCATCTTGAATCTAGGTTCACGGTAACATTGGTATGCTTATGTATATTTGAGGAGGTTTTTTTAATGATTTCCCAAAGCTATCTTTAGTAATCCTCGAATTAAAAACCTACGTGATTCACGAAGCAATCGTTGCGTGCGTCAAGAATAATCTCATTTCATCGAAGTCATAAAATGACGAAAGCCCTTTTTAAATAATCGAAACTGTTCCACACAACGAATTCAACGAGGTGACATAATTCGCGTGATCGTGTAGGATTTAATGCCATTCCGTCCATATTAACATAACGCAAAAAACATTTGCGATAATGGAACCAATATGGCCGCTTCCGACGTACCAATGTCATTTGACCGCATAGCTGGTAAACGAACTAATTTTATTCAATTCAAATGATTTATTGCATAATATGCAAAATAATAATATGTATGTAGTTCATTGTCCTACCGTTAATTATTAACTTCACAACACAAAACGCTATGATAGTTATTTGATTGTTCTATCTCGTTTCAGCAAGAATTGAATTTTAGTTTTGGCTTCCGACCAAAAACCAACATTTACAAACGACACCTTATCACTAATTGGGTTTATATCTGGCCTATTTTTGGGTACAGCCCTTCGAACGAGAGGGATCGAGTTGCCACGCCGGCCCAATGCAGATTGCAAACTTCACACACATTTCCTCACTGTAAAGCTCGGTAAATTTAAAATGTAATTTCAAACATAAATTTCAAAAAATCTCAGATTTGCAAGCTCGGACTCGAACTTACGTACGACCCTCCGCTTGAGAGACCATTCGTTAAATTACTAAGCTACCACGACTCAACACCTACGACACTAATTTACATTTAATTTCGACTTCCGAGTTTAATTTAGATGATTGTATTGTGCGGGGTTAGTTCGCATTTTGGTCGTACTTCGAATTCAATTGAGGACTAAAATAGCATTTAAGAATAACTTACTTTTTGTGTAGACTTTAGGCGCTTTGCTGTTCATGTCAAAATGTCTTACGTAATCAAAATGTATTGTACGTACATTACCGGTGGTGATCATTCAATGAAACATTGCAACACATTGATTTAGCATTAAAACATCAATCAATCAGAGTAACCTCAATTTGAAATCAATTAGTGGTAAACTCGCAGCTTAATCCTTCACGTCGTCTAGGATAAGTCACGGAGCTAGGTCATGCATCATTACGGTTTTTTTTTTTGTATTTGGGATGCGACAAGAAGAAAAAAAAATTTAAACATGACTTCTACCCTTCTTATGAAACTATTAGTCAAATGGATGCTTGAAGACAGAGTTTTGCCAGTTTTGTCGTGTTTTAACAATTTTCGCGGATAATTATCAATTGCTACCCCGTAAAACTAAATCATTTGCTGTGTATTGACACAGTTTTAATAACATAACATTTTCCTCAAGAGTACTAATATTTAAATGCTATTTAACAAAGTTTTATGTTAGACTTAATCTTAACTTTTACGAGGAAACGCTGCTAGCCCTTTTGAACACAATGCCACAGTAACCATTTCCAGATTTAAATTAGTTTTAATCTCCTAGTTTCATCTCTAATATTATAAAAATCTCGTATCACAGTGTTTGTTATCGAACTCCTCCGAAGCGACTTGGCCGTTTTTCATGATTTTCATGATTTTTTTTGTCTAGGTAGGTGTCTTAGAATAGGTCGTAGGCAACAGGTAGTTAGTTATATATTTTAGTTTTAATTTAGGTTTACAATTTTGTCATCTTTTACGTATATAAACAAAACTGTTAAAGTTTCGTTTTTATCGATGTAACTTGAAACTTCTTCTAGACCAGTAGCTTCTATGTTTTGCGAAACGGCGATCGCAGAGACAGTTTTTTCTTGCACACACCCACGCCCACCAAAAGTGCAAGCTGCAGCGAGGTCAAGGTGACGCAAGTGAATGGAGGGGCGTGGAACTGGAGCAGATTCCGGTTTGACACAAACTGATTTTGAAAATGAACTGTATCGGTATGACCTGCTAACTGGGGAACGTGTTGAGTAATATCATATTTGCGGCTTGTCTCTACATGGTTTGGGGAACGTGATCCAGATCAAATCTAGACCCATAGCAAATTACATCAAAAGTAAATTATAATGGATCGCTTAACATCATATTTAAGTTAATCAACTACACCTTTTTTTAACTAATAAAAGTTAAGGTAAATTTTCTAGAATAAATACTAAGGGGGGTATCGACTAACCAATGCGTACATTTTACTTAGACTTCTTCTAACACTGGTTTATTATATGTTGTTACGGCTGTTCACGGCGTATATGTTGACACACTCAAAAATGTTTACGGAACTTTCGGTGCGCGAGTCCGACCTATAATATAATCTTTCCAAGTTTGATTATTTCATACTTTGATCAATTATAACTGTAGATCCACAGCGCGCGCCCGAAAATGTCCGAGCCAAATGAGCGCCACTTTGATAAAAGTGGCCTTCTTTTTTCTCAGTACGTTGCGTGAAATTGTCAAGTTTAGCTGTCTTGTGTCAACCGAAATTCGACTGTAATGAAGTAAAGACTAGGTTCAAATTTCTGTGTAGGTGATGATTTTAATTGTTATGCAAACAAATAAAAAAGTTCGGATATTCTTTGAAGGGGATTTTGTTCGGCAATGTGTATCTTCAGTTATAATTGATCAAAGATTTCATAGCAAGACAAGTGATAACGTTTGACACAAAATACCGTAATGAGGAACAAGCAGTGTTGCCACCATGACGGCCGAGACACTGCGTTTTGTTTTTTCTTGGAGCTTCAAAAATGTGATGATGTTTGTTGCAAGCAACGTAAACTACACTGTAAATGTCTCTGACAACGAGCGGAGTAAAATATAATCTTTCCAAGTTTGTACTGCAGAGACGCGAGAGAGCATAGACCGCTCTTAATCGCCATTGCGCAAACATTGGCGGTGCTGCAGTTTGTCTGCTTCCGTATTAAAACCGAGTGTTTAAAAGTAACTCCGAGACTAAGCGAGAACTCTTTGAACCTTGAAGTCATATGGTTCAGAGATATGCATTGTAATTGCAGAGAAGTGCGCAGTAGCAACTTTGTTAACAAAATGGGAACTAATTAAATGTCTTTAATTAAAACGTTTTAGCGACTAACAATACTTAGTATCTCAAAAACCGTATGCATAAAGCGATTTTACAATTTTTAGTTCCTTCTTAATCTTTTGATAGTGATCGTACAATCGCAAGACGATTAAAATTAAATTTATCGAAGACGGGTACAGTCGAAGAGATAAATACGTATGCAGCGATCGTGTCAAATATAATGCAAACACCAATCTTATGGCATAGAGCTACATACATACCTATATTAGATGATGATGATGATGATTATTATTTTTAAATTTTCATATTCTGTCCATTTGTTTCATTCCATTGAAATAAGTACTAATCCGCGGCTTGATAAATACCTTCACGATATTTCATGTCACGGTAACATTTTTAAAGCACAACGTTCGCTTGGATAACGCCATCTATTGATTGCAGACGAAGTTGGGACTTTTAGGGGAACATACTATCAGGATATTAAGTATCCCACATTTAGATCCCCATTTTTTTCTATCTGTACATCAAGTTTTACCCAAATCCGTTCAACCACTAGTGCGTGATTGACCAACAAACATACAAACATCCAAACATCTCCACAAACTGTTACTTAATTAAGCAATAATAGATGATTATGTGACAATTATCGTTTTACGAAGTGATGCATTTTTTTCTTATTTTTTTCAGAATGTGTATAACTTGATCTCGTGCCCGTTATCACATCGTTGAGTTTGGGACATCCTGTATAAGTTTATCTTCATTTATTTACAACCATGTTTTTAATGTAAGACATAGAAATTCATATATCAAATGCTAGTAGGTAAGTACTAAGTTTAACCTAGTTATTAAGTAGGCAGTAGGTAAGCGAGTAATCAACTTTCCAGACAAGTTGATATAGCGATTCGTCCGCCAACTATAATCTGATACCATTTCATATTCCCACCCTTCCTGTGCAACCTGTCTAAACCAGTGTATTAAAACCCTTGGTGCGGTTAAAATCACGTTAAAGATAAACCCAAGTTTGATTGGTTTGAAAAGTAATTGATGAGGTGTGATTGGTTGTGATAAAGTGATTCTACAGGGTGAAATTTAAATCGTGATTCAAAATTAGTATTTCTAACTCATTTAATCAACATAATGCATGAACTCAATTGTTAAAACTAATCTGATGAAATTTAGGATGTTCATAGTTTGTTGAAAGAAAATCACAAACTCAATAATGGACACCTGAAATTAAATCTCACTCACACACACTCAGACCAGACACACTCTATCTTTAGCCTTCGTGCTGTTCTTTTTTGTTACTCCACCGACAAGAGCATAGCTCCTAAATTTAAGAAGAAGAAAATAAAGTGCTGACTAAACTTAAAGCACACAATAACGATAATAACACTACATCAGATAATATCCTTTTTACTTAAGAAACGAAGCGTTTACGAAATAATACATTGTCAATAATGTACCAACGACAAGATGTTCCTACTGTTCCCAACAATCACTAAATTTACTTAATGTACTCGATTTAATTTACCAAATCACGATTCTCCAATCATGTAATTCGGTAAACGTGCTCTCATACTTGATGCATCTCAAATAAGTCTCAATATTATCGAAATAGACTACTAAATTGCATAGCAATTCAGGTATAAGGTTAAGCTGCGTTTTACTGCCATTTTGAAATTATTTGGACTTATTTAATGACGATTTTGATGAATGTCATAAGCTAACTTGTGGTTTGATTGCATCTCCGTTCTAAATCGTGATTGCGGGACACATGTGATTTAGAAATCAATCATTCGAAGGACCAAAATTTTGAGACTGTAAAATGTCTTTCTTTTACTGTCTCATTTTTTGCGACGTCGCTTAGGTATATAATATTTTGATGGCGTTTTCGGTTATAGGTATATTATAGGTCCTAGATCATACACAGCGTAAGAAACAAAAGTTGTCACTCATGTGGACATAGAATTAGCGACTTCGAGTCAGCCAACTTAAGATTAATTTTAAATGGGCCGAAAGATGGCTAATCGTCCCACATGCCGATGTAGACTTAACTAAATAATTATTGGCTTATTGAGAGATGCGACCAAAAAATGTGTATGATACTCCCTGTATTTCTACTAGATGACTGGAAACTATATTAGATCTTGTGCCATTTCTACAAAAATGTGTCCCAGATAATAGCCCTAAACTGATAATATTGATTGGGGTACAAAAATATTGAAAACGAAATCAAATATTTAGTACTAATGTAAAATTAACACGCAGTGCGGACGAGGGCTATGACAGAATACACGATATTCTTTTGTTTCCTTTTGGCGCTGTTCGGTTTCTAATTTTATTAGTGGCCAGTTTGTAGACAGTGTAGGTATGGAAACTTTTTAATAAACTTTGAACATGCGTCGCCTGCAACGTGTCCGGATGGATAGATCGTGTAATTGTGACTAACATCAAGTTACAAGTTGGATGGAGAAATCATGGAAAAAATTTAAAGCCCCATTTATGGTGGTAAGCTAGTGGTTTCACCCATGGCTTCTCCTGAACCCGGGCATGCACCTCTGAATCTTTGTTTAAAAATTTCACATTTAAGACGCTGTCAACACCAACGTCGGCGCACACTGTCTATTTGTATCGGAGTAAACGAGATGCCGCTATTACTGGGCAGCCGGGTATAATGAAATTTATCGGGCAAATATTTAATTAAAAAAAAACTGTGGATTATTTGTGAAATATGACTCGTTAGCGGTTTAGGTATGAAAATGTTGATTTCATGTTTTTAATTGCAGACGCATACGCCAAAAAAATAAAGACATAGAACCGTTTAATGATGATTTTAAGACCTATCTTTGCAATTATTTTCTATCGAGCCGATTTCGTCCAATTATGTATCGAGTCCGTCCACGGTCTTTGAAATATGATGAATATTAACATATAATTTTTTTGATGTGCTAGAACAAGCAGTTTTTCTTAAAAAACTGTTTAAATGACATCAATTTCAACAAAATTAGGTGTTGTCAGCCTCTTAAGTATAATATTAGTAGGATTCCGAGTATACACTGCCCGACCGCCTTTTGATGTCGTAGGTAACTAGCCATTTTCAATTAAAAGTGTACCGTTTACCTTTTTAAATGAGGAAATTTTGGGATTTCTTATTTAAAATTACGAGACCTGTTCAGTTTCATAACGAAAAAAGTATCCTTATTTTTGTGTCAGTTTTATGGTTTTTTTCATTCAGTTTATATGACTCGTTACAAAACTGACACAAAAAAATATTTGGAAAGGTAATTTTTTTCATCATCAAAATCAAAAGCGCTCTTGATTCTGAGCAAGAACACGAAAAAAATAATGAACTGCAACAATTACTTTGCTCACCAATTGTTTAAGCTCATTAATATGGACCTCCGCAAAGTAGCGCCTGATTCAATAAATTACAAAAAATTACCTAATTCTGAAAAAAATAGCAGGTACATTTTATATTGAACATGCAACATGCCCACCTAATCTATTTAAAAAATTACTTATACCCTTCTATTATATTAATGCACTTGCCTTGACATACTCGTAGCTAACGTCATCAATGCTAGAACTGCAGGTGATATAATATACCAAAAAACCAACATGAGGATCCTTCAATTGTGCACCGTGGTAAACAAAAGTGAATATTATTTTTAGAAATCTCTTTATGAATCAGACGTTTAATTTTAATATAGATATGAGATATTTATGTTTTTAACGATTCTCAGGTGAATTTAAGCGAAAGTCGTCCAGTCCGCGATCGCTTTCGAGCAAAACCAGTCGGCTTTCTTCGAAGCTTAATGACAGAGCACGACGAGCTTCCACGCAAGATATAGACGCCAGCGGCGATGACATGACACTCAAAATAATCAAATACAAACGAAAACTACGACAAAGTAAGTTAGGGCCGACAACGCACTGGTATCGCGTAAAGTGCTGCGAGTGTCTATGGACAGTGGTGTTCATTTAACATCAGGTGACCCACTAGTTCGTTTGTCTGGCCTATTACTAGCTGTTTCATTTGTAATTTACCATGAGCTTTACGGTGAAGGAAATCATCGTGAGGAAACCTGCATACACCTGCGAAGAAATTCAATGGTGTGTGTGAAGTTCCCAATCCGCACTGGGCCCGCGTGGGAACTACGGCCCAAGCCCTCTCATTTTGAGAGGAGGCCTGTGCCCTGCAGTGGGTCGTATTATAGGCTGGGATGATGGCTAGCTGTTGCCCGCGACTCCGTCTACAAAGATAAAAAGTAGCCTACGACCTATTCTCAGACCTACCGAATATGGAGAAAAAAGCTTTATAAAAATCAGTCAAGCCGTTTCGGAGGAGTTCGATGACAAACACCGTGACACGAGATTTTTATATATTAAATGAAAAATGGCTGCTACTTTTTAATTTACACTAGAATATCTACATAAGTAAAATAAGTAAGGTAGTGGTAGTTAATGATGAGTAGTGAGGTGTTAAAGTGGCAAATTGGTTAGGTTAGGTTAGTATTGCATCAGTACCTCTACCATGAGTTACACTAGTTTACAGTGACCGTACTCGCTAGCGACGGCGTAAATGATTTGTATAGAGAATTGTGTACAGCGCCTCTAGCGGTCACTTACGGAAGTACAATTCTCCATACAAATCATTTACGCCGTCGCTAGCGAGTACGGTCACTGCAAACTAGTGTAACTCATGGTAGAGCCTCTGGGAAGAAGACGCAAACTACAGAGAAACAGGAGCTCCGCGTTGCGGTGCTCCGTCACCTTTGTCACGTTATACCTATTTTCTTTAATCATGCTTACTCTTTAGTGTTATTACATATCCTGTCATGCGAATTAAGGTAACGCGTGTGAATTATGCGTATTAATGTTGCGCTTTGGAATTAGGAAATTTAACGTTTTGCTTATTAAATTTATGCATATTTATTGTGCGGTTTAGTATAGACCCACATAACACGAGATGTAGTTATTTTTCCAAATTATGTTTAAAGTGTTGCATGGCCGATGGATCTCCACTCCGCGTCGATGGAAGCGCACCCTAAGGGTGTCGCTACATCTTCCATCTTACACCACACCCTGATCGTAATAATGCGACATAACGCGTTCAAGGTTGCGCGCCGAAAGTGACAAAGCCTTGCGCAGGCGCACGCGCTGCATTCGAACGCAAAATAGTTAGTTGCAAAATTTTATCAAATTTTGAATGAGTTGCTACTGATAACTATTGCACTAAACGGGACTTATCACGAAAACAATATTTACCTCGACGTTTTACTGCGACGACGACGACGACGTGGTCATGAGTTGACTCAACGCCAACGTCAAGGTAAATATTGTTTGCGTGATAAGTACCGTTTAATGTAATAGTTACGAGTGAGTTGCTGTTGCTACTAATAAGATGAAGTGAGATTTTCACGCTACGAGGGAAATCATCTGAGCAGCATACATTGCCGGCCTTGTATAACCCATCGCAACGTCACTGGTTTGGTGACCCCGCAATCTAAAGCTATTCGCATGATTTTACCTATTCGTATTGTGAAAAACCGGCTTAAGGCAAAATTTGAGGAAGTAAAGAATTTAAGATGTCATTCCTAATTGAGTATGTGTATTGTAATACCGATGTACGGAAGACAGAATGTACATATTACAATATCGAATGGACTGAAACAACTACACTTTGTTCACCCGCGACTTAAGTCGCGGTCGCGGTCACCTTAGGTCGCGGGTGAGCAAAGTAATTGTTAATTAATATGGACCTCCGCAACGCCTGATTTAATAAAATATCGAATGGGTCAAAATACCAACCAGTTGTTTTTCTGAAACCGTAAACTTCTCAGGAATTATTAAAGCGATATCGTATAGAATAGAACCCATTGGGTTAGGTTTGGTTAGATTTCAGTCAGAAAAGTTTACGGTGGTCTGGCCAGGGTCATCTCCGTAGGGCAGAACCCTTCAACGGTTAATGGCATCGGCTTGAAACTTGGTGCGGATATGTAGTTTGGACGACAATAAAAGTATAGTCAACAAAAAAAAACTAAAACTTTATAACGATACAAGCTAATACATATTAATGTACTTTAATCTTGATCAAAGGACCAGACATTATTAGAGAACGGATATAATTGTCATAAGCAAGCTTTACGTCGACCAAGGCCTGCAAAGAAAGGGACCTTGCTCCGTTATGACTAACAGCTTTAATGGAGCTAACCTGATCCTTAAACGACGTTTTTGTTAAAGTTAAAAGTGTATTATTAAAGAGATACACTTGTTCAGAAGCAAGTAACTTAATGTTTATTAGCGCGATTGTACTTTTTAATGTACATAATTATTTAATTGTAAACATAGGAAGTTGAGTTACTCATGCCATATAAATAAAAATAACTAGTATTTTTTTTTAGTTAGCCTATTTTTGTGTCTCACTTCTGGTCAAAGGCCTCTTCTCTCTTGCTCCACTCTTGCCTATCAAAGGCGAGCTCTCGCCATCCCACATTATAGGCATCTATGTAGGTCGTCCCTCCATCTTCTCTGCCAATTAACTAAGTAGTATACTAACTAGTAAATCATAAATATTATTATTATAATAAACGGGACTTACACGCAAACAATATTTACCTCGACGTTTCGGCCACATTGCACACTGCATTCATTCATTCATTGCATTGCAGTCGAGGTAAATATTGTTTGCGTGATTAGTGGGGACGTTTAATTATGAGTGGAAATCACGAAAATTTAAAATATTATATAGTAAATCATAGTCGCTTCATAAACAAAATCATAGTAATATAATAAATGCATGATTGTGTGTTGTGTGCAATTGGGCACATAATTTAAACTGCACTACAAATATATGAAACGCTTAAACGAATCCACTTTTCTCAAACCGTTTTATCTTTAAACGTGTATGCACTATTAAGTCAGTAACCGTGGGTCTTAACATTAGCGTTTACCAGACCGTTCAGCTCCTACTTGAGAATGAGAGCGACCCCGGGTTATATCTGATAGTTAAGGCGTGACAACGTGTGAAGATTGACATCTGTTTAACTGCGCTTAGTGTTTTTGCGGCTAGATTGTTACTTTTCTAACTGGAGATAGACTTTTGCATGCCATTCGATTTTTAATACAAGCTTTTTTCTGACTGTACTCTTCGCTCATGGTTACCATCTAGGACCAAAGCACTCGTCAAGACGAATCAAACGAGCCCAAACTAGATGGGGTCATGTCGTTTTATTAAAGAGTTCCTGCAATCTTCTAGTTCCACCAACAGATCAGCACCATGTCATAATAATATTGCATTGCCTGATTTACACATGTATGCAAAATTTCAGCTAAATCAGAAACCGGGAAGTGGGTCAAATTTAACTTGCAAGATTTGATGATCGCGATCCAAAGCAGACAGAAGAGACGGGGCGGAGACGCGGTCTGCGAACAAACGACGAGGAATGCGACGCGCCCCCGTCCCACGTCTTTTCTGTGTGGCTTGCGCCTTAGAGCTCGTTCCCACTATGTCGTGTGTCGGATTCCGATTTTAATCGGGCGTTCCAGTGGCAGAACATTTTATATGAAGCTGTTCACACTTGTCGGATACGATTTGCGATTTAAAATCGGAATCCGACAACGACATAGTGGGAACGGGCTCTTAGGCAGGAAGAAGTGGTGAAAGTGAGTATGATTCCAAGGGCGTAAGACAATATGGCCGCAATATTGTATAAAGTCAACACTTTTAAGAAAAAAAAATGAAATTGCCAGATGGCGCTGTCCGGTATCAAGTAACACTCATCTCAAGCTATCCCACGGAAGCTATGCAGTTTTCCGAATTAAAAAGTATGTTATGTATTAATCCAGGTTATAAACTATCTTAGGGGACAATCTTACACAAATCGACCTAGTCCCAAACTAAGCAAAGCTTGTACTATGAGTACTAGACGACGATAAACATACTTATATAGATAAATAAATACTTAAATACATAGAAAACATCCATAACTCAGGAACAAATATTCGTGCTCATCACACAAATAAATGCCCTTACCGGGATTTGAACCCAGGACCTCTTGCTTCGTAGGCATGGTCACTACCAACTAGGCTAAAGCGGTCGTTAAAACTATCTGTGTGCCAAATTTCATTAAAATCCGTTAAACCGTTTTAGCGTGAAAGAGTAACAAACATCCTCACATCCATCGATCCATACAAACTTTCACATTTATAATATTAGTAGGATAGGATGCGTGAATATTGCTTCGTACGTAAGTGTAAAGAAGATAGAGATATTTCAACCTTCTCAGTTTTTCGGAAAGGTAAAGGGAATTTAATGTAGGGATGGCGATCTGAGATCGATTTTTGAGAGATCGATCTTTGAGACCTTGATTTTTATCGATAGCGATTCGAACCAGTTTAAAAATCGATCTTTTTCGAGAAGAATCGCCATCCCTAATTTAATGTTACATAATGGTTTGTTTAACTCTAACAAATAACCTGCAATCAGACTCATAAGCTTTACGTAAATACACCGCTTGAAAACCTTTCTCGCTGTATCTGAGCATTGTGCGAACGTGTTAAATGTACCAAATATGGACAAAAGAACCATGTTTTCACGTATTTTGGAAATATGTATTAGCATTAGAATAGCTTACGTAATCAGTAGCCGGGATTTTTGTCTAAATCTAGGTCGTGAACGAAATTCTTTTGTGCCTGGAACGGCGTGAAATGTCTGGGTATCATCAATATGTTACGAAGTCATTGTTCTCATTTCAATAGGTCCCAGTGTTGGGCAATACTGCAAGCTATTCAAATTGGCCTGCATATTGAATGGATATTAAATTTTGCAAGCGTTTGGCTAATTACGTTATTTTTAATGAGGATGCCGGTATTTAATTATTATATCTGTCATGTTTCTTACGTGATAAGTACGTAAAGTAATGGCTACGTGATACGTGGTTTAAGACGCTGTCAACACCAACGTCGGCGCACACTGTCTATTTGTATCGGAGTAAACGAGATGCCGCTATTACTGGGCAGCCGGGTATATTGAAATTTATCGGGCAAATATTTAATTAAAAAAAAACTGAGGATTATTTGTGAAATATGACTCGTTAGCGGTTTAGGTATGAATACGTTGACTTCATGTTTTTAATTGCAGACGCATACGCCAAAAAAATAAAGACATAGAACCGTTTAATGATGATTTTAAGACCTATCTTTGCAATTATTTTCTATCGAGCCGATTTCGTCCAATTATGTATCGAGTCCGTCCACGGTCTTTGAAATATGATGAATATTAATATATAATTTTTTTGATGTGCTAGAACAAGCAGTTTTTCTTAAAAAACTGTTTAAATGACATCAATTTCAACAAAATTAGGTGTTGTCAGCCTCTTAATGGTTGGGAATATCCTCGAGCGAGGCTATTATTGAACTCATGATTGTTTGATTGAACTGCTTCTGGATTTTTATGTAAAGTAGCAAAAAGTGGATTAGTGCATTTAGTTTCGCTTCTTTTGTAAATGACAAAAGTAAAAGGATTATATGCAGTATTTTTAAAGTAAGTTTATGTCCGTATGTATCAAGGACGATTGAATTAAAATCACTCTCAATGTCTACATATACTCTGTAGGTACCTACAGCAAATACGCCAATCTGAAGCCAGATTTCCGAGCATCTCAGAATTAAAAAAATGTTATGTGAACCTGGGGTCTTATCGGCAATATAAACTTTCCTTTTTTTCAAACATAAAAATATTAGTAATTTCCAGCTTTACGATAACAAGACCTTAGAAAGAGCTGGTAACGTATTTTAAATGTGGTCTAACATTAGAGAGTGTTGCGCTGAGGATTTTTTATGAAAAATTTCATATTTCCAAATCTAATCCGAATCGACCTGGCCTCTTTTCAGTTGGATTAACCTGAGAAATGCATCAAAGTTTTTTTAAAATAATAAACCATATCGTATTATGTATTCAAATAAAACTATTTAAACATGACAATGTAACTAAACAAAGCGACGATACGTGTCGCAACTCGATCATGCGCCAAATATTTTTTTCTGCACGACTGACCGTAAAATTTTGATACGTAGTTCTTGTAATACAATACGGACATATATTTCGGTTGATAATCGGTACACTATTACATTATGTCACAGTAAATATTACCAAAATAAGAAATACGGGTCGCTAACGTTAGTAAGGTCGGCCAAGAAAGTGCTCTACCAGTTTTGACAAAAGTTTCTGTGAGTTCTGAATATCGCTAAGGTTGTTTATTCAAACTGAGTGGCTCATTAGTCACTGTCACTGTCATCCATCATATTATTGCAAGGGTAAATCGACCTCGTTGTATTATGTCTTGCAAATGAACTTGAACCGTAGGGTGGTAGACCATATTTTTGACAGACACGTCGCTTTCCGTTCGAACCAATCTTGAAAAAGAACTACGGTTTGGTTCGAAACAAGTCAGGACAGTTGCGGTTTTTTTAAGTGCTTTCAAAAGTTTATATAGTAGACGTGTGCGCCGATCGGCGTGGCGCACGACGCCGGTCATTTTTTCCACGCCACCGACGCTGGTCATTGGAACGGCGTGAAATCGGCGCAATACATTTACAACAATTTAAAGGTCGGCCAAATCGCTGCTTAAATAACCCTCCTTCGACAGTCGGGTGAATACGGATACGGAATCGCAGTGACGCATCGTATCTGCACCATTTTTATCCAGTTCGTATTAGGAAAGATGACGCGATTATGACGCGACGCCGGTCGATTATGGACCAGACGCCGCCGCCGATGATTTAGCCATCGGCGCACACCTCTTTATAGATTCCTCGCGCTAAATAATTTCTTCAAGAAAGTGTTACAATCACGTAGGATGGTGATCTATCCAATGACGATCATTATAATTACACTAACACTTGACCATCCCACGCCTCTGTTAGCCCCAATTTTGGACAAAGGATGAATATATCGTGCAATGCGTTTCATTTGTGTGTCAATTATCTTACAGCCATGTTTATCTTCCATCTTTATATACATGTAAGTTCATCATCATCATCATCCCAGCTTATACGTGCCAGCTTATCCCAGCTCTCAGAATCAGAGGGCTTGGGGCCGTAGTTTCCACGTGGGCTCAGTGTGGATTGGGAACTTCACACACGCCATTGATTTTTTCTCAAGTGTGTGCAGGTTTCCTCACGATGTTTCCTTCAGGCCTTTACATCTGTGATTTACGCGACACTTGCGACACTTGCGCTCGTGGCTAAAGAGACCGATACGGGATAGGATCCCCCGGCCGCACTCGCGACAAGTGTACCATCGACAAAAAGGTCGCCTGGACACTTTAAATGTCCATTTTGCTTGCAGTGGCTAGACATCTGACCAATCCATACCAATGAACTTCAAAGGCTGCAAGCAAATTTGTTTTGAAACTGGGCAGGCCTCGGTTTTGTTGAGTGTACGCAGCCCCAGATGGTCGAGGGTCGGTGGCCCGGTTGTGGCGTTTTATGCGTTTTTCCCTCAGTGACTCAAACCCGGCGTCGTCGTGGTCTGATTGGCCTTTGTGAACAAGTTGTCGCTTTTGTTGTTGTTGTCTTCACCGTAAAGATCATGGTAAACATATAAGCTCTCATATTTGAGGGCTGATAATTCGCTTCTCCGGGGTTTTAGAAGTTTGTTACCAATTTAGAAAATTAAGCTTAAATTACTAGCTTTCTCTAGGTATGCATGCGGCTCGTACTGTCAACTTCATAAATAAGTGATCACTTTTGTACCATGTCGCTTTCAGTCGTTACGTAATTTTGCATGGTTTTTCAAACATGACGTTAAAGTGACAAGGTACAAAAGTGATCACTTATTTATGACGTTGACCCTACCTAATGGATATGCAGGCCAATATGCCCAATGCCCATCATTCTTTACCGTGAGCTTTACAGTGAAGGAAACAATCGTGAGGAAAGCTGCATACACCTGTGAATACATTTAATGGAACGTGTAAGTTCCCGATCCGCACTGAGCCCACGTTGATACTACGGCCCAAAACCTTCTCATACTGAGAGAAAGCCTGTGCCCTGCAGTGGGAGGTAAGCACACAGGCTGAGACGATGACAATGAAAGCTCCAGTAGATGTCTTTAATTTTTTTTAGTTACTCACAGCGTCCAACTCTCACAGAGGTGTTTGATCAAGTTAACCGATATGTGGACGAATAACAAATACTGGGTGGGTGGGTTCAAATGCCAGCTCGCACCTCGTGAGTATTTTGGAATTTATGTGCGAAATTACGTTTGAAATTTACCATGAACTTTACGGTGAAGGAAAGCATCGTGAGGAAACCTGCATACACCTGCGAAGAAATTCAATGGTGTGTGAAGTTCCCGATCCACACTGGGCCCGCGTGTGAACTACGGCCCAAGCCCTCTCATCCTGAGAGGAGGCCTGTGCCCTGCAGTGGGACGTGTATAGGCTGGGATGATGTTGATGAATAACAAATATTGTATGTATGTATAAAAACGTGGCAGTTACGTAAATACCAATAATGCTGTTCGTGATGACAAGATGCATGATAGATGCAGCGCTGGAAAATATGAGCTCGTGTTATTTGTAATGCAATATAACGTGGAAGCTAAACAAATACAGAAAGAAACTTTTTTTAGTAAAATATTTCAATCTTGTAGAACAATTTTATTGGTTACGAGCTGCTGCCCGCGACTCCGTCTGCGAAGAATTCGTTTATCGCTATCCCGCGGGAACTATGCAATTTTTCGGGATAAAAAGTATCCTACATGTTAAGCCGAATTATAAACTATCTGTGTGCCAAATTTCATCAGAATCCGTCAAACCGTTTTAGCGTGAAAGAGTAACAAACATCCATCAATCCATCCATCCATCCATTCATCCATACTATAATCCATTATAATATTAGTAGGAAGTAGGATTCAAAAATTTGTGTTAATTTTTTAAGAACAAATTGAATGAATAAATTAATTCACGAATAAATTCTCGATTAATAATAAAAAAATATATGACATTTTATATGTTTGACGATTGACCTTTATTTTTCATTGGACGATTCTGTTATGAAAGACATCGGCGACTTTGAATACTGTTGTAAGCGCACTTAACGAAGAATTTGAGTAGCAAAAAATTAAAATGTTAAATTATGTCACATATTGAAACATTTTAAACATGGCTACGTGGGCCGAGCCGAGCTGATTGACATATTTTTCGCTCTTATTGCGTTGACATAAAGGTTATTCCGATCGTCTGAAGCCGATTCCTCGTCGATAGTTTTGAGGAGACCCTAAGTCAATGCCATATCGTATCAGGAGCTGAAAACCTAGGCTCAGAACCGAACAGAATGGCGATTACTCCACTAATAAGAGTTGGGCTTTTGCCGTGACGTCGAAGTTCCTAAGACGGTCCCATAAGGCTTATGGGAACGGAAGCGATACATGCCCTCGGTATCGCTCTGCTTTCAGAGCATGACATGAGTGCGTGTGAGCCAACTTTGGGGGCGGCAGGCGTAAGCGTTTGCCTTTGGAATCCAAAAGTTTAATGGTTACTTGACCTGAAATGTGTTTTTAACACAATCATTTTTAATTATAGTGACATTGGAAGACATCTCCAATATTTTTATTTTTTCCTTTTTAAATTTTTTTTTTGACGGTGGAAGCATTTTACAATTCCACTTAACGTAGATATAGTTAAGATGTAGGTATTGTTTTAGTTTTTTTTAACTAAGGGACCCAAAACATCCCTGTATTGTTTTTTTTTATGATTTTTTTTTATTTATTTACTTAATTCTATATTTGTATGATTTTTTTAATTTGTAATTTATTATATTTTAATTTGAAAAGATGACTTTCTGCCAAGTTTCTTGCGGCGCATTCTTCTTGACCATCATTATGGTCCTTGCGAAAGCGCTGGTAGTTTAAAAAAATTGACATGTAAAAGAGCCCTTTGCGGCCTACTTGCAGATTTTTTTTATTTTTGATGGTTAACGATAAATATTTCAATTTGAAAACATGCTTTTAGACTTGTTTATCAAAGAAAATTTACATGGATTAACTTCTCTCTTTTTACTTCTTCTCCAGCGCGTTTTCGGCCACCGTTGTGCATACGCTTCTCCAATATTTTTTCCATCCAGATCGATTGTCCGTTTCCTTCTTACCGACTACTCCTGCTATCTTCCTTATATCATCAGAGCATCGGGCAGGCGGTTTATCCGCACTTCTTTTGCCTACCCAGAGCTTCAACTACAAAACTCGCTTAGCTATGTAAAATGTATTTTTTTATTTTTATTTATATTTTGATATTAGAATCTTTCTTCACAGTTTGTAGCACACAATCTCTCACTTGGCGTTCCAATCCGTACGTTACGTGAAGTTGGAAAGTAACAAGAAATATGATATTTTACCGTTCTATCTTATCGGTAAGATACCACAAGGTGTCTATCGTTCCATTTTTTAGCCGTATTCCATGCAGAGTAAAATGAAAAGTACACTATCCCGCGGGAACTATGCATTTTTTCCTGGTACAAAGCATTCTACACGTTAATCCAGGTTATAAACTATGTGTGTGCTAAATTTTATCAGTCGTCACACCGTTTTGGTGTGAAAGAGTCACAAACATATATCTGTTATAAAAAGTTCGCGTTAAAATATTAAGTGGTAAACAAAATGTAAACGAAAGATCAATTTCAAAATAAAATTTATACTATAGAAATGCCAACTAATTAGGTACGACAAAAGTTTGCGGCTCTCTAGTATTAAAACAAGAACAAGTGGAAAAGTTTTGTCTAAGCTTATTAATCTAATCCAAATAACTAGTAATAACCTTCATCTTTAACATTTCAAAATAATTACAAACTTATTTTTGCTGTTCAAAGCGTCGCTTCTGTGCAAAGCAGTTTTGAAATTTACATAGAGTTGTCATTTGTTTTAGTTTCGATCGTATACGTAGTAAGTTTGTAACTTAGACTAGTTCTCCCACATAGAATTAAATGAGTTAACATATAAATTAATATTAGCTTTTGGATCTGTCCTTATTGAGAGGATGATTCAGGGTTTTACCTAATAGCTAACTCCACTTCTGTCTACCTATTCCAATAAGGCATTTTGTGTAAAGATTTTGTAGTGGTAGCTAGCCGCTGCATCACGAATGGGCCGGCTCGTCCGGGGCAGTGCCACCCTCTCACAGAACTCCGGCGTGAAGCAGCAGTACTCCTGCTTTGTTACGTACGGTCAGTGAGAGCGCCGGGGGCCCAATACCTCTCATCCTGCCCTATTCCCTCTCCTTTTTAAAGGCCGGCAACAGAACAGTGACTCTCTTTGAGTTGTTGATATTTATGGGCGGTGGTGATAATTTTCCATCAGATGACCCGCTTGCTCGTTTGAATCCCTCTCATAATAATAAATTGACTACGGAACCCTAAAAAGAAGTTAAGCTACCTATTGTATGTTACATTTTTACGATGCTGATCGATGGGGCATTTCTAGAGTAGCGCCCGCGGACCGGAAGACGTTGCGTAGGAAAGCTCGCAACAAGATGGACCAACAGTCTTGTAAAGGTTGCAGGAACCACTTGGATTTGTTGGACTTGTCCAGCAGTGGACGTCGTTTGACTGATTATGATGATGATGATGACTGTTTGTTACGTTTTCCATTAAATTTTCAATTATAGAAAACAAGAACATACTTATTCAATTATTTTTGAGAATTAATTGCCAGATACGCGTCTTCATTAAAATTTTCTAGAAAAAAGCATTGGAAATTATAACTATAGTTATATTGAGAGATGACGGTGGCGCTGGCTGCGTCTAGCGCGATGCATTTAGTTGGATACAGGAATTGTAACAGAGTGCGCGTATGTGTTTACTTCCGCCTCCTGCCAAACTAGAGCAGGTGAGACCCCAGGGGTTTAGATTGAGTAAAACAAAATGCAGGTTTAGGACGTATATTTAGCCCCTAGGGCTTAACTGACAGAAAAATAGATCTCGAGGGTCGCGGATTCGAGAGTTGAGTGGGAAAGCGTTAGTATCCGAAGCGTAGACTGCCGGTGCTGGACGAAGGCTGGAGACAGGTAGTGGCCCCAGGGTCAGCAAGCGGCAGGAGTAGGTCTTGCCGTAGGAGCAAGGAGAGGTCTTCGGTTCCAGGCAGCCAGCCGTAGAAAGAGCGCAAGAGGAGATGTGCGGATGTTGGATGTTAGCCTCCAAACGGAACAGAAATATATTAACTTTTTTAAATTATTTTGGAAAATTATGGACTTTCATCCAGGTCACATTGAATGTGTTAGTTTTCTTTCTACTTCTCATACTTAATTTACTAGCTGTTTGGCTGCGAAAAATTCTTTTACCACTATCGTGGGGGAGAAAAAAGTATCCTATGTCGTACAAACTGTCTGTGAAAATTAATTCATAATTGAGCCATTATTACGTGATAGAATAACTAACATCCAAACTAAACTTCATTTTTATAATATTAGTAGGATAAAACTTTTGCATAATTAAATATGGATATGTGAATAATTACAAAGTATGTAAATATGATCTAGATCTGCAGTCCTTGTTATGCAATACTCGCCCAACGAGTCACCCACCGCGGCTCGGTACTGATAGCCAATGGAGCGCGAAATGTAACCCTTCTATAAAAAGACGTGTACAATACACTTAAGTAAACCGCAGCTTTTTAAGACACGTCTCACGCAAAAGATTAAATGCATTTTACAAATAAGGGCCGGCGCTCACTGACGGCATGGCACGGCATGGCATTTTATTACTATCAAGTTATTTTGAATCTTATTTTATATGTGTTTAGAATTCATGTTACTTTATTTCGATACCACGATGCCGCGACATGCCGAGGGATGACGCAACGCATAACCAGTAAAGTATTATGAATTCTAAACTCATTGAAATAAGATTCAAAATTACTTGATAGTAATAAAATGCCATGCCGTGCCATGCCGTCAGTGAGCGCCGGCCCATATACACAACCAGGTTTGGTCCGCGACTTCGTCAGCGCAGAATTAAATTAATTTAATTAATTTGTAATTAAGCTTCTTTTCCTTAATTTCATCGAATTCAACAAAAATCCGGCAACGGCAACATCCAATGACCGAGACTGATACTTCGCTGTCCGTCCTTTTGTCTGTTCGTCCGTCTGTCACCAGGCTGTATCTCATGAACCGTGATAGCTAGACAGTTGAAATTTTCACAGATGATGAATTTCGTTTGCCGCTATAACAAAAAATACTAAAAAACAGAATAAAATAAATAATTTAGGGAGGCGTGGAATACAACAAACGTGATTTTTTTGCCGTTTTTATAGGTAATGGTACGGAACCCTGTGCGAGTCCGACACGCCCTTGGCTGGTTTTTAATAGATTCTATTCTAGTACCTACCCTATTCAGTTTCCTCAACTGTATTCACGCTTGCAACAATGTTTCCTCTAATATTCTGGTCCTATCTGCATTGCATTATGAGGGTAAGCAGCCTTGATCGTTATTGATAGCCACGATGGCAAAACAGCATAAAACCGCAAACATTCAACGCTGTAATCGTAAATGTCAGAGTTAGCACATGTATATTAATGGCTAGTGCTTTGATATTGTGGCTACATAGAACTTAAAATTCAGAATACAATTAATTACCTAATTTTTTTACGCTTTTAGATGGCCCAAGCTTTTGGTCTGAAAAGTTGAAAAACAATTTTGAATTACTCTATTGCCGGGACGTCTAATCTAGACCAGTCACTCATAATCTTGTTCGTTTTGTTTCATGAGGTTGTAATTCATTGATACAGTAATTTCTGAATTAATAGTAATTATAGAACAGTAGCGAGGAGTGAGCGAGGACCTGGTTAAGGTTGCAGGAATGCGTTGGATGCGGATGGCGCATTGGTATGTTTGGCAAACCTTAAATAAATAAATAAATAAATAAATATTAGGGGACAATCTTACACAAATCGACCTAGTCCCAAACTAAGCAAAGCTTGTACTATGGGTACCAGACGACGATAAACATACTTATATAGATAAACAAATACTTAAATACATAGAAAACATCCATAACTCAGGAACAAATATTCGTGCTCATCGCACAAATAAAATGCCCTTACCGGGATTCGAACCCAGTGTAACGTAGTTATTTTTTCGGTATAATAAATTTATCAAAATTTAGTACATTTAGTACATAGTAACGCCATCTAGCGAGGATTTTCGTCAACAGTCTATGATTCATACGTTTTCGGTTAGGGCGACATCTGACGATGGATAGTGGCAACAGCTGTGTCTAGATTAGGCTTTTGATTCTTAAATCAAATAAAAATTATATAAATGTTAGGTTTGGATTTATTTTCGTAATTCCCAAAATAATTACAAAGTTTAGTAAAAGTTTCAAAACTTGTGTTAGTCGTTTCAGCTCTGTTTTGGTTGTCGCTGTGACAGGACCTCTGTGGACGTTTTGACAGCCAGAGGTCAAGTCATTGAGATAATATTTCTGCATCGTCACGGACGTGTAATTTTTTGAAAAGGAGAGAGGAGCCGCCGAAATGGTGTGAGCTCGGAGTTATTGTATTTGTGTTTGTCCGTACTTCACATCAGCAGGGGTGAGTCCTAGCAAGTTGTTTTCCTTTAATTTACATTTTTGTCCAAAATGCTGACGTTCGTAATTTTGTTCTAGCCAGCCCTAGTCTGCATCTACAGCGTCATGGACGTCTAAAAATAAAAATTTAAGGATATAGCCAGCAATGCCAGCGATTAATTTGAGGCGGGACGGGTCAGCTTTATAAGGTAAAGCTCTGGTTTTGCTTGTGTGCCCTTGCACGCACACTACCTCCATTTCGTGTAGGTGATCCGTGTCACGCATGCTTACATGATTGTTTGTTTGTTTCAGCTTGAAAATGCTTTTAAGCTGAAAGGGACCTAAAAGAACTGGGGAACTAAAAGAATTCCTTTTGAACTTTAGAACTTTGTCAAACCTATAGAACTTTTAGAACTTAGAATATTCTAGATCATTTCCAAACTTCAGCAAGGACTTCGGGTCAGACTTCTGGTTCATTTATATGCCTTTGGTTAGACTTTCTTTTCTCTTCAGTATGCAATAACTGAGCTTAAATAAACTTAAAGGGGAATGCGCCCCGATTCAAACGCTTGACCATTTCCGTTTCCCAAGTGGTTCCAACTCTTCTAGTTGGGTGAAAATTACTAAGATCTTCGAGGGAGGAGCCAGCAGTAGTGAAGAAATAGGTGAACGCCGCTGATTGGAAACTTGTACGGAGCTTACTACAGGTCAGATCCAACCTATTAAGTGTGGTGTCCTTATAAACTAAGTCTAGGCTGCTAGGTGTTCCTTTACTCATGTGGAAGACTATTGTGGTATGATTTTCTCATAAATTTAGTTGTTCTGGTAGGAAGCGAGTTTGAGCCAAACCTTAGAACCCAATTACGACCTCTACCGTTTATGGTTTAATGTTACTGTACACCTAAGTTCGTACCTACTGAAATCCTAGAAGTAATAAAAGAATTTCAACCAGAACTTGGGTATTATTTTTATATTTCATAAAATTTTTGTCACCGACCCTACTGAGCGAACCGGCAACTCCTGCACTAGAGTTATTAAGGTGACACCAGGACCTCTTGCTTCGTAGGCAGGGTCACTACCAACTAGGCTAAAGCGGTCGGTCAAACCTTGGCGGAAGCCTATGTCCAGCAGTGGACGTCTTTCGGCTGAAATGATGACAATGATAGAATAGAATAATTTCTGCCTGTACAATCGATCGATGTCACTTTTATTGATGTACATCGATATCACTCAATCAGAAATCAATCGACGGTCACTTCCTAAGGTCATTTACGTAACATGTTCAGGATACATTTGTCGAAAGATAAGATTTAGAGAGTCAGAATCCGACTAAGACATGGTTAATATCCGCAAACAGAAGGGGATTTGGGCAGTAAATGAAACTATTTTGAAGAACTAACTAAAGTCCATTATTGTAGCTAACGCAAAACCAAAACATGCGTTCACTGAAACCTTAATAATGATGACATTACTAAAGTTACTGTGATAATGATGTCGCATTAACTTAAAAGAAACGCCTAGCCTATACAGGGTTATTTGTAATTCACTAGCATCCTTTTAACCCTAAACTCCTACCACTTAAACAAATGTTTTTTGTTTTACGGCTTTTGTCATAACTTAATATTTTTGGTGTAATAACGTTTTGAAAATTTTATTCTGCCTCTTATTTTTACGATACTCGTATGGGAAAAAAAGTGCTTCATTTTAAAAAGTCGTAAAACAAAAACATTTCTTTGAGTGATAGGAATTCAGGGTTAAGAGGATGTCAGTGAATTAAAAATAACCCTGTATAAATAAAAATTGCGCTTAGCGCAAAAGTCGAGACCACTGCACAAAATTGGTTAACTCTTTTTTTTGTTGTGTTCGTAATTTTCAAGACAGTTTATGAAAAAAAACTTCAGTGGAACCAAAGCCGCGAGCATCAGCTAGTTAGTGAGTCGTTTTCAAAAAAATCTACATAATTGAGGGATTTCATTAAAACAAAACTACCCATATACTTTGTACGACTAACTTTCGTTACACAAAGGAAGCGATCGTGATTTTATTTTCATTAAATCATTAACTAAATTTTTTTTATTAAAAAAAAACGACCCTAATAGTACTGAAACGTGGAAAAAGTTCCTGGGACTGTTGATTCGGACCCACCTTTACAAACTGACAAATTGACAATCGTTTTCCCGCGCCAGACCTTACACTTTGTCAAGCGCGCCACGCATGGCAACACTCACTACGACCCGCGCTCACGCAGCTCTATTCGTATCAATACCCAATGTTCATCATTCGGCATATTAAAAGCTTCTTTGTTTTTAAATGGCATCCCACACCGCTAGCCAGCAAATGCGTTCTTGCGATAGAAGTCCCCATAGATCGTACCTAGTCCTAAATTATCTTACAAGATGAATAACATGGTAAAACGACTGTGTGGGAGCACCTTTATTGTGAAAGGTCACACATTACATGATGTAGCTATTTGAAAGGATTCTATGAGAATGGCAGTGGAGTAACGATCATGCAATCTTACTTTCGATCGCGATCTATTTTTACTAACCGCAAAATGGTTAACCTGTCCGTCATTTAAATTATTATTCTTTTTTTAGTATTTTTAAAGTAGCATTGAGGGTGTAAGTCATTGAACTGCCACCTTTTATTACCTTGTATCTCCGATCTACATGTGCAAGGAAGCTGCGTACTATTTATGTGTGAGCAGCATTCGGGAATATAAATCTTCACGTCCAAAATACCGCAGAGCTTCGAGACGAAATTATTTGTCCAGTATGTGACGCCGGAACTGAGACGTTGCTTATAGCCTCATAAGAAAGCTCAAAATCATTCAAAAAGCGATGGTTATTCTGAATAACTTTAAGGACCATTGTAGACCGACTGCATTTGAACCGCATTGTACCAACTGCCGACTGCCCATACATTTTCAGGTAATGGCTGTAAGATCCGAACTGGGGTTCAAACCCACGATCCCCTGCTTGAGAAGTCATAGGTCAAAGTACTAAGCTACTAAAACTTTTTACTTTATTACATAACATACATGCATTCTAGCCTTTATACGTCCCACTGCAGGGCACAGGCCTCCTCTCAGAATGAGAGGGCTTGGCCCGTAGTTCCCACACAGGCCTTCACAGAACTTCACACACACCATTGAATTTCTTCGCAAGTGTATGCAGGTTCCCTCACGGTGTTTTCCTTCACCGTAAAGCTCATGGTAAATTTCAAATGTAATTTCGCACACAAACTCCGAAAAACTCAGAGGTGCGAGCTGGGATTTGAACCCACGAACCTCTGCTTGGCTTGGACGGCTTTTTCTTTATTGATTGGACGTAAATGAAATAATACGAAATTGGTGTCATGCCTTTCTCATCCCAATCGCATTTCAAAATATTAAGAAAACCTTTTAATTGCACATACATTTGTGATACGTTTTACGACACCAATTAAAGTTGCCTTCACGAAAGCCTATTTGGTATTACAAACCTTGTGGTTATAAATACGCCCTTTGACTTTCATTTTAGAAGCACACTGGTATTTGCCTGCGACTTTGTCCACGAAGAATTAAAATTTGTGATAAATCTTCTTCGTCTCTTTCATTTACTGAAGCCAAAATCCGGCAAAGTCGCATCCAAAAATCCATAATCATAATCAGTATCAGTTAGTGAATATAAAAATCCCGTTTTTTTCCTTATTCCGATGAAATAACGAAAAATCCTGAAATTAGTTTTGTTTTGCTGTGTTACTTGAAGAGCACATTTGAAGAATAGCTATCTAGTCATCGTAGTTACGGACATAGGGTCACTCTGTATCGAACAGATAAATTCCTTTTATTCATTATCCTTATAATATTTATACTAGCTGACCTAGCAGACGGTGTTTTGCTATATATATATGCTTATTTTATATTAGGTATAAAAAATAGCCTACGACCTATTCTCAGACCTACCAAACATAGGCAAAAAATTTGATAAAAATCGGTCAAGCCTTTTCGGAGGAGTTCGATAACAAACATTTATTTTAACAAATCCGTCCGTAATCTTTGCCTACATTATATAAGCAACCTCCGTGCAAAAATTCAGCCTTCTAGACCCAAGGGTTTGGGCTGGGCGTTGAAGTCAGTCAGTCAGTAAGTCATTCAATCAGTCAAGACTTTTCTTTGTATATATATTTTACTGGAAAATTAAGTAATTAAGCAATACGCCCTTAGCGCCAATTTAAAGTATTTTTAAGGCAATATCGAAATTAAAAGCAAGCTATTAATAACAGGTGTAATCATTGATGCCCTACATTATTTGGATTCGAGGCGAATATCCCTTGAATATCGGATCGAAATCTTGATAGTTACGTTGAAAATGTATATTGCTTAACAGCAATAATTGAGAAAATTGTGTTCGTTACTTAAAGTTTCATCAGCTCGGCCTATATGCCCCACTGCTGGGCACAGCCCTCCTCCCGGGATGAGAAAGCTTAGGCTACAGTTCCCACACGTTAGTTGGATTGGGAACTTCACACACACTCTCGAATTACTACACAGGTGTGTGCAGTTTTCCATCACCAAGAAATTCAATGGTATGTGTCAAGTTCCCAATCCGCACTGGCTCCGCTGTGGCCTGCAGTGGGACATATAGTCTTAGGAATGTAATGAAATGATTTTTGACCGATTGATTCCTTTTTCGCCGTATTCCTTATTGGACATTATTATTCTTGTTTCGGCACATTCCTGTTTGGACGTATTCCGTTTCGACACATTTTAGTAAATAAATTATACTATGAAATACTTATGCCTTTGCTTGCGTAATAAAATAAAAAAGGAATCAAATATTATTATATTCGAAACAGGAATGTGCCGAAACAAGAATATGTCCAATCAGCGCTGGGGTGTTATAAACGCCTCAGCATTATGCTGAGCCAGTGTCCAATTTACAACCGCAATGACACTTTTTTTCTTTAACCTTTGTATTGTCCTTTTTGTAAAAATATTTATGTGTCTTGTGTTGTTGTAAATAAATGTATTTTCTTTCTTTCTTTCTTTCTTTCAATCAGGAGTACGACGAAAAAGGAATCAATCTTTTGAACTGAGAAGTCAAATCTTTCAAATATTCGCGTATTAATGAACTCCCAAAATACTAAGCTAATCTCCGGCGCATCATGTCAGCATCTCGCATATAGATCGTTCGACCACGAAGCGACCTCGCACTAGAAAGGAGACGGTCATCCGACGAATCGGAACAAGGACTTCCCGTGTGAAATTGAAGACTTTTAGTGCGCCAACGCAAATTGGTCGGCACTATAAATACTAAATTGAACAAGTTAGGTATGAAGTATCTTCTTTTTGTATGTATTTTACAACTTCATTTTTTATTACTTTTACGGTCATCCCGTGATATATTTCAAACTAAATACAAACTGAAATATAGATGCACAGAAAAAACCCCAGAAAAAAGACCAATGCTGGAATCACAGCCAGAATCACGATTTGCAAAAGGATTTTTTGGATATTTCTTTAGAAGAGATTGGAGTACAAAAAGTCGCGATGTCCACTAGGATCACCTAATTGGATCACCTAATATACAATTATTGTACCCCCCAGGTATCCAAATAGGTGATCCTAGTGGACATCGCGCAAAAAGTTGGCCACTTTAATGACGGTACTTAAAATTTTGTATGAAAGTTTATAAACAATTTGTACGGTTAAATTTTGTGTCGCAACGAAACTTTCCAGTCAGTAGTTTTGTATTGCTAATTACGATTTATTTATTTATTTATTTATTTATTTATTTATTTATGGAGAACCAACAGCTTATACATCATCTTAAACATTACAGTAAATACAGCAAGCCAATTACAGGTTCTCGCCGACAATTACAGTGTAACAATAAGGCAGTATGCCCACACAGAGCCCCTTCGGACACACAAAAAAGAAAAAAGAGAAAATAACTACTTAGTGACTAATAATTCAGCACTATTTTATCAGAGGAGAAAAATTAATCAAGTCCCTAACCTAACAAACTTAATCTACAGTAAGGTACAACGCTCAATGCACGCTCTCAAAAAATCGATTCACCAAAGTACGTCTCAAGGTGTCAGTGTCAACATTAAACACGTCAATATCAACGTAACGTATTTAACGTAGTTCACCTTTTTGGTCCACCCATTTAGTTCATAGTTTCGTATTCGAAGAGTTACAGTGTCCGTCCGTCTGTCTATCACAGGGCTGTATCTCAATAACTGTTAATAGATAAAAAACTAAAATTTATAAATAATGTGTATTTCAAATGCCTGAATAAATTTTAATTTAAGGGGGCTTCAGCTAACTATCCTTGACGCCCCACAGAAACATACTAATGGTTCACGCGTGCTAAGCCGCTTGTAAACACAAGTGGACATTATAAATAATTTCGATAAGCCATTTATTCATTCAGGCTAGTTGCTAGGTATTTTAACTGACTTTCAATGACAAGTCAGATAAGGCACAACCTTTTTGCCTTTACGAAAGCGATCATTTATTTTTAAACCCTAATCGCCAAATTAGCGTGACACCATCGATAATTTGTCAGTCAATTTGCCATAATTGTTATTTATCAATCGACTTTCTGTATTGTCGGCTCGCAAGGCCACGGAATGACATCAAACGGTTTCACTGAACGGAAGTTGCTTGTAATTTTATGGTAGTAAAAAACACCAGTATAAAATTTACAACTTAATTGACAACTGGGATAAGAATGAGGGTCCCTTGCTTCACAGACTGAAATTCCATAGGATTTCGTTTCGCAGAAAATTATTCATTATAATATTATGGTGCTCAGATTTTTATTCCAAATATTATTGTTTCATCGACTATTTTACTTAGTTCCTTGGTGAAAAAAATCTTGATTTAATGTTAATGTTTAGTTTGAATAAATCAACAGTATGAAAAGTGAAAATTGTATATTGAAATTGACTGGTTTAGATCAGGTTTAACGACTTCATTTAGATTTATTTACCTCTAGTAAGTATGTGACAATAGGTAAACCAAACAACATCGCAAGTTATCTAAAAGCTTGAAAAAATGCAATGAGGCAGAAAATAATATAATTATAAAATGAGTAAATTCTTCAAAGTCAGAGACAGCCCCTGACCGGTAGTGAGACTTTTCACAAGGCTGTAATACATAGGTAGTAATAAAATCGATGAAATATTGTTTTTTTAACCTTATCTTATGACTACTCGCCGAAAAGTTTAAACCTCGTTACTTGACACTACATACTGAGTTTAAAACGTAGTTACATCGATGTTCTTGTGTAGTATGTGACAATAAGTATATTCAGCTATTTCTGTACTCCCTAATTATTATACCAATTATCTCGGTTAACCTTTATTGTTTATTTATTAATGTCTTAAACCAAATTAAAACTATAATTAAAAATAAAATAAAAGTAACTAAACTATTATTATTTAGTTTAGGGTAATATCTCGGGTATTTTTGTTAGTAATTAGTTTTAACGACTAAATTTTTTTTTAGCAAAACGTCTTTTGGCTGAAACTTCATGATTTTAGTCCGCAGAAAATGATCACGTGTTTGGAATAGCATTAACATGTTTTATAATTTATAAGTTTTTATATCTTGCAACATTAGCCGTGTGTAAGTAGTCTTCTTTCGAAAGTCGACTTTCTCCCACTTTTATTGATCGCATTTAGTTTAAGTTTGGTAGGATTACCAATAATAATTCGCTCCCGTCGTCTGTATTTACAAATAAATACAACCTAGGGCTAGGGCTAGAGCGAATAGGCTGTTACTGAACCAGTGATATACACCTTTGACCTCATCTGCACTTTTCATCAGGTGAGATAGTGGTCAATTATACGTAATTACGGGTCAGTTTTATGAAAAAAAAAATTTTTTGGATGACAATGCAATGAAAATCAATAAAAAGCACGGTAAACTGAAATTATTTAAACGAAAACTTATTTCTTTTTAAATTAAGTTATTATTAAAACTACCTATTCGAACGTACAGTTACTATTATTGTTATTATCAGCATTATAATAAAACAGGGTGTAAAATACATCATCATAATTTATTAAAGTGATAATGGTCCAGCATTGCGCTCTCAAAGATCAAGGCTAGGCATCAACTGGATCTAGTCAGACTGGAAACCTTTGCAGGTTGTTCGTCACCACTGGGAGCTGGTTGGTAGTTAAATTAGCAAAAATAAACAAGCCATGTAGATCCTTTTCATTATCACAATGAAAGAACCCGATTTAAAAGTACCGTTAGCACAACAAGTCAGATATGAAGTATCTTTTTTTTTTATTTATTTTTCAACTTCATTTTTTATTACTTTTACGGTCATCCCATGAAACCATATATTTCAAACTAAATACAAACTGAAATATAGATGCACAGAAAAAACCCCAGAAAAAAGACCAATGCTGGGAATCGAACCCAGGTCCTCAGCGTTCCGTGCTGCGTGCTTACCCCTACACCATCACTGGTCTAGAGGTTAGCGACGAATATGACGATGTATGGGAAAGATTCGTCGCTAACCTCTAGACCAGTGATGGTGTAGGGGTAAGCACGCAGCACGGAACGCTGAGGACCTGGGTTCGATTCCCAGCATTGGTCTTTTTTCTGGGGTTTTTTCTGTGCATCTATATTTCAGTTTGTATTTAGTTTTTTCGTTAGCACAACAATATTTATAATGAATAAATATAACTGTATATCTTGATAGTTTACGTATAGATAGTAAATTTAGAAGTAGGCTCCATTAAAATCGGTCCCTACATAATTAGCTCGAAGAATCGCCAGACTTAAGTGGCAGTGGGCAGGGCACATCGCTCGTAGAATTGACGGCCGATGGGGCCGAAAGGTTCTTGAGTGGCGTCCGCGGACCGGAAGACGCAGCGAAGCTAGGCCTCCAACAAGATGGAGCGACGGCCTCGTTAAAGGTTGCTGGAATGCGTTGGATGCGGACTCCGTCTGCGAATAATTCGTTTATCGCTATCCCGCGGGAACTATGCAATTTTCCAGGAAAAAACATTTTGGGTTTTATAATTTAAGTTCTTTTGCTGCTGACTGTACCTATACACATTATAAATTATATCGACGCCGACGAAACGAATGATGCCAAGTATAACACGGTCGCCCAGGTACTGTCTTTAATGGAGGCAATATTTCCTCCCACTCGTCTAGTATACATTTATTATAACGTCCTGATAAAATAAATCTAATCTGTCAGGATACTCGCACACTACATGCATTTGTCATGCCATTATCAACGTGACATTTGGCCACTTACATTGCATTCTACGATGACATTTGGGCAAGTGTCTGGACACTCCACAATAACAATGGTTCTAACTAACTGGCAGATTTGACATTTATACCAGAACCAGTTCTGTAGGTATGTTAATGGACAATTTCGTAATGTTATGTTGAACTTGACATTATGGACCATAATTATGTTATGTTATGATCATTTTAGAGTCGCTATCTCTATGGCATATACATATTTATTAGTACTTTTACAAACAATAAAAAATAATATTGCTGGTTATATACGAACTAGCTGCTGCCCGCGAATCGGCCTGCAAAGTAATCGTTCATATAACTGTAATATTGTAGTAATTAACAGCTCTGAATAAGCAAAATAACTCGAGTACCCAAGGTTAATAATTTAAATTATCATGTAACAAGCATTAAAAATGTCTAAAGTATGCAATTTAAAACACACTCCGGATGTGTTTGTGTCTTAAAAAGTGTTACAATTTTTATTGAATGCAAAACCTGCCTTAAACAAGTAATCTAAAAAAATTTACTATCGACAGTTTAGTAATAAATTTGATATTTCAATTATATTTTATTACTTTTGACATCCGCAATGCATAAAAATAATTATTTCAGGTTGTTAAGTGAAAACGTCTAAAATGTGGACTTGTCTATTAGTTCCTCAATATACTCTGTAACCTTGAAAACTATTGAAAACTAATGAATAGTAATATAGTACATACTTAAATTATGTTTCTCAATTTTCAAATCTATTTCTATCTCATGATAATTTTGCAAAAATCAAAATTATTTTGCCATCTTTATTGTTGCGTACCTCGGAAGGTAAAAAAGAATTCTTATAAGATCACTTTGTTGTCCGTCTGTATGTCTGTCTGTCCAGACCCATTTTCTCAGGAACGCGTGGCGGCTTTGATCAATTATAACTGAAGATACACATTGCCGAACAAAATCCCCTTCAAAAAGTGTCCGAACTTTTTTATTTGTTTGCATAACAATTAAAATCATCACCTACACAGAAATTTGAACCTAGTCTTTACTTCATTACAGTCGAATTTCGGTTTACACTTGACAGCTAAACTTGACAATTTCACGCAACGTACTGAGAAAAAAGAAGGCCACTTTTATCAAAGTGGCGCTCATTTGGCTCGGACATTTTCGGGCGCGCGACTGTGGATCTACAGTTATAATTGATCAAAGCGTGGCGGTATCAAGTAGAAAATGAATTAACATCAAAAAATATGTCTGTGGTCCCTTGGAGCGGTAAAAATAAAGCTTCTAAGTCAACGCAATTCAAATATTCGGCCATTTGAGCCTTATTTTATAACATTTCGCAGGGGATTCAAAACCTATAGGATACTTCCCGTAGACAGAATCATAAAACTTGGCATGAAGGTCTTGCAGCACAAGCAAAGAAAAAAACCCGAAAAATGTTAATTTTTGTTTGTCGTTACATACAAGTTTGTACGGAATCCTCGGTGTGGGTCCAACTCACACTTCGTCAATTTAATTTTATCGTACTTGACAGACTTATTTTAGTAGCTGAGACCTCGACATTTTGAGATGATTCCACGTTAGTATCCAGGATGTATTATGCTAATACGTTAATTGAATTAAAGTTCTCGTAACTAGAACTAGATAATCTAAATACCCAACCACATAAACATAAATACTTTTTCCACTAAAAGGTTAAAACAAATGACATTTCAAGTATATAATTTGGAAATGTTAAAGTCGCTGATAAGGTCAAAATAATGAAAACAGGACATTTAAAAGATAGCAACGAATATACGCTGATTATGGTATTAAAATCTTCTCTATATGGTTGAAAAAATGTCGATGCAATACAACCAACAACACTGTTTACTGATCATTTTAATCTCTGTTGTATTAGTAATAAGGTTCACAAACAGTAAGTCAAGTGTTGGGGATTGTACTTGAAAGAAGCAACTGGTTTTGACGCTCGATTTTGATGGTCAATAAATCTGAAAATATCGTTTAAAAACGTGCAATACAGGAAAAGAGTTACCTACGTAATGAGAAGTAGTAGCACATTAATAATACGTTATGTTTAAAAAAGGTAAGGCTTACAAATTATTGTTCTGTGTAAATCATTTATTTGTAAATCTTACTATGCTGCTAAATTGCGATAGTCAAGGCCTATTCAGCACATAAACGATAAACACAAACTATTTTATTCCGATATTCCCACGAGATTCATGAAAAATCGCCCCATACAATGTGAGTTTGTTTGTTTGTTACGCTTGAAGTACTCAACCGATCGTAATGAAATTTGGTATGGAAATAGTTTAATATCTTAGTAATGACATAGAATAGTTTTCATCCCGGAAAATTTGATTCTTTCCACGGGAAAGCTAGTATTTAAATAATTAAAAAAATTGCATAATGGGGAATTCACGGCCTGAAGCGCTTATGCCTGTCTTAAAAATTTTGGACTTATGAGGTCACAGAGAAGAGTAATTGGTATCCTTCCTAGCGAAGTCCACAAAACGCCAAATACGGGGAAGTCCAGCACTGATCAAGTTTAGTGATCTTTTGCCACGGACACCCGCTCTTTCTTCTCATATAGATAAAATGGCGATAATTGTATGTATATTGTATGTATGTAAATACTTTATTGTATATAAAACAAAAATAATACAAAAAACATCAAAAAAAGAGTACAAAGGCGAACTTATCCCTAATAGGGAACTTAATTGTAGTATAGTAAGTAAAGATGACAGCGTTTTTTGTTCCGTAATAAAATAACTCTGTTTTGTGCCAAATTAAATAAACAATTGGCCAGATTTGGCTCCAAAAAAAGGGAGCTATAGAGGACCAGGGGGGAGGCCTTTGCCCAGCTGTGGGACACTATTACAGGCTAGTAAAAAAAAAACCAAGTTAAGTTCTATTCTGCGAAAGCTGAGATCGATATAATTTTTAAGGAACTAAAATATTCTTATCTTGATTCTTCGCTACCAAACGTACCCCTAAGTCTCAGTGACATATGTATTGACCCGACAATGTAATATTAACCGGATCCTGCACCCTTCGAGTGTTCTAGTAACTAATCGTGAATTCAAACTAATATGCATACAAACCAATTCGAAATATTATAGACATAATTAGTCTCTACCTGGTACAGATATAATTATTATAGTCTCTATAATTAGTTCAACGTACTTTACAATCAAATGCTAATATTTCACGGTTTCAAACTCTGCAAATGAACTAATTATTGATCGAAGTTGAACAATTTATCCATCAATAAATGTTAAATATTTATATCCTGTCAATTCTATAAGGCTGCTAAATACTTCATTGTTACAATAAAATGTAAAACTAAGGACATCAAGTTCTCAGTATTTCAATGTACTTGCCATTTATTTACATTACAGAGTTCGGATAGATACAACATCTACATTATTTCATTGACTCGAAAGAATTTTGCTTAGTTTTCACCCGACTTTCGAAGGACGGTTATCTTTTTCGAGCGTATGTACTTATGTATGCATGTATGTATGTATTATTCTTTGGCGCGCCCAGCAGCCTAAACGGCTCAATGGATTTTGAAGTGCGAGGTGATTACATTAGATTCGTCTCAGTTCCGCGAGTGACATAGGATATATATTTTCCCGGAATTACCATGGGAACGGAAATTATACAGGCGGGTTTTTTTCATCTAGTATTAATTATACCGGGTGCTGCCGGTAAAAGAAAAAAAAATTATGATCCCTTAAACTATACGGAATCGTAATTAAAATAATGTTTTAAGAGCGTAATTTGTGTATTACGCGGCCGAATGGCTGGACTCGTAACTCGTAAACTATAAAATTATAATGTGTTAAAAATAATCTGATATCGTAGATAAAAACTGTCTGGGATATGATAAATATACATATTTATTTGCCTTTGACCAGTGTGTTGCCAGCGATGACATACAGAACTGAGACAATACAATGGGCCTCAAAGGAAAGCTCAAAGTCAATCAAAATGCAATGAAGCGAGTTATGCTCAGAGTTTCCCTGTTTGATTGAATTGTAACGAGAACCAAAGTTACTGATATAGCTTAGCTCGGAGAATTGCCAGGCTTCAGTGGCACGTTGCTCGTAGAATAGACAGCCCATGTGGCAGCAAGGCCCTAAAGCGGCGACCGCGATCGGGATAAGGTGGCGTGGGAAGGCTCTCAACAAGTTGGACCGACGAGTCATTCCCAATATCCAAAATTACCCTTCAAGGCTCTTAAAGGCTAATAATGGAGCATTAAAATTCACTACATCATATTGTAATATTATTCATATAGAAAGTGGCCATGACATTCTAAACATAGCAATTTTTCCATCGCAAACATGATTAAATCAAATGACTCTGAGCTATGAAAGTATAAAATCGCCGGCTCCATAAATATTTAAATGGTTTATTTGAATATTAAAATCCTTAATTTAATGAAAACTAAAATACCGTCGCAGCCATAGATCGCAGACAGAAATGCGGTTGATATATTCTTTGACATTTCAATCTGGTTTTCCCTGACGTACGCGCAAAGGTAGCAATGTACAGGATGTTTTTGGTTAGTAACTTCCACAATAGAGGTTGCTATATTCATGATCATCATCCCAGCCTATATATACGTCCCACTGCAGGGCACAGGGCTCCTCTCAGAATGAGAGGGTATGGGCCGTAGTTCCCACGCGGGCCCAGTGCGGATTCTCACACACCATTGAATTTTTTGCAGATCTATCCAGGTTTCCTCACGATGTTTTCCTTCACCGTAAAGCTCGTGGTAAATTTCAAATTATTCATGATACTGAGCTAAAAAAAAATATTTTCAAAAATAGTAGATTGTTCAACAAGGGACTAAAACAAGCCATAATGACACGAGATATTTAGCCACCCGAGCGATAGCGAGGGAGGCTATAATTCGAGTTGTCATTATGGTAGTTTAGTCCCGCGTTAAACACTCTACTTTTCACTTTGAATGCGAGGAAAAAAACGACGTACAAAATTACTTTTTTACAACGTATGCTCAATACGAGCAATGGACATCTGTTCAAAATTCAAATAGCAAAAAAAATACCGCTGTCTTTTCTTTTCTTTTATATTTTTTTGTAAAGTGACGCTTTAAAAGCTTGCATAATTAGCCAACAGATTCTAACTTAAAGACTATGTTAAAACTAATTGGACTATGCATGTAAGAATGATAATTGTTCATTCATTAGAATCGGCAAATAAATTAACCTAATTGATCTAAGTTCACACACAAAATATATTGTTAACTGAAACACTTACCCGTGAATAAAGAAACGACTTTTTAAGTTTATTTTCTATATGCCAAATCTTTGTTAAATTATATCTAATTATACTTTCTATTTACTATTAAATGCAACTGACATCGCATTATTTTGAAGTCACGCCATATTAACATTCAAACGTAACTGCTCTATCTACCGTACACTCCAGCACTGCTTTGCCGACAGTGCGGATTGCTATTTTATCGACAGAGCAGGGAACTGCTTTACCGACAGCGTTTTTTAAAAAAAAAAACAAATTAAATACACCTAAGCTAAAGGAAATCTTTCTTTACGTGCAAAATAAAATGAATTCATCTTTAATATTTTATAATTAAATAGATTAATATTCGTAATTATTCAATGTGTTTCACGAAATTATTATTTTTTAAATATTTTTTATACAGTTGTCATTTTGAGGTTATTTCCACGCCATAAAGGCTTCCACAGACCGAAGCGCAGGGCGCTACAGTGCATCCGCAGCGCGCTTCGGTCTGTGGAAAGCTTTAAAATTGTCTATACCCAGTTACTGAAAATGGTGATAATCCTCCATTCACAAAAACCGTGATTGGCAGTTTAGGGGTTTCCATAGTCAATTAAAAAAATTTTACTTTAATCCCTTGAGATCAAAAAAGAGCTTTAGTCCCGATATGCAGAGACTAAAGTAACATTTTAAGAGCATGAGAAGTGAAAAAGTAATAATATCCTCGCTATTTCATAAATCGTGGTCACTCTTTTCTATGACTACGAACGGGGTAAACTGTCACGGTCAGTCTATGTTATTATTTGATACTACCCTCACATAACCTAGAACATTGTGCACGATGATTATGAGTCTTTAGTAAACACAGTCTCCTATTTTGGAAGTTGTTGACCAAAAACACCCTGTAGTTTTAAGCACCGTGTACAATAATGAAGCTTTGACAGATGACAATGCGGATCTACGTATAGAGTACTACAGAGACATCACAAAGCTTAAAAAAATTAAGTAGAGCATCCGGGTCCAATGAAAACAAAACGAAATTCTCAATAACCTTTTTTTCTGATTGCATATTTTGTTAGCTGTACTTGCATAGTTCTGTTCTGTGAAGATGATCATGGCCAGACCACCAAAACTTCACTACGATTTTCCCCAAGCTGAAACTGCAAGCATATTGTCTAACGTTTGTGACGCTTGCCTTCGCAATCGCTATTTCTTTCAGTCAAACGGTATAAGATGATGACAGAAAGAGATGGTGAAAGCGAAGGCAAGCGTCAGAAGCGTTAGACAATACCTCAAGTGTTATTTTTTAAGAAATGGCTGTAGATTTTGAAGGGGCTTTCGGTTATAATATTAGAGGCCTGTACGTCTACCATATTTTATAACTGGAAACTGAATCAGAATCTTCTGCCATTTCTTAAAAAATGTGACCAGATAAATGAGGCGATTGGAACGCTCGAATAAATGCCCTTTTTAACCGACTTCAAAAAAAAAGAGGAGGTTCTCAATTCGTCTGTATGTTTTTTTTTTGTGTGTTTGTTACGCGATTACTCCCTCAATTGTGAACCGATTTTCAAAATTCTTTGATAGCGTTTGTCAAATGTCTCGATAGTTAGGAACCTACATGAAATTATGATATATTGTGATATAAATATTGCGATTTAGTTCCATGCACACACACAGATAAAATAATTAATGAGTCTATCCAAGACCATGTTAAGTACGTACATACGTCAAAGCAAAGTCAACTTTTCTTGATTGACCATAAGTTTCAAATTATGATACTAAAAATTTGACGTGGGTGTTTCAAGAATAATTAAATTTAATGTAAAATTACGATCTGTTTTTACGTCAACGAGCATTCCGTCGCCGGCGCCGAGACGAGGGCGGGGCGTTAGCTTCCTCATTCTATAGTCAATGTTAATTTAATCCAACCCACATACAGGTACACTATCATCATGGAAAATAGACTCATCTGACTTTTATTTCCAAATTACCATACTAATATTATAAATCTGAAAGTTTAAGGGGTTAAGTTTCTTTGTTTATTTGTCCTTCTTTCTCGTCAAAACTGGACGTGGGTATGCATCTTCGAAATCAGTAAAAAAAGGGGTTAAAATTATATAATATGTATGTGGCTCAGTTTCAGGAAACATTTCAAATGAGTTTTTTTGGGTATTATGGCAGTAAAGTCGACCAAGGAATTCCTTTACCACCCTAAAGTTGGAACATGAAAGCCCATTTCTCTCAGTCACAAGTGTACATGACGATCGGTTTTTTGTGGGATTGCACGTCGGGTAACTTCCTAGTGTACAGTCAAGTGTAAAAATATGGGTGCATACAACTTGCTCATAAATATGTCCCATAGCTCTTATGTCATCGAATTAAGGTGACGGTTCATAATTTATGAGCGGATTAAATCGATACATATTTTTGCACTTGACTCTACCTATGAGCTGCGGTTTCCTTCTAAATCCATCGAGTGTATACATTTTTTCATGTAAAAACGGATACTAATAACATGATCATTTTGTATCGGAAGCATAATTCATCACGCCATGTTTTTATTTCTATTTCACCACTTAATGAACACGCACCTTTTTCAATAAGTTCCTGAACTGTTTTTTATGTATTAAGATCTTTCTTTACGATGGGCCCAAACAGGGTTATAAAAATGTTAGGTATTTAAAAGATTTCAGATTTAAGGCACATTATTTTTAACCCGAAAATATTTAATACCAACCAAATTCGTAACCATGTTTTAATTTACAAGAACCAAATAATTCTATTTATACCTAAAACAGTAAGGGGCTGTTTCACCACCCATTGATTAATTTTAACTGACGAATAAATGTGATGCCGTCTCCGTCTATTCGAACAAAACAAACAGAGACGGTATCACATTTATCCGTCCAATAAATTTGATCAATGGATGATGAAACAGGGGGTAAATGTTATAGACTCTAACCTAATCGAACTCATCCTAATAGCAACGCGAAACGCGACGGGCATTAATTAGCTAGCTCATAATATGTTGTATTCCCTTACTAGTTCTCAATTCATTACTAATACATATTATAAATGTTAAAGTAACTCCCTCTGTCTGTCTATCTGTTACCTCATCACGCTAAAACTGCTAAACCCTTTTATACGAAATTTTGCATGGTGATAGTTTAATACCCCGTGAAGGAGATAGGATAGATTTTATCGCAGAAAATGCCGTATTTCCCCGGGATAGCGATGACCGAATTTTTCGCAAACGGAGTCGCGAACAATAAGTAGCCATTTTTTTTATTACTTTGACCATTCATTTTATTCCATTACTAGCTGTTCCCCGCGACTCTGTCTGCGAAGAATTCGTTTATCGCTATCCCACGTGAGCTAGGCAATATTCCGGGATAAAAACTATCCTATGTCCTTCCCAGGGTCTTAAACTATCTCCATACCAAAGTTCATCTAAGTCGCTTCAGTGGTTTAAGCGTAAAGAGGTAACAGACAGACAGACAGATAAATAAATAAATAAAATAAATATTAGGGGACAATCTTACACAAATCGACCTAGTCCCAAACTAAGCAAAGCTTGTACTATGGGTACTAGACGACGATAAACATACTTATATAGATAAATAAATACTTAAATACATAGAAAACATCCATAACTCAGGAACAAATATTCGTGCTCATCACACAAATAAATGCCCTTATCGGGATTCGAACCCAGGACCTCTTGCTTCGTAGGCAGGGTCACTACCAACTAGGCTAAAGCGGTCGTGTCAGATAGACATACAGACAGACACACTTTCGCATTTACCTATAATATTAAGTATGGATATGGATATTTGGGCTGTCATTTTATTTGTTCTGTTGTGAAGGAGCGCCCGAAGAGTCTCCATTTCAGTTTAAACGAAAATGTTTTTCGTTTATCCGAGTGTAGTTCTTTACATGTCGCATTTCTCAATCAATTCTTTAGAGAAGTTCGATAATTATATGGATTTTAAAGAGTAATAGACTGATTCGTGATATCTACAGCTCATAAAGCCTCTAGTTAATATCATACTTTGCCCTGCAGACTCTAAAACGCAGTAAGTGGGTTTTTACGTTTGTTGAATATTGAACTATAACAAGCACAGCGAAAGGAACATAATGGTCTAATCACTTTTTTGCACTTACTGCGGTTTAGGCTCTTCAGGGCTTGTTCCTCGTTCCATTTTCCTCTTACCATAATAATACCTGATGATGTTACATAAGTGAAAGGACTTACTAGGGTCCTATTAGGTACTCGTGCGAAAAATCACATATATTACCTGTGAACAAGGAAAATGCATAATTAAATAATTAGTTTTTTTTTCATTGGTCATTCTGTCTCTGGCCAGACATAGAAATGGAAATAGGAAAACTCTTTAATTTGATACGTACAGTCAAGGACTTTAATTCATGAGCCACCATGGAACCTTTTCAAAGGAAAAGTCATTACGATTTTCATTGTTAATTAATGCGATGTCACTATGACGTTTACTGTGAAATGGTTCCATGGTGGCTCATGAATTAAAGTCCTTGACCGTACCTACCCCTTTTCTCCAGTTACGGTCCGTCTATCCTATCTATCTATCTATCTATCTACAGCCATTGTCCGTCCACTGCTGGAAGTAGGCCTCCCTCATATTGCGCCAAAATTCGCGATCCTGGGCTTCCCTCATCCACCCACTGCCAGCTGTCCTCCTAAGGTCATCAGTCCAACGTGTTGCAGGGCGTCGTGTTGTTGGGCGGTCGTGTTACGGTCTGTACTTAAATACCATTGTGTCACGTGATATTTATTTAGGTACTTGATTTTTTGAACATTTGATGCATATTGACTCAAATATTGAATTGAGTCGAGCCATCTGCGCTATGTTACTTGCGCTATGTGCTTATTGCAGTAAAGACCGTTTTGTGGTCATATTATTATACGTGTTCAGTTCGTTTTACAAGACAAGTAATAAAGCAAAAATAAGAGCAAGCGACACTATCAATAAACGGCTTGGCACAAGGCAAACGACTACGCCTGTCGCTTATCTAATCGGACAATTCTGTTCACAAAACCTTATTACCAAACACGCAGAACCTTAAATCGTTTAATTGGGTGGTAGTAGCTTGCTTTGGTGTTGACGTGGAAAAAGCTTTTTTATGTAGCAAGTGACGTTTGAATTCGTGATGTCATTTTATTGCTAATTTGTAACTTACTACATAAAAGAAGTTGCAAATTAAACTTAAGACTTTCGCGCTCTCGAACGCTGTACAGCTTGAACTTTGAAAATTTAGAAGCCCTATTATGTAATTAATGTCGTGGTAAGCATCTCTAAGTTTTTCTTTACTCATGTGCGGTAAAGAAAAACGTACACCATGTAGAGCTTGTAAAGACGTGTGTGCAGTTCCCAATCCGGACACCGTTTGCGTGAGCATTATGTATGACATATGAAATCAAACAATACAAAACCATAGCGCATCATACGCTGCTGAAGAAATATACATGTGAATGAAACGGTAATCTGTTTCATAGGTAGGGTCAACGTCATAAACAAGTGGTCACTTTTGTACCTTGGCACTTTAACGTCATGTTTGAAAAGCCATACGAAATTATGTTACGACGGAAAGCGACAAGGTACGAAAGTGATCACTTATTTATGATGTTGACTTTACGTGGTAACCATTTTGCCACGTGTTTTGGAATAAGTAGTAAAATTCTATTATCTTCAAAGAGAACTTCAAACAATCAGATGTTACAATGAACGCCAATGTTCCGGTTAACCACCTCAAACCGTTGCGTAACGCCGCTGCGTAGCGTCACGCGTTGCGGTCCCGCACCGGAACATACCGGATGATCAGCTGTTCGAGCATTACAAAATTAACTAAAATAGTTTGATTATTTACAATATTAGATACGCTTTTCGATATTCTTGAAGTAGGCCTAAAGTTACGATTATCTTTTGGAAGCGACAGTCAATGGCTTCTTCTTAGGAGCACTTAATTGTTGAAGAGAGGCAGTCAGCCCTGATCCGTAAACGAGTTTTCTCAAAGATGCAATTAAATGTTAACCTTACGTTGCAAATATTGGGCCGGGACGTATCACGTTGCGGGCGCGGTTAGACGAGAGCTATGTACCTAATAGATTTTCATACAGAATTGCAGGCCTAGGCCAGGAAAGCGATCATCTATTGTTTCATGTGACACAGCGTCATGACGTTTAAATAGGTCTATGGCATCATGGCATTCAGCCCTAAAAAAACATAAGCAATAGTCGCTTTCTTTGCAATTTTAAATTCTTGATGTTTTTTATTTATTTCATTGCATGTTTGAGAAAAGCACTATACAAGCCTCGGCCGGAACAGGGGTTGCCGGCCTCTGCAATAATGTACTATTTTATTATTTATTTATTTATTTATTTATTAAAGTAAACAGAACACTATCATTTACAGGACACCCAATGCGATAGTATACCGAATCAATTATACACAAATTAGCTTAATTAAAATTTAACATTAAGGAATAGCATAATATTGTAGCATAGGAAAGGATTTCCTGTGCTACAATATTACCTACAACAATCATAACATAAAACATAAAAAGTCACTTTAGTGAATTCACACAGCGAACACGAGGACAAGTCGGTCCCTTCAGCCACCCTGTTTAAGGTGAGTAAGGCTCGAGTAAGAGGAGCCTTGTTTAGGAGATTGGTCCAGCCGCGGGGTACCTTAAACAACTTAGGCCGCCGCCGCCGCATTATATAATCGTCCGGTACAGATAGACTCATCATGCCAAGAATACCTGGATTATAAGCCTTACCTCTAATCAGTTCGAACATTACTTTAGCCAGTGCATAGTCCCTCCTGACCTCTAGTTTGTTGTAGCCAACCATACCAAGCACAGATAAAGTAGGGTACATCAATGGGTAAAACGGATATACACCATACAGTTTAAATTCGAATATCCCCGACGCTATGTGTTTTTCCCAAGAATCACGACGATAACCACCAAATTTCATCCAAATCCATTGCCGTTTCAGCATCAAAAAGTAACAAGCACACACACAAATTTGTAATATTAGTAACACTCATAGTGAAGAAATACGGATAACTGGCGTGTGCTCCGTAATAAAGGGCTACGAATTAGCCCGATACATTGCTAAACTCGATCATAGACCTGAATTATCGGTATTTTTTCACTATGAACGAGTCTCACGGTAGTTTTATGTCTAAACACTATTTCTAAGCATTACTCGTCTGTTTTTAAGCTAGCATTTTCAGCGCAATTTTATCCCATTTCAATCTCTTTAATGAAAGTATTCCCACACATAGAATGCACATTATTCCGCATTGCATGGCCATCAGAAAAATCCAATGACGATAGACCGCCGAAATCATTCGTATGCGCAGCGAAGCGAAACGCACGTATATTGTTACCATCTTATTCATGCAATCGAAAAATATAAAACTAACATCAATATTTATGAAAAAACCAAGCACGTAAACTTGTTTTCAAACCAATGTAGACTTTATGATAAAGTGGTAAGAACTTTTAAACGTGCATTAGTTATCTTTCCGGTTGCATGTAATAGATGCATAAGTAATTTTGTAACAGTCCGATCATGGCTGCACATTCGTTACAGGCGATGACAAGTCATTTCGGTATAATATGAAATCTATGATTTAAGCTTCGTAATGTTTTTATATCCATTATTATTGTGACCAATCCGTGGCTAATGTATGTAGTCAAAATGACATCAATATTTTGTAACTGAATTCTAGAAAGGAAAATGCTTAGGTAATTGTAGTTTAAATTGCTTGTTTGCAGTTTAACACTAATGTTGAATGGTTAAGTAGTTTATAAAGTGTTGAGTAATTGCATCATGTTTAAATTAACGTTAAAAAATATACAGGTTGATGCAGAAGTCATGAGCAGGAGTGAAAGAGGTGATAGGGCGATTAACACTGAGTAACTCTTACCAGCTCGACCGAAAAAGCTCGAAGTATCGCCAGACTCAAGTGGCAGTGGCCAGGGCACATCGCACGCAGAACTGATGGCCGATGGGGCAAAAACGTTCTCGAGTGCCGTCTGCGGACCAGAAGACGCAGGCCTCCAGCAAGATGGAGCGACGATGGTTAAGGTTGCGGGATCGCGTTGGATGGGGATAGCACGGGACCGATCTGTTTGGCGAGACTTGGGGGAGCCCTATATTCAGCAGTGGACGTCTTTCGGCTGAAATGATGATGATGATGATGAACTTTTACTATGGGACCAGCCCCGAAATCGCCAAAAGAAACATTTAGAGATCGCTAATTGATCGCTACCGTCCGAAATGTATGGAACACTAGATTTTTGTGCGGTTCTCCTCATCACCCGTTTCACTCCAGCTTATGACTCCTGAATCAGCTTGTAGGTATACCTATACGAACATACTAAAATAAGATAACTCGGGTAAACACAAAATGTTTTACTCGCATTAAAGAAAGTATCTAAAATAAACTGCCTTGAAACACTAGGTACAAGACAATTAACTATTGTAAACTTTTTTAAATACGATTACGCCACCTAGGTACAGTAGAGCAAGTAAGTGTTTTAAGATTTTTTAAGACAGCTTCTACATCAGAGCAATAAGGGCGACTGTCACAATGACTTCCAAAATTAAAATGGTCTTGACGTTTATAGCCGTACAAATGACACATAAGCATAACCTTAAGGTGGTAAAGAAATTTCTTGGTTGAATAAACGAACTGGATTTTAGTGATTAAATTAAAAAAAAAGTACTTTAATTAATATAAAAACAAAAGACAGGCACCAATTAATGGCGAAAATCATATACTAATTGGACTAATATTTTAAAACGATATTTCTTTGATTAGTTATGTCGACAATGATTGAGAGTGTAACCGTCCACTTTATTTAATTACAGGCTCATTTGTAATCACATATTAACAAAGTTATTTATGAGTACTATCTAGATCTAATTAAAATGTCAGTTAAAAGAAAGAACTAAGAATTTGACGAGACAAGCTTAGTGAATTGCTAGTTCAAGTTTGCATTTATATGGCCCTTGCTGAAAATAATACGATTCGCGATTGAAACTCATAATAATGACGAGCCTATAAAAAGAGAAATTATGCGAAGATGTTTTAATGTTTAGATGTTTTGGATCTTTATTAATCTATCACGCAGTAACGGCTAAACGAAACTTGGCGTAAATCTTCTTCTAATAAATTACTTAATATCCCGTTAATGCGTTCCCGTGGGAAGCTTTTTATTAACTTGCCAATTATGTATGTAACAATATGTATTGGTCAAATCTTGCAAATTAAATTTGACCCTCTTCCCGGTTTCCGATTGAGCTGAAATCTTGCACGCATGTGTAAATCAAATGACAATGCAATATTATTATGACATAGACCTGATCTGATGATGGAGCTTTAAGTTGGCCATAGGAACTCTGTAATAAATCGATACGACCGCATCGAGTTTGGAGTCGTTTGATTCGTCTTGACTAGTACAGCAAAAAACAAAGAAACTTGTAGGTATTGAAATTTGGAATTTTTAACTAAACCTTATTAACATTAAGCAAGTATAGAACGCTTTCAAAGAACATTGAAGCACCCTGCCCTGCCTTTAAGTTGATGTGTTAACTTCGTCTGCAATCAATAGATGGCGTTAGCAAGCAAACGTTGTGCTTTAAAAATGTTACCATAACTTTTTTTTCAGGACAAACTCTAAGATTATATAAATGTTTCCTTTAGGATCACAATGCTTACTCCGCAAAACGACTTTGAAGGATTACGCCTGAGCAGCTATAAGACTAAGTGTCAAAATTACTAACATTTAAAACGCCTACAAAGCAAAATGCCTCAAATCTTTATCTCTAAAGCGGTTTGCCTAATTTGCAATACGTCTGAATTTTTCATGTCTAGGCAGCATAACGTCTCAAAAAATAAAATGACTTCAAGTATAATACATAACACGCTTTAGGACTGAGAAGCATAATTAATCGCTGTCAATTGTGATCCTAAAGGAAATGTTTTTAATGAAGGTATTTCTAACACAAGTCGCCAATAAACTAATGAAAGCTACCTGAATTTTATGTATTGAAGGAGCACAATCCCCATTGCATGGTGTATTAACTATAGTTATTTACTCAGTAACAATATTCCATTGCAAAAAAAGTGATTTTATCTAACAAAGACCGAGTTTCGCAAGTTGCCGCAAAACAAACTTGAACGAAAACCAATCATGCTACAATGTTAACTTTAATGTTGCTTCATATTTTGTAGATAATCGTCCCATTTCAGATGTATTATTTATGATCATTATTGTTGATAAGGGAAGAGGTTTATTGATTATAATCAAGAAGCCGTTTTCGGAAATTTGACGATTTTTTCAATTTATGTTATTTTACTGTTAATAAAATTGGCTAAATGAAAGCAAAACGTATAGATTTGTAAGGTATGACAAACTAAACGCTATAAATGGCCGTATCTATAAAAATCCAGTATTAGTCATTTTATAAGGTCCCAACCCTTTGATTTAATTCTAAAATCATATCTTTAAAATGCGTAAATTAGCGAAATCGACAAAATTTAGTGTATCACTTCTTTGCTATGTTGTCTATTTCAATCATTAATGATACAATATAAAATACTGTAATGGACATAAAAATACATAGAACTCATAACTAAGCACTTCCGATGTAAGGTAAATGTCCTAGTTTTTAACATACTTATGCCCAATAACACTCTGCTGTCACATCTATTGGTAATGACGTAAAATTAAAGACAACAACTAATGGGACACTGACCAGCACTTGGTTGGACATCTACCTTATTTAAATAACAATATAAATTAATTCATTCCTTTTACAAAAAATTAAAACTACTCTTTACTAACCGACGTGCGAGAGGGCAGCGCCTGCCTCGTTCGTTGTATCAAATTCTAAAACGAACTATCGATTTGTAAATATACCTAAGCAGCGTTTTTCAGTACAACGTATCCTCTTTCGAAAGTTACGATAAAAAGTAAAGAACTTGAATAAAGCAAGATAGTAACGGATTCTTTGTAACGCGACAGTTTGCGGACAAATGTACTTTTATAGTCATTGAATAGATAGGAAATAATGATACGAAATGGAAAAAACATGTCAACTGAATTTAAGAGAGCATACAATTACAATGTCTCGTTACCTTGTAGTCTTACGCACACACATACGTAGGTACTAAAACACTCCATTTACTTACAGAAACACCGAGTGCGTGCGAAAAAAATCCTTTTTCTTGTTTGTGGTAATGATATTTATTCTTTTTAATGAGTAAGTATAAACTTTTTTCCACTCCAAATCCAGTCTCAATCTTATGCAATATTACTTTTTTAATTAAACATCATTTCAAAAAATTAATTTTCTATTTCGGGCGCGCCATTTTCGAGTCATCGAGAAACAAGCATGAAAAAAACCGACTAATTGAGAACCTTCTTTTTTAAAAGTCGGCCAGACTTTCAGACGTGCCATAAAGCAGCAGCATGCAACAAACAAATGTATCATTATACTTAGCAAATACAAATTGCTACACGAAATTGACAAGATAGAGCGTTTTAAAAAAAAGAAGCTGTACAATTGTATCAGCGCGGTGAAAGGAATGTTAGAAAAATGTAACAGATGGTGATGATAACGAATATAATAAGCGTTGCGAAACCGTTATCGCTACCAATGATAACAATAACCGTTTTATTAACGAGATATTTCGTGATTGAGATGTGGTTAGTGATTAGATTTAATAGAAACGGTGGCTGTTCGCAACGTATAAGGAAATTGACTTGTTATTAGGGGCGTGGTGCTTTATCTTCTCGATTCTCACTGAATTGGCCATTTTTAGGGTTGCGTAGCCAAATGGCAAGAAACGGAACACTTATGGATTCGTCATGTCTGTCTGTCTGTCTGTCCGTCCGTATGTCACATCCACTTTTTTCCGAAACTATAAATAAATTTTGGGGGTTCCCCATACTTAGAACTGAAACTCAAAAATTTTTTTTCATCAAACCCATACGTGTGGGGTATCTATGGATAGGTCTTCAAAAATGATATGAGGGTTTTAATATCATTTTTTTCTAAGCTGAATAGTTTGCGCGAGGGACACTTCCAAAGTGGTAAAATGTGTGTCCCCTCTGTAACTTCTAAAATAAGAGAATGATAAAAACTAAAAAAAATATATGAAGTACATTACCATGTAAACTTTCACCGAAAATTGGTTTGAACGAGATCTAGTAAGTTAGTTTTTTTTAATACGTCATAAATCGTAAACCGCATTTTTTTTATAGATAATGGTACGGAACCCATCGCGCGAGAGACCGACTCGCACTTGGCCGGTTTTTTTACGTGACATCTCTTTGCAGCGTGAACTGAAGGTTTATTTTTGTAGACCGGTTGAAATGAGGAGATTGCTGGTCACTGGTAATTTAATTGTAACACAACCAACAAGGGCGATGGAGAGGGCTATGCTTGGAGTTTCTCTGCGGGATCGCATTAGAAATGATGAAATCCGCGCAAGAACTAAAGTCACGGACATAGCTCGAAGAATCGCTAGACTTAAGTGGCAGTGGGCAGGGCACATCGCCCGTAGAACTGACGGCCGATAGGGCCGAAAGGTTCTCGAGTGGCGTCCGCGGACCGGAAGACGCAGTGTAGGTAGGCCTCCAACAAGATGGAGCGACGACCTGGTGAAGGTAGCGGGAACGCATTGGATGCGGATGGCGCAGGGCCGATCTGTTTGGCGAGACTTGGGGGAGGCCTATGTTCAGCAGTGGACGTCTTTAGGCTGAAATGATGATGAATGATGACAACCAACACCACGAGGATTATATTTTAACTCACAGTAGAGTTTAATGCAATGTGTAACCACCAATACCACCATAGAAGCGGAAATGAAAGAGAAAAAAGTTCTGCCAATCTAAAACTATGTGTAAATTTGTGTTGCAGCAACGACATCAGTGATGAAAAGTATCGCAGGTTGTGTACACTAACTTCGAGGTGATGCTGCTTTTTCCTCGGTCAACGTATTGGCATTGCCTTACGAGTACAGCGAGGAAATGCAGCCAGCCTTATGGGCACCCTGCCCTGATATCAGCAATCTGATTGATATTTGTAAATCGTCACTACTTTAAAAAAAGCTCGTAAGTGAACTTTACTAAGTGTACATCAAGGTTGAGTTTGATTTACTCAACGTAGTAGTATACAGGCTGAAATTTTGAACATGATACAAAAAATTAGTGTTTCAAGCTTAGTTAATGCTGGATAACATAATGCATTTAATCAATTGTTGAAATTGGTCTGATAAAATTTTGGGGTTTCATACTTTGTTGTAGTTAAATTATGAACTAAAAACATGACATCTCAAATTTAACAATAAGTGCTAATTCTAATAACTGGGTAAATGCATTATGTTGTCCAGCATTAACTAAGCTAGAAACACTAATTTTGTATTACGTTCAAAATTTCACCCTGTATAATATAGGTTTAGATTAATAGATTTAGATTAAGTTCGTTCTAATATTTTTTCTTTTTTAAATCCTTTTTTGTTTATTTTTGTATATTTTCTGTGTACCTATAAATAAATATTCCTACCAGTACTGTACAAAATAAATGAAAAATCTTTCAGACCTCGTAACAGGAGTACGTACAGGAAATCCTGAATCTACATTCATCTCAATTCGGTAAAATATTACTTCTTATTTGGCAATATCGCGTTACCAATGACCGTTTAAAAAGCAATTGATCCACAATTACTTTTTCGTAACATCTATAATATTATCTGTGGTAATATCAATTAAATACACATCCCTAATTACAGACAGTAAAAGTATCAAAGTCTTTAACCAAAGCCTCGAGTAAAGTCGTGAGCGTTTTTAATTTTAGCGATCATTATATACTAGAGTGATAAGTACATAGTCTGTCCATTAGGTATCTAGGTCGTCCAAGTCACGACAGGTGATCTGGTAATGTTTAGTACTTACACAATTTGAACAGACGGATGAACAGGTCAAAGGGTTAGTTACCGAATTTAATTTGGTGATTGGTAATTTAATGTAGATAAGTTTTACGATTACCTAATGGTAAGTAAATGAGATTTGGCGTCGAGATGTTTGGGCTACTTTAATTGTACGTTTTTGAAAGGTGTTGCGTGCATTAACAAGTCAAAGAGAGGTAGTAGCTGATGCCTTACGTTGATATGCTCTTGTGACCTTTGATAAAGTCGTGAGCTTTGCAGGTTGAGATGTAACTCCGATGTATTTACTATGACATAACGATGCATCCATGTAATTTATTGCACTGGGCATTACTCAATGGATGTTCCACTAATAAGTCACCGCAATCTAAATATATAACGGTAATCATCATCAGCCTATGTTCGTCCACTGCTGGACATAGGCCTCTCCCATGGCACGCCACTGAGCACGATCCTCGGCCACTCTCATCCAGCTCTTGCCAGCCGCCTTGCGAAGATCATCGCTCCACCGAGTCTGAGGACGTCCCACGCTTCGTTTGCCGATCCGTGGTCTCCACTCAAGAACTCGTCTACACCAACGGTTATCGGTTCTTCGGGTTATATGACCGGCCCATTGCCACTTCAGCGTGTTAATGCGGTGGGCTATGTCTATAACTTTGGTTCTCTGTCGGATCACTTCGTTACGAATTCGATCTTTCAGAGAAACTCCGAGCATAGCCCTTTCCATAGCACGTTGAGCAACTTTAAATTTGTGGACCAGCCCTACCGTGAATGTCCATGTCACGGAAATAAGCTAAGAAATTTAAAATATAATACCTATCAGCCAAACCTATCCATTGCTGCACTGGTGGAGCCAATGCCTACCCCAAAGAGTTCCACACAGACCGTTCCTACGCTACCCGCATCCAAGTGATTCCTACGACCTCTACCAGATCGTCGGTCCATCTTGTGTCCATCCATCCCACGCCACGTCTGACGGCTTGCGGTCACCAATTTAGAACCTTATTTATTCTCATCGAGCATAAGTGACTGTTCGCCTACCTTTTTTTTTAAGTTTTGCTATCTTAAGCAGGTTAGCTTGAAAAAGGTATATTTTAGAGATAAGTTCGCCTTTGTACTTTTCCGTTTTTTTTTTGTTTTTTTTTTGTATGGCTTTTGTGTCTCATGTACACATTTACATACATACATACTAACCCGTCGCTATTTGAATGACTTTGAGCTTTAAGTTAAGTAATTAAATGTAGATAAATACGGTATCCCCTTGAATTGTCAACAAACTTTTCATCAAATTTCATTTCATCGAAAACGATTTACAGAATATTTAGTTGCTAGAATTTCTTTAGCAGTAAGTAATCGGGTTTCACCCATTACACATTACAAATTTTCTTAATTCCTAGAACAACTGTACAAGGATTATTATTTCTCAAAACATACATTTCATAAACTATTCAAAATACAGAACAAATAAATATTGAGATTTACTTATTTTGTCAACGTTATATTACAAATCCATTATAGTTCCAGCGAGCGCGAGCAAAGCGAGCGAGCAAGATGGGTCGGAGCGAAAGCGACTCGAAATGGTTAGGTTCAAGTACTTATTTGCCACCAGCTTTACGGTGAAGGAAAACCGCAAGTAGTTCAGTGGCGTGTGTTATATTTCATATCCGCACTGGACCCACGTGGAAAGCCCTCTCATTCTGAGAGGTCCGAGGTCAAAATGGGACCGCCGTAGGTTATGATGCTATTTGTGCTCCATACGTATACTTCACATGTAATAACAAATGGCAATCGGGCAGATTTTAATGGTCTCCATTGTTTATTTTAGGATGACCAAGTCACGGTGTATTGCAAATATGATTGAGCGCCTAATGCATAGAGTACGTACTTTCACGATGACAATAATGTCAATTAGTCATGCCCAGACACGATGTTGCAGGTCGCGCCGGATAACATCTCGTGTCTGGCACATGTCTGGACAGAAGATTATGTCATATCATAAGCTATACTAGTAATAGTTGCACAATTGAAGTCAGTATTAGATGATAACTATCACGCTTCAATAAAAATGGAAGCACTGCGCAGTAGCAAAATTATGATATTGTTTTAGATTATTAAAGAAAAAGGGACCATTCTTCACTTTAGAAGTTATATTCTACGATCAGTTTATACACTGTTTACAAAACAGATGTAAATGTGTAACTGTTTAAGTGTGACTGAAACTAAATATTAATAATTTTATTGTGGTTGACAAATGTTTCTATACATAAATAAACCAGCCATCCCAGCATCCCGTACCAAATCTCTAAAAATGCAACGTTAGTAGAGTCCTGATTCTAAGCGAAAAATACACCGTGTGGCTTGATTTTATGTCGATTGGCTGGGACACCCTAACTTCAATTTTATTGTATTTTTATTTTTTGTTGATGTAGCGGCAATAGAATAAAAAAATTATGACAGATTTCAGCTGCCTTTTACGATTCTTGAAATTCGGCCCTTGATGGACAGACGGACAACAGATGCACGAACAACGTAGTGACATTAATAGGGTTCTGTATATCACCCGAATAAACATGTTCAGGATTAATTTCAAAACATATTAGTTAAATATAATTAATTAAACAAATTTACCCTCGAGACCCTACACGTGAGCCCTGGGTGGAGCTAAACAAGCAATACAACTCTGGTGATAGGCTTCGACCATGGCTGGTCACCACCCTATAGGTTGACCCAGGCCGCCAAACGACTCGCTCTCATCGTGTCCCAACCTGTTGCCTATAGAAGCCATTCTGGAGGAAGGGTCTGAGCAAATGTGCAACGCGCGCGTACCGGTTGCAGTGCTCTACTATATACATACTTATTTTGTACGGTTTGCACTGCTTGGAGGCGTGCTCAACTGCTTTCTTTCTGCTTATTCCCCTAAATTCAAGTCTAGGATGAATGAGCATTTACTAGGCAAGCTTGCTCTATCGTAGGCCTCATCTTCGCTTTCCATCAGGCGTAATTGTGGTCAAACGCAAGCCTATATTGTATTAAAAAAATGTAAATTTCATTGAAGGGTAAGTGTAGAAAGATATAATGAATCCACTTGTGAGCGCTCGCGAGTTAAACAAATGCCCTGTTGCATTCACTTTGCACAATCCCTAGCAGAAACCCCCAAAAACCGCCAATACGTTACGTCAACTCAAAAACATGTTACGTGTGAAGTGTGAACATAGAAAAAAGCAAAGGTGAACGACATTATATAAAAAGACTTCAACCATACTCACAATGCATTGTCCATCCCACATCCGCGAATCCTCTCACTCCTAAGATAGCAATGACCTATTAGGTCACAGTTACACAAATCGATGCACTTATTGCATTGGACTAAAGCTTGATTTACACGGTGGGAGCTTCGTTCTACAGCGGCGACGCGCGGCTGTCCTACCTAATACAATAAATGAAGATGTTTGCTACTCAATCACGCGATAACAGCTGAACGGATTTAGATAAACCTTTAAGCACCCCTGGGATGAACGTAACAATTTTCATTTTTTTCATGATATCTCACAGAATTTAGAAATTTAAATTAGTGCATATGAAAAATTGGTCTTTCATTTCAACTATATTTTAACAACAGCTTAAATGCGACTGGTATCACAGATTTTGACAAAAACGACCAAATAAAAAAAGTGGAATCTGTTACAATCACCCCTACCCCTACCATATGCCATACCAAAATACCAAGGGAGAATTTTTAATAGTGGAAAAGCACTCACCTGACGTAGGTAGGAGGTAGGAATGCAGCAGGAAGGAGTGAGGTTGGCGTATTTACTTTTAACAGAAAAAATATTACTTAATTGTTATTGTAAATTTGATATGCGGCGAATGGCAAAGAGTCAAGATGATAGATAAAAACTTTTCTTCTTCCTAGTGAGTCATATGCTGGCCATACACGTTATGGTCTGCCGGAGAGGTCTATCACCTGCACAGGTAACTTCTCCGGCAAACCGTAACGTCTGTGGCCAACTATAGAGCACCCCTGCATTATAAAAGAGGTTTTAGTTCACGAACAGAATATATACAAAGATCTAGATTGAAACATAGGATAGTTAATATTCTGGTAATGTGTTCCTGTGGGATAATGATACATATTAACTTTAAACTAGAATAGATGGCGCTGTCCAAGAACGTTGAGGTAGGTAACTCGGTTTTCAAGGTGACGCATTAACTTCGTCTGCAATCAATAGATGGCGCTGTCCGAGCAAACATTTTGCTTCACAGACTAACTAACTAGACTAACTTTATGCGAACGGCGTAAACACTTTTTCAATTCAAAGATAAGTCGGTTAGTTAGTCTGTACAAAAATGTCACCGAAACCTTTTTTGAGGCAAAACTTTGAGTTTCTAAATGTTTCCCGTGAAGGTGTAAAGCGGACAAAACCGCGAATTAATCCTTGTGAATTCAGAAGTGATTCATCTTCGTCGGCAATGCACCGCAACTTGCGTGATATTCGTTGCACCGTCTAAATGGGGCTTAACGATCCAATGATGCAAAAAGGGTAAGTATGAAGTGAGCGGTGCTCGGTTACTTAAATTTAAAGTGGTCGTATTAGAGTGACTGTTTTCAATATGAAATATTGCAAAAGATTCGAGCCATTAAGTCGATAGCGGGAGATTACCGTTTCATTGCCTTGAATAGTCGTTAGAATTTTCCAATAAAGACCTATGCCGGTTACTGTAAAGTCGGATTACTTTGTCGGATTACATCGCTTTACGGGAAGCTACCGGCAGTGGGTAGCACAAAACCGAATCATCATAGAGATTCTTAAAGAAGACTTAACTCCGTAGGAACATCTTGTAGCAGAGGTAATGATAAATAGGATGGTAATGACTCTTCTATTATAATAGGTCGTCATATTATAACCTCTGGAATTCCTCTTTTTTAGAGCTTCGTACGAAACCCTATTACTGTCGCTATGTTATCCTTCCGTATGTCTGTCTCTCACTGGGCTGTATTCCAAGAACTTTGAGAAAAGTTTTTTGTAAATTATAGTTTGAAATTTATCTCAAATTCTTAGCAGGAAGCTATTACGGACAATCTCGACCGACCACCTACAAAACAATAGAGTTGCACTGGCACTTATTAATCATTTTGTCTGTTCTGCTATATTATATTTTATACAATATTTTTATCTGAAGCTGATAATAACAGTTTGATAGTATTGTCAATCGCTGATACTAAAATCAAAAGCGAAAAAGTTGAAAATATTACCATTTTGTATTACGGTATGAACATCGGAAAGTTACTATCATTAGTGTATCTAATTAATTGTCGTTCAGTTTTGTTTCCTAAAATCTTAGACGGATACTGTAGTGGACCGAACAACTTGCAGTTTCCTGGCACAACGTAGCATTGCTATACACGTACAGCGAGGAAATGCCGTCCATGCCGCGGGGGGAACCTTGGTTTTAGTTTTTATAAAAAGAGTTTTAATTTTAGTTAAATTATTAATTACTTTTGTTTTATTTTTAGTTTAGTTTGAATTCTCATGTAATTCAAATTATTGTTATTTTTATTTGTATGTGAAATCTTGGTTTAATTTTAAAACAATTGCCAAAAAAAATTAAAAACTGCTCTATTCAGTCAGACTTATTCAAATTAGAATTTACAGTTGCCATTTCAAAGGTTCTATTATGGCTATAATCTGTAGCGATAACAATTTAATCAACAAATTCCTAAGAAATTTCTAAAAAGTTCTACGGTTTATGGTCTCTTGAATGTTATATCAAAAACCCTTTACGATCATTACCATTCACGCCCCGTTTAACTATATTAAGCAAACAAACAAACGAAAGAGGTCGTCCGTGTCATATTGTTATAGCAGGGCTGTCATCAAGTCCACATAATATAAAATTAAACTGTCTCAAGAATGTAGAGCAGCTGCTACTACAACATATGAACGAGTAGATAAAGTTTAAGGGTAGGCTTCCAAGGAAGTCTAGGAAAGCTAGAGTGAATAGCCTGTTACTGAACCAGTAAGATACGCCTTTGGCCTCATCTGCACTTTTCATCAGGTGAGATAGAGGTCAATTACGGGTCAGCTTTGTGTGAAAATAAAGCGGAGTGGAGCGATGACATGAGGGATCTTACTTTCAGATAATAAAAATATTAGACTAGCTTTAACATACAGCTTCGCCCGTGTTAAAAATCCATGAGAAAAGGTTACGGTAACATTTTTAAAGAACACGGTACCACAACGCCATCTATAAATAAATAAATAAAATAAATAAATATTAGGGGACAATCTTACACAAATCGATCTAGTCCCAAACTAAGCAAAGCTTGTACTATGGGTAATAGACGACGATAAACATACTTATATAGATAAATAAATACTTAAATACATAGAAAACATCCATAACTCAGGAACAAATATTCGTGCTCATCACACAAATAAATGCCCTTACCGGGATTTGAACCCAGGACCTCTTGCTTCGTAGGCAGGGTCACTACCAACTAGGCTAAGCGGTCGTTAATATCTATGTATTGCAGACGAAGTTTACACGTCATCTCGAAAGCCGCAGTCCTTCAACGTTCTTGAACAGCGCCATCTATTCTTGTTTAAAGTGAAAATATTAAACGGAAACTCATTACCGGTATATTAAGTATTCTGTCTCAATCCAGACTTTTTTCTATCCGTACGTTAAAGTTAAATCCGTTCCGCCGTTATTGCCGATTCAGTTAAGCTGACCAAACCACGTGCTGAAATATTCCAGTTTGTTTTAAACAACTTATATCCGGTAATGACAGCCCTATTGTTCAGCAATGCGTCAACGCAGGTTGAATGCTAAATGTTGATCGCGAGCTTTCGCGCGCGACAATAGAATTAAGATCTTCATACAAAGAGCGGTTCCTCATTCATACATACAAATTATACTCACGAACGTAATCTGTAAGGTCATTCATGAATACTTATGACAGTTACAAGTGTCACGCGCAAGCTGTTAAATGCTTTGCCGTCCGTTTTAAGCCGACCACGGAAAAACAGTTTGGATTTTATGTGGCTTAGACTATACATATAAAAAGAAAGGACCTGACTGATCGACTGACTGCCTGACTCATCAACGTCCAGTCCAAACCTTTGGCCCTAGAAAGCTACAATTTTGCACAGATAGAAAGGCAACCCTGTAAAGACGGACAAGGACGGATTTGTGGAGTATTATACGGGATAGGGAATAAACGGGATTTATACATTCGATTTAAATACAAAATACAAATACAAAATCATTTACTGCCACAAAATACAATGAAAGCACAGATAAACGAAGTTCAAAATATCCTTACCTACTACATCAATTAATTAATTAATTTGGTCGCCCCCAAAGAAACCGCACATAACCCAAGGGCCCAACAAAACGAAACCACGATCGAGTTGGCGTTCCCTGTGTAGCGAAAGCTAGCCATACAACTATATAGGTAGCCTTGGCCACACAAAGGAATCAACTAATTTTTGCCGTAATAATTAAAGCTCTGAATCATGCGCATTCCCTCCAAAAACGACCCAAAAAAGCAACAAGTACAAGCAAAAACAGTGTGAAAGCAAAATACATGACAACGAAGCATATTGTGGCAAAAGGAACCGGCTCAGCAATAGCCAAACCCGCGCGGCACGCCGCGAGAGCGGGGGTTTAGTTAGAGATACCCTTAAAAATATCATGAAGAATATTTCATCAATATGTCAAAGGATGTGTCACATTGTATAGGAACACAAAGGATATTTTTTTCGAAATGGGTCCCAAATTAAAGCACGCGACCGTACAAAAACATCGGACGACAAATTGTCAAAACGAAAAAACGATCTAATTGTCAATCTCGTAAGTTTATGGTCAGATATTTTGACCACCAAGACAGCTGCGATGTTTACGATGGCCATCATTCACTGCTTCAATAATATCCCGTCACGTTTTAGCTTTATTAAGGAAAACCACTCTTTGTAAATGATTTAGTTCAAAGCATGACGCACTAGACAGGTTTAAACTTTCATATCTAGAGTCGGCGGCCTTAATCCTTACGTACAAAACGATACTTAAAACCAAAAAGCATTAACTCTTTATCTTGCTAGGCCATTTTGAATCTTAAAGTAATTACGTATAGGTTGGAATATGATCGGATTTGTTTACGACTTACGCTGACTTGTATGAGTTATGGTCAAAGCAGTGCAAACCGCAAGGCTTTGCCAACGGTCTGAAGAGTTGCGTTAAAATATGTGACAGGCCATTTCAGGGTTTATCCAACGGATCATTCAGACTTATTTGTGCTTGAACAGGCTAAAACACAACGTTTTTACTTTTCGACATTTGCACTCATAATACCTAACACAACATTTCGACGACCGGCTAGAGAATCTGACTACAAAACCTGAAGTCCCGGGTTCTATTCCCTTTCTAGACGGGGACCTTATATATCAAACTGACACACATATACTCCATTTAATTTAGAATAATAAACCACAACAACATTATATTGCGGCTCGTGAACTGTAATCTCTTTACAATTTGTACTAGAGTAACAATTGACGACACGCAAATAAAGTGACATTAAAACAATTTTATTTTGCGGCTCCCAGACTATTGTACTGTACTATTTGCTAGATAAGAAATAGTTGACGAGCCGCAATATAATGATGTTGTGTTTTTCAATTCTAAATTAAATGAAGTATAGTTATCCGATGATTATTCTGAAGATTTTGACGCCCATAGTTGAAAGACCTGATTTGGATCAAAAATTTCCTATTCTGGAGTTGAAACATCAAAGTAACTTTGAGTGCTGTTACAGTACACCTGTAATTTTATGGACCCGGAATGAATGAAAATTATTCAAACCCTTATAGAAATATCAGGTCGTGCATTAATTGTCGTTCATTCCGGATCGTCAAATACGGAGTTGTACAGTCGGGGTAAGAAAAGATTCGTTACTTTTCGACCTTAACTCTTTGACTTAGAGTCGAAAAGTGACGAAACTTTTCTTACCCCGACTATACACTAACTGCACTACAATACAATACAATGACTATTGTACACCACAAAGAAAACAATACAGAAAAACAACATACTTCATGTGTATATTTGAATGTATTTAAATTACGGGGCCCATTATTATGATTTTTAAATTAGTCTAAACACGGTTTTCGAATCTTACTACCCAACAAAATTTCCATAGCATCCATGAATTTACGTCAACAAACTACAATATTTTATATTGTTTCACCGCTACCAATAGAGCCTTCCACAGACCGCAGCGCGGGCGTGCGCGCGACGTCGAATGAGCATGCCTAGCGCGTTGTATAACACTGAGTCATATATACGGTGACAGACACTGGCAACGCGGCGCAGCGTAAGATTCAATGTTATAAAATGCACTGGGCACGCTCCGTCGGCGTCGCACGCACGCCCCTCTGCGTTGCGGTCTGTGGAGTGGAAGTCTTGAGCGTAGGCGAGTTGGTGAACTCCGCAAAACAACATCTAACTAAACCAATCAATGATTAAGCATCAAGTATTTCATAGTTTTACTTGCTAACAAATATAGAAACAGGCTTGAATAAATACCAATTGGTGAGACTTAGTTATACCTATTATCTAATTATCTCCAACATTTGCTAGAGGATGTGCGTTTCTCGCTAAAAGCGGAAATGTGAAGTAATGCCCATTTTCCGACTTTGTTTACATTTGCATTAGTATGTCATACTTTTCTATCACTTCACTTTCTTAGGACAAAGGTGGGACGATATCGTAACTGTACAGACGTGAAATTTTGCATAATAATATGATTTTAACTTATAATACCTACATATAAATGAAAACCACTACATAATCCATACTATAATATTATTAATGCGAAAGAGTTGTCTGTTGTCTGTCTGTTACCTCTTCACACTTAAACCACTGAACTGATTTAGATTAAATTTGGTATAGAGATAGCTTGAGTCCCGGAAAAGGATATAGGATAGTTTTTATCCTGGAAATCCGCACCATTCCGACGGGATAGCGATAAACGAATTCTTCGCAAACGAAGTGGGTAAAATCCCGAAAATTCTATGCAACTGGAAGAACTCACGAAGTCACGACCGGATAGCCTAGTTGTTAGAGAACCTGACTACGAAGCTTGAGGTCCTGGGTTCGATTCCCGTCGGGGCAGATACTTGTGAGATAGGTATACAAATGTTTGTGCTCTAGTCTTGGATGTTTAATTTGTATTTATCTATGAAAGTATGTTTATCCGTTATCTACTAAGCATAGTACTTACAATACAAGCTTTGCTTAGTTTGGGACTAGGTCAATTAGTGTGAATTGTCCCGTGTCTTTTTTGTTTTTTACTTATGATTCGCCCAAGCAAATCCTCGGGTAAATCAAGTCTTAACGTATTTCGGTAATCGACCGGTAATAAAACAAACAATAGCAAATTATATCCCTATGACAATAAAATGTTCAAGCTAATAAGTAGAACGGCAACCTATCAGTACTTTCTCCTGATTTGAATTATATACGTCACGGTGACGTCACAATCGACTAATGATAGTGATAGTTAAACTATTCGATGCCAAGTTATTCGGAGTTAACATGACAGATCAATCCGATCACTGTGAAAGTAAATGAATGGAATGGTGTATTTACAGCGTAGGTTAGAAAAAAGTCTGGCTGTCTAAAGATGATGTCCGAGGAAGAAGAGTGTTAGAAATTAGTTACTAAATAAAATAAAAATTAAAACCGGCCAAGTGCGAGTCGGACTCGCGCACCGAGGGTTCCGTACAAATTTTTGGGTAGGTCAAAATATACGTCGTAAACAACCGTAACTATAAGAATCCAGTGTTAGTAGAACCATGCTTCTAAGTAAAATGTAAGCATTGTGACATCATTTTATATTGGTTAGTTCGATACCCCCCTTAATATTTAATGGCTATTGTCACAATGAGCCATTTTGTTTATTTATTATGATTTAGGAACTGTCACAAAAATGTTAACCAACCAGTAAGTACTTGGTTGACAATACCTTGGCACTGTATGCCTTCTGACTATTTTATACAAGGTAGTAAAACGTAAACATATTTGACCTCGATCAAACTAAATTTCAAGTTAATTAGACCATTGGAAGTGAAGGTAATAATTAAGATTGAAAAAAAAAAACAAAAATCATTAGTGAAGATAGAAAAACATACTTTTATCTTACTTTAGAAATGTTACGTTAAAACTGCAAAACGTGCGAAACAGAGCGATGTGCGAGGAAAAAATCCACGCATAGAATAGGGTCGATGACACCACTAATCAACTGACGTAGTTTTTATAAGCTGTCAAAACACGTTTCTCCCATATATTTTGTATAGTCGGGATAAGAAAAGGTTCGTCACTTTTCGACTCTATGTCAACGAGTTAAGGTCGAAAAGTGACGAACCTTTTCTTACCCCGACTGCTAGTTAGAAAGCCCAGTTTAGTTAAACTTGCAAGAAAAATCGTGCAAGTTGCATTCATTGCGGCGCCCGATTGGCTACTTCAAACTCGTTCGCTTTACTGTCTCGCAATGTAATACTCGCATTATTTTTCTTGCAGGTCTAAAGTCGACTTAACGTCACTTTTATGTCAACTCAATCGACTAACTATTTATTTAAAAATCTAATTTTGCAGTTTTTTCAAAATTAATCTGGTTTTCAGGACTAATTGAAGATTTTTACTAGAATCGCGTCTAGAAATTATTGTTTCATAGTGTCACCTACGACTTATTTTTCTTCGTTCATCACTGCTTGGAATAGCTGAAGATTTTTTTTTCTCGCTTATTTCTAGGATGTGAAGCATGAAGGCGACATACCTATCGGGTTCGATGATTGAACAACGTCGAATTACATCCTTATTTTTGTTTCGATTAGGTACAATAGATTTCAGATAGAGTTCTAAAAGTGTTATTAATGTCCAGTCTTGCTGGGAATAATATTATAAATGTGAAAGTGTGTTTGTTTTTTGTCCTTCTTTCACGTAAAAACTGAGCGACGGATTGCCGTGATTTTTTGTATGGACATAGTTAAAGGGCAGGAGAGTGACAGGCTACTTTTTACCACGGGAGAATATTTCATTCCCAGGGGAAAACACTGCTTAATCTACTTCAGTGGGGACGAAACCGCGGGCATCAGCTTCTACCTACATATATAAAAACAAAATAATATCAGCGTGTGAGAAGCTGAAGAAGATAGCTTGCGTTTTGTGAGCCTCGAAAAACCGTACAAGTTGCATTATATGTACCATCGCCCCAGACGTCAGATACCCATTTTCATAACAAATTTGCTTGCAGCCGTTGATGTTTATTGCTATGGATTGTTATGGACAGATGTCTAGCCACTGCACGCAAACTGGGCCTTTAAGGTGGTTATCTGGCGTTTGAGGCGATAGTACATTGCGATGCCCGATTCACAACTTCAATCTCGTTTGCTTTACTGCCTCACAATGTAATGCTCATTTTTCTTGCAGGTCTAAACTCGGTTTAAGATCTAGCGCAAGTTTTAGCTAGCATAATGCTGCGGCAAACCGCATCGCCGATCGTTATCAGCAATGTGGCTTGCCACAGTTTTATGTCCCTTTATGTTTTATGGGCCCTTTTTTCGCTACATAGTGGCACAAGTTTTTTCTCTTCTTTTTTAATAGCTAATAACGAGTCATTACGGTGTCGTCTTTCTTTCGGTCCTATTTCATTTTTTTTTAAACAATATAGGCTTACGTTTGACTACAATCACGCCTTATGGAAAGCGAAGATGCGAGGCCTACGATGGAGCGCGCTTGCCTAGTGAATGCTCATTCACCCTAGACTTGAAAGCGGCCCAATACACATAGATATTGACATCCGTAATATACTAGATGATACGATCAGTATATATTTACCACGATATTTTATTCTCTTTTTCGAAATGCTTCCATACTTTTTTTGCCTCTACTCTAAGGCGGAACAAAGTTCGCCGGGTCAGCTAGTACTTATATAGATAGATACATACTTACATACATATTAAACAACCAAGACCCGCCCCGACGCGGGAATCGAACCCTGGACCTCAAGCTTCACTAGGCCATTATGGTCGTCAACATGAAATTAAATTTACAATGAAAAGGGTTCACTGTCATGTGGTTCGTGGTTCAGTTTCCGTGATTGTACAAACCGGAATAGAATGTAATCCGTAAAGTTTTACCACATTGATGGACCACAGAATTTATTGAACGTGTAGCCTTCGCCTTAGACTACGCGCGGTAATTTTAGCAATATATCGTCTTATTTAGACGATCAGATGGCCTAGTGGTTAGAGAACCTGACTACGAAGCTTGAGGTCCCGGGTTCGATTCCCATGTCGGGGCAGATATTTGTATGAAAAATACGAATGTTTGTTCTCGGGTCTTGGGTGTTTAATATGTATTTAAGTATGAATCTATCTATATAAGTATGTTTATCCGTTGCCTAGTACCCATAACACAAGCTTTACTTAGCTTACTTTGGGACTAGGTCAATTGGTGTGAATTGTCCCGTGATATTTATTTATTTATTTATTTTAATATATCCCGGATGTGGTAAAAATAGCATATCTATTGTTACTGAGAATCTAAGTTACTTACATCACTTACACAATGTAATGAAAAGGAATTAGCTTAGCTATTGAAAGATGGAAGGCTGCCAGTATCTTGTGAACCTTGCCTAAGGAGATTTCTTTTCATTACTCGTATGTTTTAGTTACTATCATTACTACGTAAAGCTCGTTGAAATGAGTCCTCACCCGCGGGGTACAGGGGCGCGGGGGTAGACGACAAAGGGGGCCGAGAGAAGTGCAGGCGGCAGGCACACGAGGCAACGGTCTAGCTATATTTATGTTTCAGTACCTAATTTTAGTTTCTGATAATTTTACATAAATAATAACTTTAAGTTAAAGGTTTATTGGATACTAGCTGTTGCCCGCGACTTCGTTTGCGAAGAATTTGTTTATCGCTATCCCGCGAATATAATTTACTTGATAATTTTCTGGGATAAAATTATCCTAGGTCCTTCCCAGGGTCTAATACTACCGCCACACCAAATTTCATCTAAATACGTTTAAGCATGAAGAGGTAACAGGCAAACAAAGAGACACACTTACGCATTTATAATATAGTACGGATTGTATGGTTACCTTTTCTTGTTGTGTAATGAAAATGTTTGAGTTGACCAAATCGGAGAATGCAGAACGCATCCAAATAGCTATGCTCCGTCATCGTAAGTAAATTTCTCAAATCCGGTAGTCATACAACTATTTTTTAAAGTTAATCTAAACTTGTAAAACTTGTAGTTACTTCATTAAGCAACTGACCTCTTATTAACGCCACTGTAACATTGACTAGGTACTCCAAATATACATTTAATATCTTAAAGTGAAGCAGTTTACCATCAACGCGGTTTGTTTATTAGAATATACCTAACCCCAATTAAACGGCTGAAGTGCTCTAATCAGGGTAATAAAATATTTACGTAATAACAAGTACATTAAAATTTGGTCTTAAAATTTTTAGGCGTGAATGTACTTAGTTTAGGTGTCAAGTCATACTTAAGTAAATTCATGTTCAACGAGTCAAGATCTTATGGTGTCGTAAATGTTATCAACTTTATACGTGCATACTGACGAATGTTTTAGTGCCTTTTTTAAGGTTCCGTTTCTAAAATGTTAGTAAGTGTTACCAAGACTCCGCTGTCTGTCCGTCTGTTGCGTCTCTGTCACAAGACTCTATCTCTTGAACCTTAATAGCTAGACACTTGACATTTTTACTGATTATGTACCTACTACTGTGGCCGCTATAACAACAAATACTAAAAATAAAATAAAGTTAAAATTTCAAGCCAAGTCCTTTACGAAAAGGAAGAAATTGTTCAAAAAAAAGAAATGTTGGAGGTGCCGGGATGATCACACTGTCTGAAAATATATAATGCAAAATCAAATTTAAAAAATAACGCTATTAGTATTATTTAGTTGCTTAGGTAAGTTACGCACATTCTTTTTAGTTATTCGATGAAAATGATCGGAGCTGAATAAAAATCACAATGACAAATGAGTGGAACATTTCAATTACCCTTGGGAACATCTCTAAAAATATAAATAACGATTGTCTGTTACATAAAATACTATTTTTGCGCGTCAATTTGCAGAATCAGGCTTTCATTTTATTAACAAAGTGGTGTTGCATTTAAAATGAAAGGAATAAAACCTTTTTGAAACCGCGTGTGACCGTGATAAGTATCAGCATTGTGTTTTAATTTACTCTTACTTTTGACTTTAAGAATCGCAATAGGTTTCAACGGATATGTCTTCAGAGCTTACTTTCAATACCTAGAATTGACATTTAACTATTTTGAATGCTAGATATTACGTTTTTGTGTTTTGCAAAGGTCATACTTTTACCCAACTACCGCCAAACAGGAAACGTATATATCGTTCCTTTCCTTAGTTAATAATCTTAAATATTCCTTAGTTAATAATCTTAAATATTTAAAGATTGTAACTAAGTTTTAGAATTTTGTTTTGTAACTTTAATTGCAATAAACAGATTAAAATTTTTTTTTTTTTTTTTTTTTTTATCGAGTGTACGCGAATATACATACATAAAGCAGTGTCGTTCCATTGAACTAGCTCTCGGAATTTCAAGTTAAATGCTAGAATATTGGTCAACGCGATCGAAGCTGCAAATAATGGCTAGTAGAGAATAAGAGAGACTATTCGTTTAACTGTTTCACTGAACAAATTTCAATTTACGTAATAAACAGAATCAATGAGAGATAAGTTTTCTGGTAATTGATTACTTGATTAATTAATTTCAATCGGCGGATTGGGCACGCACAAAAGTGACTTCACTTCAAAAGAGACGGTTATTGATCGGACGAGACTTTAGAATAGATTCAGTGAGTGCATCTCTATTCATTACTGTGCTCATTGTAACTGTCGTATGAAATAAATTGTTCTAAAGCACAGCGGATAGGACGGGATCCTTGTCTGATACGTCACTGTTACTATCTCGCTCTCTTTCTCTCTTGTGTCGTAATTCATCTTTTCTAGTTAGCCTTAGTTTACGTCTTGTATATTTTTAAGAGTTACTAGCGCGTTGTCAAGCGACCCAAATAACGAGATGCATATCAGAGACTAATATTACTAATACATGTTTCAGTGACAGACAAATTAATGTCACAGCTTCACACATATGGCTGAACTACTGCAAAGAGAGAACTTAGAAGCGCTAATTGGGTTAAAAATAAAAGAGAGAAAGAAAATACATTTATTTACAGCAACACAAGACACATCTATAATATTTCATCTAAAAACTACACGCTTGCCCCTTCTCATCTCCATGGAACCAACAACAGAGCTGATGCAGCTTGTGAAGCGGCTTAAAAAGCTAAAGCATACACATACAGGGGTCTAGGTTTCGAATATGATTTTATCCCATTCGGTGTCGAGACCCTTGGATGAGGCTTTTTAAAGAAACAGCAAAAAGGTTAGTCGACGTCACAGGAGGCCGAAGAGCTGGCAGCAACGTCGGACAAAGAATTAGTTTAGGTATTCAAAAGGGGAACGCTGCCATTATCTTCGGAACCTTGCCTAAAGGGACTTCTTTTTATAATGTATTTTAGTTATTATGTATACAGAATGACATCTAAGACGTAATAGAAAATTATATTTTCTAGATCCACTCATGATTACGATCAACTTTTATTATGGGACCAACTTCGAAAACGTAAACACAAAATCGACGTCTCTACAAATTGCGAAACCAGTTGATTGCTTTTAGTATGGGAGGCTCAATTTTTTTCTACCGATTTCGATATTATTCCCATAATAAAAGTTGATCGTAATCATGAGTGGATCCAGAAAATATAATTTTGTATTACGTCTTAGATGTCACCCTATATACATAGATAGTTCATAAACTGAATTACAACACATTGGATACAATTTATCCCAGAAAATAAGTTCTCGCGGTAGAACGACAAACGAATTCTTTGCAGATGGTAAAATAAAAGAAAACGAAACTTAGCGACTTTTTACTATGTCAAGTTAGTGCTTAGCAAAAAATATGGAATAACATGAAAACCACCATGTAAAATCAAAGTCGGAAAAAATCTGTTTGCCATTGACACAGAATCACAGTCGTACGAATCGAAAACCGCAATAGCATTAGTTCCGACGATTACAGAACACTGTTCTCAATAGTGAACGAATAACTCGCAAAGTGGTACTCTTACGCGGACATTGCACGGTATTACACATGTGCTCGGAAACCACGTAATTTATGTCAATTTTGATGCATAAGTGCAACAAGAAAAGATACTGGCAGGCTGCAAAGTTTTTGTCATTTTTATGCAAGTTTTCTTTTGTAGATTGTCCATTTGCTAACTGTACTTGTATTGTCATCCAAACTACATTTCCGTGCTTTGGTGAAATTTGCTTCACCTTTCCGGTCACTACAAGTGAACAATTCTTTGCAGACGGAGTCGCGACCAACAGCTAATTTATTGTAAAACGAGTTTCAGGCGGCGATTCTTTCTGCTTTGCACGTGAATTAGTTACAATTAATACTTAAAAAAAAAACAATATGAAAAGACATAAATTAAACGTACCATAAGTAGCGCATAAGTAAAGAATAGGTTATTTTTAACAAAATATAGAATTTAGACTACTAAATTGAAACTTTGATTAAATATAAAAGAAAAACTAAACAAAGCTTATACCCAGACCCAAGTGTGTCATATCCATTACAACTTGATTCTTAAATTGGGCAATATCAAAATCATTTTAATGAAGCAGACAAAGCAAGTATCAAGATCGACTGTCACAGCTACCGGATCTTGATAATGCGTCGAACTAATTATGCAGCGAAGGTCAACTTATAGGTCAAACGCGGCACGTTGGAAATGGTTTGTCAAATTTACAACACTAAGTATTAGATTTGTTCGCTACGGCTGTCATCAAAATCAATCTAGACTAGGTATATTAATAATTTTTAAACATAGATTTTCAGGTTTAGACCAATCCTTTAATGGGCAAGACTAAAAACAAAATCCTCAGTTCAAGCCTCATCGCCAATCATTAGTCCTTAAAATTCTGTACAAGAAAAAAATGCAAAAAGGTGGTCTATTCTTACAGGATGGCCTTTTTTGAGAACGTTGCTCTTTAAAGGGCAAAGTTAGTTTAAGTATTTTCTTTTCTTTTTTTTGTATATTTTGTTTGAAAATACATTATTGATGTATTTAATCAGTGATTTGGTGAAAGACCTAACTTACATCTATGTTATCTTGTAATCGAGATTGTGGGTGGGTTTAACAGTTTCAATGAACAGACTACAAATGGCCCAAAAAACCAAAAAGTAATACTAACCTTTTCGAAGGTTCAGATTATCCTATCATACATATGAAACTTTGTAATTTTATGTGTTTATTTGTTTTTTATGGTCTGTTTACACGTAAGCCGTTACACAGATTTGTATAACATTTCGCATGTCTATAGAATACGGAGATGGACTGTTATGTTACTTTCTCACCCTTAAAACTGCAAATTCTCCACGAGAAAACATAAAGGGATTCTACACAGACGAAACCACGAGCCACTACTTGTCATAATAATCTAATATATAAAAATCTCGTGTCACGGTGTTTGTTACCGAACTCCTCCGAAACGGCTCGACCGATTTTTATGAAACTTTTTTCTCTGCATTCGGCAGGTCTGAGAATAGGTCGTAGGCTATTTTTTATACCCCTAGGTGATATATGGCAAAACAACGTTTGCCGGGTCAGCTAGTAAGATATAAATTAGACAAAAATATTTTTTTACAGAATGAAATGAAAACTAGTTTTTTAGGCTTTCAAGTCGATCGAGTTGTGATCGTCGATTTTTTGGCTAAATAGTTAATATATGACATTAAATTTCACTTGCTGGTTTCGAAACCAGTAAGCCTCGATAATGTCCGCCAAAGTATTGCTCCCGCGCCGATGCACGTTAGAATTAAGGTGCTGGCAGAATGTCGATAAGTATATGTTTTGTAACAATGATGCGCCGAGCTCCAAGTGTTGCAGTGTGAGTTAATGGTATGTCAAGGAGGCACGGAGAGTGATTTAGGGGGCTTGGAATATAAAGCGGAATTTATGCATAAGCTTAACAAGCTTTTATCACTAGTAGGTATATTTCTACTAGCCTTATTTCGTGGCTTCGGCCGTGTTAGAAATCCATAAAAAAGGTTAACATTTTTTAACCAAGTGCATTAACTCAATTGTTAAAATTAGTCTAATATAATTTGGGATGTTCAGACTTTATTGAAATGAAATCACAAACTCAATGTATGGACACCACAAATTTAATAAGACTAATTGAAACAAATGAGTTAGTGCATTATTTTACCCAACATCAACTGAGTTAGAAACAATAATTCTGTTCACAACTAGGTAATGAATGATTCTCCCCGTATACTAGTGGGATATATCTGTCAAATCGATACACACTTTACAAGCATTATGTTACCTTTCTAAACTATATAACACACCAGACCGTTGCATAGAAAATTATGCTTTACTGTTTGACAACAGAGTTAAAATTTAGTTAAACCAATGTTTCTTGTCTGTGTAAAACCATTTCATTAGTCTGACCTGCCATTATACTCTGATAAACGAAGTAATAAAATCTATTTGCTCACGAGAGTTAAAACTATAGCTAAACCGTTTAAACGGGTCTTCGCCCGCGCGGATGTTCTGTCAATGCAATTTCGTGTGGTTCCTTGCCGCCAACGACTTACCTACAAGTATAGATGGGAAGCCGGTTTTTAACGTTTTTAACCGTCGGGTTTTTAACGGATTTTTTGGTTAAAAACGGTTAATAACCATTTTGAGCGGGTTACTTTGGTACATTACGGAAATTGTTGTACTGTGTTTATACTTAATTAAAATAAAGTAAGTAATTATTTAATTTTATTGATAAAAAATATTAAATTTATTAGGTGATTGCGGTGATTGTTAGTATTGCATAGTGGCGTTTATGAATTTGTTTGAATGACGTTTATGAAATTAAGTATTTATAGTAGGTACCAGTGCCATATCATAGGTAGGTATGCATCTCAAATTAGTAAATTATTATCTAAAATAAATGTCAAACACTAACAAAAAAACAGAAAAAGCTATCCACTTACCACCAAGCTTCAATACGACCTGCGGTTAAATAACCATAGTTAACCGGTTAAGTATTGGTAGCTAACGACAAATTTTGTTAAATAACCGTAGTCTACCGTTAGTTTCCATCTATACCTACAAGCAAAAGTCGAATTTAAGATGACGATCCTTTTCATTCTGAACAGTGTATACAGAAACAAAGACCTGTAATTTAATTTCGAAAAGAAATTCTACCCCTCTACCCCAAAAACAATTAAGTATCGTAACTGCTCGACAGTAAGAAATAATGACTATCAATTAATACTCAATATTGCATCTTAAGCTGTACTAGAGCGTAATGCCAGACTAAATTGCCGTGAATGGCAATCGCTAATAGTAGATCGCGGGTCGTGGATGGCATCAATGGGCCGATTTATGGCTCTTGATATGTGATCATTTCGCTATTGATTGATGGTTGCCTACTGACTTATTCTGATACCTACCTACTTAGCATTTGTAAATATCAAAACGACTATCATCATTATATCTGTGGCGTACATTCAATGTATGTCACTAATTCTTGACTTGAAATGGTTAAATCACTGAATGTTATTAATTAAAAATCTTATTATAAAAATCAAATCGTAATAATGTAATTTAACCTTGTCAATAATAATAATAAAATTAATTAATACTACGAAAACATATTTAAAATAAATCCCTGATTCCCTCGGTCACCGCATCACGCTTGAACGGATGGATCGATTCCGCTTCTTCTGTTTTTGATCTGTTTGTTATTATCAGAAGATGGAAAAAAATAATTAAGAAAGTTGCGCGAAAAATTAGAAAATTTAAGAAAACTTAACGGCCATATTCACTGTTCTAACGTAACCTTGACAATTTAAACATTTCTAATGTAACCTTATCGCGTTTGACATAACTGTCATTCGTTTGATTCGTTTGACAGAAAGAAATAGTGAATGCGAAAGTAAGCGTCAGCGCGTTAGACAATATAATTATATTAGCATATCAAACACTAAGACATTTATTACTTTACTGTACCCACAAAACGAGCTAAGATTATAACTGTCATGCATTCAATCATTAGTAAAATCACTTTCGATGCGTAGTTGGTCATGCTATAATCGAAAGCAAAACGTGCTTGCATATCATTTGCGAGCTCGTTAAACTATTGACAGTAAACCAAATGTTTTACTACTAATTTATAGACTGTTATAACGATACGTGACTCAGGGCACAGATGTGCTCGAAAACCGACAAAATTGAAAGCTTTCTTGACGAAAAATAAATAACTACGTTACTTAACTAAATACGACCATTAAAATTGTATCTAGCCTCTATACAATTTCCTACTGGGCTGGGCTGGACTATATTCGAGATCGGGACTGACGGCCAGTGAGGAATAAGACTGGCCATATACTACGAAGTTCAAAATTAGAACTTCGTATATCGGGCCGTCCCGCTTCCGCTAATTATATTTGATATGAGAATGAGTGCGACGCTACGATATGAACTACGATTTTCGAATTTTGGAGTAGCTCCCCTGAGCCTAAGCACAGAAAGGAAAATAAAAACAAAGAAACGGAAACTGAGACAAATATTGTCACGAAATGGTCCCAACTCAGCCTAATGTCAACCTTACAGCTGACGCTGGTTTTCCGTTGGAACCATTGCACAGCGATAACAAAGAATTGCTATCGGCTCCGCATGAAGTTACAGCTTGGCAAAGGTTAAGACTTATTTTTCTGTTTGGCACGTCTTGTCATTATAGCGGGGAAATTATCGGCAGCTGTCAAAGTGTTAAAAAGAAAACACAGCAATAAAATTGTGGGCGCATTTTCCGTGGAATATATAAATAGCTTAAAAGCTATCTAATAACTAATTATTCAATGCAGGAATGTCAAATTAAGCCATAAATAAGGAAGACTAAAACCCTCGAATCTCCGTTTCTGGGACCTAACATGCTTCCTTATGTTTCGATTCGGTGCATTACAAATGGTCAGAAGTAAGTAGAAGTTTTTCAAAGCCAGTTTAGCTGTCATTTTGGACGTTTCTTCCATCAAATCGCGAGATTATGAAGAAGGTTTATACCTGCTGAGCTGGCAACGTTGCATTTTTGTTAGTTTTTCTCGATTATTCCATAAAAATTGAATGAAAATTAAAAATGTTTTGAATACAAATTGTTCTAATATATAAGTTAATGTGTCTACTGCTAATAATACTTCGTGATAAGACTTTTATTTTCTTTAAAAACCATTAGGTAATAATTTGTTCGTTTTTAAAGAAAATAAAAGTCTATCACGGATTATTATTGCAGTAGACACATTAACTTATATATTAGAACAATTTGTATTCAAAACATTTTTAATTTTCATTCAATTTTTATGGAATAATCGAGAAAAACTAACAAAAATGCAACGTTGCCAGCTCAGCAGGTATAAACCCTCTTAATATTTGAAATAGTAGATAGGTAGTAGGACCTTCTTTCAAAAATTCTCATTATCAACAGAGTTTATTACTATATTTCTAAATATATAAAAATTACAAAATAATAAAAAACGTAGGATTAGACTCCAACCAATTATACAGTAAAGGTCATAAATATATGTACGTTTTCAAGGGGTCAAAAATATCTATACAACTCTATACCACTAACCATAAGATTTGTGCTACATTCATGGATCATGGAAGTAATAAGTACTACGTACAACCGGAAAAAACTGTTGTCGCAAAATTGAAGCCGAACGAGAGCTCAGTAACTGTACCTCTTATCCCTCTCTGGCGATGGTTCATTGGTTGGATGGTTCATGTGGGGTTGTCAGTAGCATTGAAAAAGTCCGGAAAAATTCCCGTTTTTTCGGATATTTATGGAAAAAACCACGAAACTTTCCGCTCTTACTTTTCCGAAAAAAACGATTAAAACCGAAAAAAATGAAATGGAAAAAAACGAATGAAGTTTTCTATATGAATGTTGTTAATAAGAATTGGTAAGTACATACTTTTTTAAGGTTTTAAATTTTTATCTTAGTGCCAGCGGGTACTTTGACACGTTTAGGTTCATTTCGTCCACGTTCCCACTTTGTCCACATTCCCATTTCGTCCACATTCCCATTTCGTCCTTTTCCCACTTCGTCCACATTCCCACTTAGTCAACATTCCCATTTCGTCCACATTCCCGCTTAGTCAACTTCCTAGCCGATTTTAATGCGGTTTTCGCTATCACTTAGCTTAATTCTCAAGGAAGATTTCATTTATTTTTGTGATGAAGGTATTCATGTTAAGAAAAATACTTGCTAAGCACGGTGCAGGTCAATACTATTCATCTTACACTACCAATTTCGTTACGAAATGGGAATGTGGACGAAATGGCAATGTGGACGAAATGATTTATTTCTTATTTTTCTAAAAAACCCGAAAAATCGGAAAAAACGAAAACTTCGAAAACTTCCGAAAAAAAACATTTGATTTTTTCCGGCTTTTTCAACGCTACAGGTGTCCGTATTTCATACAAATAAAAGAAAACCTATACGACAATCACAAAATTTTTGCGTTAATAAGGCTTTACACGTAGCAACAAATAATATTGCTTTAACATGTCGGTAATAAATTATTATTTATATTTAGAAACATTTTAGAAGTAAATGTTTTTACTTCATTACATTACACCAATCGCATATTTTTCTACAATAAACGAAAGGATTGAAATCAACTTAACTCTGGCAACTCTAAGTCACTGTTAGAACGGGACACAGCGTTCACTGGTTGCCCTCTCACTCGGCTAAACTCGGCTTCATTTTTATTTTGCGCGCAACAAGACTCTTACGACCTTAGCATAAGGTTTTATTTTCTTTATTTTCGGAGACACTTTTTGTCGCAGTACTTAGTCCAGTATTAGGTAGTAGGTTCATAGCTACATTATATTGACACGATGGCTATGCCTTCGACTGTATAGTCGGCCAAGAAATTCCTTTACCGCCGGTTCAATGTCAGTTGTACGGTTTAAAACACCAAAGGCTATCTGTCATAAGTCAATGTGACAATCAGCCTTATTGTTATTATTTTGACGTAGCAACTGTCATTAATAATAGTACCTAAGTCACGTAGTCGACTACAGGGGGAAGTGGGGCACATTGATGCACAAAAATTCAAACTCCTTTTTAATGGTCAAAAATGATCACATTTGAATATTTATTTCAACGTCTGCATTGGCTAATATGTCAGTTTACATTTTTGTTACGAAATAGCGGCTAAAAGTGATCAGGTATAAAGATATACTGATTTTAATAAAAAAACGTTTTTGCATCATTCTGCCCTTCCCGAGGGGCACTTTGATACTACGGGATTTGATAATACTTGCAAAATTAAAGAACATTATTGATTTAAAGCTTTAAAAGTAAATCACCATTGCGTGTACAAACGAATGTCCGACAAATTAAAAGGCGCTTTTTTAACTAATAAGTAACCAATTATCATTAACGATTCAAATTCTCAGTAGCGCTTTGTTTCGTCGCGTGCGCATCACATCTGTAAATTACGAAGATAGTCCACTGAATGGCTGCGCGGTCAACTTAGCTAGAAAGTGGGGTTGTTGCTCTGAATTTAATTCATTTGAAATGCTCACCGCGGATTAATATGATTTAATCAGTGTTTACTGTTATGACATTGCGGCGAAAACGTTACGTATTCTGTGTAAATTGTGGTTTTGTACTGTTTCGTTGTTCGGTACTTTAGTTGGAAACCTTTGATCTGTGTTGTATGCTTTTTAATATTTCGTGATTTGCTTAATTCATTAAGTTACCTGTGCGGGCCGGAGAGCGCCTGATGCCGCCAGGAGTGTAAGCGCAAGCGCGCACCACACGCTCGCACGCATCCTTGCACTGAAACAAAGAAAAACTATCAATACCAGTGGCTGGTCCCGTAATCAGGGTGACCATTTGTGGCAGATTTCTGCCATTTGGGCAGATTTAGCCCTTAAATTTTAACTTTGGCAGAATAAGCTGACGACATGAAAAAGTGGCAAAATTTGGCAGATTCCAGAGAAACCCTTATTATATTTGAAATACATATAGAAAACTTATAAATTTCTATGTCTTATCAGTTACTTTTGTTTTTTTTTTTTAACTTATTTAGTAGGAGATTATTTTATTTAAATACTAAAATAAAACGAAAATAGTTAAGAATTTGCAAAAATAAGGGTGTCACAGGTGCGTTGCCGGCCCTTAATAGTGTAGCAAGTGAAAAAATATTGTGAAATATTTTGAATTAAATAAAGAAAAACCTTTTTATTTTTAGTAACTCGTTTCCTTTCACATGGAGACAATAAAAAAGAAGATGGCATATTATTGGTATTGGTATTTTCTGGAGGCAAGTAATTAAATTTGGCAGATTTTGGGCCAGCCTTGGGCAGATTCACTATTTTTGAAACGGTCACCCTGCCTGTAATAAGTCGATTACCAGATTGCCTAATTTTTACCTGAAGTCCTTGGCGGTAAGTATAGCTAAGCTTGTGTACACTACCTGCGACGTGTTTATGCTAATTGAAGCGTTCAACATTTTTGGAATCGGTTAGACTTAAACTTAAACGTATTCTTAACTTAAAAACCAATATTTGCAGATATCACCCATATCGCTGCTATTGGGCAGGTTGCCCAAAGGGCTGGCTGCGTTTCCTCGTTGTTAGGCGGTGCCAATACGTGTAATCGTGAATCATGTATCGTGTGAATCGTGTAGGTATAGACACTAAGAATAATTCATCATCATCATCATTTCAGCCGAAGGATTTCCACTGCTGGACATAGGCCTCCCTCATTGACGCCCAATCATTACGGTTGGAAGCGACTGAGAAGACTTAAAACTTGTTGCAGAATAAAGTGATTAAGTTATTCAGAAGTGTTTCTCGTGTTAACCGTTCTGGAAAACGGGATTTTTCTTGCGACATAAAAACCACCGACTTAGCCTTGCCAAGTTTTTACGTCAACGTTTTACAAATATTAAAGTACAAGCAATAATTGCAATGATTAACATTTAGCTGCATAGTTCGAGCGTCAAATTACTGGTCTGGTTGAATAGTCGCTTGAAATGTTAGCGGCCATTTTAAATGCATAGAAAAATATTTTGTGTCAAAATAGTTGCATTGACAAGAATTTTAGCGAATAGCACGAGCAACGGTTGAGATTGTGACGGTTTTTGATAAAAAAAAATATGTATTTTTTCTGCGTGGTAATTTCAACCGTTTGATCGATTATTATCACAGCCTAGCCTAGCTAGCTTCGCTCGCGTTAATTGTTAGATCTGACAGTTTATAAATAAAGTACCTAATTAAGAAATAAATTGTGGGACGATTGACACCACAATACCTAGTCCCAAACAAAGCAAAGCTTTGTCCTATGCCCTCACCCTCTATTACCCTCTGTATTCTTTAAGTGAGTTTTTGAACATAATTTTTTCTTGACATAATTTTTTAATGTTGGTAATTATGTTTTAATTAAATTTATTTTGTTATGACGACCCCTATTGGAAATACCATTCATTTATAGTTATTTTTGTACTTTCATTGACATAATTAATTATTTGTTTTTGACAACTCCCACTTGGGGACGAATTTATTTTGACATTTGCATTTTATTGATTGTTTTTTCATCTTTGGTTATTTTTATTATTATATTGTTATGTTTTGTTTTTTTTATAACTTTTTGACGATCTCAGCATAAATTCTTATACTATATACTTAATCTCTCATGTGAAAGCATACAATTATCATTTCAGATTAAGAGATGCGCTTTCGTGAATAAACAGAACTTTAGATAAAAGGCTTTTTAACGACCAATGACAATGCGGCATTTCTTGGCATAAACATAACACAGACCTCCATCAACAAGCATAAACATGATACTAAATATTCAATAAATAACTTATGTTATCTTCCCCCTTTTCTGTCCGCGTCAATAACTTCGGAGTTTCACTTTCACTATAAATTTTAAACACGTTGAACATACTTTTACATTGCATTGGTTAATGCATTGTTTTGTTAGTAGCTCGGTGAATGACGAATCGTGTATTTTTTTTGACGTGACAACGTCTAATAAATCGATGAACGTCGGCTGCACGCACGAAAAAGGATGACGCAATGTAACGTGCATGTACGTAGGTGCATGTCCCGTACAGAGCAGTGAAGGCCAGGATGTACAAGAGAGCAGCACGCGCCAGGATGTACAATCTTAGTACTAGCGCTTGGGTAATTTTTAATGGGGGGTGTGGGGGGGTTTGTGGGGGGAGGGGGTGCGGGATCTCTAAAGGGGGATGAAAATTTCATTGATTTTGCCGTAAGACGCACCGTTTTCAAGATATTTGACAAAACACCGGTTCTTGTCCGATCACCGAGGTTAAGCAACGTCGGGCGCGGTCAGTACTTGGATGGGTGACCACCTGGTTTCATTTTTGTTTTTGAATGTCTTGTTATGACGTTGTCACGTTAAACTATCGTCCGTAAACCGACTTTACAGACAACCGGTTTTTTTAATTTGACTTTGATACTCTTGAGTTCTTGAGTCGTGTCAGCATAGTGGTTTGACTCTCAAGCCAGGATCGTTGATTCGAGCCGGGCTCACACCTCTAATTTTTTTCAGCTTACATCATCACAGCCTACATACGGCTCACTGCAGGGCACAGGCCCGCCCTCAGAATGAGAGGGCTTGAACCGTAGTTCTAACGCGGGCCCAGTACGGATGGGTACTTCACACACAACACACCATTGAATTCCTTTGCAGGTGTGAGCACGATTCCTCACGATGTCTTCATCCGCCGTTTTCGGTATAAATGCAATTTAGCACATACATTTTTGAAAAACTACGACGTGTGAGCCCTGGCTCAAACACGCGACCCTCTGCTTGAGAAACCATAGGTTAAACCTTTAAGCCATCACGGCTTAAAACTCCTTCATCATCATCATTTCAGCCGTAGGACGTCCACTGCTGGGCATAGGCCTCTCTCATTGATGCCCAATCATTACGATTGGAAGCGATTTGCATCCACCCTGAACCTGCGGCCTGCACCAAATCGTCTGTCCATCTCGTAGGTGGACGTCCCACGCTGCGCTTGCCAGTCCGTGGGCTCCATACCAGAACTTTTGGGTCCCAACGGCCATCTGTTCTGCGTGCTAATATGGCCTGCCCATTGCCATTTCAACGAGCTAATCCGTTTGGCTATGTCGCTAAAACCCCTTCGGTTCAAATAATCTCATTGATTTAATGCTAACTTAGCGGAATGCGTGTTTACAAATGGCCGCCCATCAACCAGTCCATCACGCACCGTCCACTGCACTTTAAGAGCAGCTGCAACTGCACTTTCCTCGGGCCAGTTGCCATGTGGAGCGCTGATGTAACTAATTGTTCGATGGTTAATTGGCTAATGTGATGATTAATTCAATAGAACGCGAATAGCGTTCATTGTGACATGCTACAAGTTTATTGTACTTGAAATTAATTGTACATAAATATAATTAAACATATAACAAGAGAAAAAAAATGTACTGTACCTTTCAAAATAGGGATAAGGGACATCTTCCAGTTAATCTTTGAACTATTGACAGGGCATCCGAAAAAAGAATACAAATCATCGGACAAAATGCAAAAATTTAAGACTTAAACAAAACAAAATGAAGACACGAACAAAAGTAACGAATCACGTTTATGTAGGCAAGGAATTGAGTCGATCTTTTCGAAATCCCTACGTGATAGGGCAAAATTTTGGCTTCCTAGGTCAAGGGTTTGGGCTGGACGGTGAAGAGAAACTCAGTAATTTGATATGTATTAAAATCACTGCATCCTTCCTTACGAGGCATGCTACACAATAGAGCGCAGCATTCTAGGTGTTCGAAGAGCTGATAGAATCAGAAACAGCGATCTGCGCTTCAGAATCTAGATTGTCGATGTAGGGACAAAGACCGCCAAACTCAAGTGAGACTGGGCGGGACATGTCTGCTGAATGCATCCGGATCGATGGGCAAAAATCGACACCGGTTGGGTTCCAAGTGACGGGCACCGGAGCAAGGGCAAAATGGAGATGGCGGGATGACTTGGACCATTAACAGCCATTTTGGCAAGATCTTTCGAAGGATAGAAGCAGGAGTAAAGAAAAAGGGGAGGCTCTTGCCCAGCAGTGGGACGCCTAATAGACTATTAAAGGAAAGATTACTCCAGTTACCTACACGGTACTAGTTAATTATTTCTGATTAAATAAACATCAAGATAATTTAATGTTTACTTGATCGAATTGTTATACGCAACCTCAACGCCGAGGCAATGTCTAGAAGTATTTATAAATTTTTGTAATAAAATTTCACAATGATCTACATTTTATCCATGATCCTTCTCATGCATAAATCAAGATTGTTTATGCAAAAAAGAAACTTAGGAATCTGCATTCTTGCAAAGAAATCAATATACTATTCTTAGTTTCACTGAATAATTTATTATGCTAATAAATAAAGGTTGAATCTGCATCAAATCTATTTATTTGAGGCCGATTCGCGCGCTAGACGCAAGAGTGGTAACCGTATTGAGTGATATAGATCGCTTGAATATTTTTACTGTGATCTTGATATAGTTAAAAGCTTCAATATAGTTAAGAGGTTAGAAGGTAGATTGAAATCGCTCTAATAAACTTTCTAAATGATTTGTGATATATCTATTCTAATGTTAGAGATGTGGGGTCTAACATTTGGTAGCATAGGGTACGGTTGTGGTACCTACTCTGAAGATGGGCTCTGTTTGAGTTCAAAACGCGTCAGTGTAGTTTGGTGGTGGTGATAGTTGGGTTTGTGTTATTTGTGTGTGTTCGTACAGCGTGGAGGTGGAGGAACTGCATGAAAACGCATTTCTTACATGAACGTAACTATCGTAAGGTCGCGGGTAGCAAAGTAATTGTTTCAGTTCATTAATATTGACCTCCGCAAGGTAACGTCTGATTCAATAAATTAGTTGGGTATTTTTTGTACTACCATGATACCGTCAATAGTTCGATGCTCCATACCATTGCAAAGCTATCAAGCCGCAATTAACACATGTTTCAGAGCATAAAACTTAACATCTATATCTGGTTTTGTAATTGCTGTAATTATTATTGACAGGCACTTTCTCCATTTTCCTTGGCGCCCAAGCATACGCTGAGTCAGGGGCGATCAACGTACGGTTTTTGAAGTACTCGTACAAGATAAAAGTAACATTTTTACAGGACGGTCTTTCCCTGAGGGTGCAAGGGGTGCATTGTACCTGGGCGCAAGTTCTTAAGGCAGTGTTCCGCAAACTTTTTGTGTTCAAGATACATCTAGGAAAACGAAAATTTCTGGAGGTATACCATAAATGAAAAATCATGTGAATCAGCGTGATTTACATCTGTTTAACTAATTTTCTTCCGTCCGTCTATTTAGCTTTATTAGATATAAGGTAACCTTATTTTTCCGAGGCACACCAACTAATAACCACGGTACACCAGTGTGCCGCGGCACACACTTTGCGGAACACTGTCGGAAGCCATTCGGCCACATAAAAAACTGATCTAATAATATATTTTTTATGCTGGCAACAATATGTAACCATTTGTAAACGTTAAGTATGATGAGCAGATTTTTATGGACTCTGACTTAGGAACCAATAACGCCAAGCCACATATCATTGGAAAAGTTTTTTCATATTCTACAACTTTTTGTATGGCAGGAAATCTCGAATTGCTGTGTAAAAAAAGGTACATGGCAAGATAAAAAAACATATAAAAACGCATAAAAACAAAATTATGAAAGAATCATGGACAGTTCCAAAACCTTCATAATCTGTAAAGCAATACAAGGAACATAGTATCGAAAAAACCTACGTAATAGTTTCAACTCAAACTACTTTTGTGGAACGATAACTTTTTTCACACAAAGATTTGGGGCTACCTGCCACAGTAAAAGTTTTAGAATTTAGAATAACCCATCCAGTGACATATTTCTTGTCCTTATTGGTCAATAGGCTAATTTGCCAAAACTACTTTAAATGCCTTTTCATATAAACACTGATAACGTTTTCTAAATGAAATGTTGAAAAATTCGAACCAATTTTGATATGTCACCATATCAGCCAAAAGATCTCCACAGCTAAACAAATGTCTCTTCCAAAGAGTTAAAGGATAATCGATCCGGCGCTGCTCACATCCAAGTCCACAAGGCTCTATAATAAGTCCTCGCCCGCAGAGTACAGAGACGCAGGGTTAGACGACAAAGAGGGTTGGGAGAGGTGCGGGCGGCAGGCACACGAGGCGCGCTCGCCGCCTGCACCTCTCCCGGTCCCCTTTGTCGTTGACCCCCCAGCCCCAATACCTCCGTAGTTAGAAGGAATAATCGAGAAGAAAAAATCGTACCTAATAAGTACGTATAAAACGTTACACATAGAAAACGGTAGTGTATAAATTAAACAGCAACTATAGCACCATTACGACCGACCGGGCAACGAAAGTGAAACCAAGAGCCCCGTAGTGCCGGTGTAACACTTTTACTTTAAAAAAAACTGATTGTGCATTTAAGTATTACGTTATTCACGTTGTGATACAGATTTTGATTGGCCAGAATATTTAAATAGAACGGCTTAAGAACTTGAACTTAACAGTCTTGTTTTGACGTTGATTAAAAAAAGTTTTAAAAACGGGACTAGATACAACTGGAGCAAGTCCTTTCTAAAAAATGTGATTTCCAACTCTTTTTCTCTCACTCTATCGGGATAAATAAACACATGCAAGATTCAATTTAATACATCCAGGGGGCTGTTGCATAACAAAGTATAGTCAAGTGTAAAAATATGGGTGCACACAACTTGCTCATAAATATGTCCCATAGCTCTTATGTCGTCGAATTAAGGTATAGGTATATAACGATGGGAGGATTAAATCGATACTTATTTTTGCACTTGACCGTATAACTTATATTACAAGCGGAACTCCCTTTCTAGTTAATATAACTGAAGCGAGAGTTCTGCTTGTAATATTAGTTGTACTTTGTTATGCAACAGGCCCCTGGTCATAATCATGCTTTTTTACATTGATAGAATTACGTCGACGTTTTGGGCATACATAGATACTATACATACTGGTAGACTGAAGTGTAAGAAAGTTCATTTAGCAGCACGAATTTTTCGAACTACCCGCACTTGATTTTGTTTATGTATTTTTCATACACAATTTCTCATAGACCATAATATATTTATTATCCCAGCAGTGGGACACTTGAAAAAGTTAAGGAAATAAAAACTATTAATATACATATAAAGATTAATTATAATTATTGATTACAATCATAACTTAATAATGTTTAATGAACTAAAACAATTACTTTGCTCACCCGCGACCTTACAATAGTTACGTTTATGCAAGAAATGTGTGTTCATGCAGTTCCTCCACCTCCACACTGTACGAACACACACAAATCACATACACCCAACCATCACCACCACCAAGCTACACTGACGCGTTTCGAACTCAACCAGAGCTCATCCAGAGCTCAGAGCTCAGAGCTAATAATGTTTAAACAGTAGCAACAACAGGTCCTAAATTTGGTGTGTGCAAGATATTGTACGAGACCCTATGATGGCGCACTAGATTAGATGACGGTTGTCTAAATGAGCAAAAAAATAAGATACTTTCGAGGCGCGAGGCCCCTCAGACCTCGAGGCCGTAGACTGGCCCACGTCGCCTATGTCTAGCCCCGCCTCTGTGTTTAAACTACACGAATAAAACTATAATCAACTTGAAATTATAGATGGATTTTGTATTTACTTTTAGATTCTATATCCACTTATTTAATTGTCTATAGAACTTAAACCATACAATAGATGTCCATTTGGATGCAAAGCTTAAACAATAGACCCATCCAACTTAAGAAATCAAACAGATCTTAATCGTTTTGACAGGAAGGCGCCTTTGGTGACTGCACAAAGTTTTAATGATGATTAATTCATGAAGAGCACAATAGAAAAGTCACGGTCAGAGACAATAGCATATTTGCACGCATGCAGTTGATATGAAATGGCTAGATATGCTCATGTGGAAGGATTGTTATGATTTTTTCGTTGGCAACTCCAGAATTGGCGGGAAACGAGTGGGGTTGTGAATTTAAAAAAAGTAGATTGGAGGGAGTCTTTGAGCAAAGTTCTACAATTCCCTGAAAGTTTCCTTTTTTTGTAGTTTTAGTTTAACTTTTATTTAGTTTTAGTTTTATAATTATATTTTCTTTTTTCCTACGTTTCAAATGTCTACAATTATAGCTAAACCGTTTAACTGAGTCTTCGCCCACGCGGGGCTGGGGGTATGACAACAAAGGGGGTCGGGAGAGGTACGGCCGGGCCTGTACCACGCGGGCGAAGACTCAGATAAACGGTTTAGCCATAAATATCAGTATTCCCTGACTATGAACAATTGCAATTTTAATGTTGATGGAATACTTGTATTATAAGACCCAGTGTTATTAATTACTGTTCCAATAGTATTGAATAAACTACCGGTTAAGTACGGACTCAAAGTACTTATATAGAGTTTCTTTTTAGAATAAAGAGCTATGCCATTTGAATTCCGGAAAATCTCTTCTAAGCGCATCTCTATGATCCTCTATGATCTTCAAAAAAGGTGTCAAAAAAAAAAAACTAAAGACATGCTCAAAGGTTGACTGATAGAGACCCCTTAAAGAGATAAGATCGCTATTGTCTGTATTTAAAATTTAATAATTGATAGATAACGTGTTTTAGGATCATAGAGATGTAGTGAGAAGGGATTTTTGAAATTTCTCGCGGGATGGAAATATCCATAAATTTCATCTTTACGCGGACAGAGTCGCGTATAGTATAAATGTTCCCAGGTGAATTTTTCGCTTCGAGCCATTACATTAAATTTGAACCTTAATACTATGATGATACCGTTTGTTTTAAAAGACAAGGGCTTGAAGCGAAAAATTCACCTGGGAAGATTTTATATTATACAAAAGCTTGTTAACATTATAATAATTTTAGGAATGTCTCTGGAACGTTTAACTTCAATTAGCTAAGATTAATTACTCGGTGTTTTCTTTTATGCCATTTATAATTGTAAAAACTATGATTTTTATTGTAATTGTTAAATATTATGGCGAAGCAATTACGTCGAAAGCTTGTAAAATATACTAAAACAATCAACAATGAACAATCTCATAGTAAAACAGTAGAGTTATATTTGTATGTGTTATTTAAATTTTAGCAATATTCACTTTGATGAAAATTTGATTGTTAATTAATTCATTGTGTTAAGTTACTCCTATTAGAGAAAGATCCCATCGTAAAACTATACGTCTATCGATTATTTAATGGAAATGCGATTTGAATAAAATTTATTGAATAAAGGATCGTGGGGTCATATGTGGTAGTCAATACGAAGGATTACCTAGTAAAAACTTGAAGCTGACCTTATATTATAATCAATCAATCGAATGCTTTAACATTTATTAATAATAAGCAAATGGAAAAATATATCACTATAAATTCAGAAAAACTTAGAGGTGCTAGTCTGGGTATGAACCCACGACCATCAACTTGAAAGGGCATAGGTTAAATCACTAGTCTATCACTTTTTTATAGTAAAAGTACTTACAGCAAATACCAGGATCATGTTTCGACATACAATTTTATTGCTATCGTATTTGAGACAGACAGATAATAGAATAGGGGAGTTGTACCCCGTCACTTAAGCACAGGGCTCCTCTCAGAATGTGAAGGCTTGGGCCGTAGTTCCCACGCGGGCCCATTGCGGATTGAGAACTTCACGCACACCATTGAATTTTCTTCGCAGGTGTATGCAGGTTTTCTTCACCGTAAAGCTCATGGTAAATTTCAAATGTAATTTCGCACATAAATTCCGAAAAACTCAGAGGTGCGAGCCGGGATTAGAACCCGCGACCTCTCGTTGAGAGGCTATAGGCCACCACGGCTACACTCGTGTGTATGTAAAAAGGATATATGTCAAGACCGAGTCCCAATTAATTAACATACCAATTCCAGTATTGTTTAAAAAGTCAATTATAATCCATCAATCGTTTAATGATCTCTTATGTCACAGTAATTGTGCAGACACGCAATTTACACTAATGACTTTCTGTCATTTTATAGGTAGGTAGTTAATTATTTAATCGGATGTCGCTAATAAACGGAGTTTAGATAAATTTTATGAGCATGGGATTTCTCTTATTGTGAAGTTAGGGTTGTCGCAACAGCCGGATAGTTAAAATGTTATAAAAATAATTAGTACCGGTCGGTTCCTTTTATGGGCTATTTCGGATTAATATCTGTTTATTACAAGGTTTTATTTAACTTGCCGTGCTAGTACGTATGTTTGTTAGGTCAAATCTCTTGTGACTTAATAATTACAACACACTATTTGCAATGAAGCAGTTTTAGTAAGACAAAACTAACCGACTCAACTCGACCACTACTCCCAACTTAACTAAACTCACTCACTCAACTCGTGACCACATTGCAGTGGCCGAAACGTCGAGGTAAATATTATGTGCGTCATAAGCCCTGTGTAAGTATAGTAATAGTTACAAGACCACCTAACCCTGTTAAAGTTATCACCTTGGCCAACCATAACGTGCCGACCAACTCGCGACACCAAAAGCAATTAGATAACAATGTTTAACTGTGTGAAGGTTCTAGTTGCAGTTCCACGGTATACTCATCTAGCACTTAACAATCAAATAAATTAAAGAAGCTTTGAAACTGTGGCTATTACATGGTGACACAAAAATAGTGATACAAAATTTATGTTTTTTACTCAGTTAATGTTGGACAACATAGTGAATTAACTTAACTTTCAAAATTAGGCTGATAAAATTTAGGATGTATACCTATGTAATTGAAATTAAATCACGAACTCAATGTTTGGCCACCTCATATCTAACAAGACTAATTGAAACTAATGAGTTAGAGCATTATATTATCCAGCATTACCTAAGTAAGAAACACTAATTTTGTATCACCATTTTTGTGCCACCCTGTGTAACAGTACTTAGTACGTGAGCGACCGAGCTGCGCTCAGACTAGAACTATAACACCCGCGTTTTTCAGGGGATAAGACCAAATTAGATCGATTTTTCACCCCCGAAAACCCTCACACCTTTTCCGAGATAGCCGAAATAATTGAATATAGAATAATTGTTCGTGTAAAGGTATTGTATCTATACATAACTACATTGTACCCATAGCAGTGTTAAAGAAACCTTAAACGTTTTTGATCGGGCGGTAAAATATTTTTCTGTCGTAGTCACAGAGTCGTAATGTATTGTCTATAATTTAAATTACAGAAAACCGTTGGCTTTTAGGAAAATTTATTTAAAAACCAAAACTAGATAACACTATTCTAAGTATATAGCCATTCAAAAGATTCTTCTAAATATTTTCAGTTTTAACGAGAGCAAAATAAAACTATGCCAAATGATTATTCGACCAAACGATAATTAAGACAGGGAAATATTCTATGAAACACCTGCGACGCATTTGAGTTGCATACCTAACAAAAAACAGCTCACGCTTCTTGTTAAAACTTTCTTATCTTTGAAAAAGTTTTTTGCTGACTGTAACTGTATTGTCATCCAACCTACATAAGTATACCACAAGTCAATCCGACCACTAAAAGTGGGTTAAATTTGACTTCCAAGATTTGAACCAAATAAACAGGGAGGGGGGGGGGGTTACAACTAAATTCGAAAACCAAGGATCGTGCTGTCTCTTTCACTCTTCTGTTTAGTACTATTATTGTAAACGGAACGGCACGATGCAAAGTTCTAAAATCGAATTTCGTAGTGTAAGGCCAGAGCCCGTATTGTCTAACAGCCCGTCCACGACTTCACACGACCGGCGGCAGCGGCGAGCCTTTTATCAGTTCATTGCGTGTGCCGCCAGATAATTACTGTGCGGCGAGCATCTCGGCCGCGCAATGAACGGAGAAAACGCTCGCCTCTGCCGCCGGTCGCGCGATATCGTGGCCCAGCCATAACGCGCTGACACTTGCTATGGCATTCATTATTTCTTTCTGTCCAACGGTATGAGACGACGATAGAAAGAGATGGTGAAAGCGAAGGCAAGCGTTCGCGCATTAGACAATAATGCCTCAGCAGGCTTATTATCTAACGCTTCTGCTTGCTGCTTATTAGTAATTATTCGATTTGGATTAAAAACTTTCTGTATCGATCAGGAATTTCCTATTTTATAGAAAAAAAATACACAAACTTTTATTACGCATTCACACATTCGCATTGCATTCGCATTTTATTATATTTTATTCGCTTTATGTCAAACGGTATAAAATGATGACAGAAAGAGATGGTGAAAGCGAAAGCAAGCGTTAGAAGCGTTAGACAATAAAATGTCCTAAAAAAAATATTAAGTACGACCAATTCCATTAGCTTTTAAGTGTTCTATACATCTTCCAGGGTTACTGTGCCATAACCTTGGACCTAATCCCGTCTGCAATGAGCGCAATTTCGCTTGACCTTGCGGCTAGGCTTTGTCTGGGCCTAGATATTCATCTATACAATGCTGTTATTAACACATTAATATTGTAATAGTACAACAGGTAATCCTATTGTTAGCTTAATTTGTGTTAATGTTCGGAGATTGGGTGTTTCGGAAGACTACATAAGAGATCCGCAATCGAATGGTAAATTTATGTTCAACAAGATTTATAAGTGTTTAGGTCAAAACTGCCTTTTACTCGCGATTTCGACAAAGTGGAAGAGTGAAGTTCGTTTATTTACAGGTATGGTGCTGTGTATCTACGTATATTTATCTGACGCAATAAGCCCACCTATTGTTTACCTAATCTATTTGCTTCATTTAGCTGTTTTTTTTTGTATTATTTTTTTATGAAGTTTACAATAAAGAGTCATTATATAAATAGATTTCCCTATCCCGTAGGAATTTCAAAATAACTTTTTAAATGCACCTCTATAATACCAAACTAAACTACATATTACTAGCCGCAGTGTATTGAAACATAAGAAAACTTGTGCTTGCAACGATATGTGCTATACTAATACAAAAGATAGATGTGTTCTGCAGTTACGTCCACAGTCATACTAAAGTAAATCTCATTAATAATAAACTTGTAAAATGCAAAAAAAACCGAAATCTATTAGGCTCTATACCATATTTCGCAGCTTGTTTTTTTTAAATATCAAACAAATTATGTACTAGAGACGTACAAATGTTTACATAATCTTGAGTGTGAATTCATACTCTAACTTTAAGAGTACTTCAAGGAGATATTCAAATTTAAGTAACGGCTATCTAGTTGATTTGATTAGTTTGAAAAAATAACAACGGATTCCACTCCGGGAGTGCCGGCAGAAGTGAAAACTTGAACATTAACGTTGTGCCGTCTTACGCATCCTTCCGTCTTACTGTCTTATATTATACGGAACCATAACTACTAACTCCAATTCTAGCTTCACGCTAGTTTTATTGAGTCGTCATTCCTTCCGTACATTGAATGGCAGGCGTTTAATGGAAAGAGTCATACAACGCTTCCCGTAACATTGTTCGCTATCAGATTAGCATACAAAGCGATACCCTTGATCTGTCTACATTGAAGCCAAATTGTCGCTTCAGGAACATAGGTTTTTTCAGTTTGTTATGACCGGTGTGACAACGTCAAACGGAGCTTTCAAGCTTTAAAGGATCTGCCACACTGAATGCGTCCTGCGGTCGCGGTCAGGTCAAATTGAACGCAGCCCGCATTATGTACCTATGAACAACATTTTCGGTCTCTAATATAAATATTTTGTAATAGGCGATCTAAGCGTGCAGCGCGACCGCAGAACGCATCCAGTGTGGCAAATCCTTTAGCCAACTTATCGCACCTTCATAACGAGACTGACACAATTTATGTTAAAAGAAAAACAGGTTTAGTTTTGAAATGAGAATAATTCCAATTGGGTCTCGTTCTGAAGGTGCGTTATGTATAGCAAGGTACTGCATTTACAGGTCTACTTTATTCTTCAGTAAAATGTGTAAGCTTTTCAAGCTTTTAATGAGCTTTTATATAGCTACTGCATTTACAGATGTTTGTTCTTCATTAAAAATGGATAATATACTGTTCCTTTCACATAAATAGTACACTAGCTTTTGCCCGCGACTGCGCCAACGCAGAATTCAAATTTGTGGTAAGGCTTCTTCGTAAGAAAGTTCTTCGTTGAGTAAAGCAAAAATTGAAAAATGCATTATGATCGATCATCATAGGTATCACTTAGTTAATATGCAAATCTCGTTTTTTTCCTTATCCTGTGGGAATTCCCAATAGCTCTGAAGTTGATTTTTGCTGTTATAATCATCCAGATGTACCTATGTCAAATTTGAAGTTTACAACAATGGTTCTTAACCTTTTTAGCTGGCGACCCAAATGTTTCATAAAGTATTAAAAAACATGATATTTTTTTATTCATATCAAAGTTAAAATTTTCTTTTATTATATTAAATTAATTTTCACTTGCCATCCCAATATCGCCCGCGACTCATATTTACCCACTCATCACATCACTGATACCCAAAGTGATCTATATCGACCCCCAGGGGTCGACAAACTGGGAGGGGTCTACGTAGTCGAAAAAACTAGATTTGAAGTCGATTACTTTGCGATAAATCAATATTAATTAAGCACGGGGTCTACTTAAAATTGAAAAATATGGCTAGGGGTCTACAAGACGCCAAAATAAGGAGATCTATGGTCTACACAACGGAAGCAAATACTCACGATACTGTTTCTATTCTTCTCCGTTCAGTTTTCACCTTCTATGGAATTCCGAAGCTGAAGTCAAACCCAAAAGCAGTTGTCTGGTTGAGTTAAGTCATCAATTCGTCATCCGGTCTCAGCCGTCATTAGCTTACGCGATTGTGGAGAAAGTGTCATTGATATGTTAAAGTAAAACGTGCAAACGCTACTTAGAAAGTACTTCGGAGTTTTCAGTTTTGAGTTTTGAACGCGTTTGATCGGGATCTATTTTTGTTTTCACTTGGACAATAATTGGCTAAGTACGAGTGAGGGTTCTGTACAAATTTGTAGATAATATGTCAAAATACACGACACCAAAAACACTAAAGTGTGTTTTAGCAGATTTCAGGAACATCGACCGCTTAGCCTAGTTGGTAGTGACCCTGCCTACGAAGCAAGAGGTCCTGGGTTCAAATCCCGGTAAGGGCATTTATTTGTGTGATGAGCACGAATATTTGTTCCTGAGTTATGGATGTTTTCTATGTATTTAAGTATTTATTTATCTATATAAGTATGTTTATCGTCGTCTAGTACCCATAGTACAAGCTTTGCTTAGTTTGGGACTAGATCGATTTGTGTAAGATTGTCCCCTAATATTTATTTATTTATCGATAAGAGAAATATCTTGAATTGTTGTAACAAGTGGGAAATTTGTAAAACGCGTCAATGAATTGGAAAAATCATTATTTTTTTACTATACATGTACTTAACTATTTTTCATAAACTGTTAACGCTACTACGAAAGTCAAGTCCTAAACGTTTTAAGCGTTGTTCATCGAACTAACTGTTAAACTAAAAAAAAGCACACATTTTTTTATACCCTTGGTCCGTAGGATTCAAGCGCTATTCACCCATGAGGCTCTACAAAGAAAATATCAAAGAGGTTAGTCGATATCACAGGTGACTGAACACCTGGCAGCTTCCTTGGACAAAGAATTAGCTTAGCTATTCAAAAAGGTAACACTGCCAGTATCTTTGAAACCTTGCGTAAGAGGATTCCTTTCCATTTTTTTTATACGATATAGGCTTGCATACTTGCATTCGACCACAATCACGCCTGATGGAAAGCGAAGATGAGGCCTACGATTGAGCACGCTTGCCTAGTAAATACTCATTCACCCTAGACTTGAATTTAGTTTATTTGAATATTAATTGCCTACTTTTTATTTCGTTGTTATAAATACTTTAAGTTGAATTTATATAATGAGTGAATAGCCTGAATTGAATAATCAGAAGTGAAAAAAATATACCTTTATTATAGCTAGTTCCGTTAACATAAAAATATTATTGTTTGAATGTTATTGCTACAATCATCTACAACTAAATGTATATTGTTTGAGTTTACCGATTCGACACGTAATAACAACGACCAACAAACACTATTTAAGAAATATAGTCGGTTGACGATGACATTGACTTCTTTTGATGACCGTTGCTCAATCATCATCTATACAGAAATAAAAAGAAAATTCCTGACTGATTGACAGACTCGTTCTGGTTGACAGACTCTTTAACACCCAGCTCAAACCCTTGAGCCACAGATATATAATAGTACTAACGTACAGAATGGCCACGCTCCACCCCGCACCGATTCGAGTTACCCCACCCCTCAAGGCGCAGATTGCCGGACCCCGCCGGAATCCAGAAGAGTGCGCGCGCGATGTATGTAGGCGTACGCGTGTACAGACGTTGTCGTGCTTATGTAGATTCAAGAACGCGTATTTGTACGTCGTGTCCGCCGTGTGCTTGGGCCTAAAGGTAAAATTTTACAAGTTTTATGATGTAGTGTGGAATAAGGACGAATTTGCTGAAATTCCCACGGTATAGGGATTAAACGAAATTCATATCAACCGGGACCTTTTCTCCGTAACTGTAGTTACTAGACTCTTCAAATTTGGCATACAAAGTAGGTGATCATATATTATTATTATACAGGGTAATTTTTTAATGTGCACAAATTTTGATACGTGATTCAGTATCGTCGATTTTTTCAAGATTCTTTATTTTTAATTTTGAAATTTGGGTTGTTCATAGTAATTCATCCAATAATTGGTCGAGTTACAATGAAAAACAAAAAATTATAACGAAAAATACTGAAATTTGTTATTTTAACGACACTGAATCACATATTAAAATGTGTGCACTTAATAAAAAATTACCCTGTTTAGGTGATCATAAAAGTAAAAATTAATTTCAATATTATTGAAAATTGCAAAAAGAAAAAAAATGGGATTTACGTTATGATGATGGATTTTGTCGTTGTCGGGCTTTTGCTTTATTCAATGAAAGAGATAAATAATCTTTACCAAAAATTTGGATTCTGCGGAGACGAAATCAAAGACAGAAAATTATTATAAAACTAAAAGCTCTTTACAATAAACTCCTCTATCTTACCTGATAAGTTATTCGAAAATATTATGTAATTCATTAGTAGGAGTTAAACCCTTAGATCAAAACAAAAATTAAAATTGGTTATTTTTAAAGTTCAACAAGTGCTTGCGTTGATGTCTTTTTAACGCGCTACAACAACATAACGTCAAGTTAACGTCATTATTTTTGTGTTAGTGAACTTCGTTGCCTAGTCATTACACGTTATGATTATCATTTCAAAGTGAAAGGTCAAACCAAAGGTTACTTTTACTACCATAAGGTAGTGCCCTGTGCTCGACACTGACCCAATACATGGCACCTTCAATCTTATGTCATAGTAAGAGAGGTGACAGATGGGTGTTATCTACTGGGCGTTGAGGTGTCGAGCATTGGTGCGTTTACCTTCGCTGTAAACCTATAACTTCTAAAGGGCATAGCGTACCTACTTAAAGAAAAATAGCTGTGCAAAAAATGTTCAACCATCCGATATAAAGTACCTACCGACTATTATATGTGTGCTTAGAATAGGGAAGTTTTGAAAATATCCTACTAAAATTATAGATGCCAAAGTTGGTGAGTATAGTATAAATCATTTCAGGTGAACTTTTCGCTTCGCTTATCTTTCAAAACAAATGGTATCGTCATAGTATTAAGGTTCAAATTTAATGTAATGGCTCGAAGCGAAAAATTCACCTGGGAAGATTTATACTATACGATAATCCCGCGGAATCGGGCTAGCATCTCGAAATTTGAAACGCTAGCCCTTTACCTACGGCACAGAATATATAATAGTACTGACGTACAGAATGGAAACGGTCCGCCCCGCACCGATTCGAATTACCCCACCCCTCAAGGCGCAGATAGCCGGAAACCGCCAGAAACCAGAAGAGTGTGCGCGCGATGTATGTAGGCGTACGCGTGTACAGACGTCGTCGTGCTTATGTAGATTCAAGAACGCGTATTTGTACGTCGTGTACGCCGCGTGCCTACGGGGCCTCAAAAGCTAAGTCACCGTGCAATACGGGCTGATTTTGACGATAGGCGGCGGTGTGACATTGTTTCACTTGCCTATATTTTCAAAACTATTGCAGCTACAGACTTGAAATTTCACATGCACATTCATTATTCTATGCAGATTTGATAACTAGTCACATTTTTCACTCACAATCACTCTTAATATTTCACACTAAGAAACTGGATAATTTAGAGTTACTACCACTGTTTTTTAACTGTTTCACCTGATTAATATCTTGTTTATAGTATATTGGACATATTAAATTACCAAAATCAATATAACTACTAGTAAATTACAAGAAAATCAACAATTAAAATGTGATATAAAAACACGTCTGCAGTTTGTAAATAATAGTGATGTGCGTATATCGATACGATGGTCGATATTTTCCACAGATTAAATAAGAGTAATAGAAATGTTATCTTTTATATTTCCTTGTGCTTTCAAAGGTTTTACTAATTAGTAGACTAGAAAAAAAATCCTTTTTTAGTAAAATCACGGCAATGATCCATTTGTTTGAGAAACTAAACCTAGTAGCGGCTTTCTGGCCAAATAGGCACTCGCGCTTTTTGCTCGTATCACATTCTTATTTTTTTATGTAAGGTTCTATAATTGATTGATTCAGGCGTTACTTTTGACCCCTCAATAACTCAAAATCTATTTGACTTAAAAACATGAAATTTGGTGTATGTATTAAATAAAACCCTTCAGATCAACTAAGCCCCCAAATTTCACAAATATAGGTGGAACGGTTACCTATAGGGATATTATCGTCTAAAAATCGGCATTTTTACCACTGACTGACTAATAATCAAAAACCTAACCCACTTCCAGGTGACCTAGAAAAGTGAAAATTGACATCCAGCTGGGTAATTGTGTGTAGTATGTATACAAATAAAAAATATACAAAATATAAAAATTATTGAATAATACAAATAAAAAATAGTTTAATACCAAAAGAACGCATCAAAGTACTCACCGGCCTCACTGCTATGACAACTCGATAAAATGTAAGACAACACTAATCGTCGCCATCTTGTAAAAAATAATCTGCACTTATGCAGTACGGGTGTCAACCATAGTTGTCAGTAAAAAAGCGGAAATTTCAAACCTATATTTACTACAGAGCCATCTATCAAAATATTGTGGTATTTTTTTCTTTGCATCTACACTAATCTAACTGTATAATTTAGCAGTTAATACCAAGGCATAAGGTCTAGATTAGCTAAAATATTTTTTTAAATCTTACCCGTTCTCGATCAACTGGAGTTGTCACCCGTATTGCGGGCCCAAAACAACTCTGGTTGTCACCCGGAGTTAAAGGGCTAGATTTAGAGCAATGATACCCTAAGTGGTCTGTATCGACCCCCAGGGGTCGACGAAGTCTTACAAAGGGGGTACGTTTGCCGAAAAAGAAGCCACATATGAAGTCGATTCTTCGGAAAAGTTATTGTTAAGTAGGTAAGCAGGGGGTATTCCTTAAATTGAAAATTTTGGTTTGGGGTCTACGAAAAAAAGTTTGGAGACCTCTGCTTTAGTTACATATTTATATATATGCAACCGTTATAGCTAGACAGTTGAAATTTTCACAGATGATGTATTTTAGTTGCCGCTATAACAACAAATACTAAAAACTAGAATAAAATAAATATTTAAGGGGGCTCCCATACAACAAATGTAACTTTTTTGCTCGTTTTTGCTCTATATTGATAACGATAACAGGTAGACGCTTGAAATGTTCACAGAATATTTAGTTATATATTCACTTTAAAAATAGTTAATTAAAATAAAATTAATCAAATATTTAAGGGGAGCTCCCATACAAAAATCGTGATTTTTTTGCCATTTTTATATCTAATACCTTTAAATAGTTAATGGTACGGAACCCTTCGTGCGCGAGTCCGACTCGCACTTGGCTGGTTTTTTAAGTTTTCCTTTTCTGTACTTTTTCGTTGTATTGTTTGTTTTTATTGTATTCTTTTTGTCTTTTGTACTATAAAGAATTTGCATACATACAGTCAAGGGCAAAAACATGGCAAAAACATGTATTTTAGTACCTTGTCACTTTAACCACTGTGACAGTTCATATATGGCAGTTCAAATATGACGAAAATAGACAAGGTACTAAAGTGTATACATATTTTTGCCCTTGACTGTACATAAAAATGGCAGAACTAATGGTAACGCGACGAAAGCCACGCGTAAAGGCAAGTCATTTATATTCTTTCAAAACATACAAAACCCATTCGCATAATAATTAATTTATATGAGCTGTTAGTTCAAACTAGTGGCATTAAAAATATCGTTCGCGCAAATACCAAGGCCGCGGCGTTAAAACCTGTCTACATATAAAATATATCTGTCCGTTTGTGTACAACTTTCTCTTCCTACTGAACAGTTTTTATAAACCTTTTTAATGTTTTTATAGAATGACAAAATTTAAACAATGAAGCGAGCCAAACGGTGTTGCCGATTTGCCGCTAAATCTGGAGACTCTGCCTGCGTCAGCGACGTTTTTTACCAAGAGTTTCGTGGTACCGGTAAACATTGCAACTTTATCTTCTGTCGCCAACTTTGCCATAAGCCTTTTTATTGACCCGTACTTAATGAAATATCGTCAATTTGTATAGTAGATTGATAAACAAGGGTCGTAAGTGATCAATTAGGTACACCCAAGATACTTATTTAGGCGCACGACTGAGCAAAGCGAGCGAGGGTGCTTATACCTAGTTCGCGGGTGTAATTGATCATTTACACTCGAGTTGAACACTTACTTTTCATCACAAGTGCGAGGAAATAAAGATAAACCATTATGTTAAAAATGTTTTTTTTTTATGTTAGAGAGGCCAGACAAACGAACTAGAATTTGTAACAGAGCGGAAGAAAATTTATCACGCCAAACCGTCTTTGGTTTTTTTTTTATGGCCTCGCGCTCTTTGGTTCTAGCACATTCAGCTAGCAGTTTGGACGTACCTATTACGCATTACAATCTCCTTGTTTACTTTCAGAGCTTAAGTGATGAAAATATATTTTTCTCAAACATGATATGAAATATTGAAGTTATGTTCCTTATAATAGGCCTCGAAGTGTCACGTTGCAGATGCGGCTAGACGAGAGGTCAATAATGGAGTTTCATACAACATTGCCGGCATGTACTCGTAGGTAGCATCTCTCTGCATTTTGTACCGCACATATCATGGGGAGTGCTCTGATGAATTGTTCGGGTTGTTGCCTGCCGCTAAGTTTCACTACCATACTTCGCGTTACTGTCAATTGTTTCATCCTCAATACCTTGATGGTTGGCAGTCTAGCACACCGTCCGCTTTTAGCGGAACTTCTTCTCCACGTACGACAAAGTTTGGAACCAGCTTTCTAAGACAACATTCCCAGAGTGGTATAACTTAGAAATCTTTAAAAACCAGCCTTTCTATCTCTCAAAGGGCCGGCAACGCACCTGCAATACCCTTCGTGTAGTAAGTGTCCATGACCCGTATACTCCTTAGCCCCCTCTTATATAAAAAAGTACTGAGTGCTGATTTGACATTGGTTATCGTTACAATAACTTGGTGCAACTGATAGTTTAAATCCCAATTAATGTATCTTTAGAAACGTAGTATCTTAAAGAGGTCATCGTCCCCAATATCTCGTAGTATTGCAGCTTATTAAACTATTAACTAACAATTTGCCTCTCTCAGGCGATTTATTATTATCATAATGACTGCGGTCGCGATGTTTCACGAACACGCATCACGCACGGCAGTCATAAGATAACTTTGTAAGGCTTATTTTAGTTTAAGATTCTTTTTTAATTTTTTATCCTAGTGTTGACTATTTTTTAACCTAGTGTTGTTAGTAGGTATGTAAGAGTCAAATTTTACAAGTCTTTAAACCACTTATAGTAGAATTGATGTGATATTTGGCATAAATTAGTAACCAATATCAGTGTCGAGCTACGGCGATCTTAACAGGCATGTTTCGAAAAACATAAATTCGGAAAGTGATCTTAGCATACTCGTATAAGAGTGGTGACGAGTATGCAGTCTACTCGGTGACCACGGCCGCTCCAATGTGGTCGGAAAGTCGAGGTGGTTTCAGCAATAAATTCTCGCGAAATTGCGAAAGTTTGAAACAGTTTGATTTGATGATGATGACGATTCCGGTTTTAGTAAATATGTATACGTCGGTTTGAATCATGCGTAAAGGTAAATTATATCAGCCGGTAGCCACGCACGCTACACTTTCTATCTCGTTTGATCGGATCTGTTACTGTATTTGCTTTGGAGTTCCATAATAAAGTATGTTGAAGTTTTACAAAGCTCTTATGGACGAAGGCTTCGATTGTCCATCATTCCATGAAATTATATCAACCTGGTCTAAGTATTTTTATGAGGCTAATTTTTGATAATTTCAGCCGAAAGACGTCCACTGCTGAACATAGCAATCCCCAAGGTTCACCGAACATACCGGTGTCCTCCGCCATCCGCATCCAACGCGTGCCCGCAACCTTAGCCAGGTCGTCACTCCATCTTGTTGGAAGCCTGCCTTCACTGCGTCTTCCGCCGTGGACGAAATTCGAGAACCTTTTGGCCTCACCGAACATTGCCGCCTCTAATCATTTTATGAATTTATTTGTTGAACATTGTGTAAATCGTAACCTTATCATCATTTGGCACCAAAAAATAACGTTTTTTTACGGTAAGACCAAGATTACGGCGAAACGAACGTAATTTTTTGAGTTGTGAGTCGCGTCTCGCAAAATTTCTGCTGCCTTCGGTTTTATACAAAAGTCCAGTTTCTGCCACATGGCGACGCAAAATGAGTTTTACACTGATAGGACTTTTGTATGAAACTAAAACTATGCGATGCGACCAAAAATAGGCGAGTCAACTCAGAAAATTATGTTTGTTTGGCCTCACCCTTACCTACCAATGCAGGACGTTTTTTTGCTGATGTATGCATGTCAACATGATATTCACAGCGAAAAGGTTGTACGCCATTCAGTTTATTCGACTAAGCTATTCGTCTGTTACAGTTACAGCTGTCTGTAACAGGTGTATTTCGAAACAAAAGCGAATTTACAAGCTCGTGCGATTTTCCTCGAACATCAAAGAGTTTACGTTCAAGCATTCGTATCGGATCTTGTCATGTTTTGTTCACTTAAATGGTCTGTGCCAAAAATGTACGTAACTGCAGTTTTGCAGTCAAATTAACTGGCAGTACAAAAATATTACAGCATTTTGAGTAATTTAAACTAGACCAAAAAACTGTGTTAATGTGCGTCAGTCTTAATCGGCAACGAGCTCACAATATCATTAAAGTTTTCGTCTATTTCATAAACAGAAGTATTAAATTAAAGTATTAAATTAATCTAGAACTTGATATTTGTAACCGGAAATTTAGTTTTCAAGCGAAACCATACCATCAGTTTGACTTGTGTTAAGTAACTTAATTGCAATTTGCGACAAATGAAATGGAATTTACTTTTAACGGCCTGCTAGCCACGAGTTATGCCTCGCACTTTCATTATAACTTGTTTTCATATACGAATGCTCCAGTTTTAATTGCAAAGGTCCGAATAGGGCCATTCTAGAAGAAAACATTTAGACAGTCGCTTTTTTTTTATTGAGCTTTGGCTGCCACGGCCATCAGCTTAAAAAGGATACTTTAAAGAGGATTATTTACAAGGAAATATAAGGAGCGAACATTAACAAAGAAAACTGAATTAAATACATTATGTACCATCGCTTTAGTTTATAAAGGTGTGAATAAGGAATATTAACTTAAGTGATTGAACGAACGGGAGCATCGTCTAGCAAATCAGGATATAAAAAAAAATGAAACAAACCAAAATAGCTGCAGCAATGCTCAGAACTTAGACTTTTTTTTTAATTAGGACCCTGACTTGAGATTATAAATAATTACTTGGAGCAAATTTACCCCAGTCGTGACTTCGACCACACTCATGGTCGAGTCTTTTAGAAAGCGAAAGACACCAGAAAATTTATTATTGAGTAACAGCGCCAGTTTAAGTAATAGTAATGCTTAATTATGCAAAGTAAGGCAACAATAAACTCGACTTACCTTAAACTGTGTAAGACTTTCTTCTAATTCAGCATGTAATTGTAAAAAAAAACACTAGTATTTTTATGTGGAATCCACCATCGTTCGTCACTTTACGGTGCAAACCTTTGTCACGTTCACTGTCAATTAAAAAAAAACTCCGTTAACACACACACTTCCCGCCAAAACGCGATATGTTCGAAAACCCGCTCTGAAATTCAGTAAAACGTTCCATATCACTGAATTCGATGTCAACGGCCCCGTAGCGATTTGGACACTGGCGAGTCAAGTGTCGTTGAGTTTTGGCTGTACGCGCGAGTGCACTTTCGTTGCAATAAAAAAAAAGAATTTAGCGGTGTTCGAACATGAGGCGCTCGAAGTTTGAATAATGGCGGGAAGTGCGTACCTTGTGAGCGTGCGTTCGAGTATACGCCGAGACCGGTCGGTGTACGGGATTGTACTGCGGTGCGGTCACTGCAGCTTGCGCGACATTCTCTGCCCACCGCTGCCCGCATGTGTTGAATGTTAAAATGTTAATCCGCGATACTATTTACGAACCAGCGTCACCAGGCCCCTCGCAACAACCGGAGCAACTAATTTTCATACGCCTTATGAAACGCTGCACTCCCTAAACGGGTCATTGCATTCTGGCCGCACTACTTGTAAAGTTGCGTTTAACGAGACAATAGAAACAATAATTCACTCTCTGCGTCAGTTTCAGGTTTCAAAAGTAAAATGCACTACATTTAAAAAGGAAAATGTCCTTTTGAAATGTTGCAACAGTGCTTTAGACCTCGTATTAGTCATTTAGCGTGTTATTACTATGTATTCAACGGGTAATCGGAGTAATCATTGAACCTGGAATACTCGAATTGCATAAGTTCTTTGCAAAACTGTTTTGACAAAAAATTGTTTCAGCATTGCATTGTCACCAACTGTTACCGAGTTGAGACGTGTCTGCGTAACATCCTGGATTAGGGTAATCCCATGATATTAAGTGTCTGGCAAACATCGCTAGATGGCATTGTTCAACATAACAATGGAACCTTTTCGTATTAATAATAATACTTACGAGAGTTGCAAACACATTGCTAAGGATTGATAATGTTAATAAAACAGCGTACCACAGTGATTATCCAATTAATTTGAACTTTTCGTTTGAAGGTTGAGAGAGTGTAGAAAAACATGCTGAAATGCCATAGAAAATTGAGTACTACCAGAAGTTAAAGCTGAAAACAAGACTGCCTTGGATAAATTGACATTACTAACAAAATGTTGCGACTAAACGAAATTATTACTTAATTATGTTTCTCAACAAAACTGCCCAGGTCCAACGAAAGTACTTTTCATGTTAAAGTTTTTTTTAACTGTATGAAACAATAATGTAATCACAAAAGCAAAACATTTTTAAAAGTGTCTCAATAAATCTACATTTTACTTGGCCGTATAAACAGACGCCAATTGCCTTCTAAGTTCAGAATTCTTATTTATACACTTGTTTGCTTTTCAAAAGCTATAGGCGCGTTGTAATATTTTTACTTGATCATAATGTCTTTCCAGTAGTGTCTAAACTTCAATAATGTTTAGTTTTCTATTTTTACCCAACTTCAAACAGAAACTAGAGCTATTTTTTAAATATTTAATATACATTTACTTTACAACCTTTAATTTTAAAACGAATATTAAGTATTATTTCTGAACGTATCAAGTACGTCACTTTGGTCATTCCCTGGTCATTCCAGTCCAGTGGTTCAAAACAGTTTCTTTCTTCAATATGTTTTTTATTGTTTTAATATTCGTATCTTTTTATTTAAGACACACAAAAGTAAGATATACTGTAGAAAGTAAAACGCAATGTTTCGCCTGAGATCAAAGTTGACGAACTTAATCGGTAACAAATAACAACGTGATAATGAACAGTTCTTATGACTGTGTTTGGTCACAGTAAAATATTTACAACCTAAAACAAATTTCATAATAATTAATTATGTACCGAGCCGAGGTACAAAGTGAGTACGTCATGGTCTTCATGACATGACCGGAGTTATTGTTTGAGTTCATTGTTCAATCAAATGACGCATAATAAACAAACATAGACAGAATGTTTGTGATCCCTGCTGACAGTTGACGTCATCGCCTTTGAATTTGAACTGTGTTGTTTTTATTGGAATCGCCTTGAACTGCCCATTAGTTCCCATGAAACAAGTATTACACTGGTTTACACAACCACAACTCAATCACAGCTCGATGTGATAGTCTAAGTACTAATAACGTGCAGTGCTAACCTTAGAACATAAAATGTTGCGGCTTTTGAGACATTAGTAAGTAATTCCACTTTGTTTCGCTTAAACAGTTAAAAAAACCTTAGCCTTGTGCATTGAGGCATGTCGCTTCCTCGCCAAGGCGAGTGTTTTTGCTCAATCCGACACGGAACCAACCAATTTCGGCGACTATTGTCATCGCACTGAGATCCGATATCACTTACATTATATCTTATCAGAAAGATTATGTACACAAGTGCTAAATTCGTACCATGTAATGGACAACACATTACATATCAGCCAAACGGGTATCGCGCGTACAGGGATTCTGTGCAAGACGCCCATCACCAGAGGCATATGGCTTCTAAATCTGAGTTGACACTTAGCTTCCATAACCTAATCAAGCGAGGTAGTGTTTTTTTTAATTTTTAAATTGCGCCAGTGTGAAGTGTATTTACCAAACTGTGAACACAGCTGTTCTTAATTTGAAATAGTGGTTTTTGTTTCAATTTTGTTTTTTCGGTTCAGTGTTAACAGCCAGGCTGAAAAAGGGAGTTGTTAATTGCCACTTAAAATAATGAATGAAGTTGAAATGGTAAAATTAAAAAGCTTTGTTTTTATGGTGATAATGTTGGAATGGAAGTGACATGTTTTATTTATGTGAAGTGCTTTGAGTGGTTTGCTGATATCAGGAATTTATTAACCATAACATGGTATTTGTGTAAATGACTAGGCATTACTATGTATGGCAGTAAAATTTACTCCATTGTGACTTGTTTACTGTTTCATAGTACTTACTTATTGAAGTGCAGAGTATATTTATTTTAAATTGGTCAATAAATGGCTGTTGAGTTTCACAACAATGGAAATTTTCAAAACTTAAAGGTTTTGTAGATTGCAGGTTTTGTATAGCTAACGCCACCAGAGTTGAGGCCACGCACACAACCACATCTCTTGTAATGACAGCGGGATTTTGACGTTGTGTTGTTGTTAAACGTCAACACAACGTCAAAATCCCGCTGTCATTACATGAGATGTGGTTGTGTGCGTGGCCTCAACTCTGGTGGCGTTACCTCTATAGTCGGGGCAAGAAAAGGTTCGTCACTTTTCAACCATAACTCGTTGATATAGAGTCGAAAAGTGACAAACCTTTTCTTACCTCGACTATACCTTTATTTATGACTAATCCTTACTAGATAGTAGTGGTGTTAAAATATCAGATAAGGTTGATTAACATTAATTTGGTAAAGCTGTATCATGTTAATAAAAACAAAGCAAAACATCAAATATTTGGGCTGATAATGCTGACTGAGTGGCCAATTAACCTGCTGAATACTGTTTATTTCATAGTAGATAGATCATCCGAGCCTATACACATCCTACTGCTGGGCACAGACCTCCTCTCAAGAGGAAAGGCCTTGGACCGTAGTGCCCACGCAGGCCCAATGCAGATAGGGAACTTCACAAACACGATTGAATTTCTTCATAGGCATGTGTAGGTTTCGTCCGCACCGCGTCGCGTACCGCAAAGCTCACGGTAAATTTCAAATATAATTTCACACATAAAGTCCGAAAAACTCAGAGGTGCAAGCCCGGCTTCAAACCCACAACCCTCTGATTGAGAGGCAATAGGTCAAACCACTAGGCCACCACGGCTTTTTCCAAACCACTAGGCCTAGATGAGAATATCTATTGAAAAGATGGTACTGTTTACTTATTGCTTCATAGTCATGATTTTGCTACAAATATAGAGCTAAGCTTGTATTGTGATGGTTTGGGAAAAAAATTACACAACTTGTCCTTGGATTCTGAACCCACAGCGCACCCTACAGACACTGGTGTGACCCAATTTTTAATCACACCTTAAAGCTCCAAACGCACAGTGGAGGTGTGGCGGTGACGGTTGTAATATTCTAACTTGTATGAACGTTGTGCTGTACCATACCGCAAACTCGTTTGTACAAGTCAGAATATTATAACCGCCACCGCACCGCCATGCCTCCGCTATCTGTGCGTTTGGAGCTTAAGTGATTAAGTCCTCTATAGACAAAAAATATCACATCACATTTATTATGATCTTTCTTATTCTCTTGTTCTGAGAACGCATTATTATTTACATGTCTGATACAATTCGAGTTATTTTCATTTCAAAACTAAACCTGTTTTTCTTTTGACACAAAGTTTATTTCTGAAATAAGAATAATTTGAATTGTGCCAGTCTAAGGCTGCGTATCCACCGGAGCTGTGCGAGGATGCGTTGCGAGGGATGTGTCTGACATGAACCAATAGAAACACTTCATTCACTTAGGACCTTTTAAATGAAGCGTTTCTATTGGTTCATGACAGACACATCCCTCGCACCGCATCCTCTCATCTCTCTAGTTTCATCTCTGGTGGAAACGCAGCCTTATTCTAAAGGTGCTATGTATTAAGAGGTTGTATCTGACCCAATCTTTTTCCCAACTTTCTAGATGAAAACTATTGATTTTTACTGTTATTTCAATGGCTATTAATTAACTATGCCAACCTTCTAAATTATAAAAATAAATATACTTCCCTTTTCAGATGAAGAACTATACAGTTACACAAACTACGGTATGGATACCCCCACTCCGTCGGCCACCCCGGCCGACTGCCTTCCTGGAGTTATCCAGATGTTTGACTCCATGAACCCTGGCCCAGACTCCGATTTTGACCTGAGCTTGGCCGTTCCAGAGTCAGTAATTGAGCTTGAGAGGACTGAAAATAAGGAGGAGACGGATGCTGTTGGTAAGTTTGTTTTAAATTCTATGTTGAGTCTTTAGATGGCCATGTAGATTTAGACATAACTTTGCGGTTCATTTTAAAATAAACAGAACCTGTGTTGCTTCTCTCCAAAGAAATAGTTACTACTTAGTGGTAGGGATGGGGAACAAATGGCTTGTGACAATATAATTTGAGCATGTCACTAGTCAAGTAATCATGCATCCAAGTAATCACTAAGTTTAGTTTCTTTGATGGCATGTCTAACCCGATTATTGTTAGTACCTGGCCAACCAAGCTCTGCTCGGGCTGAAACTCGGTACCAAGCGTTTTCCCAGAGATAAGACCAAGCTAGATCAATTTTTCTTGGGTCAAATCTTATTCATCCCCATAAACCCCCACATACCAAATTTCATCGAAATTGTTGGAGCTGTTTCTGAGATTCTGATTATATATATATATATATACAAGAATTGCTTGTTTAAAGGTATTAGATATATTGTTGTATTATAAAGGTTCACCATCCCTGACTTAGGATTAGGACATATAATAAAAACAAAGTTAGTTTAAATAGGTAATAGGTAATAACGGGCTAATTTCCGCAACTCGACGTCTTTTACGCGCCTATTTTGCGTAACAGGCTGTAGGCACTATTCATGCCAGCCCAACTCCATAAGGAAGCCTAGCAGACCCTTCACGTTGCCGACGACTTCCTGGAGCGACCTCGGTGTCCCGAGGTGTAGTGCCCTGTAGCTCGCCACACTAACACACTCCAGCAGGACGTGTGAGGCCGTTTCTTCCGCCTCCATGCACGCTCTGCATAGGGGGCTGTCTGTAACACCTAAATTGTGTAAGTGTTTGTTAAGTAAGGCATGTCCAGTTAGAGCCCCAACCAATAGTCGGAGCTGAGTTCTTCCATAACCGCGAAGTTTGCGGGATAATCCGGGGTTGATCTTCGGAAGAGCTTCTCTGGTCTGCCTGCAGGTTACTAGGTTTGTCCAATATTCTTGGTGCATTACCTTGGTGTTGTGGCGCAACTGGCCGCGCAACCATCCGAAAGGCAGGGGCAGAATGGGTTCAGGTCCATAGACCCTCAACTCCGATCCCTCCCTCGCCAGTCGATCGGCCGCGTCGTTGCCTCGCGAACCACTGTGACCCTTTATCCATTGAAGGGTAATGGTGTTTGTCTCACTTACCTTCGTCAGAGCTCGATGGCACTCGTATATTAGCCCCGATGTCATAGTGTTGCTCTGCAGGGCTTGCAAGACCGATCTACTATCAGACAGTATACGGATTGGAAAACCCTGTACCTCTCTGGAGTTAATCGCTGTTATTGCCATTATGATACCCATGCATTCCGCCTGAAAGACGGTATTATGGATCCCCAATGGCGATGAGATGTTGATATTCAGGTCCTCTGAATGTACTCCAGAGCCTGTACCTGTTGACGTTTTCGATCCATCCGTGAAGATCCTCAACTCCTTGAGGTTGAGGCCCTCCCCTGGGTCTTCGTGTAATTGTATCCTATATTTTTTGTCGAATACGTACTGTTTAGGTATCCTGTCGGTGACCGCTTCGATGAGCGGCTCCCTATTTACCAGTACACCCAGTATTCCTGTGTGTGTTACATTCACGTTCCTCCATAGGTTCAGCTTCCTGAGCCTTACCGCAGCCGCTCCCGCTTCCTGTTGGATAAACAGATGCAGCGGCGGCAAGTTCAGTAGGGCTTCCAGGGCCGCAGTCGGAGTAGTCCTCATGCAGCCCGTAGTCGCCATGCAAGCCAGCCTTTGAAGTCGTTGCAACTTCGCTTCAACGGTGATCAGCTTGGTTCTCGGCCACCACACCACTGCACCGTAGCTGATAATGGGCCTGATGACGGACTGGTACAGCCACAGAGTGATTTTCGGGGATAGTCCCCACCTTTTACCTATCATTCTGCGGCACTGCCAGAAGGCTATTGTAGCCTTGTCGATCTTGCTGTTGAGATGGTTGCTCCAGTTCAGTTTACTATCAAGAATGATTCCCAGATACTTTACCTCCGAGCTGAACTGTAGCTCCGTACCAAACAGTCTAGTGGGGTTGTAGCTGCCCAATAGACGTTTGTTAGTAAACATTACCTGTTCCGTCTTCCTGGGATTGACGGTCAGTTCGTTGTCTATGCACCAACTTTCCACAATTCGTAGCGCCTGCTGCGTAACATCGCACACGGTACTGCTGACTCTGCCGCTAATTAAAATAGCAATATCATCAGCATACCCGATCGTGAAGTAGTAGTGCTGGTTCAGTCTGGCTATGAGGTCATTAACTACTAAGTTCCACAGCAGTGGGGAAAGCACCCCTCCTTGCGGACATCCTCTGGCTACCAGTGCATGTTGTGTCTCAGATGACGCGAGTTTGACGACTCTTTTACTGAGCATGTTATCTATCCAGTCGACCAATACCGGATGCACTCCGTGTTTGACCAGGGCCGACGTGATGCTGGTGAAGTTGGTCTTGTCAAAAGCTCCTTCGATGTCAATGAAGGTGCCGAGACACATTGATTTGTTTTCAATGGCCTCTTCTATTTTGCTGACCACTGCATGTAAAGCTGACTCTGTTGATTTACCTTGACTGTACGCATGTTGGTGTGAGTGTAGGCGCACTGTAGCTAGGGCATTCTCTCTCAGATCCCGGTCACACAGCCTTTCTAGGGTCTTCAACAGGAATGACGTGAGACTAATAGGTCTGTGAGATTTGGGTTCCGAGTAGTCACTTTTCCCCGGTTTGGGAATGAAAATTACCTTTACCTCCCTCCATCGCTTTGGTACATACCTGTGAGCCAAACAGGCCACAAAAACGGTGGTGAGCCTTTGGATCAGACGGTTACCTCCCCACTTTAAAAGTGCTGGGAAGACCCCGTCTAATCCTGGAGATTTGAAGGAGTTAAAGCTGTTGATAGCCCATACAACCTTTGATGGACTTACTACCTTGAGTGCATAATCCCAATGCTCCTCTGTTGTGTCTCCGTCCTCCTCGAGCCAATCAACCGATTGCATGATATGGCAGCCTGGGAAATGCGTTTTTACCAGGATGCACTCTGTTTCCTCCGGCGTGCTCGTGAAGGTGTTGTCTGGCTTTTTCAGGGAGCCCCCCAACTGGCTAGATTGGTTTGCTAAGACTTTCCTTACCCTGTTGGCCTGTACGCAGGTCTCTATGCTGCTGCAGAATTTGCGCCACGAATCGGTGCTTCTATACCTCAATCGCTTCTTGTATCTGGACTTAGCTTCCCTGTACCTGTCCCAGTCCAGATCGGCGCATGTATTCATTGCTCTGTTAAGAAGCCGCCTTACCTTTTTCCTGAGTCTTTCCAGTTCAGGCCCCCACCAGTTTATTTTACTTGTGTTGCCTGGTGGGGTTGATAAGGGACATGCAGTTTGGTAGGAATCTATAATCTTGTCAGTTAGCATACCTACCTGTTCTTCTATCTGTCCTGTTCCCACGAGTCTGTCTGGACATGTCTGCTCGCTGAGCAGCTGTTCCAGTCTCTCGGCATATTTCACGCGGTTGGTTTTGCGTGGATTACGCTTAGGGGTAACTGGGACTGTACTTACTTGCACATCGAAGCGTATCCATCTGTGATCTGAGCATGATGCCTCGTTGGATACATGCCAGTTGGAGATGGTTCCCGAGGCCGCTTCTGTGGCTAGTGTTAGGTCGATGATTGTTCTACTACGTCTGTTCACGAATGTAGGTTCAGAACCCACGTTCATGATCTGTAGATTAGTGGTCATCAGATATTCAACTAAGAGCTTACCTCTCTCGTTTGTTGTCTTCATTCCCCAAAGGATGTGATGTGCGTTAGAGTCCGTGCCAATAATAAGTTGCAGCCCGGCCTCTTCGCAGTATGTTATCAGCCGTGTCATGTCGTGTGGCGGAGGCGCGTCAGCTTCAGGCATGTAGGCCGACGCAATTACCATCTCCGGCAGGCTGTGGTCTTGCGCCCTGTGCAGCTTTATGGCGCACAGGTCTCTAGAACAGAAGCTCGTCAGAGTTTGCGCATGTATATTCCTGGAGATGTAAATACAGGCCCTAGAGTTTTCCGGGCCCGTATATGTAATAATCTTACCTCCAGCATTCCGGAGTCCGCATATGGTGCCATTCCTAACCCACGGCTCCTGGATCAGTGCAATGGCTGTTGTGTTGACCTCCAACCATTTCCGCGTCTGAGCCGTTGCGGTTACGCTGTGGTGGAGGTTTGCTTGGAGGACTTTACAAGACGGGTGAGTTGGGCAAGCCATCATCCGACAGCACCTCCATCTCCTCCGCCTCTATCCCCCCTATGGCCAGGTTGCCCAGGCCCGCTGCACAAGCCCCTTCCTCCGACTCCCGAAGCAGTTCCTCCTCGTCCACTGCTTCTACAGTCTGGGATTTAGGGCTCGACTGCATCACAGGGGTTGGCACAGGGATACCCGAGATTACTCCAGACTCCCCTCCCTCTGCCTGCCCTCCGTCATTGGCGTCCTCCACTCGGTCGTCATGCTCCGTTGGCAGGTGCTCGGTAAATTTACCTTTCGGACCCTGGAACTTCACGTACACCGACCCCAGCAAATAGCAGAGTCGGCGCCCACGATCAATCAGGGTCTGCACCACATCCTCAGGAGCGCTGAAGATCAGGAACGTGTTATCGTCCTGTCTATCGACCTTATGGAGGATCCAGCTATCCACCCTTGCCCACTTGTTCTGGAACCGCAGCGTACGTCCCACTATCCAGATATCCGGCTGTTTACCTGGCAGTAGGACGCCGCAGCGGACCAGCCTAACGAGGTCACACTGGCGTTTGACCATCAGTTTGGTACCCGTGGACAAGGTGAACTCCGAAACTATCCGTGTGAGGTATTCCACGGTTTCGTGGTTCTCACACCACAGTTTCAGAGCCCCGTTGGCGTATGTCGGTTTACCCTGAAATACAGGGTTCACTGGCACGTCATTGGTCGCATCTACGGCGTCACTGTGAAGACGCCTCTGTAGAAGGACCTGTATCTCATCAGCGGCCTGTGCAGTCAAGGGCTGTCCAGTCGCAGTTGTCACCGCAACCAGTAAGTCCGACCGCACTGCCTCTGCATACGGGACTTGGGTTCCGCCCACCAGCCTCGGCTTCTTGGGATCACCCCTAGGCGACTGAGTGTCGTCGAGGCGCACCCTTTTGGCCGGTGCTCGGGACGTACTTCCACCTCCCGCCTTACCCTTCGCCTGCGTCTTGCCGCGTTGGGTGCGACCAGCTGCCTGGTTACCCTGGCCACTTGCCGCCCCCTTCGCGAACTTGACGGACCCCTTAGGTTTAGGTTCATTGGCTTGGGCTGCCGCAGCGCGCTTGGCAGCTTCCGCCTCCATAGCACGCTTCTTTTGACGTTGGCGCTGCCTCTTGCTTTTACGCTTGGGCTCAGGTTCACCCCCTGGTTGGGAGGACCCCGCTCCACTAGCGCCTCCCGCCGACTTGCCGGGTTTCCCCTTGGCCCGTCGTCGGTCGACAAGAGTCCACGCCTCGTCAAAACGTTGGAGGGCAGCCACCTCTTCAGCCGTGCGGATTCCAGGTTGCCCCGGTATCCTGGCGACGTCGAGGATGGCACCCTCTGGCTTAGCGCCACCCTGAGGTGGCACTGAGCCTGTAGGGTATGCCGTCGACGTGGACGGCCTTGGTTCCTCCGGTTTCCCGGTTTCCCCTCGGCCACCCACGGACTTGCGCTTTGTGTGTGGTGGCGCCGCCCTAGCAGCACCACCCCCGTGTGTGTGTATGTTTGCTGAGGTCAAGGTCGACTTCGCTGCCTTGCCTCCGCTTGTGGAGGAGGGCGGTCCCACTTTCGTGGTACCACTCCCCCGCTGTGTTGGTTGAACCCGTGAGGGCTGCTTAGTAGACGGACCCGCTTTCGCGGTTCCGGCCACCAGTAAGGTACCGTCCGGTTTCCCTTCAGGTCCCTGTGGGGTCTGGGATCTATGTTTGTCCATATTTCCAGATTAAGTTTTCATCCACTGCGCTCCCTACCCTCCATGGAGCCCGCAACATTGGGGATGCCGTATCGACACCGGGGCTACGCAGTAGATATAGATGTGGCAGGTTGGGTTCCAAACGCGACATCGGGAACTACAGATGCCGGCTGGTGACCGCGATCCCACGGCCCCCAGTTGTTCCGAACACCCTTGCTCCGTCAGCATGGCCGGACCCCATGTCCTCCCAGAGGACCCTCCCCCATCTCGCCAGCGTAAAGCACCCAGCTCATCCGTGCAGTTACGCATGTCCATTTCCCCGCAGTGGCTAGCTACAGGGCTACCGTTTAGCCTGAAATCCGGACCAAAGAGGGCGTGTTGTCTCCCGGAGTTACAGACCCCGACCCCGTTTGACTCAACCCCCCAGGACTCCTTCATCCCTGCGTACGGCGATCAACTGCGCAGGACACACGCAGGTAGGCATTTGCGATAGAAATCCACCGGGTCACCCACTATACCCGGCAGATGGCCTGTCATACTTAGCTACAGCAGTCCGGGGTAGATGGTAGTATGCGGCGCCCGTTTTCGACCACAGCATTTCCAGGGTGTGCGACCCATTCCAAAAGAGATTAGACATCATTCGACCGCTGCACAAGACAACTTAGAGGGAGGGGTTGACTAAATTCCTTTTTTAGGGGGAAAGGGAGGGAAGTGGGAAGGGAGTGAGGGGGAGTTGATATTTACTGCGCAAGGCCACAGAAAGAAAAACAAAAACCAAAAACACGACACGTGATTCAATCTCCGTTCCCCGTCCCCCAGAATCATGCGCAATAAACATCAACCAGGGAGGGGAAGAGGTTGGCCAACTCTTATTTTTTTTCTCTAAAAATCGCCCTGCGCAGCAGACGAATGACGCCCTATGAAATGGGTTCGCCCCCAAGCCCGTGCGTCGGCGAGCTGAGGGCGACGAGGACGCGTATGACAGACTTGACAGAGGCGAGCCAATAGCTTAACGCCGCACACTTAAGCGTACTCACCCCGCCCTACACCCCACACAAAGTTAGTTTATTTATTTATTTTTGCTTGACAGGTAATAAAACCTTTGCCGTTCGGTGGGATGTATATACCTACATATTCACAAATAAATTTTAGCATAATTATGTTTTTTATGGTTGTTAAAAGTCAGGATACTCTTACTATTTTTGTTTAGTGTATGAAGCACACTTCAATGTAAGTTATAAGAAAAAGTAGGCCGCTATTCAGTAAGATATTGTCAAAACTATTTTAGAAAGTAAATATGATGATCAGTTATTTCAAAATCCTTTGTACTAAACAATGGCATCTCACTACATCTAGATGTTTATTTTTATCAGTGCAGTAAGTATGTTTATATCAAAAAAACATTTCAAATGTTTCAAGACACTTGAAATACTTCCAATCTCTTCAGCTTTCCAACTGATAGTGTAAGATATCAAATACAATATCACTATTATATTTCTATGTCATGTATCGCATTATGCTGAGAATGACAATGACTAACTTATATGATTGAGTCAGGTGGAATGTCTATACTTTATCGTTGGTAATTTTCCATTATACTTTGGCATAAACTTTCATCTCTAACCTAGGTATAAGTAGTATGTTTATGCCATTTCTGGCGCACGGTAGGACGGTGGGGTTCAAGTTAGTATGGTCAGCCTATTATGAGTAGCAATAGCTTGCTATAGCGCTGTTAGTGCTTATAGCCTATTATGAGTAGCAATAGCCTGTTAGAGACAGCTATAAGCACTAACAGCGCTATAGCAGGCTATTGCTACTCATAATAGGCTGACCATACTAACTTGAACCCCACCGTCCCACCGTGCGCCAGAACTGGCATAAACATACTACTGGTATATTGACAACCAAATAGCTTAGTGGTCACTTGGTCAGAGAACTTGACTATGAAGCCTGAGGTCCCGGGTTCAATCTTGGTCAGGGCAGAAATTGTATATGAAAAACATGAATGATTGTTCTAAAATTTTGGGTGTTTAATATGTATATAATTTATGTGTGTAATCATCTGTTTTGAGTATATTTATCCATTGCCTAGACCCATAACACAAGCTTTGCATAATTTGGGGCTAGGTCATAGTCATAAGTACCGTAAAATCACATAACTATAGTCCTAGCCTGCAACAATAGTCCAATTTTCGTCCTCATATTATCCTTAAAATATTATAGCTTACTGCTATTATTTCTGGGTATATAATTATGTTGTTACGCCTAAAATAATTTACTTTAGTCTAGCCATGTAGCTATCATATTTTAAGGATAATGTAAGGATGAACATTGGACTATTGTTGCAGGCTAGGACTATAGTTATGTGGTTTTACGGTATATAGATAAGGATTCCTTGAGTCTAAAATAATGATTTTTATTATAAGTGGCCTAATATTTATTTATGATTCAAAATTCGAAAAGCCAGAACAAATTGCTGTAAATTAAAAAAAAAGTCCGATCATTTTAAATGACAGAGGTATTCCCATGAGAAAGAGGGTGATGTGAATACGTGGCATTATTCCTAAGTTAGATTTTTGAGTGTTTAAATAAAACATTAGATACAGATTCAACTATGTATTAGCAAAACAAGAAACTTTATCTTTTAAAAATTTAATTTTCTGTTCTTTCTTCTAGCCTCCCAAGAAAAAGCCGTGCCATACAAAGCCATCCATGACCCACCGATCAAATTCAACTCGGTGCACAGAAAAGTGTTCATACCGGGTGTAGAAATAAAGGTCAGAATCGAAGAGAACGAGCGGAGCGCTACGACACACCTACTTAACCCTAATTTGTGAGTATTAGTGATAATAAAGCCTTTTAGTCATACTTTTAGTTCCACTGATTTGTTTGCAGTAGCTTATTGGCGTACAAATATTACAAGTTCATAAAAATCTATTTTTAAAAGGGTAGTTAACACCATTAAATAACAATTCGAAAACACAACTCTAAAAAAATATTTATTTTAACTTTGAAAACAAACAACTGTAAGATTTGATTTTTACCTACTCACTTTGAAATAAATAAATGTTTATTGATCTATATATATCATTTATATGTATTAGATAGTTATTTATTATGACTCTGATTTTAAAAAAAATATGAGAATTTTGGTACAGTCAGTGAATGGAACCGACCGAGACTATAAATGTAGTCTCCCAAAATAACCTTAATAATTTGTATAGAAAATCCCTTTTTTACTAACATAAACAACAAAAAAACTTTAGAAATATGCTTTAATTGCTAGTCTTCTATGTTTAATATGTATAATCTAATAACTAGCTGTTGCCCGCGACTCCGTCTGCAGAGAATAGGGGTATAAAAAATAGCCTACGTACGACCTATTCTCAGACCTACCGAGTATGAAAAAAAACCACAAAAATCGGTCAAGCCATCTCGGAGGAGTTCGATAACAAACACCGTGACACGACATTTTTATATATTTTGATTACCCATAGTATAGTAGCGGAATGAAAAGGTTTTTCTCTTTTCGATCTTAACTCGTTGACATAGAGTTGAAAAGTGACAAACCTTTTCATTCCGCGACTGTACTATGCTTAGTTTGGGACTAGGTCAATTGCTATCAGTAGTCTTTGTTTTATACTCAACTGCGCATATCGGACCTATAATATTGGCCCACAACAATGACCTCTTTTTAATTTCTCAGTTTGGACTTATCTCAATTTACTCACTACAGCTAATAGCAACACTTGGACAGGCCAAATTTATACTACCTATTACAGACAACATTTTACATTAATAAAGCAATCACCTGTAACGGCGTAAAAAAAAAGAAAAAAAAATAAATAAAATGGATGGTGATTGGTTCGTTGATGTTTAATTAAAAGCAAGACTGTGTATTTACGCCGTAACAGTTAGTTACATATGAATTAGAATAGACCGGAATGGTCTCGGAAGAGCAACGGGCTTCTATGTCAAGGACCGTGTATGCTTAAGGCTAAAGGACTAGGACTCCTCACCAATAATACCACCATTTAGCATGCACACAATGTATGTATTACAGAAAACGCGACATGGCGGTTACGGCCGCGGTGGAACAGTGGTCTCTTACGCTAGGGCCTAATGAAAGTAGTTGGGTGCACCCGATCTAACGGACACGGACACGAGGGCTCGCTGCCCTTAAATCGACGCGCACTTTACTGGCCAGTAATTATAAAATGTTCAGTACTCACAAGTCCCGAGCTTCGACAAACGTGAAATCCGGTGAGCAGGTAAACTCACGAACGAAGAGACGAGGGCGGCGCGCGGAGTCGCGCGCTAGCAACGACAAGCTAGCAAGCGGGCCGTATGGTCATGTCAGCGTCGTACGCGACGAAGGGAAGAAGGCGGGCGGCGCGCGAGATAAATAATTAGGCCGGGAAGATACTTTTAACTGTTTAATTAAGTATAAAATACAGCACTACTACTTAGTTCTAGCTTAAGACGATATTAACTAACTTTAACTTAACGAGTCTATTTGTAATAATAAATTACTAACTATGGCTTACACGTAAGTCACGTTATTACGTGACGTCGCTTGTGAAGTATGCTGATGCTACGATTTACATAAACATATCTAATCTTATTGGTTGGTAGCATCAGCAGTTTAACAGTCACGTAACTACGTGTGGGTTAAGGTTCCTTACGTGTTAGCTGTTTGGAAGTCGTATGTAAGAGGAGGGTTGGGTCCCGTAACTCCTCCCTCCCCTAGTGAGGAATTTTCTGAAGTTGTTATGGAATGCTTCAGAGAATTCCTCTAGAAAATTATTTTATTTTGGAAAACTTATAAATAACAAGTGATGTAACTATAATGATTATGCCTATATATAATACTAGTGCCCATATATTTATTCCTATACAGGTTACCAAAGGTTAAATTTTTTTTTTTTTTCACTATAGTCCCAGTATTTGGCACGTTTTAATATTTCTTTTACGTCGCTGAAGTCGACGCCCCGGAGTTCTAGCGGCGTGTTGTCGTTACTAGTTACTCTTAGCTCAGGAGTCAGTGCTGGTAGGACTGGAACATTCATTGGTGCTGCGCTTGTTGACGCGCCTACGGTGATGTTTCCCAGGGCCATTGTGCAATTAATGCTGGGTGAGATGATGAGTGTCCCGTGCAGAGCTTGCTTCCTCACCTCCTCGTTGCAGGTTTCTGTGACTATGATGTCTTCGGTAGTGTATACTAGCACCGACTGATCGTACAGTTTGGAGACTTTTGGATCCTCCGTCTTGGCCGGACTTTGTTCTTCGATCTGCTCGCATGGCTGGACTATTGATCTGAACCTTAACTTGTTCGCTAATAGGTAGGGATGTTGGGGTATGACGACACATGTCGTCTGCTCGTTTTGTTTAAAAATGGGAATGGGGAGGATTTTATAATAAATATATGTGTCCTTTTCGACAAGAGGTATTTCTAATATGAATATTAAAGTATACAATACAATACAAAAAGTATTGCTATTTATAAAAGATTTTAAGATTATATTATTTTCTATCTTAACTAGATTGTTTAAACTAACAGGAAAAGTCATCCTAGCATGACTTTCGACTATTTTTAATATGTCATATAACTCTGTGGAGTTGATAATGGACTGGTGCAAAATGTCTTTGTTTTAGTTGGATGGGAAATTTAAACGGATTTCGTTCATACTTCATCCTTTTACATTGCTCAACATTATTAATGAAAGCAGAAACAGTTTCCTTCGCGTTTGGCCACCAATAATGCCTTTTTATCTTTGATAAGGTTTCGTTAATGCCCCTGTGACAAGTTTTACCCTCGTGATACTTCACTATAATCTCCTTCTGGTCCTCCTCAGACCCTGACAAATTCACAACCTGCTCAGTGCATTCTGTTAACTTTAATGTGCCTTTTTTATACAGTTTTACTACAACTTTAGAGAATATCTTGCGAAACGAAGGGTCCACAAAATAAATAAAATACTTATACCCAATGTTGATGTACTCCTTTAAAAAGTCCTTTACTAATTCCTCTTTATTTACTGGCATGTGCACTTCTAAAATCTGCTGCTTATCCCCAGATATATCCTTAACCGCGACAGAGTCCTTAAGCCATTTATAAACTATAATTTGTTTCGCTTTAGTGTCAATTGCCTCTTTAAGAATGGGTATACCCTCGTGTTCCCTATTAGAAACTGAATGGGCTGTGGCTCCCGACCTCGAATTCGATACCTCAACTATCTCAATGTCCGTCTCCTCGTTCGAATTTCCATTCGACCTATTGACGACCCCCTGGATGGTTTCATTGTCATCATCATTACGGGGTGGGCCCCGTGAGGCTATCATGAAAAAATTTCCCGCCTGTACATTGTTTGACCCCTGCTGAGATTTATAGAAATCATCATCATCAGGATATGAACAATTTGCCTCATTCCAATCGTCCTGCCTATCACTATTAGTATAATTAAGCCTAATTGAGTTATGCTTATTAAACCCCGAGCCGGCCCCATACGCCGCGTTCCGCGTCATATAAGAGGCATTGTCCGCACTATGCTGACGCTGCCTTGCACCTGACCCAGTGGCCTGCTGCCATTGACCTTGATTACGTAAATTACCTGAGTTAAAAGGTTGCATATTAAAATTACGAGTCTGATTAGAATTGTTATGATAATTATTGTACCCAACTTGTGCCGAATTATCTGGAAATCCCCTCTTAGGAGCAAATGTATTTGACACAACTGTGCTAGATAACCCGTGAGAAATATTCCCCTGGAATCTACTAACTTCATTTGAGCCATGTGCTCTTACGTCCTGTGAACTATTCTTTGCGTTATATCTAGCCTCGAAATTTTCTTCCTCCAACACCACCTTCAAAGCCTCTTCCAGGGTTTTAACATCCCTGAAACGTACTAACCTAACCAAGTGAATAGGAAGATTAAACAGGAAAACCTCCAAACACGTCTTCGTATACATCCTCTGCTTAACCAAACGCGTGTCGGCATCGTCATTATTATCATTAACTTTAGAAAATAGAACACCTCTTAACTGATTCAGTCTATGATAAAATCCCTCATAACTTTCGTTTCTATTCTTTCTCAATGCTTCCAACTCCATTAATAAACATTCCTCAGTACGAGGATCGCTAAAATGCTGCTTTAGCAAAGCCTTAAGCTGCCCCCAAGTCCTTAACTGCTGATCATGCGCTACTACGACAGCAGCTTCCCCAGTTAAACGACTCGATATTACATGGAACAAATATTCACTTTGCACCGCCTCATTACTACCATAAAGTTTTATGACGTATTCACATTTATTTATAAAAGTTTGCAATTGATCCACTACCCCACTAAATAAAGGTATAATGGCCACGGTCTCCCCAGATATTTGTTTGATACCCTCCATATTTAAATACACAACACTACTTAAAATTTGTAATTCCCTACATTAATAAAATGCTACTAAGGCGATGTTAATCCTCTAATAACACATATATTTATTACAAGGAATACACATATAGGAACACTGTAAAGGATAGCGAAAAGTTTAACTCACAGATCCGTAGTGACTCCCATGCTCCTTGCAATTGAATATGTCTCAACCTCTGAACTCCGCTATCTGGAACTCTGAACCTCAGGCTCCAACGGCTGCAGTAGCTGCTTCTCCCCGGTACTAATTTTCTTACCAAATTTGTTTGTTCGTCGGGTTCCGCCAAAGTGTTAACACACACGATTTCCCACACAACACGGCTCCAAAAGTACAAATGGATTCGTATTACTGGAAACCTACGGAACCCACTAACGGCTGCGCCAGATAAATAATTAGGCCGGGAAGATACTTTTAACTGTTTAATTAAGTATAAAATACAGCACTACTACTTAGTTCTAGCTTAAGACGATATTAACTAACTTTAACTTAACGAGTCTATTTATAATAATAAATTACTAACTATGGCTTACACGTAAGTCACGTTATTACGTGACGTCGCTTGTGAAGTATGCTGATGCTACGATTTACATAAACATATCTAATCTTATTGGTTGGTAGCATCAGCAGTTTAACAGTCACGTAACTACGTGTGGGTTAAGGTTCCTTACGTGTTAGCTGTTTGGAAGTCGTATGTAAGAGGAGGGTTGGGTCCCGTAACTCGCGCGCATCGCTCGCTCGTCATACGCGCGTCACACGCGCCTCGCTGTCGCCGGGGATGGCGAGTTCTTCGCGGCACGGAAGTTCCACGCCGGGGGACGGCGCGTCACCTTGGCTTCGTGCCGCGCGCCAATATGGCACGCGGGACACCCCTTGCGGAGGCCTACGGCGGCGCGCGCGTCACAGACGCGTCTCGCGCGTCTTCTGGTGGCCACTCATGGCAGTTATATGAGTCACGCCGGAACCGACCCGTAGCCCTGGCATCGTCGCAGCCAATCCAAGCAACACTGGGGAAACGCCTCTAAGGCCACTACCGCATCACTTCACAACACTCAGCGATTTACATAGTTTATATTATTTACTAGCGGCGAGCAAACGGTAGGTACCAAACGGTAGGTACCAGATACACCGACAGTCTCGGCTGTCAAAATCGGCACATAAGGCGACGTGCACTCCGCGCGGGTTCCGGGTCGTGACTGACTGTCATGACGTCACTAGGGCGGTACTAAAACTTTCAGTATTGATCGTCAATCGATCGACTTAAATCTTAATCGATATGAACAGTGCAAGCTAATTTAACTATTTTACATCAAGTAGATTCGCAAAGTGTTTTCAAGTAAATACCTGCTATTAAGGTCATGCAGAAGGCACTAACCTAATAATAATCTTTAATCTACGAAATTCTCGACCGGCGGTCGTCTGGACCTAGCTGTCAGGTGCGTCCCTACGGATTTCTTAACTGCCGCCAAAATAATAACTTTTTTTTATTTTTCTCAAAATTCGCTGAACTAATACGTTAATCGTCTAGATCTTATTTTTCTGATTCCAAATATTATATAACACTGCATCATTCTGTCCAGCGGTTTGGGCACAAAGTCGCATGAACTGCGGGCCAAAATGTTGCATTTGTTATCCCTGTTTAAAACTCAGATATTATGTATTCCTGTTTAAAAAACTACTTTCGTTACTAACTAAGGTATGAGGGATGCGAATCAGATATGTATTTGCTGCGGAAAATGTTCGTTAGCGAGAATGGCAGCTTTGTTACAGTTAACCTCAAAACGCCCAGTTAATTCGTACTTTTAGGGCTTGGTAGTGTATTTAGCACTACAATACCCCCTTTGCGAATAAAAGGTTAAGCGTAGGTTAACCGACACAGCCGCGGCAGCCGAGAAAAAAAATCTCTAAGTTGTATTTATGCTCTACAATTTTACTAAAACATGCTGTATAATCGACGCTGTTGCTAACGCTAGAGGTGTTACCTTGGCATCATACTGTCGGCTGATAGCCTAGCAGTACACCTACAATGAGGGCCTACGGTAAACGCACCTACAAACCTACCAGTCGCCTTATATGGCGTGCTCTACCATGCATTTACTTAACTGTACACGCTTAAGTTAGATGCCGGCCGGCTATGAAGTACCTATAACGTTTCCTAAACATATTCTAACTTCTTACCTTATTACATGCTTAACAGTGTCTATGTACACGTTTTGCTATAATACTCTACTTTTGTAGGCTACGCTACAATACTAATGTTAGGCGTTAAGCTGCATGCGACCTATATTGTTAAGTTTAGTTTTAAGAAAATTATAGCCCTCCTAAGGTATTACCTTACTCGCTATTTTTTTTTAAACTCTACATGTAACATAAAGGTAGCTTGACAGACTGCAGTTCTGCCTAGCTTCTACGCCTGTAGGCCTCATAAGTATGAAGATCTCTACTGCGGAAATTGTGCAGGTGACTTTGCGCCTTCCTGTATAACGATGAATTAAGTAATGGATCTGGCTCCATACTTTCATCAGTAAAAAAACTTAATTTCAATTGTTTTGAAATTAATACAAACCCTAGACAGGTGAAAATAGCATTTCCGGGGCCCTAGGAACATGCTGTTACAAAATCTTTTGATTTTGTAAAAAAAAATCAAACTTGACATTTTTGTCAATGTACTAGAAAACTTATTTTCAATTGTTTTGAAATAAGTTCTAGCACTAAAAAGTCCAAAATTGCATTACTCGGATGCTGGGGGCCTGTAGTTATGCCCACCATTTTGTTTTTTTGGAATAAGCAAAAAAATTAAAAAAAAAATTTTGCTAAGAAAATTTCCAACTTAGTAAATATTCACACTAGCTTGTTACACACCTGTTGGCACTTTTATTATGTCTTTTGCATGATATTTCCCTATACTCCCTGTAGCTATTTCTTCCAGCTCATAGACAACATCGGATAGTCTTTTGAGGACTCTACATTTGACGAATCTCGGTGCTAGCTTGGCTGAGAAGAATTTGGCCGCGTTAGACTGTACAAAGTTGCGACGCCAGACTGTGTCGTTAACATTAAGTCTTAGCTGTTGTCGGCGCAAGTTGTACCTATTTGCGTTCTGCTTATATGCCTTGGTTAACGCGGACTCTACTCGTTGGAATATATCTGCAAGTTCTTGTAAGGATTTAGCTCTATCTTTCCTGTCTGTGAGTTGAATATCGTCTAAGGAATGTGGTGCATTGCCTCTAATGTTATGCAAAGACCCATCCGTCACGATTTCACGACCTTTGGCCAAGAAATAGGGTGTGTAACCTGTTGCTATGTTTATGGTGGTGTTTAATGAAAGTTGGATTTTAGGGAAGAATTTCAAAACGCTTACCAAGTAAAGTGAGTTGGTCCAAACTATTTATGTCACTAACAGCCAGCAGGTGAGCATAAGCCGGTGAGATGTTGTGCTTTATAATCTCTATAAGGCTACTATCCTCTAAGGGTTTAGTGAGCCTAGAGTTCATTGTCCTCATCTCCAAAATATACAGGCTGAGCAGCTGACCTGCGGATTGCTTGTGATCTCTGATTCCCTTTTCCAACACAAAGTCACTATCCACTGGTGAGAAAAATGTTTTAAATTTACTTGTCAAATCTCTTAAAGTGACGACGTCATCGCGTATCTGCCTGTAATAGTCGAGCGCTTTACCGCCCAGCAGGTCCGAAAAGCATTTGATGACTTTGCTTTCGGGAATTTCCCTGCTGCGCATAAAGTCGTCGATCCGCAAAAAGAAATCCACAATATCTGAGTCGCCTGTAAATTTCAAATTCCATGACCTTAAATTTTCCTCCAGTAGTACATGTACAAGTCGCTCACTAGAAGTAGCCTGATGCGTTTCTTTAAAAAACGTCTGGTGTATGTTCTCACCCGTGTGAGGAATTGGGTTGTCGGGGTGGTGAGACATGGTGGTACTTGTTTTTGGGTGGGGTGGGTCTGGTGTGTGAAACTTATTTCCTCGCGGACCGGTATTAATGTTTCTATAAGAAGGCGTAAATGGCGCGCTTGACGTCGTGGAGCTGGTACCGTGTTTTGCTCTGTCAACTAACTCGTCATCGGACATGTTTACTGCTAAACAGTAGGAATAAAATAAACCTCACTATATAATACTATAGTGGTAAATAAAGTGTACTAACTTAGGTGAGATTGTCTGGAAAGTGGTGGCCAGTAATAATAATTATTAAGAAGCTAAGTTAATAGCAACGCCGCATTGCAGTTGCTGAAAAAGAATGATATGTGTCAACACTATACTACATCTATAGTGGACATAAATAATAAAATATAATGAATAATTAGCACACCATCTTTCCACTCTCTCCTGTTAGTGTAGTAAAATTAAAACATAAGAATGCTTTAAAATTAAGTGGTGATTATTTATCAATTACCTCGGGCGCCATTGTAACGGCGTAAAAAAAAAGAAAAAAAAAAAAATAAAATGGATGGTGATTGGTTCGTTGATGTTTAATTAAAAGCAAGACTGTGTATTTACGCCGTAACAGTTAGTTACATACACTGAGAGAAATAACCGTCCAATATCGGAAGGATTTTCCTTCTATTATGACTCAGTAGGAATTTTACCGTCTAGTGTGGAAGGATATTTGACCAAGTTTTTACCGTCCAAACTTTCCTTCCACTTGATTTCCTTCTGAACTTTCCTTCTTTTTTGATAGGAAAAATGGAACAATACTACCTTCCAAATGTTCAGCTTCCTTCTGATTTATTACCTTCCTTTTTTTTCCTACTGAGTCATAATAGAAGGTAATTAAACGGAAGGTAAACGCAACTGAGATTACCTTCTAATAAATTCCGACCGATTAATACCTTCCATATTTTTCCTACTGAGTCATAATAGAAGGTAATTAAACGGAAGGTAAACGCAACTGAGATTACCTTCTAATAAATTCCGCCCGATTAATACCTTCCATATTTTTCCTACTGAGTCATAATAGAAGGTAATTAAACGGAAGGTAAACGCAACTGAGATTACCTTCTAATAAATTCCGACCGATTAATACCTTCCATATTTTTCCTACTGACTAAAAAATAGAAGGAAATACCAACAGATTTATACCTACCGTAATGGAAGGTAAACGCAGTGGGAAACCTGGCAAATACCTTCCATAGTAGGAAGGATTTTCCTTCCATATGTTATAATTCCTCCTAAAATGGAAGGTGAATGCGGTAGGAAAACTGGCATATACCTTCCATAGTAGGAAGGATTTTCCTTCCATATGTTATACTTCCTTCTATAATGGAAGGTGAATGCGGTAGGAAAACTGGCATATACCTTCCATAGTAGGAAGGATTTTCCTTCCATATGTTATAACTCCTTCTATAATGGAAGGTGAATGCGGTAGGAAAACTGGCATATACCTTCCATAGTAGGAAGGATTTTCCTTCCATATGTTATAATTCCTTTTAAAATGGAAGGTGAATGCAGTGGGAAACCTGGCAAATACCTTCCATAATAGGAAGGATTTTCCTTCCATATGTTATAATTCCTCCTAAAATGGAAGGTGAATGCGGTAGGAAAACTGGCATATACCTTCCATAGTAGGAAGGATTTTCCTTCCATATGTTATAACTCCTTCTAAAATGGAAGGTGAATGCAGTGGGAAACCTGGCAAATACCTTCCATAGTAGGAAGGATTTTCCTTCCATATGTTATAATTCCTCCTAAAATGGAAGGTGAATGCGGTAGGAAAACTGGCATATACCTTCCATAGTAGGAAGGATTTTCCTACCATATGTTGAAATTCCTTCTACAATAGAAGGTGAATACAATGGGAAAACTGGCTGGTACCGTCCGTTGGAGGAAGGAATTTCCTACCATATGCTTATAATACCTTCTAATTTGGAAGGTGAACGTAGTGGGAAAAGTGGCATGTACCTTCTATTGTAGGAAGGATATTCCTACCAAATGGAGATAACCTATCCAAATGGTAGGAAAATCCTTCCCATTACGGAAGGTGCATATCAGGATTCCTACTGGATTTACCTTCCTCTATAGTAGGTAACCTAAACATTGGTATATATAACCTACTACAATGGAAGGTAAACCCATTGGGAAGCCTGGTATGTACCTTCCATTATGGGAAGGATTTTCCTGCCAAATGGGGTAATCTATCCAAATGGTAGGAAAATCCTTCCCGTGATGGAAGGAATATACCAGGCTTCCCACTGGGTTTACCTTCTATTGTAGTAGGTAACATATACTAATGTTTAGGTTACCTACTATAGAGGAAGGTAAATCCAGTAGGAATCCTGATATGCACCTTCCATAATGGGAAGGATTTTCCTACCATTTGGATAGGTTATCTCCATTTGGTAGGAATATCCTTCATACAATAGATGGTACATGCCACTTTTCCCACTACGTTCACCTTCTATTGTAGTAGGTATTATAAACATACATGTTAGGAAACTCCTTCCTACAACGGACGGTACAAGCCAGTTTCCCACTGGCGAGGGATGAAGGTAGCCAGGTATCCCGTGTATTCATCTTCTATGTAGCAGGTTCATTATTCGTACCAAGCCTGAAAACAAGAAATTAATCAGTACTCATAAATTTTTGATTTCAAACTAATATTTAACTCTGTCAATTGAAAATGGATATATATAAGTAATAATAATTAGGATATAAAAAAAAACATGTAAATAATTCAGAGAAAAAACGTTTATTCATATTTTTATCTTTTAAATACAAACCGAAACACCTTACGTGAGTGACCCATTGTTTACATTTTACCTTACACATAATAATATATTGTTTATTTTCTCACCTTACTTGTTTACACCTTAGTAGGTTGTACTTAATATTATATTAAGTCACATAATGTTGGCTATAATTTACTGCCTTTGGTGATCGAGAGATTTCCTTTTGCTGAGTTGATCCTTACGATTCAAATATGGATTTAAGAAGGTGACTTATCGCGATTTTTGGTATAGGAAGAAGGAGGAGGTCATGCATGACGTCCTCAATATTTTGTACGGGATTTTACTTCAGAAACCTATAGTGTGGGGTATCTAATGAAAGGGCATCATGAGCCGGTTCCAAAAATTTACTTCAATATTACCTTTTGACCACTTGAAATACAAAAGTAATTGTAATCTAATTGTATTGTATGTGAAATGTAACTGTAATAATTATATTGTAGTAATAATGAACATTCAAATTACTTTCTAATTATAATTCTAACATAATTGACATGCAAAATTATTGTATAATTTAAATATTGACTGATGTCTATTCTATATACGATTCTGATTTTACATTAACTTTCACATGCCTGATGGCCGAACATAAAAATCATGGATCACTAATAATAATATGTAACCATCCTGTTTGCACTTACCATAAATGAATAAACGATTCATTCATTCATTCAAAACATACCAAGTTTGGACTCCTGCAGGTAGAAAACGAAAAGAAAAAAGTAAATGTTGATATTTTCAATATTGCTTACATGGCGTTAAAAATGAGGATATTTCGAGTTACTTGGCGTATGTTTTATAAAAATAATTCAGCAGGTTGCTACAAGAGTCCAAACTTGATATCTTTTGAAAATACTTTATGGATTTTTAGAAAACAAGTGGCCGAAAGGTAATATGTTGTGTAATTTATTTTTAGAACCGCCTCATGAAGCCCTTTTATTTTATATTCCACGAAATAGGTTTCTGAAAAAAAAAAAAACAAATCGCATACCAAAAATTGATGACTTCATAACCAATAACTACGAGATGGCTCCCCTTCTTAAATCCATAGGCTTGAGTCGTAAGGATCAACTCAGCATAAGAAAACTCCTCGATCATCAAACGCCGTAAATTGTAGCCAACATGTGCGACTAGTAAAGGCAATAAAACACACAAATTAACAAAGACACGAATCATCAACAAAGACACAACACCTTTTGTCCTTAATTTGTATAAATTATTTTATCTGCTCATCTTAACTTATGAACTACAGTTACATTGTAATTTAACTTAAATTTATAGATATTTGGACAATGAGTCAATGAGATATTTTAAAATATTAACCCATTAAACAGTCGACGTCAAAGATATATCTGTAGCGAGATGTATCTGTCTAGCATCAACATGGGGATCAAAGAACTTATTTTCCAATAATTGTTAAAACCTGATCTACTACTAGTTCAGATACAATGGCAGATTCTTTATCCTTATTAAAATCAAATTGACAAGAGCTGTGTGCTCTTTTTATGCGAGTTCTTAGTGCATTCAGTGAATCAAAATGCTCAAAACAACCTTGTCCACATCTATAGCCGTCTCCACTTAAAAAGTTTGAAGCTACATTATTACAATTCCTTTTTAAATGACTAATTAAAGTGTTAGTATCAGGAAATATACTTGAACAGTGGCCACAACTCAACATTTTGAAAACATGTAAGATACACAATTATTATTTGGACCAGTCTTCTTACAACTACGACTTATGATCCTAGTTACTGACGATTTAATCTATAGATATTTAAGCAATGAAGTGGTGCTTCAAACAAATTTGGTTCATTTTTTTGTCACTTTCCTCAGTCTCGCTTGGGCATTTCGCTTTAATGTTAAATTTAATGATTCAGCTAACTCAGATGTCGATCGGTGGTTCCAATCGAAATCCGTGTATATACCATAGACTGCCTGTTGTATAAATTCCCATACGTTATGACATTCGAGGGGATACTGGGCATGAAATGAATGAAAAAGTTGGAAACACACTTCAACTGCCTCTAGAACGGTCGGAAAAGAATACAATACTTTATCTACAACGAGGTGAGTCTGATCAATCTGGGCCCACGAGGTACCTACTGATAATACGAAAGGTTGTAGATGTATTTCGTTTTTCCACTTCAGTTTACGTGAAACTTGTTTAAGGTGCTCACGCAACTTTTCGATTCCTTCAAACACGTCAGCTTGCGTGTGGACTAAGAAAACAAAAGAATCGAGTACGTTACTTTTAGTGGGCTTCCAATTTTTGCTGACTTGATATACACCAGGGAACAGAAACGGAAGCAGCAAAAGCAGTCCAGTAGTTTGAAGTCCAACACTCTCTTCTGAAATATAAATAAAATTGTTCAAATACCTACGTCGGCTAAAAAATATTTATATCAAGAACGAAAAGACTCCTTGTTATAAACTTGCGCTGAACGTTACGTTCGAAACTCAATTGCCGTGATAAAAACATAACTATTATTTGTTTTTATCAACAGTACGTTTGCTCAACGAAATCTAAGATTATATAAATTAAGCGAAAAAGTTTTTCGGGTGCGCCGGCGGTATTCGAACCCACAACTCCTAGGTATGCGGCACAACTAACCTTTGGCTAATTCCAGTAAAACAGAAACTTTTTCTTTTTGAATTTGAGCCGTTATTTTACTTTGCACTTCGTTAGCAAGCTTTAATATATTTTCCTTCTTCGATATTAGGAAATCTTTCAGTTTGCTGCTAGATTCCAAATCACCGAACAATAACTGGAAATCCTTTTTTATCTGCAAATAAGAAATAAACGTTAGCAACTGAACTCGAAATATCAAAAACCGAAGACAAAAAATGCTACCAAAATTCCGGGCTCTGGTAATAAATGTTATATGAACCTAGATCGAATTATGCTTAGTTTTGAGATATTGCCATTTTTAACCGACTTCAAAAAAAGGAGGAGGAGAAAATGTTCGACTGTATGTATTTTTTTTATGTAAAAAAGTTACTACGAGTATGAAAGAAAGTCTTCGATCAACATGAAAGTGGTCCAAACATAATGTATTTATTATAATGTATGAAAAAATAAAAAGTTAAAAAGCATAATTCGACCTAGGTTCATATAACATTTATTAATCCATATGACCTCAAGCATGCGTGGTTAAAGTTTGTCGGATCGCTCACGCACACGGTGTCTACAACAATATACCATACTTACTAATGAGGGTCCAATATTTGGTAGGGCTAGGCCTTTATATGACGTTATATACTGCCACAGAGTGCCTTCAGTTTCTTTCAATTCTTTCATGCGAATTTCGTGAGTATCTGACCAGGCTTGTAATAATTCAGCAGACACATGTGTAGGCACATTATTTCTTAAATCGATCAGCACAGATTTAAGTTTTTCACTGTCCGGTTCTGCAAATAGAAAAATTACGTTAGAGTTAGACCATGAATCAACAATGTATATGTATAATGACTAGGCTAGCTAGACTAACATACATACCTGGAGCCAAATATGGTACTTTACTTTCCTCTTGACCTACAGGTCTAAGGCAGGAAGCCCTAGTTAGTTTTTGTGGTGTGGTGATTTTCTTCAATATCTTGATTATTATCGACGAGCCAAGAGACAAGACCGAATGCAAAGCGTTTTCTTGGAAGCATTTGTGGTATAACATTCTTGAGTTCATGGTCGGTAATACTTCTAAGGTGGTCTACATTCGTATAACCATTATCTGAAAAGAAAATCACACATAACCACACCAATCATGCATTTAAAATAGTTTGCAAGTATAGTCAACCAAGTAAGTGCTTCATCATTTTTTTAAATCAAAAAGAATACAATATGGCTCACACAAAGCTCACATTGACTTGTAAGTGAAAATGGGTCAATCAACTTTTTATTGCTGTTCTATTATGCCCGGGACTCATTAGTTGCATTCAAAGATGAAGGATGTAGAAAATATTTTATATTTTTGCTTATTTTGTTTATATATGTAATGTTTATATATGGAACAAACCAATGTTTTTATTTAATTATTTGTGCCAATTATTATTCACTATTTTCATTTAATTTCATTATAAAGTAAATTGATCACAATAACACACGTAAACAACAATTTTGACGATACCTAAGTACAATTAAAAGCACTCACCAGAAAAACTTTTCACCGTCTCATTATCAGCTCCCAGTTTAATTAAAATGTCTTCTATAGACATTTTTTAGTTTATTCACATTCACTTAGTTATATGTATACTTTCTTTTATATTAGATAATATTATAATAGGTAGATACTAGGTACAGTAGAGCTTACTATAAGTATAGCTCGCTAACATTAATAATCTGCACGACTAGTTACTCAACTACTTAATAAGTAATGAATGAGCAGTGAGCACTGAGTTTTGGTTTGCTTTTCACACACACAGACACAGACACCGAAATGCTAGGTTCAAACTTCGTGGCGTTGCATCACTTTCGCACTATAGATGTCACAGACTCGCTCGAGGGAGAGAGAAGGTATGAAACTAAATTCGTATAACGCGCAATGTTCATGTATACAACTAGATGGAAGGAAAATTAGGTGTATTCCTTCTACTTAGTAGGAATCATGATCATGTTTCCTTCTGTAGTCACAAGTAACGGAAGTGATGATGTAATTTGTGTCGGTATACTTAAGTATAATAAATAATACCTACCTTTCTAGTGGTCGTATGTATCGTAGTAAAAAACCCTCAGTGTGCGAGTTCCACTCTCACTTGACCTGTTTTAATATTGTATTAAGTAGGTATGTCTTATTATCTTCTATATAATGTCCTAAGTTACATGTCCTAAGACTAAGACCTAAGACTGCATGCCAAAATAACGTAATGCACTAATTATATTTTTAAACCCCGACGCAAAAAGAGGGGTGTTTTAAGTTTGACCGCTGTGTAATGTGTGTCTGTCTGTCTTTCTGAATGTCTGTCTGTGTGCACCTACCGCACCGTAGCTCTCTCAAACGAGTGAACCGATTTGAATGCAGTTTTTTTATTATTTGAAAGCAGGTTTTCTAGCAATGGTTCGTAGTAGAGATGCACCGAAATTCGTTTCACATTCGGTATTACCGAAGTTCGGCAGCTTTTACCGAATTTCGTCTCCGGCCGAATTTCGATTAGATCTGCCGAATATCGGCCGAAATTCGGTAGCTTAAATTAATGCTGGCAGCATTCCCTCGCTGTATAGCAAACAACATGAAATGGAAAAGTGAAAAACATTCATTTTAAAATGAAATTGGTATAGTATATGATAGGTATAAAACCAATTAGGTACTTAATGATTGTCAAAACTGTTTACCTATACATGGCATTTGACTATAGGAATGGATGGATTAATATTATGGATCACGAACGAGACCCATGTTTAAGTCTCGAATCAGTAAAAAAACCACGACCGGATTTTTTAAAATTCCCACTTGGTAAGTAAAAAACCGGCCAAGTGCGAGTCGGACTCGCGCACCGAGGGTTCCGTACAAATTCATATGTACCTATCTATGAACATCCAGTGTTAGTAGACCCCTGCGCCTAAGCAAAATTACGCAAAAGCATGCAATGTGAGGTCATTGTAGATTGGTTACTGATATAGACAGACAGACAAAAAGTGTATGCTTTTCGCAATTTTTCCTTTATCTGTGCTATAATACAGGGCTATTTGTAATTCTCTTAACCCTGAATTCCTATCACTCAAATAAATGTTTTTTGTTTTACGACTTTTTAAAATGAAGCACTTTTTTCCCATACAAATACACAGAGTATCGTAAAAATAAGAGGTAATCTCAAATTTTCAAAACGTTATTACACCAAAAATATTAAGTTATGACAAAAGCCGTAAAACAAAAAACATTTGTTTAAGTCGTAGGAGTTTAGGGTTAAAAGGATGCTAGTGAATTACAAATAACCCTGTATAAGACGTTGCTTCGTACTAAATTTCATGATTCTGAGTTCACGGGAAGAGTACCCTGTAGGTTTTGTTTGATTCCCTTGCGAGTTTCGAAAATTTGCAGCATAAACGGCTGTATCTTTTGATTGCGTTGGCTTAGGACTTTGATTTTTTCACAGCTCCAAGGGACAGTAGACGTGAGTATTTGATATGAATTTCAGCTTGATACCTCCACGCGTTCCTGAGAAAAAGGGTCTTGACAGACAGACAGACAACAAAGTGATCCTATAAGGCATAAGGGTTACGTTTTTTCCTTTTGAGTTTTTTAGTTATGTATACAAGTGCAGCAAAGAAACATATTTGCCCAAACTTTCAAACGTCATAATAAAAATGCGTCATTTTGTGGTGGATTAATATACAGAGACATTACAATCAGGTTAATTGAAAAAAAAAAATACCTAGAATTATCTAATTATTTAACAATGTTTTAATTAGTGTCCGACCGAAACACGATTTTTAGCCGAAACTGAAACCGAAACCGAATATTCGTTTTTTTTCTGATTTCGGCCGGAACGGAACCGAAACCGAAACCGAAACTTCGGTCGGACACTAGTTTTAATGGATCGGCTGGGAGGAACAAATTTTTGTTCGTATTTTGACTATAGAAATATGTACCTACCTACCAATTTACAAAAGACACCCACCTACTCGCAAAATTTAATTCATTCATGTCGATCGCGGCTATTGATTCAGTTGATTGTGCCAAGGCAGAAAAATACATGTTCATGCAGAACTATGAGTATGAAATAGTACATTGTGCATCTAGGGCCGTAAGTAAGGGATTACTAACGAGAGTTTATTAGAAGCCCGACGCCGAAGGCGGAGGTTTTTTAATGACTCGAGTTTGTAATCCCCTTACTGCCCGTGATACACACAATCATTTTCATCACATTGCGAGAAAAAAAATCCAAAAATAAAATTATTTTGTCTCTTAACACTTAGAGTCGTTTTCAAAAAATGTGTACACAATTAAGGGATTAATTAAAAACAAAATTTAATTAATTATTTTTGTGTAATGGAGTTACCCATATACTTTGTATGACTAACTTTCGTTACACAAAATTAGCGATCGTGATTTTTGTTTTGAGTAAGCCGTTAACTATGTACAAATTTTTTGGAAACGATCCTAAATTCAATAAAATAATGGCTACCCGCCAATACAGATTGTCACTTTTTCGAGTCATCTACCATAGATAATGTAAACTGTGTTCAGTTTAGAATTCGAAACATAATACGGCCAGATTCTGCCAACATGTTTTAAAAAATATTTTTACTAAAATTATTGCAAAACTATTTGATATAAATTTAAAATATAAAAATAACGAATTTTTATGAAGCGTAGATAACTTTTGTGTTGTAAAATTTGGTTTATAGCTAAGTTTTAAAGATAATAAATAAAACGTTGGCTGACTTGAAACCTCCTTAGTCTGAAATGACTTCTTTGCAAATTTTAAAACTAAAGTTAGAACTCCCTTGGGTAGAAAAACTGTACGTAAATCCATAACTCCCTCAAGAACAATTTAGACCATTGTCATTTAGTATACAGGCATGGAATAACACCATTGACGAGCAAGTGTGATGAAAAAATACTTATTAATTACTTATGTAATTAGTAGATCGCGCAGAGTTTATTCAGCAAAAGTAAAAAGCGACCCTACTTATTTCTCAAAGCGCCGGCCCGGCAATGCACTTGTAATTCAACTTAACTTAAAAACTATGTCGAATACCTACCTAGTCAGAAGGATACTCATTATTCCTTCCAAATTAACCTACCATTCGTGCAACCGTCCGAATTCGGTAGGTAAAAAAGGACAGTTCCTTCTACATATTTACCGTCTAAAATCTTTCCGTCTAACATATCCTACCAATTCAAAAGGAAAAAAAAATAACGTTCTAAATTTTAGAAGGTAATCGTATTTTAAAATAGTTGTGTACCGCAATGAAATATTTACAAATATTTATAACTAGCTTTTGCCCGCGACTCCGTCCGCGTGGAAATAGTAATTTGCCCAGCTTATTTTTTTATCCAATTTGCTTTTTCATCAATTATGGCTCCCCTTAGTTCCTCGATATAAAAAAATTACCCGCCCCTGCACCCCCCCCCCCCACCCCCCACTCCAGAGCCCGTTCACATTCACTACCGTACTCCCAAGTCAAGCGCGCCTAGAGAAGTTTTACTTCAAAACCCCCCGATTTTGAAACATTCTTCCGCTCCCCTCCGCTCCTATTGGTGTTAGCGTGATAATATATAGCCTATATCCTTTGTCAGGCTCTAGACTATCTGTGTACCAAATTTTATTTAAATCGGTTCAGTAGTTTTAGCGTGAAAGCGAGACAGACAGACATACAGAGTTACTTTCGCATTTATAATATTAGTTAGGATTAGGATTATCTTTTTTATTGCACTTATAGTTACAATAGATGTGCTAAATCGTATATTTATGACAAACTATTAAGTCATTATGTTTTAGTATAGCTCACTCTCCTATACAATGCGCAAATGCCTGTTAAATTACTATGCCTACTTTAGTGCAGTAGTAAGAGTTGCTGTCCGGTTTTGTATAGGCGCTGCGACGCTCCAATAACTTTTGTTGCATTGTGTTACATCTCTTCATCGTATCGTCGTTAAAAACACCGTACAAAAATTGAAAATTTAAAATGCTTCAAAGCGACCCTACTTATTTCTCAAAGGGCCGGCAATGCACCCGTAATTCAACTTACCAACGAGTTTTCACCCCGCGCCTGATGAAGAACACTTCTGTAGAATGCTGAATACCCACTCAAGATATCATTGTTCCTTCCAAATTCAGTAGGTAAATTTTTTTTTTCCTTCTTTTTAGATATTTCTTGAAATTTCCGACTGGATTGGTAGGAAATGTGGTAATATCCTACCAAATATTAATTCCTACCAATTTGGAAGGTAAAAACTATGTCGAATACCCACCAAGTCAGAAGGATATTCATAAATAATCCCAAATTTACCTTCCAATCGTGTCACCTTCCAAATTTGGAAAGTAAAAAAATGTTTTTCCCTCTGAATAATTTCCTTCTAAAATCTTCCCAATCAAATTTCCGACTGAAATGGTAGGTAATGTGGTAATATCCTACCAATTTTGAATTCCTATCAATTTGGAAGGTAAGAACTATGTTGAATACCCACCTAGTCAGAAGGAAATTCAGTAATCCTTCAAAATTTACCTTCCATTCGTTCCACTTTCCAAATTCAGTAGGTAAAAAAATGTTTTTCCTTCTAAATGATTTTCTTCTAAAATCTTTCCAATTAAATTTCCGACTGAATTGGTAGGAAATGTGGTAACATCCTACCAAATATTAATTCCTACCAATTTGGAAGGTAAAATATATGTTGAATACCCACCAAGTCAAAAGGATATTCATAAATAATTCCAAATTTACCTTCCAATCGTGTCACCTTCCAAATTTGGAAAGTAAAAATATGTTTTTCCCTCTAAATAATTTCCTTCTAAAAACTTCCCAATCAAATTTCCGACTGAATTGGTAGGTAATGTGGTAATATCCTACCAATTTTGAATTCCTATCAATTTGGAAGGTAAGAACTATGTTGAATACCCACCTAGTCAAAAGGAAATTCAATAATCCTTCAAAATTTACCTTCCATTCGTTCCACTTTCCAAATTCAGTAGGTAAAAAAATGTTTTTCTTTCTAAATGATTTCATTCTAAAATCTTTCCAATTAAATTTCCGACTGAATTGGTAGGAAATGTGGTAACATCCTACCAAATATTAATTCCTACCAATTTGGAAGGTTAAAACTATGTCGAATACCCACCAAGTCAGAAGGATATTCATAAATAATTCCAAATTTACCTTCCAATTGTGCCACCTTCCAAATTTGGAAAGTAAAAAAATGTTTTTCCCTCTAAATAATTTCCTTCTAAAATCTTCCCAATCAAATTTCCGACTGAATTGTTAGGTAATGTGGTAATATCCTACCAAATTTGAATTCCTATCGATTTGGAAGGTAAAAACTATGTTGAATACCCACCTAGTCAGAAGGATATTCAATAATCCTTCCAAATTTACCTTCCATCCGTGCCACTTTCCAAATTCAGTAGGTAAAAAAATGTTTTTCCTTCTAAATAATTTCCTTCTAAATTATTTCCAATTAAATTTCCGACTGAATTGGTAGGAAATGTGGTAATATCCTACCAAATATTAATTCCTACCAATTTTGAAGGTAAAAACTATGTTGAATACCCACTAAGTCAGAAGGAAAGCCAATTATTCCTTTCAAATTCACCTTCCATTTTAATACCTACCAAAATCGGTGGGTAAAGTTAACCGATTCCTACTTATTATTTACCTTCTGAAATATTACCGTCTAATACATCCTACCTATTATTTTTCCCACCTATTTGGAAGGTAAATATTTTCATTTTTCCGACTAGATTGGAAGGTAATGTGGTAATATCCTACCAAATTTGAATTCCTAACAATTTGGAAGGTAAAAACTATGCTGAATACCTACCTAGTCAGAAGGATACTCATTATTCCTTCCAAATTAACCTACCATTCGTGCAACCTTCCAATTTCGGTAGGTAAAAAAAACCAGTTCCTTCTACATATTTACCGTCTAAAATCTTTCCGTCTAACATATCCTACCGATTCAAAAGGAAAAAAAAAAAAACCTTCTAAATTTTAGAAGGTAATCGACATCCTTCCTAATTTGAAGGAATTAGTGGGACGGAAACGTCTTTTTTTTGGTAGGAAAAGCACTTAGAAGGAAGAATTCAGAAGGTATTGCCGGTTTTTTCTCTGAGTGTATGAATTAGAATAAACCGGAATGGTCTCGGAAGAGCAACGGGCTTCTATGTCAAGGACCGTGTATGCTTAAGGCTAAAGGACTAGGACTCCTCACCAATAATACCACCATTTAGCATGCACACAATGTATGTATTACAGAAAACGCGACATGGCGGTTACGGCCGCGGTGGAACAGTGGTCTCTTACGCTAGGGCCTAATGAAAGTAGTTGGGTGCACCCGATCTAACGGACACGGACACGAGGGCTCGCTGCCCTTAAATCGACGCGCACTTTACTGGCCAGTAATTATAAAATGTTCAGTACTCACAAGTCCCGAGCTTCGACAAACGTGAAATCCGGTGAGCAGGTAAACTCACGAACGAAGAGACGAGGGCGGCGCGCGGAGTCGCGCGCTAGCAACGACAAGCTAGCAAGCGGGCCGTATGGTCATGTCAGCGTCGTACGCGACGAAGGGAAGAAGGCGGGCGGCGCGCGCGCATCGCTCGCTCGTCATACGCGCGTCACACGCGCCTCGCTGTCGCCGGGGATGGCGAGTTCTTCGCGGCACGGAAGTTCCACGCCGGGGGACGGCGCGTCACCTTGGCTTCGTGCCGCGCGCCAATATGGCACGCGGGACACCCCTTGCGGAGGCCTACGGCGGCGCGCGCGTCACAGACGCGTCTCGCGCGTCTTCTGGTGGCCACTCATGGCAGTTATATGAGTCACGCCGGAACCGACCCGTAGCCCTGGCATCGTCGCAGCCAATCCAAGCAACACTGGGGAAACGCCTCTAAGGCCACTACCGCATCACTTCACAACACTCAGCGATTTACATAGTTTATATTATTTACTAGCGGCGAGCAAACGGTAGGTACCAAACGGTAGGTACCAGATACACCGACAGTCTCGGCTGTCAAAATCGGCACATAAGGCGACGTGCACTCCGCGCGGGTTCCGGGTCGTGACTGACTGTCATGACGTCACTAGGGCGGTACTAAAACTTTCAGTATTGATCGTCAATCGATCGACTTAAATCTTAATCGATATGAACAGTGCAAGCTAATTTAACTATTTTACATCAAGTAGATTCGCAAAGTGTTTTCAAGTAAATACCTGCTATTAAGGTCATGCAGAAGGCACTAACCTAATAATAATCTTTAATCTACGAAATTCTCGACCGGCGGTCGTCTGGACCTAGCTGTCAGGTGCGTCCCTACGGATTTCTTAACTGCCGCCAAAATAATAACTTTTTTTTATTTTTCTCAAAATTCGCTGAACTAATACGTTAATCGTCTAGATCTTATTTTTCTGATTCCAAATATTATATAACACTGCATCATTCTGTCCAGCGGTTTGGGCACAAAGTCGCATGAACTGCGGGCCAAAATGTTGCATTTGTTATCCCTGTTTAAAACTCAGATATTATGTATTCCTGTTTAAAAAACTACTTTCGTTACTAACTAAGGTATGAGGGATGCGAATCAGATATGTATTTGCTGCGGAAAATGTTCGTTAGCGAGAATGGCAGCTTTGTTACAGTTAACCTCAAAACGCCCAGTTAATTCGTACTTTTAGGGCTTGGTAGTGTATTTAGCACTACACACCACACACCGCACACTATTCTTAACAAAATTTCCTTGTCCTTATTCCTGAACGCACCTATTTTGTATCTGTGATGTTGGCACTACTGCTTGACGTCACAACCTACCGAGCCCCTTCGAAAAAAAACTATGAATTGCGCGCGTATCCTCTCCCTCGCAATATATTTTTAAAAATATTACAAACTCAAAAGTGCACTGCTAAGACTTCCTCGGTTGTGTGCAGTGCTGCAGAGACGGACAAACCAATAAGAAAACTAGTGCCAAAGCTCGAGAACTTATTTAACGCAGAATCACGACCTCGAATCGATCACAGAATATTTAATTATATATTGACTTTAAAAATAAATCATTAAATTAAAATAAAAAAAATATTTAAGGGTGGCTCCCCCCATACAACAAACGTGATTAGACGACCGGGTAGCCTAGTTGTTAGAGAACCTGACTACGAAGCTTGCGGTCCCGGGTTCGATTCCCGTGTCGGGGCAAACATATTTTGTGTGAATAATACGAATGTTTGTTCTCAAGTCTTGGGTGTTTAATATGTATTTAAGTATGTTTATCCGTTGTCTAGTACCCATAGTACAAGCTTTGCTTAGTTTGGGACTAGGTCAATTGGTGTGAATTGTCCCGTGATATTTATTTTTATTTATTTATTTTTTAATCATTGTATCCAGGTACCGACATCCCACTTTTTCCTGTAAAAAAATCTCCAACACTGAATGCGTTTAATTGACTTAATTAGGTAGCTGAGCCTCATTTGTTATTCCCCATCATTACTCACACACTCTAGATCACACTGTAGGTTAAATACGTAAATGGTTACGTTCATTCATGCCAGTCATTTTTTTATCTAATTCTCAAGTAAACTTTATCTTTAGATAGCATCCTGATTACAATACAATGACTCTTTATTGTCCACCACAAAGAAAACAATACATAAAAACAAGTACATGGAAAAAATAAATATTGTATACGGTAAGCAATACGCTTCGGAGCGATATCTTCCAGGCAACCTTTTTACAAAAGAATGACATGAATTGTATTGAAAAAACATTTTCATTTTATTAATCACTTAGTTTGTTTTATTCACTCGTTGTAAACCAGCAGGCTTATTGTCTAAGGTTTCGCTTGCCTTCGCAATCACAGTTCCTTTTTCTTTGTCTCTTTCTGTTAAAGGATGACAGAAAGAGACGGTGAAAGCGAAGGCAAGCGACAGAAGCGTTTGACAAAACGGCCTCAGGCCAGGTGCAAATATTTTTATAACAGCCCAGTAACTTGAACCATGAAACTACCGTGAGACTCGCTCATAGTGAAATAATACGGTTTACTCACGTCTCAAAACGAGCTTACCTCAACATGTTTCGGCCTAATCCGTAGCCCTGTAACTGCCATACTGTGTAAGTTTGGGCATGGTTCTGTCTGAGAATCGAAAGTTAATAACATCAAATTACAATATGGAAAAGTTTTTTTCTGAAACCGTAAACTTATCAGGATTTATTAAAACGGCATCGTATAGAATAGAACACATTGGGTTAGGTTAGTTTTATTTATAACACTCCTAGAAAGACGGTTTCATCAAAAAAAAAAATTGCGATGATATTGTTGCGAGTTGTGTTTCGCATAAATCTTCTAATATATATAAAAATCTCGTGTCACGGTGTTTGTTATCGAACTCCTCCGATATTTATTTTAATATTGAATTATATATGCACACTTTCTTTTTTTTACTCCACGGCATAGGTACATCAACAGAATTAACATAATAATTTTAATATTTTATTTACCTAATCAAACGCAATTATATCGTTGTATATTATATTTAATTACTCGTTTCCTTCCTCGTTACGTTCAAATGACAATTGCTTAATTAACCACAATACGTCTATTATGCAGAATAAATTAAGTCTCTTAGGGGTTTTAATGGTCTTAGGGTCCTCGAGGAGATTTTCTAGTTACATTACAGTAAAATTACATAAAGTCTACCACTGACAAATGGTTTGCCTTCATTTCACATTCAACTTTAACGACCTACAAATAAAGCCAATTTTAGAATACCGTTACCCACGTTTGCAGATTTTGTAATAGCTACTTTATTTGTATGGTGTTAAAGTTGGAAATAAAATGAAGGCAAGCCATCTGTCAGTGGTAACATTACGTACTATACGCAAGGCTTTGTTTGACGGCTTATCGTGACTGCATCACGACTTCATATCGTCACCACTTTGAAAAAACCGGCACTTGTTGTGTTATTTAACTTCACACATACCATTAAATTTCTCTCATGTAAGGGGCCATCCATAAATTACGTCACTCATTTAGGGGGAGCGGGGGTCAAGCGATCTGTGGCACTAGAACAAAATAATGGCGATTTTCATAGCAATAAGTGTGACAAGGGGGGGGGGGGGGGAGGGGTCCAAATTGATCGAAATTGGTGTGACGTAATTTATGGATGGCCCCTAAGGGCAGGATAGGGTCAGGTAGGTCTGGTTTTTATTAAAAATGAAATGCACTGCAGCGGCCGCGAAATAGGGAATTGCCGGCCGAGTAGTTATAGATGGCCGAGTGTTAACGAACTTTCTCTCTCAAACATGCATCTCATCACCATCATCACCAGCAAATATTGCTGATAGTTTTTTTTTTTATGGCTGAACGCCATGATGCCGTGACACTCCGTGTGTAAAAAAGGCCAAGGCCAGCAATGTTGTATGAAATTCCATTATTGACCTCTCGTCTAGCCGCACCTGCAACGTGACACTTCGTGGCGTATTATAAGGAACATAACGTCAATATTTCATAGCATGTTTGAGAAAGAAATTATTTCTTACAGATACACAATATGCCTCCAACACGGCGACTTCTCGTGGACAGTGCGGAAACGCTACAAGCACATCTTGTACCTCCACCAACAACTGGCCCTGTACCGGGCTTCCCTCAACGTGCCGTTCCCTAGCAAATCGCATAAGTCTAGAAGAGCCAGTTTCAAGAACACGGTGAACGATGAAGAGAAAGCGGAAAAGGTGGCGTTGCAAGCTTTACCGCGGAGCCAGTCGAAGAAGGGCACGCGGCCGAAGAAACGAAAGGGTGCTTTGCCTAGGTCAGCTGTAGCTTGTCTAATTTAAAATGACGCGCTCCACCACCGGATTTACGCACAGGATTTGAAACTCAATTTAAGCTACAATAGAGAAATATTTATCTTGGCAGATGTGCGTGAATGCGGTGGTTGGGGCGCGCGGCATTTTAAATTAGACAAACTCTAATAATGTCGAAGATTCTGGAGATATCATTGGGATTGATCCCTAACACATGTCAGTAAATGTATGCAAATCTTTCAACAACTTCATCATCATCATCAACATCCCAACCTATATACGTCTGACACAGGCCTTCTCTCAGAATGAGAGGGGATGTGCCGTAGTTCCAACGCGGGCCCAGTACAGATTGGGAACTCACGATGTTTTCCTTCACCGTAAAGCATATGGTAAATTTCAAATTAATTTCGCACATAAATTCCGAAAAACTCAGAGGTGCGAGCCGGGATTTGAACCCACGACCCTCTGCTCGAGAGCCCATAGGTCAAACCACTAGGCCACCACGGCTATTTCACCAACTTATTTACGTGAAACATCACGGTTTTGTTTTGTCGTGAACATTCGAGGAAGCGGTAACTGACGCATCCGACTCGGCTGGGCAGCGTTCGGGAAGCTCCGCGATATCTTGTCATCCAATATACCGCAGTGTCTCTAGTCAAAAGTCTTTGACATGTGTGTGTGTTGCCAGTGATTATGCCTCATAAGAAAACTCAAGGTCACTCAGATTGCGATGTGTTGTTAGTATTTCATTGGCCCGCACTAAGCGTTTCGCTTCATCCTACCTAATGCTGATTATTAGGGAACAGAATTCGCTCCCGACCCGTCCTATGTATCTCCATATTGTATACCACTTGAAGCTCTTCAAATATTTTTTAAAGTTTTTTTATGATCCACGCCCCCACTTGGGTTACACTATGCCCTTCAAATAGGGGAGGCACAGTTTGGGCCCCATGTTTTATTGTGACCTTTATTTGTCTCCAGATTTCCGAAGAAACCCGAAGTGATGGTCACATACGAAGGTATCCAGTTAAGAATGAAGCAGCTCGAAGAGTATTTATACAATCTTCTAAATATAAACTTGTACAGGAATCATCATGAAACGGTGAGTTTAGCTTAGCTTAGACTACTTTAGACGAACTGTCTAGTTTTAGTTGTCATTTACTAAATGGAAAAAAGGTTCTCTAAAGAGAGAATTGACGACTTATTCGTCCAATAGGGGAGCAGGAGTGGGGAGGTCTAAAATTAATATATTTTGCGATATGCCATTGCCATCATCTCTAAATGTTTTTTTTTTTTTTTTCAATTTGAACTTTTTAATAATGGTGTTTAAACCTATACTTATTTTTAATTTCTGAGTTGACATGATAGGGTTTGACATTAAATTTAACTATAGTACTGTACTGTATTCGCGAGCGAAGCAGCGGGTAAAAGCTAGTGAATTAAGGTTAATTCACACGTGAGGACACAGTTCCATTGAGAGAATAAGTCAATGAGTACTCATACTCGATTTATTCATCATACATAACTAATAATTTTCGGGATTTTATCACAAACTATTAATTGCTGTATTTACCTCGACGTTTCGCCTTAATTGCAGCGGCCGTGGTCATGAATCTACTGAAGTGTAAGATTTTCGAATTATGCACTTGATTTTCTTGTCACATCTTGGCGTGAATAGACTTTTTTATATAAAAAATAGGATTACGTTTGGCCTCAATCTTGCTTGATGGAAGGCGAAGATGAGGCCTAAGACGGTACACGAAACCATCGTAACCATTGTAAACCAGGTCGGTTTTTTTTTCAGGTGAAGTTCCTCGAGGCATCAAACTTGTCGTTCATATCGGAGTTCGGCTGCAAGGGCAAGGAAGGCGTGGTGCTGAAACGGACGGGGTCCACCAGGCCCGGCCAGGCCGGCTGCAACTGCTTCGGGCTCCTGGGGCACATGGTGTGCGTTCGGTGAGTACAAAATTACATAGCCCAGTTTAGACTAGCAAGAAAAATCGCGCAAGTTGCTTTACATTGCAGTACCCTGTGAATCCAATACACTGGAACTCCCATAGACGGTGTACTGAAGATACAGTGTATTGGATTCACAGGGTACTGCAGCGTTCGATTGCCCACTTCAAACTAGTATGTATGTATGTAAACACTTTATTGTACATAAAAACACAAAAATAATACAAAACAACAAAACAAAAAGAGTACAAAGGCGAACTTATCCCTAAAAGGGATCTTTTCAAGCTAACCTAGCATGAAAGGAAAAACATAAAAAAAAAAAGATAGGCAAACAGTAATTTATGTACAGAGAAAAGAAAGGAAAACTAGTTTGCTTTGCGGCCGCGCAATGTAATCCAACTTGCACGATTTTTCTTGCAGGTCTAAACTTGGCTTAAGTAAGGATAATGTCATAATTTTAGGACTTTATTCTAGTAAAATAACCATAAAACTTAGATTATTTATGCACTAGATAGAGCTTTGGTGGCATGGAAACGTCCCGTAAAAATATAAGCCAACTGTTGGCTTATATGTCATTTGCGTCATTTGCAGGGTTGCCATTAGTAATATGCTAAAATCCCCAAACGCATTGTCGAAATTCCCCACGTGTGGGGAATGAAAAATTATGTGGGCCGAGTGACTTAGTTTAGAGCTGTTGCAAATAATAAAATTGTAGGAAATTAATCAAGACTAGCAGAAATTTGATGTCAAATGTCGCGTATTTGTGTTCATACTTAAAATTCCCTCATTTTCCCCGAATTGAAGCTCTCCCCACACATTCCCCAATCAGCTTCACTTTCCCCACATTTTGGGGAATGTGAAATTAACTGGTATCATTAAGCACGCACACAGTGTCAACCGGAATGACGTAACGCGATCGTAATATGAAGCTGTCAAATGGATTTGTGGATGTTTTGTATCGCAATGTTTGCTACTGACGCTCCATCTAGTGCATAAATAATCTAAGCCATAAAAACATGGATTAGGGCATATTTTTACATGATGTAATGGCAACATTGTACATCTAATCATCTAAATATGAAAAAATCTCGTGTCACGGTGTTTGTTATCGAACTCTAAAGCGGCTTGACCGATTTTCATGAACCTTTTTATCTGTATTCGGTCTGAGAACAGGTCGTAGGCTATTTTTTATCTTCGCAGACGTTGTCGCGGGCAACAGCTAGTTATCAATAACATCCGTTAACCTCAGGGTTGACTTTAATCACCATATTATCAAGGGAAATTAAATCAGATAGAGGGGCTATTAGTAAAAAACCATAGTGGGAAAAAAAGCATCTGGGAAATTTTTCTACTCGAAAATAACGATTCTGCCAAATTGATCTAACCAGTCCCCACAACATCCATAACATAAGTGGATACAGGATTAAGTAACTAGTAAATTATTTTATTTATTACGCATTGAAGAAGTGCTTTCACAAAGCTTTAACAAACAAATTACTACTAAATACATTTATTTGCATAATTGTCTCCTTCATAAGATTTTTACCAATTATTCATTTATTGTATTATGCATGTGTTTGATAATAATAACAGAAAGTTTAATTGTATTATGTCTTTCTCTTTTATTCTTGTCATAAAACTTATCAAAAAGACCGGTGAAGTGCGTGTCGGGATATGCGTAGTGTATGGTTCCGTACAAATCTGCGGCAAATTATTATTATTAATTAGCCTGGAGAAGTGTCCCACTGCTGGGCGAAAGCTTATCCCCATTTGCTCCATTCGTCCCGGCTTTGAGCACTGTCCTTCCAGTTCATAAGGTACACGTCTAGGGAATGCCAACAACGCGTCCTGAAATTCTCCGGACTGTGAACTCAATATTTTTGAAGTAAAACTTCTTTAGGCACATATTATTTATTTTATTAGCAGTACGGCTGCTTATCGAATCTAAGATTATTTAAAAGCGAAAAAGTTTTTCGGGTGCGCCGGTGGGATTCGAACCCACGTCTCCTGGGTATGAGCCCCAACCCTGGGTGGTTCCCCGGAACGGTGGGTGTTCTGGGTGTTTTTTCGCTTTTAAATATTCTTTAGGCACGCTTGACTTGTGAGTAAACTGGTGAATTCGTTACGGAAATAAGGCGAACGCGGGGTAGGGGGTGAGGGGTGCGGGGGGTGTGTGAGTGAATTTAAGATAGGATAAATAACAGCTAAAGAGATCTGGATACTTTTTTTTTAAAACTCTACTTACTATTTTCTTTTTCTCAAAAATATCCGCAAAAGTTGTCATTATTCTTTACATATCAGAACGTGAAGTGCATAGTTTATGGCTACGAGCGTTTATGGTCAGTAAAAAAATCAAAAAGTTAAAAACATTGCAGGCTCGATAAACTCGACAACAATGTCGTATACAAATTCCACTATTGTCGAGTCTCAAACTTTTTAAAAGTTAAAACGGCCATGGTAATAAGTTGGCACTAATCGTATACAGCCATCTCAAATTGCTGCAATTGCTCGCAAGCTCGTCCGTTTAATACTCATACTCAGCCTACTTCCAGGCCACGACAATAATGTACTATTGTTACGTTACAAATGTCGGGACTTTTAGGGTGATGTCAGGATTTTTATCAGTTAGTCGGAAAATTTCATTTTTCCATATGGCAACCCTATGTATGACCTACTTGCAGATGCAACTACTTCTGCACCGGTCTGGTCTGCGCCAAGTGGCAGGAGCGCTGGCTGTTCGTGAAAGACACGTTCTTCGGCTACATTCGACCGAGCGACGGCATCATTAAGGCGGTTATGCTGTTTGATCAGGGGTAAGTCTTAAGCTTTATTTACCTCAAGACGGTTCTTTGTGTATCCTCTGCTCGAATTACATGTACTGAAACAATTACTTTGCTCACCCGCGACCTTACGATAGCTACGTTTAGACTCTAACATTTGGTAGCACAGTGAACGGTTGCGGTACTCTGATGATGAGCTCTGGTTGAGTTCGAAACATACAGTGTGGAGGTGGAGGAACTGCACGAACACACATTATTTAGATAAGCTTAGCTATCATAAAAGTCGCGGGTGAGCAAAGTAATTGTTTCAGTTCATTAATATGGACCTCCGCAAAGTAACGCCTGATTCAATAAACGAATTACTTGTGCAACAAAACGGTACATTTTTCATATTTTTTGCATAAATTATTATAAATCTTAAACAGTATTTTTTCGGAATTGTTATTAAACTAACTCTGACCTACCCCTTTACATTGTACAAGATATAACATTTCAAAAGTCTCGAAAATCGCACGTTCCTATTTATTTTTTATTGCAAACGAATTAGGAATTAGAAATGAAACGGGAAACGAAAGGACACAAAAAAAATTGTATGGAATACTAGCTGTTGCCCGCGACTCCGTCCGCGGAGAATAGTATTGGTTTGTAGTACATGCTATGTATCAGAGATGGCGCTGTATGTGAAAAAAGATTTTCCCGCTTCTCTGTTGAAATTTTTCCTGAATTTTCTTTGCTATAAACCTCACGGAGCCCGAGACCTTTCCAACGAATGCAAAACCGTGGAAATCGGTTCGTGCGTTCTGGAGTTATAGCGTCAGGAAGGAAAACCCGACTTATTTTTATATAGATTAGGGACATTTTTTAATCATCAAAATGAATAGCACTCGTGATTCTGAGTAAGAAAACCCCCAAAACAATCTTATTCTAAAAGAAAAGTAGCAGGATTAAAAATGACCATTTACATAATTGAAATAGTTAGCTAGTTTCTTTTGTATGGTTTTTTATATTAGCACTCGCTATTCCTGTTCAAATACTTATTATGCTTATTTGAAATAGTAATTTTCAGTTAATATTTATTAATTATTTGTTAATGAACTGAAACAATTACTTTGCTCACCCGCGACCTTAAGGATCTTAAGGTCGCGGGTGAGCAAAGTAATTTGATATAGACCTCCGCAAAGTAACGCCTGATTCAATAAATTATTTATTTGTTTTATTCCATGCAGCACATGAAAATGTGAGTATGGTTTGAGCTCAACATGTGCTAAAACTGAATAATGAAATAATCACTTCATTGGTTTGTGATTTATGTCACTGTATTGTTAATTAAATAACTTAACTTTTTCATATAACCTTATGTTTTAACAAAACCATATTCAACAATTACATACATTGACACATACCTCGTAAGTCTTGTTTTTCTCATTATGTGAAATGTATATTTATTTTGAGAGTAATAAAATAAAGTAACAAAAATAAACTCATGATTTTTCCACTAAAAAGAATCCCTTTGTTGCTTCGCCTTGTTTTGAAGGTACTTCCCTTGTTGCCAAATCGTCTATTGGGATCCTGGGTGTCGACATTTCGAGTGATGTTCAGTTTCGTGATCATTTGGAAGGCAAAGCTAAGTTAGCTTCTAAAAAATTGGGGGTGCTTAATAGAGCGGGACGGTACTTCTCGCCAGCCCATCGCTTACAACTTTATAAGGCGCAGGTTAGGCCGCACATGGAGTACTGCTCTCATCTCTGGGCTGGGGCACCCAAGTACCAAATTCTTCCATTTGACCGCATCCAACGTAGAGCTGCTCGATTTGTCTGTAATCAGGCACTCTCTGGCCTACTCCATCCTTTGGCTTTGCGGAGGGATGTGGCGTCTCTCTGTATATTATATCGTATTTATCATGGGGAATGTTCTGACGAACTGTTCGAATTGCTGCCTGCGGCCGTTTGTCTTTCCATCCTCACCATCTTGATGATTGGCAGTCTAGTACCGTGCGTTTGAAGCGAAACTTCTTTCCTCACACGACAAAGATCTGGAATCAGCTTACTGCAGCAGCATTCCCGGAGCGTTACAACTTAGGGATCTTTAAAAAACGAGCGTACCAATTCCTAAAAGGGTCGGCAGCGCACCTGTGATGCCCCCCGTGTTGCGGGTATCCATGGGCGTCGGTGATCGCTCTCCATCAGGTGACCCGTCTGCTCGTTTGCCACCTCTTATATAAAAAAAAAAAAAAAAAGTTTGTTTAAACCGAAGTCCTCGCGTAAACAGTATAATGCACAAATCAATAGTATGAATAACTGACAAATGTTTAATAAATAATAAATATTAGGGGACAATCTTACACAAATCGACCTAGTCCCAAACTAAGCAAAGCTTGTACTATGGGTACTAGACGACGATAAACATACTTATATAGATAAATAAATACTTAAATACATAGAAAACATCCATAACTCAGGAACAAATATTCGTGCTCATCACACAAATAAATGCCCTTACCGGGATTTGAACCCAGGACCTCTTGCTTCGTAGGCAGGGTCACTACCAACTAGGCTAAAGTGGTCGTTAAATGTATGTAGTATGTGCCATACCATACCACCATACCATGTTATCTAACGCATTCGAAATCACAATCATGTATACACCATTTCTTCCTGTCGAATCTACGGACGAAGGTAAAGAGACAAGAGATCAAGTAGACTGAAAGCCCTCCGTGATTCGTGCTGACCAAAGGTCAATATGAATGAACTACAACTTTTTACCTTGCTCCTGAGTCACCACCACAAGAGTATGGCTTTTAAAAGGTCCTAAGTGAATGAAGTGTTTCTATTGGTTCATGACAAACACATCCCTCGCAACGCATCCTCGCACATCTCTGGTGGAAACGCAGCCTAATACCTATAGCTACGTCTGTGCTACAGATATACAGTAAATGTAATAACTAAGTCCATTTTAGGGACCAGCCTATGCCTTCTCGATGGATAGAAGCTTCTCCATTATTTACCGGGAACCCTGTATGTTATCATGCAGGAAATACTTTCACATCCACAGACGTAGCTGTCATACGCATGTGCTAGCGAAAGAGTAAGACAAAAGGTTATTGACCTGTTATCTCGTTCATCCGTCCACAGCTTCGAAGTATCAAGTGGTATGTACGCCACGGGACTCAACCACGGACTGCAAATACTGAACCACAGTCGGCAAATGGTCATCAAGTGCTGGACCAAACGGAAGAGCAAGGAATGGATGCAGTACCTCAAGACTGTGTCCAATCAGAGCGGTAAGTTATCCTTTTGTTTTACACCTGATGATAAGCGAAGATATGAAGTCGTACTTTTTTCTGTCGCACGCTATAAGATAGAGGCAGAAAGAGATGGTGAATGCTATCGAGACAATACGGCCTGGCCACGACATCGCGGCGAGCGTTTTATCAGTTCATTGCGTGTGCCGCCAGATAATCACTGTGCGGCGAGCGTCTCGGCCGCGCAATGAACGGAGAACGGTCGCGTGAAGTCGTGGCCGGGCCATTAAACAATGTGGCCCCTGGTCCAACGTTACACTAGCCTCATCTCACCCTTTACATGTTCCTCTTCTGGGGACAGACTTCCTCTCAGGCTGTGAGCGCTCGAACTGTAGTTTCCACGCGGGCTAAGTGCGGTTTGTTTCTCTGCTTTGCGTCTTCTTTGATATCTGTTAACTTCGACAAATGGCTTACTGGCTTAGTATGGTCGGGGTAAGAAAAGGTTCGTCACTTTTCGACCTTAACTCGTTGACATAGAGTCGAAAAGTGACGAACATTTCATTTTTCGTGAGAAACTACCCGGTAATTACTGTTTGGCTATTTCTTTCTTGATCGGCCTCGTGCCTAGATCAATTTACCAAAATCGTTGTTTCCTTGTAGCAAAATTTCCATTTGCATTTTTTCCCCAAATGCTTTTTTTCTCACTATGGTTTTTTCCTAACTTTAATCGACATAGAAACATAGGTAGGTTTAGGTTATGTTAAGTATGCATCGGCCCGAAGGGCCAAAAGCATACAGAAGAAGGAGCTCCGCGGGAGCGGAGCACCGTCGACACTTTTTTTGTTTCAATTCAAATTGGGGAAAAAACGCTACTGTGAAAATAAGCTTCAGTAAAAATCCATAGTGAGAAAAAAGCATTTGGGAAAAGATGCGTCTGGGAATTTTGCTACGCGGAACAAACAAGTTTGGGGAACTGATCTATATATTTCATACTACATACAAACTGAAACATAGATGCACAGAAAAAACCCCAGAAAAAAGACCAATGCTGGGAATCGAACCCAGGTCCTCGGCATTCCGTGCCGCGTGCTTATTCCTACACCACCACTGGTCAGGAGTTTACACGCAAATTTTTCCTATGCATCATACATTCCAGCCTGCTATCATCAATTTTGCAGTGATACAGCGCCATCTATGTTCAGTTCTCATCGAGAAACATCAACACTCCTTCGGAACTAACCGCCCACCCGGACAAGAGATGTCGCTACAAAGCCATACTTTTACCAAATTTGGTTTGAAGTATCTTTTTTGTATTTAAAATTTTTTTGAAAAATTTAAAAATACAGAAAAAAGATACTTCAAACCAAACTTGTTGGACCTGATCTAGTTACTCCTCGTCGCTGGCCGCCTATCTTAGTGCACATTTATTTCACGACTCACTTTCTCATGTCTTGTTATGTTTGTGAATAGTTTTCTACTTTTTTTTCAAGCCCGTGAATTCACCCACCCAAACGTGCACCATTCATTCGCGCCGCCCCGCTCCTCCACCCCCGTAGGGACGTTTGTCGACGGCTCGCCTTACCTCGCAGCTGTCGCGGAGGCCATGGAACTTGCCAAAGAAGAGATCTTCATAGCCGATTGGTGGCTCAGCCCCGAGATCTATATGAAGCGGCCAGCGCTCAACGGGAATTATTGGCGGCTGGATACCATCCTCAAACGGAAGGCGGTAAGTTTAATGAGTGTTTTGTTAAGTTAATGCATTCGCTGCCTTCTGTCAGACTCGACACTTCTTCAGGTGTCACAAACGCGCATGTGCGTCCAAATGACTACCGAACTGCGATAGCATCCAACATTATTAGAGAAAATTGGGTTGATAGTGCCGAAGAGACTGCCTCGGGACGCGGCGGGGGCCGTGGCGCCGCGCCGCCGGCCGCGCCTGCTGAGCGTGCCATGCTGCCGCACGGTGTACGCGAAGCATGCGCCTACTATGCGTGCTCTTTCGCTACTTAATTCTATGCTCGCTCAGCACGCTGACGCTGACATGTTCGCTGATCGCTTTGCCTGCCTCTGTGGTATTGCAAGGCAATTTCTTTTTACCTAAACATTGTATTTATTTTTTTTTGTTGTTTCTCTTTAGATTGACATTAATTTAATTTCGTTTTATAAGTTTTTCTATTGTGCACTGACATTGTTTGTTATTATTAAGAATTTGAATCTAGTATGTAAGTGACTTGGTGTTAAACTGTAAACTTGCACTATTAATTGAATGAATAAATAAATTGCGACACTGGTGAAAGTCATATTCCCTGCAGTTAATGCGTTAACAAGCCTTTACCGACAGCTTCGCTCGCATGACCCATTAGATAAATGGATTATAAAAATTCTCGTAGGAATTCCCAAAAATTACATAGTCATCATCATCATCATATCAGCCGAAAGATCACTGCTAAACATAGGCCATTGCCAAGATTCGCCGAACAGATCGGCCTTGCGCCATCCGCATCCACTTGAGAACCTTTTGGCGCCATCGGCCATCTACGAACTACGAGCGATGTGCCTTGCTCACTGCCACTCGAGCTTTCGAGTTTCGAGCGTGTTTTCAAGTTTTAGCCCGAGCGAATCTTAATAAGCCGTGGTGGCCTAGTGGTTTGATCTATGGCCTCTCAAGCAGAGGGTCGTGGGTTCAAATCCCGGCTCGCACCTCTGAGTTTTTCGGAATTTATGTGCGAAATTACATTTGTAATTTACCATGAACTTTACGGTGAAGGAAAACATCGTGAGGAAACCTGCATACACCTGCGAAGAAATTCAATGGTGTGTGTGAAGTTCCCAATCCGCACTGGGCCCGCGTGGGAACTACGGCCCAAGCCCTCTCATTCTGAAAGAAGGCCTGTGCCCTGCAGTGGGACGTATATAGGCTGGGTTGATGATGATTATGATGATGAATCTTAATTAATCGCTTAGATAGATAATTAGATTTTAAATTACAGATATAATAAATGCGAATATTTTCCAGGCGCAAGGCGTTAAAATCTTCATACTGCTGTACAAGGAGGTTGAAATGGCGCTGGGTATCAACAGTTTCTACAGCAAGAGTAGGCTAGCTAGCGAAAATATTAAGGTAAGATTGCTACAGGCTTGAACACAATTATACTAGGGAATAGAGAGATGATATAATGTAAACAAGTTCTGAAGGCTGTCGCCACGTGATCTTACTAATAATAAACGTAAAAGTTTGTATGGATGTGTGTTTGTTTGAACGGTGATAGGTTCTGATGGAAGGCACACAGTTTATAACTGCATTTACGGGGTACTGCCATTTCGGCGAAAATTATTTCGCAAAATGATTCAATTGGCAAATGTTTATTTTTCTGAAAATGTAAACTATTCAGGATACATTTCAGTGCTATCCTGTAGGTTAGGTTAGGTATGTTTTATAACAATCCTGAAAAGTTTACAGGTTCAGAAAAAATAACCAGTTGCCATAGGAAACATTTGCCAAATGAAACATTTTGCGAAAAATTACTCGCCGAAGCATTAGTAAACCTGCATTTACATATAGGATTCTTTTTATCGCGGAAATTGGACAGTTTCCGCGGGATAGCGGTTAAAATTTACCATGAGCTTTGAAGAAAAACATCGTGAGGGAACCTGGACACACCTTTGAAGAAATTCAATGCTATGTGTGAAGTGTCCAATCCGCACTGGGCCCGCGTGGGAACTACGCCTCAAGCCTTTATTCTCATTCTGAGAAAAGGTCTGTGCTCTGCATTGGAACGTATCTATATACGCCTATACTGGGAAGAGTAAATTTGATATTTAGCTTGTACCTACCTAAATCGCCAATTTTACTGGCCGTCTAAGAATGGATTTTTCTTACTTTCGTGAACAATGTAAACCAGTCGTATTGTCTGACGCGCGGACTCTCGCAATCACAATCGCCTTGACCGTCTCTTTCTACTGTCATTCTATACCGTTTGATAAAAAAAATTGGGGAGAGCGATTGTGGTTTCTAGGGCGTTAGACGATATGCCTGTGGGGTTGAAGGCTCCTCCAGAAAGGATCAGCGTTGGCCAAATTGAACATCATCGGGCATTATCCTACGTAAATAATTGCAACTGACACATTTATCGTTCTTTTTAAGTGGTCCAATTCAATGTCCAATATTGTATAATACACCGTGTGTACGGCAAATGCGCCAAAGTCATAAGCAGTGAACGGAATAGAAAGTGTAATATCGCGAGACTTCATTTGAAAAGTTTTCATAGTTTTGGTTTTTTAAGTTTTGTTTTCGTGTTTTATTTTATGATTGTTTGATTGTACACATTTCATATTACTATGTTTTATTAAGTGGTAAACACTTGCAACGGTTTTGCGAAATATGTAATGTTAAATGAAGGATGTATTTACAATGACAAAAACTAATATTTAACGCGTTTTCTTATAATATAACTTCAATTAATGTCATGTCAAGAATTTATTCGGTAAAAAATACGGGTCCCGCAATCCCGTGTCCTATCCATATAGAATGTTTAAGGTAATTCACCCGAAATTGCACGATCTGTTCCGATCTCTGGTCATAAGACAGATTTCTGAGTCCGTCAGAAGAAGAAAAAATCGCTATATGAACCGAAGGTGTAATCATAAATAAGTATTAATTTTCCTTTTTTTTTTAAAAACACTGTATTAATACTTCCGAACTTTGAGATAACAAGACTTTAAAACGAGCTGGCAATGCATTCTGAATTCTTGTGATATTATCTGTAAAAGGATTTTTTGGGATTGAAGAGCGGCAACGTTGCTTACCATTATTAATGGTGTTGCACTGCAGAAATTTTCAATTTTTTTTTTAAATATCAATATGTTCTAAACTAAGCCAAATTGAACCTTGAAGTTCGAAACTATTAATATGTTTTTGTTTGAAAATGACATCCAGGTTCATTAACGTTTTTTTGCTTCTGAGGGGCTCAGAAGTCTGTCTTATGATGACTCTGGCGCATTGTGTATTTTATCCCAGAAACTATCTAATATTTACTCACCTGCAGTCCGATTGGCCACGCCGGCCCGATACTCGGAGGAGCCTTAACCCGTCATCCGTAACGTAGGTTTTCCGTCACCCAGACCACGCGCGCGGAGGCATTCTATTCTGGGCTCACCACGAGAAGATCGTCTGCGTCGACCAGAGCGTCGCGTTCCTCGGGGGCATCGACCTGTGCTACGGACGCTGGGATGACTACAAACACAGGTCAGTTCAAACAGCCTGAAACTACTAAGGGTGAGGCTTCGCAGGAGTCGTCGCAACGAATCAACGCATTGTATGCCATAACTGAGCATTTTTCAAAAAAAAATGCCACTTTTTTTTTTTTTATATTCCCAAAAATTTTATGTTATTCCTACTCGGAATCACGAGCTCTTTCCATCCCTGTAGGAGAGAAAAAATGTCTTTAAAATGTCATACATTTTTTTATTTTCTTCCTTTTCGTTACGCCATACAAAATGTATGGAAAAGTAACAAAATAGGAAAAAAAACCTAGGGTGATTTTTTTGTCATATCAAGGATGATATAGACTGGATTGGCAGTCGCCATAGTACAAATCGGCCGCGGTTTTTGTAGTTCGATTATTAAATCTAGATGGGATTTCCAGGCTGACGGACCTCGGCAACATAGCCCAGCCGACCAACTCCATAAAGACCAAGAAGAAAACCTCCAGCTCTCCTGGGGGCGGCGGGATATACTTCCCGCACGCCAACGGGTTAGAAGCCAACTTGGAACTCGCCAAGTTCTCCAAGGACATCGTTATAGGACCCAATGAGTAAGTTACGTCACTGTGTAAGTAAAAACTTTACAGATCCTGGTGTCCTTCTTGCATGTGAGTTTGTGTAATTGTAGCGACTACTAGCGCCATCTAGTCATCACATAAGAAACTAATTACTACAATCCTGCATCGCACTATCGAAGTTTCTCAACTCAGCTGCATAAATACAACTTCCAACTTTCATCCATTGGACTTCGGTCCCCAGGCATAACATCTGTCTGGAGAGAGATCTCTCTTTGGCAACTACCCCCAAATAATGATAACATGGCATCGTAACTAGCGAGAAGCTCATGGTAAGTTTGAACTCAGAAGTGCGAACCCAAGTTCTAACCAATGACCCTCTGCTTGAGAGGCAATAGATCAACAATCCACTGGGCTTTTTATAAAAGACTGCTGACTGGGCATTTGGTAACTTAGGGACATGTGAATCTTTAAGATCTTTTTTTGAACAAATAGGTATTCGAACACTGCTGTTGTTTTATACAGAGTGTCCCAAAACTCAACGATACCCTAGTACTGGCCGATAGGTAAAGTATACCAGTTCTGGAAAAAAATGAAAAAAAAGAAGACGAAAAATCCATGTCAGTTGAGCGATGCAATATTACCAGTAGTAGGTGTATATAGGTAGGCATAGAGTGGCGTTAATTTCGCGCAATTCATTCGTACAGGTCGATTCACAAGAACTTGTACAAATGGATTGAACGAAAGTAATGAATGGCACTTTGATATTCTAGATGGAAAATTACTGATGCATGTCATTTTCATTTTTAAATGGATAACACACAGATACTTTCATTCGCTCATTTAATCCATTCATGACAGCTCTTGTTAATCGACCTATAACAATCTCCATTATTTATATTTTCAGCACAATCCAACTGGAAACCCCAGAGCAACCGACCCCAGAAACCACCGAACCGAACACCCCAAAACCCGACATACCCCAGTTAGAGCCCGGCGACCATCTCCTCATAGGCCCAAGCACCCACACAGACAAAGACAGCCCCGTAGAAAAGCGGAACGTACTCAACAAAATCACGGAACGCAGCAAAGATATACTAAGCATAGTCTACCCCCCATACGAAGAAGAACGGAACGAGCAGAAATTTGACGATTCAGAGAGAAAAAAAGCTGAGAAATACGCGCTTTCGAACGACCAAGTGCTACTAACTGATGCGTTGACTACTAAAGGTGTTGTTAGTAGATCTAGGAGTGTTAGTAAGCCTACTCCTTTGGCGCAAGTTGTTGAAGGAAGAGTGATTACTGAGAGCACTAAGGACAAATTGGAAGGTATTGAAGGGAATTCGAAGCTGTGGATCGGGAAGGATTACACAAATTTTATTGTTAAGGATTTCAACAGTTTGGATCTGCCTTTTGTTGGTGAGTGCTTTTTATCTACGTTAAATCTTTTAAATTGCATTTAAAACGAACCCTAAGCTTTACGGTGAATGAAAACTTCGTGAGGAAATTTGCGAAGAAATTCAATGGTATGTGTAAAGTTCTGAAACCGCACTGGGCTCGCGTGGGAACTACGGCCCCGGCCCTCTCATTTCAAGAGGAGACCTGTGCCCTGCACTGAGACGTATGCAGACCGAGATGGACGGTGGTGGTGGTGGTGATGGGCGGAGGAAATTAGATGCAATTTCCTTTATTACTGTGAGCTTTAAAAGATATATTATTACATTAAAGTAACTTCAAAATACCAAAATATAAATGCATTCGGCACAGACCTTGTGGACCGCAACTCAACGCCCAGAATGCCCTGGCACGATATCGGCGTGGTGGTGCAGGGAGCAGCCGCGAGAGATGTCGCCAGACACTTCATACAGAGATGGAACGCCATCAAATTGGAGAAGGCTAGGTAAGTACAATACGTTTACTTTTAGTTTACCACTGACAGATGGCTTGCCTTCATTTCATTTCCAACTTCAACAACATACAAACAAAGTAGCTATTACAAAATCTGCAAACGTGGGTAACAGTATTCTAAAATTGGCTTTATTTGTAGGTCGTTAAAGTTGAATATGAAATGAAGGCAAACCATCTGTCAGTGGTAAACTTTATGTAATTTTACTGTACCACCTACAAACATCTTCAGGATGAAATTTAAATCGTGATACAAAATTAATATTTCTTACTCAGTTAATGCTGGGCAACATAATGCATTAACTCAATTGTTAAAATTAGTCGGATAAAATTTAGGATGTTCATACTTTATTAAATTTAAATTTCACCTTATAAAAGAGTTATTAGTTTTTTTTTTAATATGGCTCGAAGACAGTTTTAAAACATGTCGGCCGTTGTTCGCTCGATAATTCTACACACCCCCCACCCGTGTCGGGTTGTTAGCCATCGGCCAATGACTGTAATTGGCCAGAAAACCATTGACCGATGCCCAGGATCCACCGGCCCAAGGACTACTCTTCCCGAGGATCACACGATGAGGTTACCCGACACGCACTCCTATAAAAGAGTAATAATAATAATTTATTTATTATTTATCTGTTTATATGTAACATGGTTAAGATTATATCGTTACATTAGATACATAAAATTATTAATAATAATAAATCTTGGGAGGATTGACACCAATTGACCAAGCAAAGCTTGTACTATGGGTACTAGACAACGGACAAAAATACTTATATAGATAAACTAGCTGACCCAGCAAACGTTGTTTTGCCATATTAGGGGTATATATATAGCCTACGACCTATACTCAGACCTACCAAATACAGACAAAAAGGTTTCATAAAAATCGGTCGAGCCGTTTCAGAGGAGTTCGATATCAAACACCGTGACACGAGATTTTTATATATTAAACTAGCACGCACGGGTGCAATGCTGATACTTCATATACTACAGAATGTCTTTGTATGTATACAACGTTTACAGATTTTTGTTTTTTGTCATTATTTAGCACATTATTATTATTATTTTTTTGTCATCAATTTTCGTATAACGTTGTTAAAGTTAAAACATGAGATATGTTCGTTTTTAATCGATTACGATGAAATTACAATCGATTATTTTAGGTTTTAGGTCTGTGTTCATTGGCACATTGCGTAAATGATACATGCCAATGAATAAATTAAAAAAGTAGCTTGAACAGAAAAGTAGCATTTTGATCCCTGTCGTCACGGACCAAAATCTACTATTCCGAATGAAAGGTGTGAAAAATAATCGTCGAACTGTTAACACTTTACACGACTTATAAAGCAGATAGGAAAAAGGAAAGGGCGGAAAGTGGACACCTCAAGAATAGCTCTTTGCGCTCTCTCAACTTACGAGCTCTAGCACATAACGCTTCTATGTGATGTTTGAACGAAAGATTTCCATCTATTATAATGCCCAATGCCCAAGTATTTTATTCGGTCAGTAATTTTAATAGCGGAACAAACACATTGGCCGTCTGTGGGAAAGTTACAATAATGGGCATATAATGTAGAGTCAATTTGCGTAGGCGTACATTTCCGCATTGAAAACTTAATATAGTTAGTTTTATCGGCATTAAAAGTTAGTAAATTATGCTGAAGCCTTATAAACCATATTGAACCCGTGTTGCGCATGCTTATAAACTTCAGTATCAGAGTCAGCCGCAAAAAGAAGGGCCGTATCGTCTGCATATGTTATGATTGTTCCATGCTTCAGTTTTAAATTACAGAGGTCATTTATAAAAAATAAGAATAGGGTTGATCCTAAGATGCTTCCTTGAGGAACTCCAAAAGATGTGTTTTTCTGGTCATTGCTGAAAACATTTCCTATCTTAACACATTGAGTTCGGTGTTCCAAGTAACTTTCGAAAAGTTTCAGCTGGGTTCCTCGAATACCTATAGTTTCAAGCTTACTCAACAGAATAGGAATAGACACAGTATCCAAAGCTTTGGCTAGGTATAGGAAAAAATAAAATTTTAATTCCCTATTAACAATTTCTTAATTCGGTACAAGGAAAAATAGAAATGCCCTTGTACGTAATTTTTGTTTAAATTGTAATACAAATTATGGCGCATGAACTCATATATTTTATTTGTAAGTATGTTTAAATTTACAAGAAGCAATACTGGCTGATCTCAAAAAATAGCTATTTAAAGTGATTTGAAATTACGTAGGCCTTATTACCCTCCGGTACCTTAATTCTAACAATATCGGCTCGTGCAACATGGTACATATTAGGTATTCCCTTAAATGAATAACCAAGTGGAAAAAAAATACAAAGTATTCTCTAAAACACGGATCTATTATAAATATATTAATTATCCATCAGTGCGACCAAAACAACTCTTTCTTATAATGCCAAATTAATGGAATTATAATAGTTGAACTTATAATTGCTAGTAATGGTTTCCACTCAACAATGAAATATAAATAATGAAGTAGTTGCGCTATTCTCTTCATTTCACTCCAAGATGAACTATCGTGCTGGTTTTGTGGCAGTTACTGCTCTGCTGATAATACACTCCTATGCCGAACCATTAACAGAGAAGCAGGAGCAGGATGCTATTAAATATATTGGTAAGTTAGCATTTTATCATTAATCCTAAAATAAAACTAAAATTGCTCCATTACAAAATAAGTCTGAAAGACACGTGTATATCTTATTTATTACACTAGTAGCATAGCGCTTATCGCGCTAAAACATCGATCCCTGCTTCAGTGTTCCACAAGTTTAATGATTTAAATAAGGATTTGGTAATGATGTGCTTTGCATATGCGCCAAAAAATGCTGTGCTACGGGCGTCTGATTGTTTTTTTTTCTCTTTTTGGACAGAAAACGAGATAAACCGTTTCGATGTTCACGATGAGAATACCTTGAACAAGGGCTTGATCAAAATTTCGGAATTGATAAAACCTTACATGAAATATGGTAAGTATAAAGCCGGATTCCGGCACATTTATTTTCATTAGGGTGATGAAATTCGGAAGCTGACGTACAGTCGCGACACCATATTAACTGATCTTTCGTTCTCCTAGATTATGTTGTACGTTGTAATAAATAAGTTTAACAAATGGTCAGTTAGGAGCATTGGTGACTGCCACTGTACATGATATTGTTTAGATACATACATAGCTCTCTCTCTGATGCCTAATCATTGGGCCCTAATGACTTGAGTGTTTGTTTATTGTCTAACTAACGCACCCGGAATTACAATCGTTTTCGCCACTTCTTTCTGCCACACGATTTAGGATAAGCTTAGAAAGAGATGGCGAATGGGATCGCGAGCGCCTCGCGCTTTCGATAATACGGCCGCTGAGTGCTTCATGACCGTCCCGAATACTAAACCTGACAAATTTTATGTTGCGTTGTATTCGTCACATACTAGCATTACTAAATAGAAATTTCTTACAGGATTAAAAGCTTGGAATGTGCCAGTACTCGATCCCTTCTTTTTAGAAACAGTAAAGGTATCGCAAAACAAGAATGACAATATGTTCAAAGCGGACTTTCATTCTGTGTGGGTATTTGGTCTATCTGAATACACGATCGAGTATATGCGGTAAGTTCTTTTTTTTACGTAAAACGAAATGTAACCAAATTGACTTACTTGGAGTTGGGAGATTACTCCGTGTAATAAATAGCGTTCGCGACTTCCGACAGCACCAACCTGGGAGGATTATTAGAAATGTAGAGGAGGTCCATAGGGTAGGTATTGAATGAACCTCGCAAATATTTGCGCATCTTTGTGTTGTAAATTGCATCATATTTATTTTATTATGGAAAATTGATATTATTACATAAATAAACCAGATAATTTAGTGTTGGCTGGGAGCTCGGGAGGTTGAACATTATACCTGGAACCTCCCGGGCATTTCGAAAGGTTTAGGAACCCTAGATACACAATGTATTTACTGCAAAAAAGGCAACGAATAATTTTTGGGTTTTTATCCTACGAAAAAACTAAAAATATACCTACCTTACGTAAAGATATATGGAACCCTGGAAAAACGATTTAGATTTGGCGACAATAGCTATTTATTATGAGTAACTATTTGGGAAGGTGAATATTGTTAAATGAAATATGAACAAAAAGTACAACAGGGGCCATCCATAAATTATACAATTACTGGATTTTTGTCATCAGGAGACGTATCTTCTTTATAAAATCATTGGATGACCCCACACTCGAATTTCCTTTGCTATCGGTACTGTAAATTTTGAAATCCCGTTCTTAATACATAACATGACTGTGTGTGCGAGCCAATTCGTCCATCCTTCTGGATGTGTTGATCATCCCTCAGTGGCTATTTAGTTTGGGCCTGCCATGCTAAACAATAAATGATTCACGTCCTCTCAAGTAATTTGTAGCATGAAATAATAATACACTTACCTACCTAATTTTTATTTTCTAGGTCACATCCCAGTAAATATTCTTTAGATTTGAAGCTTAAATTTCCTGACTTGAAAATGATGGGTCAATATGACATCGATGGTAAAGTGCTTTTCCTGCAATTGAAGGACCACGGCCCATTTACAGCAAACTTAAGTAAGTAAACGATAGTTAGGTAATTGCAAGGCCTTTTATTAGGTACTCGTGCAGCCGCTAACACTTAACTGACGATTTATGCACATCTTATCATTTACCTTACACGTTCATTAGTCCAGTGACCCATATGTGGGGCACGATAGCTTTCATTCCATTGTAATAACTAATAAGATTCTACTTTAAGGCACGGACAGGGAACGAGTTAAAAGTTTAGAGGTTAACGATGAGTAGTGTTAGCGACTGTACACTATAGGTATAGTCAAAGAAACCGCATTGCGTACCACTGTGGAACCTTATCACTGAAAATGTCATAAAGATATTGACATACCATTCATCTACCATAAAAATCATTGTGCAATTTTTCAGTTTCTTCAACAGTACCCATTGGACAAATAACACCTACAGTCTTTGTCTTACCTCATTGTTTATCTATCCTTTTTATTGTAACTATTTTCACATATAGTAAATAGTATACTATAAACATATCTAGAAATACGTCTCATGAAATACTTGTTTTTCTATTCCAGCTAATGTGGAAGCCACCGTGCAAAATAATTTCGTCGTCAAAAATGATCATTTGGAACTCTCCGAATCTAAAACCAATTTTACTTTCAAAACTATGAAGTTTCATTTGGATAATTTACTGAAAGGATCGCCTGTTGGTATGTATATGATAAAATACATATTATTTTACTACTATCGTTAATCGAAAGACTACACATAGGCCAGGCGTCCATTCCAAAATGACTGGAACTGCGCCGCTCGCATCCATCCGACTCCTGCAACCTTTACCAGGTCATCAGTCTACCTTGTGGGGGCCTACCCACCCTGCACATATTAGTACACAGGATGATTCAGGAGTCATGAGCAGGAGGGTGATGGGGAGATTTACCACCCGGCTATGACTTCGCGCGTTTGGCGGCGCGGCAAGCGTTTTATCAGTTCATTGCGTGTGCCGCCAGGTAACCACTGTACGGCAAGCGTCTCGGCCGCGCAACGGACACAGAAAACGCTTGCCGCGCCGCCAAACGCTCGAAGTCGTGGCGGGGCGGTTACACTGAGCAACTTTTACTATGGAACCAGGCCCCAGCGCGAGAAAAATAGAGTTAATTGATCGGTAATTGAACGCTAACTATCCGAAATGTATGGAACATGTATTTTTTTTTAGATTTCGTGGCTGGTCCCATAGTAAAAGATGCTCAGTGTGATCCTCCTCATACTGTATACTTAATATAGATTCGTGGAGGTGCACCACTTGAGTTTAGCGGAATTTATGTGCGAAATCGCATTTGAAATTTACCATAATTTTTACCACGCAATAAATATTTATTTATTTACCTCGTAGCCAGCTGCTGCAATGTCGCCGAAACGTCGAGGTAAATAAATAAATATTTATTGCGTGATAAGTCCTGTTTAGTATAGTAATTATGAATGAAAATCACGAAAGATTAAAACAGCTAAACAATACTTCGTTTAATTCAAGGTTTGAATTAACGGTCAAATTGTAACACACGTGTCTCGGTATTTCGAACACAAATGGACTAAAAATACCTACATGTACATTTATTAGCGGTATTTATGTTTTCATTACAGAATTTAACACAATTTTAAATAGTTTCGTTGTTTCATTTAAAATCGTGTGCAAATTTTACCGTTAAGTTTCAAACGTTAAAATAAATGGAGTATAGTTTCCTATAAAACAATATTTTGTTAATTCTAATGTATGCATTTCCATTTCAGGTGAATCTATTAACGAGTCCTTAAACAAGAATATAGACGATTTGATGCGTGATTTGAGACCAGCATTTGCAAACGAGATCAGTAGGATAATTGTGCGTACCCTGAATAAGACTGTGGAGAACTTGCCTTTAGCAAAGTGGCAGGCAGCTATTAAATAGGCGCTAGTAAATAAATATGCTTTGTTTTACGTAAATATATGTATATGGCAGATAAATCTGTATTTTTTTTTAATCATCACTAGCTGTCGCCAGTGAACCTACTTGGCTGGCATGTATATCACGAATAAAAGCAGACCAGTGGAATTAGGCGAGGCTGCCATGCGAGCAAAGACTGCCACAATCTATGTACTTACATATTAGTTTTCAAACCATTTTCGGCGCGGCACCCCTTTAGTCTCGAAGAGTACTTGACCACGTTCTACCCTACTCTTTCCTCTGATCCAGGTGATCGCGAACACAATTAGAAAGAAACTATTTAATCATAGTGAATGCGATGGCAAGCGCCCGCGCGTTCGACAATAAGCGTACCTAGGCCAGTTGGTAATCTTGCCGAAGAACATCTTAGCTAACATTTGTGAAATTAGCCTTATACCTTGTTTACATTATTCCAGCAGCATTCCATTGCGGCTCTCGTTTGATGTCTGTAACTCGTTAGCATCGCGGCCCCGCAATGTCATGCTACTGGAATGATTTTACTGGAGTAATGTAAACAGGGCCTTAAGCTAAAAGCGATTACTGCCTACTACTACCTACCTACTACTACCTACCTACCTACCACTACTACTAGAGTACAGGGACCGGAAGCGCTTAGCCTTAAAGGAGTTTTCGATAGGGTATTTGATAGACTTGATTTTACAAACCCTAAGGATTTATGAAGATTTTAGGCTTACCCGTAACGGTACATGAAAGCGTTATGCGAGAGCGAGAGTGGAAATCGCTCGATTGTGCAAAACAGAAAGACGATCAATGGGGTAAACCCGTTTAGCGTATTCACTGCCACCAACGCGTATACAGGTTTTCGTTACTTTCATTCTGTTGAACGCACAGACGCATTCATAATGTTCGGCGACTTTCATCCTGTGCCTTCGACGCATACCTATATGAGTTCACACACAACACAGAACAGCGTAAAGCCGACCTCGATGCTAAACGCGACGAGCGTAAGTCTCGGCCACCTGCTGCCATTTATTATAATTACGTGGACGGTGTGCTTACGTGCCAGCAGTGCTGACGTACGTTCACAGCTAGGATAGGCTATGTAAGCCATCTTAGAGCGCATGAGCGCCAAATAAATAACTAGGAGTCGAAGTGGTCGCCATGGCCGAAATCGGTCGGATCATCATCATATGAGTTCTGCATTTTGAAATTTTCTATTTAAGTCTAATATGTTACTTCTTGGATCAGAAGATATCTAATGCCCCACTATGAACTCAAATGTGTGTTGGAGGCACTGGGTAATAGTCGGTTGAACTCACATGTGCGTTTGGGGCACACAGCAAAGTGCGGCACCTAGCGAAAGTCCAGGGAAAGAGGGTGGCAGCGAATGCTAAGCGCCAGTGTCGGTGCGTGAAAATTTTTGCAAGTAAAGCCGGAGCAAAAAAACCTAGAACCCATTTATCCTCTTCTTGAAAGTGCAAAATGGAAGTGAAGCTTATGGTAACTTCGAAAATTTAGTTAACCCTCGGGGGGAATCGGGTTGTTAGTATCCTTCGCCACTGCTAAGTGCTTAACTATTAAGCTACCGAAACCCTAAGAGCCCCCGCGCATTAGGCGACCAGGTCGCGCGGCCAGGTCGCTGCGGCCAACTAATTCTTCCGTGACATATGGAAGCGCGCGCACTGGGCGACCAGCGGCCAGCGACCACGTATTGGCCGCGCGGCCAGCGGAAACATCGCGACTCGACACGCGGCCAGTTGGCCGCCGCGACCAACGAGATTCACCAATTTCGTTCAATTTGATCAGTGTGCGCGCACTGGTCGCAGCGGCCACACGCGTTTTGTGCATACAGGATGATGTTTTGATTCATTATCGAAATTCAAAACAGAGCTGCTCTATGGAATCAGTCGTCGGATGATTATTTGAATAAAATTTTATAAAGGCAATTATGGTTGGAGCTGACTGATATATTTGATAACTTGATGCACTCCCGAAATGGGCTGAATCCAGTAATATGTGGTTTTAGTATATTCAAAATCTCGTAAACAGTTTTTTTTAGACGTTCTCAATATTATAGTAAAAAAAATTATCTTCATATTGCAATACGTCTGGAAAGTATGTACCTATGATTATATTCCTTTTGTAAGCTTATTCCGTAATAATGGGTGAATCCAAAATTATTATTTTTTCTTTTTTTCTTTCACTTTTGTAATAATAAAATCAGCGCAACAATAATTCATTCTTCGACGTCCATTTTGGAACACGATGTGAACTCGCTGACAAAATGTGGTCGCTACGTGGTCGCAGATGAATCGCAGCTACCGCGGCCAGTCGCGCGACCTGGCCGCGCGCGACCTGGTCGCCTAATGCGCGGGAGGCCTTAGGCCTTAGGCCTCCCGCGCATTAGGCGACCAGGTCGCGCGCGGCCAGGTCGCGCGACTGGCCGCGGTAGCTGCGATTCATCTGCGACCACGTAGCGACCACATTTTTTCAGCGAGTTCACATCGTGTTCCAAAATGGACGTCGAAGAATGAATTATTGTTGCGCTGATTTTATTATTACAAAAGCGAAAGAAAAAAAGAAAAAAGAAATAATTTTGGATTCACCCATTATTACGGAATAGGCTTACAAAAGGAATATAATCATACATACTTTCCAGACGTATTGCAATATGAAGATAATTTTTTTAACTATAATATTGAGAACGTCTGTTTACGAGATTTTGAATATATACTACAAAATACAAAATACAAAATCGTTTATTGACAAAAAGTACATATTTACATTTTTGAGGGTATCCATCAGTGGCCAAACTAGGCTGAGCCTGTATCTTGGCCATCTGCGAGTGCATTAAACAGAAAAAAAGAAAAAATATTACAGAAGTGTTATTATAAATCACGGGTTTTTACGCTTTCAATAAAATTATACTACCTATACCTATTTACAATCCTATACAGAAGGGTAAAGTGTGTGTGCGTGTGTGTGTGTGTGTGTGTCTGTATGTAAGAGTGTGTGTATGTGTGTGTGTGTGCGTGTGTATGTTATAAGTCCTCATAAAATGGATTCACTTTATTCTTGTGCATTTAATTATTTCTTCAGTATCACTGTATGACAACGTCAGCAACCAATGTTTCACCATCCTTTAAGCTCTGGGAACTGATAGAAGTTTAATGTCACTGAAATTACAGATGTGGTTATATATGCAACAGTGTGAGTAGGCCGGTGAACGCCTAGCTAAAGCGGATCTGCACCGGGGGAGCGGGACCCTATAGATGCGCCTTCGCAACATATCCCCGTAACCAGCAGAGTTGAGTACGACGCCATGAGTACGAGTGACGGCTTTGATGATAAAAAGCTGCCTTACCCTAAGTAGTTTCATCTCGGAGTACAGCAAGTCTGTAGGGAACCGATAAGGCTTCCTCATCATAGTCTTTATTACTGCTCTCTGAGCACGTTCCAGGGGAAGCAGGTGGCTTTTTGCAGCACATCCCCAGACTGCCACCCCGTAGTCTAAAATAGATTGAGCAAGTGCCTGGTAGACAAGGCGAAGTATATCAGGGCCAGCAAAGTTCCGAAGTCTCTTCATTACGAATATGAGTTTCCTTACTCTAGAAGCAATAGTGGTGATGTGCTGTGCAAAAGAAAGATGCTGATCGAAGATAATCCCAAGGTACCTAACAAAGCCTTGCCTCCCAATTACCTGACAAGAGCAAGCAGGAGCTGCACCAGACTGCCTCATGATATCGTTATAAGCGCAAGTATGGAATTTGATGGTTCTTTCTATTGAGGGTGATGTTGCAGAGGTTTTTGAGAAAGCCACAAAATTGGTTTTGTCAAGGTTAAGTGTCAGCAGATTATTGTTCAACCACGAAGCAACTCCAGCCAGCGCAACCTCAGCTCCAGAAAACGCCTCATCCCATGACTTGCCATTTACAAGTATAACAGTATCGTCCGCGTAGCAGACAAGGCTAGCACTAAAACCACTAAAACCACTACTGGATTCAGCCCATTTCGGGAGTGCATCAAGTTATCAAATATATCAGTCAGCTCCAACCATAATTGCCTTTTTAAATTTTTATTCGAATATTAATCATCCGACGACTGATTCCATAGAGCTTCTCTGTTTTGAATTTCGATAATGAATCGCTCCGTATCGAACGCCATCACCCTGTATGAACAAAACGCGTGTGGCCGCTGCGACCAGTGGGCGCACACTGATCAAAATGAACGAAATTGGTGGATCTCGTTGGTCGCAGCGGCCAATTGGCCGTGTGTCGAGTCGCGATGTTTCCGCTGGCCGCGCGGCCAATACGTGGTCGCTGGCCGCTGGTCGCCCAGTGCGCGCGCTTCCATATGTCACGGAAGAATTAGTTGGCCGCAGCGACCTGGCCGCGCGACTTGGCCGCCTAATGCGCGGGGGCTCTAATGACTGGGTATGTAAGGTTAACTCGTTCAATAGGGTTTCCCTAACTTTAGGCTAACAATAAGTCAATCATAGGGTAATTCATAAATGGATTAATCAAGTGACAGGGTTACGCTATCGATAGTATTAATCAAATGAAGGGGTTTTCCGGCTCCTGTACTAGTAGCTAATATCACAGATGCAAACTTATTGGTGCAAATTATAAGTAAGTGAAACTCGTCTACAATCAGTTTAGAGTATGAAAAGTGACACAGTGTTTTGTGTAGTTGATCGAATGACATGAGTGAAAACGTGACCAATGGTAACAAATAACATAGCACCAGAGACGCGAAATACACCGTGGTTTTCAATAATCCGAAAGTTTTTAACAGCGTATTTCTGACGATAATACAAGTAAATAATGTTATATCAACATAGGTCCAATTGTATATAAAAAAAAATTGTTTAGAACAAAATTAATCAATTAAGTTTTGCACTTTCTTGTGCACAAACCTTTAGTTGAGAGAGTGAGAGAAAAATAATCCTGTCCCTAGACGAGAGAAAGAATATACTAAAAACACTTCACGAATCACTCCGACATCATACGATTACGGCAAGTGGGGTGACGGTATGTGTCATGTCTATACCCCGTTATCTAACGCTCAGTTTGGGGGCAAGTGATGGGGCAGTTTCGATAATCTGAATCGATAAAAAATGAAGTTCATTTAATAAAAAAAAAAAATATTAGGGGGGGACAATCTTACACAAATCGACCTAGTCCCAAACTAAGCAAAGCTTGTACTATGGATACTAGACGACGATAAACATACTTATATAGATAAATAAATACTTAAATACATAGAAAACATCCATAACTCAGGAACAAATATTCGTGCTCATCACACAAATAAATGCCCTTACCGGGATTTGAACCCAGGACCTCTTGCTTCGTAGGCAGGGTCACTACCAACTAATCACTCACTAACATAATTATCAAAAGATCCATACTTACCAGAGCTCTGCTGTAGTTATTTTTTAAATTATTATGAAATGAAAGAAAAAATAATAATTTATTTTATTTTTGTAAGTATGTTTCATAATAAATTAACAATATTTTTTCCATATTATATGAAGTCAAACTTCATCGCCTGCTTGCAAAAATCCATTTTAAAAATGAAAATGATTTTTCGACCTCTACAGAAGTAACTGGCAAAAACTGTAGTTTTTTGTAATGCTCTATGCAGCTTTTGTTTACAATACCTTTGCCAATTTGAACTCCCTTATTTTCTAACAACTGATTAATAATTTTTACAGATTTAAAGCCTGGATTTTTATTTAATATGTTTGTTAAATTTGCATGAATTAATTTCCCTTTGTGGTTGCAGCCTAACTAATGAAATTTTATTTTAAAATATTCAATGACTGTTTCAATTATCACTTGGGATCTTCTAATTTTGTAATGACTGTTGATAAAATTGTGAAATGGGAATGAGTTATCTCAAGAGCATTCACAAAAGAAGAATTTTATTTTGACAAATAACTATTTATAAGTAAATGTGAATCAACTAATTATGTGAAGCAACATCACTATTTTAGCTTGCCCCCAAACTGAGTGTTAGATAACGGGGTCTATCATGTGATTGTTTACTAGTTCCCATCATGACAACAAACGTCATGTAGGTATAGCATGCTCGTGTTAAGTGAATTGAACGAAGCTATCTCAATTTATTGGTTCATAATCATAACGCCACGCATACATTTAAGATAAAATCATAATTATTGGCGTACCTAAATTAATTTCAATCTCACCACCAAAACCGTGGTCATGGCCACGATTTTATCCGAAAGAAATCGTACGTTCCACTCGTTACTTATCTACTCCCTGGTAAGAGCGGTTGCTTTTTCTGTTATAAAAGCAATCATGCTAGTCAAGCCGTATTTTGGATTCCCGCTTATTTAATAAAATTTATGAGATTTATACTACATACAATGATTCCACATTGCAGGCTTCAATCTGAGTGACAAGAAAAACAACACACTTTCTAAATAATGTACATTTATTAGTGGACTAGCTGGTGTCCGCGACTTCGTCCGCGCAGTTAAAGCTTCTTCATTTCTTTCATTGAATAAAACATAATCCGGCAACGGCAACATCCAAAATCCATCGTCTAATCATCATTGGTATTACTTAGTGAATATAATAAATCCCGTTTATTCCCTATCCCGTGGGAATTTCAACAAAATTCTATCAATTTTTTGTTGCTCGATATTGATAACGGCAATTTTTATTTCTTTATTCACAGAATATTTAGTTATACATTTACTTTAAAAATAAATTATTAAATTAAAATAAAACGTGATTTTTTGCCGTTTTTATAGATAACTAGCTTTTGCCCGCGACTTCGTCCGCGTAGAATTCCAATTTGTGGTAAAGCTTCTTCATCTCTTTCATTGTATAAAACAAAAATCCGGCACCGGCAACATCCATCATTATTATCATTTCATCATGAGTATCAGTTAGTGAATATTATAAATCCCGTTTATTCCCTATCCCGCGGGAATTTCAACAAATTTGTCGTTATTCTTTGCAAAATTACACTTATTTTTATCCCGCGGGTATTTTGCATTTTCCCCGAGAAAAGTAGCCTATGTCCTTAAAGCTTTCTACCGACAAAAGAACTTTTAAAATCAGCCGCGTAGTTGAGTTCACTTATTTTTTTCCCGTGGGAATTTTGATTTTTCACGGAGAAAATAGTCTATGTAAGTAAGGGTTAGTGCAGCTACTCACTAATAGGTGAAAGAAATTTTCAAATCAGCCCTGAAGTGAAATTCACTTCTTAATATCCCAGGGGAATTTTGCATTTTACCGAATAAATAGTAGGTAGCCTATACCAATAAAGGATAGTGAAGCTTTCTATTGGTGATTTTTTTTTAAACTCAGCCCCGAAGTTAATTTTACTATTTTCTATACCGCGGGAATTTTGCATTTATCCGGAAAAAAGCATCCTATGTTAACCAAGGACAGTGCATCTTTTCTATTGGTGTAAGACATTTTAAAATGAGCTCCGAAGTTGAATTTTCTTTTTTCTATCCCTTGGGAATTTTGCATTTCCCCGGAAAAAAAGTAGCCTATGTCAATAAAGGATAGTGTAACTTTTTACTGGTAAAAGTTTTTTTTTTTAATCGGCTCGGAAGTTTCAGAGATTATCTATCCCACAGGAATTTCCAAAAATCCTGCAATAAGTTTTTTTGTTGTTATGGTCATTTTCGTTAATACTGTATTTGAAAAGATTAGTAATTGTAGTTACGGAGATATGGTCCAGTTGATTTGAGTACCTACATATATAAATCCTGATTTAACTTTATCCCGTGGAAATTTTCAAAATTCTTTATATTCGCTTTATATTCTAATAGTCTAATTGCATGCCCAATTTGTACAGTTTAGTAATCTTCGTTATGGGCATAGGGTCACTCTTGATGAAATATATAAATCCCGATTATTCCTTATCCCGTGGAAATTCCGGAAAATCCTTTCTTATCGGATGCCTACGTCATACAAAGAACACACCCTCCACGTTTTAGGTCTCTACATACAGCGGTTTAGGCTGTGCGTTAATCCGGCAGTCAGTCATTTAGGACTTCAGGACAAAGCATTTTATATGTATTTGCATTGCACCAAGCTTTTATGCGAGTTCAACAATGATATTTGAATACTCAATTCGATTTTATTCGAAAAAGGTTGAACTCGCATAAAAGCTTCATCATCATCATCATTTCAGCCGTAGGACGTCCACTGCTGGACATAGGCCTCCCTCATTGACGTCCAATCATTACGGTTGGAAGCGACTTGCATCCACCCTGAACCTGCGGCCTTCACCAAAACGTCCGTCCATCTCGTTGGTGGACGTCCCACGCTGCGCTTGTAAAAGCAAAAGCTTGGTGAAATGCAAATACTTAATACATATAATTAGCTATTATCAGAGATCAGATCAAGACGTGGTTGACAAACGTAGACAAAAATGGTTTGCAATATTTCAAGTTTCGTTTCGTTTACAATGTGTCAAAATAAAATGTAATTTAAATCAAAAGCACTAAGGAGTATTGATATCAACTTCGAAGCAAATCACCCCCAAAATAACTTTCTACTACTTTTTGACCCCGTCAAGGGATGAATTTCAATAAAATACGAAACACGTCTTCCATCAATTTTGTTAAAGAATGTTTATGCAAAATTTGAAGTAGATTGGACCAAGGAATCACGATGTCTCATACAAACTTTGCCCCCCTTTTTTACCCCCTTAGAAGTAGAACTACGAAAAATCCTTTCTTATCGGATGCCTACGTCATACAAAGAACACACCCTCCAAGTTTCAGGTCTCTACGATCAGCGGTTTAGGCTGTGCGTTGATCCGTCAGTCAGGACAAAGGATTTTATATGTATAGATGATGGCGGAGTCCTTCGTGCGCGAGTCCGACTCGCAGTTGGCCGGTTTTTTCAACATTTTGGCAAAAAAAACTAAATGTTTTACATACCCCACGCAAACTGAGGTTTGCCGATGCCTGCTTTAGTATAGCATTTATAATTATGGTTTTGTATGAGTCGTAAGTTTTATGTCTTACTTTATTATATTAGTAGGTACAAAACATGTTAGGTATGTGGAGCATTAGATAATGTAATACTTATTAGTGAAAGAATTTTTAAAATCAAGCCCGAATTTGAATTTACTTATTTCTATCCCACGGACAAAAACCAACAAAGTTTAGACTATTTTTTCCTATCCTACGGGAATTTCGAAAAATAATTCAAGCGTCTACCTGTTGCCGTTATCAATATCGAGCAAAAACGGGCAAAAAAAATCACGTTTGTTGTATAGTAGCCCCTTAAATATTTATTTTATTCCATTTTTTAGTATTTGTTGTTATAGCGGCAACCGAAATACATCATCTGTGTAAATTTCAACTCTCTAGCTATCACGGTTCCCGAGATACAGCATGGTGACAGACGGACAGACAGACGGACGGACAGCGGAGCCTCAGTAATAGGGTCCCGTTTTTACGGAACCCTAAAAACCGAGTGCTTTAGACCACACGACTGAAGTAAAACTTCTTCAGCTCCATCTATATGATATGTATATGTTTATTTTATTGTACCATCGCCCCAGACGTCAGATACCCATTTTCAAAACAAATTTGCTTGCAGCCGTTGATGTTTATTGCTATGGATTGTTATGGACAGATGTCTAGCCACTGCACGCAAACTGGGCCTTTAAGGTGGTTATCTGGCGCTTGGGGCGATAGTACAAAGGCAAGGGGGGTTCACTCCGCAGTTTAGGTATGTTCGGTCGGCGCTCCGCCCGGGGCGGAGTACGGCAGTAGGTTGCTAGGTAGCCCCGTCGCGGTAATTAAGCATCTTTTTTTTCTGTGATTTTTACAACAAACAATGACTTCTAAACGATCTTATAAATAAATAACTTACTTACTTACTAAAGGTAGTTTACTGAATTAATACACGCTGTTATCTTTCTTGATTTTTATACCTACCAAACATCTGCGAGTAGGAACCCTGTGCCCTTGGTTTCGGATCAGCGTTGCCCAACGGAATATGAACGCTCGTATCACACGATAAGTTTCAATTTCGCGTGCAAGCAGTAAGAGTAGACAAGTTTTTATACCTAAAGTTGACTTTTGTTCGAGAGTGATCCTTCTGTACGTTGTTAGAAGGTACTATTACTTATTCTGTGCCAAAGGCTTAAAAAGTGCGTACAAGGAAAAATAGAAATGCCCTTGTACGTAATGTTTGTTTAAATTGTAATAAAAATGATGGCGCATGAACTCATATATTTTATTTGTATGAATTGTATGTATGTTTAAATTTACAAGAAGCAATACTGGCTGATCTCAAAAATTAGCTATTTTCAAGCAATCTATACTAATATTATAAAGAGGAAAGATTTGATTGTTTGTTTGTTTGTTTGCATTGAATAGGCTCCGAAACGACCCGTTTAAACGGCCCGTTTTTAGTTCTCAAAAAATTCTACCTAGAGAGTGACAATAAAGTACCTACCTAGTGGTACTTTAGTTTAGTTAATTAAAACTTGTACTGAACCGCTTTGACTCGCCTACTATTACATAAACCTTTAGTGGGTTTTCCAATAGTGGCATAATAATTCCAACCTTATTTATATGTGCTCTTGATTATATTAAATAAAAAAAAAACTACTGGACCGATTTCAAAAATTCTTTTGCCGTTAGAAAGCTACATTATCACTGAGTGACATAGGCTACTTTTTACCGCGGGAAAATACCTTTTCCTACGGGAAAATTAATATATCGCGGGCGAAGCTGCGGACGGAAGGCTAGTGATGATATAAAGTGACGCTTCTATGTGATGTTTGATCGAAAGATTTCCTTCTATTATAATGCCCAATGCCCAAGTATTTTATTCGGTCAATAATTTTAATAGCGGAACACACACATTGGCCGTCTGTGGGAAAGTTACAATAATGGGCATATAATGTAGTCAATTTTCGTAGGCGTACATTTCCACATTGAAAACTTAATATAGTTAGTTTTATCGACATTAAGAGTTAGTAAATTATGCTGAAGCCATTTATTAACCATATTGAACCCGTGTTGCGCATGCTTATAAACTTCTGTATCAGAGTCAGCCACAAAAAGTAGGGCCGTATCGTTTGCATATGTTATGATTGTTCCATGCTTCAGTTTTAAATTACAAAGGTCATTTATAAAAATTAAGAATAGGGTTTGTCCTAAGATGCTTCCTTGGGGAACTCCAAAAGATGTGTTTTTCTGGTCATTGCTGAAAACATTTCCTATCTTAACACATTGAGTTCGGTGTTCCACTTCCAAGTAACTTTCGAAAAGTTTCAGCTGGGTTCCTCGAATACCTATAGAATCAAGCATACTCAACAGAATAGGAATAGACACAGTATCAAAAGCTTTGGCTAGGTCTAGGAAAAAATAAAATTTTAACTCCCTAGTAACAATTTCTTAATTGGGTACAAGGAAAAATAGAAATGCCCTTGTACGTAATTTTTGTTTAAATTGTAATAAAAATTATGGCGCATAAACTCATATATTTAATTGTAAGTATGTTTAAATTTAAGAAAGAAAGAAAAGAAAGAAAGAAAAAACATTTATTCGTGACAGTTACAACAGGCATACGAGATAACAACAAGACAAGAACTAACTAACTAACTAAATATTAACTGCTTAACTATAACTAACTATAACTTAACTTAACTATAACTATTTTCAAGCAATAATGATATAAAGTGATTTGAAATTACGTAAGCCTTATTACCCTCCGGTACCTTAATTCTAACAATATCGGCTTATGCATCATATGTACATATTATGTATTCCCTTAAATAAATAGCCAAGTTGAAAAAAATTACAAAGTATTCTCTAGAACACGGATCTATTATAATTATAAACAGTGATCGTATTTTTGTAGCATTTTTGGTGCAGTGCTAGGGTTGTCAGTAGTGCCCCATATTAAATTGTTTAAACCAAGGATCAAATAAAATCAAAGGCATTTAGAACTAAGTAATAACTTAAAAATTAATAATGCAGAGATGGTTGGTAATTAAAAAAAAAACGATTCAAATCTCGTCTTGAAGAACGCCTGTTATCTACCTCTATTTTTATTAAGTTTTATGTTCTGTATTCTGTATTGTTTGAGTTTTTTGAGGTGTGCAGTAGAAATCGAAAACACAGAAAATTTTCTCAGAACATGTAAAGCCCAACCCAATATGCATAATGAAAATGAAGGGTTAATATACTATTATGAGAAAATGTGTTGCAATAAATCCTTATCTGAGGTTATAGTTATTATTTATGATTAGAAATTGATATACTAACTTTTCTGCTGTATATTTGCATTGACAGTATAATGCGTAATGGCAATACATATAGAAGTCATTTGATTTCTTCAATGACGTCCGTCAAGTGATAAAAAACAGTTGCGTTGATTTTGTGTGTGAAAATAAGCAATAATTATTAACTGATTAAACACAATGGAGAAACTGTTAAGTAAGCACAGTTTTTTATTAAGGAAAATTCTTTGATATTTATTGTGCTAAAAAAATGACACGATTGAAACATGTTTTGACGAGAAACATTAAAAGTATTAAAACATATATAATAAAAACGAAATGATGTAATCAAAAGATTAAGTAAAAAAATTAGCGTTTTATTTTCAACGACAACATAATATTACATTATTTTAAACGTCAATCATATTATACACGTCGACAACCCTAGGTCGCTGTCGTGTGTCATTTGACGTCATCGCACCAAAAATGCTACTAAATCTACGATCACTGATTATAAATATATTAATTATCCATCAGTGCGACCAAAACAACTCTTTCTTATAATGCCAAATTAATGGAGTTATAATAGTCTAGTAATGGTTTCCACTCAACAATGAAATATAAATAATGAAGTAGTTGCACTATTCTATTCATTTGGCTCCAAGATGAACTATCGTGCTGGTTTTGTGGCAGTTACTGCTCTGCTGATAATACACTCCTATGCCGAACCATTAACAGAGAAGCAGGAGCAAGATGCTATTAAATATATGGGTAAGTTAGCATTTTATCATTAATCCTAAAATAAAACTAAAATTGCTCCATTACAAAATAAGTCTGAAAGACACGTGTATATCTTATTTATTACACTAGTAGCGTAGCGCTTATCGCGCTAAAACATCGATCCCTGCTTGAGTGTTCCACAAGTGTAATGATTTAAATAAGGATTTGGTAATGATGTGCTTTGCATATGCGCCAAAAAATGCTGCGCTACGGGCGTCTGATTGTTTTTTTTTTCTCTACATAGCCTGTATTGAAATTTTATTTTGACAGAAAACGAGATAAACCGTTTCGATGTTCACGATGAGAATACCTTGAACAAGGGCTTGATCATGATTATGGATTTGCTTAAACCTTACATGAAATATGGTAAGTACGGATTCCGGCACATTTATTTTCATTAGGGCGATTCAATTCGGAAGCTGACGTACAATCGCGACACCATATTAACTGATCTAATAAATAAGTTTAACAAATGGTCAGTTAGGAGCATTAATGACTGCCACTGTACATGATATTGTTTAGGTACATAGCTCTCTCTCTGATGCCTAATCATAGGCCCTAATGACTTGAGAGTTTATTGTCTAACTAACGCACCCGGAATTACAATCGTTTTCACCACTTCTTTCTGCCACACGATTTAGGATAAGCTTAGAAAGAGATGGTGAATGGGATCGCGAGCGAGCTTGGGAGCTTCATGACCGTCCCGAATACTAAATCTAAGAAATTTTATGTTGCGTTGTATTCGTCACATACTAGCATTACTAAATAGAAATTTCTTTCAGGATTAAAAGCTTGGAATGTGCCAGTACTTGATCCCTTGTATTTAGAAACAGTAAAGGTATCGCAAAACAAGAATGGCAATATGTTCAAAGCGGACTTTCGTTCTGTGTGGGTATATGGTCTATCTGAATACACGATCGAGTATATGCGGTAAGTTTTGTTTTTTTTTTACGTAAAACGAAATATAACCAAATTGGTATACTTGGAGTAGGGAGACTACTCCGTTTAATAAATAGCGTTCCCGACTCCCGACAGCACCAACCTGGGAGGATTATTAGAAAATGTAGAGGAGGTCCATACGGTAGGTATTGATGAACCTCACAAATATTTGCGCATCTTCGTGTTGTAAATTGCATCGTATTTATTTTATTTTGGAAAATTGGTCTTATTAAATAAACCAGAGAATTTAGTGTTGGCTGGGAGCTCGGGAGGTTGAACATTATACCTGGAACCTCCCGGGCATTTCGAAAGGGTTGGGAACCCTAGATACACAATGTATTTACTGCAAAAAAGGCAACGAATAATTGTTGGGTTTTTATCCTACGAAATAACTAAAAATATACCTACATAACGTAAAGATATATGGAACCCTGGAAAAACGATTTAGATTTGGCGACAATACCTATTTATTATGAGTAACTATTTGGGAAGGTGAATATTGTTAAATGAAATATGAACAAAAAGTACAACAGGGGCCATCCATAAATTATACAATTACTGGATTTTTTGTCATCAGGAGACGTATCTTCTTTATAAAACCATTGGATGACCCCACACTCGAATTTCCTTTGCTATCGGTACTGTAAATTTTGAAATCCCGTTCTTAATACATAACATGACTGTGTGCGTGCCAATTCGTCCATCCTTCTGGATGTGTTGATCATCCCTCAGTGGCTATTTAGTTTGGGCCTGCCATGCTAAACAATAAATGGTTCACGTCCTCTCAAGTAATTTGTAGTATGAAATATTAATACACTTACCTACCTTATTTTTATTTTCTAGATCACAACCCAGTAAATATTCTTTAGATGTGAAGCTTAAATTTCCTGATTTGAAAATGTTGGGACGATATGACATCGATGGTAAAGTGCTTAATTTACTGGAATTGAAGGACCAAGGCCCATTTACAGCAAACTTAAGTAAGTAAACGATAGTTAGGTAATTGCAAGGCCTTTTATTAGGTACTCGTGCAGCCGCCAACACTTAACTGACGATTTATGCACATCTTATCATTTACCTTACTCGTTCATAGTCCAGTGACCCATATGTGGGGCACGATAGCTTTTATTCCATTCTAATAAGATTCTACTTTAAGACACGGACAGGGAACGTGTTAAAAGTTTAGAGGTTAACGATGAGTAGTGTTAGCGACTGTACACTATAGTCCAAGAAACCGCATTGCGTACCACTGTGGATCCTTATCACTGAAAATGTCAGAAAGATATTGACATACCATTCATCTACCAGAAAAATCATTGTGCAATTTTTCAGTTTCTTCAACAGTACCCACATGGTGGCACTTCACTTGGCGTTGCGTGTTCGCGTTGCGCTATTGCCATCTCCGCCTTTCGCGCTAGAATCGGCATAGTACTCCTCACTCTCACACGCAACTATTTCGTCAAATACGCCAAGTGAAGTGCCAGCAATAGGATAAATAACACCTACAGTCTTTGTCTTACCTCATTGTTTATCTATCCTTTTTATTGTAACTATTTTCACATATATTAAGTAGTATACTATAAACATATCTAGATATACGTCTCATGAAATACTTGTTTTTCTATTCCAGCTAATGTGGAAGCCATCGTGCAAAATAATTTCGCTGTCGAAAATGATCATTTAGTACTCTCCGAATCTAAAACCAATTTTTCTTTCAAAACTATGAAGTTTCATTTGGATAATTTACTGAAAGGATCGCCTGTTGGTATGTATATGATAATAGTTGTTTATGATACAAGCGCGGTAAGTAGGCAATTCGCAACGAATGGCGGAGATCTAAACACACGAGCGAAGCGAGTGTGGTTTAGCCGATATGAGTTGGGAATTTCCTACTTTCGACACGTATATCATACAACGTTTTACAATGCATTAAGCGTGGAAAAAAATTGGGGCTAAACATTTTCGGTAAAAGATGTTGCGTTCTTATTTACCTTTCATTGAGGGAAAGTCTCGTAGATGTTTACATATTTCAGCATCGACTTAGTCGGCAGAAGGCTGTCACATTTGTGCTTGGTCTAGACGTCAGGCGGCGTTAATTCCGATGTAAATTCATCACTTGAACTCTCCATTTTAGTTTAATAAACTAAAATTAATTCTCCGGACTGAATCATGAATTTGAAATGGTAAAAAATTAACACCCGTAATTTCACGACATCGATCAAAAGGCTCGATCGAAAGGATTATTTTTTTCCAAGTAACATAGCATCGTAAATAAAAGAAACACCATGCAATTTTACAAAGACCGCTTAAAACGCACCGTCGAAGACTGCCATTCATCAACATGATGTCGATGAAAAAAAGATGTTTTCACGACACTGCTCGAAAATGTGGCCATAGATAACCTAAATCCAGTACACAAAACTGCCTATATATGTACATTTAACAGCTGACTCATTTATGGCGCGCAAACACGACAACAATGTTACACTAATCGAAAACAGGACGTATCAGAATATGTATTTCATAATACGATACGACTTTTTGAAAGATAATTTCTGAATTTCATTCCTGGCGTGCTGAAACGACACTATTGGACCAATCAAAAGTAATCGTCTGCTGCATGTGATGGATGGATGGATGGATGGACGGACAAACGGACGGACGGACGGACGAACGGACTGGATGGACGGATGGACGGATGAACGGATGAACGGACGGACGGACTGGATAGACGGGATGGACGGGATGGACGAATGGACGGATGGACGGGATGGACTGGATGGACGGGATGGACGGGATAGACGGGATGGACGTATGACGGATGGACGGAATGGACGGGATGGACGGGATGGACGGGATGGACGGATGGACGGATGGACTGGATGGCCGGATGGACGGATTGGACGGGATGGACGGGTTGGACAAGATGGACGGGATGGACGGGATGGACGGGATGGACGGGATGGACGGATTGCACGGGATGGACGGAATGGACGGGATGGACCGATGGACGGGATGGACAGATGGACGGATGGACGGATGGACGGGATGGACTGGATGGACGGGATGGATGGGATGGACGGATGGACGGGATGGACGGGATAGACGGATGGACGGGATGGACGGGATGGATGTTTATGATGATGATGAGTTCCTCGCATTAGTCGTGAAAAGCACAATGTTTAGTCTCGGCCAAAAGTGCAAGAGATGGACTCGTACTTTCGAGGGCCTCCGCTACGCGTCGGCCCTCAAACAAACTCGTCTATCTATTGCTTACTTTCCAGCCTCTACAACAATGTACTATTAATTAACGATCAAATTGTAACACACGTTTCTCGGTATTTCGAACACAAGTGGGCTAAAAATACCTACATGTACATTTATTAGCGGTATTTATTATGTTTTCACTATAGAAGTTAACACAATTTTAAATAGTTTCGTTGTTTCATTTAAAACTGTGTGCAAATTTTACCGTTAAGTTTCAAATGTTAAAATAAATGGAATATAGTTTCCTATAAAACAATATTTTGTGAATTCTAATGTATGCATTTCCATTTCAGGTGAATCTATTAACGAGTCCTTAAACAAGAATGTAGATGATCTGATGCGTGATTTGAAACCAGCATTTGCAAACGAGATCAGTAGGATAATTGTGCGTACCCTGAATAAGACTGTGGAGAACTTGCCTTTAGCAAAGTGGCAGGCAGCTATTAAATAGGCGCTAGTAAATAAATATGCTTTGTTTAACGTAAATATATGTATATGGCAGATAAATCTGTATTTTTTTTAATCATCACTAGCTGTCGCCAGTGAACCGTACTTGGCTGGCATGTATATCACGAATAAAAGCTGACCAGTGGAAATATGCGAGGCTGCCATGCGAGCAAAGACTGCCACAATCTATGTACTTACATATTAGTTTTCAAACCATTTTCGGCGTGGCACCCCTTTAGTCTCGAAGAGTACTTGACCACGTTCTACCCTACTCTTTCCTCTGATCCAGGTGATCGCGAACACAATTAGAAAGAAACTATTTAATCATAGTGAATGCGATGGCAAGCGCCCGCACGTTCGACAATAAGCGTACCTAGGCCAGTTGGTAATCTTGCCGAAGAACATCTTAGCTAACATTTGTGAAATTAGCCTTATACCTTGTTTACATTATTCCAGCAGCATTCCATTGCGGCTCTCGTTTGATGTCTGTAACTCGTTAGCATCGCGGCCCCGCAATGTCATGCTACTGGAATGATTTTACTGGAGTAATGTAAACAGGGCCTTAAGCTAAAAGCGATTACTGCCTATACTACTACCTACCTACTACTACCTACCTACCTACCTACCACTACTACTAGAGTACAGGGACCGGAAGCGCTTAGCCTTAAAGGAGTTTTCGATAGGATATTTGATAGACTTGATTTTACAAACCCTAAGGATTTATGAAGATTTTAGGCTTACCCGTAACGGTAAATGAAAGCGTTACGCGAGAGCGAGAGTGGAAATCGCTTGATTATGCAAAACAGACACAGCAAAGTGCGGCACGTAGCGAAAGTCCAGGGAATGCTAAGCGAGTAAGCACTTAACTAATAAGCTACCGAAACCCTAATGAACTGGGTATGTAAGGTTAACTCGTTCAATAGGGTTTCCCTAATTTTAGGCTACCAATCAGTCAATCATAGGGTAATTCATCAATGGGTTAATCAAGTGATAAGGTTACGCTATCGATAGTATGAATCAAATGAAGGGGTTATCCGGTCCCTGTACTAGTAGCTAACATCACAGATGCAAACTTATTGGTGCAAATTATAAGTAAGCAAAACTCGTCCACAATCAGTTTTGAGTATGAAAAGTGACACAGTGTTTTGTGTAGTTGATCGAATGACACGAGTGATAACGTGACCAATGGTAACAAATGACATAGCACCAGAGACGCTAAATATATTAAGAGTAAGGCGTACACAATTATCCCAATCCATCCATCCGTAAGGTGTTGGTCAGATAAACCTCCTTATTTGAGTTATGTGCTAGTAGTGTAGTTCAACGGGGGAAGAGTAGTTTGGGCTGATGCGCCCTATTGTAGATTGTACGGGTTGGCCGAATAAATAAAACCGGTAGTACCAAGTACGCTTAAAAGATTCAGTCTTATCTTCTTCTAATATATAATAATCTCGTGTCACGGTGTCTGTTATTTCGATACTCCGAGTCACGAGTTCACGGTGTTTATTATCGAACTCCTCCAAAACGGCGTGACTGATTTTTCGTTACTTTTTTGTCTGTATTTGGTAGGTCTGAGAATAAGTCGTAGGCTATTTTTTATACTTGCCACTATTCTTCGCGGACGCAGTCGCGGGCAGCAGCTAGCACTTCGCTCGCTTAGGTGAGCGGTTAGTTCCGAAGGAGTGTTGATGTTTCTCGATGAGAACTGAACATAGATGGCGCTGTATCACTGCAAAAGTGATGATAGCAGGCTGGAATGTATGATGCATTTGAAAAATTTGTGTCTAAACTCCTGACCAGTGGTGTTGTAGGGGAATAGCACGCGGCACGGAGTGCCGAGGACCTGGGTTCGATTCCCAGCATTGGTCTTTTTTCTGGGGTTTTTTCTGTGCATCTAAGTTTCAGTTTGTATTTACTATGAAATATATGCATTTCACGAGATGACGGGATTTGATGGGAAGTTGAAAAAATAAAAATACAAAAAGATACTTCAAACCAAACTTGTTATACATACTTAAATACATTTTAAACGTGAGACAGATTCTAGCACAAACATTCGTATTTTTAAACAAATATCTGCCCCGACCGGGAATCGAACCCGGGACCTCAAGCTTCGTAGTCAGGTTCTCTAACCACTGGGCTATCCAGTCACGTGACTGACTGATTGACTCGTCAACTGAAGTTTTGCGTAAGTGATTTTTACGTTTAAAATGAGGCTTTAACCCCCTGTTTCACCATCCATTGATTAAATTTATTTGACGGATAAATGTGATGCCGTCTCTGTTTGTTTTGTTCGAATAGAACAGACGTAGACGGCATGACATTTATCAGTCAGTTAAATTAATCAATGGGTGGTGAAACAGCCCCTTAATATTCGATTGTACCTATATAGTTCTTATTTTTTTTCCTTTTTTGTTTTCAGACAAAACATAAACTACCCGTATCTACTGCCAAAGACATACTGCGAGATAAAACCGCTGCAAGACCTAGAGAAGTATTTAAATGTTGACATCAACAACGTGTCCTGTCAGGTAAATATATACAAATTAACATTTTAAGATTTATTTAGCTTACCTCATAGGTTACGCTCAATGGGCTTAAACAGTGCGACAAATATTTGTGCGTTTCGTTACATTGTAGAGCCAGTTTGGTTATCTATACACCGTATTTACTTTGATATCCGTTAATATCAATAAATGGCCTAGTACATCGATAGAAACTACCTGGTAATTGATCAAGTTTGTCAAAAAAATTTTTTTTCCTTTTGACGCACAGACAAATATTGAGTTCACAGCCATTATAAAAAGTGTCAAATATATCAGTGTTTTAACATCGACGTCATAAATCCAGGACTAAACTAAATTTTTGACTATCTTTTTAACAAGTTTGATATGAAGTATCTTTTTGTATTTTTATTTTTCAACTCCATTTTTTATACTTTTACATAAACAAAAATGTTTATGTCATGATGTTTTTTTTTGTTTTATCACTGCTATAAGTGATTAAACGAGCTAAGACGTGTGATGCATAGGAAAATTTGGTGCCTATAATCCCGACCAGCTGTAGTGTAGGGGTAAAAGCACGCAGCACGGTATGCTGAGGTCCTCGGTTCGATTCCCGGAGCTGGTCTCCAAAATAACACGGTTTAAGTGATCTATTAAGCTCGAAACGCACAGACAGCGGAAGCCTAGCGTTGCGGTGGTGGTGACGGTTGTGATATTCTAACTTGTATGAACGGTTGTGCGGTACCGTACGTTAAACTCGTTACTCGTTAGTTCTGGGATTAAGGGGTTGAACAAAACGTCACGAGAACGTAATAGCTTGCGAATATATTTAGGTTATTGCTATTTTTGTAGACACACAATTTTTTGACCAGACGTATAAATTTTTTGTGCTTAATGCACAAAGTAGCCACAGAACAAAGTTCAAATTGTTTATTTAATTAAATACTTGAATATTCGTTTATTTCGGCCGTATTAGTTTATTTAAAAAATCCCGGGAATATTATTAGCAAAATTAAATTGAGTCCGCTTCCATACCGCTCAACAACACCGCCGCCGCCGAAGGTAAATATGTATCCGAATATCCGAACCCTAATTATTGACGGCAATGTACAGCAACTCATATGATATTTCTCGCCCCGTTTCAATAAGGCTTTATGCTTTGATCAATTATAACTGTAGATGCACAGTCGCGCGCCCGAATATGTCCGAGCCAAATGAGCTCCACTTTGATAAAAGTGGTCGACTTTTTTCTCAGTACGTTGTTGTCAATGCAAGCGTAACGATGCCCACGTGCGTCTTTAAAAAGTGCAAAAATCACTCGAAAAAACGGAACAAATCTAATGGAATATCATACTTTCGGTGAGTATCTGTTGTTTTTTCTATTAAATTCTAAGAATCAGAGAGAAATATTGATTTAAATTAATTTTAAAGCCATTTCTAAATTGCTAATTAAAAGATTAACGTTGTCAGAATTCCACAACATTGACATATGCCTTGTCTTTGTCACACGCACAGGAAAGCTTATCAGTAAAACGAAACAGATAAACAACAGAACATAGAACAAAAGTGTAGTGAAGTTGCCATCACCCTATTTTTTTATTTCTAGAATTTTATGTGTTTTTGTGTGAAGTTTTGATTTCCTGGATGTGTATACGTATGTCATGTATGTGTGTATGTGTTACTGGTAAACGTGTGCGATAGTTTGACAAATTGAAAATAAAAATTAATAAAGTTATTATATTAAAAACAAATTTTATTCATAAATAATGAAATTTGTTTGATTTTTTTTTGTTTTATTATAATACTACCCACCATTACAAAAAAAATATACAATGTGACTTCAAATACATAATATTAGGGAGAAAATTATACTACAATATTTTAGACTATCGCGGTCATTACTAATTTCACGAGTTAAAATCGGGTTTTGTTCCGCGTACCTTGATTTTGAAGAAGCCCGATATTTCGGCACAGTTGCATGCGCCATGATCACGAGACGACACTGTGTCAAGGTACGCGGAACAAAACCCGATTTTAACTCATGAAAATTATACTTTCTGGATCTTCTCATGATTACGAACAACTTTAAGTACTCCCCTACACTCCCCAAGGAACCTAAATGGCAAATTTCAGCTTTCTACGACCAGTAAAACAAATAATCGATCCTGTTGAACTGAATAATATAAATCCCGTTTTTCCATATCCCCTGGGAATATCCAAAAATCCTAAAAATATTTTTTCACTATTATAATTACCTACTTTTATGCCCAATTTGAAGAGTAGTAATTATAATATACATAGTTACGGAGATACATAGGAATCCCGTTGAACTGAATATATAAATCCCGTATTTTCCTTATCCCGTGGGAATTTCCAAAAATCCTTCCTTGTTGGATGCCTACATTGTATAAGGTACACATTTGCAAAATTTCAAGTCTCTAGATGCAGCGTTTTGGGCTGTGCGTTATATACAACAGTCAGTTAGTCAGTTTATCATTTTATACTTATATCTCGAAAACGGTAAACATTTGGAGTAAAAAAAATTAGCTTCAAAATTATCTAAATGACGTCCCCATTCATCCTGTAAAGTGTTGGCGTTAACCTTAATTTCACCCTGTTTTTTATTGCATTAATTGACAGAAACTTTTTATAAAGAAAGTCCTCTCCTAAAGTCGGAATGCATTCTTTGTTCTACAACATCATTTCGTCCGCCAAACAAACGTCAAACTCGTCAAAGCAATCTTACAACGTCGCCTTCAATGTAGCAAGTGAAATTAATCACTCTGCCGTTTCTGATAAGGCTTACATTCATATCCGACCAAACGTGTGGAAATTGTGGAGTTTAGCTGTCAAGTGTCAAGCGTTGTGGAGTTTTGCCGCTACCGAAATTCGACTGTAATGAAGTATAGACTAGGTTCAAATTTCGTCACGTATTCACGTATTTGGGATCAGTTTCCTCTACGCACACGTAAATAAATTTTTAACTGTGAAGTAGCGAAATTCAATTGTAATTAAGTAAAGACTAGGTTCAAATTTCGTCACTTATTCTTTTCACACAAAGTAATTACTTTGTGTAGGTGATGATTTTATTTGTTACGCAAACAAATAAATAGTTCGGACATTCTTTCAAGGGGATTTTGTTCGGCAATGTGTATCTTCAGTTATAATTGATCAAAGGCTTTATGACATGATTTCATAATTTTCTGTTAGAAACTTGACGCTGGTAGGTACTCAAACTGACTGCACGTTAAACAAGTTTGGTTTGTTAAAGTATCTTTTTGTATTTTTTATTTTTACAACTTCAATTTTTTTTTTTTTTTACTTTTGCGGTCATCCCGTGAAATCCATATATTTCATACTAAATACAAACTGAAACATAGATGCACAGAAAAAAAAACCCAGAAAAAAGACCAATGCTGGGAATCGAACCCAGGTTTTTATAAAAAATACAAAAAGATACTTCAAACCAAACTTATTAAAAGTATGGCCTAGTAGCGACATCTCTTGTCCGGGTGAGCGGTTAGTTCCGAAGGAGTGTTGATGTTTCTTGATGAGAACTGAACATAGATGGCGCTGTATCACTGCAAAAAGTGATGATGGCAGGCTGGAATGTATGATGCATAGGAAAAATTTGCGTGTTAACTCCTGACCAGTGGTGGTGTAGGGGTAAGCACGCGGCAAGGAATGCCGAGGACCTGGGTTCGATTCCCAGCATTGTTCTTTTTTCTGGGGTTTTTTTCTGTGCATCTATGTTTCACTTTGTATTTAGTATGAAATATATGACTGTACGTTTATAGGTCCTCCGCAGCGTATCGAGTTGGTCATGCGGTTTCCTGGACCCTGATACGGTGGAACAAAGTATCCACGAGGCGTATGTAGACTGCATCACGCGCGCGCAGCACTATGTGTATATAGAGAATCAGTTTTTCATCACCCTGTCGCGGACCAGCGTCGCTGTAAGAAACCAGGTAATTATGCAAAGTATTATGATTATGCAAAAGTATCATACGGTTTAGTGGACTTAAAGGAAAAATGACGATATATAAAAAAGTCTACTTTCAAGAAATAAATTTGTCTAAGTATCATAAAGACAAAATAATTCAAATGTCTTAGTCTAATTAAGCCGAAATATAATAATGTCTACTATCACAGTATAACCGAATTCATCATTCAACTAGTCATTTTTATACTTCGGAAAATTAATATTTATCACCACTTTGTATATGGAGACAATAACAAAGCGACATTTTTATTCTTGGACATCCATATATTCGGTCAAATATAATTTTGAACTAAATTAATGTGGACATTTTTATACTGCAACATAAATATGTCTTGTTAAAATTATTCTAGCACAAAATTATTCAAGTAGACATTTTTATACATCGTCCTTTTCCCTTTAAGTCCACAGTCGCCTAAATCTATCATTCACTTAAAAATGTTTCTATGATACCTGCTACGCGTTGTGTATTTCGTTGTGCAGTCGGTATAATCGATAATTATGCAAGATAAAAGTGTACCCCTTTCCATTCGCTTGATCGTTCAAGCGAATTTAAAGGGGTACACTTTCCTTGAGCTTCTATGAAACCTATTGTAAGAACAAAATGACTTATCTAAATCCATTGTCTATTCCAGATAGGCGAAGCCCTCTTCAACCGTATAATGCGAGCTCACCGCGCCAAGGAGAAGTTCAAGGTGTTTGTAGTGATGCCGCTGCTGCCAGGGTTCGAGGGGGAGGTGGGGGGACCTTCGGGGACCTCGCTGCACGCCGTGACCCACTGGAACTATCAGAGCATTTGCAGGTAAACCTACTAATGTTATAAACTAGTTCCTACTCGCGGTTTGGAGTGGACCGTTAGTCGTCATCATACCAGGCTATAGCCTGTATATACTGCAGGGCAAACGCAACTCGGAACGAGAGGGGTTGGGCCGTAGTTCTCACGCGGGCCCAGTGCGGATTGGGAACTTTCAGTTTACCGTTAGTACATTCGCCATTTTAAACATCGGAGCTCGGTGCGTGCTCAAAAATATCTGAACACGAACTTACGTGATGGACAAAATGGTTGTGCTCAGTTATTTTTCATTATTTAGACAGCTTCGATGTATATTGTCATTTGTAAAGCTAACTGATCTAACCGACATTTTTTGACTTACACTTTCGGAATCAGAAAAATTTTCTTGACATTTTTATAGCTCATAGCACCCACAGCAATGTAGGGGGGCTACTACGAAACTCGAAGCTCGTATCGTGCCGTCACTTTCACTCTTATTATATAAAATTAGTGTGAATGGAACGCCACGAAACGAAGTTCGAAAATCGAATTTTAAGGCCAGGGCTCATTTTCACTTTGTTTATATGGTTCCGTACCCAAACGGTAAAACGGGACCCTGTTACTAAGACTCCGCTGTCCGTCCGTCTGTCTGTCTGTTCGTCCGTCCGTCTTTCACCAGGCTGTATCTCATGAACCGCTGTTGCCGCTATAATAATAATAAATAAAATAAATATTTAAGGGTGCTCCCAATACAACAAACGCGATTTTTTTTTGCTCGTTTTTGATCGATAATGATAACGGCAACAGGTAGACGCTTGAAATATTCACAGAATATTTAGTTATATATTCACTTTAAAAATAAATACATAATTAAATTAAAACAAATATTTAAGTGGGGCTCCCATACAACAGACATGATTTTTTTGCCGTTTTTATAGACAATGGTACTTAGCCCTTCGTGCGCGAGTCTCTCACTTGGCCGGTTTTTTTCTTTATAATATTCTTTATTAACCTTAATAACATTCCACCAGGAGCCGCGAGGCGATCCTAACACGTCTCTACGAAGCCGACGTGTCAGACCCCTCAGAATACATCACCTTCCACGGCCTCAGGACGCATTCGACGCTCGAGGGGGAACCGATCACCGAACTGATATACGTCCACTCGAAGCTCCTCATAGTTGACGACAAGACCATCATCTGCGGCAGCGCGAATATCAACGACAGGTCTATGATCGGGACGAGAGATTCGGAGATCGCTGTTTGTTTACAGGTAAGTTCATCATCCTATACAGGGTTATTTTTATTTCACTGACATCCTCTTAACCCTGAACTCCTATCACTCAAACAAATGTTTTTTGTTTTACGACTTTTTAAAATGAAGCACTTTTTTCCCATACAAATACACAGAGTATCGTAAAAATAAGAGGAAATCTCAAATTTTCTAAACGTTATTACACCAAAAATATTAAGTTATGACAAAAGCCGTAAAACAAAAAACATTTGTTTAAGTGGTAGGAGTTTAGGGTTAAAAGGATGCTAGTGAATTACAAATAACCCTGTATACATACATACGTCCCACTGTTGGGCACAGGACTATACTATACTATATTATTATCTAACGCGTTCACGGACAGTCGAGTCGAGTCGAGAGATATAAACTAAAACCCTCGTAATATGGCACTACGTCTGTAGACGGGAATTTAATTTTCATTAAAAATGGCGCTCCGTCCACAGCCGAATATTTGTCATAGTATTTATAGGGAGTTTATGACTCTGTGCCGTTTTCGGATGTAACACAAACCCGCCAGTGCCACAGCAAGCACTCATAATGGTGCACACAAGTTGGTCTCCGTCACACATACAAAAAAAGACCTCGCGTTGTGGCACTACGTCTGTAGGCGGACAATGTCCATACAAGGTCATCGTCTGTGGCCGTTACTGCCGCAACATTTACTTCCAAAACTGAACAATGTGACAATCCGTCCCCAGACGTAATATCAATTTGTATGGAAAAAATCTGTGCCACAGCACAAATTATTGGATGAGGTCTTGTGTCCGTGAACGTGCTAAATACTAAATATATATGATGATGACTTAATATAATATAGAAGTATGTGCGTGTGCGCGTGTACATATGTGTAGTAAATATTAGTAGGACTCAATTACCATTGTCACCAGGACGAAATGTTCACCGACGGCACAATGAACGGCGCGACGTTCCCTTGCGGGCGCGTGGCCGGCAGCCTTCGCAGGCGGCTTTTCCGGGAACACCTGGGCCTGATGGAGGAAGACCTGGACAGAGTGGGATACAGTATCGACGACGTGTGCTGCGACCAGTTCTACAGGAACGTGTGGAAGGCCGTGTCGAAGCGGAACACCGATGTTTATGAGGAGGTTAGTTTAAAGGGCTCAAGACAGAAGGGGCAGACTTAAAACATCACCTATTTCCATAAACGACAGCAGCCTCTGATGTCATAATGGTGAAATAATTTTTGACGTGACAACGTCTAATAAATCGATGAACGCCGGATGCATCCACGAAAAAGGATGACGCAATGTAACGTACATGTACCATCGCCCCAGACGTCAGATACCCATTTTCAAAACAAATTTGCTTGCAGCCGTTGATGTTTATTGCTATGGATTGTTATGGACAGATGTCTAGCCACGGCACGCAAACTGGGCCTTTAAGGTGGTTATCTGGCGCTTGGGGCGATAGTACATATATGTCCCGTACAAGAGAGAGCAGTGAACGCCAGGATGTACAATGCGGGGTGCGGGGTGGGGGGGTTTCATTTTTGTTTTTTGAATGTTTTGTTATGACGTTGTCACGTTAAACTATCATCCGTAAGCCGACTTTATTTAAATGAGTTTTCGTTAAAAAAAAACTATTTTTAATACAAGCTATTTTTTGCTTTACTATTGCCCCCTGGTTACCAAACTACTCGTCAAGACGAATCAAACGAGACCAAACTCGATCGGGTTATGTCGTTTTATTACTCAATTTCAGAGTATTAGCGATTTATCCCACGTATAGGATAGTCGCCTGATCCATATCAATGCCATATAGGATAGATGCCCTCTCCCGAAACGGGACAACTATCCCCTAAAATCTTTGATCGCATTTTGCCTTCCCATGCAATCAAACAGACACATGCGACTCGCTCAACTTAGTGATAGCTGGAAAGTCTCTCGATAAAATTAGATAATTGAAATAAAATACGATTCATTCGCAAAACTAGAGTAATTGTAATCGGGGCAACTATACCACTGGGGTAACTAACCTGGTTTTATCCTAGTTCAGGTATAATTTTAAAACATTTACATCAACAAACATTTTGTCCGCAGGTCTTCCATTGTTTACCTACTGACTCGGTCCATTCGTTCGCCGAACTCAAGAAGTACCAAGAAGAATATAAAGACACCCTATGGCACTCCGACCCGGCGCTGGCTAACAGGAAAATAGACCTTATACAGGGCTATATAGTCGACATGCCTCTAGATTTCCTTTGCAACGAATCATTGACGCCCAAAACTACGACTATGGAAGGTATGATGCCGACAGCCTTGTGGACATAAATTGCTATTGCCTATATCCTTCTCTCATTTACTTGGGATCGGCCTTCCTTGTCCGCGATTCCCCCTTCGTACTCGTACGTGGGGTAATTTTAATTACCCCAAAATGTGAGTAAAATCGTACTTAGTATTTAACGATAAGTTAACAGAATTGGGAAACAAGCAGGACAGATACCATATTTCTGAGGGATTCAATGGCAACTTTGTTATTTTTAAGGGATTAAAAAAAGGAAACCACATGTGTGTTAGACCAGCTTAACACTGCAGTTCATTTTCAGAAATGGCTCCTAATAATATATTTAAAACTAATTCGCAGCTGCTTACAACCCGTGTATAGTTGCAACTGGGTATTTGACACCGTCAAGATCAAACAATAATCCCCAAGACAGAACTATATTTAAAAATATATACAGGATGATTCAGAAGTCATGAGCAGGAGTGAAAGGGCTGATGGTGTGGGGAGATTCACACTGAATAACTTTTACTATGGGACCAGCCCCGAAATCGCGAAAAAAAAACATTTTCTCGAAGATGCAATGAAATGTCAACCTTACGTTCCAAATAATAGGCCGGGACGTATCACGTTGCGGGCGCGGTTAGACGAGTGCTATGTAATGGATTTTCATTCAGAATGGCAGGCCTAGGCCGGGAAACCGATCGTCTATTGTTTCATGTGACACAGCATCATGATGTTTACAGGTCTATGGCATCATGGCATTCAGCCCTAAAAAAAACGTTAGCAATAGTTGTTTTTTATTTATTTCATTGCTTGTTTGAGAAAATCAATATACAAGCCTCGGCCGGAACAGGGGTTGTCAAACTTACTCGCCCGGCAACCTCTTACTTCCCGGCCTCTGTAGTAATGTACACAGTGGAGAGTTAGGTAATTGATCACTAACTATCCGAAATGTATGGAACAGCAGATTTTTTTTGCGATTTCGTGCCTCGTCCCATAGCGAAAGTTGCTCAGTGTGGCCCTCCTTCATCACCCCTTTCACTCCTGCTCATGACTCCTGAATCAGGACTAGTCCGACTAGTTCCATTATCAGTTCCATTGATCAACGAAATAAAATAAAAACGAATGCAATTAATAGAAGGTACTTAATGAAATTAAGTACCTTTGCCTATTGAAAAAATGATTTATTCTTGGGTACATTTCATTTAGTTCCATTAAATTAACTCTGTATTATTAATGTAACTACTAGGAAAAAAAAAGTCCAACTAGTTCCATTAAGAAAACCCTCTTCGTTGAATGTAACTACTCGGAAAAAAATTCCAACTAGTTCCATCAATGGAACTAATAATGGAACTAGTCGGAATAGACCCTGAATCAGCCTGTATATTTTGGCCCTGAAATCTAGACAAATAGGTAACCGTAAAATTATATTGTAATTGTTACTCAAATGAGTTCAGCGTGTAAAAGGGCATTTTCAATTTAGAGTGTACTTTTTTAAATAAGGAAATGTTGGGAAGGAAAATCACGAGTGCTATTCATTTTTATAAAGAATAAAAAGAATCCTAATTTTTTGAGCCAGTCTTGTAACTTTTTTCGTTACAGTTCTATAGCTCGTCACATACGGACACGAAAAATTAAAATTAAAAATAAAATTAGGGTTATTATTTCTTATCATCAAAATCAATCGCTCTTTGATTCTGTATAAGAAACCTTCATAATACCTAATTCAAAAAAAAGTAGAAGTTGAAAATTCCCAAAAATTATGTCAGTTGATTGATGGTGTCAAATATTTAGATTGATATCACACAATGTCCCTACTTAAATACTTAAATAATAAACTGAACGCCGTAATATTCTCGTTGATCCTATCACGACTTTATATGGCACCATTTCGTTACTGTCATATTAGCACAATATAGGGTGACATCGGAGACGTAATCAGAAGTGATACGACTTAAGCATTATAATGGGGTCATAATAACATAGTGTAATAACTAATAACACTATTTTCAAAAAGCTCGTATCTCAAGTTAATATGCAAACCAAACTGAACCTTGATGCATACACAGTAAAGTCCACTTCGCCAGATTATCAATTTTGAGATACGAGAGTTTATCAAAGTAGTGACGATAGGTTTGTAGGTGATTGAGTACATGCGGTAATTTATTTAATCACAACAATGTTCAAAATCAAATAATCTAACAGTGTGGTCATGGTCACCCTAGTGACAAGAAAGAGATGAAACGATAAACGTATCGTGCCTCAAATGTCCACTTCACCATTGCTGCCTTTATCATTTAACTGACTGAAGGACTATTGATTGTAAATGAATATCAATTATCGAATCTGAAAAAGTTATTTCTGATTAGTTGATTACGTCTCCGATGTCACCCTGTACTTGGTAGGATTGATCGAAATTTTTGAAATAATGAAGATTAAACTGTAGTTCAGTATCTTATTTTTTTTTATACACTTAATCGGAATCAATAAGACATTTGTTTTTCAATGGGCATAGTGCATTATTTTATAATAAAATAGTAATTGTTCCTTTTTGTATAAAGCATCTTAAATTTGACATTTAATCCATATAAAACTGTTTAAAAACCGTGTCCGTAATATTATAATTGGTGATATTTGAGATTATTGTGAATAATGTCTTCAGCATATTTATAAATTAATTAATTTAAAATTCTATCTTTCTTAATAATTTAGTCGAATAAATTAACGTTACTAAAATGTATGTGAATCTTTGTATTGTAAATTGTATGAATATTATTTGTCTTTTTAAAGTGAAATACCGCCGTTTTATCAAACATTCCACAAATGCATTAGAATCTGTAGAAATAATCAAGACGCTGACTGCACGGGCATTTTTCTAAAAAAAACTCCGAGAATAAAAAAGTCGTGCTTTTTTTAGAAAATAACCTGAAAACCACGTAACACTTCCAAGTAGTATTATGTCTACCAACGAACCTACGTACGTACAAATAAAATGAGACTCCTTAATCTTATATACATATAATCAATTAATCATAATAATGCTTCGTACAATAATTATATTTGATGTTGTATCTCTAGCCTAAGTATATTTTATTTATTCAGTGTTGTTTGGTTTTGTGTTAAATGTTTTCATAGAAATAAATATATTTTTTTCAATTATTCCTCGGTATTTTAACATTCATTAGAAAAGCTAACCTAAAAGCGGACCTATCACACCTTATCGCGTAGCGATAAAAATAACTTCTCTCTTATCAGGCCTGTGGATGAACATGTCGCTCTGGCATCGGGCTAATCAGCCAGGAGAAGCGTTGTGCACAGGCAATGCGCCATAATTGACAACCTTTCATTTTTTTAACACCTGAAAATTACTACAGGAATCGATAGAGTTTCGCCTCCTGAACACGGAAAAATATTTATTATAATTTATTTCTCCATAATTAAAAAAATACAAGAAATTTAAAAAACATTATAAATACTTACAAATATTGCCACAGAATAGATAGGTTTCCTTTACCCTTTTCACTAGAAAAAAGAGCTGTCATAATTTTAAATTTGATAACAACCTTAACGTCAAATTTACGTCATCACTTTTTTTTAATAGAGACTATACAAAAGTAATGGATCTATTCTATCGTTGCGCTCATTTAGAATAAGCACATCTTTAAAAAATTGTAATAAATTAATTAATAATCCAAGTGAAAATTTAAAACTATCAGCGTCTTTCTCTTTCCTAACAATATACAGAGAACGAATCACATTATAGTCTTAGAAATATGAAATGTTGTCAATTCGCCTGAAATAGACGCATAGGCCTAAATGAAAGGTTCACTCACGTATGTACAGGAAACAAAAGTGACATCTATTACATGTTGCTGGTAAGTTTGCTTTACCGCCATCTAACGATATGAATGGAAATTAGTAGCTTAAAAAGAGAGCCTAAAAGGGAACTATCACTGAAGCTGTCCCGCTAGATGTCGCTCGCGGTACAACCAAACGCAAGGTGAGAAAATGTACATAAAAGTAGCTAGGGATCGTGAACTCAGAGCCTTGTCATACAGGAATAATTCTGCGTTCTCTGGTCCTATTAGCTATATACATTGTCATAACTACATTTTTAAGTCCTATGGTTCTTTTAGTTGCACCACCGTGCACGTGCACCTGCGAAGCTAGGTGTATGTATGAGGTATTCAACTATAGCTAGACCTTTAAACATGAAACTACCGTGAGACTCACTCATAGTGAAAACATGTCGAGTTAAACTCGTTTTAAACTCGTTTTAAGACATGAGTGATCCGTATATCTTCACTAAAGCTAGACCATTTAAATGAGTCCTCGCTCGCGCGGTACAGGGGCTGGGGGGTATGGGTATGACGAGGACTCATTTAAAAGGTTCAGCTATAATTCGAACCCACTATACTATAATAGTCCAATCCAAGCCTTCTGTGCATAGGCTGGAGATGATTATTAATCTAATCATTAACCGACAGTAGATATAAAACGCAGTATGCAGTATTCGAAAATGGGGGCTGGGCTACCCATGACGCTGCTGTGCTGTCTGTTCGTCTCAAACTGAAAATTTTCTCCGAATGTGCCAAACAGATTAAGTTATAATAATTATAATTTGGTCCAAAAAATACTTTATTTGAACCTTCCATTACGGAACTCTAGAAACCGTATTCTCGAAGACAATTATTCTATTTCCTATGTGGTCATAATAGATAGGTACCTACGCACGAGTGTCTCAATGGCCGATTATGAATAGTTGCATACTTCGCACTCTAAGTACTTCTTTTACTACGAGCTCAAAATAAACAATTATTAAATAATGAATAGGTACTTACATAACACACAATAAATTAATTCTTCGATTTTAAAAGTAGCAAATTATTGCTCACTTCCATTGCCGCCTGTTTTATTTCTGGCGGCGTCAACATTTCTGCATCACTTAATTCACCAAAGTCACACTTTCTCACTGATAAAAAGTCATTTAAATAGTGATTACTCTTTTATTTTATTTCTTTCAACTTGAAAGAACTCCGTGCAAAAACAAAACAAATTCCCGCTATTTTGAAACTTTTTTTTTCACTAATCACAACCTTAGAATGGACCCGGGGATTTTAGGTTATAGAGCCAAATTGAATGATGTTAAAATATTCATATTTAATAATGACTTTAAAATTATTTTTTTATCCGTTATTTAAGTATTCATTATTTAATAATTGTTTACTTATACAATGTCATATATCTATTTAATTATTTTAAATATAAAAAAACAAGTCACAATATAAAATACATTTTATAAAATGCTGTCAGTCAAACTGCCCCGGATCGTACCCGGCACAAAGGTGCCCAATACACTAGCTGTATTGCCACGTTGAACCGCGATGGACAACCTTTGTACCAGAAACGACCCAGAGCGAGGGTCAAGACATCTATCACGCAGACGACGCCCCACTTCTTTAAAAAAAACCTTTGCCTCGGAACCCCAACAACCAGTTGTCTCCACCGCAAGTGGAACAAATAAATAATTTGAGAGAGCCGAGTACTACTATACTCTTTGGTACTTCTCGCGCTTAAATAATTAATAAATTTCATTCATATCAGTCCTGGTCCTGCCGTTTTAGATTGAACACATACTCAATATTATTTAATTAATATACCTACATGGCAAAGGTGCTTTTATTCAGAATATTTTTGTTGAAAATAAAATCAAACTCTGAAAAAAGTAAGTATAAAAAAATTACCCCACAGTTAGTAATTAATTACTCAGCAACATTGCATTTAATATAATAATTTTTAGGTAATTGTTTATGTAAACATATTTTAATTAATGTATACCTAAAGACTTTATATTAATTTCTCACTTTATTTTTTTTTTAATTTGCGACCGTACTTACTCGTACCATAGAGCTTGATCAGCGTGTTCTCAATTACGAAATTTCGCTTGAAAAAATAAACCTTGATTGTGATTGGTCTTACCTGTTTGCATCCTGTTTGTTAAAAACCACAAGAAAAGCCTAATACAGAGGAAAACCAATGTTTACTGTTCACCATTTATTTTAGAGTGACATAGAACGGTAAAAAAATACAAAGTTTGATTAGATGTCACCACACAGCAGCAGCACTGTGGAGGTATCTAACATCCTCCCACCTTTTGGACGAAGACCCAAACCTTCTATCTTATAAGTTTATGAGGGAATGCCTTTTGGATCAAAATACCCGATTGGCTTAGCCTGGGGCTTAGGTATTTAACAAGTAAGTAACCTATGATTGTGATCCGGAATGATCTTGCAAAAGGTCCTACCTACAAGAAGTTCAAGGGCTTTTACTCTTGCTTGAGTAAATCAGGAAGGTAAGTACCTACTGAACATGAAATAGGTGATAGATAGTCCAATTTTTAGATAGTTACTGTTATATATTAGGATGTGGGTAGAATCTGCAGGGTACCCTCAGTCTTGAATCTAACCCAAGTAAGTAACAAACATTACAAGTGGCGACAGGAATAAAATTACAATTAAATTACTTAAAACATAGTGTTTGAATGTTTAAAAGTGTTAATAAGTGGTAATTAATCGAAATGGCAGTGAAATTCAGTGAATTTAACCCGGACAAGGACACTTGGAAAAATTATATTGATAGGTTTAGTTATTGCTTGCTAGCGAACCAGATTGAGGCAGATGAGTTAAAAAAGACTAATTTACTATCAGTTTGTGGGCATTCTTTGTATGATTTGATACTTTCATTAATATCTCCGCAGAAAATAGAGAGTATAACCTATGTTCAAATCAAGTCTCTGTTGGATGATCATTATGATCCGAAGCAAAATGAAATAGTGCAATCTTATAAATTTCACATGAGAAATCAGCTGGATGGTGAAAAGGTTAAGGATTATGTTGCCAATTTACGGAAGTTGGCAATAGATTGTAACTTTGCTGATTTGGATAGGACATTACGAGATCGCTTGGTTTGTGGTATTAGGATCAAAGAAATACAAAAACAATTGCTACAGCAAGCAACATTGTCATTTGACCAGGCAGTCAAATTAGCTTTGACTGCAGAAATGGCAGATGCTGGTGTTTTGATTATGTCAACACAAGAACAGGTGACCATGCAAGGTACCCCTGGGCCGAGCAGTGTTGAAGAGCCAATGGAGGTTAACAAGATCCGAGCTAAGTCAGTACAACAGGGTAATGAGTGCTGGCGGTGTGGCAAGGTGCATGGCAAATTTTGTAAATTTCGGTGGAGCAGGTGTTACATTTGTAAAAAAACAGGTCATATTGCTGTGGTTTGTTCAAGTACTCATGAGAAAGGTAAGCCGAAGGAAGAAAGTAAATTCAATGGCTTGTATGAAGATGCTCCATGCTACTATGTGTCGCATAAAGTTGCTCCTTATAATGTAAATGTTAAAATAAATAATCAACTAGTAGATTTGGAAGTTGATTCTGGGGCGGCATATACAATGATTAGGGAGAGCACAGCAAAGGAGATCTGGAATGGGCAAATACCAATTCTAAGCGAGCCAAAGGTAAGGCTAACTACATGGACTAACAGTAAAGTGGCTTTACTTGGAGAAGCTTTTGTTGATGTAAGGTTTAAGGATATAAGCAAAAAACTGAAGGCTTTAATTGCTAGAGGAGAAGGCCCAAACCTATTAGGCCGGGATTGGTTTCCTGAGTTGAAAATAGAGCTGAGTGGGATTTTACATGTTAAAGTAGATAGTGGACATGTGGGCAGTATATTAGATAATTATCGAAATATATTTCAGCCGGGTCTTGGAAAGTACACTGGACCCGTGGTGACCATACCTTTAAAACCTGATGCAAAACCAACGTTTTTGAAATGCAGGCCAATTGCTTTTGCGGTGAAAGACAGAGTGTTAAAAGAGATTGACAGGTTAGTTGCAGATGAGGTACTGGAACCGGTTAGTCATTCCGAATTTGCTAGTCCCATTGTTCCCATAATTAAAAAGGATGGCACAGTCAGACTTTGTGGTGATTATAGGTCTACTGTAAATAAGGTCACAGAGACCGATACTTACCCGTTGCCAACGTTGAATGAAGCATTTGCTGCCCTGTAGGGAGGGGCCATATTCAGTAAAATTGACCTTGAGCAAGCATATACTCAAGTTGTTGTTGATGAGCCTACGTCTAATTTGCTTACCTTAAACACTCCAAAGGGATTGTTTAAAGTTAAGAGGTTAGCATTCGGAGTTAAAGCATGTCCTGGCATACTCCAAAGAATGATGTCAAATTTATTAGCAGGGATACCAGGTACAGCAGTACTCTTAGACGATAGTGTGGTCAGTGGACGCACGACACATGAACATAACAGCAGGTTAGAGTCAGTGTTGAGAGTTTTAAGCAATGCTGGACTACGTGTCAATAAGAAAAAATGCAAATTTGGGACAGGAAGTGTTGAATTTTTGGGCCATTTTATAGATGTTGCAGGAGTACATCCATGCCAAGATAAGATCAAGGCTATATTGGAGACGCCAGCGCCGAAAGATGTAATACATTTACAGGCTTTCCTGGGTCTGTTGAATTTCTATGACAGATTCTTACCAAAAAAGGCTACTGTGGCTGAACCACTGTATAAGCTACTGTTGAAGGGAGCCAAGTGGTCGTGGACAAGGAATTGTCAGCAAGCTTTTGAAATTTTGAAGACTATGCTAACTGCAGGAGATACCTTAGTCCACTACGACCTTAAAAAGCCTTTGTTTATGACATGCGATGCTTCGCAGTATGGTTTGGGAGCTGTACTGGAACATAGGATGGAAGATGGTACCTTAAGACCAATTATGTTTGCATCTAGAACTATATGTCGGGCCATGAAAGAAATTATTCACAAATTGATAAAGAAGCGGCGGCTATAGTTTTCGGATTGCAAAAGTTTTACCAGTATATATTTGGACGCAAGGTAACTATTCGTACAGATCACAAGCCACTTTTGGGTATTTTTGATCCATGTAAGCCGATGCCCAATGTCATATCGCCAAGGATGCTACGATGGACATTTGTTGCTCAATTCATATGATTATGAAATTAAATATATAGAGGGAACAAAAATAGGCAACGCAGACGCATTGAGCCGATGGCCATCTCCAGGATGTAAAGTCAATGAGGAAGAAAACGAAGAAATCAATGTGCTCTTGATAAATGAAACTGATTGCCATGTGGATGCGCCAAGCGTCAATGCGTCAGCAGTGAAGGCGAGCAAAAGAACTAGGTCATCTGAAAGCCCACCGTCAGCCACACCTGTTTTTAAGCGTATGACACTGCGAGAACTGGATGATAGTGGGAATAGTATAGTAAGTGGGGATGACATTAGTGATGCCTCGGACAATTGACTCTTGCGATAAAATAAATAAATAATAATAGTTAATGTTGTGTATGTGTATTAAACAAAAAAGTGAACAGTGTAATAGTGAATGTGCGTGTTCAGTCTGATAATAGTTAAGAGATTTATAAAGACTAACAGTGTTCCTCTTATCCCGGGGGAAAGGCATGTTATATATTAGGATGTGGGTAGAATCTGCAGGGTACCCTCAGTCTTGAATCTAACCCAAGTAAGTAACAAACATTACAGTTACCTACCTACAGGTATTTATAATCCATAACATAACCACAACTCAAGATATTTAATAATCTATTAATATTCCTATCAATTTCAATATAAAACCTTAGTCTGATTAAAAATGATTCTTATACCGTGACTAATAGGAATTCTGAGGACCAACGCTTGTAGAAAAAGAACGGAGGGGTGGAACGTGTCACTAATTTAAATATTACGATGCACTTGTTACTCGGCTCGCCTGCAGTTGCAAGCTTGCAGCTCGCAGGGCCGAGGCGTGCGTGTGAAGTGATCGGACGCATGTGTAAGCAGGCAGCCCAACAAACGCTCAATCGTAATTATGTTGCATTATTTGTACGCGTTTTAGGGCTGGAACCGGCCTCCCTATCGCGTCGAGTCCTACGCTCCCTTCTCGCGCCTTATTGAATAAGCCCGCGCGTTGCGTAACGCGCGGCCAATGACAGCGGCCGTGCACATGCAAGGGGCGGAGTCCTTACGTCACCGTACTCTTCTCTCGCGCGCAGTCGCTGTGACGTCACACCCGCCGAGCCCCGCTCGCTTTTCCCCTTGCTTGCACCGCGCCACTAGCGCCAATGCTGCGTGAGGCTCGCAGCGGAAACTCATGACAAAACACTCGCGCGGTCAAAGATGGCGGATGGGTCGCGCGCTGACCGCGCCGAATTAATGAGCGATTTAACTTTTTCCGCACCTGACACAGGACATGGTGACTCAAAAAAGTGTAGTGAGCAAACATTTGACGGTGATAGGTTAAAGTTGTCGTTCTACACGGAACTTAAATCGAGTGAATCGTGTGAGAAAAGTGGTTCGCGCGGCGTGGCCGCGGATGATTCTGCGGCGGGCTCTGCGAACACTGAAATATCGTCGAAAGTGCTCGAGAAAGACGGGGAGGACAGGAAGAAGAGATGCTTCGACAGATACGACAGCTCCGAGTCCTCTGACAGGTGAGTTTGTTTCATTTTCAGTTAGCAAAAGTGATAAAGTTTCGAAGTCGTGAGTGAAGTTTATTTTAGGCGGCGTCGAAGCCTTTCGTGAGTCAATGCTCCAGTGACCGGAGGCTATTGTGCTGGTTTCGATGTCATGGTCATTGTAGACGAGACGATGGTGTTGGTTGGTCATAGTAACGTGCGGTTGAATGGCCTGACGCGACGCCGAGGGACGCGGTGGTGATAACAGAACTAATCGCCGCGATCGCACTCATAATGATTACATAGACAGGTTTGTTACTATGTATACACGTATTATACCTATTACGCAAGTGCCTAGCGTAGTTGTAAATGTGTGATGCTGTCGTAGTCACGTTGATTCATTAGCTATTTTGATGTGTGCTGTAGGAATGGATTCATATAACAATGTAGCATCTCAAGATGCTACTGCTCTCTCATATAATTACTGCTGAGAAATGGAATATGATTAGCTCTGACATTCACCGAAAATAACTAATAACAGACAGCATCATGTACAGTCAGCATCAAAAGTAGCTGGTACCTTGTCGCTTTCCAGTCAGGTGTAAATGTCATACATTATTTGACAATTGTGTTATTACGACAAAGTACAAAAGTGACCAGCTAATCTTTTTTGATGCTGATAATCTTGTTTTGTCCACATGCTAGAGTTGCATTCTGAAGTTGCAAAATTAAATGATTGCTTCTCCAAAGAGTGCGGTAGGATAGGAACTTTCAGCAAAAATATCAATTAAAACAATTGAATCATTTAATTTTGGTGAAAGGTGGTACCTAATCGGGTAGGGCCGCGAAGCGTTTCAAGCGCGTGTCCCGTGTGTTACCAAAAAAGACTAACAGTTTGTCTGTAAACTAAAAAATCTCAGTGACCACCACCACGCGTGATGTGGTGTGCGGTCGCAGAATTGCAATTGGTTTTAGTTTATGGACATTATATTTAGATTTTGGTAACACACAGGATACAGCAGTTGAAACACCTCGTGGCCTCACCCAACCAAAAAGACATCTTTAGGGCAGGTTTTCAATAAGGCACCATGGCGGTGCAACCATGACTGGCGTACCAACAAAAGACAGGTACACCAAGGTGTCCCACCTGGCTGACTGCTAGTAATGCAACCAACCGGTCCATTTTTACCAGGAGGATTCCAAATTCAGTTTATTTATTTTTTCTTGATGTTTATTGTATTTTATCTGTTGAGAAGGAGGCTGGGTTGTAGTGGTTTTGGCGGGGAAGAGCCGGATAAAGCCGTAAGTTGAGGAAAATGGAAAAACTCTTCTACAAGGCCTATATCCCTAATGAAAGATAATAAGAATCCATTAACATGTATATTACCTCAGAATTTTATCATTTATCAAATCTTTGTTCTATAGAAACAATCAATTTTGCAGAAATTAAGTTAGTATCTGATAAAATAAGGATATCATGGCTACTTACTTTAATTTTAGCTGTAGGCAAACAAAGAATACATTTTTAGAGAGTAAAAATCATGATGTTAACTCTGAATTAATAATTAGTATCCTTCCATCTATGTGCCTTTGATTTTGAACAAAATAGGTACTCAATAGCAATATGAAGGTGTGCTACCCAAATTAAATGTCATTTGTTAAAGGATTTCCTTTGTTAAATTGATATTATCTTATCATTGTATAATAAAGATGGTTTTTGCAATATCTCTGATGGTGACAATTACTTTCCTTGGTACAGTTGGCCAAAAATGTGGTCTACTACACTATGGTTGAATTTCATCTGCTCATCATGTCATGATACAACGAGGTTGATTTTCCCTTTGCAATAATATGATGACAGTGACTAATCACTTCAATCAGTTTGTAAAGTCAACCTTAGCAATATTTAGATCTTACAGAATCTTTTGTCAAAACTGGTAGACCACTTCCGTGGCCGACCATATGATACACCAATTTAAGACAAATTAAATATGACTTTCCATTGCCACTTTATTCTATTTATTATATTATATCCCAACTTTATTTCTTGACATTGAACATTGGTTTTATTTAGTCTTAGTCCTGCAAGCAAGAAGACCAAGAAGCAAGTCCTTATGATGTTTGTTTGTCCGTGGCTTAGCTTAGAGGCTGTTAATGCTAGGAAGCATCCTCCTGTTAATGCTAGTCCCCCTCTACGCTAATTTTATCACGGATATAGACCACAATAGAGCTCTTTCCTGATAAATATTTAGAAGTCATGTTTAGTTTAGTAATTATGAGTGAAAATGGTGGTGCTGGCTGAAAATCAGCGCTGGGGTGTTATAAACGCCTCAGCATTATGCTGAGCCAGTGTCCAATTTACAACCGCAATGACACACTCTTTTTTTTAGCCTTTGTATTGTCCTTTTTGTAAAAATATTTATGTGTCTTGTTTTGTTGTAAATAAATGTATTTTCTTTCTTTCTTTCTTTCAAAAATCATGAAACTTTAAAACAGTATATGGTAAAATCTTGAAATATATATTTTTAAGGTTCCATACCCAAAGGGTACTGAGACTTTGCTGTCCGTCCATCTGTTTATCCGTCCGTCTGTCACCAGGCGGTATCTCAGGAACTGTGATAGCTAGACAATTGAAATTTTCTCATATGATGTCAGTATTTTGGTTGCCTCTATAACAACAAATACTAAAAACAGAATAAAATATATATTTAAGGGGGCTCCCATACAACAAACGTGGCTTTTTTTTGCTTGTTTTTGCTTGATATTGATAACGGCAACAGGTAGACGCTTGAAATATTTACAGAATATTTAGTTATGTTTTCACTTTAAAAATTAAAAATTAAATTAAAATAAAACAAATATTTAAGGGGGACTCCCATACAAAAAACCAAATTTTTTTGCCGTTTCTATAGATAATGGTACGGAAACGGAACCCTTCGTGCACGAGTCACACTCGCACTTGGCCGGTTTTTTTTTGGTTTAACCCATAGTGGGATTTTGTTAGAGGTGTTTCAAAAAGATTATAGATTTAATTAGATCATTTTTCAATTTACGTATTGGTTCACAAAATATTTAGCTTGAACGGGTTTCACTGCAGGTTGTCAAGCTTAAAACTTAGGTGCTGTAAATGCACATGATGCACATGTGTGTTCAAGTCCCTGGTAATTACAGCGGCACTGATGTCACAACAACGCATATACGCGTCAATAGTAATAGTATATAACGAATTTGAAAGGAAAACTTATCACAGCTTAGTAAGCTTTACAAGTTAACAAGTAATATTGAATATTTACCGCATGTTAGTACGGATTTGTACACATCGAGTGGTCCGACACGCAATTATTATTATTATTTAAAATAATGGACCAGTAGATGCAGTCTAGGTAGGCCTCCAACAAGGTGGCGCGACGACCTGGTTAAGGTTGCGCGAACGCGTTGGATGCGGGTGGCGCAGGACCGATCTGTTTGGCGAACCTTAGGGGAAGCCTTATGTTCAGTAGTGGATGTCATGAAGATAATGATGAATGATGATTTAAAATAATAAACATCAAGCTAATACGTGTATATCACTGCACTTGTGTTTTGAGTCCTTATAAATAATAAATAAATGGCCAGTAAATTCAAATGCAAATATAATTGGGATGTCTATTTTTTGTTATGTATAGTAAATCGAAAACCATTTCGAGATAAATGCTTTTTAAATCGTTTTCTGTAGTTATTTAATTTTAATATAATGTAATGCATTTATTACATATGAAGTTAGCAATGACCTTCATTTGACATTGAAGTAAAAAATAGCAAAAACCAAACTTTTATTCATAGTGTTGCCATGTTTGTCTATTCGCGGCTTAACTCGAAGACACTTAGTACTCAAATGTGTAATTTGTAATCACGCTGACGTACCTACGTACAATAAAAGAGCTAATTTTTGTTAGTCTCAATTGTCGCCCCATCCAGACTAAATGTTTGTTTTACCTATTTAAAAAAAATGATGGCGGCAGCTAAGGTTTACATTTAACGAAGTTAAAAGAACAATTAGCGCAGCTATGTGCTATGTAGGCTTTTTAAGTTAGTAAGAGTACTAATAGTTGATCGAAACTTAAAATTTAATTAATTGAACCCTGAACTGTATTCTAAATATTTCTAATCCTAGGCGCCGCGTACCCATGAATTTTTGTCATCGTTGATTTAAAAATTATAGCAGATCTTTTTGTTCGCATAAAAGGTAAAGGTCTTCTTACATTCTGCCATAGTGGTAAAATGCTGTTAGTTATTTTATTCTCTTGTAATTTCTTAGATGGAAAAATACATAAAAAATATATCTATTTTTTAGGTTATAAATTTATACATGTTAGAAAAAAATGTGTTATAATTTATTTAGTTTAGGGTATATTTGATGATGAAATCATCTATCTATGCCATTAACTTATTTGTTTTTATGCTATTCATTATTTTCAGTAGTTATATCACTGTCTTTAACGGGATTATGTTATGATGCCATTCGGTTATCAAAGAATGTATACCTATCAAAAATTATCATATTTTATCATATACCTAATGAATGTTTATCAAGTAATTGAACTTGACTCGGATAAATGCCAAGTCTAGGTCATTATCAAAAAAAAATGACGCACTGACTATCTTATATATGGGTATGTATTACAATACCGATGTACGAAAGACCGAATGTATTATAACATCGAATGGGTCAAAAGACCGACACGATTTTTAACTGAAACCGTAATTTTTTCAGAATTTATTAAAACGGCATCATACAGAATACAGAACCCATTAGGTTAGGTTAGGTTTGTTTTATAACAATCTTAAAAAGTTAACGGTTTCAGAAAAAAATTGTGTCGGTCTTTTGACCCATTCGATGTTTTAATACATTCGGTCTTTCGTACTTCGGTATTGTAATACATACCCCTTATATATGTATTTTGAATTGATAAAACATTAATCTCTCATCTTGATGAATAATTAGGTAGGTGATAAGCTGATTCATGTGATTATATGCTGAATTTTTTGCTTAATGCAATCTAAAGCAGTCAATTTTGGTTTAATATTGTGCAATTTGTTTTTTTCACGTGATACTTTTACATCATGCATGACCATAAAAATCGCAAAATACTGAATAAATATACGAAATAGTTAAGTTATTTGATTTTACAAGTAATTTAGTTTTAATGATTGTACTATTTATTTACTAACCATATTTACTTACATAGTAAATATTCATGTGCCATGACATCATTGCGTTACTATCACACGTCTAAAATCTCAATAGCATTATCATTTTCTTTATCTAATGTTACAACAGTTACCCCACTAATTTTTCAGTTGTGAAATACCTATTTAACATAAGCCCTATTAGATTTAGCTGAGTGACTTTCATATCAGTTCTCACTAGTGCGATCTAGATTTTATTTGTTCATACCTATTTATTCCATTTTTTTTGTGGGCATTTTCAATAAAAAGTGTTTGTTTGTGTTTTCTTTTAAATGAGGAAATTTTGGGATGTTTCGCAGAAACAAGAGCGCTATTGATTTTAGTGTGATTAAAAAAAACCCTAATTTTCCATAGATTTTTTTTGTTTCAGTCAGTTTTACCTATACAACGATACCCCACACTATAAAGTTGGACGAGAAAAAAAATCACCCCCACTTTACGTCTATGGGAGGTAGGTACCCTTAGGGCCTAAGCACACGGCGTATTTTTAACGCGCGTCGACGGCGCGTTATTTAAAAGACGCCGTGTGTTAGGGGTCTTAAGGCTGTTCTAATGGAATGAAAAACGCGCGTTCCTAAAACGCGCGTCGACGGCGCGTTCAAGAAACGCCGTGTGCTTAGGCCCTAAAAAATTTTTTTTTCTTACATTTTATTTTATCACTGTCGGGGTAATTGCTATAAATACATACATCCCTTCATTCAAAATTACAGCTTTCTAGCACGAATAGCCACTGCGCTAAGCCGCGGACAGACAGACAGACAGACATGACGAAACTATAAGGGTTCCTTTTTGCCATTTTGGCTCCGGAACCCTAAAAACCGGCCAAGTGCGACTCGGACTCGTGCACCGAGGGTTCAGTACAATTTTTTTAGGTATGTCAAAATATACCTACGCCGTAAACAGCTGAATCCAGTGTTAGCAGAGTCCTGCTTCAAAGCTGTCAGGGTTGTAAATGCCCTAGTGTGTATTTCTGTGCTTGTGCTTTATTGCCTTATTCCCTTCCAAATACACATGCATAACGTAGGTAGGTACTTCACTTGCAGACGGCATCAAATTTCATACTTCAAAGTAGGAAACATGATGCAGTTATTGCAGTTCATTCGTATAACTTGCAGCCCGTTTCTGAAAATGCATTTGGATCAATGTAACAACGAGCATTCTATGGTAGATCTGATAAGTTGTACATGTTGAATACTTGAATAGAGAAGTGTTCATTGCAGTTCAATGGAAGTTTTTGCGTTTCCTATGAAACTACACTTAGTTATGTGCTAGCTATTTGACTATAGTACTACGGCCCAAGTCCTTTCATTCTGAGAGGAGGCCTGTACCTTTCAGTGGGACGTATATAGGCTGGGATGATGATGATTATTTAAGTAACAAAGTATGAAGTTCGTATTTTTGTGAACAGAAAAATCTATTTGGTCAGCCGAAATGCCTAGTTGGTCAGCAACTTATGGTCAGCAAACATTTCTAAATCATTCAGCAATAAATGTAACTTTGGGCTGCTCAAATTGTTTTTGTACAGTCAATTGATTGCTTGAGCTTCAAGAGAAGCAATGCACGTTTAACCAATTTTAGTTAGATTTCAGAGGGTAGGACTAGGTAAGCAGAATTTGTAATTTTGGTTAGCAACTAAAAATAGCAAAAAACCTTGTTTAACATGAACAAAATGGGCGCCACTCTTACTCGAGACCTAGGTACTATGTTTTTAGAGTTTGTTTTATTTTATCTATGTATGTCTACATAACTGATTTTTGTTAATAGCCAAATTTTAGCACTACGAACCATTTAATTAATTCTCTTTAACTACTATATATTCTGCCTTATATTTCGATTACACATATTTGGCCAGTTTTATAGCTTAAGGGGGGGGGGGGTACCGTGTTTTTGGCGCATTTATTGCATTCATTTAAACTCGTGCTGTATCATTACTAGCAATGCTATAGACCTGAAATTCATATGTAAGATGTTTGAGGATTGACTCTAGCGGCCAGTTTTTTTCGAAACACGATTACTTATAGTTCGCTCGATAGAAAAAAATCGAAAGTCGTCTCTAAAAAATAAATTAAACTCGTAGTACGACGCTAATACTGCATGGTAGGTCATGACTTTTTGAATGTTAATAAAACAAGATGTTTTCTAGGGCGTAGTTTTGCTACATTTTTAAAATATGTATTTGTTTTAGTAATATGATGAAAATACCCAAAAACACGCGCAGTCCAACCAACCTATCTTGAGCCATCGTGCCAAAATCGATTAGCGCGAAAAACTCGGTACCCCCCTTAATTCAAATGAGCCGTAATGACATGTCAGACAGGGCACAATTATATATGAACACCAGGGCCACTTACATACGGTTTTAATTGTACATATATAGCATATAAATTGGAACGCGGACTTCATGGCAAGTTGACATCATGCCCAGATAATGTCCGTTAAGTGGCCGTAAGTGGGTCACCCATTATTGCTTGATAACATTGCTATCTATGTTGACTTTGCTATGCTAGGTGTGGCGGGGTACGCTTGTACTACTTACTCTTACTTGCACCTAACGCGTCTATTTTGTGTTAGAAACAAGTTTTATCGAAGCATTTGAGAATTTTATAAAATACAAGGGACATATTAAAGCAATTTTACTTATAATTTGGGTTTGGCAAAACTAGGAGTCTTAAGTTATGTTTATTTCGCTTGTTCTTGTCATTGTCTTTTTAATTCATTGATTTCAGTCTGGTAAAGTGGTAGGGAAAAGACTGTCAAAGTCAGGGTCAGGTCTTCCTTTAAAGGCCGGCAACAGATTAGTAACTCTCTTTGAGTTGTTGATATTTATGGGCGGTGGTGATCATTTCTCATCAGATGACCCGCTTGCTCGTTTGCCTCCCTCTCATAATAAAAAAAAAACAGAAGCGTAGTCCAAAGAGATTCTATGATTAGTTCTCTGAAATTCTGGGGATGTCTCGGTGCAGCGATCCACCGCGCAGATGGCTGGAACTTGTGGGGAAAGACTGTAGATGGAATTTGTCGTTGTCACGATCCTCAACAAATCTCGTACGAGGAAAAAAGGAAACGTGGTGTTCAAACACCTACCTACCTCTAAACGATGTCCCCTAATGTAATGAGTAATGAACATGACTTGTAAATTAATAAACAAAATTAAACAAAAATGTAGCATTCAATTCACAAAAAGTATATCGAAAGTATACCACACCACAGGGAAAATGTTACTACATTAATATTTATATTGACAACTGCATCATGCACAACTGTGTTTAATGCTTATTAATTACTTACATACCAATTTATTTGCAATCAATTCAGTGACATACTTATCAGGGGTCAAAGAACTTTGACGCATGTAATTTATTCGGTGCATTATCTTATGCCTAATATAAATAATTATGCTTTCAACAATACAACAAACCAAGTTATACTGGTCAGATTATTTTACATTTTCATTTATAATGGGCACAATATTAATTTAATCCGTAAAACGAAATATTATTAATTTTTATCAACGGTTAAATTTCAATTGATAAGCAGGCACTTGAACTTTGTTGGCACTTCTTATCTTTGCGTAGGTAACGCACGGGTGTATCGAGTGCTTTAAAATCTTTAAAATATATATACTAAAGATTAATTTTATGCGTTTCTGTAACTGCCACCTTAAAATCTTACATTATAGTTGTTATTTCTTGCCCACTTTGGCGAAAAATATAATACCTACCTGCCTTAGTTGGCCTTGTACTTGTACTACGTACAGTCGCCAAAACTGTTATTTGACCACCTTATCATTTTTTATAACAAGGCTTATTAATGATCAATTAAGTTACGAGTGTCGACTCTCATTAACTAGACAAACGAAACCTTAACTCCATACTTTCCCAGGACCACAAGTCGTTTTATGTTCCTAACTGACGTAATCTAATAGAGTTATAGCGTGCCATATGCCTGAAAATGATAAAGCAATTAATATTAATTCTTAGCGAACATAATTGTCAGTTGGCTTTTTCTAACATTCCGGCAAAGCAGTCTGTCTCTTTCTCTCCGGATAAATCGAAGAGATGAATACTAAAACAACAGCTTAACATAGTAATGTTCAGAAAATTAGAACTTCGAACCTCAGCCCGAATGATCAGTTAAGTTTTTTAGAGGCAATGGAATCCGTTCCTAACAAAATATGGTTGAAAGTCCATAAGTCATGACTTAGAACAATCCAGGCACTAAACCATAAGAAGGAGCTTAAATTGGTTTATCAGATCCAAAGCTGCGATATACTGCAGACAAGACAAGACTTCTTATTGACTTGAAACAACTCATTGCATTGCTTCGGGGTTAAAAACAGCTCATTCCTTCCAGCAAGTACCAAATGACGTGCTGGAAACACTAAATTCCCGCTAGTTTGTAAATACTGAATTCTATAAACTGCAATTTGAAAGTAGCGCGAAACTTTTAACAGCCGAGTAGCACGTTACGAGCCGGTCCCGACGCCGGCAGGCCGTTCACGCGAGCCTAAGCCACAAAGGGTGAGCAGTAAAATAAAAAGTTAGGAAGTTCTAACCGGGCGCGCCGAGGGACAACGAACGGGTTCCCGGGCGCGGCGAGGTGTGTAGCCGTCTGAGGACGTGTGTGGTACTGTTGCATGTGAATCATGCAGCTGTGAAATATTTTTATGATAAAATGTGATACTGTTACTTTTGGAAAGCATGGAAATGTGAACATCATGTTTAAAACTTACTGAGTGATTGAATTGACTAATTTACCGTAGACGACATACATATATATAGATTTACCTATGAGAAATTAGAGAAAAGCCATGTCAGACCAATACGTAAAAGTGACAGCGTTGCTAGAACTACCGGCGACAGACTACATGATAGAGTTTATTTAACTTAGAAGGTTTAGAACCTTTAGCAAATAGGACTGTAGAGCAGAGCAGTGATATAATCAATCATGTCATGGTCATGATATTAACCGTGTTCATATGATAAAGCAACTGTGCACAACTTGTGTTTGTGATTTCGACATTTAGAGGCTCTAACATCTTATAATTCTTAATAACATCAAGTATCTGCTGGTATGTGTATCTCTGTTTTCATCTATCTGCTTCAGAATTCGTCCGACACTTTTAATTTAATGAGACGGGCGATACTGCGTTGCGTAGATCTAGCTTTAGTCAGTGTTATAGCAAAATAAGGACACTTTACGCGTATGTCGTCTTTACGTTTAAAGTTTTGGTGTCGGTCGTAAATATGTATAAATAACAATTTAAATTAGCTGTCATACAAAAGTTACGCATTGTATTGTAATGAGCGTTAATACGTAGGTAAACATAAATGAACCTGAATAACTTTAAATAAATGTTTGCTTTTTAAAATACAGAATCAATCTTTAATTTCGCAAATTACAAACAGAACCTCGTTTCAAATAGGTATAATATTCCCAACAATTAGTTAACAAATTAAGACACGCGTTTTCCCACAGATAAGACGAGGTCGCCCTCCGATAACCCCCATCTAGTAGGTATATTTCATCGAAATCGTTAAAGCTGTTTCTGGGATCCCCGAAATAAAGAAATAAATATACAATTGCTCCTTTAAAGGTACTAAATTCGATATAAAATTACATCGTAATTCAAATAATTTCATATTAGAGGAATAAGTATTGAAATAGTCAAAGGGCTACTTAAATTAAATCAACTTAAAAGAACGAGAAATACAAATATCACAAAAAAGGAAAAGTAACAATTTGCAATTGAGTTGGTTTTCCAGTAGATATGGATCGTCAAAACCAAAATGCAATTTAACACGAAATAAAACTTTTCACCACTTTTTCCCTAGAAATCGACGTGATAGTAAAAATAAAATTATTGTGAACGCTAATACGATTTAAAACTATAAAGAATAGTAAATGTCACGTTTAGAAATTCAACAACTGTTGAAAACTGGATGCGAATGAAAACCGATGTAATGACGTCACACGTCACAGTGACGGGTTAATGAAATTATCATTGTGGTGTTATCATTTGTTTGGTTTTGTCCCTGAACTTACGTGACTGAGTTTACTCTGTTACATCTGAGGAGATAAGGTTTTTTCTATTTGTTTAATTTTTTTCAACTTTGTTAAACTGAGATTGGTGTATTTGCTTTTCTTACTCTTTGTCTCTTCAAATACTGTGGTCACGCTTTTCATACAAGACTGATGAATGAAAAGTGACGCTTTTCTTTCATGATTTCTATAGGTAGGTATGGCACATGGATATAAATCTCTTCATACTTGAAACTCTTTTACTCTTCGTCCCCCGATGGAAGTCTTTTTTTATCTGCTTTAACCCCTCGTTTCATCACTCTCTGTTAACGCATTCGCTGCCGCCCGTCACCGGACTCGAGACTTCTTCAGGTGCCACAAAGAATGCCAAACAAAACCAAACTATGACATCGGTGTATGCGTTCCCGGCAGTGAGTGCGTTAAGTTTGTGATGTTTTATGTGACATATACCTTGGTTTATTTTGTTCAGTTGAACTTATATTAAACATAAACGGCCTCACAGTATAATATTATCATAGAATAACAGGAGCTTAATATAGTTTTGAAACAGGTCTTAAGTCTTTATATCTTATACCATAACCTACAAAGAGCCGACCTCTTACCACACGGCTTCCCGCGACCGGTCGCCCCTCCCCCGCGCCACCAGCCCCCTGTCATTAGAAGCGTGCGCGGGCGCATTGGCCCTCGCCCGCTGTGCATGCCTCGACTTACGAATATACTGACGGACCGATTCTGCCTTTAGGTTAACAGAATTGTTGATAAATCTGTCAATAGGTTAGGAGGCTAGTTCATTATCGTAGGTACAGTTACATTTACTTATCGCTTTGAAGATATCAAGTTTGTTCCTTTCCCCATTTACTAGGATTTTTTTTCTTAGATGGCTAAGTACTTCATCTTTTGTCGACGTTTTGCAACATAAACAAGTTGAAAATCTGCATAGTGAAATTAGACTTTGAAGTTTGCCTAGTTCAGAGGGCTAATTATTGTTGGTGATAGTGGATATGGGAATCAAAAGTAAAATTGCAAATCGGACCTAAGTGAAATACTTTAGAGCTCACACAACAAACTTGATAATAAATATGTAGAGAGCAGGGTTGGTGTATCGTTGGGAGAGTAAAGTTACTACAAATTATACATACATAAGTAGGATCGTTGAGAGTTGTTAACAAGTATGTTTAGGGTTCCGTATCCAAAGGGTAAAAACGGGACCCAATTACTTAGGCTCCGCTGTCCGTCCGTCTGTCACCAGGCTGTATCTCATGAACCGTGATAGCTAGACAGTTGAAATTTTCACAGATGATGTATTTCGTTTGCCTCTATAACAACAAATACTAAAAACCAGAATAAAATAAATATTTAAGGGGCTCCCATACTCCCATACAACAAACGTGATTTTTTTGCTCGTTTTTGCTCGATATTGATAACGGCAACAGGTAGACGCTTGAAATATTCACAAAATATTTAGTTATATGTATATATTCACTTTAAAAATAAATAGTTAAATTAAAATAAAACAAATATTTAAGGGGGGCTTCCATACAAAGAACGTTATTTTTTTTGCCATTTTTATAGATAATGGTACGGAACCCTTCGTGCGCGAGTCCAACTCGCACTTAGCCGGTTTTTTTAGTTAAGTTTTGTACCAACTAAACTAATCCCTAAGTATTATTATATCGTTTTACCCCGTCGAGTTGTTTTAGTGCAAACTGAAAGTAATACAATTTGTAATCATAAATCTCGTATCAGTCATTTTTCGTGTAATTCTTATTTCGTTTCTTTCTATATTCGTCACTCATTCTTTCTTCGCCTTGTTCGGTATCCGTCACTATCTTCTTTGGTCAAAGACTTGTAACTTGTCTCTGTTATAATAATTAATAAGTCTTGTTAGTTTTTCGTCACGGTCTTCTTTGTACTCATTTCATTTGTCGTTATTCTGTTCTAATTTTGTCTTATTTACTTATTCTTCTTAAACTTTTCGATTCCTTCGGTTCTGGTCACACCCCTCACCATCAGTCTCTTTTGTTTTTGGTCGCGTTCTAAGTTCGTGACATTTTTTTCGTCTCATGCGCTATTTGTGACTATCTTTTCCTGTCACACTTAAATTATAATTATTAAAGCAAACTATTACTACTAGAGCAGATTCGGTCAAAAATACATGAATAGCGCAAGAGACGAACAACGAGCGGGACGAGTAGTCCAATAATGCAAAAAAAGAGAGACCAATAACGAATATGACTAAATATAGATGGCGAATGATACCTAAAACGAGTGAGACAGTCAAATAATGATTCCAAGGACAAACGAATAAGACTTATTAGGAGAAAGACAAGTTACAGAATTTGACTGAAGAAAGTAGTGACGGATAGCGAACAAGACGAATAAAGAATTAGTAGTAAATACAGAATAGAATGAGGAATTAAACGAAAAACGAAAGAGACGAAATAATACGATACCATGCAGTTGTTATAATCGATCTATCATTCTTATCACAATTTTGCTATCTGCATTGTAAATGAATCAGTCCCGATTTGGAATGTAAAAATCATTACCGTCGGAGTCGATACGAAATACCTGTCTTTGTGAAGATCATCGACGAGCAATAAAACTACAAGTCCGGTCAGGTAGAATCTGAGTCATCAGCGCCCAGCTTGGTCGTTCAACTTTCATTATTGTTTATATTTTTACTGTCCGGACCTTGACGCGTGCGTTGATATTGCGACCGTCATAAACCACTCCGCGCCAATAAGTAGTCCTTAGTGCCTTGACTTCACAAAGACCTGTAAAACTTAGGATTTACCACCACTCACATTATGACTCGTTTCATTTAAAATCCACATTCTTTATAACAAAGTTGGCGACGAGAAAACCCAGCCATCGGCTCTGTTAAAATCTCAGCTTATCTCATAAGCTTTTACTGTAATGCCTCATTATTATTTACTAGCGGTACCTAGCTGGCTATATTTCTTAGAGATCGTGTATCGTGCCTGTCCCAAGTGAGTCGGGTCACGCAAGTCTAGGCCCAGGCCTCAGTGAACGTGGAATGTGAACAACCTTGGATGACTCTAGTACCTATAGGTACCAATGCAATGTAAATACTTATCTACATCTACGATTTGCTTTGTCATTAGTCGCTCCTGCTGGACATAAATGGACGAGACAGCATGAGAAGTGTTCCTACTATAAATTATGCTAATCTCCAATGGAACAGCATGTAAACGACTCGATAAACGTTTATTCTCTGGTATAAGACCCAATAAATCTGCTTGTGCAATCGTTTGCTCGCTAGGAACGATCATTGACGATACATAGCATCATCTTGATGGCTTCGTAGCGTGTTTAACGTCAGTTCTCCCATTTCAAAACGCAACTTATCTATTTCACACCCACGCGGTACATCTCGTGAGCGTCAGTAAGAATCAGTGCAGTCAAAGGGCACACGGAGAACAAACTGGTTCCCCGCTAATGCAATTATCGGCTGGCTCGTCAGGGCTCTAAGTGACGGTGGAAAACGTAGGTGAAACAGCTCAGACGTTATTCTTTGAACTACTCGAGCGCTGCTTTTAAACTTTGATTTGATTCTGCGATTCTGGTAGAATTTGATCGATCTTGTTTTGGTTCTTTGTTCTGGAGATGTGTTTTATTTAACGCAGTTCGCTAAATGATGCTTAAAGTTTTTGGTGGTTTGTAAATTTAACAGTCGGTTGGCAGATTCTTGTTTCAACAAGTGCAAATGCCGATAACAATTGGTCACTAGGACATTAATAGAAAATTAAATTTTTTGGTTACCTATTCGCTGTCGCTTCGCATTCTATAAAGCGATCGAAAGAAAAAAACGTCAATATTATTCGCAGCTGCAGCTGGGCAGGCACCTGCTGGTTTTCCGTTTCTTTCACCTCTGACATTTCTTCAGTATAGCTTGTGACGCACACTATAAACTATTAATTAGCGATCGTAAATTCCCTTTGCGCCAGCAGCCTATACTTTAACTATCATTTGTGCCCGGCCCGACCGCTACACTGAGCTGACAACTTCACAAGTTAGGAACATCATTTGTTTTTATTTCGTTTTGTTACTTGATATTATCTTACCCACGGTCTCCATAATTGAGTTATCTATATGTCACGACGTTGTTCCTTGAAACTTTCTTTCTACGAATAGTAGTGGTCATTAACCAGTTGGTCGATAACTTATCTCTATTTATTCTCTTGTGCCTCGCCACGCTTTGTTGACACCATATAAGGGCTTGTAACTAATATCTCAAGACCAGCTAGAATACTAATCAACCGAAACAAATGCATCATGTATAGGTGAATAGTTATTGTTAGGTAGGGTTCGATTGTCATTAGGACAGCGTCCGGTCCCGGCGAGGGTACGTAAATCTGTAATTAGTGACCGACTGGGCGATTCCGCGTGGACGATCCACCGGTACCCTGAACTATTATCTAAATTGCATACCGATTAACCTGGCGAATAAAATGCCCTCCGGCAGCACGAGCGGTGACGTCACCAGACGTCTAGATGAATTGTAAATCGCGTTTTCTGAATCTTTTTTTACTGAAGGACGTGCAAGGACGATTAATAGAACCCCGCCACGAAAACAACAACACAGCTCACTAAACACGAGCATTATTTATACAGCTGCTTTTGGCTACGTATAAATTGAACGGGAGATTATGGCTTCTTTTAATCAGAGTTAGTGGCTCAAAATCGTATAACCGCTGCAAATATCACGGATGGATGACTTATATGAAGGAACGTCTCCTAAAATTCCTTGGAGTTGCTCGGGATGACATTTAATTGGACAATTCCGAGTCACCGACTTTGAGGGAGTGCCTTGCCTTGGGGAATTTGCTCAATGCATTATTTCCTACTCGAGCAACTAGCGACGTCTAGATAATCTAGTTAAAAATTGGTATTCTATCTATGTGCCAATAAAGTATGGAATTGTATAATATTGTAGTTTAATGCTGTGCAACCTAGTAAATTTTCGGTATTTAACAATTAAACATTTATTAGAAAAATATTCGTGCTAAGGAATCCAAGTGTGTGCTTATATGGGTACAATGTACATAGGAAACTGAGTCAACAATTTATTGGATCCCATCGATCAAGCCGGACGTCGTTGCATTGTCCAATTGCATTCCTGGTGTTCGGACCCGGACAAGAATCCAGTAGACGATTCAACTGTCTGTATCGTTAATTTGTCTTGAATGCAGTCAATTTCAAACAGATCAGCAGGAACTGTCTAAAATATTTGAACTAGATAGTTACTACTATATAGGGAAAAAATATCAGAGAGTGCTCAAATGAGTTTGCAAAGTGGGTCCTATCCAAAATACATGTCTTTGATGCTCGGCTGATGCGTTATTTTCATCATGGTAGATGTTCTAAAGGAAAAGGGAAAGACCAAGAAGGACATATATGGAGCAAATAAAATAAAAAATAAATGTTTCATTATATAAAGAAGTGAAGGAAAGAGCGGAATCTACACTAATGTTATAAAGAGGAAAGATTTGTATTTTTTTATGTAACGAATAAACTTAAAAACTACTGGACCGATTTCAAAAATTCTTTTGCCTTTAGAAAGCTACATTATCACTGTGTGATATAGGCTACTTTTTACCGCGGGAAAATACCTTTTCCTACGGGAAAATTAATTTATCGCGGGCGAAGCTGCGGACGGAAGGCTAGTGTAGAATAAGCTGGAAATTACTCCACCGACAAGAGCCTAGCTCTTAAATATATGATGATGAGATATTCTGCTGTTAGATGTAATTGATAAGTAACGCTCCAGAGCTTTTGGAATTGTTAGAACATAACGCTTTACAAATCAAATCTTTATGTTGCCAATATCAAATCCACCGGAACAGTAACTACGCAAGTAATGTTTAGTAAAGCAATCCGTGGCCAACGACCTCTTCATTTTGAGATTGTTATAGACGATCGAAACGAATTGCCTATGACTACGACTACTCTGGAAAATAAAAACGATCTGAAGCTTAAATTTGAATTGGAACCATAATGCTACGATTTATATCTTACGAAGTTTAAGAAGTTACGCCAAATTTTACAATTTAAATTCTAATTGACGAAAATCCTTCCAAGATTTCGAATAAGTGTACTTTGCCGCCCTCTAGGGCTCTGTTCAACCGCAAAATTTCACCTTTCGCTGATGTTGATGGGCATTATTAATTTGGCATTACAACAGTCCTCAATTTCGCGTGATATAATTCGGAATATTTGCCCTCGGGCCTGGGGTAAACAGCAATTAATCCTAGCAACCCGATACGTTCGCAAGGGCCGGCAGGACGCCCCCTTGGATGGCAGATTGCTGCATGATCCCACTGCATTTCTACTGCTTCCGATGCAATCGCCTAAATAGAACGTATGAAAGGGTCCGTTCAACGGACATCATACATCAGTACATCACACACACTAAGTACTAAAATATCTTTCAATTGACCACTGTCGATCGATGCATTAAAAATGTAAACTATACAAAATTGTTGAACTCAATGAATTCATGCGGCATTTAGTTTCAAAACAATGTCGATGACGAAACAATAATGATGTTAAAATGGATACGAACATGATATGTTATTTAAACATTATTCAAGCCATCAGACGCAGGCTAAAGGCGAGGTCCCCCAATGTGCGTCGCGAGGGGTATTTTTTTTTTGACAAACCAAAGGTTTCCTTTTTTTCTAAAACGTCACCGGTAATATTGTTTAATTCTGCTTCTTCACATTCATTGTCGTTTGTTAAGCTGACTCGACAGTTCGTTTCAAAAACTTAAACTTATTTTACGTACCGCTTCAAAATTCAACCGTTTCACGTTAACTATTAGTCAATTACGGACCGCGAAGTTTCGGTATTTCTAAATTTGTGATTGTTATCAGAATTTACTTCTCCCTTTAATGATATTTGGTTATGGATAATAGATGTTACAAGTACGTGTCTAAATATGTGTTTCGATAAGTACATATATTTATTAAGGTAAGTTTCACATCATGTAGAGACTGATCATGTCGATTCATGTTGATTAAACCATGTTCGAGTTTACATAGGATATGATCATATGAAATATGTCAAAAGTATGGTACGATATTAACAGACCAATGTGATATCGTGTTTGTTGACGACATATTATGAACCCTTTTATTTGATTATTAATTCTAGTTTCGTAACAGAGCTAACAAAAGTAACAACATTTTTAGGGTGTGCATCAAGTAGAGCTACGCAGTTTAGGCTTAGTAATATGCCAAACAAAAATTCACGAATAGGATTAGGTATAGTCGACCAAGTAAGTGCTTTACCATTTTTTATGACAGCTCCTACGTCAGAATCTATACTAATATTATAAAGCTGAAGAGTTTGTTTGTTTGTTTGAACGCGCTAATCTCAGGAACTACTGCTCCGATTTGAAAAATTCTTTCAGTGTTAGATAGCCCATTTATCGAGGAAGGCTATAGGCTATATATCATCACGCTAACACTAATAGGAGCGGAGCGGAGCGGAAGAATGTTTCAAAATAGGGGGTTTTAGAAGTGAAACTTCTATCTATAGGCGCTAATCTCGGGAACTACTGCTCCGATTTGAAAAATTCAGTGTTAGATAGCCCATTTATCGAGAAAGGTTTAGGCGCTGGGGTGCGGGGCTTCAAATGGAGGATGAAAATTTCATTGATTTTGCCGTAGGATGCACCGTTTTCAAGATATTTGACAAAAACACCGGGGGGGTGGGGATGGGGGGTGAGGGGGGAGGTGCAGGGGTTTTAGAAGTAAAACTTCTATAGGCACGCTTGACTTGGGACGAACGTGAGTGTGCGGGGGGGGGGGGTTCGGGGGTGCGGGATTGCTGTGCGGGGGGGAGCAGGTTGGAGGGTGCGGGGGGAGGGCGAGTAATTTTTTTTTATATCGAGGAACTAAGGAGAGGCATAATTGATGAAAAAGCAAATTGGATAAAAAAAATAACCTGCCCAAATTACTAATTCCACGCGGACGGAGTCGCGGGCAAAAGCTAGTAAAAACAATAAAGCTGATTGTCACATTGACTTGTACGAGAAAATAGTCTTTGGTGTTTTACGCCGTACGACTGACATTGAACCTTGAGGTGCTAAAGGAATTTCTTGGTCGACTATACTTCATTTTGCCAGACTAGCTTTCCCATTGGTAGATTTTTCTGCGCACTTTGCTTCGATGCCTCGCTCTGCTGAGCTCTAGTGGATGGACAGCTTAAATGTCGAAATTTGTAAATCAAAAGAGGACAATTATATTATTGAATATTTTAATTCTCATCACATTTGCAAATTATCAGCATTTTAAAAGCTTTTTTTTAACTTGCAATTTATGTATATATGTATGTACGGGTCAAATCTTGGAAGACGAATTTGACCCACTTGTGGTCGGATTAACTTGAAATTTGATATACTTGTGTAGGTTGGATGACAATGCAAGTACAGTCAGCGAAAAAGCTTGAATTGAAAATGAAAAAACTTATTTACATATGACACTGAAATCAAAATTCATTACGCAGTTAAGCTTCTGCGAAATTTTGTATCAGTTGCAAAATCATCATAGCAGTGCCACAGTATTATCAGTGAAAATAAAAATGTAGTATGAATTACCTCAAATTAATAATGAAGCTTTATATCCTAAAACTAATCGGGTAAACGTGGAACCACGACTACTCACGAAGTGCCAATCAATTTATCGTATGAAATTTTCGTTAATATAAAACTGTATTAGTTAATTTTCTATCTCAAAATGATGATACTGATTCATCTAATACTGTTATTGATAGATACTTTGGGTGTAGTCAGTCGTATTTCTAAGTTTTCGATTGCAAAACATTGTCATCATCATCATCATCATTTCAGCCGAAAGACGTCCACTGCTGAACATAGGCCTCCCCCAAGGCTCGCCAAACAGATCGGCCCTGCGCTATCCGCATCCAATGCGTTCCCGCTACCTTAACCAGGTCGTCGCTCCATCTTGTTGGAGGCCTACCTACACTGCGTCTTCCGGTCCGCGGACGCCACTCGAGAACCTTTCGGCCCCATCGGCCGTCAGTTCTACGGGCGATGTGCCCTGCCCACTGCCACTTAAGTCTAGCGATTCTTCGAGCTATGTCCGTGACTTTAGTTCTTGCGCGGATCTCATCATTTCTAATGCGATCCCGCAGAGAAACTCCAAGCATAGCCCTCTCCATCGCCCTCTGAGTGACCTTGAGCTTCCTTAAAACATTGTACACATCTGTAACACTTAAAAAGAAAGGAAAGTGTTTACCCATATATCTGTTGAAACTGTATACAGATTTTACGTATGCGGATGCGTCGCGTCTGAAACTCAAATGCCTGTACAGCCCATCAATATTTCATAGGCCCCTGAAACACAATTCGAGAGGCGCTGACTACCTAAGTAGGATGCTAATCGCAACATCTACCTATGTGACGTCGACTCGCTCACATATCGGCTTGATTTCTCTTTTGTTTATTTCGAAAACGTATAAATTTGAAGATTTATTGAAATATGCGTCCGTTTGTAGCAAATATGTACGAATAATATGACGAATGACTTTTATGCTATAAATAGCAGTTGATGCAAGTATCTCCTGCTTTCGCATGTATACGCTATATTTGTAGTTACAATTAATAATCAAAATGTGTTTGAAACATAAATTCATGCGCCTTTTAACTTGTACCTATACTTAATACATCAATTCACAGTCAAAAAGCAACAAAGTGTACTTACATTTCATCCGCAATCGTCGCTAAAACTTCGATAAATCACTCGAACCCAGACTCGATCATTTTATTAAATTCCACGATTAAATACCCATCGGCAACGTTAAACGAAAACGTTTCGATAATATCGCGATATCTCGACACCTCGGCTCACCTCGCCCGGTTATAATTACGAACGTCCCCTCCGACCATCTGACTCTGATATATTGTGGGATTCGCATCGCGACCGGGGTTTGCGGGTAGATTGGAATAGCAATTAGCGGATAAGTTTTCGGTTAGCGATCGGGTGAACCAAATTGGCATGTTATGTCAATTTGCATTACACTATTACTTACCAGATTTTATCAGGGACTCGAGTTATTTTTTGCCAGAAAAGACAATACATGTTTCACTTTATAATTGGCCAAAATCCACGGAACAACGTTTGCTATTGAATCCATAAATTTATTGTAAACCAGTAGCACCCTTGCAATGGAATTTCGATCCCCTCGGTTTTCACCAGGCAGGTGTAGCAGCCGGTTTAGGAAGCACCATTGTCCCCGATTAACGAGGAAAGGTACGCGACCTGTTCCGATAATGGGCTCCTCTGTATCTACTGTCCAAGGAACTTCAAGAACGTGCATCGCCTAGCCTTCAACTACCGAGGTTTTGCCGCTCGATCATTAACTTTGAGAAGGACAGATGATACTACGGCGAATTAAGTTTCTTAAATTGCAGCGGACCCTTTTTTGTAAGTGATCATAAACGTATTTTTTTCGATCGCAATTTAAATGCATAAGACGACGCAGTAAATAAAAACTATGTCTGAAGGCTATCATAAAACCTCGATAAAAATAAAGTTTAAGCTAACATCATTTTACTATATAATGCGCCTGAGGAATTTGTCATAAAAGCGTCAAAAGTTGTTGGACATGTAAATCTTAGATATTCTGAAACAAATTTAAACATTCTTTAAAATATTGCTTATTTCCGTGTAATGCAGCTATAAATTTGAAGATGGCCGGTGAGCATGTTAAACCGGCATGGAAAAAGTTGGAAAGAATTTTTAGATAAAAATTTATTCAGAGAAGCTAGTTATAGTTTTGTCGTAAAAAGCCAACTGCTGACAGATAATGTCGATGCGCGCTACTAACTAATAAAATACAAATAACACATCGGCACGGCTGCATCTGCCCAGCACGCGACAGGAACATAGGTCTTAAGTCGTCGACCTGGGACACCTGCTTGTTTACAAGACGATTAACAAGTCCATTATACTGAAGCAAGTAATCAATAGTTTATCTTGACAAAGGGGGAGCTTTTGCAACCGTCAAAAGAACTTTCGTGCCGTCAACAAACGTTTTTCTTGATTAAAAAATAAATGTGATGCTTTGAGATGTACACTAATGTGTAATATTTTTCTAAATATACTTTCATTTTACACTCGCAACATTATTTATTACTTGTAATTCTCATAATAACCCACCATCAACAACAAAATGAAATGTTCTTTTGTTGGCCACTACGTTTCGCCCCCGCGGAGTTCGGGTTATCGAGTTAATGTCCATTAGCGATCTTGTATGTGCGACGAACAGCTGTTCTAAATATCGCCTGTATAAATAGACTCATATTCTACGAGTGTGTGTACCAGATACAAAATAATAATTGTGTGATGTCATAACGACGAAGATGAAGGCTTATATTGGATTGGCATGAACCTAAGATTTTTCAAGTAAGTACAAGATCCATTGGCGCTGCCGATCAAATGTTGTCTTGAAAAAGGTGATCGCAAAGTAATTAGTAGTTACTATAATTAATTGCATTTAATTACTGGCAGTTTTATTGGATGTTTCCAACAGTAATGAGCGGGGCAGCTGCATCGCTGCGGGGGAGAAATGTCACGGCTCCACTTACTATGTGAACAGGACAATGAGATCCCTCCGATCAACTCATTGTGTTATTTGCCCGCTCTGCTCGAACAACAAGGGCGCTCTGTTGTGAAAATATACCCAAATGGAAGTAATGACTGTCTATATGATATAGTCGATGCTGAATTAAATATCCAAATCGCCCTTCATGATCTTTAACCATAACGGAACCAAAATTCAAATGGGTCAACAGTTCTTTTGAAAGAAACAAATATTTGGACCACCAAGGCATGACGATGATAAATCGTCGACATAACATGCTTTTTATCCTCATTATAAAACAAGGAGGCGTCTTGTCGGCGCATCTTTTTCTGAACTGCTTTAGATTCAAATGGAAGGAAAAAGAGACTTGTAATAGAAAGGGGCGATAACTATCGATCAATTACCGTTCGAAGTTATCACGAAATGCAGCTTGCCGTGAAAAAGTGGTGGTACTATTGATAAACTGAAATCCATTATCCCTTAACGATCAGCTCTGCTAGAGTCGATGCTTGATTTATACGTTCGCACACGACGATTGCATAATTGAGGCATCTGCACTGCACTTCAAACTGGTTCGATATTTCATAAAACTATTTCGATTTTAATACATGTTTTTGCCGAAGTCGCTGGTGAGACATTAATATGCAACGAGGCGCGTGCCGACGGTCAGCTGTTTCTTCTATGTGGCTGCAAGCTGCGTTCCGTATATGGAAACCAGTAACCAGACTCGCTGCTGGATGGATTACGCCGATTACATCGCAATTATCCGTGCGAGCCGAGAGCTGCCTACGTAACGTTGGACCACTTTCGCGATCTTTGTTCCGCACGACATTGACCTTGCCAATCGTAAGTGAATTATGTAAGTAATGTTTTTCGGTGTTCCACGTGTCATTGCCATTGGGATTTTCTTGTTCTCTTTATGTAACATATTCTTAGCTTAAATGCGTCAGCAGTCGGTTTATTTGCATGTCTCTCGCATTTCGTATAATGTCTGTCTATGAGCTTGTATTTTGGAGCATGACTATGACTACTAAACCATCTCGTTGTTTTTACGCCAAGTCGACGTCCCATCGTCATTGGTATTGCTCGGCGCAATGCAATCGTTTTTATCGCTCGCTCTCGACGACGTTGGACTCTGCAGATGGCATACACGATGCAGGCTTGGAAGTTTTTTACGATGCTGCTTCCAGCTCGTACACGTTCTTGGACAGCAGTTATTTTGACGACTCTCAGTTTTGAGAACGGATTCTTTTTCTTGCGCATTGCAGTTGTACGATTCAAAATCTTAAAAGGTTTTCTTCAAAATTAACTGCTATAAATCGCGCAAACACCCACACATGGTTCGTGTTGATCGACAAAATTGATATCAGGGATAAAACAGCTGTTAAGCCTTTATTGAATTTGATTTTGTGAAAACAGTGTATGAAATTGACGCAGCAAAAACACTGACTTCGTAGTTATTTTTGGGCAAGAATTGATTATTGAAAGATACCATAAGTCAGTTTCATCCCTGGTTACATTGCGGTCTAATAATGAACAAAGTCGTTCTTGACTTCAGAGCCGAAATATACAGTGTACATTTGACTTCAGCTGAGAGAGCAACAATACCTAGTTGTCCGTTCTGCGCTGCTTTGCTTTCGGATATTTCTTTGTGTGTGATTATATTGAATTTATTAAATTACTAGCTGCTGCTCGCGGCTCTTTCTGTAAAGAATTCGTTTATCGCTATCCCGCGAGAACTATGCAATTTTCCGAGATAAAAAGTATCGTATATGTTCCAGGGTACTATCTGTGTGCCAAATTTCATCAGAATCCGTCAGACCGTTTTAGCGTGAAAGAGTAACATACTTCCAAACATCCAGACATCTATCCATACATCCATATTAACTTTCGCGTTTATAATATTAGTAAGATAAGATTCGTGTTAAGACTAACAATGCATGTTTATGTTTGTTCAAAGCCTGGGGTATTACATTACTATGTTACTGCAATCTATACCTATAAAACAGTACCGTGACTGACTGACTGACAACGCACAGCCTAAACCACTGGGGCTAGAGACTTGAAATTTGGCACACATGTACCTTGAGTATTGTAGAGGTGCACTAAGGAAGGATTTTTCGAAATTCCCACGGGATAGGGAAATATCTCAACTTTCTTTGTTTATTTGTTTGTAGCGGAATCTCTGAAACTATTGAGCCGATTTTAAAAATTCATTCATAATTAGAAAGCTACACTATCCTTGATTGACAAAGGATACTTTTTATCCGGGAAAATGCAAAATTCCCTCGGGATAGAAAAATTTGAAATCAACTTTGGGGCTGATTTTAAAAATTCTTTCACCAATTGTAAGCTACAGTATCCTTGATTGACACAGGGTACTTTTTTCCGGGAAAATGCAAAATTCCCACGTGAACGTGATAGAAATAAGTAAATTCAGCTTTGGCACTGATTTTAAAAATTCTTTCATATAATATGATATGACTATCCCCAATTGACATAGGCTACATTTTCTTCGGGAAAGTACAAAATTCCCACGGGATAGAAAAATTTGAATTCAACTTTGGGGCTGATATTAAAAATTCTTTCACTAATAGTAAGTTACAGTATCCCTGTTTGACATAGGGTACTTTTCTCCGGGAAAAAGCAAAATTCCCACGGGATAGAAATAAGTAAATTCATCTTCGGCACTGATTTTAAAAATTACTTCATATGATTTAATATGACTATCCCCAATTGACATAGGCTACTTTTTCTTAGGGAAAATACAAAATTCCCGCGGTATAGAAAAAACTGAATTCAACTTCGGGGCTGATTTTGAACATTCTTTCACCTACAGTAGGCTACAGTATCCCTCATTGACATAAAGTACTTTTTCCGGGAAAATGGAAATTTCCCGCGGGATAGAAATAAGTAAATTCAACTTAGGGGCTGATTTTTAAAAATATTTTACAATTCGAAAGCTACAATATCCCTGATTGACTTAGGCCACTTTTCTACGGGAAAACGCAAATATCCCGCGGGATCGAAATAAGTGAATAGAAAGTGGGGGCTGATTTTTAAAATTATTTCACTAATAAAAAGCTACACTGTCTCTGATTTTCAAAATGTTTTGACAGTTATTTCTATCCCGCGGTATGCTGTAGGTACACTTTCCCGGGATAAGAATGTTGTTGTTTCAATCAGGCCTGCTCCCAGAACGAGAACACTTGGGCCTTAGTTCCCACTTGAGCCCAGTGCGATTTGTACAGCGCGGGTGTATACCATTGAATTACTTCTCAGGTGTGTGCAGCTTTCCTCGCGATGTTTTCCTTCACTGTAAAGCTCATGGTAAACTTCAAACGTAATTTAGCACACGAATTCGGAATAACTCAAGAGGTCCAAGCCCGGGCTCAAACCCATGACCCTTTGCGTAAGAGACCATAGGTCAACCCACTAGGCCACCGCGGCTTACCGGCTTTAGAATTCACTTATTCAAATTCCGCGGGAACTTTACATTTTCCTGGCATTACCCTATGTGTTAATCCACGTAATAAACTACCAGTGTGCCAAATTTCATGCAAACAACTCTTACGTTATTGTTTTCGCGTACGAAGTCGCGGGCAAAAGCTAGTATCTTAATAAAACCTTACATTAAGAAATAAATTAAACCAGTTAATTTTATAAATACTAAATTGTTTAACAACAAGTGCGGTGCATATGTATCATGCTTTTTGTAATAGTTAAATAGTTTAAAGTGTAATATCATAAGTCATATCTTATAACATAGCACTAACCATTTCAAATCTTATTACTAACTATACCTATGTTTAGCGTTGCTTGTAATTTGTAATTTCAAAAACCAAGAGCTGAAGTGCCGACAAACTGCTCTGTAGTTTGGCACATTTAATGTAAATTGTACCTAAATGTAACACTAAACAGAAATAAATGATTCTATTCTATTCTATTCTATTATGCTAAGCCGATCGGACAGCTTGTAATTTCAACATGGCGTTCAACCGATTGTACTTCAAGTTAGCAAGACGTGACACTATCTTAGTTTGCATATAACCTATCGCAAATAGCAGCTGCAGCTACGGCACACCCTTTATACCTGCATCAGTAATTGACTAATGCCTGAACCTAGGTATAACTGAAGAGTAGTTTAGGAAACACAGGTAGCGAGGACCGACACTCGAGACGTCTCGCCGCATCACAAGATTTGCCCGCGGCCACACGGCCCGCGCTCCCTCTTTGGGTGGCGATCGACTCAGGCTCACGCTCTACTGGCTTCAGTCTTAAGATACGGGATATTGTTAATTTCGCGAGACTGGAAAAAGAAAAGACGAAGGTAATCTGACCTTCGATATTGAATAAACAAGATTTTTCTGTTTTATTCTTATTTCTTGGCGCCATGGATCATGAAATAAGTCCTCTGTTTCATATATGATGCTCGTGCTTACAAATATGGTCTGCAGAAAGGCTACGCTACCATTTCGTTCTAAAGTCAATTAGATAGTTTTTGTGCTGGCAATTAGAAGTAGAACTATAAACTTACTAGACTAAACCCGCCGCTTTTCCCGCGTAAACCGATTTGAAATTCGGGATTTTTCAAAAATTCCTGTGAGTAGTCCCTAAATTTACATCGTACTTTTCATTAACGTTGCATAAAAAACCTCTTGCCAAATATCATATCCCTGAACCTAGCGGTTGAGATTTCGGATCCAGTGTCGGAATATCGGATTCGGCTACTGCCTTTGTGTTATTGCTATATCTATATATATAGGTCTTTTAGCTCGCAGAACAGATGGCCGTTGGGGCTGAAATGTTCTCGATTGGAGACCACGGACCGGCAAGTGCAGCGCGCGACGTCCACCAACGAGATGGACGGATGATCTGGTAAAGGCCGCAGGATCACGGTGGATGTAAGCTGCTTCCAACAGAAATGATTGGATATCAAGGAGGGAAGCATTATGTACTGCAATAAAAGCCTACGGCTGAAATGATGATGACGATGATGAAGTGTTATTCTCGAAATCTAGCCATGTAGGAGTACCAAATTTTATTTAAATCCGTCCATGCGTTTTAGCGCGAAATAATGACAAACATTTTCTCATAATTGCAATATTAGTAGGATAGTAGGACAATGAGTGTTTCACTTGAATCATTAATGTGAATTTCGACAAACTGATCATGCAAGTATTTCACTGTGCATACATAATCATGCATGAGCAACTGGTTTTATGCTGTACCGTCAACTAAAGATTACAGATACCCAAGCTGCAGAAGCAGCCGATGCTTTTAATTAATTTAAGCTTATTGAGATATTTTAATTCAAGACATCTACTGATATTATCAATGCGAAAGTTTACATGTTTGTTCGGTTCAATGGATTCGAATGAAATTTGGCACATAGATATATTATAACCTGGATTGACATAGACACTGAGTCCACAGACGAAGTCGCTGGCAACAATTGGTAATATCAGCTTCATTAAAACTTATTTGTCTTGACGTCGTTATTGATAACATACTTGTAGACCTTGTATAGGTAGTATAATGTCTTTATTTACTTAATACTTTATAGGATACACTAAACCGCCTGTGGTGACTTAAGACGAGGTTGAGTTGAAAGCATAATTTAATATCTTAAGATTGTACGCTCTATACAATACTGGCTTCGACATGAAAGGAGTCACGCTGTTAAGGTGCTACTTAGTAAGAGACGACACAAAGTGCATTATCTGAACTTGATGTATTTTTTTACCGGGAACGTCTTAACAAGCATTCAGAAACTTCTTAAATTTTAATTATTTTGTGATAGTTATGTTTTTTATTATTTGTGTTGAAATAAACAATAATCATCTCTTTGAGACTTAACTTCATCTAATTCAGCATACTTTTTACCGTTAACATCTTGGCTAGAGCTTTGAGTAAGGCGGCTCACGAATTTTCAATGTTTTTGTTACTTCGATATCGTTGTAATTAGCCCACCGACAGTTGATAAGACAACGATTTCCAACAAAATACCATATCTCTCACCTGCTCCAAACGTATCGTTTTGCCTTGCCTCGAAAACTTATATCATCAGGCACGCTCACAAAGCCCAGAAAAGGTTTTACTCCGTCAACCAACAAGGCAAATTACACTTTAACTCTAACTTAACAAGAGAATGAAACACGCAAGCTAAACTTCACTATAAAAAGTAATACGAGGCGTCTGATAAAATGTTGCACATTATTAATGATCATCGGTTGGAGAATTGTGGGGCAAGAACTGGTCTTAATGTTTTGTCGCGAAGAGTTCACCCAAATATGACGTTTTATATTTAAACAGTTCATTTGGGGTGTGTCCTGATAAACCTCAATCAAATACACATCGCTGCTTACCATGAACAGTGGCACAAAACAAGATGGTATACAGGTTTCTTGTAAACCAATATTACAGAAGCACACACAATTTGTACCAAACAGCGTCAGAACGCAATCATGTATTCCCTAATTAAAAAAAATTAGACTGAAGAAGTGGTTTATGAAACTTTAGTATTAGGTAATCACGTTGGATTGAAAAATAATAACCATGGCTAAACTAACTAAGCGTCTAAATTTGTTGTAAAGATATACATCAATACCACAAGTTTGTGGAAGCGATTTGGACTGGCAAGGAAGAAATTTTGATCCGCGGCTCACGCGAGGGAGCCACGCTGTATTGGCGAGCCCCAGGGCTGTCTCCTCGCTCCCTCCCGTGGCTTTATGCATAGTTCATTTGAATAAAGTACAGAAGATTAGATTTTGTCCACATGTGTGCGTAGGCTTGATGAATTGCTTTGATAATTGAAATTGCATTACTCATTGTTAAACAACGCTGACGCTAGCTTCCTCCTATCAGTTTATTTGCTTTACCTCTGTCGTATCTTCCTTCCGAATTCACTACGATATGTATAACAGTTTTTATCGATGTCGCTAGAGTGTGTGTGTAATGTTTGGAAAGGCAATTGTGTAATGACCCAAGAAATGGATCATCAAGGTCTTGCGAAATCCAGCCGACTTCTCTTCGTGTGCGCCCTAACATGTATCGCGGAGCAGCGAGACCCAGGAGCAACTTCGTAACTCCCCGTCGGGCAACATTTAGACGGAATTAAGTGCACTTAATCGTCGGCGCAGGCGCTCAGCCTGGGGGAAGCACAATTTGAGTCCACCGAGCCCGCATTTATAATACACACTTTTTATGATGCCTGTTTCGTGCTAAATTTTGGTTAAACTCCACCGTATTTGCCACCGCACAGTCTGGTGGGCTTATTGTAGTTTTAAAACCGACGTGTTTTAATTTTAATGTCCGGGGTAATTGAACGTTTCCTGAATAACATTTTACTCCCTCGACTTGTTTATTATTTTTATGGTAACGGTCTAACGGTAACAAGTTATTGATGAAAATGCATTTGCGTACGTGTTGCAATATGTAATGAATAAAGCCTAGTAATTTGCCATAACGTCGGATACAATTTTGCGGTGTATTTATATTAATAGCAGTTGGTGGTTCATTGGTTCAGACGAACATCTGCCAACTGTTATCTTGCGCTTGTAATTACGTAGATTACAACAATTTACTGTTACGTGTAAACTTCTAAAATATCGTCCGGAGCGCTGTGGTCAATGAACGTCTGTAATTGTATCATTAACATTACGGACTTTATTACTGTGTGAATGTGTTGATTGCCTGATTAATTCACTGGTGTCGATGATAAATATCGTATCAACAGTTTCACGATCGTGCGCTCAATCGTACAAAGAATTTAACCTTTTTCTTTATTCTTTTTCATCAGGAATCTAATTTACGAAAATGTCCATGAGTAGTATGCGAAATTTGAATGGGTTTCATGAAAGCATGAACCGTTGTTTATTTTCAATAACACTTAACGAACTGCGTATGTCATAACATAACAGTTGCATCGACTTTCTCGTTTCCGACGTGGCTGACGCCCACCATTTAGCCTCGAGGCGTGTGTTATTTTTTCTTATAAAATATGGGGCCAAAGCCAAAGTGCGTGTTCTTTTGTGGATGTTTTCTTCACAATGCGCCGGTTTCATTATGCAGGGCGAGGCAAAAAGGAACGAAACAGATGTACGGTAGTGGTGCATTCGCGGCTCGAACAATAGTCACGAACGACGGCCGCGATCGATAGTTGTCCTCCTTTGTGTGAATCCTGAATACTGAACACTCCACGGAGGCACGGATAGACTGCGGGCCTTAAGAAACTAGTCTTCGGTACCTTGCCTGCTTCACTTGCCCTAATTCGGTGTTCTTATATCGCAGCTCGCAGTCATGGGGAACATTGCACAATGCAGCAGCTACACTACAACCTCCAACCTTTAGTACGCTTACTACAGCTAAATCAAAACACTCCCGCATAACGACGTGCTTAATTCGGAAGCAGTTTCCATATCATAACGGTACCAAAATTAGTGTTGTGGGTACGAAGAAGTCCCCTGTCCATTTTCTTTCGCCAATAATATTTTGCGTTTCCGACATTCCTATCGCTTTAATGATAATGGTTATTTTCGGTTGTTAAAGTTAGATCAGGGCTTGCTCGAACAGGCAGACGCGAGCTCGCGTGTGCGCCCCGAGCGCAGCGGACGCGGTGAAATTACGCGCACTTATCTACCAACCAGTTATTAGGCTCCGTTTCGCTTACTTTGTTTTGTACCTACCATACTTTTTATGTATTCTTCGGTATTAATAAAAGAAGCTTTGTATTAATACTTCACTTTCACTAATTTCCATCAAGTTCGGCTGAAGCTTTGAGGCTTGTGGTTAATATTAAGTCGCAATCCGTCTGAACTTGGTTTTACTTGCAAAAAACACATATATAGCCACAGAAGTCAGAGGGAGGCTCGCTCCCAGGCATTCGCCGACTTTCCGTGGATTTTTAATTAAAACATTCTCCGCCGAGAAAACTTCGGCTTAGCTTTGAAAAAAAAGGCCATCGACTAAACATATTGAAAGGAAAAAATCACCGCCCTTCCTTTTCACCCCTAATCTGGTAATTGTCGGCGATTTTTTTCTGCTATGAATGAAAAAATGGAACCCTTTGTGGATTCATACCCTTACCACGTGTACCGATCGATGCTAACGAATCTTTTTAACCTATAGCAAACATTTCATGTGGGGTTGTGATTTGCTTTCAACAAGGACTCAGATTGTTATCATAGAGAACTGATGCCGAAATTCGTTAACACGTGGATATCATATACTGACATTTCGTCCGATATAGCAAAAGTTTTTACATAAAACCCAAAACTGAAAATTCATGAAATCAATAAATATATTGAAATATAAGGGTTTGAATCCACAAAGGGTTCCATTTTTTCATTGACAGCAGAAAAAATCGCCGGTAAATATTTAAATTATTGTTGCTACCTCTTGTAGGTATAGGCTCCACATTCATACATAGTAATTAAACTTATTCTGTATAACGCTAAGTCTTTGGGAGGCGATGAAATGATTTCGTTAATAGGTTTATAATTAAGGCTAAAGGGGGGTGAAGTGACATCGGCGGGGCAAGGGAGCGCAGGTGTAAGGATAAGGGCGTAACCTTTACAACAGCTGTTCGATACTATGACGGAAATGGCTACACGCCTGATCGACTCCACGAGAAAACTTTAGCAGCATTAATCTATTACTAAGCTGTAATTAGCTTGCGATACAACGCTCGTTCGAGTATGTAACAATTTAAAACCATCATTATGCAGTAATACACTATAAAACTAGTGCTAAAGGGCGCAGCTGTGCATTGATAACCCTAAGCCAGTGAATTTATTATTATCTTGTCAAGGGAGCGACCTGCAACGCATTCGGCGGTGTGTTTATGCTAGCCCGCTGCGCTCACTGTCCACTGCAGCGTAATGTTAATGGCACTAATACCACGGGGATCATGCACCGCTCGCCTAAAGGCCATTTGAATATTAATATCGGCGTGTTTTTAGGTACCTGTCTACATATCACGTCGCACGGACCTTATCTGTTACAAGGTAATAGTAATAAATAAACCCACCTGTAGTATCCGCAACTCTCAACATAATGAAGTGTAAAACCCACGAAATGATCACGGGATCCGTTCACTAACTTGTTTCAAAGTATGGAAATCCTTTAACAATCTCGGTTCTCGTAGATTTTCTTTTTGCTGTCCCAAGAATTTTCGATAAGCATACGACTGCAATTTACGATAAAGGGAATCCATCCTTCACCTCCGCTCCTAGGGACTCTCAAAATCCTTTGATAAATTACTATTTCATCTTTGGATTTGGAATTTCTCGCGAAGTTTTACAATTTCGCCCCACGTTTCTCGGTAGATACAAATACGGACCGCCGTGGGAGCGATAATCCGGGGCTCGGGCCGGGGCCGGACAGTTGTCCGGGGGTTTTTAATTTGGAGGTCGCCCGCTGTGAACGGATTACCGGCCGGTAGAGTCGCAATTAGTCCTCGCGCTAGGTCGCTTGCCGTCACTTGCCTTACACAGCGCGTCGACTGCTTTGGGATTATCAGCTCCCTCCTAACGAAGTTTTAGATTTATTTATGTGGCGTCGTCGTGCGCTAAAGGCCGTAGAATTACTTAGCCTTCGACACGGTCTCGCATCGACAAAGATCCGGCGAAGCTTTTCTAAGTTATGGTAAGCCGATTCCGAATTCAAGTAAACCGTTTTAAAATTCCGTACAAACACCGAAGAGTGATCCCTTAATACGACGGAGGTGGATGCGGATGCCTACGTACGGTACGTACCCTCCCTGCGTAGGGTGCGGCTTTTCATTTCGCTGCTTTCCTCGACGCCCGCCATGAATTTGGTGAAACATCAAAAGCTAATTGTTGCCCCGTGGGAATGTCGCGGCGGCTTTAACTCGCTTATTTTTGCTATTACTGTGCATTATTTGAATGCACCTCGCTGTACAAAAGTTATTGTCGCACTTGCTGGTTTTCAACATTTTGTGGCACGTATAAACACAGCTTCAACATAAAGACTTCAGTCTTAGTGTAAGTCTTTACACCGCTTAATCACGCGCTTCCTTAGCTCAGTGAGAGATCTCAATTAGTCGTCCGGCCACTAAAGCCCTCCTCCCAGTTCTAAGCTCTTAATCTCTGTCTCGAAACTACAACCACCAATTAAAATAAACCACGCCATGTTGCAACCACTTGTAATAGCAGTAATACGTGTTTTTTTGCAACTTGTAAACGTCACTGGCCATTCATTAAGCGATAACATGTGTAGTAATAGTACGGAACATAACAATGGGTTATGCTAATCGCTAGTCGAGATTGCGATTAACAATAAACAGGGCTGCTCGTCCGTGCGTGGATCGATACGCGGCCATCTGCCTTGTTCTCGCGATCGCTCGTTAATAGCTCGTGCTAGTTCTGTGGGCGTGTTTCCAATTAAATATCCAGCAGTTCATGTATCTTGTGTCAACTTGGTAGCACTTGTGAAATGCAATTTACAGTTGCACGCAACGTTTCAGCACCGGCTGAAGTCGAACTGCTTTTTCTATGCCTAGATACTAAAGTAAATAAAGCATGAATTGCTAGCCATTTGATAACTTACAACGAAAAAAGTCATTCTTAACAAAAGGCATCTCTTTGTTACGATATAGTGCTTCAATACCATAAAAACATAGTGGTGCATTAGATTGTAAAGTATAGGTGACAACATAAATCTCGCTAACAATAAATCCATCATCCACCCTGCGTCATGATGTCGCTCGCAGAAGCTCGCTATTGCATTAATAAGGGCTGCGAACAATGATATTTAATTTTGAACTAAAAGAGTCGACTTAAACTTTTGCCGACATAATGATAGAACTCTCACGACCCTTGTTATCGAATCATAAGGTTTATTTTAGTTAATCCGGGCGGCAAGTTAAAGATAGCACTGTTTTACATGAGAAGGGTTGACTCTAGTCGGGGGTGGCACGTGCGTTCGCATTTTGCGTATTACCTAAATAAACAGCAATAAGTTTGCCTCTGATATTGTTTTGTTGTTCCACGGTTCACACGATTTTATGTTTTCTTTATTACTTATGTATGCAAGACTTATGGTACAATTTATTTTTAGTATTAAATCGTCTCAAGTTTGCTCCTTTTTAAATGGATAAGTAATTCGAACACACATATTCCATGTTAATACCTACCTGTTAAAGACCAAAGTTACCTACATTTAAATTATTATTAGAAATTACAATATACATTGACCCCAATTCTGTTGATTCTAACGCTTCAATCTACACGGAAAAGGTTTTAGTGAAATTCAAAACACAAGTGGTTTAAAAAATATTATTATTTAATCCACTAACGGGCAATGCATGTTGGTGGACATTGCATAAATTAGCATAATCCGTGAGACGCACACACGTGTCCGGCGTGGCACGCGTCCCATTCAAAAGAACCCTAAACGGCCATTGTTGAGATACCAATTTTGATGGCGATCCATTCAACACAGCCTCAGTTAGATGTGGATAAATATCGTTCGACTGTAGGCGGATCGATAGTCCTCTCATTTTTGTGATTTTTATCAAGAGTAAAATTGTAGTATTCTAAGTTAAATGTACAAAGGGCCTCACAAGAAAGCTCAAAGTTGGATAAATAAGGAGATCCGCTGGAGAATAAAGTCACTGACATAGCTCGGAAAGTCGCCAGACTTTGGTACATTGCTCGTGGAACTGACGGCCGATGGGGCTTCAAATAAATGGAAGATTAAATGAAAACTAAAGAAGAGAAACGTAGTAGAGTGTACTTATAGAGGAGTTGTTATATTTTAATTTTAAACATATTATTCGCATTAATTTCGGAATAATGAAAACATATATTTTATTTTAAAAATCTTTTAATAATAGAGCTTTTTCTCCTTTGGTTGTATGGTTAGAATGTGCTCTTTCTTACACGTTTAGAGTGTTTTTTTTTTTCTTTAAATGTGCAGACGGTATTTATAATTGAGCGTGACACTGCACTAAAATAGGTTTTCAAAATTACTGCCATAACATAATCAATCAGCCAAATAATGTTAATTCGAGTTTGTAAAAATAAAAACAAATATCAAGATGTCCGATTGAAATATTTCGTAAAGCTTGTAAGCAATAGCCCGTAGCTGTTTTGATGTGACGTGGGGTTGCTCGGACCCCACCCGGTTTGTTCACACACCGCCCCTTCTTTCCCGTTTTTAAAACTGATGTAGAGACGAACTGGAAGCGAAAAAAATCTTATAAACTGGCTTTAGAAAGCAATCGCAATAGCTATTTTTAATTGTAGTCAGTGACAATGTTGGTTTTGTTTGTTTTTATCGAGTTGATGATTGTTGTTGTTTTATAGTATAAAGTTGGTTGCGAACCAAGTTGTCGGTAAAATACCTATTTCTTAAGTATTCCATTACTCCTCTTTATACTTTTACCTACCTATACCTACACATGTATGTGTGGTTTTTCGCCCCGCTATTGCGTCTGCAAAAAAATCCTGCGGGAACTATGCAATTTTCCGGAATACAAACTGTCCTATGTCCTTTCCAGGGTTTCAAACTATCTCCACACCAAATTTAATCTCATTTGGTTTGGTGGTTTAAGCGTGAAAAGGTAACAGACAAGACACGCTTTCACAAATTTATATTAGTATGGCCATCCAGGTTCCAGCTAGGTTATTGACTAATTGGTCTTAATTGAAACTGCACTGCTACGTGCTGCACAAAGCCCTTTTAGTGATATATTTAGAGTAGTGGTGGTTTACAAATCCGTCTCTAAAAAGAGCTAATCCCTATGAAAAATGGGTGGGCAACTATGTTACAAAAAAATTTGACATGCTTAGTTCTGCCGTATTCTCATAATGTGTAAATTTTATATCTGTTCTATCTAGTCTTTCTACAACCGCGTTCTGCCCTCGCGTAGTCGCATATTGGGTTACCAGGGCCGAGTGTCGCGGGGCTAGCTGGGCGGGGCATATCGACTTTACTACAATTATTGATCTTCCCCTACTTGATTGATAGTTTCATTAATTTTTTTTCGAAGATTTCCAACCTTTGTATCGTTAGCTAACAGCTGCACAATTTGTAGGTAGTTGTAGCTTTTGCTTCAAGTTTTTTAGTTTTAGAGGAGTTTCTGTTGCTTACTGTGTATCCTGCTATTCGCTTTATTATAAAATATTATCAAAAGTATATTTCTGTTCACAAACAGACTAAGAAGTGGATGGGATATATTTTCTTCGAATATGGCCATGTACAGTTTCAAGTTGAACCTTTTGAATCCTAACTCACTGTAGAGCTTATGTTTCTTACAGTACTTATACAGTACTTAAGCTATGTCAAAATCACATTTTCTGTGCAAATGTTCCACAGTGAATCACGATTCATGTTGTTCGATAGTACCATCAAGGACTTTAGTTGCTATTATTCGTGGCCGCACACGGCTACTGCATTAAGTATTCAGAATATTCCAGTTCTTATGAAGTAAATCATATCGTCACAACCGTTACCTCATTACATACAATATGCAGATTCCGCCAAGAAGGCTCGAAGCATCACTGGGCTGCACAGTGCACCCCTGTAATAACACGTTAGGTTTCCTCCTTCAATTACTGTAATAACTAGCCATTGTGTACCACGCTGTTCACGCCCGAATTCATCTACCCTCACTTGACTCGCAGTTTTAATTAGCTGCATTTTATAACGAGCCCGTGGCGACTCCGAACTTGCTGTTGCAGTTTGCTTCGGAACTAAATTTCGCATTATCAAGTTGATATTTTATGAATTTAAAACTCTGATGTTCGTTAACTGTTTTATTGAATGTGGATTCTTTTCAGCTGAAAGACGTCCACTGCCGAACATAGGCCTCGCCCAAAGTTCGGCACACAGACCGATCCTGCGCCATCCGCATCCAACGCGTTTTGGTGTGACCAAACACCAAGTGGTGTTTTGCTATTTAGGAATTTAATTATTGTGATAAAATAATCATCGATTTAACTGGAAACTGTCATTTTTACTATTTCACAAAAAATGTCATAGCGACAAAGAAAAGCATTAGGTATTATGAGAATTACTGTGAGAACTTTCTGCGGCGGGTACTTCTGTTTCAATACTCAGTGTGAACAAACAAAACTTAATACCGATTATTATGCGATTCAGTATTCCAAAATTAATTGCTTGCTCACATCTCCAAATACAATTTAACCGCATTGTCTTCCTTTGACTTTGAAATTAGCTAAATTTCCCATTGTTACCTCAACACCCGTGTTTGTGACCAGACTGCAGTTATTGTCGGAGCTCACAACAGTTTCTGCTGTCTGCATTTCACGTAAGCATGCCTAAACCCCAAACATTACAGACAAGTTGTCTTGTCTGAGACAACACCGACGATACCGAAACTAGTAAAACTTTGCACTACTGACTGATTAAGTCTTTATAAATTGATACAATTTCTTTCAATGTTTGCCACTTTCTACGTGCGAGTTTGTACTTCTGTGTCTGTAACACTTAATCGTTTATCTTAATGATTTCATCTAATTACTTCCCAAAAGATTTGTGATTTTTTACGCAATATTTTTTTGCAAAAAGGCTCCGATGTTGTGTAGAAAGGTTGAGGTTATGCAGGAAAACCAATATCACTGTGCATTAGTCAAAATGGCAGTTTAAAAACTTTCCACGGCACAACATTAATCAGTTAAGACACAGCTGTTGAGGGAATTCCTTAGAGGCACAACGCATTAAAGTCAAAGAACGATGACATAGCAAAGTTACCGTATCCTTACCATATTACATTGCATTAGCACACTTATTACTATACAGCACAGACCATTATCGAAAGATCCAATCGCTTCTTTACAATTTTAATGTTTAAGCTATCCCGCAGGGTTGTCGTTGTTATTGTGAAAATCGTACAGTTAATTTTATAAGAAAACCGCAATTATAAATTTCGATTAAAAATAATTTGTGTAGGTATATTTTTTACAAGGTTTCATTTACCTTCTTTTATTCTTAGATTTGCGCCAGGATTCAGATAAAAATATATTGAAACGATAAAATTTACATTTTTTCCAACAAAAATTTTAAACGTATTCAATCCGGCGTTTTCTGCTCACGCTCGTTCCAAACAATAAAGATAATCACAGAGATCTCTCAAAATGTACACAAAACGAGAAGCACATCCCTAATGCCCAGAGCAAGGGTCTGATTGCTCATTAATCACGAGCGCCTGTAATTACCGCGCCGGCGCACTGCCGACCAGACGTAATTTGATTTTTACATACATACATACATACATACATACAATCACGCCTTCTTCCCAGCAAGGGGATAGGCAGAGACTATTTGTTTCCACCTACTACGATCCTGACATACATCCTTCGCTTCAGCAACACTCATTAGTCCTTTCATACATGCTCGCCGGTTTCGGGTACTCTTGACCTGACCCTTCTTCAAGACATCCCCAATCTGATCATGAAATGTCCTTCTTGGTCTCCCTCTTCCAATATTTCCATCTACACTCGCATTATATATCTCTTTCGTAATTCTTCCTTCGTCCATCCTCTCCACATGTCCAAACCAACTTAACATCCCTTTCTCTATACGAGTCACAACATCATCTTTCATGCCACAACGTTCCCTTATTAGACTATTCCTCATTCGGTCACTCAAGTTCACACCAATCACACTCCTTAATGCTCTCATTTCCACAGCATTTATCCTACTTTCATGTTTTTTCTGCCAAACCCAGCTTTCACTTCCATACATAAGTGTCGGAACTAACACCCCCCTATGCACAGCCAGACGAGACTTCTGAGAGACCCTCTGGCTGTTCATAAAGGCATGCAGCGCTCCATTTACCATATTACCTGCATTTACTCTCCTTTCAATATCACTATCACACTTCCCATCCCTAGAAAACAAAGTACCCAAATACACAAATTGCTTTACTTGTTCTAACTCTTTTATTCCTATCCGCACACAAATATCTGTCATGCATTCTTCTCTCTCAAAAACCATAACCTTTGTCTTGCTTACATTAACTTTCATTCCTTTCCTTTCCAAAGCACCATTCATAATATTTACCATCGCCTGCAACTCTTCGGCCGACGAAGCGAGCAAGACCTGATCATCAGCATAAAGGAGACATTTGACGAGTAACTCATTCATTCTTAGTCCACAATCACTCTCTTTCAGCTCAGTCAAACAGTTATCCATAAATAAATTGAACAGCCACGGAGACGCTACACATCCCTGCCTAACACCTTTTTGGATGCTAAACCATTCCGTGTAAGCCCCGTGTATTCTGACGCAAGCACTGGAATCTTCATAAAGAGATTTCAGTGCTCGTATCAGATCGCTACTCACTCCATGTATGGACAACGCTGACCACAATTCACTCCTAACCACTCTATCATAGGCCTTCTCCAAATCCACATTTGATTTTTAGAACTTAGGAATAATGCACCGCTTACTATATAAAGCCTTAATGCATGCTGATACAAGCAACAAGAAAAACAAACTATTATATACGCTATATATATATTCACATTAATGCACAAAGCCGGTGCTGAATTATTTAAGACTTGCCATCTTAACGTTAATAAACATGTATTCCCCCACGTTACGTACGAAGCCAATAAAATCGCTAATGGTGAACAGCTATAATTTATACTGTAAATAACACTTACGGCGCCGTTGGCAATAAGTGACATTTTATTGCCACTATTTCACATGTAATTACCGCACTCGTGGGCAGATCTTGTTACACGGCTCCGAAGCCCTGCGAATTGCACGTAACTTAATAACAAATCTGTGAACAACAGCAATAACAGCATTCACTTGACTTTACACATCTAATAGAAGAGAAAACTACAAAACCAGCAACCCCCAGTCGTACCGCTTGGAGATTCAGACTTGGCCAATCCATGTATAATCATTGAAGTGGAAGTCACGCTTAACACGCTGCAGTGATGTTATTTGCTTCATCCACTACAAACTTTAGATTCGGAAAGTCTGCATAGAGTAGTCGAAATGATTTATCGCCACACCTTTGTACTTGCTTACATTGTTCGTCCACACCTGCCTCGGCATACGTAATAAATTATGAGAAAACAAAACTTGTCTCACCCTTTTAGATTTGGGGGAAAGTTGTCTCGTGCCACTGGACGAGTTAGTTTTTTTTTCCAATATAAGATACAATGGTCCTCGTGACATCAACAATATATTCAAATGAGTTACGACCAGCATTTATATATGAAAAAAAACGGCAACCAAAAATATACAGCTGAACGAATGTCTTCCTGTGCTTTTGATGGAACCTACTTAAAATGGACACCGAAATTAGACCAGGAGCTAATGAACTTGTAACGGGCATAGATCAAGCTGCGGACCCGGCATTTGATCACCGGGAACACAAATAGGGAGGCAATAAATAGCTGCCTACAAAGACACTTCGACAAGACAAATGCGATGTGTTTGCCCGCTTGGCCCGCGACGACAGACACGACGGAAACAATCTTAACACTATCTCGTACCACACAAACCGACAAAACTGTAAATCAACTTCTATGAAGTTTACACTCGCCCATGTACGAAACTAGGTTTATGATAATTTTATATCTTATTTCTTAACTAGCGTTATAATAAATCTAGTATCCGTTCATGTCATAACTTAATTACGGCTGAATTAATATCGGAAAATTTAAAAATTGTATCCTCTTGTTCCGGTGTATTGTTTCCCCTTGATATTGATTGTCCCCGTCCAATCAGGGCGCACGCGACAACCATATCGGCTTCAGTCAACAATGTTTAACCAAAACCAACCAATCAATGATTTTATGCGCTTTACATGTGAAGCATTCTCAATTCCTGATATCGGAATTAATTCTGCTGGTGCACGAATGAGAATTTCTGTATAAATTTCTCATAACGCTGGGCTAGTGCGATTAGCAAGTTCTTGCAAAGGTAAGCCTCGGAGGAGTGACAAGTTCCTCAACGTGGGTTGAATATTAAACAGTATAACGAACCCCCCTCCCAAGTTTTAACACAAATTAGACCCTAATGAAGTATATTTCGTGTTCTCGTTTTACTTTCTTGGAATAACTAATGAAATATTTTCTTTGTTCCTTTCAGGTAATAATTGAAATTCAATATGCTGCACGAGTAATGAACAGTGAGTAATAGGATGCTGTTCCAGTACTGAGGACTATTTATTTTCATATGGAAATATGTATAAATTTCTAGATGCCCTAACCATGATTTTTATCTCTATACTATTTTCTTTAAATTCTGTTTTACGGAGCTTTGATTCTTTTTAACATTTTTTTTATATTCTACTCTCTTACTTACTACACATTTTGTGTCTTCTTATATACTCTAACCTAGAAAACAACAATGTGTCGTCATTCTGGACTAACTAAACTTTAGTTATAAAGTCACAAAAACATTAAGAATTCAAAATTAATTTACGGTCTGTTCAACATTTAGGTACCTACTAAATAAAGCACAGTAAAAAAATCGGATTAGGCGTGCTGCACCGATGCATTATGCCGTGGCAGGCCTAATCGAAGCGAGGTCAATGGCAGCTCAGGTACCGTCCCAGAGTTTTTTGTGGACCATTCCGGCTCGTTCCCCCCTCCCGTCGCATTCCGCCTGCTGTACCCCCTCCACAGGCTACCGAATTTAATGTCACACTTCGACTTTAAAAATTTACACTTTGGTGACAGCACGGGCGTATTGGATTGGAAAGTAATTAAAAGTAATTTACAATTCAGGGCGTGAAGAGGACGGACGTTGTATTTATAACCAGTTGGTTTATCCGCTAGCCCGCTAACCGATTCTTTTGGTCGTGCAATTTTATAATTTCAAACGAAATCAGTCTATCTTCTTGAATTGCCAACATTACCGGCACCCTTCCGAATAAAATCCATCTAGCCTCGTAACACAGCCATCTCGCCTATAACGCTCGGGATTATTGCAGAAATCATTCGATTCGATACATCCGTTGCTAAATCGATAGGTCAAAAATATTCTCAGTTTATGTTTTCATTTTTATTAAATCTTTTTTCTGTTCGTTTCGTGACCCCTCCCCGGCTATTAAAAATATTCATAATCAAACGTTGGCGAAAGATGGCCGAGGTTGATACCACAATATAATGTGAATATGCATACAGACACGAGTCGGGTTTTACGTTGCAAAGAAACATTATTTAGGGAACAATGGTTTTTACCTCGCAATTACACTTTTTTTGTTTTAATTAATTAACCTTTGCGTTAAAGAGCTGTTCTTGTTTCACTAAAAGGATTTGACTTGTTTGCGAGCGATTTAATTTGCTGAATGTACTGGCGCGTTTCAGTTTACGTCTGTGTTTTCTTCTCTACTCGTTTGAGAATGCCGCGTCGGGTATAATAAAATTATTCGATAGACAATCTATTAACCAATTAATGTCCGATGGCCATAGATTAATGGACAGGTAGTTAGTCGTGTTATCGGGTTGGCATCTATGTTCATTTGACAACATGACCTATTCAGGTGCAGCTACATAATTGCAAGCGTCGATCGGCAGTTTCTGAATGGAGTACCTACAGACGTTCTCGATTCACACGGGGCTCGGCGTGAGTAATCGCCGTAGTGAATCGACTACGAACACTATTTCCGTCCGCCTCTGTGGGAACCCTCAGTTATCGGTCGAACTCAACTAGTTCTCTGACCTCTTTTAGCAGCTATTGCGAATAGGACGATAAAGCCACAGTGACGCAAACTAGCCCCAAATTGATATTAAAAATATTCACTCTTACATAATTTGCCTGGCGACCTTTAGTTTTAAACATTATGTGACACTGATTGCGATCAAGGCCAACGGTTTTTTATGCACATAACCAACCTATCCACGATAGAACTGAACGCGAGAATTTACGCTGTACTAATCAAATAGTACACATAGCCATTCTCGAAACGGTGTTTTAGCTGCCCAAATATTTAGTTCCGAACACTTCCTTAGTTTATTTATACAATTTCGTATAATTAATGATACCAAAAATGTAGTATTTGCCGTTTCCGATTCTGTTAGTAGAAAATTCGGAATGCAGGAATTTACGGCACCTGGATTTACGAGAACTACGCCGATGTGGTATTTAAGTACGCCTACGTTATTAGAAGATAAATGTCCGCACTTGGTAGATACACGTGTAAATTATTCCTAATTGGTTACCAATATAGTAACAATTAACACTTAAATAAATCACTGAAGTAAAACCGTCGCGCAGCCGGTACGAATTGGTCTGTCAGTAATTTGTTAAAATAAAAATATAAGAGGCTATCACTATCAGCGAAGGAAGTAATAAAGTCCACAAGAATAAAGCCATTCGCGAACACAAAACCGTCTTGCCATTATATTCCGGAATTTATTATTACAGATTGCTATCCTCAAGCGGAGGCAAGTAAATTGAGTTCGCCTACTTGCAGAGTGCATGGATTGGTTGCATCGTCCGCGCACCGCCTCAGTGGCGATGACCGCTGCTTTGTTTGCCGACAGGGCCGGTTTGACTCGCTATTGCATTACTACTTGATACTATCAAGTCTACAGTAGTGAACTAGACGACTCCAATTGACCTATTCAATTTACAATCTCAGTTTACTTCTACGTGATGTTAATACCAAGGCTGTTATTTGATTGCAAGGACGCTAATAGCATGCAGCGAGGCTTTTATCGCAACTGCAGATTAAAATCTGCCAGCAGTAACCGAATATGCAAATTCTGTATCACAAATTTGCGGCAATGCCGCTCTCGCGTTTCTGTTATTTGCGGCTTTCCGTAAATGCAAGTTGATATGAGATGTTATACAAACACTGTAGGTACATTTAACAGCGAACTCAGAATTATGCAAATAATGAAAATATACAGCGTCGTCAACGCATTCCCAGCCCGGGTGGAAGTAATGGCTGCGCTAATTTGGTCGTTATTCTCTTCCTTATTACTCTGTTTGCCTTATACGATGAAGCGAATGCAACGTCTGTCTATTGCAGACAACCTGTTCTTGTAACTATTATAATAACGTCCGAAGCGAAACGCTGTACACAAACAGTAATTGTCCAACGTCCGCGTACCACGGCAAAGTCAGTAGCGTGCGGGCCGGGCGATGCGGTGCAGCGATCGCGCGGTGACGCGCCGCGCCACTTCCCGAGTCACGCACTTCAGAGTAATTGTGAGAGAATAAACAACTGCGCCCGCCCGGTCGCCTAGTGTAGGCTCTACTTATAAATAATAATACGTGTGGAATGTAGGTGGGTTTGCCGAGTGGACCCTCCATTATAACCATTATGGAAGGTCTATTCGAAAATCTGGTCTTCCTTATTGTGGCGGTAGAATTCCACGATACGTAAAAAACGTGCTTTCGTTCCACTTGAATATGTTACAATAATAGCGACTAACCGCGGTCAAATATTACGTTGCTTTAAGTTGTATTCCCTGCTTCTGGCATTGTATAGTCGGGGTAAGAAAAGGTTCGTCACCTTTTGACTCTATGTCAACGAATTAAGGTCGAAAAGTGACGAACCTTTTTTTACCGCGACTATACTTGAGTTTTCATTGTATAAATAAGCAGGGCATTGTTTGTAAAAGAGAAGTATTAAAAACAAAACTCAGTTACTGTTATTATTATGTAGGTTACTTGGCTCGAGTAGGTAGGTAAAACGCATGTCGTGCTACTAAAAAGCGTATTTTATTATGCACCAGCCGAGGTTTCATTGCACACTGCATTCACGCATGTAAGTTCCTAAATGGTCGCTGGAGCGGGCAATGTTATACTTGTATTGAAAACTGGAAAATAAATACCTAAATAGGTAATTTTCCAGAATTTTTATCTTTTCACTCAAGTACTTTAATTTAAAAATACACTTAAGTGTAGTTAGAATCGTTAAAGACGTAGGTGTATATAAAATAGTTGATTTTGCAATTGCCTAGCCCGAGTGCAAGAACTGCATCTATCATTAAGCATGCAATACGTTAGGTTGGCTGCGCCGTCTCATATTAATAGTAACGGGCTTGCACCAATAAAATCTGACCGTCCTAAGCAAACGGCTCTTCCATTTTATTACTAGCCGGGCTTGAACCTCGAACGCTGCATTTTATTATTCGCCTACGTTGATTTACAGCGGCCCCTTTACGCCAAGACCCCGCTTTCGAGGAAACGTCCTTTTGTTCCGAACGACTAACTTTTTCTAAATAGCTTTGTCTTAACATTTCTATTGTCAACGTCTGTTGGGTTGTTAAATAAATATTTTGCCTGTACTGTACCCTTAGGACTATTGTCTCCGATTTTTATTAGGCGGCCGTTTTGTTTCTTTGCAAGTTTGTTGTCGTGGCTGAAATAAGCCGTAATCGGTTTCACATTTTTCTCCTTTACCTTTTGTTTCCACAACTTTGTCTGCAAAGAATCTTACTACTTAAACTTACTTGTATAACTGTTTAACTAAACTTAGTTTCGTACTTACAACTTGACAGCAGCTGTTCTATGTATTACGAAATCTTGCTTGACAATACATATCTACATCTTACGTTTATATTGCTAAATTTAGTGATAGTGGTTTCGATATGAGACGCTATATTAATGATTAATATACTATATCACTCACATTCTAAATTTCTTTAGCACGTTTTCACCTATCTTATCGGTAAATTCTGATCGCGTAATTAATTTCTTCGTCGCACACTTGACACAATATAAACAGAAGCATAAACTTATGATTATGCGCGATGTTGTCATTCTGAATTACGTATTCAGTAACAGCTGACGGTGACGCAAGCGTGTCGTGGTCGTGTGAACGCCGGGATTGTAGTCTAGCCGACGACGAGGTGCGTGGGCGGTCGGTTGGATTCCCACGTGCTCCGTATTAAAGCTCTGGAACGCCGACCTTTTACCTACAATTGGTACACTAAACTTGTGAGTTTAGACCAATTCTCACTTTGTCATTGACATCAACCGTCGGCTACAGATTTTTCCTTTTCACTCATTTGGTGGGCTTCTACTAAACAGCCACCTATATGAAAATAAAATTGAGTCTTATTCACGAAATGAGTTTGAAAAGTGCTCAGAAGCTCTTTTCCTAAATGTGCCTTGTTTTCTGGCATTAAGCCAAAGTAGCCTGGGAAAATCTGATTGTTTAAGCCAGGGATGTCTATACTAGATGCGATCCGATCCCTGGCCAACACAAATTACTAAATAGATACAGAAATTTACAAATTAAATTCTATCAAATAAATATCGTAAAAAGATCTTTTCGTCTTTGCTGTAGGTAAACATTAATAAAGTCGTTGGCGCTGCTTTAGACACTAGTGGATTGCAAAGGGCTCCACCCACACAGAATCAATTTGTTGCTGAGCCAAAAACATTTAATTTTGGTCTTCAGCATGCAGCAATGCAGCATCAGATATAGCGGATACACTTCAATAAGTGTCTAAAACCAACTAAACCCGGCAAACCAATTAATGCAAATGCAGACTTTATTTATACTGCAAGCTTTTAGTTCTCCTTATTGGGACTTCCAGCGCCGTAGCCAATTAATTGAATCGTTAGTTTCAATCACAGAACTGTATTCGAATAATCGTTTCTCATCGGGACATATGTCTTGATCGATGCTGATTGAGGTAGCACGTCTTATTTTATTATCAAGATTGAAAGATAACATGCCAGGGTATCGTAGATTTTTATTGTTGACTTATTCGTGAGGTTCATAGACAAATTGTTTGATGTTTATTTAAATAAATTTTTATTTCACTTCTCATGCTCATAAAGTTGTTGTTCTATATGTCGAAAGAATGCTACATAAAATGGCTTTTTATGCTCTAGCTAGCGCAGAGTCTAAGACCAAGGCAATCAGGCGCAAACAGCCACGAACAGTAAAAAATTATAAAATATAAGTTTCTTGTTTTATTTATACAGGGTGGGCCCTGTAAGTGAAGCAATAAATTGAAATATAGACCCTTTCACTAATCAGTAATTAAGTCCAAATGGTTACAATTCATTAAAATTAAAAAATAATTTACTGTTATTTTCTTACAAAATTAATCGAGCCAGCAATGTACAGACATATTGTGTCCAGTCGGAACACTTGACATTGACATTTACGATCGTTTTCAATAATAATAAAAATCCTACTAAATACTCATTATTACTTAAACGTATGCAGTCCTTCTGATTTAAATAATCAATTCTTTCAACACGACGTAACAGTCTGTTTATCAAGTATGTGGGGACGGACGAAATTAATAAAACACTTGCTAGAAAAGTAAGTAAGACTTTTAACTGTTTATTAAGCAGTTCAAACAAAAATAGTGCACTATGATAAAATCACTGTTAATAATTAGGTATGCCAATCTTACTGGGTAATCCTTTCACAGGGTAACTTGCATTTTCAACAGTTTTTAAAGATGTTTCTATTTCACGACCATGACTACGATGATACGTCCTGTGCTACGTTTGACATCGTTCCGACACGACATACACATGTAACTAAGTGTAGTACTTTTCCAAATAAACGAATAATTTCAGTGCTGATCTGGCTGCACACCCGTGGTCACAATCAGAATCACATTCGGCGACCCCGCATTCGCTGCTCTGAGATGAAAATAAAGCATCTATTATCTAACCGGAGGGTACTCGTTCACAATATTTAACACTAAGCTCGATTTGCATTAGCTCTTGTTTCGTCATAGCATGTTGTTTTCACGTGCATTGTAATTTAATTCATTAGTGCCATTTTGCATTACTTTGATTTGACAATTTGACGTACATTGTCAATACAGAGTAGTAGTCTTTGTAATTGCGATATTTATGGTCTTTGGAGGTTTAAGATAATAAATATGAACTTTTTGAGTTTAAATGAAATTTCAAAGAAAAGGTCGGCAATGTGCAACAATGTCAACAAACTCTTACGTACTACCATAGTTCTAAATCGCGAAGGTTGGACTACTTTTGTTCGTTTTCATTTTAAAAAGAATTCACATTAATACATGTTAGATACTGTCAAAATGCCCGGTACCAAGACATCTTACGACCGTAAAGCGACAATGTCGCAATGTGAAAATTCATTGATTGTAACTCTTAACTTTAAATGACCATTTCTCCGAACTTAAGAACTTTGAAACATTAGGACCACTTTGTTATAACTTTAGATACTTTAACGAATCTCTATTTTAATTATTATCCTTAGTTACAGGGCCCACTCTGTATAACTGGTGTTTTATATTACGAAATTAATAAAATTAGGCAAATCTAATACATTATTATAGAAATTGCAATGCATGAAAAATAAGAGCTTTACTGTGGTCCTTTTCTTAAAAAATCTTAAATTTTCGTCTTTAAAAGCGCCTTTGAAGATTAATAGATTAATTAGACTTACGGAAAAATATCCCAACCCCAATAGCCACATCTGTTTATTTCTCCACCAGCTACCACCAGTCCACGTAGGCGTAACTTATATGCGTTCAAACATCTAAGAACAATATCAAGTGTAATCATACCAGCCTGTAAGCACGTGGCGTATCACCAGCAAATACAATTTGCGGTTACAATAGCTTTCGAGTGGCCCGCTCCTAATTGACCGCTATTCTGGATAACCTACCTGTAGCCCGCGTTTAATTAACGCGTATTTACACATCGGACTGTACCAGCATATTAATTGCACACTAGTAATTGTTTTCTTGTTTAGAATCAGATTAAATTTATAGTCGCCTAAAATGAAGAAGAATTTTTGTTTACCTTACTGAATCGAAAACTTATTAAGTAAGATCGGTGTGCTTCGTTTTATCGTTAGTGGGAAACTAAGTCACGGCTTCTTCTGTCCGTCTGAATCTCACTTTGTGATAAATATCAAGATAAAGTGAAAGAATAAAATGTCAATATTCGTAGTAGCTGAACGTTCACCTCGAACTATTCGTAATATCTTCCTATAAGGATACGAATATCTCTTCTTTTTCTCCAAAATAGGTGACTTCCTTGTTATGGCAAATGTTGTAATGACACGGGAGACCGGTTTGCCAGCGATGTATTTGCGTAGATATTTGTTTTACGTCGAGTAACCTAACTTACCGGGTTCATTTTGGTGCTACGGTGTATTTTGTTGACTCTGGTAGGTAGGTACATACGTATTTTGACGAAGTTTATTTTTCATGCTTACCATGTGAAATGTATTGTTTTATTTGTTGAATTCTGAGTAGAGTGCAAAGTAGGTACCTACTCTGTATTTTCTTATCGTAGTACCTATTTGATTGTATATTAATCAATACACTGGTGTTGTTAACAGACTTAATTCTGTAGTGACTTGACATCTTTATTCATCACTACAACCATGCTTTTTTTTTCTTGCGACGCGTTAAAGATCCTCGTGACATTTATTTAGACGGCCGGATAGCCTAGTTGTTAGAGAACCTGACTACGAAGCTTGTGGTCCCAGTTTCGATTCCCGGTCGGGGCAGACATTTGTGTGAATAATACGAATGTTTGTGCTCGAGTCTTGGGTGTTTAATATGTATTTAAGTATGGATTTATCTATATAAGTATGTTTATCCGTTGTCTAGTACCCATAGTACAAGCTTTGCTTAGTTTGGGACTAGGTCAATTGGTATGAATTGTCCCGTGATATTTATTTATTTATTTTCATGTCAAAAATTTTTGTAGATGTGTATTTAAATTTGCAAATAAAAATACGTTTAGTCAGCATTATAAGAGCAATGGTACATGCGTGTGGTATGTAATAAAGCAAAGTTGATTCATACTCGGCGGATCCTGGTTGCGCCATCTTCTCCGCCATAAACAAGTCGACCAATTCCCGTTCTAACCGAGAAACCACAATCACTAGATCTTGTATAGTAAGCCACAAAGCTAACGATACTATCTGTAAACACTAAAATACAATTACAGACCTTATCGACTTACCCGTACAAACTATAGTAGCACGTTCATGGAAATCCTTAGTGCACGAAAGCGCGTATTTTTGGTCCATGGCCAGCTCCGTGGGTCGGCGAATGCAAGGCCTTCGCTGTTGCAATAACTGCAGTTGCACTCTAATGCAACTCGTAGTTACGACGTACCTATACACGCGAACGAAGGTTCGAGAATATAGGCTAAGTTACAAACCGACCTCTGATGATCGAATCTCTTGTGAAATAATTCTTGAATGAACTGATTAAAAATATAAATGAAAATAATAAACATCATTTACGAATTAATGCTGTTAAATTTAAGAATAAAAACTTTTTTCTTGCAAAATATGTCTAAGTAAATACATAGGTACATACGTCTCCTTTACGCTAGTCAAGCTAGAAAAGAAGGTAAGCATTATCCTCCGACAAAAATCTTTACGGCACGTTGAGCTACCTATAGACGAACCTCGAGCTCGAGGCGATCATTAACTGTGTAATGAGTTTTAATATGCAATATTTCATACTTTATCGTCTGCTCTCTAACAGCGGGCGGCACACTTACTTCGCAAGCTTAATTGACATCGTTGCTTAATATTAAACATGTAACGAAATTGCTTATACTTATCGCATACCGAACAATACCACATTGCTTCAAAATTTCAAGTCGATAACCGTGGCTGTCACCTCGAGAGCTCCGTTACTGTTGCTCATATTTACGAGCCACTAATGCCCGCCACTGGAATGCTCACGTTGCTCATGAGCATGAGAACGGGCGAAAAGTAATAACATCACATCACATACCAAACTTTGTTCATTATTCAAGCGGTCACAAAGTCCATCGTAAATTTGGGAAAATACGGCCTCCTTGTGTTGTGAAGCCATCCAAGTGATTTCCACTTATTTGGTTTATTGTCTATTAAGTGTTGTTTGTGAGTTGCATTTATTTAGTTCATGATATGATGCATGATAAGCGTTTATTGTAAACTAATTAATTTTCTTTCCTAAATTTAATAATAGTAATGTTTGGTACAGTACAGCAGTGTGATTTTAAAACTTGTAAGTGGTTCTAAAACCCATCGTGGAGCTAAGAAGGTACAATTTTCCAATACAATAAGTTGTGGGTTTAAGTTGCGAATTTAATAAATTGCTCAATCGCGATCTGAAGAGTGATACAGGATGAATTCTAATTGGTGATACAAAATTAGTGCGTACTCAGTTAATGATGGACAATATAATGCGCTAAATGTCTTATAAAATTTGGGTCGTCCATACATTGAGTTGAGTTCGTGACAATTTGAATCCACCCTGTATAATAAAGTACTTAAAGAAAAATGGCATACGATAAAAAAATCACAAAAAAGACAAGGATGACAGACTTTATATGCTAGGTGAAACCAATTGAAACAGGGAAACCATTTTAAACATGAAACTACCGTATTTTCACTATGAGGGAAACCATTTCTATTTGTTTGTATGTACGTTTCTAAAGTTCCCGGAGCAGCTGCTAAGGCCTCGATACTGAATGTCATTCCAGACGTCAGTAAACTGCGCTCGAAACAAAGGATATTGAAACATTTACCAGACCACTGCGGTTTGCGAAACGACGCTTTATGCAAGTATCGCTCTAGGCATAAGTTTCCATACCGCAACCAGCCTGTGAGACCCAAAAGTCACGTTCCAGAAACAGGATTCCCATCGGGACCAAGAGCTCTCTTAAGACTGGTCTTAATCTCTCGATTGTTGGGGGAAACTGGTGTCTTGAGACTGAGGTGTTAAACTGATATTGAAATGTAATGTCTATTGACTTGCTCGGACTTCAATGAAAGTTAGTCTAAAGTGAGCCGGAGCAGTCTCCCTTTGTTGTATTATATTAATTGTTCAATCTTGTCTTGAGTAAACTACATATAGTCTAATGATAGTGGGGTACCACAGTCAATAGGTTTGTGCAAACAAGGGACAAGTTTCCTCCAGTTTATTATTGAATTTTAAAGTTCGTTTCTTATGTTTGAATTGAATTGCGTGACTGAAGTCATATTTCTCACTAATGTGCAATTCTTCATTCCGCAGGTTAATTACGTAGCATATTACATATTGAAAAAGAAATCAGTTTAAACGAGTGGACTACATGCATTTAGGTTTGGGTCATCGTACTTCTGACTGGTCGTGTATGTGTCGCGCTCCGGTGACGTCGATGCTTATCAGCGGACAATTAAAATGTTGTTTCGCGACCTGTTGCTTCCCGGCCCTCCCCGCGTCCTCGCCTTACCGGACCGACCCTTTCAAGTTAGAAAGGATGAGGAGGAAGGGAAGGACTTACAAGTCGAGCTCTCGAGGATTTCGTCTCACGATTAGTGGTATTAGAGAAGTTTTCCGCTGGACAAGTTGCGGTTTGCGTCTAGATTTGCGGCGAGTTTTTCAATTGAAGATTGTTTCAAATTGAAAACGGATTAGCTCTGTTAGCTTAAGAAAATATTTGCCGTTTAGGTTGCAAATAGCTTGTTTGTTTAAACATTTGAAATCGTGACCGAACTGTTTAAGCTTGGTACACGAAATAGACCAGTCCATATTGTTTATAACGTGTACGATCTCGATAACGGCACGTGCTTTCCAATAAAAACTTTTGGAGGTCAAGTGTAGTAGGCGTATTTATATCGAAACGAGGTTATGCGCCGCGTCTACGGGGGCGGTCATTAACTGGGTCGCACGGGGACAAAGACCCCAGCCCCCGCCGAGGGGGAAAACTGAGGGAGGTTTCGCTTTTCTCGCGCCTCGGGCTCGTTCGGCTTTTCTCGTCGCCGTTCGTATTTCGTCGGTTTCTGCGAAGCACCCCGATCATTCCGCGAACTACTATCGGGTAGGCTGAAGTCTGTGCCATAAATGTTTACTCTTCGCGCTCTCAATGCGGGTCCACCTCAAGGGGATTAATTTGGAAGTTCTCCGGCAAGCATTAATTCTGCTCCTGAGCAGTTTTCCCTCTTTGCGGCGGAATAAGGAAGCGCCCTGAATGAGATTTAGCTGTCAGACCTATTTACTTTGTTTCTTTCGCCCTCAAACGATCCCATATTTTTTTTTATTTTTAAACAAATTTCTCGCCCGGATGTAGTGCTTTGTTTAAGCGGTTAATCGCAGGGGTGACCCAAATGAATGAGTGCATACGTTATTAAGTTATGCAAATCAACGATACAATGACGCGTTCGCGACATCGACTTGCTCGCGCAGCGCCTGGCAGGAAATTGGTGTCGAGTTCCGACATCACGGGGCATTGACAATAATCGGAGAAGTCGCAGTTTTAACATAATGACAACGGTTTTTTGTACCGATTTAACAGAGTATGGTAAATTTATTCATTAGATACATAATAAGTGGTGGGAATAATGAGGTTTGCTCGGTTTGTCCTTCCTCTGTCACATCGATGATAGAATGGACATGAGACATTTAAAAAAGCAATTAAGTACCGGCATTACCAAGAAAATATCCAACGGCATGCAACGAAATGATTGCTTTGCATGAAATATCTAATTAATTTGCTTTAGTGAGTAGCACTGTAGTTAACGTTTGATAGACAGCCTTTTATCCAATATCTTGTAGAGAAGGAGTTCCACGCTTTTTTCAATGTCAGATTAAATGTATTTTCCAATGTTTCAGGGTACTAAACATTACATTTATCGTAAAGGTCAAGCCAAAATTTACACATTATTTTTTTACAAACCTCGCACGCACGCAGCTCATCTAGTCGTGCCGTGTCAAGTCTATATCACTAACACTACACGTCAGATGACGCGTCGCCAATAGTACCGTGTTGCGGTGGGTCAGTGGCTGTTCGCAAAATGACTGTCCGAATTGGACTGTCGCCTGTTTTGGACGCTATCTGCGCTGTGCCATTGCCATTTGATTTATGTCGTCGTAAACGTAAACCGTTTAGTCATAGTCTTTGTGGACTAACATTTGCCGGCGTGATTCCTAGTATTCCTACGCCACATGAAAACAGCTCGAGCTATGTGCTTTTTGTTCACAGCAAAAAATTAGAAGCCAATGTAAACTTTAATCGTAAGATCAGTTTTTTGCACTTGGTATAGCTTCTGCGTGATTTTTGTCTGCTTTTTAGGTGGCTTGACCGTTGGTGGATAATTAATTTTAATTGTTTTTTTTTAGTGTCCGAAGAATGTAATTGTATTGTTTTTCTGAGCTCTAGAAGTGGGTACTACCTATTTTCCAGCACATTTAACATGCTGATAACAATTTTCCTGAGTCCGGTGAATAAAATTAACCATGTTGTTAATTAGTCAAGAAGGCGAGTAATTAGCATACTAATCAAAGGTTGTATGTACTTAAATAAGAGAAAAATAACCCCCTCATTCATAAAAGCACTAGCTTCTTTGAACATGAAGCTACCGTGAGACTCACTCATAGTGAAAAAATACAGTTTACTCACGCCTTTAAATAAGTTTATTACATGTTTCGGGCTAATCATGTAGAGTTGAACTCGTTTAAATACGTGAGTAATCCGTATTTATTTTTCACTATAAGCACTAGTTTTAATTTAATATTAATTTATCTTTAGCTGTCGCCTTGACATTAAGCTTTTGACAGTTACAGACAAAATATACATTTGCTGGAACATAAAATTTAGTTTGCACTTTTTATTGATATTCCCATGGTATATCCCTATCTTGTACTTTATTATGTACGCATATAAAATGCCGAAATCTTAACCGCACAACATACATGAAGTGCACGATATATTTGAGAATTCCTATTGGAATTTAGTAAAATCTCCAAATTCCAATTCAATTGCAAGACATCATTATGATTCTCGCGAGCGATGTCGCAGGTAAGAGCTAGTAATTAATAAATACACCTACAACTTTAATGAAATATCATGCTTAATAAAATAGTACCTGGGCGACCGAGCTCTGCTCGGGCAGAAACTCGGTACCAAGCGTTTTCCCAGAGATAAGACCAAGCTAGATCAATTTTTCATTCTACATACCAAATTTCATCGAAATCGTTGGAGCCGTTTCCGAGATCCCGATTATATATGTGCGGGGGAGTGGGGGGGCGGGGGAGGGGGTTTGGGGGTATCAAAGGGGGGATGAAAATTTCATTGATTTTGCCGTAGGATGCACCGTTTTCAAGATATTTGACAAAACACCCAAGGGGGTGGGGGGGTGAGTCACGTTAAACTATCGTCCGTAAACCGACTTTACAGACAACCGGTTTTTCCTGTTCTGTGCTCCCAATAGGGAACGTGCACATAGACGGTGCTGCCAACTGGTGCCATAAGGGTGCCATCAATTTGAATGTTTTACCTTGATAAGTTTGTTTTACTGTCCGCATAGTGTCTCTTCTGTCGCATGTCGCTGCCGCCTATAGTTACTGTACTGCACGTTCCCTATAATACTTTTTCTAACAAAAAAGTAACTTTTTCTCACAAAAGAAGAAACTTGACGTTTTCTCATGAAAAATAAACTTAAAAAAAAAACTAAAAACCTTAATAAAAACGTGGAATCGAACCGAGGTCGGCTGGATCCGCGGCCACCCGATTTCTACTGTGCTATTATGATCTGCTCGAAGCCGGCGAAATTTAGCTTTGTATTCTAATGCAAATAAAAATAGCCGGAAAACACGAGTAAAAACGGTTTTCTGAAAATGAAACATAGCTAGATCAGTTTTTCATTCCCGAAAACCCCCACATACATACCAAATTTCATCAAAATCGTGGGAGCTGTTTCTGAGATCCTGATTATATATATATATATATATATATATATATATATATATATATATATATATATATATATATATACAAGAATTGCTCGTTTAAAGGTATTAGATGATTTATTTGGTACATTTACATTGTTGCACGCTTGAAGGCTTGCAACGTTGTTCTTTTCACTTGCGCCGCCGATGCTTATCTACGAATATGCGTTATCTCCTTCAGCCTGTGAATTATTTATGGTTCAGCTAACTGATAACGCACCAGAGCTAATATCGACTGGCGCTGACTATGGTTCCATACATGCACGGTTAACGATTATCGCTGTGAAAATTTAACTTTTGGCCGCAACATGTGGTGCAAATGAGCAATCTAATGTGCCGTGAATTTCTGAAGAATCTTGTTCAATGTATAAATTAGGCTATCAAGTTGTTGGTTTCACATGTTCTGAAAACGGTCTCCTATAATTCTCGTCCAGAGGCCATGTTGTCTAAAGCACTCTGGATCACAGTCGCTTTCGACATCCACATCTTTCTGTCAAACGGTGTAAGATGAGAGTAGAAAGAGACCATGAAAGTGATAACGAACGCCTGTATTTCAGATGTTTATTCGACATCACCGGCGGTTCATTTGGAAGGTGGTTTGGCGTTTTACTCTTTTACGTTCTATTAGATACTTTTTTGGCAAAGTTCCTCCGGGACGGTAACGATGTTACTGACCACTGTTAATGATAGACAGTGATAAATTATACGAGGGTGATTAATATTTTATTACAATACCATTAACTTTCCCAAACGACTGCATAATATTTATTTATTTATTGATAAAATAATTTACATGACATTACAGTAAATACCAATGCGTCACGAAACTTAGACTGACACTTAAAGATTACGTTTACAATAATAAATAATAGACAGAGACACACACATCATGCCTGTATCCCAAAGGGGGTAGGTAGAGCACACAAAACGCTACATTTGCGTTTTGGAGTTACTTTTAGTAATTTTAAGTTAAATGAACAATAATTAAGTAATTTAATACAGCTACAACCAATGCGACACGAAACTTTATTAGAATTAAACTAGATTAACAACTAAATTAAAGATCTTATGTTAAACAGAAAAATATTAATAACAAACAAACAAACAAATTATATTGGGACAGTCGAACACCTGTCATCCATCGCCTCACAAAATCTTAAGCATTCACTGCAAATTGCCGCCCATCGCCACGCAAACAAGTCTCACTCAGGTGTCGATGCCAGCAGCGCATTGAGCTGTGCAAGAGTGCAAGAGCGCGGGGCCGGGGCGAGTTCCTACACGACACGGTGCGCGCAGACGGCACAGCCAAAAGATCGCGTCGCCGCGGTCTAAGGGCTATCCTTGGGATATCTGGTACAAATAATCGAACTAAACGCTCCACAATTTCGGGACAGTCCGACTCACCCCGCAAGGCTCGACATGCCATAACCACAAGCTGATAATTCCGCCTGACCTCCAAGGAGTTGTACCTGAGGGAGCCGAGAAGATACTTGGTAGGGTACAAATACGGGTAAAATCCAAATACCTTTTTATAAAGGAACCTTAAAAACACTTTCTGAACCCTCTCAAGAAGTAATACGTACACGTCGATTCGTAAGGAAAAATATTGAATTACTTTCTGTATTTGCCTTAATGCGTAGTTATTTACTACAAGCTGCGATAAATGTTGACGATTAGCGTTAGTCAACTAATAGTGTGTCCAACGACTAACAACTTCTGTTTAATTATGTTGCTCTCTTCTAGGACAAACTCTTTTTGTTTACGAGATACTTGTTTCTTAATTGTTCAAGCAATTTGTGAAATTAAACATCAGGTTTATGCATGTTAGAATGCGAGAAAATTTGTGAAACTGTTCTTACTGTTGTTAGTTAAAGTATCTATCGAACTTGCTTAGTGTTAGATTAGCAAACCAAGTAATATTGATTTTCACCAGTTTCGTGTTCACGATAAATGTTTATTAACCCTAACGGAGATGTTTCAGACAGCGATAAATAATGATCAATACGCCATAACAATCTATCATCGAATTGTACTAATGTTTGGATGCTCTTCAGACGTTTTTACTGGCTTTACTGGGATGTTTTACGAAATTGGTCTCTTACCTAGCAATTTGTTTAAAACAATTCCTCTTTTTATTTTAACAAGTTTTACCTATCTCATTTGCTTTTAAGTATTTAAGTTATTTGGTTTGCTAGTTATACTTAGTTGTATGGGTTAAATCCTGCGAGTTATATTTGACCCATTATTCTTTTCTAGTGGACGGTTGGTATGTCTACTGACTGGTGTAGATTGAGTGACAAAGTAAAAACAAAAAAATATTTGGATTATTCTCTTACCAGTCAACACGGCAAAAGTGATCGCAAATTTTTTTTAAGATAGTGAAGGATCTCTTAATGATTAACTAAAAGCAAGCTCTATAGGTTAATAAATTATTTGGACACAAGACCTAAAGTAGTTTAGCTTTAACAGCGACTCGTTCTCAACAAGTTGAAGGTTCTTCGATACTCAATAAAAATTAATTTGTCCAATCAATTACTTGGTTATTAACTCGTGATGGCAAAAGCCTTATTATTATTTTATAAACTTTCTTTACAGCCCAATTAATTTTTATATGGATATTGGTTTTGTGTTTCACGCATGCGCATGCAACTTTTAAATTAAATAATTAAGGCTATAAAAATACAATTAAGCTTTTCATGGCTAATGATTGAACTATAGGTACCACCTTTCTATATGAAATGGAATTTTTATGTTCAGTATCTTCAAATGTAGCAGCAAAAAAGTGCTTTCGTGAAAATGTTTTGTTTGACGCTTTGAATACGTACATACCTGCAAACTTACTGATCCTTGAAAAACAGCTGTTATTTGAGAGAAAAAAATACTATTGATCATTATTACCACGCAGCTGATGCTAAACCTTCTATACATGTGTATTAACTTTGCTGTCTCTGCATTAATCCCATACAAACTCGAACTGCGATGCTTATTTCACCTTTTTAACCGGCATCCAGTGTTCAATAACACCCGACGATGTCGAAAACCTGCCCTGCGGCTGTTGTGCATCAAGTTACTGCAACAAAAGCGATTGATTCGCGCTCTCGGGATCAAATGGGGCGAATTTCGGGTGCAGGCTGGGCGGGGCGGGGCGCGGAGCGCGGGGGCGGGGTAACAATGCGGCCGGGGTATCGATCGCCGGCGCCGTCTACCCAGCCGAGACACACCGAGCCTACGACCGGCAACCTCACACGGTTCCATGCAACCCCTATAACCCCGGAGCAACCCGGACTGAAACTTTCATACTGATAAGTCTCATATACACTCTTAATCCGTACGTTTTGAAAGGATGTCCTATAGAGGAATAGCAGTGTGAAAAATAGATTGAAAAACTGTTCGGTCTTTTTGTGTCGAAGAAGAACTCTAGTCACGTAAGCATAGGGACGCTACGTTATAGAGCTGGAACTCTTCAAATATTTAGCTATGAGTACCAACAAAAGTAACCTACCACCATAGCGCCATATTCCTTACCTAATTTGAAGCTAGATGTGCGGTAGTAAATTGAAATTAATGTATTATACACAACACACTCGGTATGTATTCCAAAATAAATGTCGCGGTCTTCATCTATAGCTTATAGATATCCTAGTTAACTTCGCGCTGTCCTTCGCCATTCTTGATAAGAAATATGTGTCACCCTAAACTAGGGGTTCTAGATTCTAATCTAAACCCACAACCAATTGTTAATTTCCGATGGGAAACAAAAAATATGAAATTGCTAGTTCAATTCGCTATGCTGTTCGAACTTGGTCAATGGTTTGAAGTTGTAGACATAGGTAGGATAACTATATTCAAAAAAGTATCTTTTAATTGTATCTTTTGAAATTGAAGTCTAACATGGATAATAACAGAATAGATTATTTTTATTCATTTTAATATAGTTTGTGGCAATTGCAGGTAAGTTTATTACGATTTAGTTAAATTTAAGTTGGTAAACTTTAAATCGTCTCAGTTCCCAGTTATTAATCCCAATAGAGTTACCGTCTTAACTAAATTTAGGGCGATTGTGGCACTTCGAGGTCAGACCCTCTTCGGGTTCAGTGATTGCATCTGGCCGATTATTGTTGAATGTTTTACATACCTTATTGATCTTGATTGGCATACTTTGATTGTGACTGATTTATTATGTTTAAACTAAAGGTAAATTTAAAGATAATGTGTTCCACTTTTTGCTGATGTTTTGGTGCGAAGGTAATTAATTACTCATAGGGAAATTGGTTGTAAAATTAAAATGACATGTGCCCTCTGGTGTTGGCAATATTCTGCTATTTTAATACGGGGTTAAAAGTAACACAGTGCAAGAGACAGTGGTATTTATCATATTAGATTATGTTGCTCCCTTTTAACAAAATTTCGGATCAGGGTATTAACATTGAAGTAATAAACATGATGTAATTGTATGTGTCTGTGTTTTTTTTTTCACACAAGTCATGTCAGAAAAGGGGAGAATGGGACTAACTATTCGTGGCCTCTTCTGTTACCCTCCAAAAAGGGACGAGCACAAACGATTGATAATAAGATCTGAATAGAAAAATCTAGCCGCTCCAAAGTAAAATCTAAGTGGGCGTAACAAAGGGGTGTTCAGACGCGTCGCACGGCGGCTGCGGACGCGGGGCGTTAGTGAAACCTAATAAAACCGGTTATGGGCCCTACGTGACGCGTGCCCGCTAGTAATGAGTTTTCGGAGAAAGGCTGGCTGGCGACTGCATACGGCGTTCTCGGTACCGGCGTGAACGCACACAGTACTCTGTCTCTTGTGGCAGCGCTTTTACTTGTAATAGCTTTGAATTTACTCTCCTAATTAGTACTCCTTATTTCACCTTAGACCGGAAATTAATTGAACATTTTTCGTTAATTTACAACTAAAAAGTAACTGTTATTTACAAAATTTCTATGCATTTCGTTCGATACCTACGCTTTGGTAGTTTCTCCTATCGTTAATCTATGTACCTTAATTTAACGACTTTTATAATAAACCATTAAATCGTTAGCCATAAATTACCAACAATATGTTGTAAGTTCTACTAATATTTTAGATCGCATATTCTATACCATCGTATTTCCAATAGCTATAAAATAATCGTAAACCTGCTATACCTACTTCTTCCGCTAGGTACGTGTCGAACGCACTCGGCGCCCTAACGATGGATTGAAGATAAATTACACCACCGCATACAAAAATATTGCTAACTCATCTACTTCATACACTCTGGAAGATTAACTGTTACCCGCTGAAAGCTCCTACATGTATTGGATATATGATTTGATATGTATAGGTAATAATACTCAACGATAAGGGAATCAACAATGAATTGACCAAAAACAAAAATATACATGGAAATCTAGATTAAAAACACGGTAGCATTCGTTCAAAAAACTTGTTTTTTTTCTCAAGCCATTTACCAGTTCGTATGCCTGGTCAACTCTGAGCAAAATCAATTCTTGATAGTACCTAAAAGGCAGTAGTTATCAAGTTTGGGATTCGCTTGACCAGACGTATGAGAATGCCTTACTAGACGATCTATCGTGACGTGACTGATTTCTGAGGCTCACTAATCAGTAATCCACTTGCCAACTAACTTTTATACATACTTAGGTCATACTGAAAGTTTCTGGATTCTAAAAAATAAGACTACGCATTATCGTTATGACACATTTATTGTTTTTCAAAGTATATACCCTCCCTATTTACACACTTTTGCATTCGCTGGAACCATTGTGAAAAGCAGTGGGTCCAGCCAGTCTTCCTTAGGGACTTCTTCGATGGCCTCGTGGAAAGCATTCACTGCCATTTCCGGACTTGTAAACCGTAAACCTCTAAGTTTATCTTTAATCTTTGGGAACAAAAAGAAATCGCATGGTGTAAGATCAGGGCTGTATGGCGGATGAGTCATTACTTCTACATTTGAGGCCTCCAAATACGCATTCGTTGCTTTAGCGGAATGTGCCGACGCGTTGTCGTGATGAAGGACTATTTTGCTACGGGGACGCTTTTCACGAATTTTTTCAAACACTTTGGGCAAGCACGTGTTCACATACCAATCTGCAGTTACTGTCTTTTGGTTTTCAAGTGACACAGTGGTGTAATGTCCCGATTTGCCGAAAAACGAAGCAACCATTTTCTTACCTGTGCTTCGACTCCTTTTTACTTTCGTCGGCAAGTCTTCAAAAGGAAAGACCTATTCAGCCGATTGACTTTTTCTTTCCGGTTCAAAGCAGTATTCCCAGGTTTCGTCACCTGTCACGATGTTATATACAGCCATTGATTGTCCTCCATCAAATTTTTTTATCATTTTGCGGCACCACTCTACACGCAGTCGTTTCTGGTCTTCCGATAAATCATGCGGTATCCATCGGGTGAAAAGTTTCCGAACCTTCAGATGCAAATGCAATATCTTTTGGACCTGGCTCATTCCAATTCCTAAGGTAGTACGAATTTTCTGTCATTTTTAACTTGGTGTCGTACAGTATTAATATTAATATCGGTAACCGCAGTTGCTGGCCGGCCTTCGCGTTAATCGTCATGGAGATGGTCACGTCCTCGTCTAAACTCACTAAACCACGAATAGACAGAGCTACGACATGGGGCTTCGTCACCAAATGCTAATAAAAGTCTTTGACAACTCTCTTGCTGACTTAATCCACATCGGAAATCGTAAAAAATCATGGATCGAAAATTTTCACGACTTAAATTCATTGCAACAGCGACACACAAATTTCAATCCAACACCACAATGAAAAAACAAATGACAGTCTCGTAAATTAAAAAGTAAACTGCCAGAGAGTTATTTTTTCAAATCCTATAATTGCTTTTTTAATTTTCTTTTTATAAGTGGCCAGTTCCAGAAACTTTCAGTATGCCCCACGTACATATGCTTACCTCTTCCGACGGTGCTGGCTGAAAATCAACGCTTGGGTGCATTATGCTGAGCCAGTGTCCGATTTGCAACCGCAATGACACACTATCTTCATCCTTCGTGTCGTCTATTTGTAATAATATTGATGTTTCTTGTGTTGTAAATATTTTTTTCTTCTTTCTTCAGTTTTCCTAAAGGTAACAAAGGCCTCTCGAGCTTCAGAATCATCCATACCACTACTGTCACAATAAACCACAATTCCATCACGTCTACGACCGACCATAAACGGCTCGGAAAGAACTAAAGCATCAATTACCAGCTCGCGAACAGCCTCAATGTTTGTCGTTTTAATTGTATAGGCCTCTCTGGTCCCTTTGACGGGGCCTGACTTAACATTCCCCACATTCCCGGGACGCGTGAGCGCGGTCGGTATTGTTTCTCTCTGTCTACCTTAATGTGCCCGTTACACTTTACTTACGACACCATTGACATGACGGTGATAAGCTTCTGGTGTAGTTGATGGATGATCGATTCGTGTTCTGCTGTTGGCTTCCCATCTCAATAGTTATTTATTTATTTATTCATTTATTTCAAAAATGTAGTTCATATCAGGTTATCAGATGGTTGTTTATGTTTTGGTTGAAATTTGAAGAGTGCTTTTATTATGTTTCATAATCATTTACATATAGGCTGACGGACGACACTGCATAGCACATCTCTCCTCTCAGAATGAGAATGTTTAGGTCTTAGTTCCCACGCGGGCCTAGTGTGGGTTGGGAACTTCACATGCATTATTTAAAGTTCCTCACAGGTATGTCGAAGATTCCTCACGATATTTTTCCTTCACCGTAAAGCTCATCGTAAACTTCTAATGTAATTTCGCACATAAATTCCGAAAAACTCAAAGGTGCGAGTATAAGCTCGAGCCTCGAACCCACAACTCTCTGCTTGAGAGCCCATAGGTCAAATCATTAATTAATAATTAGTCTATCACGACTTTATCACTTATTATCTTACTGTCTCGTTTTTTTTAGTTTGTCTTTCAGCAGCAGTTATATTATTATGTTATGGCAAACATTAATATTTGTTCATTATTTAAATTTAATTGTTCAAGCATTTCGACAATCCTCCCTCCTTAAGGAAGGCAAGGGTTAAAAAAAAGCATACCTATATTGATATGTTTGACGTATTTCCCATCCACAATGCGCGATGCGATGATAAAAGAAACCGAAGGGTGTTTTAATTACAATCTGTCCTCGTCCGCTACAACTCTTAACTTAATCAAGCTTCGATTCCGCTCAATTAGCCGCACCGGCCGGGTTTGTCTACTCGTGATCGGTCGGCGAGAACTTGTTGTCGGCCGCTTTGATTAAAGTTTGATTGCGAGCTTGTCACTCTCTACCGATGCGGATTCGGAGCGCCGTCAAACGTATGGATGTCAACGGGTGGCGACTGGCTGAACGGTTCCCGATTCTTGTGCTTGATTGATTGTTTTGTTTTCAATGCACGTGTGTGTGAACCGTTTATTTGCTTCGAGTGAGTTTCAGCGACGTTCAACAGTCCACATCACTTTCACTTCTTTATTCACACGTTGCGTTGTAATTGTTAATTACCTTATATTGAGTTACCAAATTGCTTTGTGTTTGAATAGATTAAGTTGTAATTTTAGTAGGCATATTATTTTTGTCGATAAATTGATAATCATGTGGGCGGGAATGTTTATTAACTGGCACGTGACACGACATCAGATTAAGGGGCTGTTTCACCACCTTATTGTCAAACTACTGGTTACGTAACCAATGAATAAACTAAGTACTGCACAAATCTGTCGGCCAGTTTTTTTTCAGTTTCACCACTCCGGTCCTGTGCAAACTAAGTACCACTTAACTAATCGTCGGTTTAACAAAAAGTCGGAATAGCAACGTCCCATTTCACGACCACGGGTTCCTGTTCGCATATTTTCGTTCAAAGAGTCGCTCATTATTAAAGCAAAATAAATCGTAAACTATGTAATTTTTAAACACATCTATTTTTTTGCATAAACAAATGTGTAACATTATAATTAATCCAAAAACGGTATTTATTTACGATACTTTGGTTAACAATAACAAAGAAAAATAAAATCACGTAAAACGAATCGAAAAGTGGCGCCAAACCCTTTGACAGATTAACTTTTTTTTTTAATAACGATGTACAAGTTCAGGTAGAACAAACGATTGTGCCACTGAAAAAGTCTGTAATTAAAAAATATTACGAATTTTTGGATTTATTTTTAAATACTAAAAGCGTACCTATATTTTTTATTCAAATCTTGATATTTAAATTCTCGTTTGCAATTTAGCATGACTTCTTTCTTTTAAAAATAAAAAATACTTTGATTTATTTTTCTGAAACCGGCTGAAGGGCTCTCCAACCATGGCCACAAAAAAATATACTAACTAATTAAAAAGATATGTGACGGATAAAAATGCTAAATGCCACCTGATCTGATGGTCAAATTAAGAAATAGTTTGTCCGTCACTTAGCGCTAATCAAGACTGGTGAAACAGAAATTTTTAACCCATGTGAAAAATAAGGTTATGATCAAGCTAATCCGAACTTTAAAAAAAGTGGTGAAACAGCCCCTAAGTTGCACGTTTTTGGAACTTGGCGCTTAAATCTGGGTGAAAAACGTGGTAAATAAATTATTACCTAATCCACAGTAACAACGTTCCGAAACTTCACCCCTGAATGGGGGCGCCGTGGCAACTTAGTCTTATGTCATAGCTTCCCGGGCCGCGGTAACTTTTTATAACTCCGGTAACACTTTGAGAGACGCGGCGTTGAGTAATTCCATCCCTCGACGGCCCGTAGCCATCGATATAGAATTCTATATCGATGCCCGTAGCCGTTACGTAATTTGCGACCTCGATCAATTCCTTACTCTGATTTAAGGCTGCACCGAGCATTTGGCGCATTTATTGCATTCATTTAATCCCTTTCTGTATCATTAAGTTTAGTTTAGTTTATTTATTCACTCAAACATAACAATTGCATTATAAAAATACATTAAAGTCAGTTTATAAGAATTTATGTTGAGATCGTCAAAAATTATAAAAAACAAAACATAACAATATAATAATAAAAATAAGCAAGGATAAAAAAAAACAATCAATAAAATTCAATGTCAAAATAAATTCGTCCCCAAGTGGGAGTTGTAAAAAGCAAATAATTAATTATGTCAATAATATAATAGCAAAGCTTTAGTTCTGAAATTCATGTGTAGGATATTTTTGAAGATTCACTCTAAAATTACCAGTGATTTTCGAAACACGATTAATAAAATTGTAGTTTTGTTCGATAGAAAAAAAATTCAAAGTCCTCTCTAAAAATAATAAATAAATAAATAAATATTAGGGGACAATCTTACACAAATCGACCTAGTCCCAAACTAAGCAAAGCTTGTACTATGGGTACTAGACGACGTTAAACATACTTATATAAATAAATAAATACTTAAATACATAGAAAACATCCATAACTCAGGAACAAATATTCGTGCTCATCACACAAATAAATGCCCTTACCGGGATTTGAACCCAGGACCTCTTGCTTCGTAGGCAGGGTCACTACCAACTAGGCTAAAGCGGTCGTTAAAAAATAAAATAAATCCTTATTACGACGTAAATACTGCACGGCAATATGTTTTCTAGGGCCTACAAATGCTACATAAAATACGTAATACGATGAAAATACGACAAAAATACACGCGCGGTATGACCAACCTATCTTGAGCAGTCAGGCTTCCCCCTTGTCTGTATAGTTAGTTGCGTTAGTTCTCCTTCGGCCATCGGGCGGGGAACATGTATTGTGTCGCTTGTGCTTACGCACGGATTTGATTCTAGCCGCTCTCACGCACACATACACGAGTGCATAGAATACCTAAAATCGATTAGCGCGAGAAGCTCGGTGCGGGCTGAACCGGTACATATTATTTAATACGAAACCGCCCAGATTCATTTGTTAGTCTTCTTTTCGCCAAATATTTGCTTTTCGTAATGACACGGTGGAGCGCTCTAATAAAAATTAACGTCTCGGAAATGTAATAAAAGTTAACGTATCGTTAAGTATCAGCTCTTAAGTTGTGCAACGGCTGAAATATTAATTAAGTATCATCGGGATGAGAGGGCAAACTTAATAAAAAATATTAAAAAATCTGCTTGATTATTCATACATTATCAGAATACACGCTGTATCTTATTGTTTCCGGCGCATATTGTTTTGACAGATGCCACCATAGGTATACACCGCACGCATATAAAATACCAACTTACATTTTCGGTTGCTTCGCTGATTCCTGGCTCTGCACGTTAGGGGATTCTATATCTTATGTTATTGTCCCAGGGACCTTTTTTGAACAATTTTGGTATTTATCAGTAGTACAGCTTGGCTATTTTGTTACTTATGTATTGTAGAGGAGGCGTGGTGTCGTCGTATCTATTTTTAGTTTTATGGGTTCAGTCCCCTCCCCCTCTTACCCCTGGACTGTCCTCTGGCTGCACTGATGTTATGACTTACACGTATTAGTGTTATTGTCCTGTTGCGATGTCTTGCTTATTTTCTTATTGTGCACTTTCCGTGTCACCATTTGAATTTACTGTGCTTTGTTAGCCCCAAGATTTATTCCTGGCAATAAACGGTCACTGGATATAAAATCAATTCTTAGTTACATGTAGTGTTATAAATAAAATATCTTGTCATAATCCACTTTTATATCTTTATACTTCGATGACATTTCAACTTGGGACCTAAGTGTGGTAAATATCTTTGCTCGTAGATAATATTAGACAGAAGCTTTTAGAGCTAAGAAAAATTCTCACGAAAAAGTAAAAATCGCTCTTAAATAACTATACTTATAAGACTATATTTTTACTAGTTGGAGTAAACTGACAGATTCTTTCAAAGATAGGCCTACTTTGGTCAAATCTATAGAAATTTGTTCGCTTTTTATTCTTATACTAGTGTTGTGGTTTTGAATTTTTATTACCTGTATCGCTGTGAATGAAATCCGATACCACATGTTTATTTATGTTTTCCATATTTAAATAGGTAATATTATAGCCGGACCATTGGGCGCTGTATATCAGAAGCGGTACATTTTTTCCACATATTTAAGTTATAATATTCGTAATAATGTTACTTATTGTAGATTTTATATGGAAATATAGTTGTTTACATAATGTAGTTGTGCAGTTACAAATTTTATTGCGTGTTCATTTCTTTTTAAATATTTTCCAGTTTCCATATCTGAATTTAAGGTAAAGAAAGATAATAATAAAATTTAGAGATCTTAATTCAGAGAACTTATCGCGCAATACACATTTACAACATCACAGCCACCGAAGTGTCTTTACCCTAGTATTATTGTATTTTTGTCACCTTTCTGTTCTTTCGTCATGAACTATAAATATGATCTGTCATAAATCAAACAAAATTAAAACTCACGACCTCGCATCTCATTTCTCCTGCTCATCAACTTAACAACCACGTTCATGAAACACAATACCTAACGAAGCGAATTTTTTTTTGCCACTTAAAATCGTAACAAAACTCCCGTCCCCTACATGCGGCGCACAAACAATGTAATCGTAATGGACAATTATTTCGGCGGTCGGTCACACGCGTGGCTCGTGCGTGCGTTCGTATATTACGCGTACGTCTGCGAGCCGAAGACGCGACCCGATGTATAAGAGGCAAGCGTGTGGCCGAATAGAACAGTAGGCGCAAAGGCGAATGACGTGTGCTCGAAACTATGAATTCGGAGCACTTAGGTTTGCTAGGTCCCCGACCAAATATTTTCTCGTCTGCCCTCTTCGGCTTCAGCGTTGAGTCGAAAGTACCTACATAAATTTTCGCCTTTAAGAAAGCTATTAAGAAAGGAATTTCCGGCTTTTGTGTTTTTGACCCTGTGCGCGCTGCATACAAGTAAATTAATGCCTTGTGGTGCGTAACGTTAAGAATTACTACTAGCGCGTTGCAACTTTGTAAATGTCGATGACTACTACAGTGTCCATGTACTCCTAGCAATGATTATTCTTTCTAAACGCTTGCAGTAACAACTTCATCTTCAAGTTTTGATTTTTAGTTAGTCCTCATTAGGATTATTACGTCCTGCTTACGCCGCTAATAAACTGTTTACCAATTCCAGGATCAACTTTGAGGGAATACCTAATATCAATTGGTGTCAAACCTGTTTATTATATTATTACAGGAATCACCCTTTTAACCTTGCTCCTCTTTTCCCACACATGTACACCTTTGCACGTATTAGCGAAGGACCAAGATAAAAATATTGTAGTTCATTGATATGGACTTACGCAAAGTAACGCCTGAATAAATGAATTGCTCATTTGACGTAAATAGACACTTGACTTTTTTCAACTCGTTACCGCTTCCTCTTATATCCAGAACCGCGTCACCAGGTCGATAGCGCCATGTGGCAGCCTCCGCGGGAGTCCACCCCCTCGCCGGCTATTTTCATTTATCACCCGCTCCTCGCAGACTTAACCTTCCATCTCCGGACCGCTGCCGCCGCCGCTGCCGATACGAGCAGTCGCGGTCGGCTTAATATTGTCATTGCCCGGAGGGAATGGGAATACAGTTTTAATTAATAAATCGTTGGAAGATCGCGGTTTAGCCTGTTTCGTGTTTTTAAACCCCAAAATAATAATTACTGAGCTTGTTTGCTACACTCGCATGCAAATGAAATACTTCTCATTGTCTCAAAATTATGAAATTTAGTAAGGAGCTTACCTAATACAAGTAAAGGAAAAAATCTGAAAATTTGTAATTAGTTGGTGGTCTAGATGAATTTGTGTAAAATTGTGTACGGGACCCTCGATTTTTTGTATGACTCTAGCACGTTGGTTGCCGATTTAAAAGTTAGTATAGGTATGTAGTGGCGAGCAATGCAGGATGCCTAACATTGAGCATTGGGTGGCTGGCTATGGGCTGAAGAAGACAGAGAGCGATAGGTATATGTATGTACGATCGAAGAAATTCGGCTGTATGTTGTATTTAAAATTCAAGAACCTGCCAAAATTAAAAACGAGTACCTACCTAAACTTAACGAGTAGTTACAAAAGTTATTTTAGAATTGGCATTGACTTGTTGAACTCCAGTATTAAATTTTGGTGTGCTGTTAAACGTGTAGATGCTACATCGCAATTAACAAACGTGGCAGTTTAGTGGTAGTGCCATCTCTACATTGACAAAACATGGAAGTGATTTACTTAAGCGTTTCCTTTTAACCGGTTTCAGTTAAGTATTTCAATTCCCATTTATATAAATACCTAACCTCGAAACAATCCGTCAAATCACAACAGTCAGTTTATCGATCGAGCGGGGAGAAGTAAATCTAATAAGTTTTTTGTCGGACGCTACACGAATGAGGTGAAACGTGTTTGAAATAGACAGGGGATTAACTATCCCCTCGCGGCTTGGGATATAGTTATAGATTGCAAGTAGTTCCAGTGTGTGCAGCGCGGTGCGTGCCCCGGCTCCGCTCGCTCGGATCTGCAGGATCAATTTCATGCGGATCGATTTCTCTTCTTAAAAAAAAAGACTTTCCACGAGGGTGGTATGAACAATCTCGTTGTTTCTCTTTCGCACTCTTAGAAAAGTTATGTCGATGGTGAAGGAAATTGGTACCTACATAGCTTAACACTCTCGAGTTTCAACTTTCTAGAGCTTTTTCTCAGACACACAAATAAAGATGACGGAAAAGTTTTAATTTCAAGCAGCTTTCAGTGCAGGAATCATATGTTGAAAATACCTTAGCAAAATAGAGTGCATAAAGTCAAAACTAGCAACGTAGTCCGGATGATCTCAGCAATATCGGCAGACGCTCTAAAGTTCCTCGAAGATATTTACCGTCAGCATATTGCGTCTTGAGCTCTCAAGGAGATTCGGTATTTCGAACGAATAGAAAGTTTCCGACGAACCTAAACCAAGTTTGATAACCCGATATAGTTTCCAAACTCTTGTTTGAATATGACAATAGAACTGCTGGGTGTTGTAGAAACGGGCTCGGTAAACAAACGTCTTTCAGGTAGAAGCTAGTTCCGAGAGCATTGTATGCGCCCGCGACCGTACCCCGGCCGCGCGGAGCGGCAACGTCGCGCGACCATTAATGTTTATTTTATATCCCTTGCCTCATTCCGACACCCTGGCCCTTCATACGCTAATAATAGAGCACCGTTTTGATTGCTTTTAATTACTCAGCAATTGCTCTTCAATATCCTGATCAGTTTTCAAACACGGATGGTGTACGGCGGTGTTTACAGGAGCGAACAAAGGTACAATGAGGGCTTTCAACGAGATTCGCGGTATGCGCAACAATAACAGATGAGCTAGAACCGCGTGATACGATTGTGCTTTTGTGAGCGCGGAACATCAACACTCGTAGCTCGTTAATCATTTGACGCTACTTGAGAAAAGTGACGGTTTTGCTAGAAAATGATAACGAGAAAAGCTTACCAAATACGCTAAAATCATGCCGTAACTCTTTCAACCATAACATCGAAGAAGTAAGAGTCAAAGTATCTCGTACACATTTCGTCGCTCTGAAATATAACCGTATCACAAACGACAGTCGTAAGCAAACGGCGCGAAATCTCACCCGCATCTCGGTTCAGCTCGCAAACCTTGATATTAGGCTATATGCTCGTGCACCGGACGCGACGCTTCCTCGCCCGTATTAAACGTCCGCCTACGCGACTCGCTTCCTGCGGCTCTGACACACGCCCGGGCCACGAAGCACGCGACAAAGTTACATGAGACAATGACATAAACCCGCACACATCCCACCTTTTCTTACGTCTTTATTATCTTCACCTTTTCTTCCGAGCGACTGACCAAAGGACGTTAACCCTAAAAGTTACTTCGAGAAAAATATTTTTGTGCGTGTCCTAAAGATGCTTAGAGAATTATCCGCCAGCAATAACAATAGAGTAAAAAAGTTTTATTAGCAAACATTTGCCACGTAAAGGGGATAGGATCGAGTCCCCCATACGCCGTCCGTTGTCATCCCTTTGCTGAATTTTAATTGACTAATGTGTTATACACTGAATGGCATTAGGGCAATCGAGTGGAAGTGGAATACTCGGAGCGAACGCAGAATGGGGACAAGGGCGATAGTAATAAATCGACTGGATCGTTCGGTTTTCTTGTGACCCATTCGGACCGTACCTATAATTATATTTACTTTGAAGGAAATAGGGCATACAATTCTCTGTACGACAAGGATACAAAATTTCTTGTAAATTTTGTCTCATCTAATGTTTTATTACACGCTTTACTCGTGGCCTCGATATAACGGTGCCTTTGATGTGCGCCTAATGCTGTTAGAAATGTGGGGTAGGAAGTTGGTGGTGTGTTATTATGGAGGAGAGTTGCCTTGCTTACGATAATACAGGTTTACATACTATGCTCCCTGCGGAATGGAAACAGATTAAGCTTTCGAACCACATGATTCCTGATCCACAGTAGAAGGTGTCACATTAAGTTCCATAATGAATTCCGTTGTCAAGCAATGCAATGTCACAATTACTTTTTCTGTAAAAAGGTTCCACAATGGATAACGTTTCAGTTTATTTGATAGTACGTTAAGATGTTAAACTGCATGCCCGTTGACATAACTTATCAACTTAACTACAAAACAAGAAGCAGGCCGCATAGCTAGACCCTATTAGCGTCACACTGTTCGATTAAGTTATTATCTCTCAACTTATCCCTTGTACGTTGTCCACAGGTAAGCGCAAGCGCAGCTTCGTGGGAAAGCGCGCGCTTCCTCGATCGCGAACCCCGGCTCGGATCACTATGCGGTTTGCTACCCGACCGGTCTTCTGTTAACAATGTACGTGTACCAGGAAATAGAGCAGCAATGCGTGATGCGGTAGGAGCTGTGGGAGGTGGAGTGATTTATTTGTTTACATGTTGGAAAACAGCATGGAAGGAAATGTAGAGTCTTCAGCCTTTTTATCACAGGGTTGTACAAAAAAATCTTAGGGCAGTAGACGCATTACAAAGATAAATCATTACAGAATCAGTGATTAGTTAAAGTGATATCCTGATATATGCCAGTGAAGTAATTGTCCATTATTTGTTAAACGACCGTAATTGTTGTTTTAAATCGTCTCCTAAGGACAATGAGGTAGAAGCAGATATTGATGTAGACTCCGTTTATGTTGTCAATCCCAAGGCAATAGCCACGGTTATGCACGGTTGTAGCCACAAAGTATCAGGCCAAATGACAGCGTCATCCACACATACAATATAGGTTTTCGCAACGGAAACCTAATGCTCGGTGATTCCATACATTAGCCCCCGATAGTTCTCCGAACTGTAAAATGGTAGCCGCGGCGTCGTCTCGTATGCACATGCGTTTACAGATCAAAGCGGCAACCGGCCTTCCATTAGGCTGTGTGCATAACAAGCGAACTTATATAAATAGTGCTCTGTAGATCTATCTACAATACGTGGGTTCCTGAGCATAAAGACATGAAGGGAAAGTATTCTAATACATCGTCGTCCACAGAACATTCTTCATAGTCTGTTTCATAAAAAAATGTCATATATATTAAATTACTATTCAAGTTCTTAACTTCAAGATAAAGTTGTACGCTTTTCATATAGGTTTAACATTTGAAAGATTGGTTTGCTGGATATGTCTTAAGTAAAAAGCGACTTCGGCAATGTGTTTGGTAGCGTAGCTGCTCCTTACCTAACGGGAATTAAATAGGAAGTTTCTAACTTGCCTTGCCCATTTATGGTGTTAGGCGAGCTTTGTCCACCGCGCGAAATTGAACGGAAACGGATATTCGAGCCGTGAATCACGAATTCACCATTTGCATTGAAATAGTTTTTTTTAACACATCTTTCGTGAAACGTATATTATTATAGTAGTTTAAGTATTTTTTCACTTCTCATGCTCTTAAAATGTTATTTTAGTCTCAGTATATCGGAACTAAAGCTTTTTAATCTTTAGGGACTAAAGTATTTTTTTTTATTTAAGTACTTTGGAAAACACTAAACAGCCAATCACGGTGTTTGTGAAAGGAGGATTATCTCCAGTTTCAGTGATTGTGTATAGACAATTTTTAGGGCTTAGAAATAACCTCAAAATTACAAGAGGCAAAAATATTAAAAAAGAAAGATTTAATTTCGTGAAACACAATAACGAATATGAATCTATTTAATTAAATTAAGGATGAATTCATTTTATTATGCAATAGTCCAATTAGTTTTCAAGTTTTAATCTGGAGGCTATATCTTCAAGCATTAAAAGCGTCAATTTACAAAAAAAAAACCCGCGGAAAAAGTCTTTTGCTAAGTATTTAAGTATGTTTAAGTAGTGTAAGTTTTGTATTTTAATTTTAAACATATGTCCATTATTCGTATTGAGCGCACGTTGGAAAAAAGGAATAAGTATGTATTGTAATTTTGTATAAAACGTCGTTTTTTTCTTCGCATTCAAAGTAGACTGTAGAGGCTAAACATCTTGTGTCATTGTGGCTTGTTTTAGTCCCTTGTTGAACAATCTATTATTTCTTTTGTAGCTTTTGTAAAGATTTAGGTTTAGTTAGTTTTCAATAAAAAATTAAATAGCAATCTCTAATCCCCTTTTTTATCTTTATACTCGTGTCGTTGCTCTTTTTTATTTAATTTATGACTTGATCAAAAGGATTTTACCTTCTTTATAATTTGAAACTTTATTTTGTGCTGTACTTACCAATATATTTTTTTGTATAATAAACTATTTTATTTCAACATGACTGGTAGGTATTCGAATAATATAATGTTTTTTTGCGTGAAAGAAGTATATTTCTCTAAAAAAGTTACCCCTGCAGATAGGAAGTTAAATGGAGTCGTTAATGATAATGCTGCTGCTGTCAAGTTATTATCCGTTAGAACTTGTGAACGCAACACATGCTCACTCGGGACCACATACCTCGCCGTGCCCTCCGCACACATCGCCCTAGAGCTTGAATAATATCTAATGGATATGTCAATAAGAAACGTTACACCGCCCGGCGAATTGAATTACACATGCCGACTGCGTTTACACACTTTAAATATTTATAATTGGATTCCAAAGGGTTCCTTTAACGAAAACCCCTGTAACAACTCCTCAATTTGAATATCTTAACAATATTTAACACCGCACACCGTTCATCATTTTTATTAACATTCAACGTTTTAATTATTATGCATTAGGCAAGTATTTATTTAATTGGATGGTTCTTTGGTATACCTTCCAGTCGTAACAGGTTTGAGAACACTCGGTGCGGTGCATCTTTAAGTTAAGCAAAAAATATAAGAAGGTAAAATTCTAACCGCTCTTGTAAAATATCAGTGCATGCGAGTCTCGAGTCTTTCCTCACGTTAAGGACAGGGGAGTGACTAAAAGAAAGCACTTCCCTAAATTAGTTTGCGAAGTACCCACTCCGGTGTTCGTTTGTCTGGGATTTATACAAGTTTTTATTCCACTACGCGGGAGAAACTAAAATTGAGGTCAACGTTTTACAAAGGTTTTGTTGTAGACTTGAGCCGTTTTAAATAATGAGGAAAGTCCATCCTTCTATTAACTGTTTAGTAGGGATTGTGGATTATTTGAAATAGTTGTGAGATTTTCCAGTGAAAACAAACGGCGGATGTTTGGATACGGTGTCTCGGAACGTCGTGTATCTTGATTATACTGTTTCCGCTGATAAACATGAATTGTGGTCTTTTAATCCCGCGCATAGATTATAAAACACCACATTTAAATACACGATAACTGAATATGGATAACCTTTTGACCTCATTTATTTAACTTAGATAAAATTAGAAAGCACATTACGACTTTTGACCTTTCTAACACTCGCGTGTTTTAAACAAAAAATAAATGATAAGCTGTTCTGACGTAATTTAAACTTTGTTTGGCAGTTTGCTCACTCGTTTTTGTCCTTAAATATTTTGAATGAACAACCTACCCGAGCACGATAACGAGTACATAACATCGCAGTACATTTAGCTCATAAATAGGGCACTAGACGAGAGGACGCATCCTATCGTCTACCCGCAGCTTTGGCGGGCTCGTTTCCGTTATTCCGTGCTATCTGACGTATACTCACTGTCGCACCTACATGCTACTATAGATACAAGCTTGATCCTTCACCAAGCCTCAAACAACTCTACCACAGCGAGTTAAAGTCGAAATTCACATGACTTGTCGCTAAGTGTTCCTTACACATTCATGAAAAATACCTATCTGCCTCAAGTGAAAATAAACTCATTCAATTATTCCGCCGTAAAGTTCTCCACACGAAATTAAATCTTCATTTCCACACGGCGTTAACGAATAGGGATGGAAGTGACACGGGCGTTTTTGTCGCTTCCTCGGATGCTTTTAGGAGGCGGGAGATAAATTCATTGTGAAAAAAATGCAATCCCGTGTTGCAGCGATGCGGCGTCCGCCGTGATTCGCGGTTTAGCTGGTTAGCGCTTATTAATACAAATGTTTGTGCATTTACTAATGGAACTATTATTTACGGCTCAGGCTCGTTCGGTCCGTTTCCTAACATGTCTGCTTCGCAAGCTAGTCTTCTTCCAAGAAATGACTCTTTCCTATAATGTCAGCAAATGGTTTCCTATCATTCTGGTGTCCTAGAATGATCGTTTCCTATTATGTCCGTTTCAAAAATTGACCTGCTTCCTATAATGTCCGTTCCTTGTGATGTCCTATCCTATTACTACGATGTATGCTTCCTATAATGCCCACTATTTGTGTTCTAAAGCACGTTTCCTACAATGTCTGCTTTTCAAAATGTTTTCTTTTTTGTCCCTGAATTCAAGAAGTAGTTTCTGGAAGTACTTGAAATAAGCATGCCTGGGATACTTCGGGGCATCTATACGAAAGTGATGTAGCAAAATATTATCGACAAAAAAATATATCGCTTCCGGTACATTAGCACCTAAGCTCAAATTACCCTTATACTCAGTACAACCCAATGTCAAAAACTCATATTGTCACATAAACATAAATTTAAAATAGCCTAATCTCTAAACACCAGAGTCCCAAAAAACACCAAAAACAAACTGATCGTGTAGAAACCTTTAATGAACTAAAACAATTACTTTGCTCACCCGCGACCTTAAGGTCACCTTAAGGTCGCGGGTGAGCAAACTAATTGTTTTAGTTCATTAATATGGACCTCCGCAAAGTAACGCCTGATTCAATAAGTTATTTAGAAACCTTTGTTAAACCAATGGAGATTCTTATTTTGTTTCACTTTTAAATGTTTTTTTTTTCAAAGTTACTTTATTAAGTGAGTGATTGTAGTTATTAAATAAATATTGTAGAGTTGTAGTATAACTAAATTTAGGGTATTTTGGAAACAGACATTTTGAGAAGTAGACAACATAGGAAACTGACACTGTGGGAAGAAGGCAATTTTAGGAAACGGACCGAACGAGCCTGAGCCGCGACAATGTGGGAATAAGGTTATTTTGAGAAGCAGACATTTTAGGAAACAGACATTTTCAAAAGTAGACATCATAGGAAACGGTCAATGTGGGAAGAAGGCCACTTTAGGAAGCAGACTTGTTAGGAAACGGACCAAACGAGCCTGAGCCTTATTTACGGAACCACTCGATAATCTACCGTAACTAACGTCGCTGTGTCAAGACAGCTAATGCGCCACCAACGCTTCGGCTGATAATATACAATAAGTACGCAAAATGTGCAAGCAGTTAAATGTACATACGCAAAATCTACATCATGACAAACGTACAGTACTCGAAATGTGCGTACTCAAAATGTACTTACTTACGCTGAAAGCACATAACTCAAAATGTGTAAAAAGAAAAATACACATTTCGCGAATTGTTCAATGCAATATGCACAATCCGCAAAATGTGACAAAAGCAAAATGCTCAATCGCCAAACGTACAAAACTTAAAATGTACAAGTACAAGTCCACAGTACCTAAGCAGGGTGGTTTACTAAAACCCCGACTCGTTTGCCAGACTACAAAGTATGTACATTTTGCGTATTGTTATTTTTCCGTTATGTACAATTTGCGTGTTGATCATTCTAACTTTGTACATTTTGCCACTATCACGTGGAGTACATTTTGCATATTGTACAATTATCATAATATGTGCATTTAATTGTTTGTACAATCTGCGTACTGTACATTTCGTGTACTGTACGTTTTGTCATGCATGATGTATACTTCATTTTATTTAGAATTAAAAACCACAATAACATTATATGTATTGCGTCTGGTCAACTATTTCTTACCTAGCAAATAGTACAGTACAATAGTCTGGGAGCCGCAAAATAAAATTGTTTTAATGTCACTTTATTTGCGTGTCGTCAATTGTTACTCTAGTACAAATTGTAAAGAGATTACAGTTCACGAGCCGCAATATAATGTTGTTGTGGTTTCTAATTCTAAATTAAATGAAGCATAGATTTTGCGTATGTACATTAAACTGTTTGCACATTTAGCGTGTAGTGTACATTTTGCGTATTGTATATTATCAGCCGAAGCGGCCACCAATCATACTTAAACGTGTTGGTTGATATTTGGCTACATTCTAGGACCTTTTCCATCGACACACCTGACACTAACTGCGCGTTGACGGGCACAATGTCGCATAAATATTAAACTTTAGTGCCTCTTAAAAACGATTTATGCTTCACGTCAGGGCAAATGCGCAGACGAACGCACGGCTATTAGCATTTTGAACTAATCGACTTCGTATTTTTCAAATTGCCTACTAACATCAGTTTTCAACATGTGGGTGAATGAAAGGTCGCAGTTTAATGATTAAATTTAGCTTATAATCAATTCGACATGTCTAACGCTTTTACGTCTAAGTATTATTAGTTCATTCCATCTACGGACATCTACAAGCAAACCGGACCGGCGTCGGCGACTGGTCGATTGATTGAAAAATTGACACCGACGCCGAGCTGTATCGCGCTGTTCTCGCGCCGATCCGACGCGGTCTCTTCCTGCCCCGATGCTCTTTCAACGCCACGCCGCTAAATTCTTGACTGATGCTCAATAGACAAATAATATGGTTCGCGGTGACCCAATACACTGAGCAACACACCTAAATAGTATTTGGCAATAAACACTAGATGCATAATGTTTCTGGAATCGTCGAAATTATCAGCATCCCTTTTACAACCAATGGAGTGAAGCGTTTAGCGGCGACACGTTAATCTCAAGTGAAAATTGTGCTGTTTAGTTCAGCTAGACTCGACGCGGGCACTCCATGACGGTTTAATTAACAGCGCCGTGTGTGGTCGAACCGGTCCTTTGTCCATATCGCAACACATCGCATTAACCTCAAATAATTCTTCGCAGTGTGCAATTTCGCACTCGCTATAAAACATTTACGCTTTACGGACATGATAATCTGACTTGTTCTGTAACATATTCCTTCTGTCGATATTTGTATTCGTACCCTGTCAAATATGCAAAAGTATATACAAAACGGACGAAATAAGCTAGCGACGCCCTCAATATTGCAATAAAACGGCATTCTAATCGCAACGGTGCTCCATAGCCCATAAATATTCGGTGGGAGGAACGCGCAACAAAATATTTACGGGACGCGAACGCTAGCGTCGGAGAGAGGAGCGGTTGCGTTTATAGGTCAGAAGCGAGGCGTCGCGCTCCAGTGTAGTGCCGCCGCTCGTCGCGACGCACCCTCGCCTAGCGTCGGCTTTCAGAGATCTGTCTCGTAAACACGACGCCGCGGGTGATTCTCCACCCACCCAAGGCTGACTCCCATCTTCCTCTCAGCTACCCACCGACATCAAAGTACACCACTATCATTATACCCAATCATAGATGTAAGATTTACTTAACGTCCAACAAGAGATTCATCAACTTACTTTAGATAGAGTTCGATATAGTATAATTTGAATTAGTCACTCAATTTGATGCCAACGTCTGAAAATCTTCAAAGGTCCTTTAAACCTCAGCGCTTCCTGACAAGTTGTTTATTAATTTAGTTTCGAAGGTAAATGCAAAAAGCACTTCGTTGCGAGTGCCGGCGAGGTTGAGCGGAGATTTAATCCCCGTCTATTAGGAAGCACCTAGTTGGAGTGCTCGCTTTGATTAACAAATCTTGAATTACGTTTCCGACTGCACTGCTAACATCACCCTCTGAAGTTACAGTACTGATGCAGGTACGAAATTCGTGTCGCTACGCTAATTATTTTAAATAACCTCGTCAAAATAAGTTCTGTTTGTACCACGACCTTCCGAGTCCAATGCTTCAAAGTGGAAAACATTGTAAACGTATAATTGCCGGGCTGAAACGTAATTATGTGTCATAAAGCATCGGTCGTTAGCAGCGGTGAATGCCGCACTTGCGAATCACTACACAACACACGGGATCAATACAACCTGGAATTAGAGCTAGTACGGCTCGTTGAGTGAAAAGAGCCAATTAGCTACGTCGACGTACTCTTTTTCGTGGTTATTTCAACCACACAGGCTTTTGAAAGTATATATTTTTTTTATATTTTTAATTATATTATAATATCGGGTAACAATTTTTTCATGTTAGCTAAATGTACACATTATTTTTTCTAGGAAAAATCAGTGCTTGCTTACGCTTTAGAAGCGGGTGTTTTTTGTATAAAAGTTAAACAATACCTACATATTTTATTTAATCACCAAACATGTAACAAAATGCTCGACGAAACCGCTGCCCGTACGTATGTTAGTCGGAGGCATCGTCCAAAAGGACGAGTAAGGACGGCGCGGGCGTCGCTCCCGCGGCCGATGGCTTCGTGACGCGATATGATATTCGCACGATAAGCCAACTGATGGACAGCTAATTCAGGTGCCCCTGTCTGAACTGCTTCCAAACATGCCTTACCCTGTTTGATTGATTACTACACCATAATGTTCCTGTGGAATGAAACACGAAAGTTCATTTTTTCGAACGAAACCCCTATCAGAAAAGAAAACAAAGGGAAACAAAAACATAACTCGAAAATGAAACGAAAGAAAAAGTTGGAAGCTAACTGAAAAAAAAAAAAAACTATCGACTTAAAATTTCCAGTTTGTAAACAAAATAAACGTGGCTGATATATCTGAAAGGACAGACGTAGGTACATAGAAATGCACTCAGGATATCGCGCGGCGTCAAGAGTATGATAAATGTACGGGCTGCCGGCGAACTCTGCTCTAATTCTTCTCTTTGTTGACCTTCGTGTCGCTCCTACCGAGAAATATGACGATAATGCGAACTTGTGACAGCCACAAACATGATGGTATACATTCATCTGGGGAATACGCTAATTGTATCCGTAAAAAAATTCAACATAACGCATTATATAGCTTATATTTTTCGCCACCTGTTTAGGGGGAAGATAAAATAAAATAAAAACAGCTTGCAAAAATAATTGCGTCAATCACCTGATTAGATTAAAAATTATAATGAGATTCCAAATCGAAACAATTCAATGCTAGCGACACGCTAGAGCCATAATTACTGCATGTAATTCATCGGTTAATACTCCTACGAGGGTATTCCGACTCGACCAATTCGATAATCCCGGCGACAAATACGGTCCATTTATCGTTCCGCAGGACGTTCGGGGCAATCTCCCGTGATAAACGAGCGCGATGCCGTTGCGCCCCCAATATATACCATATTTTACTCTAACGCATGGCCCTGTCGAACGCTGTTATTGACATCTCTGTATTCGTCAAAAATTTTAACCGTGCTCTCATAGGCCTCAACTATCAATTTCTGGTTTATGAGTCGATCGAATTACAATAATCTCATATTTCCGTGCAAAATTTCAAGACATTGTAATAAAGCACCACCACCAAGTTTTCCGTTCTCGCTTATTGCGGGTGTGAAGACCCTATAGTATACACACTAATAAGATGCATAATATTGTATAGGGCCTATACAATATTATGCATCTAATTAGTATGTAGATCCACGGATATTAACCCGGGGTGGTAAAGCTGGTCATTAAGTAATGCAACAAAAATAACACGTTTCCGAGCTCTGAATATTATACAGTAAGAAAAAGCTACATATTTCTCACAATATAACGATAATCCAGGGGATGAGCTGACAAAGTTGTCAGAAAAAATATAAAGCCAAAAATACGTGAGGATACTGTACTCGGACAGAAAGAATAAATTAAGTACCTCGTTTCTGGAGATTTAAACTTTAAATGTTATTAAGTATAATTTCTGTTATTGTTATATCGTACTCGTAACGATGTTCTTTACGTATTATCATAAAATCATAGTCAAAGGATACTTACTTACGGCAACAGTGTAGCTACAAAGCTACAAGGCGAGAATACGCAAACAGGTGTCGACTCCGAGGTTATATTTGCATATAAATAGAGTTCCTGCTTAACTGTAACACTGCCTCGTCCCTTTCCCTCCCGACCGGCGGAGTTTACGCTAGAAGAGCACAGAATATAACGCCTCCTTGCGCGCTTCACGAGTATGGGTGACTCCTGGAGATTCTATTTATGAAAGCTGATGTAACGTGGACAAAAGCCAGATAACGTTGGCATGACAGTTTTTAGTAAGTGTACGTACTTCACTCTGCTCGAATCCACAGTCCGATCCATATCCTTCAGCATTCCACTATCTACTAAGCACGAAGTCTTGTTGAGTTCTTGTGTCAGCATTTTATTTTTGCTGTCAGGCATGCATGGTCTGCTTTAATGGAATTCGTTTAGTTTTTATACTAATATCATTTTCATCCAGCAAGATATGATAATGCAAGTCGTTAGAGAACGTGCTACGGGCCATGTTTCGCCGGCCGCATTTTTTGTGCTAGGGAAGTATTACGAAGTGCGGGCTGCCGAACCGGTCCTGCCGGGACGCCTAGGAAGTGGTCTTGGCATTTCATCGCTCGCTCCCTAGTCTTCCTCACTGCGTACAAAAAGTTCAAAGCTTACGCATCAAGAATATGAAACAGGCATGAATAATTGAAATGAAGATGGTCACGTCTAAAGAATACTAATTCCCTATTCCTGCGTCCACGCAAGCTTCTAACTTCTGCAAGAAGTAGAAACTATTAAATATAGAAATATTTTCTATTGCGTGAAGTAATTAGTGGTCCGTTGTCCGTTCGGCCGGTTCCGCACCTCTTCCGTTAGTCATTTTTTTATCGCTCGTCTATTACATCATAGCAACACGCGCAGTCTCAGTGCGTGACCCGTCTGCGTAGGCGCAGGTGACATGCGCTACGAATACGTTAATACATCACTTCTAATTCTAACACAAAAAAGTACGGTTCTGTTATACGAGACCTATTATTTGTTTTTTTCGGTCGTTTTCTATTTGTTCCGTCTCGGGCCCTTTTTTTGCCGGGTTGCACCGCCCGTCTTGGAAGGTTCAGATCGTTTTTACTGGGTGGAGGGGGCGAGGGGCGCGAGCCGGCCCTCCCGCCGCCCGGGGCCGTCCTTGGCCCGAACGTTCACCTTGGCGCGCTGCGCTGCCGTCGCACCACAGGTAACCAAGTTCCGCGAACTACGTGATTTCTATGGCTGTCGGCCGAAAGTGGATCCCGAGACCCTGGGTATCTCGAGGTCCACTCGCCCGACGCTAATCTTACTGGGAACGCTGTAATGAAACACTGCACTGCCCTTCGGCTGCACCAGGCCCCGTCCAGGCTGTAATATCGTCGGCGTGTACTTTTTACAGTATCTAATGATCTGTATTAGATTGCGCCGCGGAGATCGTAATCTCTGCGTCGATGGCGAATCTTCGTGGTGGTCCCTGTTGTTATACTTTACTCGTATAGTTTCTATAAATAATGATTTTAAAGTAGGCTACCTCATTTAGGTAAGTTAAATTATTCTCTTGTACTCCCCTACGTGGTTACGTACGACTTCCTGTGCTCCTGAATAAAGCTTGCTATTTCCACAGTACTGAACAGTAGTAAGCGCTGTTTCTAGGTAGCAATTTAAAGCAATTAGTGTAGCCAAATTTAAATTGTATTACAAGTGAAATAATAATATAATTACTATTATCATATTTGATAACGATTTATTTATAATCAAAAACGAAAACTATGAACGTGTTCGTATTTAATGATTATACACGATAATTATGTATTAATTTTAATAAAATTTTATTAAATATTGGATGACCGAAGAAATTCCTATAGCCAAGTTAAAGTTGCTGGTAATAGCAAAGTTGTACGTTCCCGGAATGACGATAACGAATAACTCTTTAAGTTGTTTCCACGGAAACGAGATAAATCCTGAGATAAACCCACCACAAGAGGGGTCAACCATGGAAGTTTTTATGTTGAGAACGACGACACTTGAACAAGAACTCTACATTTCGAGCGTTGCTGTGTTTGTAAGTACGGTATACGATAGGAGAAATATAATCTAAATGTAGAGTCGTAACAAGTAGGTTACAAACATAACATTTCGTTACAAGTATTTCTTTCAATGTGGTGTTTTTATGTTTGAAACATAGATTTATTGCCTCAGAAGTGTATTTGCGGCTTACGATAGATTATGTTACTGCTTATGAGGATTTTACTACCAAGCATTGGCTTTGTGTGGGTTCGTTCACCACGGGGTATAGGTACATACAAGTACATAGTTTTAAAGACATTTGATATGCCAGGCTGAGGCTGTTGCTAGCTCGCACTTTTGTTATTCGTCGATCGAGGTGAACTGGATTTTACATGGTATAGTCTGAATCCGAAGAGCGGACCGGGCTTGGCGCTCGTAATCTTATCGCATTAGAGGCCGGACATAGGAAGGGCATTAAATTTGAACGATCGTCGTGAAGCGGCAGGCAGAGCGAACGCGCCTGAAACCGGTCGACGGTCCGTAAATAATGGATTAGAGGTGAAGCGAGGGACGAGGGGTGTGGCGCACGCACCGGCTGCGCGCGCGGGAAGAGGGGCGGCGGGCGCGGCGCGGGGGGGCACTGCGCCTCCCGTCAGCTGTTGCGCGGCCAGGACCGCGCCAATGCATCGGCGTCGATAGCGCGCGCCGCCCGTCTCGCGACCCTCGCCTCGTGACAGTGACATAGTGCTGTGCTGTGACGACTCGATCAGTGTCAACAGTGTGCTGTGCCGTGCCCTACCCATGTGTTGTGTGTGAACCATGACCAGGATGTGCAGTGAGCGGATCCCGAGGAGCTGACCGCGCTGCCGCCGCTGGGCGATGAGAAGTTATGTTACGCCACCGACCGAGGTGATTATCCCGACCTCGGCCCAAAAAAACACCATGCATGTGGGTTTATCGACGAAATGGATTGTCGAAACCAGGGACGCTTTTAAGTTTACTCCACCGGCTTGAGTCCTAGCTTGAAATTCGGTAAGCAATGCCGAAAAATTACGCTTTTTTAGGAAATGATTTTTTTCTCGTGTCAGAGAACAAAAGTAACTTTTTTAGGACTCTAACAATAACTGTCGCCCTTTCACATCGCTTGAATAGGGGAGTTTTTTTGTGATCAAGACTGGCTGCCTGATTTTTTATAAACTTTATTTCTGGGGTTCACCTGCCCTTTAGCAAGCTCACGTTAGGCTTTCGCGTAATCTTCTAACACAAAAAAGTTACCATGTACAAATACGTATCGTAGCGGGAAGATTATCGTGGTGCAGCATGCGAGGGAAGACTAATAAAACGTTCTATGGTCGCCTAAAATACCCAACCCTGCCGTGCTAGAATGATAGTGTCGTCGTCACATTGATCAAACAGTTCAATTTTTCAATAGATAGTGTATATCATTTCTTTATTCAATTAATGTATAATTCGTTAACAGTGCCATCATTTATCACGCAAATTCGTGAACATCGAGTGCGGGGGTGATTACGCGGACGTTGCGTTCATAAATATTAATGACCAGTTAACTTGCACTAACTGCATCGTATTCTGAAATTTTAGTGATAGCTATAATTATGCTTAATTTTAGGACTTTAAGGGATAAGTTCGTCTTTGTACATCTGTTTTCTCTTGTTAAAAGTTAATTTCATGTTTTTATGTACTATAAAGAGTTTTACTTACTTACTTTCTTACTTATTTCGAAATATAGTTTACCAATTTCGTTAAAGTGCTCTATACCTTTAGCTATTTATTATTCAAGGTAGTTGAAATGTCCGGTCTTCGCATGGTAATTTAGCTGAACTTACTATGAGGTTCAAGTGGTCTAAAAAAACACTAGTATTGGATTTGCTGAAAACTTCATTCTCTGCCAATTAATGTTGCCAGTTAATAATATTTTAGTAAATTTCAACCTTTTTTGAAAATATATCGTATTTGTGAAAATATAAAATATGCGGCATCAACGCCATTGTGAGGTGACGATTATGACGGAAGGACTTAAGTAAATACAAACGTCTGTAATTTTAGTAAATACATGGTGATAACGAATAAAATAATTTGCTTGAAGAGTCTTCTGTTTCGAAGTCCGTTGAAAATATTTTAGAAACTACACATTTACGCAGCGCTGGCAAATCCTAATGTTCTTTGAAAGGCATAGTATTTCAACTGATTTAAGAATGTATTAAGTTTATCAATAAATAATTAGTAAAATACAATAAAATAATCCTTCCACTGTTTCGTTTACAGATACTTTCTTTGACTATTGTTTGCAATATGCTTGCTTCTTTCTTATATCTTGCAGGCTGTGGTGCTAGCTATAAAAGTGCTAGAAGGGCAGATTTACTCGACACCTTGTGATAAACCTTCCGATAATTTATATTGGCTCTAAAGACTCTTAAGATCCGTCCGAACCGGAAACCTGTCTCATATATTATGGTAACTAGGAAGTGTAGTTAGAATAGTTCATAAGGTTTAACCTACAGGGTTTATGTATCGTCATGTTCTATGAATCATTGTAACGTAAGTGAGTAATCCTCTTTCATTATAATTTTGCAAGAGTTCTTCGTAAAAGATAACTTCGAAAGTTGTTTAGTCATTGATATTTTTTTGTGCTAATCTGAACCGGATTGTTACAAGTGGCACTGTCAGGAAAAGACTGTCATTTATCAGTTTGGTGACTATTCTTTTGTGTTACTCAGAAATATTTGTCTTAATCTTATATTTGCTGAATTCTTATGTCGCATAAAATTCGCTAACTCTTTGCTTATCTTATCTTAGTATTAAGGGGTCCTTGTTGATACACTTCGACCCGTAGGGATCTTATGTAATTACCACTCCTTCGCACTTACTCCATTGCTTTTATCATTCTTTTGTGTTACTCAGAAATATTTGTCTTAATCTTAAATTTGCTGAATTCTTAAGTCGCAAAAAATTCGCTAACTCTTTGCTTATCTTAGTATTAGGGGTCCTTGTGGATGCACTTCGACCCGTAGGGATCTTTTGTGTAATTACCCCTCCTTCGCACTTACTCCATTGCTTTTATCACCTCGTCCATAAATTTAGTGCGGGGTATCCGTCGCCAAAGGGTCTCATTCTTAATCTGGCGAGGGCGTCACATTGACACATCATAATGTGTTCCATTGTTTCGTCTTCCTCACCACATATTCTACAATCTTCATTGTCCTGTAGTCCCATCTTTACTAGTATGTGTTTAGTATCGAAGTGACCTGTAAATGCTCCGACGATGTGTCGGAGTTGTTTCCTACTGAGTGTCCAGAGTTTTTTAGTCCAGCTTGTGCTGACATTTTCGATGAATCGTTTGAAAGCTTATCTTAGTATTAGGGGTCCATGTGGATTCTCAATATATTTCTGTGATGCGGATACATTTCGACCCGTGGGGATATTTTGTGTTAGAGCTTTTAGGTTAAGTACTCATATGTTGAGTTCTTTGCTTACTCTTTGAAAACATGTGGCCTAGTACCTATGTATTTATAAATTGGTGATTATACATACATACCTAACTACCAAACTGTTTTTGATTACAGCATTAATGTATTCCATTATTTACCAGTGACTGCATCGGTATGGATAATATTCTTGTCAGTTATGACATTTTAACCGAAAAAGCCCGCTTAGATTTAAATATTGTATGAGTAGTATTAAATTCGAACTTTTTAGCAAAGGTTTGTTTCGAAGTCACCGTTATTTCATTCAGCATTTCGTCTTCTTACTGCGGATGTTTTTTTCTGTTACGCAAAATTGACTCTCTATTTTTTCTCTTTTTCAGTTTATGTATTTCAAATTCCAAGTGGTAATGGAATATACATAGATAACTAACTCGTAACTATTGCTTCACATTTTCGACTTTTTGTAATGTTATACCTGCTTATGGAGGTGTTCTTTTCGTTTTTGTTAAAATAATGTTCCCCTTTGTATTCAAAGTAAAAGGTAGTTTGCCAACAAAAAATAATTTGGTTTTTAAATTCTTTAAGTTATAGTTGTCGTTGTCAATGATATGTCCATGCTGGAAAGTAAATTTTACCAGTGTTACCATAACTAGCGGTCTTAATAGTGATTTGTGTTTATATATTAATAGTAACTTAAATACAATACCTACTTACCCTTACATCCGCAGTTTGGTTACTAATAGTAATTATAAATGCGAAAGTAACTTTGTTTGTTAATCGCTGAACCGATTTAGATGAAATTTGACATGGTGATTGTTTGAGACCCTTACAAAGCATAGGATAGTTTTTATCCCGAAATATTGCATATTTCTCGCGGAATAAACGATTTTTTCGCAAACTGAGTCGCGGGCAACAGCTAGATAGTTTTTAATTTTCTTAACCTTCTTCAAATGAAGAATATCATCGGTATCATATACGGTCGCGTGCTTTAATTTGAGACCCATTTCGAAAAAATATCCTTTGAATTCCTATACAATATGACAGGAATGTCAACCTTAAGTGGGTCCCAAATTAAAGCTCGTGACTGTACAACTTTTTTAACAACATGTAAACTGAACGATATAAGTATGTAATTCTCGAGTTATGATCAGATAATAAATAGCGTTGCAAATGACGTGCTTTATCCAGCATTTGGTGCATCGCCGGTGCATCCAGCGTGTAACTCGATTTAAAAGCAATCTCGACGCCGTCCTACGCTCAATTTCCTTGCCAAATGTCCAATGATACCACTGGCGGTTTGCTCCTAATGAAGAAATTAATTATTTTAATATTTGAAAGTCGGTATTTCGTGCATGCGAAAACATCATGATTTCTGTTGTAGTCATCATTAATTAAACTAAGTAATATTGGTAACTAATACGTTAAAACTATTTAGTTACCTATTTAGCTTAACTTCTTTGTCTCATATTTCTAGTTATGCTCTAATGTGACTTGTAATTGTGGTTATGATCCTAATGATCGTGCGTCTAAATCGTTATGCATAATTATGTCATCAGGGTCGTTTTCAATTTTTTTTTTACATAATTAAATTACCTACGGGCTTAATGAAAACAAAATCACGATCGCGTCCTTTGTGTAACGAAAGATAGTCATATCAGCTATGGGTAACTTTCGTTGCACATAGGAATCAATTAAATTTTTTGAAATCGTCTCATTAGGTACATAATAGCCTAGGATCCGTGTATGCAACGACCTTCACCGATCTGGTTAATGCATGAAAAGTATTTTATATTAAATTAAATATGTTAATAAATATACTGCAAGTGGGTTGACTAAAAAAATTCAGTCCAGTATAATTATTTTTCATTTTAACGTTTCGGTTAATAGACAAATGAAATACCTACCAATCAAAAGTATGAAGCCTATAGAATATACAAACGTTAGGTTGACTATTTATTTCCGGCCATAACTTTTGGGTAGGTAGGCAGACCTGCCTACCCAAACAAACAGGTAAAAACAGGTAAATCGATATTTGCACTGGTATGGTTATTCAACCTAACGTTTGCATATTCTATATACATTCCGTGTACCCTTCAAAATGTGGTCTATTCTTTAAACGTACGTTGATAATTTACCGATTAAAAGATTGCGATCTTATTTTGTTAAGCTTATTACCAATATTTAAATATAGAGGCTTCGTAAGATCAGTTTCAGTTTTTTTTTACCGAATATGTAATCCAGTATTGTAGGAATTGCTAAAAACTGACGGCATGGCGAGATCTTCGGGCCACCGGTGGATGCAAATAGCGAGTTTTCGTTCATTGTGGCGTTCTGAGGACATGGCCTTTTTAGAACAGTGGACGTTACCGGCAGATGATGGTGATGACGATAGGTTAAATCACGTTTGATGTGATAGAAGAATACTGTCGCCAACATGCGCTGTTACTTAACACTTCACCGATAACCCTTATCTATTACCAACGAAAAAGCATTTAACCGATTTGTTTCCGAGTAGGTAACCTCGATTGCTTTTATCGAACTGTGTAATTCCAATAAAACTCTACTCGTTCGCCGATAACGGCTGTCTATAGCAAATCAAACTTTATTCATAGTCGGCATTTATTGTAAATATACCGTGTTACTTGCGATGTAAACAATACCGGTTATTTGACGACCGTATAATGCCATTGCAAAGAAATTCAACTTCCTAGCGATTGTTAAGTGTGAACACGTCGGGTGCTATTGTTGATTGAAATTAATATTAGTATTAGTAATGTCGCCGGTACCGACACAGTTGTTTGCCATAACTGTGAGTTTATATGATGCTTGTTTAATGAATCGAAATACGTCGTTGATGTTTTTGCTTATATTATCATGATGGTGTAAAATTAGAAATTTTAAATTCGTAGAAAAATACTGCAACTTCTGTCTCAAAATTTCAATACAATCGTGAAAATTTAGTAAATCAAACAGATTAGGATCACTTAAAGAAATAAGCTTACATTTTTACATTAATTTACAAGTATATATTCTGGAATCTAATCTATGCCATTTGATCATCGACCGGCTGATAACCGAAGGGGCAGGGCGAATTAACCGACTGAATAAATTGACATTCCTAAAATAAACAAAATTAAACTGCATTAAAATGTGGGCGAGTGTTTTCCCAAGAGGAGTATCAAAACACGTCTTTAGGCTCATAATGCGTTCGTAATAAAATAAGACGGTCGTTCACCTCGCATTGAATCGCCGCTGCCTATCTCGGAGCCGTCGCGTGGGACATTCGCTAAAAATACGTGCAATGTGCTCACTGCGTCGCGCATAATAATATCGTAGTCCTTGCTCTGTGTCGTTCGGACAGCAAGCGGTGGACCTATGTCCGGTTAACGTGTGTCATTGGGGGCACACGATTATCTTAGTTCTTTAGACTGGTATATATGTATGTATGGTAAATCCTTTATTGTACAAAAATAAAGAAAAGAAAACTATTGACAACCGTTGAGATAGACAAAGCTGAACTCTTATCCCTTACTGACAAATTTGCAGCAATTTTAATATTGTGTTGGTAAGAATTTCGCGATGCGTTTGTATTATGCCGACGGACTAGAATATTCTTTACTGTTATATTAGGTAGGATGTAGTCAGGTAAATTTTGCCATAAAATTTTTAATACACGGGAAATTACTTCAGACCTATTATATATTCTTCCTTTTACGCTCGAATTTATAAGTTTCCCTTATTTTTTCCCCGTGGCGATTCGAAATAACAGGAACCGAAAAACCACATCACAAATTTGGAACCGGGAAAAATATTGTCACGGAATAAATTGGAATTTAGTCATTGCTTTTCAAAATATGACCAAAAGTAATAATGAGCCCAAAGTATTTTAAACTATAACAGTAAGAACGTTCTTATAAAAAGTCTTTTGATTCTGACAACGCGATTAGGGACGACTTTGTAAAAAATGCCCCTATGTAATAAAACAAACAAGATACAGACGGAACTAATAAAATATGTAATTGGAATTAAGTACGTAGCGTAATGACATATTAATCGCACCCGTATTCACTAAGCGATCTATAAGTTCCAATTCATAAAAATATTTTATTACGTAAGTTTCCCGCCAAATCTATTCGCCGTAACGGACCGGAAGCGGGGACAGGTCCGAGTGGCGAATAGGCGAGCGAATTAAGTTGATGGCCGGTCAAGTTGACTGCGAGTGGGCATTTCAATGTCGTGGCCCTTCAACTGTGCCCCAGATCTCAGCCTCTCAGGTAACGGTATTGTATGAGCACCAGTTGATAATGAAGGTTTTCTGAAGGTTGAAAATCGCTAGATGATAATGGCGTTAACGAGTGCTGTGTTTGGAATTTCCTACTTAAAAGCATCCAATATCAGATTAGACAGCTCAAACGGACTTTTTAACGCGAGTGCTAGTAAACTGTCCGCATAATCGAATTGGGGTTGTCTATTTTTTTGTAATGTATAGTAAATCGAAAACCATTTCGAGATAAATGCTTTTTAAATCGTTTTCTGTAGTTATTTAATTATAATATAATGTAATGCATATATTACATATCAAATAAACAATGACCTTCATTTGACATTGAAGTAAATGTCGTAGTACGTCCAAGTAGTAGGTACTTTAATCGATGCGTGGATTAAACTACGGAGTTTGGTTTGGATCCACTGTCTGACATCTAGCACTTTGACAGCGACAGTAAAGTAACACTAGCTAGTTACAGTGTACCATTACACAAAAAATAATTAAAGGGGTTGCCATATCGTACGCATTTAGATAGATTTAGAAATTTGAAAGTGTGGGAGCCCTCAATTATAATCTGACGTCATCAACCAAAATAGTTTCAATAATTAATTTTGAAAAAAATAGTGAACTAAATGAAAAAAAATTGAAATAGTTTCTTATAGATTTTTCCAGACAAAGAAAAAATATAAAAACCATTTGGTAATTTTTTGAGACATTCCCAATTGCGGTGAAAATTGAAAACCACAACATCATTCATTATATTGCGGCTCGTCAACTATTTCTTACCTAGCAAATAGTAGAGTACAATAGTCTGGGAGCCGCAAAATAAAATTGTTTTAATGTCACTTTATTTGCATGTCGTCAATTGTTACTCTAGTACAAATTGTAGAGAGATTACAGTTCATGAGCCGCAATATAATGTTGTTGTGGTTTATAATTCTAAATTAAATGGAGTATAGGTAAAAAAATCATAATTAATCAGCGTTTTATAAGATTTTATCACTACCTACTTCACCCCGTAGGTTCAGACATGGGGGTAATTTGTGTGGCGGCAATGAACCTTGATCCTTGAGCCCGCATGCTTGCCCATTGTCCGACCAACAATATGGACTTAGCCGCTTATAGCTCATGTGAATCTTTGATTATGATTCCTGTTACTGTTAACTGTTAAGTGTTAACAAACGGTAGGACAGAGCCGTGGTTCAGTCGATGTTGAATCTGCTATTCAGTGTTGTAGGTACCTACAGTTCAGCGAGAACAAAAATACGTTTATACAGGGTTATTTTTAATTCACTGACATCCTCTTAACCCTGAATTCCTATCACTCAAACAAATGTTTTTTGTTTTACGACTTTTTAAAATGAAGCACTTTTTTTCCCATACAAATACACTGAGTATCGTAAAAATAAGAGGAAATTTCAAATTTTCAAAACGTTATTACACCAAACATATTAAGTTATGACAAAAGCCGTAAAACAAAAAACATTTGTTTAAGTGGTAGGAGTTTAGGGTTAAAAGGATGCTAGTGAATTACAAATAACCCTGTATTTTATGTACCTACAGTCAAGGGCATAAACATATGTAAATAAATAAATAAATATATTTGACGCGATGGCTGTATAGATATTTATGCATTCGACTTACGAGACACAAAGCTTATTACTGTTTTTATTTTGCCGTGCAGTTTTGTTTTCATTTCGAACAATAACAAACCCAATAACCGGGTTTCGGTTCGGATCATGTCATGCATGAATCATGATTATGCGACTGGTTTATAGTTTTGATTGTTTTCTAATTACTTATGTGTTATTATTATTATTATTTCATTTTGGTCAGTTAGTCTTAATATATTTACTTTAGTTTATTGAGCTTTCGGTATAAAATTACACCTTAGTTTATGAAATGGTAAAATTCAAGAATTTATCATGTATAATATTTTCCTAAGGAATACATTAATAAAATGAAAACCAATTACGTAAATTAATAAAAAATATATACCCATAAATATAATAGATTAAACACATTTTACAACTAGAGATCGTCAATGTGTATTTCTAAATACAATTAACGAGTGTTTTACTTAATTTTTATCAGAGAATTACTCTCGCTTGCTTCCTTAACCTCAAAATTATAGCGTATCAGTATGTAGCCAGGATAATTTTAAAGTTTGCTACTTTAAGTCTGATGGAGTGTAAAGCTATGTGTACTACCGGCGATATGTTAATTAAAAGCTCATATATGACGTGTTCAGAAACTGGAGTCAGCCATGTTAAGCTTTCCTTAACTCCGTGCCTACTGACTTACAATAAACCGATGATTAGCTAGCACGCACGTTTCACTCATTCCCATTACTAGCTAGTCAACCTTCCTCATTGTACCACATTGACTAGTTCCTTTGTGTCATAACTAACAGTGCGTATTTTTAATAGCCGTTCAGTATAAACAAGCGAGTCCGGCGCAGGCCGTGTTAGCAGAAACAATGCGCGCGCATCGCGACGCAACTATTGCACAAGTATCGGCGCAAACGCTCGCTTTCACTTTGCTTTATGGATTTATGATGCAGGACACATTGAACCAGTGAAGGGACCAAGTTCCCACACACAAATAACAAATAGCTGCTTGGGAATTGGGATAAATTCAATTTTTGAAAGATATGAACAAGCGTGGGTATAAAAGGGTTTTAAGGTACAGTCGCCATCATAAACATTGGAGCTGTCTATGGAGCAAAAATATCTGAACTGTTGTCAGTTGCGTATGAATATTTTTGAGCACTTAGAGAGCTCCGATGTTTATGATGGCCTCTGTAGGTACATTGTTTTTCTTTTTATTATTTTTTTTTTATTTATATAATCATTATTGAGAATTACATTGTAGTATGATATCCGGCGGACCCCGAACTAGGCAGAGGCCTGTATCTCGGGGCCCAAACATAAACATAACATAAAGTCAACATCGGGCTAAGTTTATCGCGTTGGGTAAATGGGTAAAGTAGTATATTGATGCTATTTCAGTTCTCCGTCTTTTATAATTACAAAGATAACGCAAATGAGAACCTAGCCTGGACCGGACGGCAAATTCATTATTATTAGGTCATAAAAAGAGGTCTTTGGCAAAATCGTACAATTGGTAATGACTAAAAAAATTACCAATGATAAGAAACTAATTTCAATATTTTGTCATTTAGTTCACTACTATGTATATTCAAAATTAACTGCCTATTGAAACTATTTTGGTTGATGACGTCAGATTGTAATTAAGGGCTCCCACACGGCCAAATTTCTAAATCTATCTAAACGAGTACGATAAGGCAACCCGTGTTTAATTATTTTCTGCGTACTGGTACACTGTAACTAGTGTCACTTTACTGGCGCTGTCAAAGTGCTAGATGTCAGACTCCGTAGTTTAATCCACGCGTAAATTGTGAAGAATTCTATATAATGCTATTCAACACCGATTAAACTACAACTTGGACCGTCAACGACATTTACTTCAATGTTAAATGAAGGTCACTGGTAATTTGATATGTAATAAATACATTACATTATATTAAAATTAAATAACTACCGAAAACGATTTAAAAAGCATTTATCTCGAAATGGTTTTCGATTTACTATACATTACAAAAAAAATGGACATCCCCAATTGCTATTATCTTTAATACATAGTAGGTACCGTAAAGTTGGGTTACTTTGTCCCTGAAAGTCATTGGGATTGGCTCTGTCCAGATTTTATTATTACATTGAAATTATGGCACAGTGCCATTTGGTCGGCTTCAACTGACCGCCCACGTTTTTGTTTCTATTAGACCCTCTTACAAAAAAACTCAAAATCAAAACGTCTATTCTGCAAGTAGGCCGCAAAGGGCTCCTTTACATGACACTTTTTTTAATACTATACTACTTTACTTACTACCCTGCATTGGGTTAAGTACCCCGACTTTTCTGTATATAGCTGTAGTTTGTACTGCAGGTATACCAGCATTGGCATTATAAAATTTTATTGTTAACCTTAAACAAATAACGTAGCTAGTAAATAATTTTATGGTTTTCGTTTAAACTTAATGCCGCTGACATTTCCAACAAACCTAAGTACTACTTATATGTAAGTACCTGAACAAACAAAAAGGAATCGGTGTCATATTTTTTATACAATATAGGCTTGCTTATATCTTAAAACTATTCTGCTAAGTGATCAGCAAGAACAATATCATCATTCCAGCCTATATACGGCTCACTGCAGGGCACAGACCTCCTTTCAGAATGGGAGTGCTTGAGCCGTAGTTCTCAAGCGGGCCCAGTGCGGATTGGGAACTTCACACAAACAATTGTATTTCTTCGCATGTGTATCCAGGTTTCCTCGCGATATTTTCCTTCACCGTAAAGCTCATGGTAAATTTCAAATGTCATTTCGAACGTAAAATTGAAATAATCTAACGTTTGGCTCGAACCCATGCCTGCCCCGATGACCACTAGGTTACCAAGGCTTTTTCAGAGAACAACAATATGTTTACTCGTATTTTGAATTTGCATGTTGTATTCCTGTTTATGAGAGGAGGTTATTACAGAAGCGCGATCAATGGCCTCGATGCCATTGGTCAATGTCGGTCGTCGGTTAACAATAGCTGTTTTAAACTGATCTGGACAATTGATCGGCGTTTTGCGCCAATTAACGGAGTTTATTTAATGCCTACGTCTATGACGATCGTACAAATATTATAGGTTCGTAAAAGTTAGAAAGATAAAGCTTCAAAAAAGAGTGCCGGTTGTTCCAAAGTACCTATGTGATAATAACTTTAAAAAACTTGGCAATGTGTTATCCTATTCACACGTTCACACCATTCTTGCAAACGGTTAGTTAATTATTGTTATGCGAGTTCTGATCTATCTATAAACCGCAATACCGCATTTACAATGTGGTGTGGGAATACCCGTTACTTGGCTACGACAGGGAAGTAGCTATGTCCATTGATACATCTAACTCGAATTATAAATTCATTGGAATTTTATTTTACTTGTTGTCTTGTGATGAGTAACTATTTGTAGGTATCAATTTTTTCCATTTAATATTTATATTGTAGTGTTTTCTTACAAAAGGAATTTCGACCATAATGTGTTTATAATTAATCAATTAATTTTGACGTTTAAGGGGTGGAAACGGTTTGTATGAAAATGATAAAAATCTGTTTGTTGTTGTTATAATATTTTATTGACAAGATTAATTGGAGCTGTTGTTTTCTTCTACTCTATTCGTATTTCAACATCAGCACAATATTTTCAGCACTTTCGAATGATACAATTGATTTTAAAAATGGTCCCCTATTCGTTCATACCTTTAGTTTAAATAAAACAAATATTGTTACATAAATAGTATATCTTATGATGGCAGGTTCAGCTTTTGGTAGCACGACTACCAAACCACCACCACACGCGCCTCAACTCTTTAATTTTCGGATAAATAATCTAAACATTTTACATATTAAAATCAAATTCAACGGATCGGTGATGTAAAATTAACCTAACAAAGAATTTATTTGGTGACTGGAAGTTCGACCACCGTAAATTGCATGCTAAGCTTAAATTAAAAAGCTTTGTTTCAAATTATTCGAATAAGCGGGCTCCATATTAAACACTAAAAATTCATTAATTAACCATGCATTTGTTACCGGACGCGTACTTCCTCTAATTCAGCCGATATTGCGATAGCTTCGCCACCCGAAACCGTTCAACAAACGTTATCTAGATAGACAGGATCGTAGGAATCGTTGGATTTAATACGACGAACGCTTAAAGTGTACCTTGAAAAAATAAATATTGGCATCGGATCGAAATAGAGAAAATAATAATGGGGGTAAACGCCTGGTTTAGCTAAAAACAATAAAGCTGACTCTTTCAAGTCGTTTCGATATCGTTATTTCTTGAAATCTACGCTAGAAAGCGACAACACTGCGATTTTGATAGACTTTTTAATTATATTAATATAATTGCAGTGTAATTCATTGTTTTTTTTTTTTCTAGTACCTACTAGTATATCTTTAATAATTACGAAGTAGACCTCATTATTATTCTGGCGTCCTTATTCTTATTAAATAATTTTAAATGCACTGATAGCGAACAGATGTTCACTTGCCTTGATCCATTGGCTATTGAAATAAACAATGTATAGCCAAGTAAACGTGCAAGGTTACATACAACCATAGAGCTAAAAATGAGAGGTACCGCACTGCCGTGCAAATTAAAAGTGCGAGGCACTTATCTGACTGTAAAGCCAAACATTAAGGAAAAAAGAACCCTTATAAGATTACTTCGTTGTCCGTCCGTCAGTTAGCGGGCTGTTCAATTGAGAAAAAATTATAACATAACACTCATCATCATCATCATCATTTCAGCCATAGGACGTCCACTGCTGGACATAGGCCTCCCTCATTGATGCCCAATCATTACGATTGGAAGCGATTTGCATCCACCCTGAACCTGCGGCCTTCACCAAATCGTCCGTCCATCTCGTTGGTGGACGTCCCACGCTGACAACGCTGATAACACTAGTCAAGACTATTTATTAAATAACGCCATTTTTGATGTGAAAATATACCAAGATTTGGTTTCGAAGGCAGTTTAGGACGTGACCTGCTGCGAGTCACAATTTAAAGAGCTGTTTAAAAACGATACGTATGGTAATACACCATAAAAAATGCGTAGAACACTAATCGGTGATTAACGCATTCTTTAGCAATTTTTTACAGAGTAATTTGAAAGTTATAACAGTTTATTAGTCAGACGAATTATAAAAATATGTACTTATTGTCAACCAGATTTTACCCCACCCAAAAAACCCAACGATTTAGATTAAATTCATAGCTAATAGCTACCTAACTTAAACCATCAAAAGTAGTCGCCAACTTTATCTAGAAAATATATTTTCTCTGATGATTTCGGCTTTTCATCAGCAAGAGGCATTACGCATGAAACGATTACGCTGCAGTTGCATTCTTTGTTCCGCTCACGATCGGCCAACGAGGTCGCAGCCCGTCATCACACAAGGTCGGCAAACTACTGCAGCTGCAAATTATATGCAGCAACCTATATCTTGATAATAGACGTATCCACGTTACGCAACCACTAAAAAGACTGTAGGTATAGCTGCCTCCATTATCTAAAACGATTTGCATTATTTATTTTACTGATAGCGAAGCATTGACCCTGATCGTGAACTTGGCTTAAAAAACATTTTTAGGCGGTGACTTGCGTATTATCAAAATTAACATGTTATTAAGAATAATAAGTTTTAGTCAATTGCTCTTATAGTTTTGCGATGATTAAGTTAATGTTCTCTCAATTACGCCGGGTATGTGACCAACTCTCTATGTTTATAAAATGTCTAATTCTGCATTGCTACTAATCAATACTGATTTGAAAATGCATTAGACACAGGAAACATTTAGCCTTCCTCTAACAAGGCTTGGATGCAAATGCATCGCTGATTCATAACAATAACTACATGACTATGTAATATGCACTTGGCACACTTTGACACAAAGAAATGATATGTGTGCTTAGAGAACAATATGTATTGTAATGATGGGTCACCAAGGTCCTCATTATAATCACAATCATCCCGAAGGTTGTTTCTGATCGCTAATAAAAATATTTGATGATAAAAACAATTGAAATGGAACATCTGCAATCCATATTTAAATAGGTAAATCTGAAGGCCACTATTATCATAAGAAACGGAAAATTAATAAACAGAGCACAATATAAATATACTTAATAGATATAATTAATAATATTCAATATTTTGCAAACAGACTTCGTTCGACTATTTTTTCAGTTGAAACATTAAACAATCGTAAATGTCCGTTGGCCCATCTTAGCATTGGGGTCTTTGAGTTGAAATTATTTACTAAGATCATAATTGTCAACGTCATTTACATGCTCCAGTATTGTGTTTAAACCTATCTCCTAAGGGATGACGTTAATAAGCTGAGAGAAAATTTTAAATAAAATAAATCAATCGGATGTGAAATTTAATGTAGATACATAGGTACTTGACCTTCAAATCATTTTGCATTTGATAAAATTGTCGTATCCTAAAGCAATTTGAGTCTGATTCAAATAAAATTTTGCCCATTTTTAATTGACAAATATCCGTATTTACGAGCCAGCCACGTTTTAAAGCGTGGGTAGGTGGAATAATCCCTTTTCTATTTGCGCGCAGGGCATTTTTCAACGCCTTCTTTATTGCAGTGTACCGACTTTCATGTTCACATGCTATAACTATTCAAATACCGCTCCATCGCTACAACGGAACCTATTCGCTTGAAAACAATCATTCTGCTTAATGACACGGCCGACACCAATGAAAAGCAAACGACACTAACGTGAACGTTTCGAAATGCAGTTTGTTTCTCGTCGGATATTAACTAAAACTGCTTCTGACAAAGCGGTCTCTGTGGATTCGCTTATTTCCTGCGCAGACAGAGGCGGAAGTTGCGCTGCAGCTTCTTTGTTTCCGACATCATCCAAAGCAACTCTCAACACACTCGATGCATTTTGAGACGCGTTCCTATCGCCAGAGTTACTGAACGTTTCCGCGCAAGTTTTAGGAAACCATTTTGGTTCCAGTTATAGAACAGTAAATGTTTCCTGCTGACTAATAATCTTAACGCTATCATCCATAGTTATCTTTTCTCAACGACGGGTGACACTTCCAACGAGCAAAGATGAAAGAACTTTAACGTTCCGTGAAAGTAATAACGTTCAGCTGTAACTGGAATACAGCGTCGTGCAGTTACAAAAGGAAATTGAGTTTCAGAAAGCGTGAAAGCTTAGTTAGTTACAAACGTAACCTACATATATGTTGTCGCTTTGGTCAATTCTTTTCATTTATTCGCTGACAAGGAAAAGATTTCTGTTATTACATAAAACTAACCCCTATCTCACCTCAGAAAAGTGCAGATGAGGCTAAAGATGTATATACCAGTGGTTCAGTAACAGCCTATTCACTCTAGCCTTGAAAAGACCTAGGTTGTAGGTATCTATCCGGAAATACAGAGAATGGTAGCGATTTCCATTCCTTGGCAGTTCGTATTAGAAAAGTTGAAGCGGACCGCTCAAGTCATTTTTCAGGTTCCCGCTTTACACCACCGTCATAAAAGGGTCTCAGTTGACATTTCGGGTAAAGGCCGTAGAGCGCTCCAAAAAGCACTTTAAGCCAACAAAAATCAATCGAATAACATTTTACTCGCTTTTGACGGGATCGTCACGCGGGGTGCGCCCGCTAACCTACTTCGCCCTTATCACCGCTGTCTTAGCTCATGGCAACAAGGGCTAAATTCCAACAAAACGACACGAAAAACCTTGTTACTCTGCGTAATGAACTGTAAGGCTGTCGCCTGCCACGGGCGAGCACGTTACACAATCCCATGAATAAAGAGCGCGTAAATAAATAGCAGATGCGCGAAAAACTCGCCCGTCTATAACCAACAGACACTTAGCATAATAATCGTGAGGGAGGGGGCGGAGGAGACTGGGGTGGTACATAGTAAAAGGGAGGTCCTCCCCCGGGGTCCTGTGACACGATTCTCACGCGGCGCGACTTCCTTTTGACTCGTAATGAATGGGTAACGAAGTATGTACGGTGACATAATGTGACGAGACGGCTCGTACGGCACGACACCGCGGCGTTGGGAACCTGTTGTGACGGCTGCGCGATGTGTACTCGAAAGTGGACGCGTTTCCTTTCACGATGCTTTGTATGAATAGAATGGAGCCAAAATAACGGGATTTACTCATTTGTTTGTTCATAAATGGAGTTGGAAGTTTTAAAAAAACGTTAAGGTTTTTAATGACTGTTCTTTATTATATACCATGTATCGTAATACTAACGATATACTAACTACGTTTAGGTGCGTGCGTGCCCTTTAAAAGCTGTGCAGTGCAAGGGACCTGCCCCAAGGGACTTGATGCTGAAACGTAATTTTAGACACTCCAATCGTATTCACGTATGTAATTTTAACATACAAAGCTTAGAATTCATTCCAATTTTAAGTAGTAGCGAAAGTCTCGCAACGTGGGGCACATTTGCTCAGCGGGGCCCCGGACGACAAAACCCGGTACCCTCCGGCCAAATTTGACAAGGATTTAAATCCCTCGCGGCCGGTTCCCCGCACAATGATCAATTTCCCACACTAAACGAAATAATATTACGCTTTACAGTCCCAGAATGGCTCACGTCGGGATTGGTTTGGTTTTGTTTATTCTGTATCATAGAGGCAGATGAATGATTGGTTGTGCTTGTTCGTGATAAAGGCGAATGTAGAATGGTAGATTCAGTCTACCAACCAAATATTTGCTGTCCGGTTTTGATTAATATCTGATTTAAAGTGTTGAATTTTTCGCGCTGTCATTTCAAGACGAATTCGTAAAATCGATGAGATTTTTCGCTGTGTACCTATTGTTCGATAAAGCTTGCTTTGCGGGTACAGGTGACGTACCTACGATTAAAAAAGTTCGCCGAGCCACAAGAACACAAGCTGCTAACTAACCTACTCGAACATCCATCAGGCAATTTATTGATCAAGGCTCTCAAGCCAGAGCAGATCATAAAAGTGCATTTTTAAGACAAACAGGTTCCGAGAGGTCAAAAAGTCACTTTTATTTTATAAGAAAAATATCAAAGGCAAACAAAATCAATCATCAGATTTCAAATCGTCGCACCGAAACAAAATCCGGATCCCCGAGGCTATAATCAGAGCCCCACCGCTGGGCGACATGTGCGCGCGACGTATCATTTGCGCTTTGCACGCCCACTCATTACGTGAACGCGGCCGCTCGTGACGGCGAGGGCGGTGCATGTTCGTCCGATGCACCAGCAACGCACTGTGAACATTTTGGCATGGTTCAAATGTTTAAAGTTGACAAGACTAAGACTGCGTCAAATTTATACTTTTACTAAAGGGGAATGATATGCACCACTGAAGTTCGCAATGCTGCAGTGTGATTCTCTTAACGAAGCTCGTCCGCGGAGTTATCGCTTCGTTCGACCGAGAATCATAACTTTATATATCGCGCGTCTTGCACTATTGATGTACCTTAAAATGTCAAAATATGCATTATATTATAGTTAACCACACACGGCAAAGATACCAAAACATATTCATTAAACTTGTTGCTGCTGCTGCTGCAGCGAGCCCACTATTTCAATCCGTACTGGCTGTTATGAAAGTGAAAAATGGATTTGACGAGCCGAGCCGGGCGTACGCTCTCTGTATAGTACCTTCATTGTGAGAGAAACGGGGAGACATCGGTTACGAAGACACGTCAGTAAAAGAACATATTTTAAATTCCCTAAATATATCAAAAAGTGAAATATAAGTTGTGTGTGTGGACTATGTCAAACTAGCACGGAAAGTATATCGTAAGATGTAGTATGTCACGCATTTTATTGTTTGGTAATAACTAATAACGTTTGTTTGGCTTTGACGTCTAGCATGCAAGACGCTTGACTCCGCGTAAGGCATGCTAGCGACTAGGTCAAGTTATGATTGCCTGCCGAGCGCAGCGTTGTCTCTGGGCACGAGGTTCCTTCAGAGAATACACTTCTCTGAGAGGGCTGTAGGTACAACTATGTCCATTCTGAGTAAAAGTTCATGGAGATTATCTGCATCTGTATCAAACATATTGTGATATAACCTCAACTCTCACAGCTGTCATTCGGTAATCAAATATAATAAGATCCTTTTCTACTAACAATAAGGAATATTTTCGCATTTGCAAAAAACTGACACCATTCATTAGTGCCACTTCTCATTCGATGTTTCACAAACTAAACAATAACCGTGTTTATCATCCGTAATTGTCATTACGTATTTGCCGTAGTACCTATTCACCGTAATTTCCTAAGACGATTACTGGCGGTGTTTCCGCGAACGCGATATCACGCGACGTGACGCGGACGCTTATCTCGCCGTTCGGGTACGCAGCGCGTCATGCTGACGTTTGATACTTAATCCACGGTATTATGTATATGTTTAGATAACTCGGGTTGTTCCTAATTGTATTCCGATATGCAAGCGTAGGTCGTTTCAAATTAATAGCGGGGATATCCTATTTGACGTGCAAGATTTGCTAAACTTACTATTTTTACTAATGTTAGGTAGGGCTTGTCTAATTTAAAATGACGCGCCCCACCACCGCATTTACGCACAGGATTAGAAACTCAATTTAAGCTACAATAGAGAAATATTTCTCTTGGTAGATGTGCGTAAATGTGGTGGTTGGGCGCGCGTCATTTTAAATTAGACAAGCTGATAATATATCATTGGGTAACGATAATTTATACTAATACACTAAAGAGGTTAACTTTTTTGCTTGTTTGTATGTATGTAGGAAATTATTAAAGAAATCTTTAATAGATAGATAGCTGCACTATCTTAGATTAACTTAATCTACTTTCTATCCGGGATATTATGTCTGAAGTTCTCGCGGGACGCAAATGAAGTTGCTAGCAACAGCTCTTTCGCTCTTTCGCCATTTTTTCGCCAAAAATAAGATGCTGAGTACATAGGAACTTTGCGGAAATCCTGAAGCTAAAAACTCTCCATCAACTTCAAAGTTTGAAAACTGTTAATGTTTCCGCTAGAGTTGTGCGTGCTTTAGTTTTAGATGCGTTAAGTTCTTTTAGTTCACTAGTATATAAAAGAGTTGGTATATGTATGACTTGTTCCCGCTCCAATATATCCGTTCAGTTTCTTTTTGCTATACTTACTCTCACTCAAACTAGAACAGTCAAGAAATCGTTCACCAAGTTCACACCGTGTAACTTGATTCGGTTTGCTATTACACAAGCCTAGTTTTCGCTAAATCCGACATTTGTTATTATGTACTAATTTTCTAATCTTGACATTCTCCCGGCAAGCATGCGTGCCAGGGCGACACGCTACGCTACGCACACGCGTTAATGCGCCGATACCATCTCGATCTCCGTCATGCTCAATTGTCGCTTTGGGTGCTCACTAAAACGACTCTTGCGCTTCTGCGACAATTGAATCAGTTAGGGCGGGAGGCGCTTTTCCGTTTTTATCGCTAATTCAGCAAAAAATTACAGTCAAGTCATCACAAACTAAACTGTTACAACCACTGATTTTTATTAATATATTTTGGCGTTTACCACAAATTTTATAGTCGACAATGGTAAAGCCATCAATTTAGACTACATACATAGCAAACATAGCAAACTCATGGTAAAGTTACCTGATTTGGTAGGTCATGTTAAGGCGATGGTAGAAGTCAACTAATGCCCGATCATTTTACAAGCTCTTATTGAATTTGAAACATTTTGTATGTTTGTATGTAAGCATTTTTTGAATTCAATTTTAGATGATTAGTCATTTATATAAAACAACGATATGAATCTTTATCAACGGGCATTTTATATCAGTTATGTGATAATGTTACTACGACAGCGATAATTATAGGGGCTTTGGCTTAATTAAACGTTAAGAGCTCATAAAACTAATTTAGGTACTGCAGGTAGACATGACCTCCACATCATAACGACGACGTCTTTGTCTCTGCTCGAGACGACGTAACATCTGATCAGACAAAAACAAAACGATTCTGAGCTCCAATCGTCAGAACAAGATCGGCACAATGTAACATTGGCAACGAGCGCGAGCGGGGTCGACGGCCGAAATCGGCGCTTGCGACCTTGCATCGCTTCGACTCACCTACATACGCCGCGGCCACTTTTGCTTTCGCCAATTCGCAAAAAAATTCGAACACGTCAAATTATATTGTCAAATACAACACTTATAAATCGCTAGGCATGTGTAGGTAAACAGATGCAACCAGTTGACGAAGCCTATGTTAGTGAAACTGGACAGGACTCTCACACACAGGAACGTGAGAACTTGCTAACATGTAGCTTTGTCTTATAAGCTAGGGCGTTATGTGTATTATATTTCTTACTGGTAATATTCCATGTAGTAGTAGTGACGAATATAATCTTGTAGGTAGGTAGAAATCGCGGTGTATTTACGGTCAAGGACTTTAATTCATGAGCCACCATGGAAACATTTCACAGTAACCGTCATAGTGACATCGCATTAATTAACAAGGAAAATCGTACTGACTTTTCCTTTGAAAAGGTTCCATGGTGGCTCATGAATTATGTCCTTGATTGTATAGTCGGGGTAAGAAAAGGTTCGTCACTTTTCGACTCTATGTCAACGAATTAAGGTCGAAAAGTGACGAACCCTTTTTTTACCCCGACTATACATAGGTACGCAAAAATACACCGACGCTAAACCAAAGTAAAAAGCATTGGTTGGATTCACACGAATTGGTGCTGCTTTAATCAACTGTTTTAATATTTAAGAGGGTTTATACCTGCTGAGCTGGCAACGTTGCATTTTTGTTAGTTTTTCTCGATTATTCCATAAAAATTGAATGAAAATTAAAAGTGTTTTGTATACAAATTGTTCTAATATATAAGTTAATGTAAAACTAACAAAAATGCAACGTTGCCAGCTCAGCAGGTATAAACGCTCTTAAGTATGTAAAGATACCTAATACAACATGCCCGAAATATAATCATGTTCCCTTTGAATTATCCATTGTAGTGTGTACCGTAAGGCCCTCATCTCTGAGAATCCCTTTACCTTACCGTGTTTGGTGAGTGTTGGCAAAAATAACATTCCAATTTCCCCGTCTATCTATTATCCGGAGGCTCGATTCAAAATATCGGTTGCTTATTTAGGATAAAGTCGATTTTGAACGGAACGAGATGCCAAATTACAAAAATATTTTGGCTACCTACACATACGGTCACATACCCATCTAGATGTCTACTATCTACAGTGGGTACAGGATATTGTATGCTGTACTTGGAACCTATGAATATGTTTATTATGAATAGTGGAAAACATTGCTAATGAATCATACCTATGTTCATTAATTACGATTACTTACCATGCTTATGCATTATTACGAATTATGTCGTTCTTAAAGATGTAATACACCAACATCCTCATGACATCATAAAGCCCGCGTTTTACTTCTCTTTAATTATCTGTAGTTTATACTTTTTTATATACCTGTATACATGTTTAAGATGAATACATAACATGTATCCACTAAGTATACAAGAAGTAGTTTGCAAGTTGGGCGTTAAGTTTCCGTTCTCGCCAGAATTGTTTGCTATATTGTTTAACAGGGCAACGATACCATGTCTTCCTAGACTGCGTAGTTCTCTTCGAGTTTTGTCTGAAATAATGTCAGTTAGAGAAATAATAACATAGCGTAATCTATATTAATAACTAATATAATAAAGAGGTAGATCGTGAATGTTTGTCAGTAGGGCAACATCCAAAACTACTGGACCACTAAAATTCTTTCACTATAATAGAAAGCTAAATTATTCAAGATTAACATAGGCTACTTTTTATCAAAAAAAACTCAAATTCAAAAACATTTATTTGTAAGAATACAGTAGGTAAAAAGAGCTTAAAATAAGTTTAGCACATGTATTCAGCATGCAAGCAAGCGTACAAATATTTAGTTTTAGGTCACTAAAATTAATTTACAATTTTCGTCAATATTCACTATTTCTTATTATATTAATATTATTAAGAAAGAGAGAGAGAAAAAAAAAAGAAAAAGAAACAAAATAACAGCAGACAAATAAATAAATTACAACTCCTTGTGACTTAAGAAATCCTTGACACTATAGAAACATTTTTCCAATAGCCATTTTGTTAATTTACATTTAAACATGTTTCCTGACAGAGTTTTTAAATTTTGTGGTAAATGATTAAAAATTACAATGCTCATATTATATATATTTCTCTTATACACTTGCGGCAAGGAGGTTTGCATAAAAGAGACATAACATGTGCTCGAGTCTTTCTTGATATAGCTTCTCCGCGATTGTTATAGTACTCTGGGTGCGAGTTGACAAAAACACACACGTCCCTAATATACAAACATGGCAATGGTAATATATTTAACTTCCTAAATAATGGGGCACAACTGTCAGTGATCCAAGCATTGCATAATACCCTCATGCATTTTTTTTGTACTTTAAATACTCTATCAACCTCCACAGAGTTTCCCCACAGTATCAAGCCGTAACTGAGCGAGCTCTGATGACACGTAACCATGGTACGCCATCAACGCAGCCTCTGTACTAACAGTCTCTCTCACTCTCTTTAAGGCAAACACAAAACGATTTAATCTGCCACAAATATAATCAATTTGGGCTTTCCAGTTAAGATGTTTATCAATCATTATACCTAAAAATTTAATTACGTTTTCCTCATAAACTGTGTCACCCTCATACTCAATTTTTAAAGGTTCAGAATTAGAATTATAGGAAGTAAATTGCACAAATTTAGTTTTATTAATATGTAAATCATTCATTTTCATCCATTCAATAATGTCAGTTAATCCCGTATTAATATTCAATTCGAACGTGTCCAACCCATCACATCCAACCACAAGGTGTCGTGTCATCAGCACGGCATCCCGGCAAAATACAAAGTTCCTGCGGGACGCTGACTAAATTCTCGGTAATCGCTAGTTCAAAAAATTTAACTGTCTACCTTAAATATATACTATATAACTACAATAATCTTATGTTTAATAATCTTATTAAATAAGTCCTTTATTTTGACCTTACAATTCAATGCTACACCTATTTACGAACAAAGATTACCCAAGTTAATGATCTCCGATATGAAATTAAGATCCCTCAAAGTCGCTAAGCCTCAAGCTGACGATTTTCATTGGTGCAAAAAATAAAATTGTTCTTAAAAATTAGGTCAATTAGCGACAAAGCTCCCAACGAACGAAGTGCGAGAGTAGGGAAGGGAAACCTACAGCTCTAGCTATATGTGTGCGTTGTGGCTTTACAAAGGGCGAGGGTGCATCCTTGACGGCTCGAGACACCACCCCGGCCTCCCCGAGCACTGCCTTCGTGAGAACCTCTAATCCCAACCACCACATACAAAATAACGCTCAATATCCCGCTCATAGGGACTATTATCGCCGGTAGCTTTTAAAATAACGTTTCAAAATTTAGCATTATTCCTTTTTACCTGTAGAATTCGCTGAACAAAAGATTTCAAAACAAGTTACCTACTCGGAAAAACGCTTCCAAGATAAACTTTTTTCACACAAGCTGTTTGCTCGTGACATTTGGATGGAACGAAAGGCACTTTTAGACATTTCTATGCGAGGAAAAGAACGTCACATGTGTCAAGTTAAAATTATGATTGATTCGTGCCTACATATGACGGCATAAAGTCTTTCGAGAGCAGCTAGGATAAAGAAGTAAAATCGTTCGTTCATTCGTCACAGTATAGTTGCGTCAAGCGTTAAGTCTACGTGCAATGAATGTTACACGGCCAAAAATAATACTGTGTGTCGGGCGGTCAGTGCAGCGGCGCGGTTCGTTGCGTCACTGCACTGGTCGGCAGGGCATTGCACCTTACGTCGCGCGTCGGCTGCGACTGCCGATGCCGGCCGACGCTTACGACCGCTTCTTCCCTCTCGCCTCGCGTGACTCGTCTATCCTCCCATGCGATCAATCGCACCCATTCAACAGCTGATTGCCATTTAACCTCGGACTTGTTGATATGAATTAGCTAGCTTGGAATCGAACGCTATACTCAACATCGTTCATAGAGTCCATGTCACTTTTCATAATAGCATAGCTTCATTTCTGTCCTCCAATTGTCTTAATGTGTTTTTATGATAATGAATTAGCGTATCGTATTATTCTTATATTGATTGTGCTTTTTCTATTTTTTACAGTGGTGTGGCGTTGTTGAGTCCTTCGGAGAGCAGTGGCAGCGGTAGTAGCGATATCACCGAGCCGGCTTCGCCGCGCAGTCCCGAATCGTCCAGCGCCTCCGAGGATTCGGGGAGTGCGCGCATGCCGCCTTGGGTCAGCGAGTCGGCGCCGGCCCCGCGCCGCCTGGCGGCCCAGCCCGCGCCCGTCCGCCGATCCAACCCGCCCCATCACCGCCGCATCACTGAATACTTCAACCACAAGATGAAGCCCCAGAACGGTCTCAAACGAGACTCATCTACTATCTATAACGATGACCCTAAGAAAAAGTGCCTACCCAAAAACGGCGTGACGCACGAACTCGAGAAATACATCTCCTACTTATCACAGACGCTCAGCCCCAAAGTCCTACTCGATGTCAGTAAACAAAACGCCGCTGAAGCTCGAAGGCCGAATGGTATAAATGGCTCTATTGACACCGCTAAGGTGACAGATCTCAGTAAAAAGACGTCGACTCTGAGCAGCAACGGCCTGATTGATTACAGCAGGCCCAGAGACAATAAAGAGAAAATTCACACGACAATGAATGGCTTTATGGAAATAAGGCATGGGGCCGACTCGTCCACCAAAGAGAAGCTGTCAAATGGTCATTTGAACGGGTTTTTGAACAATAAAACGCAATCCTTTGACTTCAAATTGTCCTCAAACCCATCCGCCAATGGACTCGCTAATTATAAAAGACTAGCTCCTGAAAGTACTAAACGCAAAGTACCAATTCCAGCATGCAATGAAACCATGGGGGTTAGAATAGCCCCCGCAACCTCTATGAGCCAATCTCCTAAAAAGGTCACAGCTCCCAAACCTGATACATCAAAAATGAATGATGTTGTAAGCTCAACGACGAAATTGGATAGCAGAATGAATGGAGTTACGTGTGGTTCAAATAATTTAAGTTTAAACCATGTGTTGTCGAAGCCAATAGCAAAGAAAGAAGCGCAAAAGAAGACCGCACAACCAGCCAAAAGAACCAATAGAAAATCGTCAGCGTGCATAGCCAACAGCAAAAACCTTACATGGTCCAAAGCTAACAACCTTAAACAAGTCCAACTTCAGAAACAACTGAATTGTGCAAACACAGTGCAGAACTCAGGTGTGACAAGTCTGCAAGGTGAAACCAATTCAGCACCAAAGATGAACATCCCTAATGGAGTTCGACAAGTGCCCATGACGATGAATGGTAGTATCGGCAATCTCAATGCACCAGTGACAAATTTTCAGAATTGTCACCAAATAAATATTTCACAGCCTTGTAACGGCACTGTGACGTCTACAAATCTAGGCTCGTTTGTAGCTGTACCGCAAAACGTAATGCTTACTACGTTAAGGATACCACAAAACGGATTGCCAGCACAAACTTTAAACAATCATCAGTCTAATAATATGAATGGATATAACCGAACAAATGTGAATGTATCAAGTCCTACGAAATTAAATGGACAGTTTGTTTTTCCGATCATGCAAAATATTAATGGCGCTGTAGTTCAAATACCGAATTTAATGGCCAAGATGCCGAATTTCGTTCTTCCCCAAACGTCGCAGCTTACGGCGCAGAGGCACGATCATTTGCAAAACCAACAAATTCTCATTAACGGGACGTTATTGAAGCTTTCCAATACAATCCCGCCTACGTACGCGAACGTAAACAAACCAGCGATGCCGACGACGAGCCAGTCTGGTATCCCGGTCATGAACAAAAATATAGCCGGAATGCAGACTGTAGGTATGACAGTTCAACCCAAACCAAACTACACCGTAAACCTAAGCCACTCGGTTCTTGTACCTCAACCGGGCTTCATCGTTACATCTGTGCCAAATATGAATGTCAAGGAGACTTGGAGCTATTCAAGTACGCACCCGGCACCATCATCTCAAACTTCTTGCTCAAATACGATAGTACACCATCCACCACCTATCTTGGGTAATTTTTCTAGCTTACACACAAGTAGTATAGTTAAACCCGTAGAAAACCCGATCCAAGGCACGGATCCACCAAGCAGTACGGTTAAGGAACCCGAGGGCTGTGATGTAAAGATACAAAAGTGTGATTTTCCCTGGTTGACAAAAACGTTGAATAATAACATTTTCCCATTAGATTGCAATAACTCATTGAGACCTTTCGCAGAAGTAAGTGGCTTAAAATGTAAAATGGAAGATTATTGTTCAGACAAATTGAAGAATGAGCCAATCGAAGAAAAGGCGGAGACGTGGACCGATAGTTCGATGACGGACTTAAGAAAAGTCGAGGAAGTCGCTAAGAGAGAGGATACGATTTTTACACAAATCACTGTTCTAAAAGACGTTTCATCTAATGTTCAAAGTTCTGTGATAGAAACGAATTTCTGTAGTACTCCTACGGAGTCGTCATCGGAATCAGGAATAGGTACAGATACTACAGACAAATCAATAGACTCGCCCAGTGATTCGCAAACCAGCAAGGAATGTGATGACGACTCTTCGTTATCTTTAAGCATTAGCGTCAGCTCAATGGAGACGCAAAGTTCTCAGATGAGTCCGATTCTGAAGCAGCCAAAGACTTTGCGATTCCCGCCACGGAAGCCAACGAAGACGAGCAGTGACAAGAGGAAATCGAGTACTGACACCACTTCCTCGGTTACCGTGTGTCTGTGGGAGGAATGCAAGCAAGAGTTCGAGAGTGATACAGATCTCCTAGAACACTTACAGGTTAGTCGATTTCAAGCCCTGATCCTATGACTGATATTAAATGAATTGTGTTATGGGGCTATATTTGTAAACCCCGATTTTTTATTTAGACGACCAGATGGCCTAGTGGTTAGAGAACCTGACTATGAAGCTTAAGGTCCCGGGTTCGATTCCCGTGTCGGGGCAGATATTTGTATGGTAAATACGAATGTTTGTTCTCGGGTCTTGGGTGTTTAATATGTATTTAAGTATGTATCTATCTATATAAGTATGTTTATCCGTTGCCTGGTACCCATAACACAAGCTTGCCTAGCTTACTTTGGGACTAGGTCAATTGGTGTGAATTGTCCCATGATATTTATTTTATTTATTTATTATTATTATACTTTCAGTCGGTCCACGTGGAATCACAAGCTGGCAGAGAGAACTACGTCTGTCAGTGGGAGCGGTGCAAAGTGCGCGGCAAGCCTTCATGTTCGCGACTATGGCTCGAGCGACACGCACTCTCCCACGGTGGGAACAAGCCCTTCAAGTGCATCGTGGACGGCTGCGGTCGCCGCTTCTCCACTCAGGTACGATTACGTCCCATGCCGCTATTCCTCTCAACTCCATTCCAGGAATCCAGGACCCTCATCGCCAAAACGACTCCACAATAACGCTCCCGATTGCTGCGTCTGAATGCGTTATTGTTTTGTCGTTTTGACGGTTTGTCCAACGTCGTTATAATCTTGGATTTCTCGTATTCCTTGAAAGCCTTAGGCCCGTGTTCACGGATCCGGTGTACCAGAGTTTAGAAGTTATTGTGCAGTTACTTCTCTTATTCTAGTTCATGGAAAAATTACGTTTTAACATCATGAATTGGTTTTTTTTCTTTACGGATTTTTGCACGCGGACCTACGACTTGAAAATGTCGTTCCGTTGTCTTTAATTTGTGAAGTCTTTTTAGACTTTTTTTCTCTTATAATTTTTTTTTGGTCTTCTTCAAATTGCATCCACTTATTAACGATTGATCATGAAAATTGAATGAGAAGCTTAGAATTATTATTTTTTGCGTAATGTTCGTCCATTCAGCTTGTGCGCTGATTTGAATTTTAAACTGAACTCTTATAGTTGATTCAATCTATAATTGATTGGTCACGTTGGACATAAAAGTAATTTACTCTTGTCTAAAGTTTCCTTAGTTTATGGAAATGTCCATAGTCTCGTTTTCCCCTTCATGTTGCTGATTTCTGTGATATGATATAGATTTAAAGTGTTCGAATCACTTTTTAAAACGAACAATAAAGCTGTGTTGTGTTTTCTTTCCCCAAGGAAGCGAGAAGCAGCCAACCACATCACTGCGAACATTTTCGTCTTTTAATTTTTACCGCTCTGTCAATTTACGAATACCTGCAATTTAAACTAGTATTGTAATTTTATCGAGCGATATATAATTTTGTTTTTACCACAACGTGATGAGGCGCTAAATGATTTTAGTGATGGACCCGATAACGAATCAAGTATAGTTGTAGGAATAACTAGTTCTAATTCTAAATCATTCTTAACTAACCATTTTCACCTTCAACGATGAGTATAATATGTTAGCTTTAAGTTAACTACGTCTTCCTCATTATCATAATCAAAGTTTCAGGCTCCCACACTGGCAGTATAAAAATGACGTTTTATGATTTAATTATAAATATTTTGTTACTAATAGTCGGACTAGCTTTATTTCTCTACTCAATCATTTGTTTGGTTACGATATTAAATAAATGTCAGTTTGAGATCCTAATGGAACTTTGTCATCCACAACTCCCATGTCTTTCAGTTTCTAACATAACTGGTTGGAAATTCCAGATCTTGCTAGAGCGTCATGTCAACAATCACTTCAATGAAGTTTCCCCGAACTCCAACGGTAGCAAGAAGACTACTGACAGCACACCCAAGCTGATACGCAGGAATGGCAAGAAGCTGCGGTACCGAAGACAGCCATGGTCTGGTAAGTTGAGATTATTTTAATGCACCTTTTCACCTTACATCATCTCATATGTTTAGTGAATGTAGTACGTTCAACAATCAAGACAATGAGGCCCAACCAAAGCAAACTTCTAAACAAACTTGTAGTTCATGGACATAGTCTTGATTAGTTGTATGACAGGTGGCTACAAATAGTCAGGTTTCATGACAGCTACTTACCTTTATTAAACGCAAGTTCCATCTTTCCAGCTATACACATATGAGTCAAGTCTTTGACATATATGAAAGATGGAACCTACAATATGTACTGTCTATTTTTTATCTCATTCAGTAGCTCAACTAATAGTTATCGCTAACTACCAACCAGTACCTGTAAATATGTAGCTAACACAGCCACTACTTTGGACACTTAAAATATAATACTTGATACTGCGCATGTACAAGATGTTCTGAAATAAGTTACAGTTTAGAATGTAACAGCATCCTTTGTACATTCCAGCGCGTATGTTCGACTTCTTCGACACCGGCATAATGGAGCGGCTGGCGTGGCAGCTCTCCCGCGGCACGCGTTGGCGCCTCGGCGGCAGTTGTCCGTTGCGCGAGCCCGCCGGCCGCCACACGCTGACGCTGCACGCCGCGGTCACCGCCACGCGGTACAACGCCGCCGCCGCCAGAAACGAGGCGCTGCTCACTTACTACCCGCCGCATGTGTAAGTTCACTTCATGCCATCCTTTGCAGAGCTGCAGATTTGGTCACCGGTGGCAGCCACGGGTCATCACCGCAGGTTGTGGCATCAAGAAGTTGGAGTGGTCAGTCCTCGCTGCGTTTAGTGGCCTGCCGTCCTGCACGCCCTATACATTGACAATTATCAATTTAAAATTATACTAGTAGCTCTAGCAAAGATTTTGCTTTGTATCTGAAGTATGTACTGGCAGGCAGTCATATGAAATCGGTTTTCTAGAAAAGGCAGTGTACTTGTATGAGGCTTATATTGATGGACGAGCTGGTAAGAGATATTTCCCAGCAGCAAACGTTGCACCATGTACAAAGTCTGAACAGAGTTGCTGTTTTCTATGTATAACTATGCTTTCTGCCTATCTATTTTGATTATAGTAAACCTTACTCTGTTTGAATCGGTTATTAGCAGATTGTGATTTTATAGTGGGTATCGTAAGACTGGAACTGCCTTAAAAGTAGGGACAACTAGTATTAATTTATTAGTAACTTGATACACGATAAGCAGCAAAAAATATATTCTTAAAAAGTACTGAAGTGGTAATAAATTTAAGCATACATTAATTGTTTAATGTATTTTTAATTTACCCAGAGCAGCACAGGCTATCGAATATATCTTAGTGTTGTTTGTATCAGGTAACTCCAGGTGGGTTTTACCCGTTCAGCAATTATGACTTTATTTAATCATTCTTTATGTAGTAGGTAAATGTCATCACTCTTTTCACTTTTCATTTAATCGAGTCCATCCATTGATTCAGGATCATTACAGGTATTATTTGTCATACTTATGTTGCCTCGCACTTAATGTAACCATCCTTGTTGCTTGACCGTCTTTTCAAAAGAGGATCATATGCATTCCTACTGATGTGCAAGTTGCGGAAAGTTTCAAAAAGTTGGAAAAGTTCTCGGAAATTTCTGGAAATTTTCACAAGAAATATAGGTAATTTAAATTTAAGAAACGGAAAGTTTCAATCCCCATACAAAATTATGAGAAGTTTCCGAAATTTTCCTATATGAAAAATTCCGCAATTTTGGAAAGTTTCCTTTGGCACATCAGTATGCATTTCAAATCACTTATTAGCGCTCACGTTTTTGTTGTTTTCTTACGTATAATGCGTTATATTTATAAATGTATTGTCTCTTCTCCAATTAGTCCCTCACATGCATTGATCCTCCACATCGAACATGTTCAGCATGCTGTTTACATCTTGCCATCTACAGTGCCACACGGAACCCGAAAGATGGGTCACAGCAGTTGCTAGCATACAAACTTATTGTCTAGCCGTGTTTACTCATTTTGACACTTTTGAGTAATCTAGCAGAATTTGACATTTAGATTTAACACATCAAAGGCAAATATTTTTAATACTGTCCTGTCTGCTCTTGGATTTTGCTATTCTGATTTCATAATAATATATTATATCCCAAATTATTCAAAAGGTAACTTTAAAGATGTACTTTGTTTTCTGGGATCAGAAGGGACATCTTTAAAAAGTATTTTACTGGAAGTGTGTCCATCCATTTGTTCAGTTTTGCTAGTAGCTACAAGGGTTGCAAATCCTTTTCTTACTCTGGTGATGATCTTCAGTAGCAGGGTTAGCTCAACGTGGAAGTTATTTTATTAGTTGTATTAATTCTCGTTATGTTGCATATTACTAATTATTTGGTGAGATAGAACATGCGTAGACTAAACATAAAGGTTCGATTTTAGAGCGTTTTGACCGCCGCGTTTTTTTTTTTCATTAGTGTCGACGTAAATATTGCAGACGGGGATGATGATCAGAGTTAACTTTTTATATAAATGTGTGGCGGTACCGAGGCTTAGTCTGATTTTATCCAAAGTTGTCGCGATTTATCATTATTTTACAGCAATAATCTGTATCTGTGACACTTAATTAAATTTAAAAAATGCTGACAAAACGCTCTGAAATCGACCCTAAATCTGCCTGGAAACGTATGTTCTAATTTACTCCAGTATTTTAATTTTCTTAGAAAATTAATAACGCTTTCTAGTTTGCATGAAACCATGTCTTTGTGATCAAACTATTATTTTTAGGTACATAAAATTGAAATTCAGGATTGCAACCCACATACGCTGCAACCACAAAGACTGCCAGCTAAAGACTATCTACAACTGCACTGATTTTTACGATTAATTGTCATGAGAATCCACCGATTGTGTTTGCAGCTTCACCTCGGTGTGGCACTCCATAGGATATGACTTAAGTGTTTATTCGCATCGCAGGATCGACGACGAGTGGGTGCCCGAGAAGGAAGTGAAGCGGGTAAAGCGCGTGGAGATGGCAGCGCTGTCGGCGCGGACCAAAGTGGCGCTTTACGAGCAGTTCTGCGCGTCGTACCGCGCCGCCGGCTCGCCGCCGCCCGCCGCGCCCGCGCCGCCGCCGCCGCCCGCGCGCACGCTGCCCCCGCGCCAGTGCACGTCCTCGCGCCTCCTCAACAACCTGCTCGCCAACAAGAAGCCGGACGGCTGCAGCGCCACCAACACCCCGCTCCTCTGCAAGGACGACGACCGCCCCGAAAAGCAGGAGGTCAGCGGCGCCAAGAAGAGAAAACAGGGCCGCAGGTACGGCGGCAACGCCTTCTGGCCGTGCGGACGGTAAACTCAGCGAAAACGCTTCTAATTTAACTTCAGAGCTTAAGTTAGTTATTGTTGACTCGTCGAAGCCGATCTGCCGACTCGACGGATGTAACGTAGAACGCTAGGTAGGAATAACCTTCTGTTCTAGTAGCGTTGCGATCGTGATCAGGTCCGAGGCAGATGTTGATTCTACACCCCCCGGTGTGACGCACTTAGGGAAATTCGCGCCAAAGATTCGTTGACGGCCCGCGGTAGGTATTAGACGTAGTGTCGATAGCAGAGGTAAAATTTTATTCACAAGACTGATGCTTACTTTTTATAATGATATTGAAGGAGCCGCGCTGAGCTGCGGCCGCGAGGCGGCACGAACAAACTGTACATAGTTAGCTCGAAATGTAAAAATTGTTTTAAGGGCGCCGAGTTCATCTCGATATTCGAGTATTCGATAATGTAAAATAGGCGAGTTTATGTAGTTTAAAAGGTTGTTCCGAGAAACGGACGGAGTAGTCTGAATATTTTTAAGTTGTATGTAGAGTAAGAGCGACCAGCGACGCACGTATCACTGCCAACATGTACATAGTAGCATATAGAGACGGAAAATTCCGTTTAATTTAGAATAATTTTGAGTTCGCTTTATCGATGTGGTCCGGTTCAGCCCGCGTCCGACGCTTTCGCTTTCCGTTCGAGGTGCCAATTGATTTGTTGAACAGTTTAGATGACGTTAGTGTAAGGCGCGCTACGCCAGCGCGAAGTGCCTCGGTTAGCACGGATCAAATAGCCCTCTGTCCACGGTCCATCTTGCTCGCTCGTCGCGAAACAAGACAATAGCGAGAAGTATATTCCAGCCTTTACCCCCAACGCTCCTGCCGGACGTTCGTGCAAATCGACCGTGAACTCAGGACTCGACAATACCGGAATAGTGTTCACTTTTTATCCGAAGTTTCCGCGTTCATATCAGACGAAACTCGCAATTTAGTGTTAGGATTAGAGTTCAATTTTGATATTTGACGTTTTTTACTAATCATCCTTGTGTTCTAAACAACTGAAGCAATGTTCAATGACGCTTTACAGAGTCAACAACTGTCTACTTTAAAATGTAGGCGGGCACAATGCACGAGCTTTGCTAGGAATCAGTTGCTGGTTGGCTAGCGTTTGTAGTTGTGACAAGTCCCCATCCATTTTAAATGCCCTGAAGGTACTAAGGGGGGGTTCATATTTCTGCAACGAAAGTTGATACTTGCACCTGTTTTAATGACAGATGGAAATCATCGCAGCGTTGGGTTGTGCCCGCGTGCGGTCGAACAAAATGACACTGCCAATGATGTTGTGTTTAGTTCTAATTCTATTCGAGAGCGTTGTACTTGTAAACAACGACAAGTGTACTGTTAGCAATAAACTTTTTGTGATAAGAGACTTATAGATTAATGACAGATTCATTTCCACGCACAATGCTGTATTGAACTAAATGGTTTACTGCCGCCGTATACTGAATATTCTTACTGTTGTTAAGCGCATGTTGCCTTCAGATTCAGCTTACTGGCTACGACATAATTAATTAGCTTTGTAACGTTTTAAGTTGGGATCGAAAACAAATAGACAATCCCAAACTTGACGTTTCTTTTGTCTATAAGTGTGCCCTTATACCGTAGCATTAGTCAGTTGAACCTAAATGATGCACGCGTGTAAAGAAGAACTGCAGTCAAAAATCACCCATGCCTGACTAACATGCGTGTAGCAAAAGGACTTTTGAGTTGAAGTGAATGGACACAGTCTTTATTTATTGTTTACTATGTGTTTAGTATTAAATGTGCAGACAAGTAAATTGTGATTTCTTGTATTTTTATTTTCATAACTCCAATCAATCTACAATCTATCTACTTGTTAAAAATAATAAAATTGTATGTATCCAATCAGCTAGGTGACCAAAACATGCCTTCATTTAATATTTTTGCAATTAGTAAATTGTTAAATCGTTCACCTAAACTCGAATTCTTTTAGCTATAGAATATTTCTATAAATACTTCGCGAACAAATCAGACTAGTCGAAAGGGCGGCTTTGGGTGATTATTGGCTGCTGTGTATTCTTGGCAGTTGAATAATTAGGTAAAGTATTTTTAACTGATTTATTGAGAAGACACCCTTCTCAAGCGATCGGTCACGCAAAGCAATAATTATGTGCGATTATAAAACATGAGTAGAAAATATCTTGTGGCGTTGTTCATTGTTATAACAACTAAAGAACTTTACACCAACTATCGTGAAATATTATTTTATAGTAATTACCTATGTAAGTTAACAGACAAGACGGAAAACAATAATATACAGTTATCAAACACACCATGCCAATGATTTTGATATTTTGATGTCCATAGCAGAATTTAGATGTTAAAACTTTTGGATGTCACTATACAGAAGTCGTCAGACTAATAATGCCTTTTAGCCATAAGGTATTTTACATACAAGTGAAAAATAATTGTGTTCTGTGCTCACACGATCTCGCTAGTATTTTTAGTTAGTGCCTGTAGTGTTAAGTTAGGAAGAATTGCGTGGACATGGTGTATCTTGAATAGTGAACGAAACAATAATAGACACCATCGTATTTTTCAGACTCTCGCTTTGCGACGTTGTTGTATGAAATAGGCAGGTTTAGCGGTTTGTATGTATTAGACATGTTCGTAGTACGTATGTAAAGCGCCCTTAGCGTAATGATAATGGTGATTGGATGTAAGTTAGTCCGTGCATATGTGCAGGGGCCGTGGCCGAGTCACGCGCGGCATCTGATTGTTCTGGAGTGGGAGGGCGCGGCGGCCGGCGCTCGCGGACACCAAGATTGTATCCATTGGTCTAATAATCTATGGGTTGTGTTGCCACTTTTGGCAACTCATGACCAAGGCATAAAAGTCTTCTTTTTGACTTAGTGGATAGAATACATTTTAATGTTTTCCAGTAAAACAGTTTGATAACCCAGAGATGGTTAGATCCATGTGGATATCGGAATAAGCGACGAGAGCGTAGGGGGCGCTCGCAGCGCCGGCTCTGACCCAAAGAAGCGTAATAGGAAAATTTCTCTAATAGTCAAGTTGGTGCCTGATTGTCGGTGTGTCTATGGTATCGTATGCTAACTTTAAACAGAATTAGACTTCTTTTTGGAGAGTTTCCAATGAACTGATTATTTTTTTAATAAATTTAAAATTTAGCGTAATTATTTTCAGCACTGAACGTAGTGCCATATTTTATTGGCTCGCTTTTTTACGTAATTTAATTTGTTTAGTGAAATTCGACACCAAAATCTAAAAGACAAATTTGTTTTTGTTCTATCCGAGTAACAATATGGACTTGAATATTTGATCTCAAATAAGAACGGCAGTGAATTGTAATTAGCGTCATGAGACCGCACGAGACAGCCTCGTGCACTAGCGTTCCGCGCTCGACGAGGGAGCCGCTCATTTGATCCATTATTTACGTTTTAATCTACGCTTGAACGAAGTCCAAACGAAGTTTTTCTATGACTATATGGCCTATAGAATGCTTAAGTACAAATTTAAATTGGCATTACTTTGTAAGGCGCGACGTACCATCCACTTACACACGCGCTGATTTACAGGCAAGTGTGTAATGTTCAAACACCAAAACGTGAAGACGTTAAAGTACAATTATTATTGTAGACGATTGGCATTCGTGTAAGTGGTAGTAACATAAGTGATCGATAAATATTTGGATTAAATTTTAAATAGCCCCCGTAGACTAGAGTAAGGAGTTGAAATCGTTAGGCAGAAACATATTTTGTGAAACCTCGACCTCTGCGAGGTACTAAATTATATCGAAAAGATACATTGATATATTCTTAAGTGAGGAAATAATTATATTTTTGTCACTGCCACCATTTTATAGTTGTAGCGTGTTGTCCAATGTGTTTAGTAGGTTTTGCGTGTCCTGGAACCCCTAATTACTTGATCATCGGGTAAACAGTTTTCTTCTCATTTGAATGTAAATAAAGTCACTGCCTTATTCTTAGTCACGGACATAGTTGATGGTAAACGATCCGTGTAGTTTATGAAAATGTGAAGGCGTGAAGCATATTACAGCTGGCTTGCAGACGGAGCGAGCGAGGCGACCAACGCGTGACGGCTTGTAGCGAATAAGCGGCTGGTGGAATGTAAATAGTTATAGTATTGTTATTATCCTGCATTAGACTGTAATCTGGTTTGCGCCTGCGAGCGGATAGGTAGCGATAAGTGTGCGCGTTGTCTCCAACATGTTTCCTATATTATGCGTTTATTATATGAATGTTCTCCTTTATTGTAAATGTTTGACGAGACTACAATAGTACGAGGAGCCTGTGTATCCTGATAGTGTGCACTACTTATTCAATTTGTAGATATTTTAATTATATAGTATAATGTCTAATGTGTCTTTATTTGCTTATCCCTGTAGGGCGAGATCCGACATGATTGTATTTTATAATTTGACCCCGAGTTGGTGGGTAATCTACCTCAATTTATTTATCACATTTTTGGGCATAATAATAGTGAATGTTAATTTAATCTCGAACCCTGAAGTTTGTTCAATGTAGTGATTTTTTAAGATTTTTAAAATACTATGGTTTGTCCACCTGTCACAAGTACTGTATCTTATATTAAATACATATTGTATGATTGATAAATTATGTGTTTTATTATCTTCAGTTCTAGTAAGTAGTAGTACTCCTAAGTACTGACGCACTCCCAGTCTGACGCAGAGCGAGAATCGAAGTGCACTAGATATTTATCATAAATACGTTATCATAATTACGGTAGTACGTAAATCTTCGTAAACTATGGACTTTATGATACGCACACGAGCTATCAATGCAATAAAGCACTCGTTACGGGGAAGGATTGCAAATTGACTGTACAGTCGCCATCATAAACATGACAACATTCAAGGTAGTCAAAAAATCTGAACACGAGCGGATTGTGAATCGCATACGTGCGTGCGAGCACCTTGACTGCTCCGATTTTTGTGAAGGCGACTGTACCAAAGTTTTCATGTGAGGAGATTTAGTCTCAACAGTTGTACAGTAACGCCGAAAAAAGGTGAAGTATTCAGGTAACCGTTAATTAGGCCAAGAAAGGATTGGGGAGGGCAAAGACGGTCAGGGTTCGATTCATGAAAACAATAATTCTTAGTTATGATATTTTGATTTCGTAGTAGTTACTACTGTGATTGGCACTCTTAGATAGTCTTAAATTGTCTGAGTTGGCACTATTAGGCTGGTTTTAGTGTCACACGGACCGTCCGCGTGGATTGCTACGCACGGACCAATTTGTATGAAAACTGCTGTCCGCGCGAAGCCACCCGCATTACTCTAAAACGCTCCCTAAGCTTAATACATATTGGTCCATGCGTAGCAATCCGTGCTGACCGTCCGCGTGACACTAAAACCAGCCTTAGTTTAAAAAAATAACTGTCCAGTCCACCAGTGGACAATATTGCCAGTAGGTATCTACTTACTTAGTTAATTTTTCCTTTAATAAAGTCTTAGATAGAACACGAAATAGAAGAGGTGGATGAATGATGACAGTGAGAATCTAGGAGAGGTAGGTAATGGTTGAGTGTGTGTTGCTTGTGATGACTTATGGCACTGAGACGTGGCCCGGTGAAAAAGCTCAAGGTCACTCAAAGGGCTATCTGCCCTTCAATGGCAAAACGCTGTAAGTCAAAAACCCTAGTTTCGAGAAAAACGCGTTTAAAGGTTTTTAACTTTGACGCTAGAAATAACCTATTATTTATTGCCTTAGAAGGTTGCGATTTTTTGTAATTTATGAGTAATTGTTTCTGCTATATGGCTAAATAGTCAAGTATCTATTATTTAATACTATTAAAATAATATGTAGGATAAAGTGTTTTGCCGCAAGATATATTATAAAAAAATGCAGAAATCGGCTTGGCAAAACGCTACAAGTTGTAAATTAAAGCGTTATGCCGTGTCTTTTACCATACGGTGTTTTGAAATTTTCTCTTCTCGCTTGGTTCTTTTAAAAAACAATGCAAAACCTGAATAAGGGGACAATCCTGAAGTCCGGTAACTTAGAATTGACCAAACGATCGTTGTAGGTCATACAGGTTTACGCTCCAACTTCGACACACTCCAACGAAGAGGTGGAAACTATATATGAGGATATCTCCAGAGGTATGCATAGCTCCGGAATTCACTTCACAGTTGTTATGGGGGGGTCTTTAACGCAAAACTGGGCAAATGGTATGGTGAAAAGCTGCGAATGGGGAAATTTAGAGTAGCGTAGGAATCACCGGGACTACCTGGCCTGCTTCATAGAGAAGGAAGGACTCTATATGATGAACCTTATGTTTTGAAGCAAGTACATGAAGTAGACTTGGATGAGCCCTGACAGTGTAACGAAGAAAGAGATAGATTTTATCACATCGACGAAGAAGCAAATATTCAATGATGTCTTCGTGGCCAGTTTGGTTAAAACTAGGAGCGATCGCCATATGGTACGAGACACATTGAATATTCGGGCCAAGCTTGAAACATCTTGACTGTTGAAGTCTATACTCAGCCTGGCACCAATCCGATTCTAAAATTCCGAAACGCTCCAGCTCAATCATCAAAACTGTTTCGAATACCTAGGAGGCGATGTGGACGATTACAATGACGGGTTTGTGGAAGCTGTCCTTAGGGTTGGGTCTAAGTTCTTTAAGACCCACCGTACAAACTGAACTAAAGAGATCACATACTATTTAGAGTAGACTCTAAAGCCGCGAGTGACGTGACATTTTTGCGAGTGACTGGAGCATTATATGTGATGAGTGTATGAAATTCTGTGAGGCGAAGGATGACCGTCCTTCTTCAGTAAACTTTTTGTAAATTTTTAATATTATTTGTAATCTTATTGTTGTTGTTGTGTCTTGCTGTTGTTATCTCATATTATGCTTATTTCTTTTGTTTGAATTTCACAGTGCCATGGTTTGACTGTCATGCTGTGTTATTATTTCATTAAATAAATAAATAAATAAATAAACTCACAAACATCTGGTGACGCTTGCCTATTCCAGCGGCTAAACATACAGATCTCGAAGTCTCTGAGACGCGATATATTCAATACTAATAGTGTTGAAAAGTCAATAGAGCGCAACAGAAGCTCTAAAGTTTTTGCAAAGAATCTGTCTGTTGGGCAAATCAATTGGGAAAGCTGATGATGCAAGACCGATTACGGTAGGATCGTGACCTCTATTGTTAGAAGTCGAGGAGTTCTATGGACAGCATACGTAGCGTTCTATACGCATCAGCTTTTTCGCGCAACAAAACAATAAAAACGTCAAAAGCATGGAACAGAAGTATACCTACTTAGTAGTGCCGTTCTTCAAAAAGGGTGATAATATCTTATTGCAAAATTATAGACCCGTTTCACTTCTGAGCCATGTATACGTAAGCTGTTTTCGATAGTCGTCATGAATCGTCTCGCGCGCGGGTTTGACGACCAAGATCAGAGTGTTTAACTCCAACGTCAAGTCAGTCCTACTGTACGGATGCGAGACATGGTTCGTAAGGAAGGACATCACCGATCGGTTGCAGGTGTTTGTTAACAAATGCTTGAGGCGCATCCTGGGAATTTATTGGCCGCGAACTGTCTCAAACGTAAGACTGTGGCAAATGACTAACCAGAAGCCAGTAAGCCGAGAAGTTCTGACAAGGAAGTGGCGATGGATTGGACACACGCTTCGAGGGTCAGATAACCACCTGCCCAAGCAGGGTCTCCGCTGGCAATCTACTGGCACAAGACGGCCAGGACGTCCTCGGACCACGTGGAGGCGATCAGTTGAGAAGGAGGCTGGCTCAATTGGTCTCGGCTGGGAAGAGCTGGAAGAAGCCGCGCAAGATCGAGCCAAATGGAAAACTCTTCTACGAGCCCTATGTCCCTAATGAGGAATAACAGGAACACATCATCATCATCACCATCAATATCCCCAGAAGCGAGGATCAATGCCACCCTGCACCACGCCTTGGTATAAAATAAAAATATATGTGGTATTGGTTTAAAATTTTGGCTTAATTCTCTATATTATAATTAATTAATCTGAAACTTTTACATTGTTCTAGTATATATCATTATAATATATACTTAGCGGCAAAAAATTTGGCTCAGCCTCCATAAAAAATTACCTATATTTCATACATATGAGGGCCATATTATTTGCCGCTGATTATATTGTATTTTTAACCCACAAACATTATTTGTTTGATTGTTGAACGACTAAATACCAAAACTAATTTTAAAACAAGTGTTCCCAACTTGATATTTTTGCAACAAAAATGAATTAAATATTCTATTTCATTTTATAAGTTTTGAAAGTCAAATTTATTTTCTCTATTTCACTCTGTTGCCGCGTTTTGACTTGACGGTGACGCAGGCGACGTAGCCCATAAATCAGGCAAAACGCTGCCATTTAGTACTTACAGCGTTCTGTTGTGACAAGTCGGCATTCACGGTCTTGATATAAAACATTATAATTGCAGTTATGATGTTTTGGCTAGTTTTATGCAGAGTTACCGCGTCTTGCCAGTTTTCTACAGCCTAAACTAAAACATATTTTGAAAAAGTCTTTTGTAGGTATGATAGAAGAACTCATGAGGAATCGTTTGACGCAAGGCAACCCAAAACGCTGTAACTCGAGTTGCAGCGTTTTGCCATTGAAGGGCAGCTATGTTCGGAGGCGGAGTTTCTCTGCGGGATTGCATTAGAAACGGAATCCGCGCAAGAACTAAAGTCACCGACATAGCTCGAAGAATCGCCAGATTCAAGTGGCTGTGGGCAGGGCACATCGCTCGTAGAACTGTTGGCCGATGGGGCAAAAAGGTTCTCGAGTGGCGTCCACGGACCGGAAGACGAAGTGTAGGTAGGCCTCCAACAAGATAAATAAATATCACGGGACAATTCACACCAATTGACCCAGCCCCAAAGTAAGCTAAGCAAAGCTTGTGTTATGGGTACTAGGCAACGGATAAACATACTTATATAGATAGATACATACTTAAATTATACATATTAAAGACCCGAGAACAAATATTCGTATTTTTCATACAAATATCTGCCCCGACATGGGAATCGAACCCGGGACCTCAAGCTTCGTAGTCAGGTTCTCTCTAACCACTAGGCCATCTGGTCTGGGTGGATGGAGCGACGACCTAATTAAGGTTGCTGGAACGCGTTGGGTGCGGATGGCACAGGACCGATCTGTTTGGCGAGCCTAGGGGCAGGTCTATGTTCAGGAGTGGACATCTTTCGGCTGAAATGATGATGACGATGATGAATGGTTGAGTGGATAATGAGAGCAAAAATTTGATTGGCAGGGATTTCAGTTATTAGCATTCAGTTTGTTAGAACAACACTAGGTACCGTACGTACCTACCTATTGTCAGATACTTTGAGCACCTTGACTGCTCCGATGTTTATGATGGCGACAATTCCTAAAGCTATCAATTCACTCAAAGACGGGGTCCCTGTAACGTGCGAGGCTTCTACTCCACTAGGTAAGTAAGAGTTACAAGTTTAAGATAGGTATAGTCGGAGTGAAAATAAACGGATCAAACTCGACATGTGTCGGGCTAATTCGTAGCCCTTCCCCTCGGAGTCGCACGTCACGGCGGTTGCCAAACGCGCACACTGAGTGCGTTTCATGTTTAAAGTAGGTATAGTCGGGTTAAGAAAAGGTTCGTCACTTTTCGACCTTAACTCGTTGACATAGAGTCGAAAAGTGACGAACCTTTTCTTACCCCGACTATACACGAAAGTTTTTTAACAAGTTCAAAATTCAAATAGGAACCCTACCTATTTCTAAAGGTAGGTGCCTGCTAGCTGCTATTCTAATAAGGGATGAACTTTGATTACTTACCCGTTTTGTGTATAAACTACAAGTAAAGCTGATAATAATACTAGAACTTTACATTTTAGTGGAAGGTACTACTCGAACTTGGGATCTCGATCGTCGACATTTCGATCACATGCAGACAAGTACCTAAGTATTTATATCAATTAAACAGGATGTCAATAAAATCCACACCACAACTAAGAAGGCTGCTAGAGGAGCTGGCTATTAAGTAAGTAAATTCAACCCAATCGACACTTGCACAAACACAAACATGATTAGTAAAAAAGTGCCAATATCTCGATTAATCTGATAGCTACAGGCTTTGATCATTTATAACTGTAGATCCACAGTCGCGCGCCCGAAAATGTCCGAGCCAAACTTCGATTCACTTGTTGATCGAAGGAGCCAAATGAGCGCCTGGCCTTTTTTCTCAGTACGTTGCGTGAAATTGTCAAGTTTAGCTGTCAAGTGTCAACCGAAATTCGACTGTAATGAAGTAAAGACTAGGTTCAAATTTCTGTGTAGGTGATGATTTTAATTGTTATGTAAACAAATTAAAAAGTTCGGACATTTTTTGAAGGGGATTTTGTTCGTCAATGTGTATCTTCAGTTATAATTGATCAAAGGCTACAGGTCTAAACGCTTAACGACATGTTCCTAAATATGGTCATTTACACTGTTTTGGTTTCATAAGTAATAAATAGCTACTATTTTTTTAAAAGCGTTTTTATAAAAAGACTCTTCAAGATTGGTCACCTTATTTATTTCTAATGCTAAAAAAAACGAAGTATATGCATGCATGCTATGCATTTATGAATATAATACACGAGGATGACGTCAATGTTACCCTAGATGCGATAATGGTTGTAGCTTTCCACAGGTGTCAAATGTTTCTTTACCTACCACGTCAGTAACTTATAAAATTCCAGAAGTTTTATTTCACACTTAATACTTTCATTTCATCATCATCATCATCCCAGCCTATATACGTCCAACTGCAGGGCACAGGCCTCCTCTGCGAATGAGAGGGGTTGGGCCGCAGTTCCCACGTGGGCCCAGTGCGGTTTGGGATTGGGAACTTCACGCACTCCACTGAATTTATTCGCAGTATAGAGGTAACGCCACCAGAGTTGAGGCCACGCACACAACCACATCTCATGTAATGACCGCGGGATTTTGAGGTTGTGTTGACGTTTAACGACAACACAACGTCAAAATCCCGCTGTCATTACAAGAGATGTGGTTGTGTGCGTGGCCTCAACTCTGGTGGCGTTACCTTTACCTACAGGTTTCGTCACGATGTTTTCCTTGACCGTTAAGCTCATGGTAAATTGTAAGCTCGTGCCACTGATAATAAATGTATTATCTGCCACTTTGCATGGTGGGGGTGGCCATACGGAAGGGCGCGCGTCAGATTTTCATAGGGGATGTCAATTCCAAAGACTGACGATTTGGAAGTGAAATGTGCATTGTTCTGCTAATAATTAACCCACCTTATCTTAATCTGACGCGCTCGAGTATTTTAAACAATCATTTTTTTTTACTAATTTTTTTGACGGGGTGCCCTAGGCAAACCCCCCCCCCCCACATGAAGTGCTCATATTCAATGGGGGTACTCTAGAGGGTATAAGGTATCCCCCCGTATATTAATCTGACGTGCTCGAGTAACTTCAAAAATCCCCTCTTGGGCTTCCCTACTAGAAAACTCAAAGGTGCGAGCCGGGGTTTTAACCCACGAACTTCTGCTTTATGTTATGTTTAACATTTGGTAGCATAGCGTACGGTTGTGTTGCCAACTCTGAAGATGAGCTCTGGTTGAGTTCGAAACGCGTCAGCGTAGTTTGGTGGTGGTGATGGTTGGGTTTGTGTGATTTGTGTGTGTTCGTACAGTGTGGTGGAGGAACTGCATGAACACGCATTTCTTACATAAACGTAACTATCGTAAGGTCGCGGGTGAGCAAAGTAATTGTTTCAGTTCATTAAACCTCCGCAAAGTAACACCTGATTCAATAAATTATTTCAGTTAGACTTGGCAGTCTTACATTTCCTGCTACATTTCTTACTTGTATAAATAACAATGCAATAGGTAAGTAACATGTACCTATAGGTACCTATAGGTGAAGCCTTGATTTAGTCGGGAACGCTGTGTCACAAGTTTCACAGGCAATTTGACACGATCCAGGCGTCCACAACATATTGGTCTTGTTTCAAACTAGGTCCGACTGGGAGTTTTATGACTAACTAGCTGTTGCCCACGACTCCGTCTGTGACGAATCCGTTTATCGCTATCTCTCTGGAACTATGCAATTTTCCGGGATAAAAGTATCATCATCATCATCATTTCAGCCAAAAGACGTCCACTGCTGAACATAGGCCTCCCCCAATGATCGCCAAACAGATCGGTTCCGTGCCATCCGCATCCAACGCGATCCCGCAACCTTAACCAGGTCGTCACTCCATCTTGTTGGAGGTCTACCTACACTGCGTCTTCCGGTGCGTGGACGCTACTCGAGAACCTTTGTGCCCCATCGGCCAACAGTTCTACGAGCGATGTGCCCTGCCCATTGCCACTTGAGTTTGGCGATTCTTCGAGCTATGTCGGTGACCTTAGTTCTTGTGCGGATTACATCATTTCTAATGCGATCCCGCAGAGAAACTCCGAGCATAGCCCTCTCCATTGCCTTCTGAGTGACTTGGAGCTTCCTTATGAGGCCGATCGTTAGCTAAAAGTATCCTATGTATAAATTCAGGTTATAAACTATCTGTGTGTCAAATTTCATTAGAATCAAACAAACAAACTCTTCAGCTTGTCCCCCTAATATTTATTTAGCTTTATAATATTAGTGTAGATACAAACTTTCACGTTTAAAATATAAGTGGGGAGTTACGATCGTTCAACCGGATATATTTTGTGCGCGACCCTCCGCGGAACCCTGTCGCAGTCAGCATTTGCCGCACTTATTAAAAACAGTCTTGTTACGGACAGCAGAAGCTCCCTGCGACAGGGTTCCGCCGAGCGCCGCGCACGAGCTTGTCAAGGTATAGTTAAGGATTTGCCACACTGGGTGCGTTCTGCGATCTGCGGTCAGGTCAAATTGAACGCAGCCCGCATTATGTATGGAACAACATTGTCGGTCTCTATAATTATTTCGTATAGATATGCGATCTGACCGTGCCGCAAAACGCAAAACGCATCCAGTGTGGCAAAATCTTTAAAGTCTACGAGCATTACGGGTCAAAAGGTGTGTAGCGACTCCCAGCGCCATCTAGTCATGAAATGAAAAACTAAACTACGACATCCTGCATCGGACTATCGAAGTTTTTTTTTCTCTACCATCGGACTTCGCTGACATCTCTCTATTGCGGCATACTCTTACAGGTGAATTTGCGAAGCTTTTTGACAATAGTTTTTGGAATAAATATAATTATGCAACCCAATATTAGCCTAACCTAACGGTGCGTGTCCAGTCCACCTAATCCATTCTCGGCCGAAGTAAGTATGTTCGGGCGTCGTCGTCCAAGAAACTGAATCACGTGCCAGGGTGGAATCTTTTCACAACCAATTTAACGAAGATTTCAATTGCAGATGTATGGAATGTCAACATGACATTTCTAAAGAAAGGGTTCACCCTTTGATTCAGTACCTATCTTCGAATGTACCTAGAGTCCGACTAAGAGTAGTAATTTCATCAATCATCATCCCGCCTATATACGTCCCATTGCAGGGCACGGGCCTCCTCTCAGAATGTAAGGCCTTGGCCCGTAGTTCCCACGTGGGCCCAATTCGGATTGGCCACGATGAAAATTTCGGGAATTCTCGTGAGTTAGTAAACTCCTGAAATTTCATTTCGACTGCCAAACCTTATGGTTTTCGTGAAAAAATCTGCGGCTAAAAGCTAGTTGTAGATAAACTGTGGCAGTCCCCTGGAGTTTGCGGCGTGCTGCGTCAGCACGGCGCGGGAGCCGCGAGCTCGGCCCGCGCTGCCCACTCTTGCGCAGGTAGCCGCCCGTCCCGCACTGTAAGTTACACTTATACTTATAAGTACTAATTAATTTTATTACATGTACTGTAACATTAGGTGCTCGGATTTGGAAGAGCCTTTGAAATCACCTCAAAATTTTTTACTCTGGCTAAATTTTCACAGTTTTTTTTAAAGTAAAATATATTTGGTTTCATCTAACACATGCACTGCCTAGTATCTGAATGTTTTTTGGTTTTTTTTTATTTTATATTAAATTTTTTTGAGTTAATGTATTATGTTGCCCAGCATTAACTGAGTTAAAAACACTAATTTTGTATTACATTTTAAATTTTACCCAGTATTTTTTTTTATATAAGAGGGGGCAAACGAGCAAACGGTAGGTATTCATCATTCTCTAACTAAAATTATTACACTTAGGTACTTTTGGCTTTGCCGTAGCGTAGTCGTGTAAAAAGCGGAGTTTTTCCTACTGTCTTTAAAACTATTTATGTAACTAGGTGCTATGTTCTTTGATAGATGATATGGGGAGCAGACAGCATAAGGAGCAGTGGTACAATTAGCAGCGGCCTGTTGTGGCAGCAGTCCTGAATAACCACTCCTGCTGTAAAACGGTAAGTCACACCACTTTAAGTAATAATTCTAGCACGTGTTAAGGAATAATCACACAGTTTAATTCGTTTAAATACTTACGTACCTACTTGTGGTACCTATGTATACCTACTTCAATGTTCTTCGAAAAGAGCGCAGATTAAGACCTTGGTCACTTTTGAGGGTTCTGCTCTGCGCTCAAAGGGTAATGATAGAACCCTATTAATGTCGCTACGCTATGCTGTCCTGTCCATCTGTCCGTCACGGGGTTGTATCACTATAACCGTAATATTTAGACCGCTTAAATTTATACTTACATAACGTGTATTTCTATTGCAGCTCTAATAAGAAATAATGAAAATTGAATTATAGTATAAATCTTCCCAGGTGAATTTTTCGCTTCGAGCCCTTATCTTTCAAAACAAACGGTATCGTCATAGTATTAAGGTTCAAATTTAATGTAATGGCTCGAAGCGAAAAATTCACCTGGGAAGATTTATACTATAGTATAGCAGTAAGTAATTATTATTTTTAGTATAATCGTGTAGTTAATTAGTAAATAGTTAGTCGATTGAGTTGACAAAGAAGAATGCCTTATAAAATCTATGGAGCGTCGCGTTTTTTTTTTACTGCTCATTAAAAGTACGTTGACTGATTGGGGGTGTCAACCCTATTAATAAATTAAGCCCACTACTTTGCTCCTTAGGAAGAGTATTGTATCCCGAGAATTTTGGAAAACTCTTCCTTATCTAACTACACAGACGCAAGCCACACCGATAAGAGACGTAGACGGGGGCGCGTCGCAGTCGCGGCGCCCCTTGAATCAGTTTTCATACTAATGTATAGAAGCGTCGCGATCCAAAGCAGACAGAAGAGACGGGGCGGAGACGCGGACTGCGACGCGCCCCCGTCCCACGTCTCTTCTGTGTGGCTTACGCCTTAAAAGGGAACCATGCAACTTTCATGATTCTAAGTTTTAAGTCTATGGTTTTGGCTAGACAAAAGTCAAGACTTTGACGAGTCGGTTAGTCTGGACTATTTTTTAAGTCACGGTAATTAAAGACATTCCCTTGGCGCTTGCAGTTGTGTGCGTAGTCGACGGTTCGGGGAACGCGCATGCGCCGAATGACTCCCGCAGCTCGCCGGCGCCCGCGCCGCCCGCTCCACACTGTAAGGTAAGTCATATTGTTGGCTAGGGCATTCATTTTTATTTATTTATCTCGTCATAACTATTACTTAGGTACATTAAATTTATCAAAACACTTCGCCAAACTCCAAAATAGTTTGTTGGCAAATACTACGCTAAATTCTCGCACTACCACTATATAGTTTTAAAGTAGGTAATTTATAGCTAATACATATATTACAATGAAAATGAAAATTGCGATGCATAAATGCAAAACCATAGCGCAATGTGCTTTTTGCTTTGGCGAAGTCAAATAAAGATAGAGCATTCATTCAGTTGTTTATTGTTTCTCTACAAACTAGTCTTTATTTTCCTCCGTTTATTATTTTCCTTTTTCTTAATGTACTTTTATGTTTAGGATAGTTGTATAGATATAAATAGTTATTTTAAGACAAACAACTATTTGAGGAAAAAAATCAAAGTTACATAGGTACATACTTATAAACGTTTGCAAGTACACTGGTCAACATATCAAATCGGTCGACTGTCGCCTTACTTAACTTACCACCTACTTACTTACCGATGATGATAATGATGAAGATGGTGACGTATCTGATGACATTGAACCCTCCTACAAATTAAATTGGTATGTTTATGATAAGGTTTATGATGGTTGGGAAGGACTCGCGCATCGTCCATCTGACACGCGTCAAGTTAACCGAGCTTCGAAATAGTTCGTCTTGAAGATCTTGACCCCAACCGCCAGTTACGAAAAGCTAAACCCAGACTTACTATATGCTATAGCCTATAACGCTAACTGCACTTAGGCAAGCTGATTCCAGGAAATGCTACCAATCATAATACGTACTTACATTACTTAAAAGCTTACGAAAGCAAAGTGGCTTTGCAATCATTTATTTTCTTTGTAATAAAATAACGAACAGAAATATGTGGCTGCGTCAACTCTAATACCTACAAAAACAAGAGGTAACTATTCATAGCGGTGCGATTGATATTACTAAAAGTTATTTAAGTTAAGACTTGATTTTTAATTTTTTAATCGTGTGATTTTCCGTGTTTTCTACCTATTATTCTAAGAGCCTTTAACATGTTGAACATTAAAAAGGAACAAAGAAGAAAATAGAGAAGAGCATAGAAGAGCGAAGAAGTTCAGGGTTGAAATGGCCATTACCTCACAGTCACGTGGTCTTGTTGGTACAACGTGTGATGTGACGTAGTGGAAGTGTCGACCTGGACCGTTTCTACAAGCCGAAAGATGAGAAGAAGCAACAAATCAAGATAAGAAGACAATTTATCTTGCCTTTGAGACTACTGGGTACTGGGGGTCGGAGGCTATTGCCTTTATTAAGGAAGTGGGACGTCGCATCAGAGAAAGGGGATCTGACGCCCGTGCGGGTTCGTACCTGGTGCAAAGGTTGTGCATCGCCATTCAGCGTGGTGCCTACCTTTGCGCCAGGGACAACTCGTGGGGAACTTTTCGATTACACTTAGGCTAGTCTTAAGTTATAAACTTATTGTTTTTTTTTGGTATAATCTTTATTAACGACCGCTTTAGCTTTAGCTAGTTGGTAGTGACCCTGCCTACGAAGCAAGAGGTCCTGGGTTCAAATCCCGGTAAGGGCATTTATTTGTGTGATGAGCACGAATATTTGTTCCTGAGTTATGGATGTTTTCTACGTATTTAAGTATTTATTTATTTATATAAGTATGTTTATCGTCGTCTAGTACCCATAGTACAAGCTTTGCTTAGTTTGGGACTAGGTCGATTTGTGTAAGATTGTCCCCTAATATTTATTTTATTTATTTATTACAATAAATTACTAATTATAATTTATTTTAGGATACAGAATAAATCTGAAGCCGCTTAAGTCTTTCGCGTATTGTGAAAAGTGTGTCCATAAACAAATTTGTAAAACTGCACGCGGTAACCCTCTACCTTCGATCTCGATCGTTGTAAACTGCAACTCTCTGGTCATACCTTGATACACACCGTAAGAAACACAAGTTGTCTCTCCTCATCATCATCATCCCAGCCTAATACGTCCCACTGCAGGGCACAGGCCTCCTCTCAGAATGAGAGGGCTTGGACCGTAGTTCCCACGCGGGCCCAGTGCGGATTGGGAACTTCACATAGACTATTGAATTTCTTGGCTGGTGTATGCAGGTTTTTTCACGATGTTTTCCTTCACCGTAAAGTTTCGCACATAAATTCCGAAAAACTCAGAGATGCGAGCCGGGATTTGATCCCACGACCCTCTGTTTGAGAGACCATAGGTCAAACCACTAGGCCACCACGGCTCTGTCTCCCCTGTGGACATAAAATTAGCGACTTCGAATCAGCAAACTTAAAATTTATTTAAACGGGCCGAATGTTGACCAGGCGTCCCAGACGCTGATGTAGACATGAATAAAAAATATTGGCTATATGGCCTTTAACTTTTGCCATGGCCCTAGGAGAGACGTAAACATAAAAATGTGCACGACCGGTCTTGAAACTTGGATAGTTTAGGTATGTTATAACGTATTTTGAATCGCGGACGCATTGATCCCCTGAAAGAATGACTGTAATTTAGTAATAATATTGGCTTCAATAACGGACGCGTGCACGGTCTCTGGTTTATTCTACAAGGAGTTTTAAAATTTAGAAAGCAAATATTTGGGTTAGTTTGATTTAAATGTTTGATAACCCCGGTTTTTATCGGATACCCCATTTTTTTCTGATTAAAGATGTAATCACGCCTTAATCACGGTACACTTTGAACGTCGATCAATGTATGGAAACATTATATCAATCCACATTTATATTTTAATTCATGTCGTGCAGAATTAACTTCAATCCCGTGAATTACACATTCTATCTAGTTCGGTTTATTTTACTAGTATACATACTAGTTGTATGACTTGTACGAGTCTTTTAAACATTATAAAAAGCTTTATAATGCTCGTTCAGTAACATAACTTAATATCATCAATCCTCATAGAAGTTTTTGTGAGAGCATATTGCGGACGTTATTGAGAAAGTAAAAGTTTCCTCGTTTTAAGGTGTCGGTTTATTGCAATTCATAATATCATCTACATATTTACCATAAAAACTAGCATTTGCATGCGGCTTATTCCACCGGTTACGCTTGCCAGTCCGTCCATTCGAGAACTTTTCGGCCCCAACAGCCATAATGTTCTCCGTGCTCTATGGCCTGCACATTGCCATTTCAACGAATTGATGCGTTTGGCTGTATCGGTGCCACTTCTTTTACGAACTTCTTTTTAAAGGTTAACCTATTGCACCTATGATGTTATTATTGGTTACCTTATTACATTTACATTAGCATACTACAGTGTAAATTACAATTAGTTTTCTCCCACCGGTTAGCCTGTTGGTACGTGACTTGGGCGCGGTGTAGTATTTCGCTTATTCGCCGCGCTACGCGGCTACCGGGAAAGAGTGTGACATTCGATATCCGCGGTGTCTTCTTTGTTGACAGTTCGCGAAACGACGGTAAAATACAGCTAGGTTTATATTTCACTTTGTCGGTTGCAAAATGATAAGTCATGCGTTTCCTGATGTAAAGCGTCGTTTACATTGATTTAGTAAGTTAGGAGTATGATACATTATGTATAGTTGTACAAGTACAGATATAGTGCAAAATGATTTTCCATCGCGAAAACTCGGATCTCAATCGGATTACGATGGCACCCGAACTGTCAATCAATGATTGTATTAAATGAGTGACGTTTTCATATCCATTATTATGGAACTTTATTGTTTAGTGTCAAATGTCAAAGTGAAAAATGTAAAATGCTACATTGCTGTAAGATGGGTACCTACTGAAGCTAATTGAGAGAGCACGATAAATACTAACTTTTCCGATAAAGTACGAAGGAAAATCATTTTGCACTACATCTGTAAGTGCTTTATCATTTTTTATGAAATTTCCAACATACCTAAAAACAATAAGGCTGGATTGTCACACATGGCTTGTAAGTGAAAATAGCCTTTGATGTTTTAAGCCATAGAACTAACATTGAAACCTAGAGTGGTAAAGGAATTTCTTGGACGGTTGGCAATAATTATCTGTGAATAATTCAAGCGTCTACCTGTTGCGTTATCAATATCGAGCAAAAACGAGCAATAAAGTCACGTTTGTTGTATGAAAGCCCCCTTAAATATCTATTTTATTATGTTTTTCAGTATTTGTTGTTATAGCGGCAACCGAAATACATCATCTGTGACAATTTCAACTGTCTAGCTATCACGGTTCATACAGACGACAGACGGACGGACAGACGGACGCACAGCGATGTCACAGTACTGGGTCCCGTTTTTACCCTTTGCGTACGGAACCCTAAATAAAACGCATTGATTATAGCATAATGCATTCGCATTGTACTTGTCAGTTGTTGTTGCAAATCGCAGGAACGCTGATACGATCTTCTGTTTCAAATAGCAGTGAAACTCGAGCTGTTTATCAGGCGGACTAGCCCGTTTTATACGTTTGTGATTCAATAACATGGCGGCGGTCACGTCGTGTAAGGTTTGCTATGCCATAGCTGTAAACTAGCGACGCGCTATTTTGAATCGGCTAGTATCTAACAACGTATTACTTATACAAATAGTTTATTTGTTCAACACGGGTAAGATTGTACATAGGCACAGATCTTAAATGTTACATCACCATGTTGGGCCGCAAGGCGTACAAAAATTTTTAGCTACAGGGTGGCTAAATAACAGATATACACTTTAGTTTTGTAATTTCATTTTAGTTTTGTCATTTAACACCTGCCCGTTCCTAGCCCCCAATGTGTGGTTATGAAGATTTCAGGAGTCCGTGCTTCCACTAAGGTTCACAACTTCTACGTGGTAGCACGTTTGCGTGAGTTTGTCAAATCATTTTGTATGGGGACAGTGAGCGTGTTAAAATACCAAGCGTGGTAGCCCTAAGAGCTATAGGTTCCGTATCTAAACTGGCTGTGCGTGAACGCGTGTAATAACATTAGTTAGGCAATCTGAACGCTTCGTTATCCCGGGATCTCACTTCCAAACGTTCTCCACGGCCCAGGCAAATGATCGCCTCTGGACAGCTTCATATGTACCAGGGAACCAACCTATGCAGACTTAAATATAGCACTTAACAGTTCTTTTATTGATAGGTCTGCAGTAACTGGACATTTCTATAATTTAAATACATTAGATACTAGTATTTACCATGAGGTTTTGTAGTCGAATTGAAATTCCTAAAAATAACATCGTGGTAGTGAAAAAACTAAAAACGCCAAACGCGCACATGTGTGCTCTGCCGTGGTGACGGGCTACGGATTCGCCCGGAACATGTCGAGCTAAACACGATCATTGACGTGAGTTATCCGTATTTTTCCTCTATGAGTGAGTCTCACGGTGTTTTATGTTCAAAATAACATCGTAGTTTTCATTAACGTTTCATAAAAAACACCCAGATTTCATGTCTCTACCTACTCTACACATAGCGGTTGAGATTTTGGGATATTATCTCGAAATCCCGATCCCGTGGAAAAATCGATCGATATAAAAAGTAGCCTTTGTGTTATTCCAGATATCCAGCTATCTACTCGTACTAGTAGAAGATTCGAACCTACATCGACCTTCACCGAGCTGATAATAGAATGAAACATATTTTATAATAAATTTAGTATATTAGAAAATATATTAAAAATGGGTTGGCTAAAAAAATCTTGGACAGACTATTTTTAATTATTTAAAATAAAATGATTTTCAATTAAATTTTGCAACATCAAGATAATAAGAAAATATAATATGTTATATTATGATGATATAATTTTTTTTCTATTATCCAATCAAGTGAAAGTAACTGGCGTCGACATTCCTGTTTATACCTGGCAACCCAGTAGTTCGTCCAGGTAAATAATAGGCAACCCAACGGCTGCACATTCTATATGTTTTATATGTAGGTACTTTAATTTAAGTCAGGACAAAATTTTTTTATTTCTTGATGTTGCAGAATTAAATAAAAAATATATTTTTTTAAATAATTAAAAATAGTCTGTCCAGGATTTTTTTAGTCAACCCATTTTTAATATATTTTCTAATATACCAATTTATTATAAAATATGTTTCATTCTATTATCAGCTCGGTGAAGTTCGATGTAGGTTCGGATCTTAGACTATACCTATATACCAAATTTCACCTAAATTCATCGAGCTGTTTTAGTGAGAAGGGGTTCTGTAGTATTTTTTATTTAGGAAATTCACTGGTGTGTGTGAAGTTACTAATCCGCACTGGGTCCGCGTGGGAACTACGATCTAAGGCCTCTTATTTTGAGAGGAGGCTCTTTGAAGTGGGACGTTATGTATAGGTCGAGATGATGATGATGATGATGATGATGATGATGATGATGATGATGATGATGATGATGATGATGATGATGATGATGAATAAATTAAGGCATAGTTATTAACCCAATTATTTCTTTAATATATTTTCAGCACCCCTGAATATGATCTTTAATCTTGGTACCCTGTTAATGTATAAATAATCACGAGGAGGGTTGACAAAGGGTCGATGACAGAGCGCTTTTGGCGTCGCCCCTGCTTTAAAAACTTTGCGCAGAACAGTAAATTACGATGTGACACTTTTAATAACCGCTTAGCCAACTTTGTATTTTTTTAAAGTTAGAAATTTAAGTGTCAAACTGGCGTTCATTTCTCAATGTTACGATTTCATTCAGTATAAGTTAAATACTTCTAAAAGTTAAAAGATTTTCATTGATTTTCAATTTGTTTAATAGACAGTTAGGTTCGCTTGTTTGTGGGCTAGGGGGAGGGGTTTAGGTTATCTGAAACTACTGAGTCGATTCTAAAAATTAACTCTAATAATCTAATTTCTAAAATTAATTAACTTTGTACTTTCCTTGAATAACATGGTGGACATATGTCTATGTCCACGTTTCATTTGGTATTAATTTGTATTTCTAGTGCTCAGAAAGTCAATCCAAGTTTTCCTTTATGAAAGAACTGTTCATAAGTGATCTTATAGGAATTTGTTTTTATGATCTTATAAAGCGAAATCTGCTAATATTCTAAACTTGAAATTTGCATTTATTTTAAGTGATTTAGAGTAAAATGTGAACATCCAATTAGAAAACAACCTCCAACGTCAGCTCAAATCGTTCAAGATACTAAGTGCTTAACTATAATTGACGCTGATATACAGGGTGTTACATTGAACGTAATACAACTCTTGTTTTTTAATTTCGTCTCCCTGATGCTAAACGCCTCTACTAGGTCTCGTGTTGTTAAAGTCATCTTAATTAATTAATATTGCTGTTTAAATTTTTCCTATTTTTTTGGTCTCATCGTGGTTACCCTAATTAGAGAGTTAAAAGAAAAAAGTTTGAATCTAGTTTTGTAGTGAACACTTACCTTTTTGCTTTCCTATGTTGATAATTTATGAGTAAAATTCATTCTGACACATTACTGAAGTTATTTGTCATAACAAACCAGCATTTCGTTTGATTCTTTATTGTCGCAGTTTAATTTTAAACAGAAGTCATGCCTCCTGCTTATCCGTTTACTAATATTCAGCGATCAGTGATGGTAGAACTTTATTTCACATCGCAGAGTACGATGAGGGCACAAGAACTATTTCATGAGCGATACCCGGAGAGTTCAATCCCCACTCGTCAATTGATCAACACAAGTGTACAGAATTTGAGAGACTATGGACAGTTTACGGTCCCAGCTCATGCCCAAGGTAGAGGCCAGCGTCCAAGGTACTCAGGGGTTTTTAAAACACGAGTACTTAGGTATTTTATCCGCCACCCAGAAGCCAGCACCAGAGAAGCCGCGGCACGATTTGGTACAACCCACATTTTTATTTGGAGACTTTTGAATGCCGAAGGATTACACCCGTTTCACTTTCAACGGGTGCAAGATATTGTCTTAGCAGATTATTCCAGGAGAGTACGGTTTTGTCGTTGGCTATTACAAAACCAACACCTTAACATTTTATGGTCAGATGAAGCTACCTTCACCAGAGTAGGACTGTTTAACATACACAACGAGCACTGGTGGAGTGATGTCAATCCTCATGTGACACGGCGAGACTCGTTTCAAACACGCTTCTCAGTTAATGTTTGGGCGGGTATTCTCAATAATTATGTCATAGGACCTTATTTCATTGAAGGTAATTTAAATGGAATTAAGTACGAAGCCTTTTTAAGAAACGAGTTGCCAATGCTGTTGCAACAAATTCCCGAACAAAATTTGCAAAACATGCACTATCAACAAGACGGAGCTCCAGCACATTTTTCCCTGCGGGTTCGGAGTTACCTGGACCAAGAGTTCCCTGGACGTTGGATAGGACGCAGTGGTCCAGTGGAATGGCCGCCTCGTAGCCCGGATCTAACTCCACTGGATTATTTTTTTTGGGGTGAGCTCAAAAGACTGGTATACAAACGAGAGTCTGATACTGTTCTGAAGCTCCGCCAAAAAATAATCCAGGCGTTTGAGGTACTAAAAACCAACGAGGTCGTACTCGGGAGAGTGCAAAGAAATCTTCGACGACGTGCAGAGCTATGTGTTCAGGAAGGAGGTGGACATTTCGAACACTTGCTGAAGTACGTTTGAACTTAACAGTTAATTTTACTTTCTAATAAAAAAATAATTTTAACAGAAATCACTTGTTGCTCCTTATCATTTGTTTTGATGTTTTGACACACTGATAACTGATAACAAAGCTTGAGGAATAGATACGTCAAGTAAACGTGACGTCATGATGGGTGACAACACTAGGAGATTTTAATTTCTTTATTCTGTTAGCAAATAAGCAAAAGTTAATTACGAAGTATTTTAATTACTCAATTCGTGCATTTTGTTCTCTATCGTTAACTGAGCCGGAATTACTTAATTTGTACTACGTTCAATGTAACACCCTGTATAACAGAACATTACAACGAGAATGATATAATGAAACCTTTTCGTATAATATCACAATTGAACTTATGACATGAACATCTATTTCACCCAGATGAAGCAGCAGTTAACGCGTAAAGTGATCTATCTTGACTTAATAATCTTTTATGATGTTACGTCAAAATTGCTAGCATGGCAAAAACGCTAAGTTAGGCAAGAACAATAGCAGTAAGCCCTTAGTAGCGTTGGAGATTAAAATTAAATACTAGTGTAAATTTAGTAAGTAAATGAGAGAACTTTAATAAAGTTTCGAATCTGTGTCAAATCTTGGAAGTTGAATTTGACCCACTTCCAGTGGTCGGATTTACTTAAAATTTGGTATAAAAGGTTGGATGACAATGCAAGTGCAGTCAGCGAAAAAGCTTGCATTGAAAATGAAATTTGAAACAAAAACTTTTTTTATAATGTAACTTAATCAGTAAATTAAATAAGTTCTAGTACCTACTGATTACTTTGCATTAATGGACTTACTTAACTTTTTGATTGCATTGCAATAATGAAGCCAATACAGCCGCACCCTTTCCCGGCGCACTATTTGACATCTAATTAACTCGCGGCAATACTACTAACATTATTAAATATGCAAGTTTGTGAGTATGTGTGTGCGTGCGAGTGTGCGTGCATATGGAGAGTGTCTGTTTGTATGTAACTCCTTCACGCTAAAACCGCTAGATGGATTTAGATGAAAGATATGCAGATAGCTGGACACCTTAAATAACGCATAGTCTACTTTTCCCCGATATTTCCACGAGATCAGGATAAAATCCCGAAATTTCAACCACTAGTTTAGAGACATGAAATTTGGCGCGGGTGTTTTTATGCTATGGTAATGAAGATTCATTTTCATCTCACCTATGTATACGTTCCACAGTCCACTACAGGGTACAGCCCTCCTCTCTAAACGAGAGGGCTCGGGCCGTAGTTCCCACGTGGGCCCAGTGCGGATTGGAAACTTCACACACACAATTGAATTACTTCGCATGAGGATACCCTCATGATGTTTTCCTTTATCGTAAAGCTCGTGGTAAGAAATTCCGATTAACTCAGAGGTGCGAGCCCGGGGTCGAACCCATGACCAGTGAGAAACCACAGTTCTAATTACTACGCCACCACGGCTTAGTGAAGAGTACGATGAACTGAAACAATTAGTTTGTTCACCCGCGACCTTACGATAGTTACGCTTACGCAAGAAATGTGTGTTCTGTTCATGCAGTTCCTCCACCTCCACACTGTGCGAACAGTACGAGCACACACAAATCACACAAACCCAAGTAGCATCACTTGTGATGTTGGAGGAACTGCATGAACACACATTTCTTGCATAAGCGTAACTATCATAATGATACCTTAGTTCAGACTCATACTAATTTTAATGAACTGCACAATTGGGATGTCCCAATTTTTGACAACGTATAATAAATCGAAAACCGTTTGGAGAAATAGGCTTTGTGAATCGTTTTCAGGAATCAGATTCCAAAAATATGATAAACTGAATTAAATAAAGAAAATTTAAGTAATGACCTTCATTTGACCCCTGCAGTGAATCGTCACATAGGCAGATATAAAGCAGGTCTACACTCTAAAGCAAATTGACAGTTTGAAATGTTGCTGTCCTGCTTATAATAGCAAAGAGTGACAAAGACAGAACTTTAATCACTTGATGCGCACCTGGCTTTAAACACTTGTCATTTATCATAAAGTCCGAAATGTATACAATACTCGCAATGTATTTTTACAAATTTAATTATTAAATTACTATGTTACAAGTAAATATTCGAAAGAATTTTAATATCAGATTTTAATAAAAAATATCTATTTACTATCACACCATTAAACAAACAGGAATAATAGAAGCTAAAAGAAGAGAAATAAATAAAACTATTGTCATGGTTCATTTAGGACCCTAAGCCGTGCTTGTATTATTGACAGTGACAAGACAAAACAGTAATGCCACAGATTATGTTATGTACGGCTTGAATTTTTGTAGGCAATGGAACGTGGCTCTCTCACTGTGACGTCATCCAACGTATTTCTTAAAAAAATTATAAATAATTAAATACTCAACCAAATTCAAAATCGATGAAAATGGTATCTTAAAATATCCTATTCTTTCCAAAAAAAATATAAAAACTATAGGTTATTTTTTTTGGTGCATCCCAATTAAGCAGTACTTTTGTACACTAGAACATACAGTGCTAATTTGTACGTGCAGTTCATTGTAATTAGTACGAGTGTGACCTGAGGTATCGACAAGGTCGGAGGTGAGCAAAGTATTGTTTCAGTTCATTTATATGGACATCTGCAAAGTAACGCCTGATTCGATAAATGAAGAGTATGATGTAATTATTGGGAATCCCTACAGAAATTATTGGGAAATCCCGGCATTTCACGAGCGAAGCCGCGGGTCGAAGCTTAGTGGTCCATAATTAGAAGATAGATTTAGCCGGATAGCCAATAGCGCGGAATGTAGGCATTGCTACACTTGGGGTAACCAGCTGTTCGGATTTTTCCGGACATAGTTTGAATTTTGGCTTTATAATGTAAATTTTCTGTTTATCTGTTTTTTAAGGAAGGTTTGATTGTCACATTTAATTATTGGTAGGTAATACAAACAATATGTAAGACACGTAACTGTTAAGCCTGAAAAAATGAGCTCTCTAGAATACGAAATTGAAGCCTAGGAAGGCGTTAAAGAGGAACTAAAACTATGAAATATTAATTGTTGCCGTGATTAAGTTTTTTAAGTAAAAAAGTGCGCTTTCAGTTAATTTTGAAAATAAAATTTACGTAAGTACTTCTTCCTAATTATAAATGCTAGACACCGGATTACTCACACTGGGACGTTAAAAGATAGCCAATGTTTCGTTTCAGTCCATTATTAACAACTGCGAAGAGCTCACTATCCATCGGGAACTGTGTGATTTTCCGGAATAGGAGTATTCTATGAGTTAATCTAAGTTATGTGCTATCAGTATGTCAAATTTCATCCAAATCTGTTAAGCCGCTTTTGCTTGATGCAGTAACAAACATCCCGAATTTCGAATTTATAAAATTAATAGGATCTCTAATAGCTCTACAAAACAAAGCACTTCGAGTTGTCGGTGTGCTTTAATTTGGCCAGACATACCTATAAAGATTGAATGTCAATGCAACTGTAGTCATTATAAATGGCTGTCAGTAATAAATGCTTAAGATACTAAAAAAATATTCATTTGGGTGAATCAATTTTTTCGCGTCGTTTACTCTGTCCCCAGTTGTCAAATGTCACTTTGATACTGTTGTTACTGTAGTTTGTACTGTTTTGTACTTTGATACTGTCACTTCATACTGTTTCATAGAAAAATCATAGCAACATGGTAAAAAAAAGTTAATTCACCCATTTTATTTTTTGTATGTTAATTTTTTATTATTTCAATATGATCACCCTACATGGGTCGGTCTGAGCTTTGTTTCAGAGTCCGGTTATGATAATGCAGTTGTAGGACTTGTAGATAGACGGATTGTGTTGGCGTTAATTGGCCAAACGATATGATATCAAAGCAACGCCGCAGGTGAGTGACTATCCTTTCCGATCCTAATCCTAACCTAATCTATAACCTCCTGACACCTGGTGATGATGTGTACAACCGCAACTCCTGTGTTAATTTTTATTACCGAATAAACATTTTCATTATTTCTAATCATCAAGAAGGCGGTCTACGGTGTCTTTCTTCCGGTCGGTCGGTGGGATACAAAATTCTGCAACGGGATCTCCAATGACACTGAAATAAATAACCTTAAACAAAGAAAAGTTTATAATTTATGTGAGTAGAATTTTTTTTTTCATTAGGCAAAATCTTATTTATACTTGGGCGGAGCAGGCTGGTAGGTACACAAGAATAGATCAGAAAAAAAAATAATTTCTTTATAAAAATACAGTATGACAGAGATCGGGAGCACAAAAGGTTACTTTTCTTTTGTGAAAAACAAGACAGGTATAATAGAATTTGTTAACAACTTCAGAGAAATAAATTGATCACGGTATATAACAAAGAGAACGTGGGATGTATTATTTGCCTAAGATATTGAAGTACTAGTCTTAATTAAGGCCGTACCGAGCTTTAGGCGCATTTATTGCATTCATGTACGTACAATACGTTTACTTTTAGTTTACCACTGACAGATGGCTTGCCTTCATTTCATTTCCAACTTTAACACCATACAAATAAAGTAGCTATTACAAAATCTTCAAACGTGGGCAACAGTATTCTAAAATTGGCTTTATTTGTAGGTCGTTAAAGTTGAATATGAAATGAAGGCAAACCATCTGTGAGTGGTAAACTTTATGTAATTTTACTGTATCAAGTAGCGAAGCTTTAGTTCTGAAATTCATGTGTAAGATATTTGAGGATTCACTCTAATGGCCAGTGATTTTCGAAACACGATTACTTATAGTGTGCTCGACAGAAAAAAAATCCAAAGTCGTATCTAAAAAACAAGTTTTTGTAAATAATCCATTTTTAATACAAGCTTTTTATGCTGACTGTACTTTTTGCCCTTGGTTATTATCTAGGCCCAAAGTACTCGTCAAGACGAATGAAACGAGCCCAAACTTGATGGGGTTGTGTCGTTTTATTATAGAGTTCCTATGGCCACCTTTCAGCTCCATTATCAGATCAGCTCCATGTTACAATAATATTGTCACCTGATTTACACATGCAGGCAAAATTTCAGCTCAATCGGTAATCGGGAAATGGGTCCAATTTAACTTGCAAGATTTTATTACAAACATCGGGACAGGTGAAACTAAATAAAAAGTTGTAATAAAAACGGGGTAAATACTGCACGGCAGGTCATGACTTTTTGAATATTAATAAAACAAGATGTTTTCTAGGGCCTAGTGATGCTACATTTTTAAATATGTATTTGTTTTAGTAATACGATGAAAATACCTAAAGAAATACACGCGCGGTCTGATCAACCTATCTTGAGCCGTCGCGCTTCTCCCTTGTTCGTATAGTCAGTTGCGTTAGTTCTCCTTCGGCCATCGGGCGGGGAACATGTATTGTGTCGCTTGTGCTTACGCACGGCTTTGATTCTAGCCGCTCTCACGCACACATACACGAGTGCATAGAATACCTATAATCGATTAGCGCAAGAAGCTCGGTGCGGCCTTAACCTGCGGCTTTGCTCGCTTTAGAAATTTGGGTCATACACATTTTTTATCCACGTCTCTCCTGTGGACATAGTAAAAGTTAAGAGTCTAGGGTGACCATTTGTGGCTGATTTCTGCATTTGGGCAGATTTAGTCCTTAAATTTTAACTTAAAATTATACTTACTTACTCACTTACTTACTCCTCTGGCGCAACGACCCAAAGTGTGTCTTGGCCTCCAACACGAGCGCACGCCAAAGATCCCTGTCCTGCGCGGTCTCTCGCCAGTCACCAACCCCAAGCTCGCGCAGATCCGCCTCTACCACATCTGCCCAACGGTATCTAGGGCGACCAACAGGGCACCGCCCTGTTGGCCTACCCTGGTAGGCCCTCTTCACTGCACGGCCGTCCTCCATGCGCTCGAGGTGGCCAAGCCACCGAAATCTGTGAGCTCTGGTCACTCCGATCCGATCCGACTCCGATTATATTGGGTTCAGCAACTAGCTCCTCAATTTCGGCGTTTCTTCGGATCTTCCAACTGCCGTCAGGTCTAGGGCGTGCAAAACCGGAAAGTTGTCAAAACCGGTTTTGAATTGCGGTTTTGAGGGCCCAAAACCGGAAACCGGTTTTTTCCCCGGTTTTGGCAATGTTCTTAAATATTTTTTATTATGGTAGTAATGGTAGAATTTGAACAGTAAAATCATATTCTTAGATAGTTTATATACCCACAAAATCTACAAATAAAACAAATTGCATGAAATACTTGTTTTTAATTATCCATTAATGCCTAGCCTACCAAGTAGACCTTAGATTAGATAGATCACGACGAGAGATTTGGACGACCGGATAGCCTAGTTGTTAGAGAACCTGACTACGAAGCTTGAGGTCCCGGGTTCGATTCCCGGTCGGGGCAGACATTTGTGTGAATAATACGAATGTTTGTTCTCAAGTCTTGGGTGTTTAATATGTATTTTTAAGTATGATTATCCGTTGTCTAGTACTCATAGTACAAGCTTTGCTTAGTTTGGGACTAGGTCAATTGGTGTGAATTGTTCCGTGATATTTATTTATCACATTCATAAACACTCTTAGTTTGGCTAACAAACAATTTTAAAATGAACTTAAAATAATATTTATCCTAAAGATTAATTAACAGAGATCAAAATCAAATCACAACACAAGTAAGTATGTGGCACCTTTAGTTATTTAAATAAACAATAATCAATATGTTCGTAATTGTAGTTATAGTCGATGGCAGTCGAAATAAAAAACAGATCATTTACTGTACCACATTAATAAACTAAACTCTCTTAGTTTGGTTAAAAACAATTTTAAAATGAACTTAAAATAATATTTATTCTAAAGATTATTTAACTGAGATCAAAATCAAATCACGGAGCGGGAGAGCGGAAGCGCGACGCGGGCGGAGGGAGAAGTGTAAGTAGTATAGATAGGTTGCGTTCGGATTTCGGATATTTTTCGATGACTCAAAATTAAATATTTCTTAGAGCGTTAGAAAAAAGTTGATTTAAATCAAAATGTACCTACATCAATCAAAATGGAAAAACCGGAGGTAAAACCGGTTTTTTCTTTCAAAACCGGTTTTGAAAAATCGGTAAATTTTGTCCGGTTTCCGGTTTTCAGCAAAACCGGAAAACCGGTTTTGCACGCCCTAGTCAGGTCTCGGCGTTGGGCCAAGAATCTTGCGTAAGATCCTTAACTTAACTTACAATTATACATTTTAAAATTAAACTACTTTTTATATGACACATAAATATGGTAGCATAGATTTTAGCATAATTTTGGCATATTTTTTACTGAACTAAAGAACTAAAACAATTACTTTGCTCACCCGCGATCGAGCCGCGCGTGAGCAAAGTAATTGTTTTAGTTCATTAATATGGACCTCCGCAAAGTAACGCCTGATTCAATAAATTAAAATATTTTTTACTGTGTCTAACATATTTTATATTGCTCTTTTTGGCGACAACTGCACTGGCCCGCGCCTGCCGTCTGTGTGATGTCGTCCATAATACCGCCACGTAAATACACCCGTCGCGGGCCCGACCCGCCCCGCGCCCGCTTTCTCTGTGTGTTGGGCTTAACTGCAAACGTAACTGCCAACTGCCGACTGTCCATACATTTTCCATTGCAGTTGCATTGCAGTCGGTAAAACTGCACGCAAACTGCACGCTAGCTGCGACTGAATTGTGTGGGCAGTCAGCAGTTGCAGTTAGAATGCAGTCTTATTTTATTATAGTTATTTTTATTACCCGCAGATTTCTGCAGACTGTAATTACGTCGAAGGGGTGCTGAGTTATGGCGAGTGGCAGTACTTTTTGTTGCAAAAATCGGCTACGTGAGCAACGCTGTACACGATAGGAAACAGTCGCAGTAGCCAAACATGGCAAGGAGAGATGATGATGATGTACCCGCAGGAACCAAACACTAAGTAAATTGCTGCTTGTGTACGGTCAGCCAAAAATTTGGTCTACCACCCTACGGTTGAAGTTCATTTGGAAACCATGATACAACGAGGTCGATTTTCCCTTGCAATAATATGATGATAGTGACTAAAGACTTCACTCAGTTAGAAAAGTCAACAATTTAAAATTATCAACGAAAAATCAATGCAATCAATTTTTTATTTTAATTTTTTTTTTCTTAATTTTTTTTTGTTTTTGAATGGGTCCCACTGAAAAACAGCATTGCGGCTTGCCGCAACATTATGCTGAGTGGGGCCCAATTTATACTATTCGATGATTTTTATTTGTATCTTTTACTGTCAACTGTATTTCCTGTGTATCGAATATGTGTAAATAAACATCTCTCTCTCTCTCTCTCTCTCTCTCTCTCTCTCTCTCTCTCTCTCTCTCATTTAGATCTCACAGAAACTTTTGTCAAAACTGGTAGACCACTTTCTTGGCCGACCGTACCAATGCGGATTTCGGATCGCAATTATTGGAAAAATCGAAATACCGACGATTAGTCTTTCCTGCAGTAAAATTTAATTATTCAAATCACTGAGCCCCCCTAAAACAAAGCCGGTAGCGCCTACGGAGGGCCCACCGGTGGGGCACCGCGCACGGCGATAAGCGCTGATTTACCGCGTCAATAATGCACGAGTGTGACAGGGCGGGAATGACACATAAAGGATCGATCACACCGGTGCTTAAAATAGGTTGACGCATCGTAAACGCAGGGAAGTATGCGTTATACATTTATCTCATATTATCCACGCCACTTTTAATAAACCGGCCAAGTGTATGTCGGGCCACGCACATTGTACGTTTCCGTACTAACAACAACTTTACTGTGTCACAAATATGTATGAATGTATTTACGTTTTTATTCACTCGTCACCTTGTTAAGCCTGCTAAGCGGCGATAGTATTCTTTAATAAATTTATCTATATATATAAAATTCTAAACTGACTGACTGACTGACTGACTGTTGATATATCAACGCACAGCCCAAACCACTGGACCTAGAGACTAGAAATTTTGCACATAGATACCTTATACAATGTAGGCATCCACTAAGGACGGATTTTTGGGAATTCCCACGGGAACGGGAAAAAACGGGATTTATATATTCGATTCCGAGTGACCGTATCTCAGTAACTATAATAACTAGACTCTTCAAATTTGATACACAAGTAGGTATTACAATAGTTTGCCAGATCTCCAAAGCTACGTTGACGCATTAAATCAGTCATGTCAACCATTCGGCCTGGTTATAAGTGCTACCAAGACTCAAATCCTCAAACAACCACCACGAGGAGGCGTGGTGGATCCGGCAGCGCTAAACCTGGGTGGGAAACCTCTAGTTGAGGTATCTTACTTTAAATATCTGGGAAGCACTATTCGTCATGACAACACCTTGGCTTCGGAGATACCTTCGCGGATCGCTAACGCTGCTGCCAATTTTGGGCGGCTTACAGATCGCGTCTGGAAGTCCCATGATCTCAAGCTAGAAACAAAGATAAGCGTTTATAAGGCACTTATCATTCTTGTCCTTTTATATGGAGCAGAGACATGGTGCGTTTATAAAGCAGACATAAAGAAGCTGGACATTTACCACCTAAGATGTCTAAGATACATATTGAGGATTAAGTGGCAGGACCACATTCCTAACTCTGAGGTCCTACGTCGTTCTGGAATGCATGGCATAGAGGCTCTCTTGATGCAGCGGCAGCTTAGATGGAGCGGGCATGTCCTTCGAATGGATGACCGCCGCTTGCCTAGCCTAAAGCTGTATTCTACTCTGAGTTGGCGGAAGGCAAACGGAGGCATGGCGGACAGCACCTGCGCTTTAAGGATGTGCTCAAACGACATCTGAATGCCTGTGCTATCGATCCTGAGTGTTGGGAGGAACTTGCTCCAAAGCGGTCATCTTGGCGATCTACCATCTCAATTGGCATCAAACTATTTGAGAAAGAGCGTCTCACGGCGTTAGACGTAAAACGCCAATTACGTAAAGAGAGACCTAAGTTCTCCTACACGTATACATACAACTCAGCTGGGCAACTGTACTGTCACGCGTGTAGGAGAATATTTAAAAGTAAATTCGGCCTAGCTAGCCATATCAGAGCCCATAAATAATAGGCGTCTTAATTTATAGAATAGTGGGGTCGCCGTCATCGAAACCGATGAGGAGGACTATACTATACAATAGTTAAAACATTAATTTCAGGATTTTTCAAAATTCCCACGGGATAAGGAAAAACGGGATTTATATATTCAGTTCAAGAATCCTATGAACTGTAATTACTAGACTCTTCAAATTTTACATAAAAGTAGGTAATTATAATAGTAAAAAACAGTTTGAAGGATTTTCGGAAATCCTTACGGGAAAAAACGGGATTTTTCGTTTTATTGGTCGTAGAAAGCTGAAATTCGGCATGTAGGTTGCTTGGGGAGTGTAGAAGAGCATTGTGAGAGGAATTTTTGAAATACGTACGGTAACAGGAAAAAACGGGATTTATATATTCGATTCCGAGTGACCGTATCTCAGTAACTATAATAACTAGACTCTTCAAATTTGATACACAAGTAGGTATTACATTAGTTAAAATATTAATTTCAGGACTTTTCAAAATTCCCACGGGATAAGGAAAAAACGGGATTTATATATTCAGTTCAACGGAATCCTTTGAACTATAATTACCTACTAGACTCTTCACATTTGGCATAGAAGTAGGTAATTATAGTAGTAAAAAACAGTTTTAAGGATTTTCGGATATTCCCACGGGATAAAGAATAAACGGGATTTATCGTTTTACTGGTCGTAGAAAGCTGAAATTCGGCATATACCTAGGTTGCTTTGGGAGTGTAGAGGAGCATTGAGAGAGGACTTTCCAAAATTCCCACGGGAACGGGAAATAACGGGATTTTTCGTTTTACTGGTCGTAGAAAGCTGAAATTTGGCAAGTCGGTTCCTTGGGGAGTGTAGGGGAGTATTAAGAAAGTATTTCCCGAAATTCTTACGGGAACGGGACAAAACGGGATTTTGCGTTTTACTGGTTGTAAGCTAAAATTTCAAAATTCATAAGTTTATACTGTAAGTAGGCCGCAAAGGGCTCTTTAACCGACTTCAAAACAAGGAGGAGGTTATGCATTCCACTTTATGTATTTTTTTTATGTAAGTATGTTCACCGATTTCTCGGTCATTTGTGGACCGATTTTAAAAATTCCTTTTTTATTCGAAAGAATATAATATACTCCTGAGATGGTCCCATTGTCACGCAAGCAAGCAAGCGTGCATGCATGCTTGCTTGCATATTGCTTGCATGCTTGCTTGCATGCTTGCTTGCTTGCCTGTATGCTTGCTTGCTTGATATCTTGGTTGTTTGGAATTCTCATGGTACACGCGAGCGAAGCCGCGGGCAAAAGCTAGTTATATTATATATCATCACTATGTTTTTTTTTCTATTTTTCAAGATATCAGTTTAGCTTGAAGAGGGGAGAGAGCGGGAGGACACTTGACTCTAACATAAATTTGCACTTCAAGTTTATTTTACAAATGTGCTTGATATACCTATCGAACAATACTCTACTATTATGGGTTTAGACGAAAAAACCCATCCGCACTTTACAAGAAGGGGGGGGGGGGAGAAACCCTAAAAAATTTTTGTTGTAATATTTTGTTTTACTATTTGCTCCGCGTGGTTAATATTTATATATTGACTAACTCTTAGATAAGATTCGGATTGACACACAGACAGACACACGGACATTGCGAAATTATTAACCTTCTACGTACTACTTAGTTCTGCTTGTAGAACTACGGAAACCTAAAAAACGCTGACGCACAAAAAATCATTGCGTATTTTTTTTTAACATCGGTTTGGAAGTTACGCGTCAAAAGCGTGTTCTGAGCACCGGTGTGGTCATACCTTAATATTTTTAGCCGCTATATGCATCTCTTTCGTACTAACGTTATTGGAATAGGACGGGTGTATTGGTAAAGCAGTTATATGATTGCGATGTGTGTGCGTGGAGATTGTTTTTATATAGAAAAATGGAATATTTTTTAAATTTATGTCTTATGGGAGAAATTTTGACGTATGTAAAGTATGTGACGTATGTAAATGGCAAATGTGTAAGGTAACCTAAACCAGGTATGTACAGTCGAAGTCAGAAGGATGTTTGTTTATTTTTTGACATTTGGAGGTTTCATACCTACACCCCCAATCCATTTATTTGATGGTGGAAGCATTTTACATCTCCACTGAACGAAGGTACCTAGTTTAAATAATTTATTGATTCAGGCGTTACTTTGCGGAGGTCTATATCAATGAATGAAACAATGACTGCTCACCCGCGTCCAAAGTGGTTCATTTATCTAGATGATCATCGGTAGTGTGTACACCACTAAGATGTTTTGAATTAGCTACTAACTAAGGCACAAACGCATAAACTACATAGTTAAATACACGATACCTAATTATAATGATAGTGAATATATGTTTCCAGGTATCATGTAACTTGGCCTATTATATATTTCCAATTAACTTTCAAATACAAATCCAAATTTTAACGACCGGATAGCCTAGTTGTTAGAGAACCTGACTACGAAGCTTGGGGTCCCGGGTTCGATTCCCGGTCGGGGCAGACATTTGTGTGAATAATACGAATGTTTGTTCTCGAGTCTTGGGTGTTTAATATGTATTTAAGTATGTTTATCCGTTGTCTAGTACCCATAGTACAAGCTTTCCTTAGTTTGGGACTAGGTCAATTGGTGTGAATTGTCCCGTGATATTTATTATTATTTATTTATTTATTTCGGATTATCCATAGGATTAGGTACTAAAATAACTTATATATCTATTGTTAGTACATACTACAATTAATTAGACAATCAAAGACATTTATAACTTTCGCTGTGGAGCAGCGACAGGAGCGTGTACCTAGTTGCACGTACCGCTTGAGCAAGGGCGAGTCCCAACGCTGGGCCAGCGACTTAGGATGCTGTTCGAACTACCTCGGCTGCGGGTGAGGAGTGACGCGTATCGTTTCCTCATGATAGCGAAAAAGCAGTCAGTTCGGGCTCAGTAAACATCGCTGAGGATACTTTGTCTTACATGATTAATAGTTAAGTGAATTGTTGTAGGTATATTTTTTGTTTAGTAGTAGGTACCTAAGTAATTTTTGTCAAGTTTCTTACGACGTATTCTTCATGCATGGCAATAGCATGGTTTGTTAGTAAAGTACAGATAGAAAAAGATCGAGACATAGGATTCTTAAAATCCTGGTATTTTTTTTAGGGTTAAACTCTAAGATTAATTAAGGTGGGTTAAGGCTAATAAATAATAAAAAAATCATCGCAAAGGCGTCTGCGCATTAATCAGGATGCTGCTCGACAGCCGCCGCACTATGCGCGCCCCCGGCTCCGCGCGTGATTCAACTAATTGCTTAGAGTTCTCCAAGTTGCGAGCGATTACTACTTAAAAAATATTTTCTAATAATAATAATAATCATGGGATAATTGACACCAATTGAACCAGTCCCAAACTAAGTAAAGCTTGAAATATGGGTACTAGACAACGGATAAACATATTATTTACATATAGATAGATAAATCCTTTTAAACATCCAAGATTCGATGTACCTGCGCAGAAGACCTATTTTTTTAGCGCGGGAAACTTCGATCTATCAACGGCAAAGCAGAATCCTACTGCGCGCTCATATCTTGCACTGTCATCGGTTGATCGATTATCTTCTCGACCAAATCGCGGCAGGTCGTCCGCCATATACCGACCGACCGACCGACCGACAGATTTAACGACCGCTTTAGCCTAGTTGGTAGTGACCCTGCCTACGAAGCAAGAGGTCCTGGGTTCAAATCCCGGTAAGGGCATTTATTTGTGTGATGAGCACGAATATTAGATCCTGAGTTATGGATGTTTTCTATGTATTTAAGTATTTATTTATCTATATAAGTATGTCTATCGTCATCTAGTACCCATAGTACAAGCTTTGCTTAGTTTGGGGCTAGATCGATTTGTGTGAGATTGTCCCCTAATATTATTTATTTATTTATTTATTTATATATTCGACTCATGTAAGTGGGACAGTACTAAGAATCAAATAAAGTTCAATATAGATTGTTTACATGTTCGGCTACTATCGGAAGCGGTGTACCTACAACTATTCTGCGCGAACGAAAACTACCGATCGGAATTATAAGGTAAACGTCCCTGTGCTCGACACTGACCCAATAGATGGCCCTTCAATCTTATGTCATAGTAAGAGAGGTGACAGATGGGTATCATCTACTGGGTGTTGAGGTGTCGAGCATTGGTACGTTTATCTTAAGTTGAGTCAAATTTATGGGTAGGTACCTTGTACACCTTGTATTCCTACTTACATTGTTCCGCTATCTTCTGTTTCCTGCACCCTAACTGCAGGCATTTGGCGCGTGCCTTAAATCCTATCAAAAGGGCTGCGGGAGTGATTGGGTGCAATTTATCAAATGGATTTGACTTGTTTTGTTTTCGCAGATTGTTTCCAACGAGGATTACATTGATCAACGGAAGTAATCACCCAATAGAATTAGTTCTGGTTTATTTTAAAAGATGCTTAATTAAGCAAAGCTAATTAGCGGGACCTTTTTTTTTTTGGTGTGGAAAATGCACCTTATGCGTTGTCTCCGTTCGGGGAAACAGAGGGTATGTGGGGCTCTCCCCAAGGGGCCTACCCACTAAAAACCACACGGATTCCCTCGTTGCCATTGTGAACGCCACGGGAGCAAAATGTGTCACCGCAACGCCCACCGGCCGCCCCGGGCTGGGGCTCCTCTGTCGACATCGTGCAATGCGGGCTCGGCGCTCCCCGGCCTCCCCCGCTGGTGAAGGATTGTTTAAAGAGGTTTACTCCTCGTGGCTTCCGCAGATGCCCACTTTCCCGACAAGACGGGCTTACGTGTCCTCACGTTAGCTTCCGCGCCCTCATGTCCTGCTCTGAAAGCAGAGCGGTACCGAGGGCACGGTCGCTTCCGCCCACTAGGCTCCCCCTCGCCTTTCCCTGTCTGCCATGGCAGAGCAGGTACTTAGTTCGGGTTCGCTTCCGTCAAAAGCGTCCGCCCAGGGGCGAGACGCCGTCCTCAATACGGACCCACAGGTGGGCCCGATACCCCCCCCCCCCCCCCCCCCAGTGTGTCAGCAGACCCCACAGGCAATGGGCCCAACCGCTACTCTTCTCCCCCTTAACCACTAGAGTTAACAGGGGAGAACTGTAACGGTCACGCAGCCCAGACTGTAGTAATGCTACCTACCGCCCAGGCACATGTGGAGATCGCTGACCCCCCTCCCCCCCAGTCAGACAATCGCCACAGGCTATGAGCCCAACCGCTACTCTTCTCCCCCTTAACCACCAGGGTTAACAGGGGAGAACCGAAACGGTCGTGCGGCCCAGACCATGCCCTTGCGGTAGCTTGGTGCAGGCACATGTGGAGATTGCTGACAGCCCCCCCTCCCAGTCGGATATTAGCCACCGGTAAGATAATGTACGAATACATTAGCTTACCGTTGTTGCCCAGGGTGCACCGTCCCAGGCGTTACCCTTCCCCACCCCATGAGGCCTACGCCTCGGATAGAAGGTAGTGGTAACGCCCGAGCACTCGAGGAGGTTTTCGACTTCGCACCCCAATTAGCGGGACCTAGAAATACTGTGTTTTTTGTTTCACTTGTTGAAATTTTTCTTTCACGTACGACCATGAGTTATTATTGTAATACGTTTTCGTCATCATCCCTTGATATTCAGCAGAAAATTAGTACTGGTGAAAGATGTACCGACACTTGGTTTTCTGGTAGGTTGGTACGTCATTGTCACTTCAGAAGTTATGGGTAGGTAGATTGGTACGCCGTTGCCACTTCAGAAGCCATAAGTAGGTTGCCACTTTATATGACATAGAAATAAATAAATAAATAAATAAATATCACGGGACAATTCACACCAATCCACCTCTCCTCTCCTCACCAATCTACCAAAGGTAGATCAACAGCGTATCAACCTACCTACGTATGGCTTCTGATGGCTTCTGATTCCAATCTAGTAGATTGGTACGCCGTTGCCACTTCAGAAGCCATAGGTGGGTAGAGTGGTACGCCGTTACCACTTCAGAAGCCATGCGTAGGTAGGTAGGATGATACGCTGTTGCCACTTCAGAAGCCATAGGTAGGTAAATTTTAAAAGCCTATTTAGGTGAAATTCACATTTTTAACGACTTCACAAAAGGAGGGAGGTTCTAAGTTCGGCTGTATGTAGGTATTTTTGTTGGAACATAATGTAGTAATGTTCCAACAAACACACACGACGAAAAAATTAAAAACAACGGGACTCTAATGCCGCTAGTTACAGCTACGAAACGCTTGCTTACAAATTAACTTAGTTGGTTAGAATCGCCCTGTAAAGGGAAGCGGCTATTACAGGGATTTCAGTAAAACTCCTGGCACAGATATCTTTATATTTAAAATGGGGTCCCAACCTTGATGTTAATATGTAAGGTTAAATACGAAATAAACATTATTTATTTAATTTAATCTAATTAGTAATAACCTGCTGAAATTTATTCTTTACAATGTAAAGAATACTATACAGAGAGAACAGGCTCACGGGGTTTAGATTCTAGTTTCACCTTATCTTGTTGCATTTGTGAATCATTTTGCTGATTAAATAACATTCGTTCGCAAACATAGAGTCATTAGCACTTTTGCTCGGAGGGGAACAAATTAGAGAGCGCCGGGTTAAATTAAAAGGAAGGGCACTTCAAGATAATAATTATACTCGAAGCGACCATTCCGCGCCCCCTGAAGTAGGATTTGCTGTTGGGTGAACTCGGGGCTACACAAAAAGTTTACGGTTCTAAAATGGAGCTGCTTAATGCTTAGAATTAGGTCACTCGAAAACTCTTGGATTTATTGCGACTTAAGGCCTTTTTGTCAGGTATTCTCAAGCATAAAAGACGTCGTCTTAATCTTTAACTTTGACTTTAAAAGAGAGGTAAACTTTATGAACCGTGGTGCAATGAAAAAGTTCATCATCTTAAGGTTGACTTTTGCTTGTAGACAACTTGTTGGCGTCGAGGTATCACATAAAATTGCAATGATGATATTGACGATGCTGTTTGCATTTAAGTTTGATCAATCGGTTTTATCACTTCGTTTATCAGAGTATAATGGCAGGTCAAAGTAATAAAAAGGTTTTAGTTCATATTCATAGTCAAGGAACATCGTTACGACTAACTTTACGAATGTACCTAGTTTTATGGCATTTTTGGCCGATCTTAATAATAGAAATTGTACAGTTTTAATGTGTAAACTTCTAACTAATACTAGGATGTAAGATAATTTTGTATTTACTAACCAATAGGTCTAAGTTATCTGCAATAAATAATTTACTGTTATTGTTGTTTATGGAAGACTTTTTCTCCTGGCCAGCTTTTTAGTGCAATGACTATTGTTTGTCAGCTCAGCATTCGTATGTGGGCCTTTTAGTGGACAGTCTAACAGTCTCTGTAGGTTTCAAGCTAAATACAAACTGAAATATAGATGCACAGAAAAAACCCCAGAAAAAAGACCAATGCTGGGAATCGAACCCAGGTCCTCAGCGTTCCGTGCTGCGTGCTTACCCCTACACCATCACTGGTCTAGAGGTTAGCGACGAATTTTTCCCATACATCGTACATTTCAGTCTGTTATAATCACCTTATGCAGTGATAAAACGCGCATCTATGTTATGCCCTCTACCGAGAGACTTAACACTCCTTCGGAACTAACCGCTCACCTGGACCAAGAGATGGCGCTACTGTGCAACTTTAAACAAGTTAGGTATGAAGTATCTTCTTTTTGTATAGTCATGCGGAATTTATTTATTGGTGTTGCTGCCACAGTTGACAGGTCACGACTTCTATTGTTTTGTTTCTTTTTCGGCTCTATATTAGCACCATAGAGCACGGCGCACGCGGAAGTTGCATGGGTGGCGAAATACGTCCCATTTCGAATTAAATTACTCCATGCAACTTTATAGGCTCAAATAATCCGGTTTTGTTTTTGAAAGGCAGAATTTCTTGTCCCTGTGTCATCTCTATCTCTCTCTCTAAAGTTCCCGTTATATTATATGTCAGAGATCTGTAATGCCATCTCTATTTATTTTGTTTCATTAGCCAGGGACGGTTTCACAAAAATCTATTAAGTACATAAAAGGACCTTTACAGAGAGTATTCCAACAAGCCTCTATAGTCAGCCGTATTTCAAGTAAATTCAAAATACCCGTCAAGTTTCACGAGCCCTAAAACATTTCTAATCCTTGCTAAATAAATCTTTATCTAACGACAGCCCCTTCTGCATTCATTTGCAGCGGACAGCATAATACCATTCTTTGTGATAGGGTTGTCCTATAGCAGCAAGGCTACGACCTTGCAGCAGTTTTCTAATTACATTGCGAACTGGGTTATCCGACTGCAGTGGATTACGCGTGGAGACAGTGCAATGAATAGAGGATTGGTGAGTGTGTCGTTGGTTGGGTGAAATGGTAGTTGGGTTGAAAGTCTGGCGCCGTTGGAGTCGGTTGCCGGGCGACGCAGACGCCGGTCGATATCGCCGGCTCCACGATCTAGGGATGGCACTACGGGTAATCATTAATCTAATCAGTCATTTATTTGCTCAAACATGACATAGTCGAGATCAAAGTTATGTTTACACTTTACCACAGTTGGTTGGTGCCCAGAGAGGTTGAGAGCGGTAATATTTTTCACTCTATTACCGTTATGTATGAAATAACCAATTAGTTAAAGCTTTCATTTAACTTGCAACAGTAAAGTTAAGTTGCAAGTTAGTTAAGTTTTACATTCAAGCTCATAATTTATGACTCATAAATAAACTAGACCAGTATACGTTAAAAAGTCGCTAAAAATTTCTATACACCTTTATGCTACTAACCACAAGGTCGGTTTTTATACGCGATGGCTGTATAGGTATTTATGCCTTCAAAAGTACGTCACTTGATTTAAATTTTTTTGGAAATTTGTAACCCAAATTTCATTCAGTTCTAGTGATAGGATCGATTTGAAATTTGACATGGATATATAAATGGAATGATAATGCAAGTTCAGTGAGGTAAAAATCTTTTTAATATTTTAACTTGAGTGCATGGTAAAAAAAATCTTTTCCGCCCAGGCAACCCTACTAACGCCCCTAGTTGAGGGTTTCCTTGTATAAGCATTTTCGCGAGTTGAATGCTCCCGTCTAAGTGATGGCGTCACTCTTTCTATTATCGAGTCTACCGGCATCCATAGCATGCCACTTGGCTATATGTGTTTTCGCTCTAATTTTACTAAAAAATATTTTGCGTTTTTTTACATAAAACTAACCCGTGAATCGTGATTGACCCCTATCTCACCTGATAAAAAGTGCAGATGAGGCCGATGGTAACGTATCTGACTGATTTACTAACAGAGCTTAGCATTTGTATCTATCTGGAAATATATTTGTCCACTTGCCAGGAAAGCTCAGTTTAATAGTGTCAAAAATTTAACGACTAACTGTGAGTTAATTTTCAGCAGGTTACTTTTGAAACTGGTAGAGTTTACGATTTTTTTTATCAGGGTACCTACCCACGATTAATAGCAGAAAACGGATAAAATAGGAGCTAATAATCTTCATACAAACTTGAAAACACATATTCGATACATAGGAAAAAATACATTAATAATTGTTATCCTGTGCAAGCATTTTAAATTAACTTTGTTGACGTCACCACTCGCTATCTGTCAGTGTTTGAATTTTCATCGGCTATTGTGTAATTTACGGATTATTTTAAAAAAAAAGAATATTCGGAATATAATATATTGAGTTCGCTACGCAGCTAGGTATTAATTTCATTATAAAAATTTCCATACCGGGAGCCATACGAAAATCAATTCCAAAAGCAAAAATATAATTTTCTCCCTTTAATTAAAGTAACTCCCGGGCAACACAAAGCATACGAAAGGACTCTAATTATAAGTAATTCGCTGTCGTACTAACTTCACGTTTTAGCACAATTGGCCCTCAGCCAAATGTAGGAAGATTTTTCGGCGCACGATAACGAAGCAGAATGATGCCTGGAAAGCAAAAAACGGTCAAAAATTGGCTGAGTCAATAAAATTGTGATACGTTTTTATATTCGCTGCGTACCTACAGGCGAATTATTCGTGGGTGCTCGCGGGGAAACTATAAGTTGCGTCATTGTGGCTACAACCAGACCTAAAAATGGCAGGTTATTTTGTAATAAATGCAGGTTTAGTATGTTCACTGGGGCCACAGAACTAATAAAAAGAGGAATAACATATATATATTATCATCATTTGAGCCGACACAAGCCAAGGTTCGCCAAACAGACCAGCCCTGCGTTATCGTATCCAACGCGTTACCGACACCTTAATTCCAGCTTTGTCGTTTCATCTTGTTGGAGGCCTACCTACACTTCGTCTTCCAATCCATTGACGCCACTTGAGAACTTTCTGGCTCCATCGGCCATCAGTTCTGCGAGCGATGTACCAAGGTAAGTAGTCTCTACCTGGAAACACAGATTAATATAAATAGTGTTGTACCTAAGTCTAAGCATACAATAAGTATCTACTTACCCGTAGACGGCGCTGCGTATCGGATAGTCCATGGGTTCGATAGAAGCAGTCGCCACTTGATATGCGTTGGCATGCAGTTACACCGAAGAGATCTTCAGCGCTCCTCCAATCCCTGCCCGCTGTCTTACGAATATTTAGCTACAGGGCGACCTACACTACTTTTGTCGTCACGCGGTCTCTACTCAAGAACCAGTTTGCCCAGTGGCTATCAGATCTGTGGCAATTAGGCAGGCATTATTGCCTTTCAAGTGTAGCTTCGGCGGAAGCCACACAGAAGAGACGTGGGACGGGGGCGCGTCGCAGTCGCGGCGCCTCTTCAGTCAGTTTTCATACTAAATGTATAAATGTATAAAAGCGTCGCGATCCAAAGCAGACAAAAGAGACGGGGCGGAGACGCGGCCTGCGAACAAACGACGCGGACTACGCCCCGTCCCACGCCTATTCTGGTGGCTTGCGCCTTCCATATCCAACATATATAGGTATAGACATAGACATAGCGCGTAGAACTGTTGGCCGATGAGACCAAAAGATGCTCGAATGGCGTCCACGGACCGGAAGACAACAAGATAGAGTGACGACTTAGTTCAGGTTACCGGAACGCGTTGGATGTGGAAACTTTGGGGTAGCCTTTGTTCAGCAGCAAGTGGACATCTTTCATCTGAAATGATGATGATGATGATATATAGATTATATGGTATACAATGGTTCTTCCGTTTGTTACGGTGTAAGAGTAGCCTGTAGAGGGTTGCATCAGTGCTGTCCGTAATTGCATTATGCTCCAATCCTTTTACGGACGTGTGTCGCCGCGGATGTGTGAAGTAATCATGTGCACAGCGTAACTTACGCTGAGTAGGGCTTCGACAGCCACGTGGTATCGATATCGATGAAAGCGTGAGTAGTACTGAGAGATTCTTATTACACGGGTATACCCTGATTACCTACATGGTTGATTCACAAAACATAGCACAAGCTAAACCACTGATGGGTTAGTTAGAGACTCATTTGGCAAACAATCATAGAGTATGAAGGTAGACATAGAGAGATAGGGAACTATTAGTTATTTTTTATTCATTCATCATCATCATCATCCCAGCCTATATACGTCCCACTGCAGGGCACAGGCCTCCTCTCAGAATGAGAGGGCATGGGCCGTAGATACCACGCGGGCCCAGTGCGGATTGGGAATTTACTTTATTCATTCATTGGAGTGAAACGGCGGGTTTAAACTGGTACCTATGCATTGGTGCAGCCCGCGCCAAGGTTAACAAGGAAGGTGGACTCAACCTATAGGGTTTTGGATCAGCCACGGCCGAAGCCTACCCTACCACCGGAGTTGTATCGCTCGTTTTGCACTCGTGTAGAGTCTCGAGGGTAAACCTACGGACGCGAGCGATTTCAACCCCCAAATTTAAGAAATGATGTACGTATTTACGAGTAGCGCGAGATAATTATATCACAAAGTTATCACAAACGTGGCAGTAGACATTTTAATATCTTTGAAGGAAAAGACTGATGACGTTTGCAAGACCACGTGGCGTCAGGGACTTCTAGCCAGCGTTAGCGACGCTTGCCTCAATCGAATACACGTCAGCAATAACCATACATTATTCTTTAACATAAAAATAACACAAAGGAAACTTAATTCGACAAGAATTATGAACAGTCAAGTGTAAAAATATGGGTGCATACAACTTGCTCATAAATATAATAAAATAAAATAAAATAAATAAATAAATAAATATCACAGGACAATTCACACCAATTGACCTAGTCCCAAAGTAAGCTTAGCAAAGCTTGTGTTATGGGTACTAGGCAACGGATAAACATACTTATATAGATAGATACATACTTAAATACATATTAAACACCCAAGACCCGAGAACAAACATTCATATTTTTAAAAATATGTCCCATAGCTCTTATGTCGTCGAATTAAAATATAGGTATATAACGATGGGAGGATTAAAACGATACTTATTTTTGCACTTGACCCTACATACAGTACCCGGCCATAATAATATAATAGCACATCGGTCTTCGGAAAAAGACTCGGCAAATGTCGGCTTCGCAGAGCGTTGTCATTGTCACACACCACTTCGGCCATAAAGATTGCACATCGGTCTATGGAAAAAGACTCGGCAATAGTCGGCTTCGCAGAGCGTTGTCATTGTCACACACCACTTCGGCCATAAAGATTGCACATCGGTCTATGGAAAAAGACTCGGCAAATGTCGGCTTCGCAGAGCGTTGTCATTGTCACACACCATTTCGGCCATAAAGATTGCACATCGGTCTTCGGAAAAAGACTCGGCAAATGTCGGCTTCGCAGAGCGTTGTCATTGTCACACACCACTTCGGCCATAAAGATTGCACATCGGTCTATGGAAAAAGACTCGGCAAATGTCGGCTTCGCAGAGCGTTGTCATTGTCACACACCACTTCGGCCATAAAGATTGCACATCGGTCTATGGAAAAAGACTCGGCAAATGTCGGCTTCGCAGAGCGTTGTCATTGTCACACACCACTTCGGCCATAAAGATTGCACATCGGTCTATGGAAAAAGACTCGGCAAATGTCGGCTTCGCAGAGCGTTGTCATTGTCACACACCACTTCGGCCATAAAGATTGCACATCGGTCTATGGAAAAAGACTCGGCAAATGTCGGCTTCGCAGAGCGTTGTCATTGTCACACACCACTTCGGCCATAAATATAAATATAAATAGACTTCTTTTGAGAGCATGTAAAAAGCATAATGATTTATTTTCTGGTGTTGATATGTTTTGCATGAACTTGAATCAATTTGTTTCTGCACTTACTTCTTTACTAAGAAGTGAATAACTAGCTACAGATTGTGTTTGAATTTGAATATATTTGCTGCTTTGTAATGTAAAGATAATTTTTAATTTTAATTTTAGTGTATACATGGTAGGCTACCTATAAATTGTGAAAATTTAAAAAGACTTGATTATTTAAATAATTACAAGTACAAATTTTATTTTGTTAAAATTTTATTTTAATTTGGTTGTTACTATGTTAATTTGCATGAGAATTGTTTGATTACTCGTCAAGCTCGAGCAACAAAAAATGTTTTTTGTATATAAGTGGAAACTGTGTTGGCTTATGTATATGTTAATGTAATGATATTCAACTGTGTTATATTTGCTGTTTGTTTCCCAAATAAATAAAATAAAAATAAAATAAAAATAAAGATTGCACATCAGTCTATGGAAAAAGACTCGGCAAATGTCGGCTTCGCAGAGCGTTGTCATTGTCACACACCACTTCGGCCATAAAGATTGCACATCGGTCTATGGAAAAAGACTCGGCAAATGTCGGCTTCGCAGAGCGTTGTCATTGTCACACACCACTTCGGCCATAAAGATTGCACATCGGTCTATGGAAAAAGACTCGGCAAATGTCGGCTTCGCGGAGCGTTGTCACACACCACTTAAAAGTAATTTTTTCAAAGACCGGTGTGCAATTTTTATGGCCGGGTACCTACTGTAGGTACTTATATTTTGTTGCGTTATCAAAAAAATAACAAACGAATGGTCAGACGTTAAAAAATCCTTGAATCAATTTAAAGTGTCGACACATTTACTTCCATCGGAACATCTCTAAACATAAGATGACTTATCTGTACATCTACTCAAAGAATTGACACAAGAGACAGAGACAAAGGATTGCATTTTGTATCTTAATGTAATTACATAAAGTTTCTTTTACAAATTGAATAATCAATATTCGTGACCTTTTTATTCACTTTGTCTGCCCTTCTATATCAAGATGTTGACAACTATTGGACGTGGAATATTAAGACGTTTATAGGACAGCTTGGACAACACTATGAAAAGATAATAATATAGGACTATATAGGATGATGAGAAACGGCTTTTTTTACTGTTGGTACATTAGATGGATCTTGAGTGGTAGGCGTATACAATGAATAGGTACAGAATGTAAAACAGCGATTCATGCGAATATTTTATCCTAAGAAACATAAAGAAGAATTAGAAGAAAAAGGACAAATTATAAGATTTATTCAATAAGAAAATTAACAGCAGTTCAATTGAAAGCTAAGAGTATGGGCCCGTTTTATAAACCAACAAGTTATTGTCACGATGACAGTTTTCTTCAAACGTAGGCGAACCACGATAGTGTCGAATACCATACCAAGCCTCAAAATTATACATCTAAATACTCAATTTCCCTTCTTGTGCGTCACCAACGAATCTTGATATTATGCCGTTTAATATTGATAGCGTAGCGTATGCTTTGATATTGCGCATAGAAGCCTTTGAAGAGCTTCCGATGTGTAACAATGTGTATTACATATTAAAAGGCCATTAAGACGAGGCACCCGAACATTATTCCAACGTAACCTACAATTCGCTCAGTAAAATTGTATGCGGCATACGGACTAAAATTATTTAATCTTTACTTATATTATATTTAAATACCTACGATGTTTGTCTGTATGTTAACTCTTCACGCTTTATCCGCTGAATTGATTTAGATGAAGTTTGGTATGGAGATAGTTTTCAGACCCTGGGACAAAGGTCGGTTGTTACCCCTGTTCCATCTATCCCTACCGCCTTATCCCCCCTGATAGAGATATGTGGAATATTTTTTTTTTCTTCTCCACCGGTAGGGATATTATTCCATATATCTCTACTAAAATCCATTGTGGTAGGGACTTGTGGAATTTTTTCCATCTATCCATGCTAGCTTGTCCCCTGGTGGGGATAAGTGGATTTTTTTCCATCTATCCATACTAGCTTGTCCCCTGGTCCCCGATAAGTGGATTTTTTTCCATCTATCCATACTAGCTTGTCCCCTGGTGGGGATAAGTAGAATTTTATCCATCTATCCATACTAGCTTGTCCCCTGGTGGGGATAAATGGAATATTTTCCACCTATCCATACTACCTTGTCCCCTAGGTGGGGATAAGTAGAATTTTATCCATCTATCCATACTAGCTTGTCCCCTGGTGGGGATAAATGGAATATTTTCCACCTATCCATACTACCTTGTCCCCTAGGTGGGGATAAGTGGATTTTTTTTCCACCTATACATACTAGCATATCTCCTGGTGGGGATAAGTGGAATTTTTTCCACCAATCCATACTAGCTTGTCTCCTGGTGGGGATAAGTGGAATATTTTCCATCTATCTTTACTAACTAAGATTAGATGTTTCAGAATGTCATTATAGTATACATCTACACTAATATTATAAAGAAGAAAGATTTGTATTTTAAGTATTTTTGTATGTTCGTAACGAAGAAACTCAAAACTACTAGGTTGATTTCAAAAATTCTTTCACCATTAGAATCCTTACTATATTTATCCTTGAGAAACGTAGGCTATTTTTATTTATAGAAAATATAGGGATCCTTGTTATAACTGCAATAGGTAACCCAAGGTATAAAAAAATCATTCATCGCATGCGCTGCGGAAACTATTGATGATAGAATAAAAAAATGTTGTACAATATTAAAGAACATAATTATCAATATCTACAAAAAACTTCGCTATACCATATGTCCAACTATCGTAGATTTGTCACTATAATTACTTTTTTACATTTTAAAAGTTGATAGAAACGCCGACCAAAATCAGACCATGTTATCCATACTTTTGTATTAATCCTTATCAAAATAAATAATTTAGTATTCAAAACTTTCAATACGTGTAGATTAATTTTGAATTATACAAATCGGACAATCCATTCAAAAGATATTACAAATTTGATATAATAAGCTAGTAGGGCTTCGTGGAATAAATTCACATTATCTCTATCAGGGGGGATATGGCGGTAGGGATAGATGGAACAGGGGGGTTCAGAAAATTTCATAGTTCCCGCGGGAGAGCGATAAGTGAATGCTTCGCAGACGGAGTCGCGGGGAACAGGTAGAACATATATTATGTCTAAAGTATTAAATACATTTTTTTAAAAACATTACCTAGCAGCGTATCTATCGTTTGAATCTAGGGATCGTCAAAGCGGATAGGAAATATTTCCAAACATTCCTGTCCATGGTTATAATCATTATTAGTTTTAATGTTTGTCTGTATGTTGATGATAAGTATGATAATAGTGAAAATAAACGGATCACTCACGTCTTAACCGAGTTTAACTCGAGTCTCACGGTAGTTTCATGTTTAAAATAAGTATGATAACATAAGTATAAATGGTGTGTCGTTTCGTGGTACTTCACTATGAGCCTAATGAATAGGCTTAGAGTCGCTCAACGACCTGTGGAGAGGGCTATGCTCGGGGTTTCTCTACGGGGTCAAATGAGGAACGAGGACATTCATAGAAGGACAAGGGTCAGGGACATAGTCAAACAGGTTAGCTCCTTGAAATGACAATGGGAAGGCCATGTAGCACGCAGAACAGATGGCTGTTGGGGCCGAATAGTTCTAGAGTGGATAACACGGACTGGCAAGCGTAGCATGGGACGTCCACCAACGACATGTGGACGATTTGGCAAAGGACGCCAGGTTCACATTGGATGCAAGCCGCTTCCATCCGTAATAATTGGGTATCAATGAGGGAGGCCTATGTCCTCCTACGGCTGAAATGATGATGATGATTAACATAATATGTATTTTGATGTCAACATCATCATCCGTTTTTATAATGTTGAAGGTTGTCCGCCCACTGTCTAAGCCAAGCTCTAAAAGTTGCACTAATTCGTTCATTAGCATTGAATGCCACTTTCGCCGACATTTACCGCCTCTGTTCGGCGACACGACACCTTCGCCGGCACCGAACGCCGACAAGCGCCGCACAATGTGACGTATGTCGCTTTTGTTATAGTAGGTGTTTGGAAGCATGAAACTAGGAGCAAATGCTTGCTGTTCTTACTGCACTTTGAAAAGTAACACGCACACGCAGACATTCACAAATTTGCGCATTTATGTTAGTAGGAAGAATACTATTTCACAAAACTTCTTTGATTTTTATTGCCGGGTTGTATACTTGGCAAGTGAGATATTATATTAATTAGGTACGTTTAAGTACCTAACTAATTTTGTTATTATTATTTGGTTTTATAATCTAAAAATAATTTATTTACGCATGTAGTCTTATGTATCTATTGGTGTGCAGTTTATTTATGTATCTAAACAGCGATCCGGGTGTCACCAACGGTGCTGGCTGAAAATCAGCAACGGGGTGCTATAAACGCCTCAGCATTATGCTGAGCCAGTGTCCGATTTGCAACCGCAATGACATGATGCGTCTTGTGTTGTTGCAAATAAATGTATTTTCTTTCTTCTTTCTTTCTCAAAGAGACACTGTAGCCAAGGGCACATCTTATTGATTCTAAAGCCAGACTCGTGACCTCACCGTTAAACCAACGAGCAATACGGTAAATGAAATAAAATTCTTGTTTTCCACCGACAGAAATTGTTAATCTATTCAATTAATATTGCTAATTGAAAAGCTTGGTAAACATCCTCGCGGCAGTCAAGCAAGTAGACTTGACCTTCAGTTGGACCAGCGAACGGCGGCGTGGACATAAAATCAGCATACTTAGAGCCCCAAAGGCTTATCAGTAACGGTTGATACGCTAAACTAACTATGCTAAGCATTCCGAACCTCGGATGGGATCTCCATTGCCTGACGGACTTAAACTCTATATCAGAATATTTAGTTATACAGGGTGTTAGGTAATGAGTGGATAATCCTTTAACTACCACATCCATAACCAATATCCATAACGCGTACAGTGCAGGCAGAGGTCTTGACAAACATAGCACTTGCACACGTTGGAAATGAAAAGGGTGCAATCCGTATGTTTTAAGAATTGCATGCACTTTCCATGTTGTCAGTCCGAGAATATTTGCTATGTCCCGTCGCTATTAAATCCAGAACATTTTCATCGTCTCGCTCCCTCGGTCTGCCCTCGCTAGTTCCTCCCACACCCTGGCCAAGAATTCTGCCTGCACTGTACGCGTATGGATTCGAGGAAAAATCCGGTAATCGGGGTGGCGTCTGTTTGGGTAGCGTTCAGCGTACAAAATTGCAGCAGCAGCACTAGCGTTGCTTTGGCACTGGCACTCACCACAAAAGTAATGCATTTGATCATTCTATCGGTGTGTATTGTGTTCGAAGCATTATTAAAAAAAAAATCATCACAACAATCTAAACACATCTAAATATATATTTCAAACTTAATACAAAAAAAAAGATACTTCATATATTGCCTACAAGGCGAGGGATATCGTCGGTTTCGGAACGTATTTATCAATCAGCAAGTGAGCGTTACATACAGTTTCACGACACCCCTCTTTACCCTCTACGGCGCATAGAATAGGTTCCCAACAGGGCCGATACCACCCCCTAGTGCCTAGTCACAGAATATATAATAGTACTGACGTACAGAATGGAAACGGTCCGCCCCGCACCGATTCGAATTACCCCACCCCTCAAGGCGCAGATAGCCGGAAACCGCCAGAAACCAGAAGAGTGCGCGCGCGATGTATGTAGGCGTACGCGTGTACAGACGTCGTCGTGCTTATGTAGATTCAAGAACGCGTATTTGTACGTCGTGTCCGCCGCGTGGCCTAGTCCAAATAATTTTTAATTTGTGATTATTAATAGATTGGGGAGGCCTATGTTCAGCAGTGAACATCTTTCGGCTGAAATGATGATGATGAATGGTGATTAATAGATTATAGACCAACATAAATTGGTATAATTATTGAATTTTTTCTTGTAAAGGGGGCGGTAGTCCAAAAAAGGTTGCGAACGTATGGTCTAGACTCTAAAGTCTAGAGACTAAAACTCAAGACTCTAGAGATATAATTTTGCACTTTGGGAATTTCCATGGGAATTTAGAAAAATCCCGGAATTTCAATGCGACGTCACGTAGGTGTAATACTTTAAGTGAGCAAAGCCGCGGGTATAGGCTAGTTTTGAATATAAATGGTTGGTCAGGGTGTTGCGTGTGCGATTAGTCTGCTTGATAAACACTTCGGCGTCTTTGCTAGGTGGCCCGAAGAAAAGCGGAAGCGGGAGCGGTAAAATGTAATCTACTACATTACCTTTGCCATGCTTCTCCGCTAGCAAACGAGCACCACAGCTACGCTTGTGTGACACGTATAACGTATATGTTAATATACAATGTATATGTTCCTCTGTCACTTAAGCGCAAACTCGTCGACATGTGTATTCTTCCCATCTTAACCTACGGCGCCCAGACTTGGTCATTAACTGAAGCTCAAAAGTCCAGGCTTAAGGTTTGCCAACGAGCAATGGAGCGCAGTATCCTGGGTGTTCGAAGAACTGATCGAATCAGAAACACGGCACTGCGCTCCAAAACTCGTATTACAGATGTGGGTGTCAAAACCGCCAAGCTGAAGTGGGACTGGGCCGGACATGTCTGCCGAATGCATCCGGACCGATGGGCGCGAATCGTTACCGAATGGGTTCCGAGGGATGGCCAAAGGAGCAGAGGCAGACCCAAGAGGAGATGGCGAGACGACCTGAGCGCTTTTCAGCTCGATTGGCAGGTGCATGCCCAGGATAGGGAAGAATGGCGGAAGAAAGGGGAGGCCTTTGCCCAGCAGTGGGACATATAATAGGCTATATAAAAAAAAAAAAAATGTTGATATTCATGTCACTTGCTATTCATAATAGCTGGTAGTTTTACTAAAGTAAATTTAAAGTTATCTTTTTTTGTAAAATGCTTTTTAATAATTTTTAGATGTGAAATTTTTTTTTAGAAGTGAAATCATTACAGGGTAAATAACTGTATCGCATTATCATTTAAGTGTTACTTGATAATATTTAATTTGGAAAAGTATGTAAAGATGTAAAATTTACCCACCCACTTCTAGAAATAGGATGGACTTGAAATTTGGTTTGGTAGACTATGTAGTTTGGATGACAATGCAGGTATATTCAGCAAAAAAACTTGTATTAAAAATGAAATATTATCAAAAACTTACTCAAAATTGGTAAAAAACTGCTTTTAAACGTGTCCGTTTATCGTGCTAACTTAATTCTTTCATGACTTGTACCCTACCGTAGCAGACATTCAGCGAACTCAATTCATTCTGTTCGATTTACATTTTGTTGGCTTCGAAGTTGTTTTTTTAATTGACTGCATAAAGGACAATCGTGCATACACTTTTTATGGCGCTGTGATTTTTTATTCGAACTAGAGAAAGAATAAAAATTATGCTTTTTAAGCGTCTCTAAGTGCATGTGGTGGTCCAAAATAAAAGAAAACGGCTAAATATCTATCCTACCCTACAAGTAAATATTACAAAGAAGAGAGTTTGTGAAGATGTATGGATGTTTGCGTGTTTGTTAATCAACTGCGCAATAACGGCTTAACGGATTTCGACGAATCTTGGCATACAGATGGACAAAGATCTGGATTAAAACGTAGGATATTTAATATCCTGGTTATACGTTTCCCTGGGATAGTATTTTAACCTTAAACTTGAATATCTTCTATCTTATTCTTTTAATTTTCTTCATCTTCTAACTTCTAATATATTATTATATTAAAATCTCGTGTCACACTGTTTGTTATCTAACTTCTCCGAAACAGTTTTACCGATTTTTACGAATTTTTTGTCTATATTTTGGTCTGAGAATAAATAGGTCGTAGGCTATTTTTTATACCCCTATTCTTCGCAAAACTACGGAGCTACGGAGCTACGAAGTTTCCGGCAAAAGCTAGTCTAATATATAAAAATCTCGTGTCACGGTGTATCGTACTCCTCCGAAGAGACTTGACCGATTTTTATCTCTATTATTATATTAATATTTTCTCTATATTTGATAAGCTATTTTTTACTACCATTATTATTTTTCATACATATAATAGCTGCCCCGACCCGGTATCGAATCTGGGACCTCAAGCCTCGTACTCAGGTACCTGGTGGCCCAGGCCAGGTCGTCAAATTGAATTGAATTGAACCTTGAATAGCCTCTGATCTTAATTCTGCCATGTCGTTTCTGGAGACAGAGCGGCAATGTCTTCGAATAGCGAGCAGTGCGAGCACTCCGGGCGGGGCGATCACGACGATTCATCACCTGCGATCCTCCATTTCTCATCGCCAAAGCTCTCTGCTATGCTTATTGTTATTATTATTTGTGATCATTTTTAATGAATAATGTAAACAAGTCTATTTAATATATTGCGATGTTTTCGTATTGGATTTGTTTTAGTTTTTGCCAGCGCGTAGAAAGTTAAATAGAAAAACAACTTGTGTGGAGTCGTGGTACGAACGTTATCATCATCGTCTCGGCTTGTATTATACGTCCCACTGCAGGCCACAGGCTTTTTCAGAATGAGAGGGTATGGGCCGTAGTTCCCACGTGGGCCCAGTGCGGATTGGGAACTTCACACGCACCATTGAATTTCATCGCACGTTTAATCAAATTTTTTTTCCATCACCGTAATGCTCATGGTAGGTAAATTTCAAATGTAATTAAGCAAATTTTCGAAAAATTTCGCTTGAGAGGCCAGAAGTTTAAACCACTAGAGGGATGATGATGATGACTTTTTACAAACTTGGGGACGAAGTCAAAGTCAAAATTGTTTTATTTGCTATAAGTATACGAGTACATATAAGTATGCGTGTGTTAACATTGATATTTACTAATTACAAAAACATTACAAAAATTTCGATACAATTTATAGTTAGGTATTATTTCAATTACCTACATTTAATCTAGTGCATTGGAGATTTCATCATTTTTAATGCGAACCCTGCGTGTGGGTAGCCCTCCAACAAGATGAAACGACGACCTGGTTAAGGTTGCGGGAACGCGTTGGAAACGGATGGCGCAGGACCGATCTATTTGGCGAGCCTTGGGAGAGGCCTAAGCGTCTTTTGGCTGAAATGATGCTGAATGACTTTCTTAACCCGTGTAAATGTTTCCATACCTATTTGGTTGATAGTCGTGGTCTCGTGGTAATAGTCCCCGATGTAGTTAAGTTGCTTTTTAAATAAACAAACAGAATATCTGTTAGCGCTGTTTACATTTCTCTGAAACAATTGACTGCGTTCCCACCTGTATGCAGCGGCACGAACGCAAATTCATTTATTTTGTTTGTTAATCCCTTTTATAGTTAACGAAGTAATGCTTTACCATTTTTTGTGACAGTTCCCACCAGTGGCGTAGCTAGTCCTCGCGGTCTGAGGGGCTCGGGCATCGATATAGAATATGGTATGGTATTCTATATCGATGGGCTCGGGCCTCGAATGGGTCTCTTTTTTTGCTCAATAAAAAATCTTTACTTTAATGTGTGGTGCGCGCCAGCGTAGGACATCGTAAAATAGGTACTCGTATATCTTGTCCACACAAAATTTAGGTCCCAGCGTTAGCAACTTGAAGTGGACTGACTATCGTACCAGGGGCGTAATTCGGCGTAAAATTATCGTACATGGATCGAAATTATCGTATTTTTTAGGATAATGTCTATTATAGATAAATAAATCATATAAATTATAATATTGATATGCATGCAAGTACTCTATAGTTTATCTTTTTTAAACCACCGCTGTCAAATCAACAGAACACTGAAACCCAAATGTTTTACACGTGGTACAGACCTGAACTGATTCCCTTTCCACTTTAAGTTCAATAAACGCGCCAAGCTTAAAATTCACTCAGACAAAATTTCACTGTTCTCATGCAAGTTGGGTATGAAACACGCCAAAATTTTGTATTTATAAAGAAGAAATGGATATGAATGGGTTTTTGCATCATGATAGAAATTATCGTACAATCTGCGTACGATAATAATATGCTATCGTACATCGTACGTAGGCACAAAATTATCGTATGTGTACGATAATTATCGTACGGTTCCGAACCAGAGTCCAGCACCGCTACTGGGTAGATCTTGGGAACGAAAGAAAAGGGGCCTCGCTGATGCGACTTCGCCCACGTATATATTATACCTTGACAAGCTCGTGCGCGGCGCTCGGCGGAACCCTGTCGCAGGGAGCCTCTGCTGTCCTTAACAAGATTGTTTTTAATAAGTGCGGCAAATAGGGTTCCGCGGAGGGTCGCGCAAGAGCATGTCGGACTATAGTCCACGCTACGCCACTGGTTCCTACATCATCATCACTACATTGGGGCCGTCCATAAAGTACGTCACACATTTAGGGGGGAGGGGGGGGGGGTCAAGCGATCTGTGACACAAGAACAAAATAAATGGCCGTTTTCATAGTAATAAGTGTGACAAGGGGGGGGGGGGGGGGGTCCAAATTGATCGAAATTGGTGTGACGTACTTTATGGATGGCCCCAGTATAAAACAAAGTCGCTTCCCACTGTCCGTCCGTCTCTATGTATGCTTAGATCTTTAAAACTACGCAACGGATTTTGATGCGTTTTTTTAAATAGATAGAGTGATTCAAGGGGAAGGTTTATATGTATAATACATGCATAACCATAACATGGATGCATAACGACCAGATAGCCTAGTGGTTAGAGAACCTGACTACGAAGCTTGAGGTCCCGGGTTCGATTCCCGTGTCGGGGCAGATATCTGTATCAAAATACGAATGTTTGTTCTCGGGTCTTGGGTGTTTAATATGTATTTAAGTATGTATCTATCTATATAAGTATGCTTATCCGTTGCCTAGTACCCATAACACAAGCTTTGCTTAGCTTACTTTGGGACTAGGTCAATTGGTGTGAATTGTCCCGTGATATTTATTTATTTATTTTATAATTATTTAGTATCAGCATTGCACCCGTGCGAATCCGGGGCGGGTCGCTAGTCAGAATATAAACCATTAAAGCTGGTTGTTACATTGATTTCTAAAAAGGAGTTTATTGGTTTATTATATCATCTATACTTGTGTATTTCTATAAAGCATATTTTTTTTAGGGTTCCGTATATAAACAATGACAAACGAAACCTTATAATGTCGCTACACTGTCCGTCTGTCTATCACTGGGCTGAATGTCAAGAACCGTGTTCGACAAAAAGCTGAAATTTATACATAATGTGTATTTCCAAGAATGATATAGACTGGATTGGCAGTCGCCATAGTACGGATCAGCCGCGGTTTTTGTAGTTCGATTATTAACAGTGGCGTGCCTAGGGTATCAGGCTATGGCAAGCCGAGAGATATGTTTTAGTATTTTTTTATAATTTAATGTAGGTAAATCCATCTTGTTGCCGTTTTACTCAGTTTGGGCAAGCTTACCAAAGCACACTTCATTCTATTACTAGACAGAATTTTAAATTTTACATACTCATTCTCACACGCAACGCACTAAAACAAGAATACCTATTTATTTTGTAATTACATAAATTCACGCATTTTACAACGCCTTGCATGGCCCACGATTCGATATAAACAATCGTGAAGTTATTCATCTCGCACGCGCACTCGCGTTCTAAACCAAACGCAGCAAACTTCACACCGTAAGCCAGATTCAAAATTGCAAAGAAAGCGCTATATATACTGAAGCAACTTTGACAATTTATTTATTTTAGCACTTTATTTTGATATACTTACAAATCTGTAAGTATATCTTCATCTTCTGATTTATTCATTCACTCACTCTTTTACACGGCGAAGGAAATTTGGACTTCCTGGCAAAAATAACGGTCACGTTTCACTCGCGCTTCAGTAATTAGGTAATTGGACCATTCTACTTTTCGTTGACCAGTAATTTTTTGTACTGTGCTCTTCAAATATTTTTTTTACAAAAACGGTAAAGTGCCCGGTTTAAATCATTTAAGATTTAAATAGGCACATAATTAAGCTTACATTTAAAATTATCACTACGTATAAAAAGTAATCATTATTATCTATAAAGTAGGTAACGCAGTGGACATGAATGTCCCCGCCATTTGTATGGAAATTGATGTATTTTCCGCTGAGTTACCAATTTTTTCCACAAAATTTCTTTGAACTTAAAGTTTTATTGCTTTAAAACATTAAATTTAGGTGTTTCAGTTTGTTTATAAGTTATTTACACTTGAAAAAAATCACCAGGTATGCCTTATATTTCACAAAAGATTAATGGTTACTTAAAAGTAGAATGGCCCAATTACATTCTGTAAATATTACCGACAGCGTGAAAATATGGGTCCCAACTGCGTACTGTGAGCGTTAGGAGTCAGTGGATAGGCTTTGCCGGAGCTGTTTTTCGGAACATGGCGTCGCTACCGGATGTCGCCGCGCTTATTTCCAGTGCGCTTTCGGTGCGTTAAACTGCGTCTACAGTCGAGCTGTTTGTCACTTTATTTTTGCAGCGCGACGGGCTACCATGGCGACTTGTTTTTAGAAAGAAAGAAAGAGGAAGAGGAAATACATTTATTTAGATACAAAAACACGAGACACATCAATATTACCTACCTATATTACAAATAGACAACGTGAAGGATATAATGATAGAGTGTGTTATTGCGGTCGCAAATCGGACACTAGCTCCGTTCGTAGGCGTTTATAGCACCCCAGCGCTGATTTTCAGCCAGCACCGTTGGTTACACTTACACTCAGATCGCTATATAGATATATAACTATACATTAACTACATAAGACTACATAAATAGATATTTTGTACATTATGAAAGATGTTAAACTTGTTGCTCTACAGTGGACGGCATAAATATCTATACAGACACAGTGTCAAATATAGGTACATAATATTTATTTAAATGCATATATGTAAACATCAACATCAACTTTATGTTAATGCAATGGTAAATAGTATAAGTAGATAATTTAGTTGCATTGGTAACGTACTAATATATTTATGACCTCAACTGAACATCCCTGCTCCCAACCTTGGTACGTATTGTTTTCAACTCAACGTATTCTGGTAACTTAAACTTATCTCTGGCGATGGAAAGCTCCAACAATTTGAAATGTCTAATTTGTACGTAAACAAATTGTATACATATACATTGGATGCAGAGTTTACCTCCGCTGCTACAGAATAAAGCTCTCAAGAAAGCTAAACGTGCACCGTGCTTGACGTAAAGATGCAGACTATGCGGTAGATACAACACTACGAGTACTACAGCCTGTCTAAATATTCATGTCTCTTGACTTAGCAATTTAGAGTTCGAGATTATACATGCTTATAAGAAATCCGCAAGTCCTCAATATGGTATGTCTACCTAGGATAAGTCATTAAGCTTGGTAGAAACAACTTCGAGAAAGAAGCCGATAGAAGGATTCGATTGGGCTGGGCAGCATTTGGGAAGCTTCGTCATATCTTGACGTCATCCCTGCCACAATGCCTGAAGACTAAGGTTTTTAACCAGTGCGTCCTACCCGTTATGACTTACGCTGCAGAAACGTGGACACTCACAGGAGGACTAGTCCATAAGTTCAAAGTCGCTCAGCGTGCCATGGAGAGGGAAATGCTCGGTATCTCGTTGAGAGATAGGGTCCGCAACGAGCAAATAAGACAAAAGACGAAAGTCGTTGACATAGCCCGAAGGATTAGCACGCTGAAGTGGCAATGGGCTGGTCACGTTTGCCGTACAACTGACGATCGTTGGAGCAGACGTGTCCTGGAGTGGAGACCACGTTTAGGAAAGCGTAGTGTGGGACGCCCTGCAACCTGTTGGACTGGACGTTGGACCTTAGGAGGACAGCTGGCAGTGGGTGGATGAGGGAAGCCCAGGATCGCGAATTTTGGCGCAATATGAGGGAGGCCTACGTCCAGTAGTGGACGGACAATGGCTGTAGATAGATAGATAGATAGATAGAAGTCCTCAAACTCGGTGGAGCGATGATCTTCGCAAGACGGCTGGCAAGTGCTGGATGAGAGTGGCCGAAAAAAAGTCGGTTTACGGACGATAGTCGGTTTACGAACGTCATAAAAAAACATTCAAAAAACAAAAATGAAACCAGGCGGTCACCCATCCAAGTACTGACCGCGCCCGATGTTGCTTAACCTCACGGTGCATCGCATGGCAAAATCAATGAAATTTTCATCCCCCCTTTAATACCGCCGCATCCCCCTCCCGCACCTGCACCCTGCGAAGAATAGGGGTATAAAAAGTAGCTTGCGACCTATTCTCAGAGTTCTCAGACCTACTAAATATGGACAAAAAATTTAACTAAAATCGGTCAAGTCGTTTCGGAGGAGTTCGATAACAAACACCGTGACACGAGATTTTTACATATTAGAAAGAAGATAATAGTAGGAATAAGGCGAGGAGCGGATTCACTTCATACAAATTACTCAATGCTTCTTGAGGCCTTAGTAAAACCGCATCTATTGTTCTCTTCATCAGTATAGTGTGTACTATCGACTCACCAGCAGATTTGCGGCCCGTGATGAATATTGAATGCTGAGCTATGGCCCCAAGACTTACCTAACCAGGATGCACCAACAGTACAGTAGCGCCAAGGAATAGGGCCTAAATTTATAAGAAAACTACTACATAGCTATTGGTTTGGAGAATATGTAAGAGACCAAAATGTATGCTTGTATAAAATTAATTACTCTTTGGCTTAGTTAAGTAACTTGGGGCGGTAAGGTTCTAGAGTGATGGCAACGAACCGGGCGATTTGCTAAAAGTCGCAGGACCCACTTTGGGGGAGGTATTTTCCCGGCAGTGGACGTTTTTCGACCTCCATATTTTAAGTAACTCGCCCGTTTTTTATTAGGGTTCCGGAGCCCTTATAGTTTCGTCATGTCTGTCTGTCCGTCCGTCTTTCTATCTGTCCGTGGCTTAGCGCAGTGGCTATTAGTGCTAGATAGCTGTAATTTTGCATGGATATATATAGCAAGTACCCCGACAAGGTGATAAAATTAAATGTAAAAAAAGATTTTTTTTAAGGTTAGTACCTCCCATAGGCGTAAAGTGGGGGTTATTTTTTTTTTCGTCTAAATTTATAGTGTGGGTTATCGTTGGATAGGTCTTTTAAAATCATTACGGGGTTGTAAAGACGATGTTTCGATACAGTTATTCGTTTAGGAAATATTCAACTTTAAAGTGATTTTTTTTTTGTTAATATCGAGTGTCCCTCGGATCCCGCTCTAAAAGCTAAACTGTTGGTATAAAAATTTTGAAAAAAAAACTGTATGGGAGGAAATATCTCAAATTATCAAGGAAAACTATAACGGCTAAGTTTTCTTGAGAATTATTAGTAGTTTAAGAGTAAATAGCAGTCTGAAAATATTGCTTGTTTAATACGGACAGTATAATTAATACTTATAATTAATAATTAATAAAGATTTGCAAGGATTTTTTCGTAACAGCTGCGGAACCCTATTCTATGCGTGTCCAACACGCTCTTGGCCGGTTTTTTTTCATTAAAACCTTGTCCGGACAATTGCGAACCCAACAAGAAGAAATTTGATGCCGTGGTTCTCGAATTTTGCGATCAGGAACACATTTTGACGATTAATTATTATTTTACATATTTAAGTATAAGGGGCTCTTTCGTAGTCGGGTGAATATTCGAGCGTTTTGACCGCGCGGTTAAACGTCATTACCATTCGACGATTATTACCACAACCGAAGGACGAATCGCGCGAAATTTCATCAAACTACATTCAGCATCAGTACTGTCTTAAGTTTTCATAAAAAGTTAACCCTAAGCGTCATACATTTTAATAATTTCTGCTCAAATGGTAATGACAAAAAAAACCTCCGTAAAAACGCTGAATATTTACCCAGTCGCGTCGAAACAAACTTCATAAGCAGGCTACTTTGGCACAGCAATGTTAACTATATTTGGCTACCGCAGCGTTCCTAAAATGCAAACACCAGTGAAGTGCCAATTACCGTGGATTTCGCTGGGTCAGGTATAATTTTGCGTCATGGATTATGAGAGGCTGAAAAATTTCCGAAAAAAAAACATATTTCCACACGTTCTGCGCCCCGTTGTTTGTGAGCTGTGTGGTGCTAAATTAGAAAGGTTGTCAAGTCACAGAAAATGTTTTTAGTCTATTCATTAGGTACACTTACTGTAAGTTATTGCCTAATGCGTCATTAAACAATTCACGAATTCTTTCCATTAAACAATAAGTTTTTGAATCTCATAATAACATATTCCTTTGAGTTTTTTAAGGCGTTATAAACAATATATTCTGTTCATGAATAAGGAGTCAGGCAGTGCAGTATATCAATTTAGTCTAGGTCTCTGGGTAGGCATCCATATTAATGAAGGCAGGGTCTCAAAGAGTGGGATGCCCTAAATTCACAACTTTTTCGGAGCCTGCTCAATGCGAAATTGAATTGAGTGATTGCTTCACTCAGTTCTGTGACAGGGATGAGATTAATTTTGGTTTTGGACTTCGCCGACATTGTTGTGTCTGTAGCCTGGATGTAATATCTTTATTTGTGTTTATTTTGAGATGCTAACCCTTTTTTTCGCTTTTACGTAACAGATATTTATGATGACATTACCTACAGATATCTTTTACATCAAATAACAGGAACTTAACAAAAAGTGGTGGATTATATATATAACGTCAGTCGACGTATTTCAAAAGATTCGAAATATTTGTAAAATTTTGTCAGTGTCAATGGTACGGTGGTGGTAGTGCTACAGATACGTTAGGTACTTAGGTAGCAGAGAAGCCAGGAAAAAATTAATAATCAATCACTTTGATCAATCAAATATTTTATTTTAAAGTATTTTTTTTTGTAACATGTGAATTGACTGTCTGCAGTGTCGTTTGTGTGCAGGGACTATCTACACAATAAGCAGTCGACACACGTATATATTTTTGTAACTTTGGCCGTAGCGATGTCTTGTAGACGACCTAAAAACTTATGACTTGACTCAGCGGTTGTTGTTTTCACTGACTTCCGCTAACTTTTCACTTTGTTGCAGTTACCTTATTCCTAGTTAACTCCTGTAAAGCTCGTTAAGTTAAGCACACACAGTGTACCTTAGTGATTTAACACGTTGGCTGCCGACCACACTTCATACCTATAAAGTATCCCACAACCCATACAAATTTAGAGACCCACCGGTGAACTGAGGTGCCATGAGAATTACCGGTATATTATGATTATGATTAGGTTACATACCAAAGGGTGTATATCAACTAGATAACACCATACTCCTTAGATATTATGACTCGAAAAACTTGCCAGGATTTTACGTAATAGTTTAAAGAAATGATTATATAAAGTGGCAATTTAAGAAGAAGCTAGGTGTTTAAAAATTTAAAATGGTTAAGTTTTGTAAATAACTATGGAGAATAATCTACAAAATAGCATTCACAGTTTGACTCTGGCCCTCAAGATGATCTCCAAAACAATACTCTGAAAACTGAGCTTTAGATCCCACTGGTGAGACTCTTGGCCATACAGGGAAGATGACGTGATCCCACTAGTGATGCCCATGACAGCCAACGGGTTAACAAGCAAGTGTCAACGATAACGGCTGAGTAACCGCGGAGGGCCGTTTGTGGCGTTGAAGCTGTTAACCTAAAACTTTGAACCTGCCATAATATATACATATATACACATATCATATAGATAGATGGAGCTAAAGGAGTTTTACTTCAGTCGTAGTTTAAAGCACAGTCTTTTTTTTTAATATGAGAGGAATACGAGCATTTTTATTTTATTTTAGCAAGCGGGTCATCCGATGGGAAATATTTACCACCGCCTATAAATAGCATTACATTTGATCGGACCGGGTTACCAAAATGCAGTATTTTTTGTTTTAAAAACTAAAGGAAAGTCTCCTTTGTATAGAATGTGCTATTTCCAATATTTAAGGTAGTTGCTCTCCATGTGGCGTTCGATTTTTTCACCCTGTATATATTTGTTACAACGGTAATGACAAAAACACCCTAAAAACGACGTTCCTAGACACAGCTAGCGATCCTTCATAGAGCTGCTTAGAAACCAGTAGCGTCGCGACTACGGGTGCTGTCTGCAGTCGACTACGAAATTGTACCTCGTAAGGCCCCAGCGTACAAAATATTGAACATCATCATCATCATTGTCTTCCTCGCCTGTATATTCCCCACAGCAGGGCACAGAGCTCCGCTTAGCATGATAGGGCTCGGGGCGTACTTTCCACAGGGCCCAGTGTGGATTGGGAACTTCATACACACAATTGACTTTTTTCATAGGTGTGAGTAGGTTTCCGCACGATATTTTCCTTCACCGTAAAGCTCATTTCGAATGTAATTTCACTCACACGTAAATTCCGGAAAACTCAGAGATGCAAGCCCGGGTTCGAACCTGCTTGAGAGACCTTATAGGTCAATCCACTAGGCCACCACGGCTTCACGAAAAAGTTTATCACCAATTAATTCTGCGTTTCGCACTAACGTGTCCATACTTAAGGAGCTAAACATTAAACAAAGACTGTCATCGATTGTGCAAATACGAATTCTCAGGCTCTTTGGACACGTTAGCCGCAAAAATAACGCAATGGAACGATTGGTGATTCAGGGTGCGGTTGAGGGTCAGAGACCACGTGGTCGATCACCAACCCGATGGAGAGATACCATTAAGTCCATAACCAAGATCCCTGTAGCGGAGTGCGCTCGCCAGGCAGCCAATAGAGACCGGTGGAGAAGGATCGCGAAGGCAGCGACCGCAGCGGAGAGCGACCCACATGACCACTCTGTCAAGAGTGAAGACTAAGATGAAGAAGAATTCTGCACGAACGAAGTTGAAGGCAAAAGCTGATTTATCAGTATTTATGTTAGAAACTTGCCTAACACTTAATAGGAAGTCCTCAGAAGCAATCCCCGGTTCAAGCCGACGCACTAATTACACGGCAGCTGTACTAGTTTGGATGTGATTCCGTCTACTTCCCAACTCGGAGCATCAGTGTAATATGCAAATGGAGTAACAGTTCTAACTTGTTCCTAGCGGCGCTGTTTATTTGCCACTGTATCTACGACAGCCAATCAAGATCTGTATATATCTAGTCTTTGATCGATATGTGTTGTCGATAGAGATTGGTCGGGTTATTGTCACTTGGTTTATTTAATTTTATAAGCAAGCTAAGTTGGACAATGGCAATAAATGAGAATTGATTTGGGGTCACAATAAATTTTTTATGCCATAATGTATCGTTTTCCATAATTTTGTTTTGTCATGAAGGGTACTTAATATAGTACTCAATAGGTATATCTAGGTGGAAAAAGATTGGAGAAGCGTATGCCCAAAGGTGGGCAAAAACGCGCTGAAGAAGAAGAAGAAGAAGGTATTCTGTATTCGATTAGATGGCATTTCAAAAAATGATGAAAACAGCACGCTTCTACATTATTTTATGGCCACCAATAAATACAATCCTACTAAAACCAGCACAGGTTAGATCAGTGAAAAATTAGGGATTTTTTTTCTGCTTCAATGTAAATATAATTCTAGGTTTTGGAATCAACAACCTACCTACTTAGTTCAGTACTGACTGACGCTCCAACATCCTCCCTTCACTTCACCCTAATTCACCCTCCACTGCGTCCCGCATTACTATTCCAATAAATTTAGTAGTTTAGTACAGCATTCATTCCTATATCATTGCGAAAATTTTCAACAGCAGCCATCGGAGGAGTGACAAATTGGATAGAATAACTTTTGAGGGCGGAGCTGAACCCACTTCGAAAACTATTGTGATTAAATTAGACTGTTAACTGTCTTACTTCGAGTTATAATTTGTAACGACGATAGTGGAAACGTTCCCGCAATGCACCGACACGCCGACTTCCAGGTTTTCACTTTTAAACTACCCCTATCAAACGTTGTGTTTACGTGGTTTCGCAGCATCGGCACCGCCAACTGGAAAACATAGGAAATATGACATTCATTTGACAACCCGCTTAACACGGTACTCCGCATAAATATTCTAAGTCTCGACCCAAAGTCGGCGTTTAACGTTGATTTCAATTATGAATCGCAAGACCTACGCACTTCGCACCCTCCGTTGCAAGAACTAGCGACGTTTTTGCCTCTGCGGCAACCGTTCGCCGCTCGAAAAGCACCCGTGTTTTATTGCTTTAGGGTTGGGGTTGGATTGTGGGTGTAGCAGGGGATGCTGCGTCTCCGTATGTATTATAAATTGGTTTAGAGCGGCGCGGGGAGTAGCGGGCGGCCGCTCGATACCGGGCAGTCGCGAGAGCGAGCCGCAAGCGACCGAGCGTTCCTTGCGAACAACCCTGTTTACTAGTGCTTGTGATCATATGTGGTGTCAATCGGATGTGTTGCTTGGATTGTGCGTGAGGTGATAACGTTGGCAGCGAAATAAGGTAGGAATTCTTTATCAGTGACAATGATTCTGGCTGTTAAGAAGCGCTCGATACACAATCAAAATATTGACGTTTTGGTTACTTCAGCGATGTATTGTGGGTCTGTTGAAATGAAAGCTACGCCAAAGGAAAAATGTATTCGTAAACAGATTGGTGAATAAAATATTTTAGAATTTAAGTGCAGCCTTCGTGATTCCTACAGTGTGTGTCAGTCAGTCATAATGCTGCTGCATTTAAAGCTGTAGATACTCTGCTGTCTGCCACCAGATAGAGTCCATATCTTTCAGGATATGTTCATTGTTTACGCGTTTACCATGTTTAATCCTAGATCTTCTACGGCGTCAGTTAATCTTGGTTTATAGGCATGTCCTAAACCGGCTAATTCTATAGATGGGTATCGGTTAAGTCATTGTTTATTTTATTTACGACAGGGACCTTAAATCGACGCACCTTAGTTTCCCATAATTTAATAGGTCATAATGTATCATTCTTCACAAACAACGTTAGTCGTCGTCGTCGGTAGTCGTAAAGTGAATTTTTTTCTTGGTTTTGTCGAAATATCTTATTTCGAGATTATTGAAAGTGGAGGCGTAATGTTTTGAAATGTAGGTAATGAATGGTGATCGTTGCCCAGTTTGCATTGAGTACTCATCGCATCTTCTGTCCCTTGATGTTAATGGCATACGTTACATGTACATTCTTCTAGTTTCATGAATTTATATTATCGCATTGATATATGTATTTAAATTTCACTATTTATTGTTGTTATCATAATTTTAAAATTTAATTCTAATTTAACATTTATGATTTTATTTTAAGCTGGCAATTTTATTTGACTATATAAACCGTGCTAGCCTAATGGTTTGACCTATGGCATCTCAAGCAGAGGGTTCGACCCCGAGCTGGCACGTCTGAGTTTTTTACGAATCAACATGAGTAATTTCTTTTGAATTTGATTTTCGGGAAAGGAAAATATCGCGAGAAAAGCTGTATACTTACATATATTTGAGGTTATCAATCCGAACTAGGCCCAAAAAAGAACTACAACCCAAACGCCTTTCATTTTGAGAAGAGGATACCTACTCATATAGGCCGGACATGTGAGGCATCGCAATCGTGATTTTACGCAAATGCGTTATAAAAGCGAATCCAACATAATAATGAGTCAGAATTTGTTTTACGAGCATAGTCCGTGATCGTATTCACATAAAACTGCGTTGTGTCGAATTTGAAACGCACGAATTTCGGACTTTCACGATTGTAAGCAATTAGAATTAATTTCACTTTTACGTGAATATTAAAGTTTGGTGCTGGTAATGTTTCCGACACATGGTCTAACAGAACTATTAGTAGGCATGTCAGCCGGGTTGAATGTTACTTTACATCAGACAACCGTTTCATCATCGTCATCATTTTAGCCAAAACACGTCTACTGCTGAACAAAGACTTGCCTCTACCTTCACTGTTGGTCTACCTACACTACCTATGCAGTCTTCCAATCCGTGGACATCATTCGAGAAACCTTCGGCCTCTGTTTTACGAGCGAAGTGCCCATTGCCACTTGAGTCTGGCGATTCTGCGAACTACGTCGGTGACTTTAATTCTCGCGCGCGGATTTCATCATTTCTAATGCGGTCCGACAACTTATAACAATACTAATATGAAATGAAAATCATCATACGGAAACAACAATAGTGCATTGTTGACTTCCCTATAAACCATCAGTTTCTACAGCATTCCACGGCATGCGTGGGAGTACGATATTATTCCCCTGCTATAAGGTACAGTGATTCCCGCTTTGGCAAATAACGAGTAATCCTCATGCCGTGATACCCACTTCACATTTTTTACAAAGGCATGAGGTTCCTTATACAATTTTAAGGGCGTTCACAATGAACGTGTTGTTGAAGATTTGGGACTGTTTTTTCGTAAGTATTTCACAATGCAAAGGATAAAGTGTTTTTGTGTTGAGTTGAAAAGTATAAGTTCCACGTATTATTTTCGTTTAAAAAGCATCATGTAGCTATTGTATAATCCTGATCATGAGAAATCCAAAATGTTTTCCAACTTTAAGGGTTGAAAAATTGAGGCATTAGCTCACAAGCGGGACAGTTAGGATTGGGCACTTGTTTCCGGTACCGTAAAGCTCATGGTAAACGAATGTAATTTCGCACATACATTTCGAAAATTCAATTGCCCAGTGCATCTTACCTATGATGTGGTAGGTGTGTCTTAGGAGGTGGGGGAGGTTTTTCTGGGCATCATGACTTAATTTTATAAATCGTGTAAAATATCGCAAAAATGTAAAAGCGCCAATTTATATTTTGTTATAAGTATGCTTTGACTTTTTTTTAATTTGTAAATTTTGATGTGAATCACGAGCTTTTTTGATCTTACTAGGAGAACTTTTTTTTTCCCAAGTTTTTTTTCCTAGACCTTAGAGTTGCTTTATGTGACCGTAACTGAAAAGAATCGAAAATTATATGGAAGTTTTGTGACACTTTTTTCTCCTAGTAGGATCGAAAAAGCCCGTGATTTTGAGCAGGAATCACATACAAATTACAAAATTAAAAAAAACTGGAAGTAAGTTGATTCAAAAAAATCAAAAGTTAATTTCAATTCAATTGATGCTCCTATTAACGTCAAATCAACGAATCCGAAAAACCCTGTGGAGAAGAATTCGTCAAGAAACTCAAAAAATTCGATTTCCAAGATTTGACCCGAACACAGCAAGTGAAATAAAAGCTTGTACCATTAACAGACGTCTCTGAGTGGAGCGCAGTTAATCTTTGACCTTGGTCACTCCAAGACTATTGACATGGTCTTGTTAACACCACAACCCTGTTATCTAAAAACAAGCATTGGCGCCGACCAGTAAAGGAGGCAGCAGAGATTACTGGTCATGTGTGTATTTGAGTTTCCCAAGGTAAGTTTACCCTGTTCACTAGGGAATAGAATCCGTTTGGTAAACATAGTTATAAAGATCTGTTAATAAAGTGCTCCTTTTGGAATTTTAGATTAAGTTACTTCTTTGTTTTTCGATGCTTTTTATAAGTTTTTATCTTGCAACGTTTCTCTGCGGGATCGCATTAGAATTGATAAAACCCGTGAAATTACTAAAGTTTCTGACATAGCTCGAAGAATCGCCAGATTCAAGTGGCAGTGGGCAGGGCACATCGCTCGTAGAATGGATGGCCGATGGGGCCAAAAGGTTCTCGAGTGGCGTCCTCGAACCGGAAGACGCAGTGTAGGTAGGCCTCCAACACGATAGAGTGACGGCCTGGTTAAGGTTGTGGGATCGCGTTGGATGCGGATGGCGCTGGACTGATCTGTTTGGCGAGCCTTGGTGGGCCATGTTTAACAGTGGACATTCGTATGAAAGTTGTACACAAATATTTAGACCATTTGCTGGTATCCGATTGAGCTGAAATTTGGCATACTTACATAAGTTGATGGGCTATACAATAATTTGGTAGTAAAGTTCTGGTGGTCCCGTCAGGATCGTCTCCGCAGGACAGAACTCTTCAACGGTTAATGATATCAACTTAAAATTTAGTCGGTTTTGTAGTTTCGGTGACTATCTAGTACAGTCACAAAAGTAGAGTCAGTAAAAAAAGATTACATTAAAAAGTTTTTTGTCACGAAACACTTCTTAGGTAGGTACAAGTTTTTTATTTCTTGTTTAACTACAAAAGTAGCTAGTGAATTTTGATTGATCCGGTCGACCTTAACTTTTTCAAATAAATAAACAAGCAATTATGTTGGCAAAAAAGTGACATCACAGCATGCAACCAAACAAAACCATACAAAATCTACAAATAAATCTATGGGTGGATCACGTTTTGACAGCTCACAGGAAGCATGGAAAAACGCTTTCTTTCCTGCTAAATGTCGTATATAACACATCACATGCTAGTTACGACAGTTAGCGGGAAAGAGGACGAATTGATTTGTAGTGCTTTAAAGCTTCGTACACTAAAACTGCGCTGTGGCGTGTAGGAGTCAGTTTATGGATAGATTTTATATAGGAATAGGTCCGGTCAAGTTCAAGCTAGGTCAAGCCGATTACACCCGTCCGTATACACGTAGGTAACCATCGACAAGACAGTCTACACACCGAAAGTTATACTTGTTGGAAGTAAAGCGTTCAGGCGACTCAGACGTAGGACAGTAATGTTTATGCTTCGACAAGATGACCCCTGAACGCCTAATGTAATACTTGTAAAGAAATATTTTGGCAAGTTACGCTGTTTTAAACTTTCGCAATTTCCACTCGTGTTTCAATTTAAATAAAATCAAACGCCAATGTACCGCGTTTAGGCTTTCTTATAAGAAAAACTGCGTTCATAAATTAAGAAAAAAAACAGAGTATTTTTTAAACATTCTTTCATATAAAAGGTTTTTATGCTGACCGTACTTTGTTAACTAAATTTTTATAGATCTTCTAAATTTGACAACATTAGAAACATCTTATTTATTATTTATTTATTCATTTATTGCATACATGTAGTAGGTATAATTAGGATGGTAGGGTACATTTATATAGTATCATACATGCTACCCATAAAAGGTGTTACAATGTCTTAAGTCTAAAAAATTGCATGCTAAACGTAGAGTATCGATAACAATCAAAATAACAAAAAATAACCAAACAATAAAAAATAAGGACAAAATAATTCATTAAATTACCCACACAAGTATAAAATACTTACCATTTAAAATAAAATTAAAAAATTAAATTACAAATTAAACAATGTCAAACTATAAATCAACTTATAATAGAAGCATTTAAATTTTATAAAATAATGTCCAAAATAATAATACGAGAAAAAAAAATGAATAAAAAGAAAATCAAATTCATAAAATACAATGTTGTTCCAATGTAAAAATGTAAGTCTAAGAATAAAAGAATTTATCAAATTACACACACAAGTACAAATAAAATTAAATCCCAGATAATCAATGTTAAGCTATTAATCAAACGTATATTAGAAGCATGTAAGAATTTCATAAAATAATATCCAAAATCTAATACCTTTAAACGAGCAATTCTTGTATATATGTATATATATATATATATATAATCAGGATCTCGGAAACGGCTCCAACGATTTCGATGAAATTTGGTATGTGGGGGTTTTCTGGGATGAAAAACTGATCTAGCTATGTTTCATTTTCAGAAAATCGCTTTTACTCGTGTTTTCCGGCTATTTTTGTTTGCATTAGAATATAAAGCTAAATTTCGCCGACTTCGAGCAGATCATAATGGCACATTAGAAATCGGGTGGTCGCGGATCCAGCCGACCTCGGTTCGATACCACGTTTTTTTTCAAGATTTTTAGTTTTTTTTTTTAAGTTTATTTTTTATGAGAAAACGTCAAGTTTCTTCTTTTGTGAGAAAAAGTTACTTTTTTGTGAAAAAAGTTATTTTTTTGCAAGAAAAAGTTACTTTTTTGTTAGAAAAAGTATTATAGGGAACGTGCAGTAACTATAGGCGGCAGCACTAATGCGACAGAAGAGACACTATGCGGACAGTAAAACAAACTTATCAAGGTAAAACATTCAAATTGATGGCACCCTTATGGCACCAGTTGGCAGCACCGTCTATGTGCACGTTCCCTATTGGGAGCACACAGAACAGGAAAAGCCGGTTGTCTGTAAAGTCGGTTTACGGACGATAGTTTAACGTGACTCACCGCTCCACCCCCTCCGGTGTTTTTGTCAAATATCTTGAAAACGGTGCATCCTACGGCAAAATCAATGAAATTTTCATCCCCCCTTTAATGCCCCCGCGCTCCCTCTCCCGCATCCCCTCCCCCCTCTCAACCCCCCCCCCCCACCCCCCACCCCTCCGGTGTATATAATCAGGATCTCGGAAACGGTTCCAACGATTTCGATGAAATTTGGTATTTGGGGGTTTTCGGGGATGAAAAATTGATCTAGCTTGGTCTTATCTCTGGGAAAACGCTTGGTACCGAGTTTCTGCCCGAGCAGAGCTCGGTCGCCCAGGTACTGTATATATATATATATATATATATATATATATAATCAGGATCTCGGAAACGGCTCCAACGATTTCGATGAAATTTGGTATGTGGGGGTTTTCGGGGATGAAAAACTGATCTAGCTATGTTTCATTTTCAGAAAATCGCTTTTACTCGTGTTTTCCGGCTATTTTTGTTTGCATTAGAATATAAAGCTAAATTTCGCCGACTTCGAGCAGATCATAATGGCACATTAGAAATCGGGTGGTCGCGCATCCAGCCGACCTCGGTTCGATTCCACGTTTTTTTTCAAGATTTTTAGTTTTTTTTTTTTTAAGTTTATTTTTTATGAGAAAACGTCAAGTTTCTTCTTTTGTGAGAAAAAGTTACTTTTTTGTTAGAAAAAGTATTATAGGTAACGTGCAGTAACTATAGGCGGCAGCACTAATGCGACAGAAGAGACACTATGCGGACAGTAAAACAAACTTATCAAGGTAAAACATTCAAATTGATGGCACCCTTATGGCACCAGTTGGCAGCACCGTCTATGTGCACGTTCCCTATTGGGAGCACAGAACAGGAAAAGCCGGTTGTCTGTAAAGTCGGTTTACGGACGATAGTTTAACGTGACTCACCCCCCCCCCCACCCCCTCCGGTGTTTTTGTCAAATATCTTGAAAACGGTGCATCCTACGGCAAAATCAATGAAATTTTCATCCCCCCTTTAACATCCCCACGCTCCCTCCCCCGCATCCCCTCCCCCCCTCTCACCCCCCCACCCCCACCCCTCCGGTGTATATAATCAGGATCTCGGAAACGGTTCCAACGATTTCGATGAAATTTGGTATTTGGGGGTTTTCGGGGATGAAAAATTGATCTAGCTTGGTCTTATCTCTGGGAAAACGCTTGGTACCGAGTTTCTGCCCGAGCAGAGCTCGGTCGCTCAGGTACTAATGCCTAATTAGAATAAAATAAACAAATAAAACAAATTCAAAAAATACAAAGTAAAAATTAAAAACAGCTATATTTAACAATAAAAATAAAATAAATATAATCTAACAGTTACAGTGTAACTCTCATGCTGTGTCTTTCATGCGACTCGTACCTTGAAGATGATCAACCTATCTACCTACACACACACACATATTATATACTAGGGCGTTCAATAAAAAGTGAGAATGAGTATGTTATAAACAACTTTTACTAAATGTCATTTTATTTTTCGACATAGTCACCTTTTAGCATAATACACTTAGTATATTTTTATACTAAACTTAAAATTCCATTTTTAAAAAAGGTCTCATGTTGAGTACTTAAAAAATCTTGTACTGCAGCGACTACCGCGTCGTCGTCTTCAAATTTCTGGCCTCTCAGGTATTGTTTCAATCTCGAAAATAGGTAGAAATCACTGGGAGCAAGATCTGGTGAATACGGAGGATGCTTAAGGATATCGAACCCAGCATCACGAATTGCAGCATTTGCAACGGCGGACTTGTGTGCCGGGGCATTGTCCTGGTGGAACAGCACAACTTTCGAGAGTTTACCTCGCCGTTTTTCGCGGATCTCATTGCGCAATGTTGCTATTTGTTTGGCGTATAATGTGCCCGTAATAGTGGCTCCATGCTCGAGATACTCAATCATTAATACCCCTTTACCATCCCAAAAAACAGAGCCCATGACCATACCGGCAGATGGGCTCACCTTGAATTTCTTCGGAGTTGGAGATGATGGCCTTTTCCATGTCATAGACTGCAGTTTCGTTTCAGGGTCGTAATGATGGAGCCATGTTTCGTCCATTGTTATAAATCGCGCCAAAAAAAGTTCCCGGTCTTGCTGCATCAGGTTCAAAGCTTCTTGACAAATCTCTAGTCTAGTTTGTTTTTGCGTGTCAGTAAGCATTCTTGGTACCCAACGCGCAGATACCTTTTTCATACCCAAGCGTTCATGTAAAATATTATGCACGCTCCCCGTTGAAGTCTTTACATTTTCAGCAATAAAACGAACCGTGACACGACGATCCGCCAAAACTGAGTTTTCGACTTTTTTCACAATTTCTTCACTTACTGCTGTAGTAGGGCGTCCGGAGCGGGGGTCGTCCATTGTCGATGTTCTTCCACGTCTAAATTCGGCGCACCAACGTGCGACTGTCGAATACGGAGGAGCATTAGACCCAAGTGTCCCGCAAATCCAAATTGACTTGGTCCGTAGAAAAATTTTTCAAACACAAGTATTTGATAACGGCGCGCAGTTCAATTTTCTCCATTTTCGCTAACGTACTCAATAGCATTGCAAAGAAATTACCGTATATTTTTTTAAACAAAAGACAGTTAGTTTTTTTTTCATAGCAATCAGCTAGATAGATTAGCTTTACTGGCCAGTATTTAATTTCGTAATATTAAAAGAGTTTGCATCTCATTCTCACTTTATATTGAACGCCCTATATACTTACACCAAATTTAAAGTCAAATTTTACTTTCTTGATTTGGTTACCGACAGATGGGCACAGGGACTAGAATGTAAATAATTTTCTCCAACATGACCGGGTTCGTTTCCCGAACCAAGTAAGATTTTTTATAAAATCTTTAAATACAGTTTTTCTTTTAATTGATGACATGGTTCTTTAGAACAGATCTCTGTATGTCTTATAGTTACAGGCTTGCCCATACTGACCGGTCTAAATATACCAGTACCACCCTGTGTAGAAGGTTTCAGCTGACCGCCCACATTACTATTTTTTATTAGACCCTTTTATGTGTGGTTTTCTTTTGGACCAAATTTACCCTTCATTGGGTCAAAGTACCTACACTTTACGGTATTATGTAGAGATTATAAAGCGGCTTTTGGTTTCTTATACTTGTATGTATACTCTAAGGTTTGTAGTCACAGATGAAACTACTGTAAACGTAGATTTAATGCTAAGACTCATAATATGAAATGTTATTTATGTTCTTTGGCGACGTCTTTAAAAGACAGTTTTATAGCTAATAAGACTTCATTACTATTACCTGTTATTTTACTTTCATCACAGCCATTACGAGTATGTGTGCTTTTACTGAATACCTATTTATTTACCAATTTCCATTTTATTTTTATTTTCTACATGTTTTTTCTCAACTACTTAGTGAAACGTGGCCGCTAACGATGGGTCTTATAAGGAAGCTCAAGGTCACTCAGAGGGCGATGGAGAGGGCTATGCTTGGAGTTTCTCTGCGAGATCGCATCAGTAATGATGAAATCCGCGCAAGAACTAAAGTCATGGACGGACATAGCTCGAAGAATCGCTAGACTTAAGTAGCAGTGGGCAGGGCACATCGCCCGTAGAACTGACGGCCGATGAGGCCGAAAGGTTCTCGAGTGGCGTCCGCGGACCGGAAGACGCAGTGTAGGTAGGCCTCCAACAAGATGGAGCGACGACCTGGTGAAGGTAGCGGGAACGCATTGGATGCGGATGGCGCAGGGCCGATCTGTTTGGCGAGCCTTGGGGAGGCCTATGTTCAGCAGTGGACGTCTTTCGGCTGAAATGATGACTTAGTGAAATGTAACAGTTAATATATATAATAAAGTGCCCTTTTGTGCACTGTCTGTGTAGCCTATGATTAGGAAGGATGCGTGACTCGGTTTGTTTAAAAAAACCTCATCATACTAACATTAGGGTCTTTGATAGTGCCGACTTTTTTTCGAGAAGTGTTTTGAGGTTCGTGTTATTCATAAAAAAGCAATAATGATTATTAGAGGTAACTTAAAAATGAACATTTAAATAAAACTAACAGTTCACGCAAGTCTGTGTTTGGTAGGGAACAACGAATTTGATAAAGAAGACATTTGTATTAGGTATAGTATACTATACTACATTTTTGAAAGTCATGATTCCCACGCTGTAATAAAAAGGCATCTAAAATTCAATCGCTGTTTCATCCAATGACTATGCTCTTAGAATTCAAGAAACATCAATAATGCAGTACCCCTATCACTTACAAAAACCCGCGGCACAAGTCAAAACAAGCGAGAGAGATGTCCAAAACCATTGTCACGAATAATGTCGTATCTGCTGTATTTTCGCACTACACATACGCCTTTTTTCGATTACTTACAAATGCCAAAAAATTTCCGAGGAAACAAAAATGTAGTATGTCCTTACGAGTGTAACTACACATGCGCTCTTTTGCATTGGTGGTAGACAACGACGAGGACGCATGCGTCGTGCCACCCCTAGCCTGTTCGTTAACCTTTTGTTCTAGGTAGCTATGTATGGAGTAGTCTTAAGGTCGCAATGTTATAGATGCACAGGGTTAGGGATTTAGTGTGTGAGAGGAATCTTGAGAAGCTTGCTTGTAACATTGGCTGGTGATGTTAATAAGGTTTCGAGGGTTTAGTTTAGTTAATGTAACAATGTATGTGTGTTTTATACCACTCTGTAACATTTCTAAAACCGATTTAACTAGACGTAATTTGGTTCGTAAGTCTGTAAAATTACGTGGAATCCTATATACCTATTTATGTTATACAGCTACAAATTTTTACCACATATCTCAAATAAACATAGTCTTATGACTTGGAAGTCGAAGAAGTTTTGGTAGCCTAGTGGTTAGAATTATGGCCTCTCAAGCAGAGCGTCGTGGGTTCGAGTCCAGGCTAATAACTTGACTTTTTCGGAATTCATATGTGGAATTAGATTTGAAATTTATCATGAGCTTTACGGCGAAGGAAACCCTCTTGAGAAAACCTTCATACACCTATGAAGTAATTCAATGATGTGTTTGAAGTTCAAGAGCGTCATAGAGAAGAGACCTATCAGGTGATTTGATAAGAAACTAGGCTGTGTTTTATTATTTCGCGGGGATAAAGTCATCATCATCTCAGTCTATATACGCTTCACTGCAGCGCAGAAGCCTGCTCTCAAAATGAGATGGCATATATTATAAAACAGTCTGTGTCAATCCCACTGAAAAACCATTAACCAAACAATGATGGCTTGTTCTTCTTTTTCTTTTAGCGCCACTTCATTATTGAAGGTTGGCAGCTTAGATTATTTAAACACTAGATAGAGTGTCAGTAGCAAACACTGCGATACAAAACGTCTAAAAAACCCATTTGACAGCTTCATATTACGATCGCGTTACGTCATTCATACTGAAGGGTGGCTAATGATATATAAGTCAACTATTGGCTTATATTTTTCGGGACGTTTTCATGCCACTTAAGCTCTATCTAGTTGGCAGTTAGTTCTTTAAATCTTGTCCTGTCCATAGCCAACTTAAATAGCTGTTCTACAGTATTGATGCCAGTCCTCTCGACCTTACGTTTTCCGGCTATTTTGCGCATCACGATGGTTCTATTTTCATTTATAAAATCCAAAAATAGCCGTGAAGCAATAAAGCCAAGTCATCATTCCCGGCTAATCCGAACTTGGCCCCGTTTTAATCCTGAGCGACGGATTCCCGGACGTAATAAATGGACTTCACACCGGAGTTTTTTAGGCTTCCAAAACTGGATGTCGGCAGATAACTCAATACACTGTGATCAAATGATTTTAAGTATGTACCGTGATGTCTGCGTGCGTAGACCCAATGGAGGCCAACTTTGACCCGGCAGCGTGTCTGGTGGCATAAAGTTTTTAGTCATAATGTAATATTTGTCATAATTTTTTTCCCGTAGAAACCGTACATTTTTTAGAAATTTTTAAATGGTCACTTGTAGATTGTAGAACTATATAGGTTAGGTTAGGTTTGTTTATTTGTTTGTTTTTAATTCAATTAGATTTAGAGTAAAAAGAGTTATGGACCTTCAACAATTATACAACCCGATATGGACCCATATTTATTGTATACGAAGTTAACACGTCATCTTTAATTTCTTCAAAGCAGTGGTACCTTTTTTATGGTGCGGAAAATGCGCAGAATTCGTCTCTGTCCGGGGAAACAGAGGGTAAGTGGGGCTCTCCCACAAGGGGCCTACCCAAGTACCCACTAAAACCGCACGGATTCCCCCGTTGCCACTGTGAACGCCACGGGAGCATGAAGAGACACCGCGACGCCCACTGGCCGCCGCGGGATGGGGCTCCTCTGTGGACATCGTGCAATGCGGGTTCGGCTTTCAAGCAGTGGTACCTACTTCAACTTTCTTGGACAGCGCCTTCTATTCTTGTTAAGAGTTAAAGTATTATCCCGCGAGAACACATAACCGCGATATAAAGTACTTATCCCATTCAATCCAGATTTTTGTCTAACTATACGCCAAGTTTCATTAAAATCCCTACATAATAGCTGAAGCTGCGTGATTGATAAACTTCACAAACTTGCTTTTTTATAATACTATCAGGATACGATTTATTTTATTGTGATTCAGCTGAACAAAGCTATGGACGAAGCCGAAAACTAAATAAAGCGAAACCTTCAGCGCTGGTTAGTGAAAAGTAATTGCGAATTCTTTCATCTTATTTATTCGCGACTAGCTTTTCCCCGCAGTTTCGCTCTCCTTGAAAAATAAAAAATAGCTCTCTATCCCTTGGAAATTTCAAAATTATATTCTTAGTGCACCTCTATGATCCCCAAGGAATACGTCTGCCACATTTCAAGTCTCTAGCTATAGTGATAAAGGCTGTGCGTTGTATGTCAGTCAGTCAATCAGCAACAGCTTTTATCATCATCTCGCTCGACCTATATACATCCCACTGTTGGGTAGAGCCCGCTCACAATCGGCTTGGGTTGTAGTTCCCACGCAGCTCCAGTGTATTACCTACGCATAACAAGTTTCGCATAATTCATTTACGCCGAATCTTAGACTGTTGAAATTTTATTTGGCATAAATGTATAATTTTCCGAATGGTTGTTTACCCGAATAGTATGTTAGCATAATATTGAAAATGTAGAATTTCATTACGCGTAAAAATATAATTAGCGATAATTATAATTAGTATCAGCACGAGTTAACTATTCAGAATTCAGAAAATATGCGTAAAACTAATCCGGTTAAAATTGGTTTTATGCGTGACGGAATTTGGCGACATCAAATTATACGAGAAGAGTTTCTGCACAAATACGAATAATATGTAAGTATTCACGCTCACTCTTCTAAAAGCGTGCTTTGCAGCCCTTATCATCAAATTATCAAAAAATGTCGATTGCTATGGTTATAATAAGGACGGCAGGCAGTACTTACTGTTTTAGGGATTTTTGAAATGACATCTGATAGAGTGCAGTATTAGGTTAGGTCAGTTTAGTAACAATTCCGAAGAAAATATTGTTTCAGAAATAAATCACTTTATGACTAATTAAAATTATGGAAAATGATACATTATGACATATTAAATTATGAGAAACTATAGAGACCGGTCGCTATACAGTCCGGCCGTGGTCGGACATGGCCGTGTCGGTACATGGCTCGTAGAACCGTTGGCCGAAGGAGCCAAAAGGTTCTCAAATGGCGTCTACCGACCAGAAGACGCAGTGTTGGTGGGCCTCCAACAAGATGGAGAGACGACCTGGTTATGGTTGCAGGCACGCGTTGGATGCGGATGGCGCTAGACGGGTCTGTATGGCAAACCTTTGGGAGCCCTATGTTCAACAGTGTTGGTCACAGGGCTGTATTTCAAGAACCGTAATAAATATACCTACAGCTAAAATTTAAACGTAATAATTAGGGGAGAGTAACCTATATTGAACCGGCGCTTAAATTGGACCACTTTCGTATTTCTACCAAATTACACTGGCAACAAAAACTGAAGCGATGATGCAAAATGGCGGACTGTTTGTGGCGCTGTCATCGCTTAATTTTTTGTTGCCAGTGTAAATAAATAGTGTAATTTGGTAGAAATACGAAAGTGGTCCAATTTAAGCGCCGGTTCAATACAGCTTACTCTCCCTTATAGGGACCCCCCCTCCCTTATTTTTCATTATTATTTGTCGTTGTAGCGCTTATAGAAGCTACCTATCTACTACGGTTCTTGTAGCCTTGCAATAGACAGACAAACGGACAGACGGTCAGTGTAGTTTCAGGTACAGAACCCTAAAAAAAGAATTTTCGGTATCAGTAGAATTAATTGCGCACTCAGAGTATTCGATTTATCGGGCGCTCAACATTTAATAACAAATTAAAAACATGATATTTGCGTGTCGATGTAACCCCATTCGATATTTCATCCCGTGGTTATCTGATGAAAGTTTGGACCCATAATTATCTTAAGGGGATATACCCAGTGAAAATAACCAGGTTGGTTAATTTTATTAATCAAACAATCAAAAGTTCATTTTGTATCATCAAGGACTTAATTGAGTAACTATATGGAACGTTGTCATAGTGCTTTTAGTGTTAGTTTACAAACACGTTGCTGGCCAATCAATTTAATATCCGTGACCGTACGTAGACCGGAAGACGCAGTGTAGGTAGCCTTCCAACAAGATGGAGCGACGACCTGGTTAAGGTTGCGGGATCGCGTTGGATGCGGATGGCACGGGACCGATCTGTTTGGCGAGCCTTGGAGGAGGCCTATGTTCAGCAGTGGACTTCTTTCGGCTGAAATGATGATAATGATGATGATGACCATATATGTATAGGCCAGGCCACACAGGGCTTTTTGACGCATTTTTAGGGAACAAAAGTGTAGAGAAAGTAGGAAGGTTATAATTTAAAAAATACGAGACTTTTATAAAAAAAAAATAAAGTTACAACTATCTCGAAAAGTGCAAGATTTCAGCTGTTTTTTTGCTAATTAGACAGCTCCGCAACCATTTTTAACCCCTGACACAAGAAGAGGGGAGTTATAAGTGTGACCGCTATGTGTGCGTATGTGTCTGTCTGTCAGTGGCACCACAACTCTAAAAGGGGTGAACCGATTCGGATGCGGTTTTTTTATTTGAAAGCTGGTTTCTTGGCGATGGTTCTTAAAGAGGTTTCATCAAAATCGGTTCAGCCGTTTCAAAGTTAAGTATAAGCTCTTTTGTCAGCTGCAGAAGGGATCTTAGGCGCATAATGGGCATTTACTTTATCTTCAAACGGGTGTGTTTTACAATACCGAAGTACGAAAGACCGAATGTATTAAAACATCGAATGGGTCAAAAGACCGACACGATTTTATTCTGAAACCGTAAACTTTTCAGAATTTATTAAAACGGCATCATACAGAACCCATTAGGTTAGGTTAGGTTTGTTTTATAACAATCTTAAAAAGTTAACGGTTTCTGAAAAAAATCGTGTCGGTCTTTTGACCCATTCGATGTTTTAATACATTCGGTCTTTCGTACTTCGGTATTATAATACATATACCCCTTCAAACATATGTGCGACCAAATTGCGTTGGGGGTTTTTAAAATTTTTAATTTATAGTTATTTATAATAATGCCCTGCCCACTCATACTTACGTACAGGATGGATGAACGAAATATTGACGTGCTAGTAGAAGAAAATGAGACTTCTTACTGTCCTTCTCATACACCATTTTTCGAAGTTGCATAAAGAACTCTATCCGTCTAGAATAAAGTCGTAAAAGTGTATTGTGGAAATACGGTTCAAGTTAGGCTAAATCTTCTTTGTACGGGTCAAATTGCTATCGAAATTACAGGGTGCGTTGATCGATGACGGAGGAAAGTATTGTGTTTATTCGATTAATCGGATCGTGGCTGCGCTCGAGTCGATATTTTTTTTATCTTTTGTGCGATGCGATGAAGATTTGATTAAGTATTATTTTTAAAAGATGTTGGAATTTCTCGGCTGGCTCAGGTACTTAGTAGTTGATCTTAAAATTTCAATAGCATTATTGAGTTGTCTTAACTCTTAGCTTGATATTAATGTATCCGATACGACACATTATTTAATCTTTTTGTATTTTTTTTAGATGTAGAATTTTCAAGACTGGGTTTGAATTGCAAACTTTTAGAAATTTTGCCAATTTTGGGGTAATATCCTACTAATATTACAAATGCGTGTGATAGTTTGTTAAAAAAATCAGGTATAGAATGCTCCAGTAGCGTGGAGTGAACATTTTCGTTAGGCAATCAGAGAAAGAAGTAAAGCGGAGTCGAACAGAGTGTGACAAAAAGTGTCTTAGGGCGGGTTTCGCTGTTACCTGCGCAATCTTTGTCATACTTTTATGTACCTATGTAAGTATATCATTTTTTGTACAAAAAAAAAAACACTATTGAAAACCTTTGAGATACATGCACAAAGGAGAATTTGTCTCTTTAAGAGAGCTCTACTACCAGTCAACCTTTGAGTGGATGAGAGAAGTATTTAATTAGGGACCGACAAAGGTATTATGACGTCACATAAAATTAGACAACCGGTCGAAATCCAATTGTTCCCGCGCCACGCCACTGGTAGGTTCTAAACTATGGTCGCAGTGAGATAGTGAAGTTTCTTGTTGTATAGTCGGGGTAAGAAAAGGTTCGTCACTTTTCGACTCTAAGTCAACGAGTTAAGGTCGAAAAGTGACGAACCTTTTTTACCCCGACTATACATTATATTCACCGACAGATTAACTATGTTCTATTTATCAATACGCAGTGTACATTTATGTCCATTACAATACCTTTTATTTTAATGTAATTACACCGCATACAAAGTTGCAGAAATAAGTGGCGAATACTTTCAAGCTAGTGCAAAAATGTATCTTACTCCCTTAGCATAGAGTAAGAATCTGTTCAACATATTTGGTATTCATAACCCTCAACTCGCTTGTTGAAATTAATCTTTATGAAAGACGCCCTCGGGAGGAATGGGCATTAAAAGGGTTAAATAGTAATCGCTCGGACGGCGATTCCATTTTTAGGGTTCCGTTGTCCGCGGTTTACCTTAGGGACTGTACATCATCATCTCATCCCTGCCTATATTCTACCCACTGCAGGGCATAGACCTCCTCTCAGAATGAGAGGGGTTGGGCCGTAGTTCCCTCTTCATCTTCTTAATCTTGCATCGAGCGTCCCCCCCCTCTTAAAGCCAAACTGTTGGTTTGAAAATTTAACATAGAAAACTATTACCAACGGGTAAGTTTGCTTGAGAATTATTTCTTAGTAGGTAGTTTAAGAGTATAGTCGGGATAAGAAAAGGTTCGTCACTTTTCGACGAATTAAGGTCGAAAATTGACGAACCTTTTTTTACCCCGACTGTACATAGCAGCCTGACCTACTTGGGCAATTCCGTACAAAATACAAAATCCTTAGAAAAATATTACTTAATTTATTGAATCAGGCGTTACTTTGCGGAGGTCCATATTAATGAGCTGAAACAATTACTTTGCTCACCCGCGACCTTACAATAGTTACGTTTATGCAAGAAATGCGTGTTCATGCAGTTCCTCCACCTCCACACTGTACGAACACACACAAATCACACAAACCCAACCATCACCACCACCAAACTACACTGACGCGTTTCGAACTCAACCAGAGCTCATCTTCAGAGTTGGTACCAAAACCGTACGCTATGCTACCAAATGTTAGACACATTTCTTACATAAACGTAACTATCGTAAGGTCGCGGGTGAGTAAAGTATATACTTGTTTAACGGATAGTATGATTAATAGTAAAATTAATCAGATATACAGGGATGTTTTCGTAACGGCTGCGGAACCATATCCTGGGCGTGTCCGACACGTTCTTGGCCGGTTTTTTATAACTTAATATTATTGCAAAGATAACGAGATCATCGGAAACTTTACAAAAACGTGGGAATAAGTCCCACAAGTAACAAAGCATTCTGGGATAAATACCTTCAATTCTCCAATAAAAACTCGAGTTTCCTCGTAGACGTACATAAATACATATAAAGCGTTCGCACGCGCATAATGCCATCCAAGCATCGGATATTCATGGTCCACCTTCGCATCAATCATCCAAGCCGATCACACGTCGTTAGGAGCTCCTAAGCAACACCGGCTGCCACACAATTGTACCTATTAAAGGACCAAAGGGCGGGGTGCTACTACGAAATTTGAAATCCTTTTTTTTTTTAAACAATATAGGCTTGCGTTTGACCATAATCACGCCTGATGGAAAGCGAAGATGCGGCCTACGATGGAGTCCACTTGCCTAGTAAATGCTCATTCACCCTAGACTTGAAAACGGCCACATTGTAGTGTTTAGGGAACACAATTGCTGGTACCACTCCTTCGCTGTACGGTTGATGAAGGAAGAATGAAAACGCTTTGTGCTGACAACGGAAGGATGGAGACTCCGCCTACTTCTGGTCGACCTGTGGAAGAAAGGACCAGGTTGAATAAGGTCGTGTAGTTTCGAAGCACATTCACCAAAATTTAGTTTCGAGTTCCAAATTCGAAATTCGTATCGTGCCGTCCCATTCACTCTTCTGTTTAATTTTATTACGCATGATACGAAGTTTGAAAATCGAATTTCGCAGTATAAGGCCAAAAATGTCCTCCGCCTTTGTACATTATCTCAACGGTTGTTAACCTTTTCAACGCCAACGACACATATAGGTGTCACATAGTACAGTGTCAAAGTGATCTTGACACAATGACAAAAGATTCAAAGCAGGATTATGTTTTGTCGAGGCGTGGCGGCGTTGAAAGGGTTAATAGTGTTTTGTTTTTTCCGTATTTTTTTGTACAATAAAGAGTTTACATACATACATACATGCATTAGTAGGTTTAGTAGGATAATTTGTGTGAACAGCTGGCTTTACGCGGCGTCGTTAAACCTGGGCATCGGCGGGCATCGGCATCGGATGGCAGTATTGTGATATCGCTCGTATCTAGTTTCGCTCCAATAGCGTTACTATAAGCAACATGCGCTTAGTTGTGTCCACGTGTAAACTTTTGCTTTTTTCTTTGTTCGTAGGTAACCTATTTGATTCCTAGACCACTATAGAACCAGGTCACAATGAATCAATTTGTTTATCTTCTACGACAATGATTACTGCGTGATGTATGCCATGATGCCTTCTCGATTTTTGCGAACATGTGTCAACTATATTGAACACATACACATATATTTTTCCCTTTATAGCGAAAAAACTACCTATATATCCTGTATTTTCCACGTAGGTGGTATCTTGTTAACATCCGACCAATGTGCTATTTTTATTTCGAATTCAGTCTTAATAATTCAGGAACAAATAAACCCACCCACACAAACACCCACAAGATGTGCTAATAATATAATCCAATTAGGATTGTTCCTGTTATTCACTGCGTTATAATCATGTTTAGTATTTAAACTTTGGCTACATATACAGGCGTCCCACCGTTATACCACACAGATGCAAAGTATCTTAAATATAGTAGGTAGATACAAAATTTTACTGAAAGAAGACTTCTTTTTTATTTTAAAATCTTGAACCCCATCAAATGGTAAAAAACATATTGTTTTAAACTTTCGTGATTTTCACACGAGTGAAATTACTATACTAAACGGGAGTGATCACGCAATTAATATTTACCTCGACGTTTCGGCCACATTGCAGCAGCCGTGGTCACGAGTTAACCCGTGGCCGCGCCACCCACGGCTGCTGCAATGTCGAGGTAAATATTAATGTCGAGGTAAATATGATTTAGTACCTATAGTAATTATGGTAAAAAACAGCCGTAATTTTACGATACCGATCAAAAGGCTCAGTCATAAGGATTATTTATTTCTAAATAACATAGCATCTAATAATGTCTATACATTTATTTATCATTTAATATGGTATTAGTTAACTCCTACGACTATTTCTACATTATCTCCTGCACAATATAGTTAGTGTAAGTTTTGCATGCTGAGTTTACCTTTTAGTAATAGTTACAATATTCTATATAAGTTCATTCTGTAAAAATATATGCAATGTATTGTTGTAAACTATTGTTGGTGAACCTTAACAAAGAAAAAAAAAAAAAAAGGAAGACCATGCAATTTTACATTACGAAGTTTTTATACGCAAAAAAGGTTATAATATTAGTACTTAGATATAGTACCTAGTTAAAAAAAACTTCTCACAAACCACATTAGCTGTAGAAAACTGAATATGCTCGTTACTCGGCTTTTATTGCAGGGGAGATTATGGATATACACAGCACGCCTCCGTAACCCGCTGTGTAATGGTAATGGCTGAAGCAATATGGCTAGTTTTGGTGACCCTAGATAATGAACATTAAAACTAAGCATAAAAGCAAAGTGTGCTGCATTTAAGCATGGTCTTTTTACTAAACGAAGCACATGTCACTCACGTAGTGTCACCGAATAGACTATCAAAATTATCTCGTGATACACGCATTTCTTTACTTATTTACTTATTTGAGAATGTATACATGACCTTGCGTCATGAAACCTAAACTTAATAAAAACAATGAAATTATTATAATTTATAAATAAAGTGCTTTTGTACATTATAAATAAGTTGCACTCTCACAGATGTAGGCCTGGCATCCATAGCCTCATAAAATATCAGGCACTCAAATTCTCACAGCCTGATAATCCGTATCACATTATTGACGAATAGCGCAGTATCGTAAAAAATTGAAGTGATTTTCTGGTACCGGTGGTAGATTCTTCGACGCTCATAGGAGCATCAATTGATGCCTAAATTGAATAAAGAATTTTGACTTTGACTTTGACAGTATTGCGATAATATTGATAGTCTAATCCGTGGCATTAGTTGTCGCGGTATGCCTGACATGTTTTAGAACCAAGTGGTTCTTTTTCAAGATCTGCCAACCGAGTAACCTGTTCCTGAAGGATTTGCCACACTGGATGCGTTCTGCGGTCTGCGTTCAGGTCAAAGTGACGTGCGACCGTCACGGTCAGATCGCATATCTAATCTATACAAAATACATAGAGACCGACAATGTTGTTCATACATAATGCGGGCTGCGTTCAATTTGGCGTTTTATGTTACTGCCACTATGCTACCAGATGTTAAACTGAGTGAAAGTCTGGAAGTCTGGATTATTGGATATATGGAATAATTCTCCGCGAACCTTAAACTAAATTTGTCATCATTTACCGATTTATCCTTTCGTCTGCGCCATCGATTAGGGGCGCTGTAGATCGCGGGTCGAGGAGCGATTAAAGTGCCATCAGCGTCGGCGCATGATTAGTTTATTTTCATAGAACATTGCCGCGTACAGTTGGTTGCAATTTGTTCCGTTATGAGTTCTAGTAAAGTTGATTAATTGAATGAATCAGAGGTCTACTCCCTAGTTAGAAATTTTAAGTTTGTGTTATATCGTCCCTCTCGCTCTCCTTTTAAATACTAGACGTTAGACGGACGGCACGATAAACCCGTCCCTATTCTTTACCTACATCATACAGGCAACCCTTATCTTATCCAAAATTTTAGCCATCTAGGGTCAAGGGTTTGGGCTGGACGTTGATAAGTCAGTCGGTCAGTGAGTCAGTGAATGAGTGAATCAGTCAAGACTTTTCTTATTTTATCATCATCATCCCTGCCTATATACGTCCCACTGTGGGCCACTGTCTCATAGTGAGAGAGCTTGGGCCGTAGTCCCCACGCGGGCCCAGTGCGGATTGGGAACTTCACACACACCATTGAATATTTGTAGCAGCCGTGGTCATGAGCACTCTACTCCTAGTAATTATGAGTATAAATCGCTAAAATTTTAAAATTATACTTTTATTTATGCCGCCGACTGTGCATGGTAATGTGGGCCTGTAACACAGTGGGCGGTGCGATTTGTTGGCCGTACCTACCCGGACAACAAATAGGCCGCTCCTTGGGCCTTTTGATGTTCCTACGTTGTATTTGCCTTTTTGTTATTTCCTGAGAAATTAACTTTGTTTTATTTGAGAACCTAATTTTAGCTTGGTCGAAATTAATGGATTTCACGATTTTTGTGTTTATTTTATTAGCTAATATGGTATTTAATAATTATTTCTTATTATTAGTACCTACATCTATTTTAGGCGCAAGTCACACAGAAGAGACGTGGGACGGGGGAGAGTCGCAGTCGCGGCGCCTCTTTTATCAGTTTTCATACTAAATTCCCTCTCCTTTTTTACAGGCCGGCAACAGATCAGTGACTCTCTTTGAGTTGTTGATATTTATGGGCGGCGGTGATCATTTTCCATCAGATGACCCGCTTGCTCGTTTGTCTCCCTCTCATAATAAAAAAATACCGGTTGTCTGTAAAGTCGATTTACGGACGATAGTTTAACGTGACGTCATAACAAAACATCCAAAAAACAAAAATGAACCAGGTGACCGCACCCATCCAAGTACTGACCGCGCCCGACGTTGCTTAACCTCGGTGATCGGACGAGAACCGGTGTTATGTCAAATATCTTGAAAACGGTGCATCCTACGGCAAAATCAATGAAATTTTCATCCCCCTTTAATTCCCCCACACCCCCCTCAACCCCCCCCCCCCTCTCGCATCCCCCATTAAAAATTACCCGAGCGTTAGTACTAAGATTGTACATTCTGGCGCGCGCTGCTCTCTTATACATCCTGGCCTTCACTGCTCTGTACGGGACATGCTTAGATTATTTATGCACTAGATAGAGTGTCAGTAGCAAACATTGCGATACAAAACGTCCAAAAATTCCATTTGACAGCTTCATATTATGATCGCGTTACGTCATTAATCTGAAGGGAGGCAAATGACATATAAGCCAATTGTTGGCTTAGGTATATTTTTATGGGACGTTTTCATGCCGCCTAAGCTCCGCTCCATCTAGTGTATAAATAATCTAAGGGGACGTGCATGTACGTTACATTGCGTCATCCTTTTTTATGCGTGCAGCCGGCGTTCATCGATTTATTAGACGTGTCACGTCAAAATGTATAGAAACGTTGCGATCCAAAGCAGACAGAAGAGACGGCCCTTTGCTTCAGAGCCTATACCTCGAACCACTAGGCTACCATGAACTCTCAAGCACAAAGGATTATTAGAATAGCCAGCCAGTGCTTTGTATTCAAACATTAAACAGTCCGGGGCAAGGTCAACGGCCCTTTGACACAAGCGTTTAATATGCAGCGCCGTGGCACCCAGGGGACGCATCGGATGCGGCAGCGCTGCATTTTAATGGTCCGGGTCGGTGGGACGCTGCCTATACATTTTTGCGAATCGTGGGTGTTTACCTTAAAAGTTATTTTGTGACTGTGTCTACACAGCCTTATGTCATTGTTCATACATCCACAAAGTACAGACTAACCAACTTCTCTGTGAACCAGATCAAGCCATACTACACTTTATGCCTGTATGCGAACGGCGTAAAAACTTTTTCAATTCACAGATAAGTTGGTTAATCTTTGTATCATGTAATTGAATTGTTTTTTCTCGGGCAAAGGGTGGATTGCACGTGGGTTGTCATTTCCTTTGCCTTAATTTCCTAAAACATAAAAGGTTTAATTAATTGGGGCCCCCAGGTAATGCAATTTTCGGGGTCCGCTTTCAGCCAAATATCAACCGCAATTTAAATCAAATCAACTGGTAGCATGTATAGAAAAATAGTTTGAATACTTTTTGTCATCGAGGGTACAAATGTTACAATTCAATTTTCACTCCCAAACCTTTTTAATTTCTGTCGTGCGCTGGGCCCTTTGGAGATGGCGGGCCTCTAGGCAACTGTGCCTAGTGCCTGTGGTTAATCCGACCCTAAGTGTCTGTCTCATAACAACGTGTCATTAAGCACCTAAAACACCAATTACCAGCACGATCTGTTTTGATTGGAACAATAGTCTGTTTGCGATTCAATGCGTTTCGGGAAACAATCGTGTTTGACACTTCGCTAACTGTTTACTATTGGGATCGGATGAACCGCTGGTTGTTTATTATACCAAGATACATGAATGTACTTAACAATGTATATGGACGCGATTGGCTAACTAAGGCGTAAAGGAACTATTAGTAGCCTTTCTCTTAGTCAAAGATCCTACCGTATTAGAGGGGGTCGCCACACCCAACACCCATCTGTTTAATGAATGGAAATAATTACTTATAAGTACATATATCAAATTTGATATGTCAGCTGACATCTATTTTACCTACTTCAATTTATCGTTTAATATTTTTTTCACTTCTCATGCTCTTAAAATGTTACTTTAGTCTCTGCATATCGGGACTAAAGCTCTTTTTTGATCTCAAGGGATTAAAGTAAACTTTTTTAATTGACTATGGAAACCCCTAAACTGCCAATCACGGTGTTTGTGAATGGAGGATTATCACCATTTTCAGTAACTGGGTATAGACAATTTTAAAGCTTTCCACAGATCGAAGCGCGCTGCGGACGCACTGTAGCGCCCTGCGCTCCGGTCTGTGGAAGCCTTTAGGGCGTGGAAATAACCTCAAAATGACAACTGTATAAAAAATATTTAAAAAATAATAATTTCGTGAAACACATTCAATAATTACGAATATTAATCTATTTAATTATAAAATATTAAAGATGAATTCATTTTATTTTGCACGTAAAGAAAGATTTCCTTTAGCTTAGGTGTTTTTAATTTGTTTTTTTTTTAAAAAACGCTGTCGGCAAAGCAGTTCCCTGCTCTTCTGTCGATAAAATAGCAATCCGCACTGTCGGCAAAGCAGTGCTGGAGTGTGCGGTAGATAGAGCAGTTACGTTTGAATGTTAATATGGCGTGAATTCAAAATAATGCGATGTCAGTTGCATTTAATAGTAAATAGAAAGTATAATTAGATATAATTTAACAAAGAATTAGCATATAGAAAATAAACTTAAAAAGTCGTTTCTTTATTCACGGGTAAGTGTTTCAGTTAACAATATATTTTGTGTGTGAACTTAGATCAATTAGGTTAATTTATTTGCCGATTCTAATGAATGAACAATTATCATTCTTACATGCACAGTCCAATTAGTTTTAACATAGTCTTTAAGTTAGAATCTGTTGGCTAATTATGCAAGCATTTAAAGCGTCACTTTATAAAAAAATATAAAAGAAAAGACAGCGGTATTTTTTTTGCTATTTGAATTTTGAACAGATGTCCATTGCTCGTATTGAGCATACGTTGTAAAAAAGTAATTTTGTACGTCGTTTTTTTCCTCGCATTCAAAGTGAAAAGTAGAGTGTTTAACGCGGGACTAAACTACCATAATGACAACTCGAATTATAGCCTCCCTCGCTATCGCTCGGGTGGCTAAATATCTCGTGTCATTATGGCTTGTTTTAGTCCCTTGTTGAACAATCTACTATTAAGTAACTGGGTTCGGAAATGAAGGGGGGAGATACTTGCTCTAAATTTAAAAACTAGACTTAAAAATAGGATTACTTTTCTCAGATAAAAGTATAACAGCTGTAAACCTGCTGCATGTAGAATTGTGACATTGGAAAAGAAAAACACAAAATTAGCATATGTACGTGCGTTTGAAGACCCAAAGTCACATAAAAGAGAATTTAATGTCCCCTTTGCAAAGTCCTTTATAATGAGAAGGTAGTAGATAAATAAAACCTTTGCCGCTTTGAGAATTAATTCTGTGAAATAATCAGATCCTGCCGTTTTATAAACAAATTAGCGTTTAAAAGACAATGAACCACGGGAAAAAGAAATTAGGATGCGTTATATCGCGATGATATTATAATTAAAACACGTCTACTTTAGACTTTGAAGGAGCGCCGGAAAGTTTTCTGTTTTGAATTTAAGATAGACGTTTCGCCGTACTTTGCGAGAGGGATTTGATGCTGAGATTATTTTTAGGGTTCCGTACCCAAAGGGTAAAAACGGGACCCTATTACTGAGATTCCGCTGTCCGTCCGTCTGTCCGTCTGTTACCAAGCTGTAACTCATGAAGTATGATAGTAAGACTGTTGAAATTTTCACAGATGATGTATTTCTGTTACAACAGTAACAAATGCTAAAAAAAAACAGAATAAAAAAATTAATATTTACTCCCATACAACAAACGTGATTTCATTACGGGTAAAATCGAATAATGAACTTTTGTTAAGTATTTATTTATGCTTTTAAAAATAAACAGTCTGCCATTGTTTCCTAATTTATTTGAACTCCACTGTATTGTAAATAATCTCAATTTCATTTATGTTTTCCCTGTAAATGTTTAGGTTATTTTCCAAAAGAACGTAATCTATGTGGTTGGTTTTAGCTAACCGCCCATGTTCTTATGATATTTATTAGACCCTTCTATATGTTGATTTCATATGAGTCAAAGTACTCCGACCTTAAGGTACTTCATTTCCTAACCTCACTCAGATATATTTTGGTGGATATGTGGTGGATATTTATAACAGACGACCAAAACAACAACAACAACGATACAAATAAGGGATCTTTAAAAAAAAAACTGTGACACCCTTAGTGTTGCGAGTGTCCACGGGTGGCGGTTATTGATTCTTGTCAGGTGACCCGCATACTCGGTTGCCCACTCTCATATACAAAAAACTAAGGTCTACCAAGAAAGTGACTTATTGTCTATTCCTACTTTATAAACATGTTATAGGTCAAGGTTGTAATCATCTTCTTCTGCTAATATATAAAATTCATAATTCATAATTTCTTTATTGTACATAAATATCTATTACAACAGAAATAACAATAATAAGATTTGTCACATTAGAAACCAGGCGATATAAATATACGTAACAATTTCACAATTTTGGTTGCACTGGCCCCTACACTAGGCTCAGCCTGTTTCGTAAGTAACCAATTCCGATGCGAGTTGACATAATTGATGCGAAAATCTAATAAGAATCCCTTGGCTAAGAAACAAATGGATCTAAGTAAAAATTAAATACTATATCTAAGATTTAAATTACAAATACGGTAGTTATGTGCGTGTGTGTGAGTTTGTGTGTGTGTGTGTGTGTGTGTGTGTGTGTGTGTGTGTGTGTGTGTGTGTGTGTGTGTGTGTGTGTGTGTGTGTATGTATGTGTGTGTGTGTGTGTGTGTGTGTGTGTGTGTGTGTGTGTGTGCGTGTGACGGTGTTTGTTATCGAACTCCTCCGAAACGGCTTGACCGATTTTTATGAAACATATTTGTCTTTATTTGGTAGGTCTGAGAACAGGTCGTAGGTTATTTTTACCCGACTGCCGAAGGAGGGTTATGTTTTATACCCCTGTTCATCGCAAACGGAGTCGCGGGCAACAGCTAGTAATTAATAAAATTACTTAATGACATTTCACAACACACAAAGCCATGTGGCTAGAAACTGCAGTGACCATTATCTGTTTTCATACAAAAATATATACTTACAATGCCTGCAAAAAATATACTTCGGTGTACAGGGTTATTTGTAATTCACTAGCATCCTTTTAACCCTAAACTCCTACCACTTAAACAAATGTTTTTTGTTTTACGGCTTTTGTCATAACTTAATATTTTTGGTGTAATAACGTTTTGAAAATTTGAGATTTCCTCTTATTTTTACGCTACTCTGTGTATTTGTATGGGAAAAAAAGTGCTTCATTTTAAAAAGTCGTAAAACAAAAAACATTTGTTTGAGTGATAGGAATTCAGGGTTAAGAGGATGTCAGTGAATTAAAAATAACCCTGTAAAAAACAATAGCCGAAAAATCCAATATTTTCTCTTGCACATATTCTGCCCAGTGGGTCCGTTATCTCCCGCATTGTTGTCGGAATTTTGTCGTCATAGCCACGAACGAACCCCTGCAGTATGCAGCTAATCGATTTATCGCAAATCTAATATTTTGAACACGAAAACCAGGGGTGGTTTACCCTAAAAAATGGTGTGGGTAGTTGATACGGCGACATAAGATCACTAATTTCGGGATTTGACTTTGGAATCAGCTTGCAACGGCAGTATTTCAAGATTGGTAGGTACAGTCAGCAACAAAAATATGAATACACCCAAAGTACCAAAAATATGCATCCACGACTCTATTACCAGGGCATAAAGGCGTGTAGGTATACATATTTTTGGTACTTTAAGTGTATTCATATTTTTGTTGCTGACTGTACAATTTGGGGAGCTTCAAAATTGCCAAGTGCGAGTCGGACTCGCGCACGAAGGGCGTACCATTATATATAAAAAAAGGAAAAAATCATGTTTGTTGTATGGGTATCCCCTTAAATATTTATTTTATTATGTTTTTTAGTATTTGTTGTTATAGCGGCATCCGAAATACATCATCTACGAAAATTTCAACTGTCTAGCTATGACGGTTCATGAGATACAGCCTGGTGACAGACGGACAGAGAGACAGACAACAGACGGACAGCGGTGTCTCAGTAACAGGGTCCCGTTCTTACCCTTTGGGTACGGAACCCTAAAAGTGGTGCGGGTATTTTATACGGCGACAGGATCAGTGATTTCGGGATTTGACTTTGGAGTCAGGTTGCAGCGGCAGTATTTCAAGACCGGTACAACTTGGAGATCATTAAAAAACGAGCCTACTCTTTTCTGTACGCTTAGTATAAGTTTTACTTCACTAAAATACTTCTCGATCGCGTTTACGTAAAAAAATCAATTACTAGGGACCCATGGACAGCGCGTCCGCGCGCGCGTGTACATGTTTCCATAGAATTGAAATTTTTACGTAAACGCGATCGAGAAGTATTTTGGAGAAGTAAAACTTATACTAAGCGTACTAAAAGGGCCGGCAACTTAATTTGTGTTGTGTTGTGGTAAAGCGGCGGTGATTGTTGCTCGTTTGCCCCCTAGCATATATGTATAAAAAAAACGAATTCGCAAGTCTAATGTTCGTGTTTTTTGTGTGTGTGGGTAGGCCTCCAGCAAGACGGAGCGACGACCTGGTTAAGGTTGCGGGATCGCATTAGATGCGGATGGCACGGGAGCCTTGGGGGTGGCCTAATGTTGATGACGTCTTTCGGCTGAAATGATGATGATGTATGTAACTAAATAACATTTTAGATCTATTTAAAAAAATACTTTGTTAAGTTTCTTTGGTGGTAGATTCTTCGACATTCATAACTTGCTTTTGTGCTTGATACAGCTTTAATCGAAGCTCTTTAAGATACTCTGACTTGGATGCTTCGGGCTTCCACCAACAAGATAGACGGACGATTTGGTAAAGGCCGCAGATTCAAGGTGGATGCGCCACTTCCAACCGTAATGATTGGGTATCAACGAGGAAGGCCAATGTCCAGTAGTGGACGACCTGCGGTTGAAATGATGATGATGATGATACCACCAACAGTAACTATCATTCCATGTTTGTTAAGACAAGCTTTATAGGTTCACAATATCAAGGTGTCGTATTGGATATATGGAAACCCGAGGCGCGATCTAAATGGGCAGTGTCGTCTTACTTCATTAAGCTGACAGGCTGTAATGAGACCGGCTTGGTTACTTACTAGTAACAAAACATGTATATACTAGGCTTAACCTGCGGCTTTGCCTGCGTAAGAAATATCTTCAAGAGACACATTTACAATCTTAGACTTATTTTAATACAAATAGGCTTGCGTTTGACCACAATCACGCCTGATGGAAAGCGAAGAATAGGCGTATGATGGAGCACGCTTGGCTAGTGAATGCTCATTCACCCTAGGACCCAAGACTTGATTTAGGGGAATAAGCAGAAAGAAGGCACTTGTGCGACTTTGGGCTAAAAAATGTTGCGTTAACTGTTTTAAGCACAGTTTTCGGCCAACCAAACAACGCAATCTATTCGCAGACAAAGTTAACGCGTCATCTTAAGAAGAATCCGTATCAATATCAACGTTTTGGTGCAGACCGGATGCGTATGCACCGGCTGTGGTGAGTGGAGCTGTGGGAAGGATGGCACACTAGATGTGTGCACATAGTGTGCCATCTTTCTTACAGTTTCATTCATTACAACTGGTGCGTGGCACGCACACGCATCTGGTCTGCGCCGGTCTTCAAAGTTAAAATATTATTCCACCGGAACGCATTATCGAGATAGATATTGATTGAGTATCATCATTATCATCGTCATTTCAGCCGCAAGGACTCCACTGCTGGACATAGGCCTCCCTCATTGTTACCCAATCATTACGGTTGGAAGCGACTTGCATCCAATTTGAACCAGCGGCCTTCATCAAATCATCCGTCCATCTCGTTTGTGGACGTTCCACGCTGCGCTTCGCTTGCCATTCCGTGGTCTCCATTCGAGAACTGTTCGGCCCCAACGGCCGTCTGTTCTGCGTGCTATATGACCTGCCCATTGCCATTTCAATGAGCTAATCCGCTTTGCTATGACGGTGACCCTTGTTCTTCTACGGATCTCCTCATTCCTGATTCGAGATATTAAGCATACTAAGTACAGCTGTCTGTATCTCATGCTAAGAGAAGGCCCAGTATAGGCTCATCCATTTACATAAAATAATACCGTCACTAAAACGGCATCACAAAAGCACTACCATCACTAAAACAGCAATCAATGCGCGGAGGCTGTTTTACCCAAGCAAATACGAACAGTTGTGTAAAGTTCATACACCGCTGCGGGCTTTTTCACAGCGCATTGGTATTTTAACGGTTGTAAAACACGCATGTTTTTTAAAGCAATTGATACCTATTCTATTTTATTCCATCATCATCATCATCATCATCATCGCAGCCTGTACAGGGTGTCCCAAAAATCAACGATAAACTGGGGTGCTGAGTGAAAGTTCAAGTTACATCAGTTCTCGAAAAAATAAGTAAACAATACATGTCACTTAGTCAAGCGATAATAATATATGTAGAGTCAGTAAAGTAACTTAACTAAGAAGCAGAATTTAGCCACCTCTCAAATTGAAAATAATGTAGTACGAATTACTACAAGTTAACCTCAAACTTAATACCGATTTTGTCATGTCAATATTTACGTGAATAACATGTTTTGGAATATGACATATGTACTCACGCGTAGCTGAACTCGTGATCTAAATAATAATAAAAAGCAGCAGGCATATTTTTGGCCTTCAGTGGTTATAGGAGTTGAATTTACAACGAATATATTAAAAAAATGTGATATAATTTCTTCACTGTCTATACATAGGTAGCACGCAGGGATTGGAGGAGGATTGAAGACCGAACGCAGTAGCGATGTTCTGTAGATGACTAAGCGCAGTAGCGATGTTCTGTTATGATGATGATGATGAATAATACCTATGAAAACCCAAAAACTTGTGCGCTTGAATAGCAGGAGAGCGGTTCTGCGGTAACACCGGCTTAATAACGAAGATAATTTACAGCATTTGACGCATCAAGTTCGCTCTTGCGTGCGAATAACTTTCTTTGCGCCACTGGCAATCTATCCAGACTAGAGCTAGCTACAAAAGGGCAATTTCTAGTTGACAGTTGCGCCCAGAATTCCCACGGGCCGCAACCCGCGTGCGACCGCAAGCCTGATATACTTTTAGGGTTACCAGAAGTTAGTGTCATCGTCCCAGCTTATATACGTTCTACTGCAGGGCACAGGCCCTCTCTCAGAATAAGGGTTTGGGTCGTAGTTTCCAAGCGGCGTAGCTTCCATCCACCGTCGAATTTCTTCTCAGGTGTGTGTAGGTTTTCTGTAAATAAATCCCCTGGTAAAATTACAATGTTTACAATTTCACATTAAAATAGTGTTTTAATTTTGATGATCAATTACTATTTTTGACAGTGAAAAGTTACTACATTTGGTGGTCAGTTAAAAATAAGCCCTTTTATACTACGAAACCCTATTTTCAAACATCGTATCGTGCTGTTCCATTCACGCTAATAGTACCCATCAAACAAAGTGAAAGGGATGGCACGATACAAACTTCGAATTTCGTAGTAGCCCCCCAGTAGATCCCTTCTACTTAACAGAGGGCCGAAATTCCGGGCATATCAGGTAAATACCCGTGATCTGGTAACCCTGAGCGCTGTGACTCGATTGATGTGGCGGCTTGGAACGGGACTCGGGAATGACAAACACTTTATGGAGCTTCCCGATTGTGAGAGCGGACGGATGAGCAAAAGCATGTATGGAATAAAACCTATAAGTACAGAAACACTTACTTTTTGTCGAGTTCGTTTATGCGACAGGATGTCCCAATATACGTTAATGTACCGGGTAAGAGGCCAAATATAACAACAGTCTTAGAAAAATAAGATAGTCATAAGTAGTCACTTATTTTACTTTCGCATTTCGACGCTTGAAAGGAGAAATTATCTAAGCGAAATTTTGCGCTAAACAGAGTAAGACCAAAATGTCGCTTGATAATTTATCCTTTCAAGCACTGATTTATAATATTATTATAATGGAGTAGGTTGTAAAAATATAATACCGATGACTGAAAATAAGTATCTCTGATATTTTTCTCTTGCACGTTTTGCCTGCACACTAATGGATAGAATCAAATAAAATTTGGTATGGAGGTAGTTTAAGACCCTGGAAAGGAAAAGGGTAATTTTTTATCCCGGAACATTTCATAGTTCCCGCTACATAGCATAAATAGGTAGGAAGTTATAATTAAGTTATTCAAAAAAATGGTGTCCTGTTGCCTTTGTTCCTTATTTTCTCAAATTCCTTGAGAGCAAGAGCATTCCACTCCACCGAATAAACTTCTATTCCATAAATACTAAATCAAGCTCCAATGAGCATACGAGTATAATTCGTAAAGTTACAAGGTAAGAACACTAGAGGCCGTTTGGACTGTTTATTGTTAAAAAAATCGTTAACCCTGGCTGGACTATACTGGTAACAAACAGTTCCATACTTTTAACACTTAACCCTGGGTTGGCACTTAAATCGGATTTTTATGGTTAACTCTGGCCCGTACATGTCTGCTTAAGGAGCGACGTTAGTAAAATTTTATCTACATTGCCGAGCAAAAATAAAAGGCCACTTTACATGCGCAGATGTTTGAAGAGTGACTCGTTATCGTTAGTTTTACTCGACAGTGTAGTTCTTAGTAAGTACAGGAAAACATAAATTGCATGGTTTCATCCATTTCACTTTTAAAGTACCTTGGCACTAAAGGGCTGTCAAAACTTAGTTGTAAAACACAACGTAAGCATACGAAGGCATAAATATGCAGGTATACGAGTACGGCGAAAGAGCGGAATAATTACTAAAACAATACATACTAATCTTTGTACAAGTAGTCGAGTAAAAATGCGACCAAGCGCGAGTCGGATTCACACACGCGATTAGTTTCTGCATCACAATTTTTTAAAGTTGTAACTACATTAGTGTGGCGCTTAATACTTTTGAACTTATATTAGTAGCATAATGAGATGCGCCATTTTTTACGCTGTTTTGCTTTAAACTTACAACAGAACGGGAATGTTACTAACAGCTAGAATAACGCGCAGGCTTCACTTGAAGTTATTGTTTATTGGTATCATCACACTTTCTGAATTAATGAATTCTACAGTTTATATTGTAATTCATAACGTATAGGAATGTATATAGCCTATGTAGTTATTTTTTAATCAAGTATATCTATCTATCTATCTACAGCCATTGTCCGTCCACTGCTGGACGTAGGGCTCCCTCATATTGCGCCAACATTCGCGATCCTGGGCTTCCCTCATCCACCCACTGCCAGCTGTCCTCCTAAGGTCATCAGTCCAACGTGTCGCAGGGCGTCCCACACTACGCTTTCCTAAACGTGGTCTCCACTCCAGGACACGTCTTCTCCAACGATTGTCAGTTGTACGGCAAACGTGACCAGCCCATTGCCACTTCAGCGTGCTCATCCTTCGGGCTATGTCGACGACTTTCGTCTTTTGTCTTATATGCACGTTGCGGACCCAATAAACTATCGTATACTGATAATATAATATCGTAATTGCTTCAATAAACAAGGTATAAGTACTTACACCAGTATGTGTTGTTAGCTACACCCATTGTCTGCAAATTCATATTTCCCATTACACCGGGATCACGCGCGTCCCACGGGAACTTTTCGCTTTCCGGCAGCATTGTTTCTTTCACTTTTTACTTAGGAGAGTATAAGTTGAGATGTTTAAAGGAATGAGAAAATATAGGCAATCTGTGAAGTGTTTTGCTGGGATGGAGTTTAAAAGAAATGGAGTGTACTTGATGTTTGTTTTTGTTTGAAATATGCGTTTTAGGGTCACTTGAGTATTTGCAACATTCGCCTCATCATCATCATCTCATTCACAATATCATTTAACAGATGCATCTTATTAAATGTGGATACTATGTTAATATTTGTAGAGATCATATAGATAACTTTTAAGAAACTTATTGCATTTTTGTGTCGCTATTCTTAGTTTAGTTTTTCATAACCTTGGAATTTAGTAACAAAAAAAATGTCTCGGCGAGTCTTTGGTCAACCAATCTTGACGGCTCTCTGCGACTCTGTATGTTCGAGTCCGAGAGACATTATCTGTAATAACAGCTCTCAGCTCAGCCTAAGATAACGGCACTAACCGCGTGCTGTACCAACTAGGATTCCTCCCCTAATTGCTGCCAGCGTAAACTTTGAACATAAACCAGTTTGTTACGCAGCGTATAAATTTTTTAAGTTGTATTAGTTGTATGATGGTGACATGATGAAAGTTATATGAGATGGAAGGACGACCTAGTATTTACCACGTGGAATAGGAGCACACGTTTGATAGATGGGAGTGGTGCAAGAGAGAGGCCTTTGCCCAGCAGTGGGTCTCAAGAGCAGGCTAAATAAAAAAAAAATCTTAGCCTTTAAAGGTTAACCGCGGTTAACCGCGCCCCTGCTTTTATGATACGACGGAGTCGTCTTTTTCCATGGGTCTCGTAAAAGGTGTTCCTGATGCCAGACAGGACAGCAACGCTCTCTATTGCCTATTGTAATGTGGAAGGCAGGAGTAAAGTCATCATGCAGGTCTGCTAGCAATCCTCAACCGACGTTCAAAACTAGGTAGGTACTCCGTGAAGAGTTGATATTCCATAAAGAACGCAGGATACGGACAAGTTTGCCTGAAACATGTAACATCGATATTTGTGAATTGTATTGTGCTTTCGTAAGGGCCTAAACAAATTTAAAGTGAAATAAAGTGCTACTTGCAAAATAAAAATACTTGTAATTTGTAATTCTAATGTGTAGCATACCTATGCTGAGACCGGTATCCATTTCCAAAAGTAGCTATTAAATTTTAGGTTTTATTTCTCCTTTTTTTGTAAATGCACGATGACAAATAAAGCGTTCTTTTAAATAAAACTGATCCTTTGGCAATATATTTTACGACATTTTTAGTCAAGTCTTTAGTCTTCGTGGTTTACCCTGCGCACACGCAGCTAACCGTGTTACGCGCTTCCGTCATAGTTGCGCTAATCCCGGATTCCCGCGCATTTTACGACTACACTTTGATACAAATACCCAACGCACAGTTTTGTCGCGACATAAAGCGCATCTCTTTCTGACCAATACGTGTGAGCGAAATGGATTTATAATTTATGGACATAGTATTAGTCAGCGAGGTGTATAGAAACTTCGTTATTTATTGTTATAAGTTGTACTCTTCGGATTGGGATGTTGTAAATTGGTCTTATTTAGATTATGGGTTTTTGTATTTACATTTATTTTCGAGTAAAGGATGAATAAATATCAGAGAAGCTAACATCGTGTCCTTTATTTGCACTACCTATATATTTGCTAGTAATACAGGACGATATAATATTGCTGGCAACACAAGGTTACAAATAGTTTTAAGTTGGCAGAACTTTCGCTTCTATGGTGGTCGCAACATCTTATTAAACTCGTATAACTCGTGTAACTCTATAGTTTAACATTTGGTAGCATAGCGTACGGTTGTGGTGCCTACTCTGAAGATGAGCTCTGCTTGAGTTCGAAACGCGTCAGTGTAGTTTGGTGGTGGTGATGGTTGGGTTTGTGTGATTTGTGTGTGTTCGTACAGTGTGGAGGTGGAGGAACTGCATGAACACGCATTTCTTACATAAACGTAACTATCGTAAGGTCGCGGGTGAGCAAAGTAATTGTTTCAGTTCATTAATATGGACCTCCGCAAAGTAACCCCTGATTCAATAAATTATTTAAACTCGTATGTCTAAAATAGCTCTTGCGTTGCGTACAGTGTTGGTTAATTAGTAATTACTTACTTTCGGGCAGTGACCCGAAGTGGGTCTTGTCATTCGACACCAGACTTTGCCATGCTTTGCGATCTTGGGCCTGTTCTTGACCCTGAGATCCGAAAGATCTCTCTGACCTTATACCCCCAGCGGTATCTGGGTCGCCCAGTGATGGACAGTGTTGGTTGTGTTACAATTTAATTAATGGCGACGAGGCGAAAATTTAAACCTGATACAAAATAAGTACGTATTTCTAAATCAGTTAATAATTAATTTCCTTTGGGATCATTATATTAATTTTAGAAGAAGAAGGTAAGAAAGAAAACCTTTTTCCGTGATATCAAGAATAAAATTTAAAAAATGCGAATAGTAAGAAATGGTCCCAAATCAGCAAATTGTTCGTGTCACAGCGGAAAACTTTAATACATAATTTAACTACCGACATTAAGGTGTCCAACTTTTTGAACTTCTGATACCTAATTACCTACCTACTTACATAACTGGAGGACAATGAAAATCAATGGGTTTTGCAGAGTTAACTTCGTATATAACATCCTGCAAATCCACCATAACAGGGCCCTTTAAAATGCCGACCATACTATCTCTGACGTCAATAATTTGCTTAAACCTCACAGAATTAAATGACCCTTCAGTTGCACAGAACCCTGTCGCAAGTCGCTTCCAGCTCATGCATTATAATTCTTGTAACGTATAAAGTCCTCCGGCAACAATTACCCCTGTCAGACTCCGCCGTAACGATAAAATTCTAGACGCGAACATCCCACCATTTACCCTTATCAAGTGTCATTATATACGCACTCATAAAACACGAAAAAGTATGAAATTACGCCTTATTTTTTAAACCATAATAACATATATCGCGTGATCGACACGCATGAATATATTTGTCGGCATAGCGCACGAACGTGTCGTCTCTGGACGACACGACTTGTGTTGGCATGCTAACGATAGTTTCACCATCGATAGTTCCTGCAAAAAAAAACAAAGTTCTAAGTATAGCCAGCACACGTACTTCGTGTCAATTGCCATTTTGCACGACTACCTTAAATACTATTCAACAAGATTGGTTAATAAAATAATGTTTAATACTCTATTATTGAATATTTCGATTATTATAAATGTTAACAAGCTGTTATTACTATTATTATTGGATTATGTGAGAGTTTTCAAAATTAATATTGGAATTGTGTCAGTGTAAAATATTATTTAGTAATTTTTATTTGATCTTACATTTTTTTAAAAGCGTAATTGCTTATGTGAGATGAAATTTAAGTTACCATCTAACATGTATCTTGACAAATCTTCAAAACTATCGATAATCTATAGGTACTTATAGTTACTATTAAGTACACCCGGGACATCACGACAGCGACAGCGACGACGACGACAGGTCTACTCGTGACCATGGCCCCAGAAATGTAAAAAAATATAAAAAATATTGGAAACAGTGACTTTACAGATTCCATAAATCAAGTTTTGCACAGTAACAGTTTCACCGTACTTGATTTTTACAGATACTCGTAGTGGTTACCCGTGTCATCTACACTAGAGGCTAGGCCTGTCTCGTAGGATGACAACTTACAGACAAAGCAATGTGGTCAAAACTTCGAGGTAATTTTAACAATAAATTGTCGTGATAAGTTCCGGGTGTACCTAATAATAAGTATAAAAAAGTATCGATACTATTTATAGTATATGCCTATATAGTACTGTGTCAATAGTATTGTGTTCCAAACCATCGATACTATCGACAACAATAGACTTAGTATCAAAATTGTTCCTATCGAAAAGTTATCGATTATCGATAAACAATCAATATCCGAATCGATCAGCAACACTAGACACGGCATTCGCAAAAAAAGGAAATGGCTCACGTCTCTTTTACAACCAGTGTGTCGTCGCATAATGTCGATAGTCGCTTGCAACTAAACAAAACCGACCTTACCATACCCGCTGGTTGGTTACAGTTGCCGTGGTTACCCCATAGGTGCGTTGCATAAATTTTATTACTATGCACGGTTATTATGCATCGGAGCTATTTTCGGTTGGATGAGACCGCAACAATAAGCTTTAATGGCAGTCTACCTACGTACGAGTACTTTCCGCGGCTATAATAATGCTGGTATTAAAATAACGAGTACCAAAGGATATAGCTTTACTTTGCGCAGGGTGAACGTATCTGAAGATATTTTTAGTTTAGTTATTTTACGGTGTTCATTTCAATTACAACCGCTCATCATCGTCATCATCATCATCATTTCAGGCGAAAGATATGTACTACTGAATATAGGCCTCCACTTAGGTTTGCCAAACAGGCCGGTGTCCACTTACAGCTACATAATCAGGTAAAAAATAACTGTTTAATTTCTATAAATCATCTCGGCCTCCAACTGCTGGGTAAAATGAGAGAGCTAGGGCCGTTGTCCCACGCGGGTCCTATGTAGATTGGGAACTTCACACACCATTGTATTTCTGAGCATGTGTGTGGTGGTTGCCTCAAGATGATTCCCTTCACCGAAAAGCTCATGGTAAATTTCACTCATGGATTCCGAAAAACTCTGACTTGTGAGCCCAGTTTCGAAGGCAGGACCTTCTGCTTGAAAACCCATAGATCAGACTACTTAGTCTACTACGATTTGATTACCATAAATACCTAATGCCGTAAAATTGTAGTTATGTTACTCGTAATTTTATATTGTTTTCAAAAATAAAAGCTATGGGGTCTTAAGAATAGGCACTATTTAGCGATCATTTTTGCCAAATTCTGAGAAGAACATTATAATAAACCAGTTTAACAATCATTTATTGCTGACCACACAAGTCCTATCATAGTATTGTTTGCTGTAGTGAATTTACAAAGAGGTTTGCTTTATAATGGACGCAAGGAAAGGAATGATGACATCACTCAATCGACTAACTATTTATTTGTTTGTTTGCAAGAAAAACGTGCCAGTTGCATTACATTGCGGCATTCGATTGACCACTTCAAATTCTTTCGCTTCACTGCCGCGTAACTTGCACGTTCTTTCTTGCAGGTCTAAACTAAAATTACTATGGCGATATGTTTCTTAACACGATACGACGCCATCGTCTATTAACACGAGGGCTTTGATAATTGTAGGTTTGGCTACACACAAGGAGAGCCGTTGGTATCTACTAACTACTAAGTGTCCGGTAGACAGACAAACATACACATAATTTTATAACAATTATTCTTAAGAGTATTTTGAAATGTGTTCGCCTTAATCCACCCGCAAATTGTATTCTTGCATGTCGTGCGAAACAGCTATAGTTTTTGTCCCTATTGCCTCTCCAACCGAGGTTTGTGGCTTCAAACCGGGGTTTGTACCATTGAGTTTTCAATTGAATTGAAAAATAATTACTACGAGCTTTTCGGTGAAGCAGTAAGTACTACGTCGTGGACAGCTATTTAGCTGCACACACTACGAAGCACGGTCATTGGTGTGTGTGAATTTCTCAATTAGGAAAGACATCGAGAAACTGCAGTTCTTAAGATTCGTTCGGAGAGGAGGCATATGCCCGACCGTGGAACGTATAAAAGCTGGACATGATGATGACGATGAAAATGATACACAAAGTCGTCAATTTGATAAAACTATGGTTTACAATCTTAAATAAATGCATAGGTACTCAGCTGACCGCTGCAGTGAACCCTGCGACAATTCAAATTCGCTTTTCAAATTGAAGTGATAAATTAGAAACTGTCATGAGTGTGCTTTAGATTGAACCAAATACCGTTAATGGATCACTTAATTAGCGTATCATATCATGTATCGCTTGATCTAATAACCGACCCCTGCGAAGCCGTACCGCCTAAGCCGAGGTTGCCCGTAAACCTTCGCCGTATGGCTTCTTCATCAATGAGTATGCAGTGCTGTACCACGAGCACAAATACTACTAGAGATGGCGTCATCTTCTAAGTCACTATACTCTTGATTCGTAGACTGCGGGCTGGTAGCGAAGCTTCGTAACAACTTTTTTGAAAAATTATTGTGGTTTCCTGTCGCCTTCCACACCACAGTACTGGAGTCCAGAGTTCGTTGTCGGGAATGGAGAGCTCTGCTGCTCGTTTTAATATCAGGTATCTTAGAGACCTTTGGCGACACCCAAAGGAAAAATATCAATGGCCAATGAGGTATTAGGAGGTTGCTAGAACTATTTTCTTGCAAACAGCCTAACATTCAATGACTAAGGCTATTTTCGCTGGTGGCTTTTTGGATGAGCTCACGAAGATTAAATGCTTCAAGCCCAACGTGATCATACATCCCACTTTATTATAAAAAAAAAGTTTGTTTGTGTCTAATATCATTTTCAAAAGTAGATCTCCGTTCTAGGTAGTAAAAAATGTATACGTTCATCATGCCAATTGTTTTATCATTATTACATAGAGGACTTAATTGCGACTGTGTCTAATACTGTAAGAGTTCACAGTGATTTCGTCTTTAATCGTAATGCCCAGTTTAGGCAGTGTCAATAGCAATACATTGCGGCACGCTATAACTTACATTTTGGTAACTAATGCAGACCCAGCAATGAAAAGCCAGTTGCGTGACTTTACCGGAACAATGCTATGGAACAAATCCATCACGCCCATCTATCACAATCACTCTTATTTCATAATGAGAGTTTACTAATTCCAGCTATGATCGGATGTCATAAAGCATCGGCTGACAGCAACGAACGGAAGCAAGCAGCTAATGCAGTAATAATAGCAATTGTTGACCGTCTGTAAATCAGATTACTGGCTCCGAGATTAGCTTAGTGGAGTCGCCTTAACGCATTATTCGTGTTACATGTCACAGAAAACCGTCATTTTAGACACGCCATCAGCGGCGGTAAGGCGGCAATGTCTACATATGAGTAATTTTTGTTTTTGTTCATTGCTGCTGCCACAATTTTGTAGACGTTTGACACGAAAAACGTCACTAATGCGTTAGCGTTAACGTCTCAATTACGATAGGCAAATCGGCAAGAAAATTGGAAGACAGCCGTCAACATGTTGGCTACAGCCGACAGTTTGCGGTCGACAATGTCGGCAGTCGTGCAGAAATTAGATATAGGTAAGCGTCAACACGTCAAGGCCTAAAATTGTCTCTGCCGTTGGCAACATTCCGTCCGTGTAGTGGTTAGCTGAAAATTACAAAAGCAACTATGTAGACAAAATATATGATTACTGCTAACATTACACTGAAGGCCATTCCTAAACCACTAGCCAGAACAATAAAAAGTTATTACACTCCGTATCACGCGGCTTGTACTGTTAAGCCGTTTACTTTTATACGAAAACTAGAAACAAAATAAATTTTCGGCAGCCGGAATTTTTAATTCTTTTAAGTTAGATATGCTAAGGTAGCAATATAAGAGGTTTTAAAATGATAAGTAAGATATTTTTATGGTGTTACAAAAAAAACACTGATTACCTACTTTGAAAAACTTCAGTTTTGAAATGAGTGTCTCGCTTTATATCTATCTCTGCATGTTATTATAACTGGATCAAAACAACGCATACAATATATAATGACACTCTACCTACATCAACATAGCAGCCAAAAGACGTCCACTGCTCGACAAAGACCTCCCCCAAAGAGTCCACAACGGTCGTGCCTGCGCTGCCCACATCCAAGTGGTTCCTGCAACCTTTACCTGGGACCTGTTGCATAACAAAGTACAACTTATATTACAAGCGGAACTCCCTTTCTAGTTAATATAACTGAAGCGAGAGTTCCGCTTGTAATATTAGTTGTACTTTGTTATGCAACAGGCCCCAGATCGTCGGTCCATCTTGTTCGGAGCCTTCCCTCGCCACGTTTTCCGGTTAGCGTTCCCCACTCTAGAACCTTCCTGCCCCATCGCCCGTCGGTTCTACAAGCAATGTGTCTTGTCCACTGTCACTTAAGTCTGGCAACCTCCGAGCTATGTCAGTGACTTTGGTACTTATTAAAAGTCTAATAGAACGCTGCCTGTCAATTTTGAGGGTTTTTATGTCATTTTTCGTCATTACCAGCATAATTAACCGGGACTTATCACGCAAAATAATATTGACCACGGCTGCTGCAATGTGGCCGAAACGTCGAGGTAAATATTATTTTGCGTGATAAGTCCCGTTTAGTATAGTAATTATGAGTGAAAATCACGAAAGTTTAAAACAGTACATATCTTACCAGCAAATATCGTTAAAAGAGAGTTCATCATCATCATCCCGGCTTATAGGTGTAGGTACGTCCCACTGCAGGGCTCAGGCTTCCTCTCAGAATGTGAGGGCTTGAGCCATAGTTACCACGCGGGCTCAGTGCGGATTGGGAACTTTACACACACCATTGAATTTCTTCGCAGGTGTATGCAGATTTCCTCACGACGTTTTCCTTTAACGTTGCTATGCACATTTATTTATTTATTTATTTAATGAAATAATAACACAGCATGACGGTCAAACCATGGCACTGTGAAATTTAAACAATAGTAATAAGCATAATATGAGATAACAACAGCAAGATACAACAACAACAATAAGATTACAACTAACATTAAAAATTCACAAATAGTTTACTGAAGACGGACGGTCATCCTTCGCCTCACAGAATTTCATACACTCATCACATCCTGTACTATGTTTATAAGTATTCTGGCAAATAAAAATTATTCTATTCTATTCTATTCTATACGTAAAGCTCATGGTAAATTTGAAATGAAATTTCGCACATAAATTCCGAAAAACTCAGAGGTGCGAGCTGAGATTTTAACCCACGACCCTCTGCTCAAGCTACAGCTACAGGCCATAGCTCAAACTGCTAGGCCACCCCGGCTAAAAGAGACTCTCAGAAGTATCTAGATTTATGAAAACAAAAGGCATTATCGATGCTATCTAGCTTGATCAAAGTTGTTGCAATTTGTCATGATTTGTCCCTCTGTTGTGGTAATGATCATCGGCGGGTAATGACGATTAACCGAGCGGTCAAAACGCTCAAATATTCACCTGCGCACGGTTATTTAATTTAACTAGGTACCTATACCTTACCAAATATACTATTACCTCGCTGTAGAGCCATCTTATTAATATTCTGAAGCCGTCCGGCCCGTCTGGGAACGGAGTCGTGAAATTATTGTTTTATGTTCAACAGCTTTTTATTACGATAATTCGATATTTCCACAGAAAACAAAGACTTTTAACAAAACTTATGATTATTTTAATACGGTGAATACTAGTTTTTTTTTTTGCATTTTTTAAAATAAGTTCCTAATATTTTGTCATAACTTTAGATGGTGTGTGATGTAAATAAGATATGGGAAAAAATACAATCACAATTATAGCAATAAAAATCACCAAATGAATTGCAAAACGAATACGATAAAAAGATAATTGTCTCTCATTAATCACATTTAGTGCACTCGAGGCGCATAAAAATGGCTCAGCAAGTAATATGTTTAATAAATCAATGCCATTATAATCGCGGATCGGTGACGTTTCGAGCGAAAGTATTACCATGTGGCATTACACAAAAGGTCAACAATATGTTAATTTATTACTTGGCATTTTTCTCTATCAATGTGAAAAATGTTTGCAGTTTTGAGTTTCGTAGATACAGTAGGGTCGGGTTATTTTGGCCCCGAAGGGTAACTTAGGCCATTGGGACTATCTCGGTCCAGGTTTTATTATAGTATTAATTATGAGACTCTCCTATATGTGGTTTTCGTAATGGGCCAAAGTTACCCTCCATTGGGTTAAAATACTTAGGGGGGACGACACTTTTATTGAATTTGATGGAAATATACAGTGAACTCCTTGTTGTTCATAGAAAAATCTTATCAACATATTTATCTATCGCATCGTGAATAATTTGAACGAATCGTACTTAATATTAGCCTCTTAGGCTGGGACTTACGGCGTAATGATTCTGCATTCGACCGGCTGATTGTGTGTAAAAGAAATAAAAATTGAAGGTAAACCGAACACAGCGGGTCGAGGAAGTTGTCATTGTGCACCTCCGTATTCCATATCAGGCTTTCCATATTTTACTAAAATTTGCTAGCGTTTATATTTTCTTTTACAGGCGTAAAATTCATTAAAACTCACTTTCACGCTAAAAATATTACTAAAATGCAAAACTGCCCTTACCTCTAATTTGGCCACTTTCTATTGCGATAAAAGTCGGCCCATGAATAATTACGTTAGTCTATGTCATAATTTGAGTAACAAGCCGCATTAAATGCAAATCGCTCGTAATAAGTCGCGACCTTCAACTGTCACACTTTTCTCAAATTACTATAAGCTTCTCACTTTATCAATATCATGGTACAAATTTCGTCTTTATTCAATTTCGAACGCTGCTCCTTTGTTATAAAGTCCGCCGCTTCGGATTACGGCCCTGGGGTGTCAAATCAATTTTTAATGAGTAAAAGCTACGAGATTCTTATGAATTGGCGATGACGTTTTAACGATCGGAATTCGAATTTAATTTAATATCGCCCCGTTGTGTCCGGAAGTGTACTCAATTGTTATTTAACAATCATTTGAAAAGTATTGTGCCTTTGAGACCAACTTTTTGACTTTTACGAGGGTTTTGAGAATTATTAAGGAATTATTATTATGAAATATATATTTATTATATTTATATATTTATTTGCTGGAATACGTCATTGTATAAGGTCTTACAAGTAGGTATCATTAGGAACAGTATTCAGTCGATATATAAAATCAACATGCAAATTTCAAATTACAAACCTAAGAATAAAATTTTAAAATTCAAAAAGTCCTTAACAGTATAGAAGCAGTGATCATGTAGCCATTCAGTGAGCCTTGTTTTAAACAATCTACCATGCAACACTTTCAACTCATCGGGAAGGTTATTATACAGCACAATACACATATTACAGGCATTTCTCTTATAAATATCAGAATGGCAAGGAGGTTGATACAAAAGATTTTTATATTGCGCGCGAAGCTCTCCTCCGAACCTTCTGTCTCGCGCTTTAAAGTATTCTGGGTGGTCCTTAGTAAATAGACACGCTTTCAAGATGTACATACAGGCTAAAGGAAGAACTTTAAACTTTTTGAAGAGTGGTCTACAGCTATCATCAAACCGAGCACCACCCACGGCACGTAAACATTTCTTTTGTATTAAGAATGCCCTGTGGATGTCTACAGAATTTCCCCATAGCAAGAGACCATAGTTAAGAGTCGATGACACGTAACCATAATAGGCGGTTAATGCTGCCCCTGTGGAAACGGAATTTTTAAGCTTTTTTAGGGCGAAAACAAACCTCGCCAATTTAGAACAAACTAAATCAATGTGATGTTTCCAGTTCAGGTGTTCATCGATTGATAAACCCAAGAATTTTACGCAATGAGTCTCATGAATAGGAGAGTTACCAAGGTTTATATTCAGATCCATAGGCTTTGACTTATATGAAAAAAACTGCATAAACGAGGTTTTACTAATATTGATATTAAGATTATTTCTACTTGTAAAATCATTGATGTCATCCAGTGCTTTATTTATATTTAATCCGTACGTTTCTTTATCAGCTCCTTTTACTATTAGGGTTGTGTCATCTGCAAAAAGTACACATTTATGTGACGTAACCTGGGGTAGGTCATTAATATATAACAAAAACAATAAAGGTCCCAGATTACTGCCTTGAGGCACCCCTGAGCCATTGGCACGAAACTGTGACCTATACTTCTCCCGTACAAGACTATTCCCCACCCTGGACACTCTGAAGATTTCTGTGCATTGCTCTCGTTCAGATAAATAGCATTTTATCCAGTCTAAAACATTACCCCTAATTCCATAGAATTCCAGCTTCGAAAGAAGGATCGAGTGATTTACAAAGTCAAAAGCTTTACTCAAGTCGAGAAAAATTGACATCACTGGTACTTTTTTATTAATAGCTTCTGTAATATCCTTTATAAAATCAAAACAAGCCAGTTCTGTCGAGTGGTTTTTTCGGAAACCAAACTGTTCAGGCACTAAGATACTATGTAACACCAAAAAATCAGTTAATCTGGAAAACATAGCTTTTTCCATTACCTTTGACATAACAGGGACAATAGTAATGGGTCTATGATTGTTCGGATCATTACGATCACCTTTCTTATAAAATGGTTTAACAATCGAAAACTTTAATTGTTTAGGAAAAACTCCCTGACTGAATGAAAGATTAATCAAATGCTGCATCGGTCGGCATAAGTATATCGCATTACGTTTTAGTAGGACTGTCGATATATCATCATAACCACAAGACTTGCTGTTCTTCAATGACATAATAAGCTTAAAAACTTCCTCTTCGCTGACCGGTCTTAAAAACATAGAATGCGATTGTCGGAATCTGTTATTTAATATTCTATTTGAACTATTATTAGGAATATGATTGTTAACAATGTCAATAAAAAAATCGTTAAAAATATTACAAATGTCCTGAGGATTATTATAAGTCACATTATTAAAGTTCAATGAATTAATATTATTGGCAAAATTATTAGAAGAATTATTTGAATTAATTAAATTCCAAGTCGCTCTGCACTTGTTTTTATGAGTATGAATATAGTTGTTATTATGCAATTGTTGGGATTTGTTTATACATTTCCTTAATATATGAGAGTATTTTTTAAAAAAATCCTTATTTTGTCCATTTTCACTACTTTTTTGTCTACACTTAATATATAATTTACGTTTTACATGACAAGATTTTTTTATACCATTAGTTAACCACTTTGAACATTTCCGTCGGTTTGCCACTTTTATTTTTACTATCGGAAAGCACAGACTAAATAAAAGGCATATTAAATCATAAAACAACGCAAAGGCGACTTGAAAGTCTTCAGCATTCAAGACATCAGAAAATGACAAAGCAGCTAGACATTGCTGAAACTTACGCATATTATCATTGCAATAGTCTCTTTTATACTCAAACCAGGTTATAAATGAATTTTGCTTGATTACATCAAACGTCAGAGTTTGAGCTCTGTCATGATCGGACAGACAGAGAAGGTGGGTCTGAGCCTCTACTTTTTTTATATTTGAAGCGATCTGATCCAGACAAGCGCAAAGCCTGGTTGGCGTGTCTATATGCATAACCAAATTATAAAACGATAATGTGCTTGTAAGATCCTTAGTGAATGAATTATCTTTTATAATATCAATATTCCAATCACCACATACTACTACTTTTTTTTTCTTAAATTTGGAAGTTAGCTGATATAGCAACTTATCTAGTTTGTAAATGAACAACCCTATGTGTGATTTTGTTTGCTCGGGTATTCTGTAAATAACTATAACTATCAGATCTAGACCCAAAATTTCTGTTCCACAACATTCGAATAGAAAGTTCGATGCTAATTCAGGCAAAAAAGTGACTGGTTTCACTTCCAATGTTTTCCGCACAAGAATGACCGTACCACCTCTACCTTTATTCCTACAATAAGATGAAGCTAATTTATAGTTATCAAGCTTAATATTACTTTCACAACCCAATTTAACGAAAGTTTCACTAAAGCACAACACATCAATTTCCTGCTTATTATTAATGAAATCCTGTAGCGTTATATGAACCAACTCAAGCTTATTCAGTAGGCCTCCAATATTTTGGTGCATAATTCTAAATTTGTCTGAAGTGGGGGTAGAATAATTCAAATGTTCTTTATTGACGAAAAAACTTCGGTGAATTATGACAGGATTTGTTATAAACACATAAATTTGAGGAATCAATCAAACTATTTTCAGCCTCAATAATCATCATAAGATTGTATATGTCATGGAAAATCAGTTTTATTCCAAAATTATTAACTCTGCCAGAATTAAAATTAAACATTTTGAAGTCGTAGTCAAGATTTCGATTACTATCAAGCAGGTATGCGTATTCAAATCGAGAATTATCATTGTACAATAGGTGATTAAACAACCCGCACAATGCCTGCGAAAAAAGCCCAATAGATGATAAGGAGATGATTAAGTCTAGGTATTCCTGCTAGCTTGCACTGAGGAGGCTTCTGAAACCAATTTACAAATTACATAATTCTGCGTTGGCATAAAAAAAATACAAACCTTGTCAACATCCTTCTTTGTTTGAAGTCGATGGAAAATGCGTTCGAGTCTGTTTTAAGAGGATACGATGCGCACCATTTCTCCATACAAACGTAGTCGGGCCAATCAACTTTTAAACCGACGTTTTTGGCGTCTCCTGCGATACCAAAATTGTCTCTGGCGTTACCAAAAAATCGTACTTCCAACAAGATATTTCACGGTTTAATAGGTTAAACTTACGTAGGATGGTATGTATTCATGTACACCATCTATTAAATTACAGAAAAAACATGTTTACCTACAAAAATCTGCAATTGATTGAAAAATGTCGCGGACAGATTAGTGTCGGTTTAAAAGTTGATTGGCCCAGTCCCCTGTTTTCTCCCTGGATAATGGCTTTAGAGCCAAATTTTTTTTACTGTGTAATCTGTATCTACCACAGCTATGCCCCTATGTTTCGTTTTTTTCGATATTTCAATTATCATAAGAAATATGAGCTTTCAAAAACTGAAAAAATTGCCCAATTTCAACGTCATTTTCAGACACTCATCAGAAAAGAATCCCTCATATAAACAAAAAAAGGAAAACATAGGGGCATAGCTAAATCTGTCCTATAATTATTATTGAAAAAAATAATTTTATTGGTCCAGTTTTCGATAAGAAAACAGGGGACTACGAAATGCTGTTTTGATCAATTTTACGCGCCTATTAACGGTCTGAGCTGCAGTTGTCCCGCTCTCGCTGTACTGACACGGAGGGGTTCGGGCGAGACAGCGACATTTCATTAAAATACCTATTTCTCAAAAGTCTCTCAGCCATCGTACCCTCTTAATAGGTCGTTCGAAGCGGTATCGGTAAGGGGCGGGGCTTGGTCATTCTGTATGCATTACCTACCCCGCTATTAGCCATTATGTGTCAAAGTCTACGGTTGACAGCATGCTCTACTTCTTGCGCAGGAGTTGAGCGACGCATTTACATTGTAAACACGAGCCTGCGCGCCCGGAATGGCTCGGTAGCATGGACAGGCGGACTACTGTGGGATAGGGCAGAAGAGACTCGACTGATTGTAAACTCCTTAATTCACAGTTCGTTTATACATACATTGTTAAGTCGCACACCCAGGTGTTTAGTTGCGAATGATCATCAACGGCAATGTACTGCAAATCACACGATATTTAGACTTTACCTATTTACTAACGGCAGGCACCTTCGCGTTGTAGTCACTCACTTTTCTGTGTTAAAAACGTGCCATAATCTATGCATATAAAAAGGAAAGTCCTTACTGATTGACTGGCTCATCAACGTTCAGTCTAAATTCTTAGTGCTAGAAGGCTGACATTTTGCCTTTATGATGTAGGCAAAGAATAAGGACTAATTTGTTCAAATTTCTACGGGGTAGGGAATAAATGGAATTTATATATTATTAGCTGTTGCCGGCGACTCCGTCCGCGAAGAATAGGGGTATAAACAATAGCCTACGACCTATTCTCGGACCTATCGAACACAGAAAAAGTTTCATAAAAATCGGCCAAGCCGTTTCGGAGGAGATCTATAACAAACACCGTGACAGGAGATTTTTATATATTTTGCTGCGTGCTGCAAAATTCCACCATCGCACTTCCCGCCGAAATTCTAAGTTCCATCGTCACCATCTCGATGAGTAGCAGAATGTACGTTTTCTTAGGCACTTCCTGCCACGTACGGTGAAACTGTGGAACCAGCTTCCGACAGCAGTGTTTCCAGACAACTATGACATCGGGGCTTTCAAGAAAAGGGCTTATACTTACTTAAAAGGCCGGCAACATATTGGTGACTCTCTTTGAGTTGTTGATATTTATGGGAGGTGGTGATCATTTTCCATCAGATGACACGCTTGCTCGTTTGCCTTCTCATAATAAAAAAAAAATAGATGTTCCATTCAGAGCGACAAAGTCGCAGGCATATGCTAGTGTAGATTATTTACACAGATGATAATCCAACGGTGCTCATAAAAGCTACAAATTATATATCACAAAAGCGATATTCCACAATAATAAAACAACCATAACACCTAACCTACTAACCTTACTCCGCCGTGTCCTATTGCTTACACCGCTCGTAACTCAGCCGCTATTCCAGACCGATAAAATATACAAACGACATTAATGATTGCCTAATAATGGAAAGAATGCGTTATTGTGACACGGTTGCATAACTCACTGGCGCCCCGTTTAGTTACGACCCTGTGATTTTGTCGAACTAACTGATAACAGATTGCAAGTGATTTGTGATCTAGGTTTGGTACATTGTTCTAACCAGTTGCACTATTGCGCTCTAAAATGCTCTTAGTGTAACATAAAATAAGGTCTTAAGTGACTTCATGTATCTTACAATGATTCAATGTAATTTTTAATTGGATTTTACCATTTTTGATCGCGTAGGAACTACGGTCCAAGCCCTCTCATTCTGAGAGTTTCCCTACAGCGGGACATATTACCTATAAGCTGAGATAATGATGATGAACCGATTTTATTATAAACTAGCTTTTACCCGCAGTTTCTCTGGCATAAACCGCCCTATAAGCTATAAGCTTGTGAAAGATAGGAGCTGGTGCAATATGGTCATGGAATTCCGACGCAAAGTCTCCAAAATGTTAACTGTGAAAAACCGATAGGCAAGCCAATACTGCGGCTTTTTCTGAATTTCTCTGGGTCTTTTTCTGAGTACTTCAGGGAGACATAGTACGAGTATTCACAGCACATGTTGGCAATCCCAACACAAATTTGCTTGTTGGCACTATTGTTCCTTGACTTGCTCTCTTTTCCCATCAGTCATGGCGTCGAATAAATGTGCTAAAGTACCTAACACCAAGGTTACTTTTTAAGTGACTGAAAAGTCTCAAGCACGAAACCAGCCTCTCCACGAGCGCTTCGACAGAACAGACGTTCTTATGTACATAAAAACAAAGCGACGTCCTCTTACCGCCCAAGTCTATCAACTCCGCTTGACTTCCAACGCAATATTTCTTCGTATAAAACTTCCAATGTACCTACAATATTAGTTGGCTACGTTGAAACCTTCTCGTCTCCCGGGAGCCATGCTAGTTCAAGTTGATCGTGAACGGAAGCGGTCCCGCGGGCGCGTTCACACTTTCTTGGCTCTTTAATAAAATAAGAAGTTTTATTGCTTATTTATTTTTCACGTCACCTTTATCAACATTGGAATTGAAAGAAAAGTGTTAAGGGACTATAAAGCAGGTAATAAGTTAAAAAAGGGGGAACGCTGCCAGTATCTTCAGAATCTTGCCTAAAGAGACTCCTTTTCATAATATATTTTAGTTATAATTATGTTTCTTAAGGTTTTTAGTCTTAAGTTCTTGTATATAAAATATAGGTAAATATTTATCTAGTGTAATATTTTATGATGTTAACATGAACAATATACCTTACAAAATATGTCTAATGTTGTTAAAAGTGGTAACCAACTTGGCAGCTCAAAGGCTGCGTTTGCGTATGTCCACGGAGCCAATTTGCCACACGCTGTCGGCCGGGCGCTGTTACGCGGCGGTATGCAAATTACGGTTGTCAGTTAATTTGCTAAGTTGCATTGTAACTAGTCTATTGAATTACAGCGTTTTATCCGTTAGCGGCATAGCCAAAAGACAGCACAAGTATGGGACAAGTTTACTTACTTAAATGTAAGTATACTCGTAATTTAATTAAATTTAAACACCCCGTTTAAAATCGTCTACCTCTTTTAATATACAAAGTGAAATTTTAAACGTGTATAATGTTTCTAGCTTAGTTAATGAAGAACAATATATTAATGCATTAACTATGTTCATAATTTATTGAAATTAAAATCACAAACTCAATGTATGGGCACCTCAAATTAAATAAGACCAATTAAAATGATTAAGTAAACGCATCATATTGTCCAGCATTGACTGAGTCAGAAACACTAATTTTGTATCACGTTTAATTTCACCGTGTATGCCTGTGCCCTGCAGTTAAAATTAGAATTTAAAATTTAAGGTTACAGTTCAAAATTCAAAATTAACATCGGGAATTCGAAATTGAAATTTAAATAATCAAAATCAAGAATAATTTATTGAATCAGGCGTTACTTTGAAGAGGTCCGTATTAATGAACTGAAACAATTACTTACTAGTTTTGACTGTACCTATACATAGGTATACACCATTAACTATTGCCATGTCCACAGGAGAGACGCGAACAAAAAAATGTGTATGACCGATAATTGACGAGATTTCATTTTTTTAACACCTGAAAATTACTAGGTACAGTCAAGGGCAAAAATATGTATACACTTTAGTACCTTGTCTATTTTCGTCATATTTGAACTGCCATATATGAACTGTCACAGTGGTTAAAGTGACAAGGTACTAAAGTGTATACATATTTTTGCCCTTGACTGTACAGGAATCGAAAGAGTACTGCCTCCTAAACACGGAAAAATATTTATTATAATTTATTTCTCCATATTTAAAAAAATACAAGAAAATAAAAATATATATCGATCGCTTTAGCCTAGTTGGTAGTGACCCTGCCTACGAAGCAAGAGGTCCTGGGTTCAAATCCCGGTATGGGCATTTATTTGTGTGATGAGCACGAATATTTGTTCCTGAGTTATGGATGTTTTCTATGTATTTAAGTATTTATTTATCTATATAAGTATGTCTATCGTCGTCTAGTACCCATAGTACAAGCTTTGCTTAGTTTGGGACTAGGTCGATTTGTGTGAGATTGTCCCCTAATATTATTATTATTATTATTATATATCTGTATTTACCAATACCTACTACCACAAATGTTCCCTTTGCCCTTTTCACCAGAAAAAAGATCTGTAATAATTTTAAATTTGGTAACAACCTCAACGTCAGATTTAGTGAAAATTTAAAACTATCAGCGTCTTTCTCTTTCCATACAAAATACAGAGAACGAATAAAATCATAGCCTTAGAAAAATGAAATCTTGTCCATTGGTGATTCAGGCAATGTGTATGCGCACTTGTATGCATAAAATAACATTCTTCCCGTTGCCCTGCGTTGTTTCACGTTGCGTACTGGACATACGCATTCGAAGCGGCCAGTAACCTGTCACATTAGGTAAAGCTATAAAACGTATACTTAGAAACTAAAGACCGGGCTCATTAAGCATTTAATTAGCCTACAGTGCATACCTTAAAAACTACTTAAGAGGAATAACTGGTACGGACGAACGAAATAACCACGAGTGCGACCGGTTGAACACTCTAATGAAAAACGGCTAAAACTCCCAAATTGTACTTTTGGGAAATCGATCTTCAATTTTTTATACCAAAATGTATAAATAATAAATAATAAATAAATATTAGGGGACAATCTTACACAAATCGACCTAGTCCCAAACTAAGCAAAGCTTGTAATATGGGTACTAGACGACGATAAACATACTTATATAGATAAATAAATACTTAAATACATAGAAAACATCCATAACTCAGGAACAAATATTCGTGCTCATCACACAAATAAATGCCCTTACCGGGATTTGAACCCAGGACCTCTTGCTTCGTAGGCAGGGTCACTACCAACTAGGCTAAAGCGGTCGTTAAAAGGATGTTCCTATTAATGGGGATCCTGACTTTTCACCATAGAAAAAACATCTTGTTTTATTAACATTTAAAAAGTCATGACCTGCCGTGCAGTATTTACGCCGAACTAAGGATTTACTTATTTAATTTTTTAGAGACGACTTTGGATTTCTTTTCTATTGAGCAAACTACAAGTAATCGTGTTTCGAAAATCACTGATTATTAGAGTGAATCCTCAAATATCTTACACATGAATTTCAGAACTAAAGCTTTGCTGCATGATACAGCAAGGGATTAAACGAATGAAAAGCTTGCTAGGGCCTTAATTTTAGGATACATTGTATACTTATTTTTGGCGAGTTAACCCCCTTAAGCTTTAACTATTTAACTAGTCCCAACTGCTGAGTTATGCGGATCTTTATCTTACAGTAGCCCTTAGCGGTCCCTTACAAGGTCCGGCTTGTCTTTCTCAATACGAATACCTACACCAACTTCATTTACATTCTTGAAACTGTCTGCCAAACTATCCTGATTCCTATTAAGACAGCTTTAAGGCTGAATTGGTGAGCCAGGTGGAAAATGGGCGGCATTTTTTAGTTGGCTATGCGTATGGGTCGGGTTGGGCCGTCAATGTTTTTCGTTTAATAGTTTTTTATTGAGACTAATTGAATAGAAACAACGTTTATTTACAAAGGAGTAAGGATTTATGCGAATTAGGTGATGGTGAGTGGATTTTTGTACATTTTAGGGTTCCGAACCTCAAAAGGAGAAACGGAACCCTTATAAATAGGATCACTTCGTTGTCCGTCCGTCCGTCTGTCAAGACCCTTTTTCTCAGGAACGCGTGAAGGTATCAAGCTGAAATTTATATCAAATACTCAGGTCTACTGTCCCTTGGAGCTGTGAAAAAATCAAACTTCTAAGCCAACGCAATCAAAAGATAGGTACAGCCATTTATGCTGCAAATTTTCGACACTCGCAAGGGAATCAAAACCTACAGGATATACTTCCCGTGAACTCAGAATCTTGAAATTTGGTACGGAGCTTGGTCTTATAGCACAGATAAAGGAAAAATTGCGAAAAGCATAATTTTTTTTGTCTGTCTGTCTATATCAGTAACCATTCTACAATGACACACTGCACACATAATAATATTGCTAAGGAGCAGGGGTCTGCTAAGACTGGATGTTCATAAATACATATAAATTTGTACGGAACCCACGGTACGTGAGTGCGACTCGCACTTGGCCGGTTTTTAAGAAATAATAATGGTAATCAGTCACAGACGTTCACTGTTGGACAAAGGCCTCCTCCAAAGAGTTCCATGTCGATCGCATCCAAGTGATTCCTGCGGCTTTTACCAGATCTTGCGTCGGTCCATCTTGTTGGGGTCCTTCCCACGACTACATTCTTGCAAAGAAATAAATGATTGATGATTTATTGTGTGATTGATTAAAAAAACTTTCAAACATCCAGATATCACAAACTTTCGCATTTGTGCTATAAGTAAGAAGTAGGATAAGTTTAAATTAAACTGAAAGTTTAACGTGACAACGTCATAACAAAACATTTAACCCCCCCCCCCCCCCCCGCACCCCGCATTGTACATCCTGGCGTTCGCTGCTCTCTTGCAACTGGCCCTCGCCGCTCTCTTGCAACTGGACTGCGTCGCTGCTCTGTAGAATGTAACGTTATGTAACGGTACATGTACGTTACAATGAGTCATGTTTTTTCGTGTATGCAGCCGGCGTTCATCGATTTATTAGACGTCGTCGCGTCAAAAATATTTTTGCTTGCTCTTGAAAATATTCAATGTTGACGATGAGATTGTCATTACAAAACAAAGGTGATACAAAGTACTCCATCAATCCCTATTAAGTCTACTCGAAAAACCTCCAGATTGGACCATGTTTTATAAAAAACAAACCTGAACGAAAAATTCAAAGGAAAATGTATAGCTCCCACCCAATATAACATGTTTAAGCTAGTTTATCAGTATATCCACTTATCTTCTTACAAACACGTCGTGTCCCGTCGCCTAAAGCAACTCTATACGCTTAAGCACATCAGTGTATAGTTCTCGCATTATTTATTCATTCGTCTTAGCAGTTAGCTCCCAGCCAGGCGTAAAGCAAATAAAGCTAGATCTGATGCGCGGCTGCGTGTCTAGCCAAGTTCGATGAAAAAGCGACTGTGTAATATTACATCTGAAGCTTTCTGAGTCCATAATCTAATTATATAAAAATCTCGTGTCACGGTGTTGGTTATCGAACTCCTCCGTGACGGCTTGACCGATTTTTTATGAAACTTTTTTCTCTATATTCGGTAGGTCTGAGAATAGGTCGTAGGCCAGGTAGGTTTTATACCCCTATTCTTCGCGGACGGAGTCGCGGGCAACAGCTAGTTATAATATGTAATCCTAAATTTAATAAATAATTAAAATTGAATAAAAAATATTAAAATTCTGCAGAAGTGGTCCAATTGCAATCTACCTAGCTACCTTTAAGTTTTTTTGGATGCGAAACCTACACAACTTGATAAAAATAAAATATGAGCAACTTATTTGGTAAAAGAACTAAATGGATGGTCAAGATATGCAGGTTAGCCTTGGGATAAATTAAACTCAAGATGTGACTTAGCAAAATTTCACATAGGTACTTATCTGGTATTTGGATATGAGGATGAGCGAGTGGAGATGTATTGAAACAACTAGATTTAAGATACGACTGACTGTATTAATGATTAAATATGGATTATATAGTCATGACGCGACAAATACACACACCATTACATCTCCCACAGAGGGAAGAAAAAAAAATTAAACTAAATAAGGTTTACATTTTTTTTTTCTTTTTTATCACTAAGTTAGGTATACACTGTTACATACATTACATACTTACTAAACACAAACAATACAGTAGCATGTGCGAAAATCATAACAACAACATTACAGTGTGATTAGGTATCTAGATAACACTATTGCTTATAAATGGTTTCGTTCTGTTTTTGTGGATGATATCATATTTTCCATTTCTGACTATTTTTACATTGGGTGACAAATCTTGAACAACTACGTATGGTCCTAAATACAAATTTTGAAGTTTATTACCAGTCTCGTTTTTTACTAGGAGTTGATCATTAGGTTTGTAATAAATCGGATTTATATAAGAGTCATACTTGCATTTACGTTGTAATTTACTGGTAATTAAATTATCACGAGCCTCTTTCTGAGAAGTTTGCAACCGGTATTTGAGCTCTTTTGGATAATCATCATAATTATAAAGTGGATCTACGGATGTTACTAAGTTACTTGGTAATTTGCACTTTTTGCCGTACACCAGTTCAAACGGTGTAAACTTAGTTTCCGAGTGAACTGACGTATTGTTGCGAATTATCTTTTTTTATGTTATTCGCAAATTACTCTACTTTCAGGATTACCCTATATCTATAGAACTTAGCAACCATTTAGACCTCAACTTTTTTGTTGGCTAGGTCGACAACCACGCGTATTCTTAATATAGAACTTGGCTCCCATTTTCACTTTTATGCTTTTAGTGAGATAAAGATATCCGATGCTGTCCACGATCTGTCACTGCATGAGGCCTACGCGGTAAGGGTGCGCTGAGAACGCTTTTTGTTTTTTGTTCTTTTATGAAGTTTGTTCATTTGTTTTCGGGCTTTATGTAATTTTAAAAGACTTGATAGACTTTATAGATTAGGTACTAGTTCCCGGAATAAAATGTAGTTTATGTTAGTCGCTGATAACTTTCCACTGGTGAAAGACTGTTTTATACAGTTCCGACGGGGCACCCCCGAAAATATTACAACCCCAAGCAAAATTTTTATTAGTCCATTTTTTTATTTAGTAGGTTAATTGAGCTGATGGGCTTTTTAAGAAAGCTCTAAGTCACTCAGAGGGCGATGGAGAGGCCTATGCTCAGAGTTTCTCTAAGGGATTACGTTACAGATGATGAAATCCGCGCAAGAACTAAAGTCACCGACATAGCTGGAAGAATCGTCAGACTCAAGTGGCAGTGGGCAGTACACATCGCTTGTAGAACTGATGGAAGATTCTAAAAGCCATAAAGTTCTAGAATGGCGCCAACGGACCGGAAGTCGCAGTGTAGGTAGGTCTCCAACAAGTTGGATCGACGACCTGTACCTAGAGGTACCTAGAGGTACAAGTCGACCATGAGTTACACTAGTTTACAGTGACCGTGCTCACTAGCGACGGCGTCAATGATTTGTATGGAGAATTGTACTTCCGTAAGTGACCGCTAGAGGCGCTGTACACAATTCTCCATACAAATCATTTACGCCGTCGCTAGCGAGTACGGTCACTGTAAACTAGTGTATGTTTCGCGAAACTTTTGGGTGGCCGCCACAAAATTATCTCTAAAATAAGGACTGTTTTTTTTTCTTTAAGAAAACACCAAAGTTTTTTCATGATTAAATAGTTTTCTGCGCACTTTAAAATGAAAAACCCAATAAGGGTCTCCCCACATCTATCGACGCGGAATCAGCTTCAGCCGATCGGAAAAACTTTTATGTCGTTGTGTGTTATGTGTTGTATGTTGCACAAACACTCACATACACACACACACACACTAACACTCGCACATATATGTAATTGCTTGTATTTAATGTACTATAACAAATAATTATTCACAGTTTTTAAGATAAAATCATAATATTTCATTGTTTTGTTAACCGCACTCGCAGATGACCAAAATACAGGCTTAGCCTAGTTTGGTGTCTGATGGATATCGATGTTTATGTAAAGTGTTGTTTTTGTCAAATAAATTATTTTGTATTTTTTTGTATTTTTTGTATGTCTTTTCTATCGCTGTCGACATCTTTTTCGCTCTTATTGCGTTGACATAAAGGTTTTATATGATCGGGTGAAGCCGATTCCTCGTCGCTGATGTGCGGAGACCCTATACACCATTTGAACTTACAATCACCATAAATTGCAAATAATAATTAACTAACCTCTGCTAGTTAATATAAAAACTGTATACAACCCATAGCCTTCCAGGGTAATATTTTATGAACCGTCCAATACTAAAGTCGTTTAGTTTACGCGCGGGAACTTTACGATCCGGCTGAAAGGACCACTTGCGCATACGCAGTTTTTGCGAGGCGTTTTCCGCATGCTTCCCGAGGCATTGTGGTCTCGTAATTTTACCTAGACCATATTAAATTCAACTCTATACCACTATTTCTCTTTTAAGTCGTGGTAAGGTAACGTAGTGGTTAGACCTTTAAGCTCTGACGCAGAGGGTCGTGGGTTCGAGTCCAGACACCCGCTTAAGATTTTTCCTAAGTTCATGAGCAAAATTACATTTGAAATTTACCATGAGCTTTACGGTGAAGGAAAGCATCGCAAATTCAATGGTGTGTGCGAATTAATAATAGTCATAGTAGCCTTGTAGGCTATCTTGGAATTTATCTGGGAGATCCATGGGAGATCGCATGAGGGCCTACGCTAGCTGACGCGGACGCCCCGCCGGGTGCGCACGCTCGCGGGTCTCGCTCCGTAAAAAATCTACCTAAAATCCGTCGCACGCGCCCGCGCCACTTAGCGCTGCCGAGCTAGCGTAGGCTCTTAGAAATGATGAAATGCACGCAAGAACTAAAGTCTCGGACATATTATAGCTCGAAGAATCGCTAGACTTAAGTCGTAGTATTGACAGCTGATGGGGCCGAAATTGTTCTCGAGTGGCAGTGTAGGTAGGCCTCCAACAAGATGGAGCGATGACCTGGTTAAGGTGGCGGGAACCCATTGGATGCAGATGGCGCAGGGCCGATCTATTTGGCGAGCCTTGGGGGAGGCCTATGTTCAGCAGTGGACGTCTTTCGGCTGATGATGATGATGATGAGTAGCCTAGTGGTTTGACCCTTGGATCGATCGAGTACTGGTCATTAAAATATTCAAATTAGAATTAAGTACGGATTTGAAAAACTGCGTCACTCGATAAACCAATAGGTACCAAATCAGATTACGGACTTAAGACTTCTTCATTCATATTCATACAAAAACTTCAAAATGTATTCGAACGCGGCTGTACTTGATAAGTCCCGATATTGTTCTCACATTACCATATTATTGGCGTTTCACGTCTTCCCACTTTCGCTCGCAAGTATACCTTTATACACGTACTGTAAGCCGCATCGTCAGGTATCATCCTTCTCTTTATTTTGTGTGGAATAAGAGCGGGGTTCGTTCGACACTGAAGCATGAAGAATGCCGACGCATTGTACATTTGCGTATACATTTCGCATTCAGGTTGAACAAGGACCCGACATTTTGTTATTGAGAAATTCCGCAGCCGTTCTGATTTAAGTGACGGACATGGAGCTTGTTCTTTGGTTTAAAGGGTCTAAATTAATTCGGTCCGTCTGATATTCTATGAATATTTGGTCTTAAGATCCGCGGATATTGATGCGGATTTTTAACTCCCGACACAAAAAGAGGGGTGGTATAAGTTTGACCGTTATGTGTGTGTGTGTGTACGTGTGTCTGTCCAGCCGCTTCAAAGTTATCAGCTCTTTTGTATGATGCGGAAGGGATCTTAGACTTAATTGCGTTGGGGGTTTTTAAATTTTTTAATTTATAGTTATATTATAATTTTCTTACCCAACCAGTGTCAGTGCACGTAACCTTGATACGATAATTGACGCTACTCTACGCTTTGCGTGACATATTGATAGTTTTTCATTGCTACTTTATCCTTATACTAATAAACGAATCCTTCGGCGGGAAACAGCTAATCAACTACGAGTATGTATAAAATTTCATCTACCTATGTATTGCTCACTGACGGCATGGCACGGCATGGCATTTTATTAGTATCAAGTTATTTTGAATCTTATTTCAATGAGCTTAGAATTTATGTTACTTTATTGGTTATGCGTTGCGTCATCCCTCGGCACGTCGCGGCATCGTGGTATCGAAATAAAGTAACATGAATTCTAAACTCATTGAAATAAGATTCAAAATAGCTTGATAGTAATAAAATGCCACGCCGTGCCATGCCTTCAGTGAGCGCCGGCCCTTATAGTGTCCCCAACTTTACGGTAGTAGGTACTATGATTTTTTGCTTGATCAATGAGGTTTGATTTAAAAATCCTTTACTTTATAACTATCCATGCTTATTATTACCTTGTATTGTCATCATCATCCACTGCTGGGCATAACAAGAAGAATACCACAATGGCCGGTCCTGCCCACATCACCATACCATACCACTATTAGCGCAGTAAATAGTAAGTAAATGATCAAGCTAAGATTAGCTATAACATTGCGGAAATGTCCAGGCAGTCCAATCCAGGATGCTTCCATCAATGTCGACTGTTGAGTGAGATGTTGTACAGTCGACAAAAGCGAGGACTGCCCAGTTTCAAAACAAATTTGCTTGCAGCCGTTGAAGTTCATTGGTATGGATTGGTATGGACAGATGTCTAGCCACTGCAAGCAAAATGGACATTTAAGGTGTCAAGGCGACCTTTTTGTCGATGGTACAGTCGAACAAAAGGTCGCCAAATGTTGTGCGGACGAGGACTCATTTAAACGTTTTAGCTATAATAGCGGAGTGCAGTTGGTAGTTCTCATAAGTATCTTATCTACGGATACTAAATGAGCAAGCTAAGAATTCAATTAGCTAGCATTGCGGATATGTCCTGGCAGTGTAATCCAGGATGTTTCCATCACAATGTCGGTCGTTGAGTTGAGTGAGTCGTTGGACCTACCTACAGCGATGCTCCATGACGGGGTTTAATTGATTTCCTTGTTTCCAGATTATTATGTTAGCTTGATGAACTAAAACAATTACTTTGCTCACCCGCGACCTTACAATAGTTACGTTTATGCAAGAAATGTGTGTTCATGCAGTTCCTCCACCTCCACACTGTACGAACACACACAAATCACATAAACACAACCATCACCACCACCAAGCTACACTGACGCGTTTCGAACTCAACCAGAGCTCATCTTCAGAGTAACCACAACCGTATGCTATGCTACCAAATGTTAAACTAACATACGCATAGCATACGGTTGTGGTTACTCTGAAGATGAGCTCTGGTTGAGTTCGAAACGCGTCAGTGTAGCTTGGTGGTGGTGATGGTTGTGTTTATGTGATTTGTGTGTGTTCGTACAGTGTGGAGGTGGAGGAACTGCATGAACACACATTTCTTGCATAAACGTAACTATTGTAAGGTCGCGGGGGAGCAAAGTAATTGTTTTAGTTCATTAATATGGATCTCCCAAAGTAACGCCTGATTCAATAAATTATGTTAGCTTGGTATAAATTGCGATATGGCGTCGTAATTATTGAGGATAGTCAGTGTCGTCAATAGGAATGGTGACACCATAAAACAATAATTCCCAGCTATGCGACTCTAGTAAAAGATTAAGTTTCAATTAACTGAAAAATTGAAGAGATGTTTACTAAATCAACATATATAACTGACTAGACTGGTTGACACTTGTAGAGAAACAATTTTCCTTACCACAGGTGTCAACTAGTCTAGTTAGTAAGTTGTTTTTGTAAATCCCTTCAATTAGATATTAGCTCCTTTATAGTAAGTACTAGGTGTTGCCCGCGACTCCATCTGCAAAGAATTCGTTTATCGCTATCCTGTGAGAACTATTCAATTTTCCGTAATAAAAACTATCCTTTATCCTTTCCAGGGTCTCAAACTATCTCCATACCAAATTTCATCTAAATCAGTTGAGCGGTTTGAGCATGAAGAGGTAACAGGTAACGACCATCTGCTTGAGAAGCCATAGGTCAAACCACTATACTTCATTTAATTTAGCATTGAAAAGAACAACAACATTATATTGCGTCTGGTCAACTATTTCTTACCTAGCAAATAGTACTACAGTCCAATAGTTTTTGAGCCGCAAAATAAAATTGTTTTAATGCCACATTATTTGCGTATCGTCAATTGTTACTCTAGTAGAAATTGTAAAGAGATTACAGTTCACGAGCCGCAATATAATGTTGTTGTGCTTTTCAATGCTAATTTAAATGAAGTATAGGCTACCACCGCTTTTTTTTCACAGTTTATGAATTTTAGCAATTATAAATACTAGCTTTTGTCCACGACTCCGTCTGCGAAAAATTAATTTATTGATATATCTACCGCGGCAATTATACAATTTTCGGGATAAAATCTATCCTAATTATTATACCTACTACGGGACCGCAAACAATATTTACCTCGATGTTTCAATCACCACGGCCGCTGCAATGTGGCCAAAGCGTCGAGGTAAATATGGTTTGCGTGATAAGTCACATTTACTATAGGTAATAAAATTATGAGCGAAAATCACGAAAGTTTAAAACAGTATAAAAACTATCGTATTCTTCCCCAGATCTCTAACTCGTATCTCTATACCTTTCATCAAAATCAGTTCTGCGGTTTAACCCGGGCGAGTGAAGAGATAACAGACAGACGGACGCACTTTGGCATTTATAATATTAGTTCGGATTTATTATACGGAGCTCTTGGAGCTGGAGTCCAACTTATAGCTAGCCAGGTTTTTTATTCCCGTTCCTACTAGCTCAAGCAAAGTGTTGTAGCCCGACGGGCTGTAATGGCGGATAATATCGCTAATGGGTCTGTTAGGGAGATCATATACGCGGGCGCAGTGCGTCGTTAGGGCTGGGGCCGTGGCTGCAGCGGGGAAGTAACGCTAGCACAATGCTTGTATTTAAAAAGGAGAGTTTGTGCTTAACGGCCTTCAAAAATTGGATTTATATTTGATTGGATTGGATTTTTTGCTGTTTTGTTGCTGACTTTTCTCAGCGCTGTTTTTTCTCTGTACTGACTCCGGAATCTCAGTGTATCTCAAAATATGAACCTAATAGGGAATTCTATGGGAGTCCGCAAAATAATGCCTTTATTAATTTACAAACTTTTACCTTACTATACTCCACTACGACATGATATGCTGTTATGAACCTCCGTAAAGTAGCGTACTTTTTTTTTTTTTTTATGTTAGAAAGGCCAGACAAACGAACTAGTGGGTCACCTGATGTTAAATGATCACCACTGTCCATAGACACCTGCAGCGCTTTACGCGATGCCAGTGCGTTGTCGGCCCTTAAGGAGAGGGAATAGGGGAAGGGGGAGAGGGAGGGGGAGAGGGAAGGGGTGAGGTATTGGACCCCCGGCACTCTCACTGACCGTACGAAACGCAAGCAGGCTGCTGCTTCACGCCGGTTTTCTGTGAGAGGGTGGTACTGCCCCGGACGAGCCAGCCCATTCGTGATGCAGCGGCTAGCTACAACATGGCTCTACCACTACTACAAATACTCTAACAAATTTAGGATTTCTTTGACAAAAAAAATAAAGACATTTTTTGTTAACAATACTCGATTGCATTTTAACTGCAGCTCAATACATGTAGCAAATTGCAAGTCAGTCACTGGAATAATTCACAAATAATTAAAAAAAAAAATAAGTAACAGTTAAACGCGCGTAGTAGTACAGTTACCGCGCGTTGACACGTATCAAATTAAATTCAATCACTTTTTTACTACATTTTGTAAATTTGCGGCGCTGTAAACGCAAGTTCAGAAAAAGCGTGTCACGTATAATATGTGTCATTATCAGGGGGGGCACACTTACATATATCATCACTTTTCATGCGACTACAGCGATCTCTGGTGTTTGCCGAAGAACTAAATTAGCGGCCATCTTGGTTGACTTGTCAAACTTGTCAGTTGTCATTCATCGGCCATGGCCATGGCGTACCAAATTGTACGGTCAAGGACTTTAATTGATAGGCCACTTGCCAATGTTCGTATTTTAGCCGTATAATGCAAATCGGGTTTAGCCGCTTATACTTCGTATATGCTGATTTGAATTAGACGGCTAAAATACGAATAGTGGCAATTAGCCTATCAATTAAAATCCTTGACTATACATTGCTATAGGTACGCGTATCTATAGCTGTACATCACTACCAACATATACATATAGATAGGTATACATCTATAGAAACGTCACATTAGTTCTTGAGCAGCCGTAGGGTGGCAGCACCTTCCATACATGCTTATTTGACCATAGAGTTGCCACTCTTGTTCATATAATATTACAATACTCTTTGGTCATTATCCGAATGAATAATGTGCCGTGTGCATAGGCCCTTACACCACGCTCCGCTTGTGCAAACCCCCAGCTTTACATCACACGTATTGTTATGAACGATCCCGGGATCAATTTGTGCGATAATCTATTTGTGATGGGAAGCGGAAAACGTTCCAAACAACTCCAAGTTGCGAAGGAAACTTGAAACAACTCGTTTGACATCCGCGTGTTTGAAACTCCTGCAATGTTTTATTAAAAGCAGCCAGGTAAAGGACGAATCATTTATTGATCAGATGAATTCTCCAATAAAATGTGTATGTATGATTTTTTAAAACGAAAAAGTTTTCAAGTGGGCATTTGAAACCCGCATCTCTTTGCAATGTGAGTATGCTAGCAACTAGCAAGTGATCAATCCATCCGCAAACATAAACTGATTTATACACCGTGTTTTTTTGACTTCCGTTAACTTTAACGGAAGATTGTTCAGGTCAAATTGTAGTTAATTTCTCGAAGAAACCAGTGTCTTAACTCTTACTATTTTTGAGATATGCAATAATTAAATTTAATGGCTGACCAGATTAAAAGGTGCTGCATTACGTCCTATTATTATTTATCTGATTTAGTGATTTCAACCTAGGACCCCTTTGATCAATTATAACTGAAGATACACATTGCCGAACAAAATCCCCTTCAAAAAATGTCCGAACTTTTTTATTTGTTTGCATAACAATTAAAATCATCACCTACACAGAAATTTGAACCTAGTCTTTACTTCATTACAGTCGAATTTCGGTTGACACTTGACAGCTAAACTTGACAATTTCACGCAACGTACTGAGAAAAAAGAAGGCCACTTCTATCAAAGTGGCGCTCATTTGGCTCGGACATTTTCGGGCGCGCGACTGTGGATCTACAGTTATAATTGATCAAAGTAGGACCCCACATTTATAAGCAAACTATTTACCACGAAGCTATGGGTTGGCATGTGCTATCAATGTCATGGATGAAATTTAAACTTTGTCATAATTGACTCTAACTTTTATGTAACTCTATGGCACCTTTTGCACTGTAATATTGATTTATTATAATGTATGATTTTTTTTTTTCGATTTTAATAAAAATCAATATAGGTACCAGGTAGTTTTTGTTAATGTACCGAGGAACGTGTCGAATTTAACGAAAAAAAACACGGTGTATTCTGTGCAATAGATGGCACCACACGTTACCATAGACGTATGCAAGCGATTAATGTTTTTGGATAAGTTGGTTGAGAGCGACGTGGTGCAGTTACCGCGGGATACAGATAAACTAGTTTTTCGCAGTATAATTGTATAATATTTATCTTTTTTCTGCCACTCATCGCCAAGAGAATTTAAGTGAAATCCCTCCAACCCATGAAGAAGTCAACAAAAAGCGACATTCTTTAATTCATTTAAAGGCGCGTACCGTTAAAACGTGGACAGAATCTCAACAGCAAAAAGACATCTATGAGCCCTTTTTGTAGTAATCTGATGTTAAGTCGAGGTTGTTGACTTGAATGGTTGAAGCGCGCCATTCGAGGCGACGCGAAAAAACTAACTACAAAGCAAGCGCGGGCCAAGCCTAGCTCTATGACAGTTTTTTATGGTCCAAAACATTTTATTCCACATCGACTCTGATAAACGGCTCGAGCCATGCTTGAGCTTCGAAAATTGAAATAAAAAGTTGGAGAAAAACAGGTTGTCTGTAAAGTCGGTTTACGGATGATAGTTTAACGTGACAACGTCATAACAAACCATTCAAAAAACAAAAATGCAACCAGGCGGTCACCCATCCAAGTACTGACCGCGCCCGACGTTGCTTAACCTCGGTGATCGGACGAGAACCGGTGTTTTGTCAAATATCTTGAAAACGGTGCATCCTACGGCAAAATCAATGAAATTTTCATCCCCCTTTAATGCCCCCGCACCCCCCTCAACCCCTCCGCGTGCCCCCCGCACCGCACCCGCCCCTTTACCTACTTGTTTTTCTGTATTGTATATTTGTGGTGTACAATAAAGAGTCATTGTATTGTATTGTATTTTATCTCAAACTAAAGCATCCACAATAGGGATGTTGACACCACTAATCAACTGACGTACTTTTTTTTATGAGCTGTCAAAACACAATTCTCCCATAGAGTTTGAATGGAAATAGCAACTTTTGACGTTACATGTTCGCATACTCGATCAACTAACAATTTATTTGTGTTTAACCCTTTCAACGCCAACGACACATATAGGTGTCACAAAGTACAGTGTCAAAGTGATCTTGACACAATGACATAAGATTCAAAGCAGGTTTACGTTTTGTCGAGGCGTGGCGTCGAAAGCAACAAAATAAATAAAAAAAAAAAAAAATATTAGGGGACAATCTTACACAAATCGATCTAGTCCTTAACTAAGAAAAGCTTGCACTATGGGTACTAGACGACGATAGCATACTTATATAGATAAATAAATACTTAAATACATAGAAAACATCCATCACTCAGGAACAAATATTCGTGCTCATCACACAAATAAATGCCCTTACCGGGATTTGAACCCAGGACCTCTTGCTTCGTAGGCAGGGTTACTACCAACTAGGCTAAGCGGTCGTTATCTGGCTGTGTCTGTGTGTCGATATCTGATTATTAATCGAATTATTTTTTAATGGCGTCAACATCCCATATTTAGACTGTATTGAGGAAAACTGAAACCCCGAATCCTCAAGTAACAGCCCAGATATCTCTGCGTGCGTCCTAACTTCCACAATTTTTATAAGCACGCGGAAGCAACGCAAATTACTACTCAATTTGTTCTATTCGCAACATTATGCCGCGGTTGTTACTCATTACAACGATATTACGTAATTTGCGTAATTCTTCGCTTATTCGAAAATGAAGATGGGTAAGTGGGAATGTAACTGAGAATACGCGTGAGAGATGGGAAGTGGCCAGGGCGTTAGACACCTTCTAAGTAACATAAAAGCCTGTATACACATGCAGGATAACCTATTTCAAGGGCAAGTACGGGAAACTTACTATTGATAAATACCGAATGGCGCCAAAAGCGCTAAACTTACGATGATACTGGACATTGGCGGCGAATTTTCTTATCTCGAATTGTGTGAGAGAAAGAATAACTATGGCCAGCGTTGTCAGACGTCCCTATTTTGGATGTCCCGATTTTTTTAGCATGATATTAAACGAACGAACGAGGCTAAGTCCAGCTTTTGAGGAATACCTGAAAGGTGCGACACGGTGTACATTCGTTAAAATGGCTATTGTGGCCATTCGTAATAGGGATATTGACGCCATCAAAAAATAATTCGATGACACGGCTCCAGTAAAAAAACGCGTTATTTTAGCCCTGAAAACCAGATTAATTTTCGATTAACTGCAAAATTAAAATTTTTTGTTGCTTTAAAACAAATAAATAGTTCAAATAGTAGCGTCATAAGTTGCTATTGCCATTCAAATGTTGTGTTTTGAGAGTTACGTCAGTTGATTGGTGGTGTCCACATCCCTATTATAATGTAAATTTGATTTGAAACTCAAATGAAAGGATCATCATCATCATTCAAACTTATGAGTTGCAGATCAAACCGCAATCTGAATGGGACTGTTAGAACTGTCATTTCATACATATTTTGACGAAAGCATATAGAATTACTGTCAACTCCAATCCCTTTCTAAACTCGCCCTGATTATATCTTACACTCATTCCTCCTATGAGCCATCTCTATGACCTCCTGATATGATACGACACAAGTTTTTCCTTTACTTAATCCATGTAAATGAAAGGATAAGTAAATAAATAAATAAGTAAACCTAAACAAATAAATAAATAAATAAATAAGTATTTAAAAAGTACAGATTATACACCGTGTTTTTTTTCGAAATCCTTCCATTTTTATTCGAGTGAGGATTATAACAGTTACGAATAACGATAAATGTGTATCTTGAAGGAGATGAGAACTTTACTTACAGTAAATTGAGTGTAATGTATGTGACTCTATTATTGCTTAACTAAGTGACTACCTTTTATTCTAATTTTTTCCAGAACTTGTATAATTGAACTCTCGCCCGGTACCAGGGCCCAATTGCATAACAAAATACAAGCAAATAGTATTAGTGAATTTCAATACAAAATAGCTAATACTATTAGCTTGTAATTTGTTATGCAATTCGGCCCTGGTTATCATTGAGTTTTGGGACATCCTGTATATGTCATACAGGGGCAACTATCTCAAACACCGTACAAAATGCTAACGCGTTTAAAAGTATCAACAAGTTCATCTTGAAAGCTACCAACACCAGAACACAGCCGTTTTGCCGTACATCAGTATTTGTTAACGATAACTTTACTGTTCTCGAAAAACAAGAACTGGGTTTATTAAAAGTTAGACCAAGTTAAAAATCAAGCTTCATATTCGTAAGCTTAAGAAACATAACAAGAGACGTAATTAAGAAAACGTTAAGGTTATCTTAAAGAAGTTTAAGAATCAAATAATTCTTCTTGAGACGCTTTCACACTTTTATCTCAATTTTCAAGTATAACTTTCGTGCTTTCATTTGATTTTTAGTAAAAGCACTCGATGAAAATGATGTAGGCAACCTTTAAGAACCCAATACAATACTTAAGGTTTCTTCTTTTATACTCTTTCCTTGTACCTAATCTCCCTACTTGTTCTATTGAAAACGTGACACATTTTACGTGAATCGAAACACGTGTCAAATGAAACCAGCCGAACGAGAACTCCATGTTAAAATAAATATATATATTGGGACAAAACAAAACTTACCTAACTGCCTGTTGCCGTATCCTGGAACGCCCACATATTTTTTCACGTGGGAAAATTCACAAGTGCCTGGAAAAAATAAGTAAGTATGCAAGAACAGGAAAAAATTTTAAAAAAGTTCAGTAAAAAAAAAGTTTCTTGTATGACGATTCCACGACGATTCCCTTTAATTTTTACCTGTATTTTATTTTTAGTACTTGTGTTTGTTGTCAATTGAAAATTTAAATTGTTTAGCTATTACAGTTCAAGAGATAAAAGCCCTGTGAATGACCGACGGACAGATAATCGTATTTATTACAGTGCAGTGGCTGCTATAACAACAAACACTAAAAATAAAATAAAGTCAAAAATTAAAGGGGTCCTCAAATCGTCATACAAAAACGTGTTTTTTCAGCGTTTTAACTCGGTCTTTAAAATTTCTTTACTGAACTAAATATTTTTAAAACATTGTACGGATGATGTCCGGAATCCTTCATATACGAGTCCGACTCGCTAGTGTTGGGTAGGACACGACTTGAAAAAGAGTTTGTGAGAGTAGCTTCTTTTTTGCATTCAAAAAGTACAATGTCGTAATTTAAATGAGGCGAGGCGTAGGTACTGAAGCTTGGCGATACGTTTGATTTTTAACCGACTTCAAAACAAGGAGGAGGTTATATGTTCGACTGTACGTATCTTTTTTTATATATGTTCATCGATATCTCCGCCAAATGTGGACCGATTTTCAAAATTATTTTTTTTGAAGTTAAAAGTGCAAGTATGACATTTGATGTTTGAGTAACGCGACTGCCGCTGCGACATAAAATTTGAATTAGTACAATTTAAAATGTCGAGCCCCTCTTACACTTTGACGTCATGTACGGGACAAATGTAGCGCCTCTCGTATTTCCTACTCAACATTATGACTCGCACTTGACCGGTTTTACTGGGTGAAAATATTTATGTTTGTAGACAGCACGTTGACCAATAACACCTAAAGATAAAACTTGGAATAGGTGTCAAAGTGTCACGTCCACTAGTGACCTTTGTCAAAACGCTTGACATTCCGCAAAATAGGTTTTAGTATCTTGTAATATTTCTTGTTGTGCCGTAAACAGTGCAAATATTTCACTGAATAGTAATTTGTAGATACATATTTCTTAATTAGAAGGCATCACCTATTATGGAAGAATAAGTGAATAAGTTACATGCTGGTTGGAATGTTTAAGAAAAATGTAGTATTAAAACGATACGTGAGGCGCTTATTTATACAGCAAAGATGTTCATTGCAGTTATAGTCTTTTTGTTTTCATGGAAGAAATGATTATCAAAATGTGATTAGAAAATTATCACATAATATATTTCCGAAAAGTTTCGGGCCTTCGATGAGCCTGGTATGGCACAGAACCGAGCAAAGTCTAAAAATGAGGAATAGGTACCCAGCAGTGAGAGGTTGTGGACTGATTTTATTGAAAAAAAAAAACTTACAAACTAAAGCTATACTTCTATGTTCAAAAATGTAGTGTTTATTACAATTTTCTGTAAAAAGTGCTACTTTTTCAAGCAAGAAACCTCTAAGTTAAAAATTATGGAGCAGAAAAATGTGTTCGCATAATACGTTTGACCCAGCATTTATTCGACAGTAAACTTTATAGCCCCGACATTAGGTCGCGAATGTAAAAACACTTTCGTCGCTTTATTACCTTCACTACGTTTAACAGGCAGCCATTAATTACTGTGAGACTAATAAATAACTTTATTATTTGCCAGTTATTAAGATCGTTAATATTAGTTATAAAATGAGATTTATTAGACTAATCCACGGCTTCGTATCGTTTTAATTTAGTATCGCTAAGAAAAATCCAAATAATACATAATTATTGTTTTAGTTTCATCTCAATTTCAGGAAAATGGCGCCTTGACCCAACTTAAAAGGAATCATAAAGGTATTCATCTTTATTACTTAATTGAGTTTTTGAGGTATCAGGTCAGGGATAATAATAATATACGTGAAAAGGCATCATTAAAACTATAATTATCAATTAAGAAGTCTTCTAAAAATAATTACTTTCTTGAAAACGATTTGAATTTTCTTTTTAATAGCCTGTTTCAATGTCCCACTGCTGGGCAAAGGCCTCTCCCCTGGACTTCCAACTCGCCCTGTCTGCACTTGTGTTTGACCAGTCGCTCCAAAACGTGTCTAGGTCATCCCGCCATCTTCACCTTGGCCTGCCGCAGCGCCGATAACCATCCTGGGGCACCCATTGAAAATATCGCCTTGAAATTATTTATTTATTTATTCAGCATAAATTGTATGTTTATACATGAAGATCTTAGTTTAACATGCAATCAGTAGTGTCACAATACAATTTTACCCATTGGGTGTAGCAATTAATTTAAAATACATTCAAAATTAATATTATATTTGTTATTACAATCATCATTTTAACATTATTTATTATTATTAGTATTATTATAAAATTCATTTAAATTATAGGGACACATCACCACTAAATACCTCTTCAATGAAACCAAGAATTTATTGTCTGTCAACGCCTTCATCTCGAAAGGCAGCGCATTATAAACTTTAACCGCAACGTACCTAGGGCACCTTCGAAACATCGCCGTTTTACTAGCAGAAGCCCTAACGTCATGCGCATACAATGTATTCAGTCTGTCACTGCTAAAGATTGCTTTTGTAGGAAACAACTGCGGATATCTTCGAACTATTTTACGGAGTTCTATAACATGAAGGGCTGACAACGTTGGCAGGCCTAATTCCCTAAAAGATGCCCTGCAGGATTCACGGCTAGATCGAATGCCATTTAAGATACGGACACACTTCTTTTGCAAACGAAATAACCGCTGCATATCCACACAATTACCCCAGACTGCTAACCCATATAGGAGATGTGACTGGAAAAATGCATGATAAGCTTGAATGGCCGCCTGCTTAGTCGATATCAAAGTTAATCTGCGCAAGGCATAAGCGAAGCTACTAAGCTTATTGCATAAAGAGTTCACTTGGTTTTTCCAATCTAGATTGTCATCTACCAAAATACCTAGAAATTTAGTTTCCTCTATAGCCATAACTCTCTTATCATTTATACTAATATCAATTTGAAGTTTACCAGTTCTAGAGTTTCTAAAGTGAACCATTTTAGTTTTATTCATATTCGTAGTCAGGTTGATCATACTAAACCAATTTATAATATTGAATAAGTCCTCTCTTATTAACTGATGAAGATTTACGGTTTCATTCTTCTTAAATTTAAAAAGAACTGACACATCATCGGCAAACATAATAATTCTATTTGAAGCTACCTTCGGCAAAAAATTAACGTATAAAAGAAATAGAATCGGGCCCAATATACTCCCCTGAGGAACACCGCGATCAGCACAGGCGCTACCTGACTTCAAATCCAGCACAGATTTGTGATCCAGAGCGGAGACCATGACACACTGTCAGCACTTAGTTATTGCAGCGCTTAGTTATTTGAGAGCTCTAATTAGAGAGGAGTACTAGTGGAAAAAGCCGTAGTAGCCTAGTGGTTTGACCTATGATGGCCTATCAAGCAGAGGGTCGTGGGTTTTAGCCCGGGCTCGCATCTTTGAGTTTTTCATAATTTATGTGCGAAATTACATTTGAAAATGTTCATGAGATTTACGGTGAAAGAAAACACGTCTGTGTAGAAATTCAATGGTATGTGTGATGTTCCCAATCAGCACTGGGCCCGAGTGGGAAATACGGACCGAACCCCCTCATTCTGAGAGGAGGCCTGTGCCAGGGCAACTGACGTATATATGAAGCCTGAGATGATGATGATGGTGAATATCATCCTTGATTGTACTTAGTTTCCTCAGTGTCATCGGCTGTACATTAAGGCACGTTAACACTAAGTCAAATGAGTGTAATTACGCGCCGCTGAATAATACGTTATCCGATATAACAACAGAGTTGTTCGAGCCGATTTATATTGCGCAAACGCAGAAATGGAGCTGTAAGGGCTGGCTCACAATGTTGATGATAAATAAATGCACTAGTTTACTAGGTATACATCCACGTTAGCTGGGGAAACATCGTAAACCTGCACACACCTGAGAAGAAATTCAATGGTGTGTGTGAAGTTCCCAATCCGCACTGGGCCCGCGTGGGAACTATGGCTCAACCCCTTTCATTCTGAGAAGAGGCCTGTGCACTGCAGAGGGACGTATATAGGGTGGGATGATGACGATGACATACACGTTGAATCAAATATTGTGTTTGTAGCTTTTACATGTGACGCTGAACACACGCAATGCTTTTTACAAGACACTGACTGATTTCAAACACTATACGTGTTTTTTTTTAAACGAAAAAGTTTTCAGATGCGCCTTGGCTGTATAGCTTGTCTAATTTAAAATGACGCGCCCCACCACCGCATTTACGCACAGGATTTGAAACTCAATTAAAGCTACAATAGAGAAATATTTCTCTTGGCAGATGTGCGTGAATGCGGTGATTGGTCGCGCGTCATTTATAAATGATGGTTGCAATAGATGACACCACACGCGATTGGCGTATGCAAACTATAATATTATGTTTTCAGATGGGTTAGTTTGGGACCGACGTAGATTAATTGGTAGCACACACGGCGCGCATAGTTACGAGATGCTGGCTCAAATCCCGTCTGGTTTATCATTTTTTTTATAAAATTTTAGATTTCGTTAAAATCTTAGCAACGTTCTGCTAATAAATAAAACAAAGCTGAACTTTGAATCCGTGCATCTAACAATAGTATCGGGAAAAAATTAATAATAATAATAATAAGTTTAATTTATTTTTCTCCACCACCAAGTTACAAAATACAATTTACATTTCCTATATAATACATAGATTGACAATTACAGACTTGTGTGAGGGAGACTGGTGCCCGAACTAGGTAGGACATGTGTCAGGTCACCAGATCTCCAACCCTCCAGTGCCATTACAAACATTATTAAATGCTGCGTTTTTTGGCTATCGCTGTGAACTTGCCTTAGCATTGTAAAAGTGTAAATTGCTTCATGTGGCGTTGCGATAATTTAGCTTAAAATAATACGTCCACTTACAATTAATTGAGATAAATTGAGTGGAATCAGGCGCAGATCACTATCGCGATTGCGAATTTCAGAACATGCGCGGCAGGTACTTACAGTAAAACTGAATCGCATGCTACGCCGTGGAACCTTTTCAAAATCAAGTTCACGATGATTTCTTTGATAAAAGTAGGGAATGAGAATATAATTTTTGCAAGGATAAGATACCCTGGTATGCGCTTTTTTCGACTGTATAAAGTTTGAGTGTGGTAGCGAAATGGGGTGAATTTGAACTGCCGGAGTGACTTTAAAAATTGATTTCATGACCAAAATTCAACACTGACTGTTATCGAGCGAGAGGTAGAATTATATAAGATCTAGAAAAAATAAGAAAAAATAATCTATGCCACTTAATTAAGGAGTTAGGAATTTCTTTAGTGACGATATTTTATAACGGAATAAAATTATAGTAAAACTACTAGTTTTCTTCGACAAAGTCAAATATTTGTTTAGCTTTTTTTTTAATTTATATTGCGTGCCCTTACATGGCGTCATGTTCTGAATTATACATTATTTTGTAACATCCTGATTGCTATGCACATGACTTTAAAATTCTTATAAAATTAGCGATACTGGTTGAAAGGTCTACACATCGTCGTCGGCAGCGAATTAAAGCCAGTAAGTAATATTTAGATCTGTCTCGGCCTTTTATACTAAACCTCTCAATAGTTTTGCCATAATCAAGCACTGACCATCGCGTGGCAAGCAAGCAAAAAGAGGTCTCGCGTTTCGTAACTACGTACATAATGCGGTCAATGTATGTGCAAATAAATTACGGAGATAAATTGTCTCTGTGTTACACGTCTTAGTATGTGCAACAAATTATCGTAGTGCGATGAAATGACGGGTCATGATTTAAGGTAATCCTATCAAAGCTTCAGCTGCGCAGTAGCAAGGTAATTTGTTCTAGTTTAATACGGACGTCAAAATAACGGCTGAATCTATAAATTGTGTTACACTTACATACACTGTGTTATTTTTGATTTTGTACTTCAGATGCTTAATTTGTGTCATTTGAGCCTGGGCTCCGAGATCGTAGGTACTTTTCTGTTTGTGTAATTCTGCTAGCGTTTCAACCGCTATCGGTTTTCTGTCGCAAAAACAGCTTCAATCAGCACGGATTTCAACAATTTGCAATTGTACCGCGAGGTACCGCTTTATATATTTCTTCAATATGTGCGGTAGGATACTGACTGATAGCGATTGAAACGCTAGTAGAACTACCATTTACAAGCTGTTAGGTTCAAATCTTGCAAGTGATCGTTTTGAATTGAAATTTAATTGTAGTAGTTTGGATATGAATTTCAGTACACTCAGCAAAAAAACTCGTTTTTAAATTATTTCATAACAAAAACTTAATACATAAGTATGAAGTTAATTAAGGTCTATAAAAACGGAAGCTCAGATGGTATGAATGGACAGATATAATAGCGTTATTAAAGTTTAAAACTAAATACGACGTCAATTAACAGTTGATATCCGATCAAGTAACGGCTGGTTATCGGAACAGTTACTGTGATGAAACGTTGGTTAACTAAACGATAAGATCTTAACCGGTTCGGGCCCGAACTGGGGGGCTACTCCGAAATTCGAAAATTGAAGTTCGTATCACATCGTCTTGCTCGCTCTTGTATTAAATACTATTAGCGTGAGAGGAATGGCACGATACGAAGTTCGAATTTTGCACTTCGTAGTATAAGGCCTGTCTGTGCTTCTTGTACTGCCAGATAATTAGTGTAACGCCATGATGTAGAAACGATTGAACACCTCACTGCTTCACACATGCGCCAAATATTTAAGACAAACATTTCAAATATTTTCTGAGTTGTAAAAGTATAAAAAAAACACTTAAATGTACTTAACGTGCTTCGCCATCAAGCTACACTCACCCAAATTATAAGTTAGTCGTGGGCGAACACCCGACTCCCTAGCTCGGGGTTTAAGTTGCATACTACTTACCGTAATGTGCCAAATAACTGAGAGTCTTCTTCTACCTCGATTGGCGATACGTTCCATCCGCAATAACTTAAATTCAAGTTAAGCGCATATTTAGGGTTCCAATAGTACTCTAATTTTAGACGTTACTTTGCGCATGTTCGGCTTTTTGGCAGTTCTATCCATACTACCCGACGAAAAAGTAAATTCCATCAACATCACATCGATGGATCCTCCACTAAGCGGTTTAAACTGTGTTTTGCCCCGTACATGGAAAATTTGGAATGGACTGCAAGCTGAAACTTTCCCACCTTGCTATAACATGGAAGCCTTTATAAGGCGATTGTACCACTTTTTGCAAGGTGAAATGCCGCTTGCCTGTTTGTCGATTTTATGTATAAAAAGGTTCATATGAGTTAACTACAATATTTTTAAAATGCTTCACTTCTGCTATTTGCATTTTTTATGTATTCTACTTAGTTTTCATTTTAAATTACAGAAAATAATTTTTAACGGGAAATCGTAAAAATAATTACAAAATACGAAATTAAAATTTCGAGTTTGATAGTTCAAAAAACCGGCCAAGTGCGAGTCGGACTCGCGCACGAACCATTATCTATAAAAACGGCAAAATAACAGGGTTGTTGTATGGGACCCCCCTTAAATATTTGTTTTATTTTAATTTAATTATTTATTTTTAAATTGAATATACATAGTCCGCAAGTAAATATTTAATTACTTAGTATGAAACCTAAAAAAAAAATTTTTTTTCGAATATCGTAAAACTGATTTACAGGGTAACTTATGTTAATGTACCAAGCACTGTGTCGAAGTTAAAGCAAATGTATAAAAATACCCTGTATAACTAAATATTCTGTGAATATTTCAAGCGTCTAACTGATGTCGTTATCAATAGGTAGCGAGCAAAAACGAGCAAAAAATTACGTTTGTTGTATGGGCCCCTTAAATATTTATTTTATTCTCTTTTTTAGAATTTGTTGTTATAGCGGCAACCGAAATACATCATCTGTAAAAATCTAAACTATCTAGCTATCACGGTTCGTGAGATACAGCCTGGTTACAGACGGACGGACGGACGGACGGACGAACGGACGGACGGACGGACAGACGGACGGACGGATAGCGAAGTCTCAGTAATAGGGTCCCTTTGGGTACGGAACCCTAAAAAGCATATCTTGAAAAAATTCTGCTATAAAAAAACAGAAAATTCAAGTTCAAACGCCCGCACAGTTTCTTCAAGTCACACTATACCAAGCGTTTTCTCAACACACCGATGCCGACAAAAACTTGTCCAAGTAATGACAGCCTGTCTCAATCAGCTGTCAGAGAATTATAGCTAGAAAAAGATATATGGACATGACTGAATTTGTTGAATAAGATATGAGGCTAGGCATGTGTTTTATAAATTGAAACGCTGCTTTTGATAGAGGGACATCTTCTGACGTTGTCACGTTGAACTCATGTTTGAAGACAATGGTATTTTTATTACAACTTTCAAGTTGTAGGTCCTTGATAACTTATTACGCTGTACTTGAGGCTTTATAGGGTTCCATAATCAAGGGTAAAATGAAATTCTTTTGAAAACTGAACAGTGAACACATCTGAAAAACAATTTGATGGGCCACGAATACCTATACACTATCACGGTGAAGCTATCGCTGGAAAGCTAAGAAGAAAAATATTGTAGGATAAGCAAAGGATTTTTCCGAAAATCACCGATCCGCAAAAAACGATTTAGCTTTTCCGATTTTTAACGGACTTCAAAAAAGAAGGTGGTTCTATGTTCGACTGTCTGTATTTTTTTATGATGAACGAACTTATCTTTTGTTTGCTTGTAAAAAAAAATTATACGTAATCGTGTCTCAATTTTTTCTCAGATGCTAATAATATTAGAATGGAAATGAAAGTATAATATAAAAATATGTACTTAAATACCAAAGAAGGTTACGGTAAATTTTTTAATGTACATAATAATCAATGTCAAATTAAGTGATCACTTATGTACCTTGTCGCTTTCAGTCGTTACATAATTTCCTATGGCTTTTCAAACATGACGTTACATTGACAAGGTACAAAAGTGGTCACTTATTTATGACGTTGACCCTACATCAGTTGATTGCAGACGAAGTTAACACGTCATCTTGAAAGCCGAGGTACTTCAAAGTACTTAGACAGCGCCCTATATCCTTTTTTGTTCCCGCAGGAACTCATTACCGGAATATATCTGTACGCCAAGTTGTCTACGAGTCCTAGTTATTTCATCATTTCAGCCGAAAGACGTCCGCTTCTGAACATAGGCCTCCCCCAAGGCTTGCCAAACAGATCGGTCCCGTGCCATCCGCATCCAACGCGTTCCCCCAACTTAAATCAGGTCGTCGCTCCAACTTGTTGGTAGTTAGTGTTCCATACAGATCTATTTGTATTATATCGAGTCAATAATTTGTTTAGTATGCCGTTCTTTTGTTTACTAACACATAGACATAATTTTAGCGCTATACTAACAACTTTTCGTGTAAAACAATTATTTATTTTAATAGACAATTCCATTTCATTTCAGTCAACAATTATGGCAGCATTATATGTATATCATAGTACGAGTATTTACTAGTACGGATTTCCGTTCAGCCATTATCGAGTGATTGACTAACAAACATCTAAACATCCAAACTTCCAAAAATTTTCACAAACTTGTAGGATTAGTAGGATTAGTAGGCTAGGATGTTCCATGTCCCTTGACTATAAGACTAATAACGCTTTGTTCACAATATATATTTGACCTTATATCCGACTGTGGATTTAATCTAAAACAATGCGTTCCACAAAGCCACTCCAACACAAATCCGTTATTTATGAACCTACCAAACAAAAACAGTAAACCATAAGTAAACACCTAAACCGTTCTACAGCATGATTTATTCCAGGAAGTGAAGAAATAACTCGCCATATACAGGCTGTTCACTTATTTAACGAGCACTACTTTTCACGGGCCCGTTAACTATGATATATCATGCGACCAATAATGTGTTCAGTGAAATGAAATTAATTCGTTTATTAAAACAAATAATTGTTTTACACGAAAAGTCGTTAGTAAGCGCTGAAATTATGTCTATAATTATGTTAGTAAACAAAAGACAGGATTGAGTTTCTTCCCAGGTGTATACAGGTTTCCTTACGATGTATTCCTTCACCGTAAAGCTCATGGTAAACTAAAAATTTAATTTCGCACGTAAATTCCGTAAAACTCAGAGGTGCGAGCCCGGACTCGAACCCACGACCCTCTGCTTGAGAGTCCATAGGTCAAACCACTAGGTCACCACAGCTTTTTTAGGGTTCCGGAGCCAAAATGGCAAAACGGAACATCATATAAACAATATTGCCATATTATGTTTTATTGTTGTTTATACACAATATAGCCAATTTAAAAACTGCAAACGACAAATAATAGACCACTTCAAGCTCACCGCAGTCAAAACAGTAAAATATGTATATTATTCCCTTCCCTTAAATAAACAGGGCAATAAAAATGTCACTATAACCTGTCAACACCCTACTGAAAGTACTGTGGTATAATATACCTGCGAATAATGCTCATGGTATTTTGCAAATTGAACTCTAACGTATCATTTATAAGAGCGTTGACTCACGCATTGAACAAGAAAATATACTCCACTGTTTCGAAGTGATATAAGTAGAGTATGCATCTAGACTTCGTGACGTATACATACGAGGTTTTGTGACACATTGTACTATGAAGCGCTTTTGAAATACAACCGAACCTTGCCATATTAGACCTTAAGTATAATGCTTTACAAGTGTTGATTCTCGCATTTCATATTTGTGGTATGCCTTCAGTTCCATTGTGGTAATGAAAAAACCTGAATGAGTCGTATACACATACGCTGTTTTAGGGCGCAGTAGGGTGACTGCTCTCGAGACGAGTACTTGTGGAATCAAAACGTGATCGTAATGGCTAGTAGGGTGTCTGCGTTTACGTGCTTTGAGAGGTGGCGTTGTTATGTGTACCTCTAGATTCGTAGAGCAGTGACGTAGGCAGATGGAAAGTCTAGGTAGGTTGGCTTCGTCAAGTGGTAGGTACTTTTGGCGATCGCGAGGGAGGGACATTGTCGGTAACTCCAGGCAATGTTTTGTAGTTTTTTTTTCGGAGAACAAACAGAAATTATCATCACCCCAGCCTATAAATGTCCCACTGCAGGGCACAGGCCTCCTTTCTGAATGAGAGGGCTTGGGTAGTAATTACACGGGGGTGCCATTCGCAATCCATAATATTGTAAGTCATAATGTAATGTTTGCCGTAATGATCATTTTTGTCATAACTCTTTTTTTATCTAAAACCGTAAATTTTGCAGGAACTTTAGAATGCTCATCCTGTAAAACTCTAGGTATAGATTATAGGTGTAGGTTAGGTTAAGTTTGTTTTATAACAATTCAGAATAATTAATAGATTATAAGAAAAAAGAGTTATGGCAAATCATAATTATGGCAAACATTACATTATGGATATCAATATTTACGAATTCCGATAAAAACCCAAATTTTAAATGTAATTTTCTTCCTCCTTCACAAAGATTCAATTATGTAGGTAAGTACTATTAATATTACTAATATAAACATCAATCTTTACTCAATTAGAAGTCAAATATACTGTACACCATCAAAATCTGAAAATAGTTTGTCAAAATCAATGCTTAAACCGGTTTCAAAAATACCGAAACTAAAACAGTAACTATATACAGTCGCGGAATGAAAAGGTTCGTCACTTTTCATTCCGCTACTATACATGCCGGCAATTTTGCTACCCGTTTCAAGGCCTGGTAACATGTATATTTTTTGTAAACACATATTATTCCCGCCGTATTTCTAATTACATCCTCAAGGCAACCTTTTGCGTATTTTAAAATGTCGGATTCAAGATGGCGACCTTCGTCACAAAAGGGACCTTAGAAACCTTAAGACCTCTCGAGGTATTGCCGCGGCCCCGAATAAAATAATTAAAAGGAGCCAGGAACCAATGTAACAACGCCTTTGTAAAGGTGCTTCACAGGCCGCTTATGCTCTAGACGTAGTCCTGGGGGTAATAAGTGAGGGGTAGGGTTGACAATCGTCATTTCTATTGATTAGGGGTAATGCTTTATTGTAATAAGTTACGACATTTTTGTCCTGAACAGAACCAATGGCAAATTGTTTCTTACTACGACGTTGTGGACTTGTGGAGAGAAAGGAATTCGATTACCTATTTTTTATTTAGATAATGTAGTTTCAGGAATTCTTCCTGAGCGAGTCGGACTCGCAATTGGCCGATTTTTTTTAAAATTGAAGTTGACGAATGTTCTACATACTAAGTATTCATCGATGTTGAAAATGTACTGCGTCATTTATCTTAAAAAAAAAATTAAGACGGCATTAGATGGTTGAGGGGAATCCACCGTGATCAACCATCTGAAGCAATATTCCGGGTTAATTACCTTTTATAGACTTAGAACAAACAAACACAAACAAGATACAAACAATACAAACTTTAATGTTTTTATTTTTCACAACCCACTTCTTATTTTTTTGCTCAAATTGGCCAACCCTAAAGCCGAGTGGAAGGGGCTTCTTTGTCTGGCCCTCATCATTACTTTGCCAAAGGTCCTCTCTCGACACGCGCGTTCCGACTGTACTTTGTTCTATACGAGCTACGTTTCTGTATGGACTATATATAGGTCGTCCGCTTTGAAGTAACAGCAAATATACCCGGAAATATGTCAATAACCCACATTCATAAAGCGCATGCTTAATACTAACTTGTATCAATCAATTTTTTCACAAGATTAATCCTTATCGACTATACCAAGGGAAACCTGCAGGTCGCTGCCAAATATAATAACTAGCTGTTGCCCGCGACTCCGTCGGCAAAGAATTCGTTTATCGCTATCTAATTTTCCGGGATAAAAACTATGTCCTTTCCCAGGACTCAAACTATCCCAGTACCAAATTTCATGTAAATCGGTTCAGCGGTTTAAGCGTGAAGAAACAACAGATAGACACACTTTCGCATTTATAATATTAGTAATTATGGAAGTATGGATATGGATAGTATAGATATGGATGGTCATAACATGAAAAAAGTCAAAAAACACTCATTCGTTGTCAATCTATAATAGCAGTCCACTGCTGGACATAGACCTCCCCTAATGAACGCCATTACGCCCTGATTTCAATTCAATTCACTATTTCCAAATGTTCGTGCTATTACAAAAATTACACTGGCTCCTACACTTCCAGCTTCTGGCTTTTCAGAGATCGGCACCCCACCTTTCCGGCGGGCGTCCCACACTACGTCTGCCGAGACGCGGTCTCCACTCAAGAACTCGTCTACTCCAATGGTTGTCAGTTCTTCGGCAGATAAGACCAGCCCACTGCCACTTCAACTTGATAATAAATAAAAAAGTCAAAAGTAAAATTTACATTAAAAAAATACATTTATAATTCAAAATAATTAATTAAAACAAAACAAATAATAATAGTAAATTAAAAGCGAGAAAAAAAAAAAAAATCAATAATCCCCGTCCCGAACTGCGCCCGGCCCAAAGGTCCCCATGACGCTGGCAGCGTTGCCCCGCTGAATAGCTAAGGAAATCCTTTGCACCAGGTACGAACCCGAGCGGGGATCACACCCCTTGTCCCTCATACTTGATAATTGTCTGATTTATGTCGATGTTCTTAGTTCTGTGCCGTATATGCGTTCATACATTCCACTGCAGGGCACAGGCCTCCTCTCAGCACGAGAGGGCTTGGGCACACGGGCCCAGTGCCGATTGGGAACTACACGCACAGCATTGGATTTTTAGCAAGTGTGTGCAGATTTTATCACGACGTTCATCGTAAGGAACGGTAAATTTGTGAGAGCCCGTCTCGAACCAACGACCCTCAGCTTGAGAGGCCATAAGTCAAACCAAAAAGTTACCACGACTTCACTACATAGTATAAAATAAAGTCGCTTTCCGCTGTCTGTCTGTCCCTATGTATGCTTAGATCTTTAAAACTACGCAACGGATTTTGATGCGGTTTTTTTTAATAGATAGAGTGATTCAACAGGAAGTCTTATATGTATAATACATGCATTGCACCCGTGCGAAGCCGGGGCGGGTCGCTAGTTTTTAATAAATCTTTACTTAGGGATAATTAAATGATCTTTTTATGGTTTGTGAGTGCAGTGGTTAGTGAAGCAAAGCTCTGATTAACACCGGTCGGGTGCCCAGTAACGGTCGGTGCATTGCGCTCCGGACCGTTTGACCACGACATGTCATTACGATCATGCACTGAGTGTGACGTAACAGGTTGCATTAAATTGCAGTTAGATTGTACCTAATACTGTTACATGAAAATACCCCTTTGTACCGCATGCTAATGAAAAAGCCGTGATAGCCCCTTATAGCCTAATAGTTTGACCTACGGCCTGTCAGGCAGAGGATCTGAGCTCAAGCCCGGCTCGTACCTACCACTGACTTGTTTGGAGTTTATATGCCAACTTACATTTGAAATTTACCTTGAACTTGGTGGAGGAAAAAAATTCGTGAGGTAACAATACAATACAAAGACTCCTCATTGTACACCACGTACCACGTAGAAAAGAATAGGTACAGAAAAGCAAGTACGTGGAAATAGTTATTTGTGATACAAGGTTGGTAAGTATGGTTTTACAAATGAGTTGACGAGTGATAAACCCGAGCCGCACGGCGAGGGTTTTCATCGTACGAGTTTGTATTTCCTTGCCAACCGTGTATCATACGACGTTTTACAATACATTTGTGAGAAAATAGGCAATTAATAACACAAAATTCTAAAATAAAAACAAATTTCTCGATATACTTATTGGTAGCAAAAGATTATTTTGCGCGGTTTGCGCCTTACTTTAAATACCGGGCGGAATTAATTCCATGTTATTGTCGACTTCATCACTTGAACATCACTCATTTTGTTTGGTTTTTGTACATATACTATACCTAATCAACAACTCAAAACAACGCAAAGTTTTACAAAAATGGCGCGTCCGTAATGCGCATGCGTAAGTTTTGTTTTTAATTAGGTTAACTAAAATTATCAGACAAAGGTTCGACGCGTTCAGCCACTGCGATTTTTTCTAATAAATAAAAGGTGGAAATCATTAAAATCTGCGGTAATTAAATTACAGTTTATAATAATAACAATCAATTTTGCAAATTCATTACTTAGTTTTGTATATTTATACATTTTTCTACATATAAATCGATATTTTTTTATTTTTGTCAGTTAAAACTCTTTTCTTGTAAACTTTTAAAATGGAGAATTAAAAAAACTGTAAAAAATCGCACTAGTGCGGTAAAATGAACTTACGAGCCATGTATACATCCTTTGAAAGTGAATTTTTCGGGCAAATGTATTGTAAAAATATATAAAGTAAGCAATAAGCGGCCGTCGCTTCTTGGAAACCTGCAAAGACCTCCAAAAAAAAGTCAATGGCGTGTGAAATTCTGAATCACTCTGGGCCCGCGTGGGAGAGACGGCCTAAGCCCTCTCAATCTGAGAGGAGGCCTAGGCTGTGCTGCTGTGCCCTGCAGTAGGTCGTATAGGCCGTGAAGATGATTTAAAGACACAAATATCGGTATTGCCCCTATTCCCCTCTACCCTTCGACCAGATCCATTTTTTTGTGTTTAAATATCATAAAGGAAGTATTATATAATTTTTACTTTGACTCAAATACGTATTATAAAATGTTCACCAGCTCTTGGACCCATGCTTTCTCAATCTGTGGAAATGCATCTGTTTATTTGCAATTGGTAACGACCAGCAGCCTTATTGTCTAACGCACTTGGTTTGGCTCCAAGTGTCATTTTTGACAGTTGAAGCCAAGGTTGGTATCAAAATGACAGATTTCGTTTCGCGTAACGTTGACGTATTTGAAACCGATTCCAACCAATGGTTCAAACCAAGTGAGTGAATGATTTGTCAAATAATGGTTTCGCGTAAGCAAAATGACAATCTTTAATTCGTTTAAAACATAACTCATGCCAACCTAAACTGTCAAACGAAAGCGGAGACGGCGAAGTGGTTGTCATCAAACGAACTCTCGTGTCTGACATTTTTTAATGCGCACAATCACAATCTGTCTACTACATAATTATAAATCCGGCGCGCTCCGTATTCCGTTTGCCGTTGTAAGACAAGGGAATTATTAATGGGATAGTTGTCGTGTGGTTGCGGAAGCCATCGTGATGTGAGACATAGGAAATTAGGAATATAGCCTGTACAAGACGTGTTAAAATTGATCCTACATTATAAACGAGATAGTTTGTTAGGATGTTTGGATATTGGATGATACTCAATCACGCAATATCGGCAGAATGGATTTGGGTGAAACTTGGCATAAAGATAGACAAAAATCTAAATTGAGACATTAGGGTACTTAATATTCCGGTAATGTGTGCCCGTGAGATATTAATTTAACATCAAACAAGAAATAGAGACGATGTGTTAACTTCGTCTACAAATAATAGATGGCGTAGTCCGAGCGAACGTTGTTCTTTTAAAATGTTACAGTAACATTTTTTAGACACAACTCAAACATGAGGATTCTAGCTATGTACTTCTCACGCGGGCGAAACTGCAGTTTAAATCTGGTTCTAAATATATTTTAAGGTACGATAAAATTACGGGTGAAGCCAAACGAGCGTAATTTTTTGAGTCGTGAGCGGCGTAATTTCGGTCGCGTAATTTCTGCTACATTCGGTTTCATATAGAACTCCTGTTTCCTTCACACGGCGACGCAAAATGAGTTTTACACAAATAGGACTTTTAGGGTGAAGCCAGACGGGCGTAATTTTGTGAGTCGTGAGCGGCAGAATTTCGGTTGCGCCATACATTGTATCACGTGAGTGTCACGTGATGACCTGCATATTGTATGGCGCAGCCGAAATTCTGCCGCTCACGACTCACAAAATTACGCTCGTCTGGCTTCACCCTTATATGAAAACAAAATTTCGCGACCAAAATAACGCGATTTACAACTCAAAAAATTATCTCTCTGTTCCGGAGTTGCATTCCAGTAAGGTACAGCAGAATATCCATTATATTTTAAGCCGATATCTTCGAATTATTTATCTCTTGAGTCAGCTGTCTATCTCCCACCGAGTTCATTCCATAATTCGATTAATCAATGTTATTCCCGATTAAACAACAGAGCGATGACCGACCTACGGATGACCTTGTCTGCATGTAGTGTTTAACCAAAACTTGTGTTTATAACCGAAACCAAATTTGGTTAGTGTGTCAGTTTCGGCCTAAACCAAAGCCGACGCCGAAATTTTATTCCATTTAATTTTAATCTAGTGTTTATTTTTCAACTTGCGCTTATTTTAACTTTTGTAAATATGGTATTTGTGTTTATAGAAGCGATTATTCAATAGATTGATAGTTTAGTAGCTCTAAATAAGTGAGCATCTATTTGATGTGGAACAACAACCTAGCCACGAAAAATTATCAGATGTGCGGATCGCGCAGCCACTCAAAAACTTTAGATGTAAGTAATTAAATAACCCCACCCGACCGAACCCGGCCCAGCCCGATGGGGCCGAAAGGTTCTCGAGTGGCGTCCGCGGACCGGAAGACGCAGTGTAGGTAGGCCTCTGACAAGATGGAGTGACGACCTGGTGAAGGTAGCGGGAACGCATTTGATGCGGATGGCGCAGGGCCGATCTGTTTGGCGAGCCTTGGGGAGGCCTATGTTCAGCAGTGTGGACGTCTTTCGGCTGAAATGATGATGATGAATTAAATAACATTGTAGGTCTGATCTGAAAAATATACGTTGTCGAGTTTCTTGTTGGATTCTTCTCAACAGGGTTTTCCCGAACCGGTAGCAGAATCATCGGCATTCATAAGTGCTTCTTATAACCTAAGTGGAGTAAAGATATTTCGACTTTGACTCCACGAAACACGAAAGCTTACGAACCCAGTTCCAATTTCTGTCCTAGTTTCAGCAGATTTTCGTTTCAGAACTCCAATATAGTGCCGAAATTCATATAATGCTTTAAACTCGCGATTGTCATTTGTGTACTCGTGACCACAGCCGCTGAAAAATGGGCAAAACGTTGAGGTAATTTTAGCAATATAAGTATAATTGGCTAAGTAAAGTTTTTTGAAGAGGTGCTAATTATATATTTTTTTTGACAGTCGGCGTTCTGGAGATCGTGAAACTGCAGCTGTTTTATTTTTATCTCCTATTGTTTACTGGAAATATTTTTTAAGTGTTCGAGATGACATTTGTGAGATTTTACGGCTGACAAGCCGTTCGTGCTCAGTACTAAGAAGAAATAGAAAAAAAAACGAAGTCAACTGTCACTTCTGTCAATGTCAAATCGTTTGCGTTTCGTTTGCTTTGCGTTTTGGTGTGCTCAGTATGATTTTTGGACTATTTTTATCGACCTCCGCATAAAATCCGGATTTTCAATTTTATCGCATTTCTCCACGACCTATGCACGTTAACTGGATCACGATTGAATACTTTCGATCACTATTTTGGAACTGCTTCTTGGAAAACGCAAAGCAAACGAAACGCAAACGGTTAGATTTCATTTGACATTGACAGAAGCGACAGTTGACTTCGTTTTTTTTTTCTATTTCTTCTTAGTCCTGAGCACGAACCGCTTGTCAGCCGTAAAATCTCACAAATGTCATCTCGAACACTTAAAAAAATATTTCCAATAAATAAAAGGAGATCAAAATAAAATACCTGCAGTTTCTTAGTGTTGAAGTCGACCACTGTCGAAAAAAAATATAATTAGCACCTCTTCAAAAAACTTTACTTAGCCAATTAAGACCCGAGTGATATTAATTATGAACGCCGAAACTCGTTGAAACCGAAACCAACCCGGAATATTCGGTAGAACACTATCTGTATGACGTAGTGGGAGTTGGACCGTCAATCGATGACGTCACTATTTATTGCAATGCCGACAGGCAATTCGGCGCCGAAGGTCGTCGTAAGACGAAGAGGAATGATAGCCAAATATAGATAAGGGCTATCGATAAAACAGAATTAACTGAGTGATAGTTTATTATACTTATTAGTTTATTGTGATGAACCATTTTTATTAGCCGGTCTTGCTACTCCGCAGCCAATGCAAGGCAGCTATGTCCATGCGTCACGTATACATAATTATGTATTTATTATGTTTTCTGGTAGAGTCAATCGAGACTCTAGACTCAATATCGAGATTTTTTCGTGATTGAGATACAAACATCCACACACTGCGTCCTTTGTAATACTAGTAGAATTACTTATACCTGGTACTAATGCATATACATATTTAAAGGGCCTACCTACATAGATAATATTTATTAAGACTAACTTAGCAGTACCTAACAAACGGTACAAGAAAGACCCGTTACGATTGTGTAATTTCAATAGACACGAAGTGATTTCGCGTACTAAGAGATGGGCTAAATCGGCACTCGCACGCAGCGAGTAAATCAATCATTTGCTGGACGTGTGATTTTATTTATGGGCCCCACAGGGCTCTCGGACAAACATACGCTTGCTTGGCGCATGGGCAAGGAACAGTGTTCAAGTAAGAACAGCGTGGCAAGCTTATTGTCTTTGTCGTTCGCGATCTGTCGCATCACGATATAAAATTATAAAGTAGGCAAAGTAAACGTACTAAATAGAATAAGTTACTGATACTGTTACTAGAATGAACAAGTCCCATTTCTTTTCTGCTCTTAGTATCTACATGTACGTACGGTGACCAGTACCTCTACCATGAGTTACACTAATTTACAGTGACCGTACTCGCTAGCGACGGCGTAAATGATTTGTATGGAGAATTGTGTACAGCGCCTCTAGCGGTCACTTACGGAAGTACAATTCTCCATACAAATCATTTACGCCGTCGCTAGCGAGTACGGTCATTGTAAACTAGTGTAACTCATGGTAGAGGTACTGGACCACCACTACCATGAGTTCACAGTGACCGCACTCGATAGTGACTGCGTAAATAATTTGTATGGAGAATGCATACAAATCATTTACGCAGTCGCTATCGACATACACTCATGGTAGTGTTACAGAGTGAGCAATCGTACTGAATCGCTCCAAAGTACTCCGAATAGTTTCGTTTGAGCGACCAGCTAAGCACCGAAAGAATCAAACTAATGGTGTGGGCTTAGAAGACGATTACTTACTTGAATGTACTAATTTGAGTGAGACTCAGATAGCAAAAAGAAATTGAACTCTACTAGTACATTCGCATAATTGGGAGCGATCCGTTTGATGAACGAGCATGTATAAATCTAAGCAAGGAAATAAAATATAGCAACGGTTCAAAGCAAATATGGCTGTCTGTTATAAGAAATCCGCTCATATCATTGCCTCCTGTCAAACGGTATAAGATGGTGACAGAAAAAGATGGCGAATTAGAGGCGGTTATGTTATGAGGGGCCGTGCCTTAGACAATATGGCCTCTGGAGCCATATTGTCTATCACGCAGACGCTCGCGCTCTCATTCACAGTATTTACATACTTACAATTATTCAACAAAAATAAAAAAATAAAAGCGATTGTGATTTCTAGTACGTTATACTGTATAGCTTCTGGTACTGCTTCAAAATCTATGAACTCTGAAGAATTATGCGCAATTTTCGTCGCGCGCGCTAGCTCGCCTGTGACGTTTAAACCTGGAACGCTGGGGTTCCAAGAATGCGCATAACACACGCTAGTCATTTCAATAATTTTCAAACATTTCTTGTACAATTTATTTGTTCTTAGAAGGCGTCAGTTAAGTTATTTAACTTTATGTAAAACATACCAGTGTAACAACTGTATTAGTGAGGAATTCGTTGTCTAAGCGGGGAATATAAGTAGCATTACAGAGCTAGTTTCTTATTTTTTACTGTCACATTAATAAAGAAAAATAGATAACAACCCCACTTAAACCGATTGTAAGGAGTGTTTACAGCAGTCTATATCGACCCCCAGGTGTCGTCGAACGCCGGCAAGGTGTCAACATACGCGAAAAAAACACCTTAACGTCCATTACTTCATGAATAATCATTATTAAGTAAGACTTCCTGGTTCACCTAAAACAGAAAAATATGGCTGGGGGTCTACAAGATACAAAAGTTTGGAGACCCCTAGTTTACAGCATCCTAACGGGTTACGGAAGACAAAAAAACGCTCAAAAGCACTAAACTAGTTTTTTTGTCATAAGGTAACCAAGGCAACATTACTCGAAAATATACTTTGAAAGTGGAAAAGGGTGTAGATAAATTTTTGCAAAATTACGGTACAAATGAAATTTTTAACCAGTTAACAAAATGTATTAAAGCTGTAAGTTGGCACTAAGTAATCTACTCGTCTTCCAAATTTAGCACAATTTTGACGACTATCAAATGCTATTATCGATTTAAAAAATGGCTCCCCTGCACTGGTAGTTCTTCCTCAACCATTGAAAAATTCAGTCCAAGTTCCCGATCTGTTCCGGGAGCTCTAAATGAATCCATAACTCATAAAACTCCCATAATATTCATAAAGCTACTAAACCCGCAGCTGACAGGAGGAAATACGAGGCATATTAAATGGCATAAATGGCATAAATAGCATAAATAGCTGAAACCAATAGGAATAGCGGGGCATGGCCGCGCGCCTGCGTGATTTAGAGGACAGCTGTGATTACAGACTTATGTATTCAGAGGCTCGAGCATAGTAGGTTTTGTCACGGAATATCTTTTAATATTTTCACAGGCGACGTCACGAGCTACAGCTTGTCTTACTAATATTGTAAATGCCAAAGTTTGTGAGATGTGTGTGTATGTGTGTTGTTTGTTACTCTTTCATGCTTAGACGATTAGACGGATTAGGATGAGATATCCACTAACTTCCTTTGTCCAACTATGGTTGTCATTTTATTTATTTATTTCAATCAAATTTATTCCTTACGACAATAATAAGACAATAATGACATTATTTGAATTCAATTGTCAATAAATGACAGTAAATGCAAAAAAAACAACTATAGAGAAGGATTTATGTGCCATGACCACTAAGTCTAGCGACATTTAGCACGAGTGATGTCGATCGATGATTCTACCAATGTCGAGGTTGAAAAAGACCAACCGATAGTGTATATTGAATCTGTCATACATAAAATAAATAAATAAATATTAGGGGACATTCTTACCTAGTCCCAAATTAAGCAAAGCTTGTACTACGGGTACTAGACGACGATAAACATACTTATATGGATAAATAAATTCTTAAATACATAGAAAACATCTATGCCTCAGGTAAATATTCGTGCTCATCACACAAAAAATGAATGCCCTTATCGGAATTCGAACCCAGCTTAGGACCTCTTGCTTCGTAGGCAGTCACTACCAACTAGGCTAACGCGGTCGTAAGAAATGAAGACCACGATGTCTTTTTTGGGAATTCCCATGGGAATTTAGAAAAATAAATTCTGGAACTTCAATTTGACTGCCGAATCGGTCTTTGTAATTACACATATTTAGGCTACTTTGTATCACTATAAAGTCAAAATCAAAACGTTTATTCTGTAAGTAGACCGCAAAGGTCTCTTTGATGCTTTTTTTTTAAATAAAAAGTTTTAAATACTTAGGTAGGTATATATTTTTTTATAACAAAGCACTCATACTCCGCAGGCACTGTAGAAGATCATTATAAAAGCCACCGCGTAAACAGGACCAGATTAGCCCGTTTCATCCCATTTGCATGAAAGGCCATCTTGCCCCTGACCCGTATGGTTTACGAGATAGGTATATCTTCGTGCCTTTATGTTATCAGGGTTGCCTGTTTTGGGTTTCTTTCTAAATTGAGCCTTTTGCCTCTCGATATTCTTGTTTCCATGCATAATCAGGGCCCAAATGGGAATAATGGCTAAGCCCTCTTATTCTGCAGTCAAATTCATTATAACCTGTCTCTAGAGAGAGGTAGAAAAAACGAAGAGGAATAGGTCACATTCTTTTTAGTTAGGTAGAAAATCGTCTTTCTTTAGCAAGATTACCATCAAAGTCCCTAGGCATTTTCTAATGGTAAAATCAACAAACTGTCAAAATTCTAATCATAACATTTTCTACTGGCTTAGATTGAAAATTTTGTAACTGTTATTGAAACGGTCAGTCGGAGAAAACCTAAACGAGTATTGGTAAGTTTAATCTATGCGGAACTCAAAGAAAATACCGACTTGCGCTTGACCAGACCCTTATTTTTATAGCGGATGGAGCAATGGCGAATAAAGAAGAATAAAGATGGGAAGCAAATGGATTATTTATATCTTATTCCTGACCACTCTTTTCTAAAGCTTATATCCACTTTATCTTTGAAGTCCGTCCTTTTTATTATGTTAAACTAATAGACCTTAGGTACTACGGCTAAGCGCTCCGCTTTACAAATAAAATCAAAAGGAGCTAATTAAGTAGACATCTGAAATAGGGAGTGATTTGGTTTGGTACGGTTATTCTCTAATGATCTTATACTAGATACACCTACATCCTCCCAAGTCCCGATTTTTCTAACTGATGTAATGCTTAAATTAAGACCCTTGAAGTAGCTACCTAGATATTGAGGGTTACACTATTGAAGGTGTTTTTAATAATAAATTATATAATTAGATTGAAATTGTTTTTGCAACATTGTTGCAAGGTGTGTAGCTTTAGATACGCGTGTCGGTGACCTGAGTATACCATTTTTCGATGATAATGGGGCAGCATCGAGACGCTCAAGGACGTCACGTCACAACACGCAACTTGGGAACTACTCGCACTGATATACATGACGTCTTTATAAATGTACATACATTTCTATTTACACTATGATCATACCCGGTATTCAACGGGCAACCACCACTGATCATATATCATAATTAGGGCTAGTTGTACGCATGCGCAGTGCTGATTGCGTTTAATTCATGCAATATTGTTGCAGGTAACCGCAGGCGCATCCAACGAGCGGAATCAGGATCCAGTTGCTTTGGACGAGGCGTTTGTTCTCTTACTTTAACAACATCGTTTTATTGATATTTATCAGGTAAGTTTGATACGCATATATATTTTACGCAACAAAGCTCAGTTGGCCATACGTAATGAATAGCTAGCTATACTATATACTATAATTATAGCTGGCTAGCTATGTAATGTATTCACGTAGACGCGTGAATTTGTCAAAATTAGACATTAATGACATTGCAATAAGAACCACAGCACGCGTCATCATGAGTGACTTAATCTATACATGTTATTTTCTATACCACCAGTACACCTCTGTAATTAAAGTCAATATCCCGGCTGTATTGTCTAACGCTTCAGACGCTTGCTGTCGCTTTCACCATCTCTTTCTGTCATCATCTTTTACCGTTTGATAGAAAGAAATAGTGATTGCGAAGGCAAGCGTCAGAAGCGTTAGACAATAAGCTACTGCTGATTGACCTATTTCGTTCTGACCATTCTCGCCTCTGTTACCACGTCACTCACATCGTTCTCAATCAAGCAATATGTCAAAAATACCAAGACTGGCCAGCGAATGTCAGTTAATAAATGGTTACAATTTACCTAATTCTGACATCTTGTTGTCGAACATCATCATTGATTTAAGTTTCATTTCAATGTCGCTCTCAAAAACGTCAAATAATTTACTAATGGAACTTCTTATGGAGACAGTCCTATTAACTGCCTGCTGAGCGGCGGGAAGGCTAGGCATCTCTTAATATTTCCGATTAGAATGTATAATTTATTCTCTGTAAAAAAAAAACAATAAGATCAAAATACATCTTCTTACTAGCCACAATCCAATATAGTAGAGCGTATCAATAAAACTAAACAAAATTAGTTGTAGGTTTACTGACTTTGGGTTTTTATAGCCTTCCCAACATTACGAGATTAAACTTTTCTTATATTACTCTAACTTACATATCCACCAGTTTATTTCAGTCAGTGGAACATGAAATATATTTTGACGATATCTTTAATTGTATTGGCTTACTATATTCTGACTAGCCTAAAATGATTAACCTGAGTTTGGTAAAAAAATAACAAAACGATCGTTCCACAAAATTTTGTAGTATGAATTCTAATACGTATAATGATTAAAACTTCCACGATTTTTACTCAGTTCGCTCGGGACTTATAACAACTTGAAATATTGCTAAAATTACCCCGACGTTTCGAACATATTGCAGCGGCCATGGTTACGAGTAGACTAATCTATTTTTGAGCTCAGATCTACCTCAAGAAAATTTTCACTAATAACATTTTATAATTTCATTCGTGTAGGTACTTCACCTTATAATATCTACGCAATATCGAAAGGAAATTTGCCTAAAAATTCTAATTTTTCGTCTTTGGACAGAAATATAGCCGTTTTATATATTATGCCGTGTCCATGTGAACTACATCGGCGCAAGCGCCGCCGCAGTTACGCGGCTACCGGGCACAGCCTCCGTGGTTAGCTCCAACGTTGCCATGCCCTGAGTTACGGCGGTGATCACAGCTCCGGTATGCATGTAGCGAACTCACATTCCACATAATTTATGATTATGAATTCATAAAGAGTGTGTTAAAACTAATAGTAAAATAGTATTACTGCTCAGCGCTTCGGAGGCCGATGTATATGTGATAGTGATGGTACAGAGCATCTTTAATTAATAATCTTACGACCCCTAGAGCTAAGCTTTAATTTTTCTTTTGGTAGGATCACTTATTCTAGTTTTACTTTAAAAACTTTGTTTTTATTTCTTTTCTTTATTCTCATACTTCATACATCTCATAGTTATTGAGTATCCGCCATATCTACCGCATCTGTTCCTTTCTGTTGTTTTATTTAAGTATTCTTGTAATTTTCACTACTCCATCGTTTTTACGCCTCATTTTACTTATTTTTGTAAATTATAAAAATCATGTTTTAATTAAGCTTAATCACTTTTATTTTTGTACATTTCATTTACAGAAATTTTATAAATGACAAATAAATTGGAACCTGTGAATTCAATGTAGTAACTTCTATTAATATCGTCAATTGTTTTCCACTAGACACCATCGCCAATTATGTCTCCACTAAATTGTTTTAGAAACGAGACTGAGTAGGCAAACACAATCATCATAACCCCAATACAACAAGATACATAAGGGACAGGTACTTACATTGGTCCTATTTGCGTCACCGAGCAATTTCTTCGGGGTTATGAAGGTCATAGCAATCGTTCCATTTATGACTCAAGGCCTCCGAGCTCCATTCTTAGGTTGGTATCAAGGGCGTTACACATTAATAATCTTTTGAGCCTTCTGACTACAAGTTATGACTTGCGTGACGATTGTGACACAGAAGGCAATGAGAAACAAAATTGTTCGCACCCATTGCGTAAGTATTTTTTTTTTCATTGAAACCATTGACTTTAGACAACAAAATTTGAATTCAGTAAGAATAGAACCATTTGCATCCATTACTCTACATTGTTATTGTTAAGTGTTCAGTTCAGTTCAGTTCTTTATTTGCAATAAATTGAGTGTGATACACAAGGATGGTACAAAAATATAAAAAAGTCTCAACACAATTTTGCCAATACGGCGTAGCAAGTAATACAAAGCAGAAAATATGGATAATAGAATTTAAAGTACAATCTTAACATGCAACATTTTACCTATAATATTCATGTAGATCATATGGACACAGATCAATAAGCTATTTCTTTAGAGAAGTCACGAATTTAGCATAAACGTTATTTGAGACGTTATTTTCAAAAGTTTAAGAGTCACTGTATTGTATTGTTCTTTGTTGAATAAATATTTGATTTTGTAAGTTACAAGTGAACAGAAAAACTAATTGTTTTAGATGCGTTAAAATAAATGGTTGGCTTTCCAGTTTTGAAATATTAATTTCATGCGTGTATATTATGTTTTTCTTATACTGGCATTTCACTTTGTTTGTTCATTGAAATAGTTGCGTGAGCGAAAGAGATAAACTATATTGTGACGAAGATGCTAATAGCATAAGCCAGACACGCAAAGCTTAATGAAGTAACAACTTTATAATAATAACTGTATGCTACACACAGTCTTAAAGACTCCGTGGAAATAAAATAACTTAGCCCCTGACTGAACTAATTCCAAGAGAAAATAAAATTAGGAAACGAAACCAAACCGGCGTCCTCTCTTTATCTATAAACTAGCTTATTTTGTCCCCGTAGAAAACACAAAAAGGCTAGATCTTCAAAGAATATGTCTGCCAAATTTCAAGTAGGTATCTAGCTTCAATGTTTAGGTTGTGCGTTTTCTGATAGTCAGCCAAACAGTCATGATACTCTTTTCAAGCGCGAAGCGTCTCCGTTGTGGGTAGGTTCGATAATTATATAGACGATCAGATGGCCTAGTGGTTAGAGAACCTGACTACGAAGCTTGAGGTCCCGGGTTCGATTCCCGCGTCGGGGCAGATATTTGTATGAAAAATACGAATGTTTGTTCTCGGGTCTTGGGTGTTTAATATGTATTTAAGTATGTATCTATCTATATAAGTATGTTTATCCGTTGCCTAGTACCCATAACACAAGCTTGCCTTAGCTTACTTTGGGACTAGGTCAATTGGTGTGAATTGTCCCGTGATATTTATTATTATTTTATGATGGATTTTACTGTCGACTCAGTTTTTGGATATTTTTCAAAATGACGGTGCATATGGTTTTTAAGGTGCGCGATGAACTTACCTATTCAGTTTGAAGCTGCTACGAAAAGATAGATTCGATAGGCCTACATTAACAGAGCCAACTTTATAGGTAGATATAGATAGCGCTTCGACGAAACCTCCTAATTTTTTATAACCCTCAAGCATCCAAGAAATTAATTAAAATCCAGCCATAATGTAATCCGCTGACCCACTATTTACTACGGGAACTGCAATTTGACCGTATTTAAAAGATAATGGACGAGGCAGGCGTGTTTGCAGTCACGCCAGGCAGTCACGCGGGGCTGGAACACGGGAGGAATTGAATTAGAACATTACTGTTATGGTTGGTAGAAACCGCGGCTGTTTAGGACGGGAACGAGTGATTCAATTTACTAAACTGAGTTAATTCTACACGCAAATCTTACGGTGGTCGGTAGGATACGAGAGTTGGTAGTGTATCAGTAGGAACAATTAAAATATTAAGCCGTTTGTCAGTTAGCCTAGTTTTAAGAAGTAGATCAGATATTGTTTTAATCTTGGAGGTTTACAATACAATTGTGACTTTGGAAACCCTGGGTCAACAAATAATATTAAATTGTCTAAATAGTGCTAAAGAGCTTAATTTGCAGAGTAAATAACTAATCAAATCCATTAACTTGGACTTCATCTTGTCTGTGAAGAATTATTTTATTCCTATCCCGCGAGAACCACGTAATTTTTCGGGATAAAAGTCCAGTATTTTAGAATCAATCTTAATTATTGTGACATTGGAAGACTATCTCCAATTTTTTTGACTGTGGAAGCTTTCTACACTTCCACTGAACGTGGATATAGGTAGTTGAGATGTAAATATAGTTTTAGTTTCTTAACTAAGGGACCCCATACATCCCTGTATTTTTTTAAAATTACATATCTTTAATTCTATAATTGTATGTATTTTTTTCGTTTGTAATTATTTATTGTATTTTCGTTTGAAAAGATGACCTTCTGCCAAGTTTCTTGCGGCGCATTCTTCTTGGCAATGATGATCATTACGAAAGCGCTGGTACTATAAAAAAGTGACATGTAGAAGAGCCCTATAGTTGCGGCCTACTTGCAGAATAAACATTTTTTTTAGTATATTTTGGTCAAACTCTCTGTGTGCTAAACATCAAAACTTTGGCATTTTTAATTCACAAGCTAGTAAAACTCACTACCCGCATTAGGTGTTCTTTGATCTTTGATAATTTAATTCTGTTTATAGAATGGTTTTTATACCACTCTACACAAGGTATAATTGCATAATTTGTAGAACAAATTTTGTGTTGTAAAAACCAAGGTGTAGTAGCGTTTGGTTCTGAACATTTTTCTTACACATTTAATTGAATTGTGAAAGTGAACACAAACAACTTTGACAAATGACTATTGCCGGCTAAAACCGAGTACCAATAACGACTGATGGCTATCTTATGAAGTTATTTTATCTATTGCCATTTATTCGCAATAAAGATATTGTTTCTGAGCATAAATAAAGTTAGGAATGTAGGAAAGTAGCTAAGGTGTTTCAGACAAAGATAAACGCCGCTCATAAGTCTAACTTACGCGTATTGTCGAGATAAGGTAGACCGTTTGCATGTTGGGTGGGAACGATACGGATCCGATACAACAATGACTTAAGTAATTTATTGAATCAGGCGTTACTTGTAATTGTTTCAGTTCATTAATGACTTAAGTGTATTTAACTGTGTTTATTTGTCGTAAAAAAGATAGAATCGGTCTATGATTTTCTGCCCAACTATTTAATTGCATATACTTAATATTGATGATGTTGATGGCTAAGTAATAACCTGACACGGTGTATAGAATTATTTTATTATACAAGGACCGATGTGTCTTGAAACTGCCTTCTACTTGAGACTGGCAAGATGGTCCTCCAATAGACAGAGCCATATTTTGTTTACTACTGGGACTGTGACCTGCATTCGGACGTCTACCTTGTCTACCTTATAAGGCTTTAGCTGTATTGACGATGAGCAGTTGCCCGCGATTCTGTCAGCGAAGAAATCATTGATATCTCGCGGGAACTATGCATTTTTACCTGAACAAGAGTATGCTATATGTTAAACTCAGGTTATAAATTATCTTTGTGCCAAATTTCAACAGAACCCATCAAACCGTTTTAGCGTGAAGGAGTAACAAACATGAATACATACAATTGTTGGCAACACCAAAAAACAATCCGTTCAATCATTTCACTTCCTGTACCGCTTAGCTATATGATTTTTTACAATACACTTCTCTTACCACCACGGTTGTGTTAGCATCATTTCCATCCAAGTTTTTACCTGGCTCTTATAAACTAGTGCAACCTGAGCAGTTCACCTACATAAATGGTCCTTCGAACCGGATATAAACCTATAGAAACTTTTGCATTTCTAATATTAGTAAGATGGACCTTTAACTTGCATGCTATGTATTTCTTCTTAGTTCTGAGCGGTTACACACATTCGCAATTCAAATTATGTTCATGCAGTGCTTGATAATTAGTGCGTTATGATTTTATGCTCGATGCGCATTGAACAGTCTACGTGTAAGTAAGTCAAGTAAAGAAATCAATTATGTTATGTACGTACAGCAAATACACGGAACAGGTACGTTTACCTGTGTAATTTGAATAACGACATGTTTTGATTTAATCAAACATACCAGGGCATAATTAATACATGATTTACTCGCTCGTTTCCTCGGTCTTTAAGTAATAGCTATCCATTTTTCATAAAATGACTAGCATTGGTGATAGATTCTTTATTATTAGTAGAAGATAGTCGAATCAGAAATTAGGAGATCCGCAGACAGTGCCGACGTTAAGGGGGGGCGTGACAGGGTGACGGTCCAGGGCGCCAAATTTCAGAGGGCGATCGGTGAGGGTGGTATGCTTCCCCCGCCATTCCAACTAGCACTCGATTTTGATTTCCTTATGTGGGCACCACAATATTCTTGCCCGGGGTATCAGTGGTCGTAACGCCGGCACTGCCGCAGACAACCAAAGTTACTGACATAGCTCGGAAAGTCGCCGGAATTAACCCGTCGAGCGTCCTGTGCGCACGGGTGTGCACACAACAGTGAGTAGGATTTAGAGTGGCAGGGTACAGGGTGTAGGAAGTCCCATTGGAAGGAACCATTTGGATGCGGGTGTCGCAAGCACGACTGTTGTGGAACTTTTTAGAGGACACGTTTGTCAGCAGTAATGCCTATTGGTTTGGCTGTTATGATGATGATTAGGTATGAGATACAGCCCACGAAAATATTTTTTGCTTTCCGCTTCCCTCGGTATAATTTATGAAACTTCTTTTGAGAGACAGAGAAAGAGATAAAAAGAGTGAGATAGATAGATGGAGAGAGAGGTTTACTAACTATTAAATACATGAAAGAGTCCGCATAGCATTTGACCACCAAATTAGGGCAACGTATTTAAAATGAGCTATGAATCACACAAATACCTCAATTAAACCACAACCGACGGTGCCACGGCATGTTAAGTGTGTAAATCTAGAGGTTATGGAATTATAGCTTCCAATAATTGCTCCGGGCCCTTAATAGTTCTAAATAAATAACAATAAATTTCTAACTCCATAAATGTTTTATTGGACCGTAATTAGTTCCTTTAATGGTACGTTTACCCTAGGGGTACCTATGACATTCCCCGTAAGGCACCGGTAACTGAAATATTCGAATACCGTATGTTTATGTAATAAATATTTACGGCAAATAGTCTTATGGCCAATACATTTTACGATAGCTATCTTGTGCTTGTAGATAGTAAAGATACCGATATTTCTGTTATAGTAGTCTTAAACCCGCGGCTTCACTCGCGTGTTTTTTTTATTGAGACGGGGGAAACGAGCATGAGGGTCACCTGATGACAAGGAATCACCGCCGCCCCTGGACACCCGCAACACTAAGGGGGTCACAGGTGCGTTGCTGGTCCTTTGAGAGATAGATAGGCTAGTCTAGAATTTAAATTGAAACTCCGAGATCTTACAAAATTCCTGCGGAAATTCCCAAAATTACAGGTAGAGGTGTACTTAACTAGAACTAGAGGACCCCATAATTTTTGCAGGACTTAATTACGAACTAAAAATTAAGATTAAGATTTGTGATTAAGTCACGCAAAATATTAGTTGTGATATGAGTGAGAACCGCGAAAGTTTTAATTCAATTTTTTTAAGTCTAATTATTATTATTACTAAATATTGACATGCGCACCTACTGTTCTAATTTTAATTGTAAATATGAGTCATAGTTACTTGCAATAAATGGATTATTATTATTAAAAAAATATACCCCATACATAATATCCTTGTTAAAACAAGACATGATAATTTTTCGATACCTGCTCACGTGATTTTTGTCTTTTACATATTTTTAATTTTTCGTGAAAGAGTGGTCACTGACCACAGATAAAAAAAATAAAAATAGAAATGTCACGCGAGCTAAGTCTATTTTCCCAGGTCAGCCTAGGTAAGTTAGGTAAGTTGGTAGGTAAGTTGCTCGAGAAAATAGGTTATCACAGAGTTTGAAAAAAAAAAGGTTAAAAAAGGATTACTTTCATTGATGAGTACTATAATACCTATATGAAAACACGAAATAACGTGTCCTACTTGATAGTGGGAGAAGCGAAAAACTGGCGATATCGATTGCGGAAAGAAATAGACACTATAACATTTCGGTTCCTCTTAATAATTAGTTCTCAGTCACTGACATATCACATGTAGCAACATGTGATTTTTTAATTTTTTATAAAAAATAGGCTTACGTTTGGCCCCAATCTCGCGTGATGGAAGGCGAAGATGAGGCCTAAGACGGTACACGTTAGCCTAGAAGGTGTCCGTTCACTTTGACCTTAAAGATGTCCAGATTATAGCGTTCCGGAAAAACTGACCTCGGCATTTGTTTTTATTATACAGAAAACTAATTGAAATAATAATGACTGTCAGCAGGATTTAGGCGAGAGAGCTGTAGGGTTGGTGTGGAAAGAAATAGATGTCTCTATAGTACATTCCTTATTTCTCTTAAATTATTTCCGTGTTAGAATTGACAGTAAACTTACAGCAAATGCAACAGAAAAGCATTAAAAGCTTGTAAAGCGAACGCAATCGTAAAATTTTGTAAAACGAGTTCACATTCTTCACGTCTTTAGTTAGACAGCTATAAAGACGAGTCAAACTAAATGATGAAAATGGAGAAAAACGTCCACCTGCATTGTGTGTCCCTTTCATTCCTTGGACAGATATACGAGACAGAATACAAATCGAGCTAGCGGACAATGCGACTGGAGCTGTGAAAGAATTTACTGCCGGCGCAATTTCGCACGATTACACGGATCGACATTTGTCGACGGCACTAGAATCGAGGTCTGTGCTTTAAGGCTTGTGCTTTTAAAATTATAGCGGCTGGCTATCTAGGCTTCATCTGAATTTATGTTGGGCTTTAATTTGGCGACCAAATGGCCTAGTTGTTAGAATACCTGATTACAAAGCTTGAGGTCCCAAGTTCGATCCCCGGCAGATATTGGGTATGAAAAAAACGTATCTTTACTCTCGCATCTTAGATGCTTAATATCAACTCGTATTTAAGTATGTGTATTCGTTGCCTAGTATCCATTACACAAGCTTTGCTTACTTTGAGATTCAGTCAACTGGTGTGAACTGTGAATTGTCCCGTAATTTATGTAATTTGCTGGCTGTCCCTAGCATTACCCCCTTTATCACCAGTGTCTGTTAAATTCCTGTTATCTTATGTGTGACATAATACCTACGATGCCGTCGCTGTTTATTTTGTTCGATCAAACAAAAACGGCATCACAAAGTTCTGTCACAAATATATAAGTTATAAATGCTAAAGTGTGTGCGTGCGTACATACGCTAAAACAGCTTGACGGATTTGGTAGATATTCCGTCGGGATCCATGTAAAGTTCCAAAATCTGGACCGCTAAGCCTAAAGACATAAAATTTTGGATTTTATTCCTTATCTCGTGGGAATTTCAACAAATCCATTCATATTCTTTGCCTAGATCGTCAAGGAAATCCTCATGCAAAATTTGAGTTTTCTGGATGGGCGTTGATGAGCCAGTGAATCAGTGAGTGAATCAGTCAGTCAACTACTCAGGGCTTTTCTTTTTATATGTCTAGGTAAATATGAAATACCGTCCCTGAGTGCAGTCATTAGCCAACAGGCGCGTCGTGAACCAAAAGACAATCGCGTCGCGAACTGACGCGGGCTTGTCCAAACACAATTAAGGACGTAAACAGAAGGGAACCAGCGACTGTCTTTTGTTCCTGGTGCCGCTGGCATTATGTCATCCCGACGGAATGCCGCATTAGTGGAAAGTGGCTTGTTACCTATCCTGTTTGGACAAAGGTGGATACTATTTTGCCCGCCTTCCTCTGCAAGCGGAGCTCTGTATGAACTCCACTTAACTAACATATCGATCAACTTCGTAGTAGTTTACTGAACATCGATGACGTTGATCATTGGAAGGCGAATTACTAGCCTTTACCCGCGGCTTCGCTCTCGTAAGCCTTTAGATCGGACAATCCAATTGACATTCCAGAATTGTCCTAACAATAATTAAATTCCCATATCTAACGATGGACCCTATAAAACAGCTCAAAGTTACTCAGAGGGCGATGTTATTCTCGGAGTTTCTCTGCGGAATCGCATTAGAAATGATTAAATCCGCTTACCTAAGAATTAAGTCACCGACGTATCTCGAAGAATTGCCAGACTGAAAAAGCAGTGAGCAGAACACAGCGCTTGTAGATCTGATGGACGATGGGGCTAGAAGGTTCTCGAATGGCGTCCACGGACCGGAAGATGCAGTGTAGACAGGCCTCCAACAAGACGTAGCGACAACCTGTACCTCTACCATGAGTTACACTAGTTTACAGTGACCGTACTCGCTAGCGACGGCGTAAATGATTTGTATGGAGAATTGTACTTCCGTAAGTGACCGCTAGAGGCGCTGTACACAATTCTCCATACAAATCATTTACGCCGTCGCTAGCGAGTACGGTCACTGTAAATTAGTGTAACTCATGGTGTGATCCTACAAGGAGAATAAAAGTGTCAGTTTTTTTTCCCGTTCCGTTACCATTTTTCATAGACTTTATATGACCGTAACGAAATGGAGGAATCGAAAATTATATGAAAATTTTGGGACACTTTTTTTCTCCTAGTAGGATCGAAAGAGCTCGTGATTCTGAGCAGAAATCACATAAAACTTTCCGAATTTAAAAAAAGTCAAAAGGTATAAGAAAAAATAAAAACGCCCAAAGACAAAGTAACGAAAATCGCGTGTGAAGAAACAGTAGCGTTAGATAAATATTAGACGGTGACCAAACATACCTAATTGAATAAGTTATCTCTTGTTGTTAATTTATTGATAATATTCGCGGTCTTATCAACCAGGAAATACGCAGTTAACATTGTTTTATTGGTCATAAAATGGGAAACAATTTTGTTTATCAAAAAATTTACAACTATGTATTATACTTCTTATTAGCCTGTCATTGTGTCCCACTGCCGGGCAAAGGATTCTTGACCTCCACAACTCTCGGTCTAGCGCAATCTGAGGCCAGTTCTTTGCATACATATCCAAATCGTCCCGCCATCTCCTTCTTGGTCTGCTACGTCGCTGGCCGCTCTCTGGCAATCACGAAGTGACTATGTGAGCTATGTTGACAAGTTTTATTAATGAGTCTGGGTGGCAAACAAGAAAATGGCTCACCTAAAAACACGCAACACTATTTAAAAGGATATAGCAGATGAACCACAACGCCGGAGCACAATAGTGCAAATAATGCTTGATGGCAGGATTATCAAGTAAGATAGTGATAACGACCCAGAAAAACCTTGCACAAGGCTTGTATAGTCAGCTGTAGAGATAAAGTACCGCTCCATACCAGAGTGGTACCTTTTCTCTGCAGCTGCCTGTACACAAGGTTTTGTGCCCACGAGGTCCTGTCGCCCGCAAAATTATTTGAAATGAATGCTTAACAGTACAAACATCACGGTGGACTACCAGGAAAAAATCAATAGTTAATTTCAATTTACGTTGTCATTAAATAAAGGGTAAATTAATTGCATATATCCACAAGGTTAATGCCTGATACTTACCTAGACATTTTGATTAAACCAGATAAAATACCTTTCGGCTTAAACGGCTTAAGTTTGAACGTTTATCAAGTAGCTTTACTAGTAGTTTAATTTGTCTATGAGTTATCAGCGTACAATTTAGATTTAGATAGCAATTTGAAGGTAAATAATTTAGGTGGTGACAGTATTGAGTTAATAATTTAGATACTTAATTTGAATATATTTATTGTTGTGAAAATGAAAGCCGTTAACATTTACTAGTCCATTATGTAATGTTGGTATTACACACTAAAAATTATATATGCAATTACTGTCATATTCCTGACTTAGTATCAAATTTTAGACAAGGTTGATTACGTTCATAAACTAAACGATGTACACGTTGCTTATGCCGCAAATTTGCACTTTGGCTTGAACTAAAGTCAATGATCAGGTGATTAAGATAATCATTTGGCTTTAGTACTTATATACAGGTGGTCCTAAACCTAACGATAACCAGGTATCGGACGAGAGGTCAAATTATGCCAGTTCTGAAAAAAAACCAGAAAAACGATACACCACTTACTATTACATATTTTCTAATAAACCATCTAATTGTCTCTTAAATAAGTGACATGGATTTCTTTTTCTTATTTTTTTCTATATATATTATTATTATAACTTGTATATTATTTTATTGTCACGGCTGATATCACTTGCTACGACTTTTTATTTTGAAGGAAAAGACCAGTACCAAATTATCACTCACAACTCAATATAGTGGAAAGCATCAACACAACCCTTGAAAATCCTTTAAGCCCCTTAAATTCTCCGGCAAGTCTAAAGCTATAATAGAGAAATATTTCTCTAGGCAGATGTTACCGGTTATATTTTCACTCGGTTTACTTCGTCAGCCTCATTCCCTTCGAAAGATGCGTTGGTTTAACGAATAGCCGGTCTAGATTTATTTATAGTCTGCATTAACTGCCGTATGACTGCTACCCAACTGCTACCTGTCAACTTTTAAAGTCAATTTGCCACACGCCACTCGCCCTTATTGGATCGCCGTGACGCTTTCACACAGAGTACAGATTACAAACAGTAAACAGTAAATATCACTAATGCATATAATAAAATACAAATACACTTAAGTACTATTAATATTTAAACGAAATCTAAAAGTTCTTAAGCTGTATTTCAAAGTTGTTTAGTAAAAAGTACAAGTTTGTAGGGATATAATTTTGTTACTCTTTCACGCTAAAATTGACTGATATTGAGATAAATTTAGGGAAACAGATAGTGTATAACCTGTATTAACATATAAGATACCTTTTATCCCGGAAAACTGCATAGTTGTCGCGGGAAAGCTATAAATTGATCCTTCGCAGGAGTCGCGGGCAACAAACAGCCAGTAGAATTATAATTTTGATTGTAATGATGTGTCGTCGAATCAGAAATGTCACTTTAAACTTTAAGGTCGCTCTTATATTTATTTCGTAGAAATCAAAATGGGGTCTTCTTTGATGAAAGAAGTTGCACCGGGCGGTTTCTGTTGTAATCATTTTCGGAATAAAAAACTGTGTACTGTGGCTAGGGCGACGCTAATTCGTCGCGCGAGGGCGACGAGAAATTGTCGTCAAATTGTAGTTTCCTGCGCACTGATTGGTCGCCTCCCGTGTTTGCGCGCTGTTTATTGCCTAAAGGGTTTGCTTGGCACACACGGCACGAGCTTCGGTGCAACTTGATTGAACGGTGCGGTTACCCGACTGCGCTCAAAGCTGACAAAGGAGCGAGTAATAGTTTTGTTATGTAAGTGTGCAAAGAGGTCGTAGTGAGGTGAGGGAATGGTGGGACAGAGAAAGAGAGAGTATTCGATTAGAACGTCCGTACAATACTGCCTTGGCATGACTTACTCATCACATACATATAACTAGGTAATCTATCTATAATGTCCAACTTCAGTAGACTGTAAAAGAGAAACCATTTTTATAGAGTTGGCTGGTCAGCTGGCAATTAAACCAAAAGATTCTTTAACAGAGAGCCCTGGAGAAGATACTAGCAAAAGTAGCAAAATCTCAATATCTCATTCAGGTAGAGATGTGACATACCTATTTGAAATGTTTAGACTGAGCATTGATGAACAGTCAGTCAGGCAGTGTTTTTTAGAAAGTTATTTTTTAAAATTTCGTGTTTAAAATAATATTTTGTATTTGAAACAGAAACGTAATCTAGACATAGGTAAGTACTTGCATTTTGTATTCAAATATATTTTTAGTCGTTTTCCACTCTCTGCATTCAAGCATCTATGTTTTTGAAGCCGCGAAGGTAAACGTCCCTTGTGCTCGACATTGACCCAATACCTACTGGCACCTTCAATCTTATGTCATAGTAAGAGAGGTGACAGATGGGTGTCATCTACTGGGCGTTGGGGTGTCGAGCATTGGTATGTTTACCTTATCGTCTCTAGTCTGACATCATTAGTACCGATTGGCCCATCTGAAAAACTTTTTTGCAACAAAGAAACTATTACTATGAGTTAGCAAGCGATAAAATACGAAGTACGGTAAACGTAAATGTAGTTTACGATCTAACTCATGAAAACAAGCAATTTCAGACGTTTAATAGATTCGAGTTAAGATGTTGCGTAGTTTTGAAACGTAATACGCTAAAGCAACTTAATTATCTTCATTATTTTAATCTTCATCTGGTTTGTGTATATATTACTCTTGTTAATGGTAATTAAGTAACATCTTTAGGTTTCAAAGTAAATACGCATGTATTGTGTTTGGCTCTGTAAAGCAATTAGAACCTATATACACACTGGCGATTTATCGAGGAGTATGTTAAAAGCGAGGCGAGCGCGAGAGAGTTCACTATGAGCGCGCAACCATTTCGCCGCGCCTAGGGCTGGGACGCCGTGCTGTCTACAAAAACTAACTTGAATAGAAAAGATGTTAGGTGACGTATGTGAGTGTACAGTCAAAGGCATTAATATCTATACAGTCACCGCGTTATAAATATGCAAACACCTAACTTATCTTTAGTGGCATAGAGTTGTAACATAGATATTTTTGACGCCTTAGTAGGTATCGTACATATACATATATTTATGCCCACTCGCTGCGCGCACGTGGCAAAATCATTGCGTGCTCGCGGCGAACTCCTGCGCACTCGCCTCGCTTTTAACTCGTCCGCAAATCGCCAGTGTGATAAGGCTCTTGAGGGACTTTAAAGCCCTAGGAAAATACTGATCTAGATCAGTATTTCCCAACCTGTGGTCCGCGGACCCCTGGGGGTCCGCGAGTATATGTACGGGGGTCCGCGGTATCATCTCTGGACCATACATAAAAGCTAATAAGTCTCGTAATCCGATTTTTTTTGCTGTTTATCTTATTAAGGGGCTCCGTGAAAGCTGTGCTTGATTTCCTAGGGGTGCGTGGCTGAAAAAGGTTGGGAAACGCTGCCCTAGATGAAATAATTTGACGGCTAAAGGCTGGTGAAAGAGACAAATTAACACTGCATACCTACATCACTAAAGTAATCTGTGTCAGATAATTTGGACGGGACCATTCGCACGTTTTTAAATTAAACTGATTCAATTTCGAAATATACCCACTTAAAAAAAACTTTGTGTAAAAATATCAGGTTTAATTTTGAAATAAGAATAATTTCGAATTGAGTCATTTTCGTTATAAACATGCAAATTGTGATGTATCAGGGTCATTAATCTAGAGCTTCAACCACCTTACTATCGTGGTGACATTTTTTAGATAGATTTTGATGGTGTATTCGGTTAATTGATAGATGTGGACCTCTAACATCAAAATTTATTATTGTCAATAAGGAAGCTTAACTCAATATGGCGAGACGTAACCTACGACCAAAAAACTTTGCTGCACATAAATAAATAGTGAGACCTTAATAATTCAATCGCGTGTTCATTGAACTTCCGCGAGTAAAAGTTGATAAGTAGGTGCTTAACTTATATGTGATGTGATTGCGTGGTAAAAAGTAGGTATTCAACCTTAAGCGGTTGAGCGTACCACGCATAACGAAACGCTAGTTTCGTAGTTTCCTCTCCATAATCGGCCGTAGTTTGAAGGCAATATTGATTAAATCATAAAAAATATACTTGATAATAATTAAGAGGTAAAGATGACTATTGTGAGCTATACACACGCTCAACCGAATAGCCGAGGAAACAGATTTGTTTCTCTGTGTTCTGAGTGAATTCACAAGGGTAGCATTAATGGTTATTTGTTACAAAAGTTAATATTAAGATAATGTTTTAATTTAGGACTTCTTTGTCGCATTAGGTTAAGCCTGTAATGATAGAAGTGTGTTTGAATAAATAAATAAATATAAATAAATAAGTTATGAAAGTAATCTTTAATAAAATCTAAGATCTATATACGGATAACTCGCTTCTTTATTCGAGTTTAGTGCCACATGTTCCGGGTTAATTCGTAGCCCTTCTTCCCCGTGTCTTGTATATGCGTTTGGCTACAGCCGCCGTGGCGTGTGCTCCGAGACGAAGAGCTACAGATTAGTCTGAAACCACTCTGAAACACAGTGGCGGCTTAAAGGGGTGTGGAGGGGGCAGTCCGCCCCGAGTGCCACGCACCAAGGGGTGACAACGACAACTCACTCGTACATCCAAAGAAGGACATCGTGTTGGACATTTTACGATTTAGGCGCCATTTGGAATGGCCCCCAACGTTGCTGCCCAAGAATGCCCTCTCTGCCCTATGGACTACATTGGAGCTTCTCATATTCATTGTAAAATGGGGCTATTCTGAGTCTGTTCCAAATTTAGCTGTCATCGATTTTTTTTATCAATTTGTGTTTCGGTAGCTGCATGTGAAAGAATCTTTTCATAGTATTTTTATTATTAAAATATTACATAATTACATAGTAAAATATTACTAATTCCACAATGAGCCAAGCGCGACTGGCCAATCTTTCGATGTAAATTGTGATAATGTGATCGAACATTTTAGTAAAATGTTGTTTCGTAAGCATGTTTAGTATTTGATGTTTTATATTAAGTAGGGGTGCTCATGCTCAATACAAAACCGCCTGGGGTTCCAATCTACCCTTCGCTGCCACTGCTGAAACATCATGTTAGGCATAAGCTCGATTAAATACGAAAGTTAACCGTGTATTTCACTGTGAGTCTACGGTATAGTTTCATGTTAAAAATTTAAGATTAGATTAAGGATAAAAGAATCGACTCACTTGCGTTATAACAGCATAGTCACTTATTAGGTTTATCAATCGAAGCAGCAAGATTTTCCGATTAAATTTCTATTTTCATTGGAGCAACTATCGAAACTTGATCCAACCTATCCTTACGTATTTGGCCAACGTTTGGCCAAACAGGCACAAACAGCGAGGCTGGGACACGCAACATTGTAAGTGCCCACTTACTATTTAGGAAGTCCGCCGTCATCAACTTTTAGGGCTTCAGGAGTCGGAGCCCCCTACCCTAACATTGAGATAATTTTGTTAGATAAACGGATACTTCGTACAAGGACCGCTCGAATATGAACGTTAGGGTTATAATTACGTTACTGAGCTTGCGGAAATGTAAGAGACTTTGCCAATTTCGGTGAAAGGAGAGTGTTTATGCATTGACATCAACATATAGCTACTGCATATAATATAAAGTACTAGCTTTTGCCCGCGACTTCGTCCGCGTAGAATTCCAATTTGTGGTAAAGCTTCTTCATCTCTGTCATTGTATAAAACAAAAATCCGGCACCGGCAACATCCATCATTATTATCATTTCATCATGAGTATCAGTTAGTGAATATTATAAATCCCGTTTCTTCCCTATCCCGCGGGAATTTCAACAAAGTTGTCCTTATTCTTTGCAAAATTACACTTATTTTTATCCCGCGGGTATTTTGCATTTTCCCCGAGAAAAGTAGCCTATGTCCTTAAAGCTTTCTACCGATAAAAGAACTTTTAAAATCAGCCGCGTAGTTGAGTTCACTTATTTTTTTCCCGTAGGAATTTTGATTTTTCACGGAGAAAATAGTCTATGTAAGTAAGGGTTAGTGTAGCTACTCACTAATAGGTGAAAGAAATTTTCAAATCAGCCCTGAAGTGAAATTCACTTCTTAATATCCCAGGGGAATTTTGCATTTTACCGAATAAATAGTAGGTAGCCTATACCAATAAAGGATAGTGAAGCTTTCTATTGGTGATTTTTTTTTAAACTCAGCCCCGAAGTTAATTTTACTATTTTCTATACCGCGGGAATTTTGCATTTATCCGGAAAAAAGCATCCTATGTTAACCAAGGACAGTGCATCTTTTCTATTGGTGTAAGACATTTTAATGAGCTCCGAAGTTGAATTTTCTTTTTTCTATCCCTTGGGAATTTTGCATTTCCCCGGGAAAAAGTAGCCTATGTCAATAAAGGATAGTGTAACTTTTTACTGGTAAAAGTTTTTTTTTTTTAATCGGCTCGGAAGTTTCAGAGATTATCTATCCCACAGGAATTTCCAAAAATCCTGCAATAAGTTTTTTTGTTGTTATGGTCATTTTCGTTAATACTGTATTTGAAAAGATTAGTAATTGTAGTTACGGAGATATGGTCCAGTTGATTTGAGTACCTACATATATAAATCCTGATTTAACTTTATCCCGTGGAAATTTTCAAAATTCTTTATATTCGCTTTATATTCTAATAGTCTAATTGCATTCCTTATCCCGTGGAAATTCCGGAAAATCCTTTCTTATCGGATGCCTACGTCATACAAAGAACACACCCTCCACGTTTTAGGTCTCTACATACAGCGGTTTAGGCTGTGCGTTAATCCGGCAGTCAGTCATTTAGGACTTCAGGACAAAGCATTTTATATGTATTTGCATTGCACCAAGCTTTTATGCGAGTTCAACAATGATATTTGAATACTCAATTCGATTTTATTCGAAAAAGGTTGAACTCGCATAAAAGCTTCATCATCATCATCATTTCAGCCGTAGGACGTCCACTGCTGGACATAGGCCTCCCTCATTGACGTCCAATCATTACGGTTGGAAGCGACTTGCATCCACCCTGAACCTGCGGCCTTCAGCAAAACGTCCGTCCATCTCGTTGGTGGACGTCCCACGCTGCGCTTGTAAAAGCAAAAGCTTGGTGAAATGCAAATACTTAATACATATAATTAGCTATTATCAGAGATCAGATCAAGACGTGGTTGACAAACGTTGACAAAAATGGTTTGCAATATTTGAAGTTTCGTTTCGTTTACAATGTGTCAAAATAAAATGTAATTTAAATCAAAAGCACTAAGGAGTATTGATATCAACTTCGAAGCAAATCACCCCCAAAATAACTTTCTACTACTTTTTGACCCCGTCAAGGGATGAATTTCAATAAAATACGAAACACGTCTTCCATCAATTTTGTTAAAGAATGTTTATGCAAAATTTGAAGTAGATTGGACCAAGGAATCACGACGTCTCATACAAACTTTGCCCCCCTTTTTTACCCCCTTAGAAGTAGAACTACGGAAAATCCTTTCTTATCGGATGCCTACGTCATACAAAGAACACACCCTCCAAGTTTCAGGTCTCTACGATCAGCGGTTTAGGCTGTGCGTTGATCCGTCAGTCAGGACAAAGGATTTTATATGTATAGAATTATTAGGTTAGTATCATAGTTCCAATTAGACAAACTTTCTACGGGATGTAGACGCACATTATGTGCTAGGTACATGATATACCTACTAGGGTCATGTCATAATGACAAATAGCCCTATCCAAGCCGATTGATGCGCTCGCGAGGTTTAACATCGATTAAATTTGAGCTTAGTTATCATTTTGAGGCTTCTAAATTAAAAAAAAAAGATTATTACATTTCACAAAGTCCTTTATTGTAACACTTTTCATACTTAGTTCGGTTGAAAAGGGATAGACTGACACGTCCCTTAGTAAGTATGACAAGGTAGTTTTCTACTAGCGTTTTTAACCACTATCGGTCTCCTGTCACATACATTAACGAAAAGAGCGAAGTAAAAGGATATACATATAGTGTGCTTGAGATAAATTCAAATTGAAATTTATTTATTCGCATTAAGTGTGGATTACAATGGTGTTAGTTAAAGGGTTAATAATATATAGTACACACTTAGCCAGTTCTAGCATGCAAAAATTATTGTTATTAAATTAAATTATTCAAAAATATTAATTTCATGTCCTAAATATGTCTACAATATGTCCAATGTTCAATATTTTCTACAAAATAATGGTTTCCACACGGTAATTATCTATTAGGTCAATACTTTGGTGTCATTGTAGCTCAAATAATCCTTAACGGAGTAAAAAGACATTTCTCTCAGCCAGACACGCAATTCGTTTTTAAATTTGACAATGACTGTAATACGTCTTATACGTTCAGGTAAATGGTTGAATAATTTCACAGACATCACATGACAATTATTCGAATACAGCGCACTTTTACATGTTGGAACCAACAACTTTGTAGGTCCCTGGGCCTCAAGTATAAGTTGGTTCTTAACTTGCTAAAGAAAAACGGATAGCTAGCGACAAAGACACAGGTTTCTAGGATATACAATTTAGTTTTTTAAATAAGGGCCGACATGATTCAAGAGGTCCAACATCACAAAGAGCTCTTATACATTTTTTTGTGAGATGAACGCTGTATGTATGTCCATGGAGTTGCCCCAGATAACTATGCCATACCGTAGCACTGATGCTACGTAACCATGATAGGCTGCAAGCGCAGTTGCTTCGCCCGCTATACGTCTCAATCGCCATAGTGCAAAAGTAAATCTCTCTAGTCTACCACATACGTTATTGATATGAGACTTCCAGTTACAGTTCTGATCAATGATCAATCCAAGAACTTCACCTCGTCCATTTCGTTAATCACTTGTTCTCTACACTTAATATCAAGCTCAAGCACTTAAAATTTCAATTTCACAAAATTTTAAGACTCTAAGTCATTTCTTTAATTATGTGACAGGAAACTGATAGCAGTTGAAACGCTAGTAGAACTACCCTACTAATAATATTACGCGTGAATAATAAAATTAATAAATGACAACTTTAATAAAAATTAAATCCTAGAATTAAGACGCTGTCAACACCAACGTCGGCGCACACTGTCTATTTGTATCGGAGTAAACGAGATGCCGCTATTACTGGGCAGCCGGGTATATTGAAATTTATCGGGCAAATATTGAATTAAAAAAAAACTGTGGATTATTTGTGAAATATGACTCGTTAGCGGTTTAGGTATGAATATGTTGACTTCATGTTTTTAATTGCAGACGCAAACGCCAAAAAAATAAAGACATAGAACCGTTTAATGATGATTTTAAGACCTATCTTTGCAATTATTTTCTATCGAGCCGATTTCGTCCAATTATGTATCGAGTCCGTCTACGGTCTTTGAAATATGATGAATTATTAACATATAATTTTTTGATGTGCTAGAACAAACAGTTTTTCTTAAAAAACTGTTTAAATGACATCAATTTCAACAAAATTAGGTGTTGTCAGCCTCTTAACTGAAATGTATTTCATATAATTACTAGCTGTTGCCCGCGACTCCGTCTGCGAAGAATAATAGGGGTATGACAAAAAGATGTTAACCGATTCTCAGACCTACCCGATATGCACACAAAATTTCATGAGAATCGGTCGAACCATTTCGGAGGAGTTTGGTAACAAACACCGCAACACGAGAATTTTATATAATAGATAAAACATAGAAAAACATACAACCAAAACTGTATTTGTTAATTCAATGTAGACTAAAAACATGAAATCTTGGCCAGAAGCACGTTGGCACTACCTCAGGTCTCTGACAGAATAAATACTAGCTCTGTGGCTATCCATAGCTGCAGTAGGGTCAACGTCATAAACATACATACAACGTCGTATACATTTCGGACTTTATGATAAATGACAACTGTTTAAAGCCAGGTGTGCATCATGTGATTAAAGTTCTGTCTTTGTCACTCTTTGCTATTATAAGCAGGACAGCAACATTTCAAACTGTCAATTTGCTTTAGAGTGTATACCCTTTATATCTGCCTTTGTGACGATTCACTGTAGGGGTCAAATGAAGGTCATTACTTAAATTTTCTTTATTTAATTCAAATTATCATATTTTTGGAATATGATTTCTGAAAACTCTTCACAAAGCCTATTTCTCCAAATGGTTTTCGATTTATTATACGTTGCCAAAAATTGGGACATCCCAATTCTGTTGCATGTTATAATAATTCTTAAGTTATCCATGCTAGTTTTTAAGTCACTTTATCATTGTTAATAATAGACCTTTTTAGTTGTTTTAAATTGCCATTTGTTTGGTTTACACTTGGCTATCTATCCTGCAGTTTTGTGGCCTGATACAATTAAAACACAGTAAAAACATAATTTCAATAATTTTAATTAGTAAATTGCAGAATAGCGGTCGCCACTAGGTCAATCAAAAACTCGAACTCTAGTAAGATATTTCATATGCCTACCGACCCTACCGTCCGTGGAATACCAAATAGGTGGATTATTCTATACCATTTCTGTGGCAATTCTGAACATCGCGTGACCTTGCACGAGTATTCGATAATCTAGCAATCGACTTGCGGCGCAGTGATCAAATGTAACGGGACCTAACATAGAATAGGACACAGAAATCATAGTCAATTTGGTTGAGGCCGTTTTGAGGATACTAGTATCGAACCTCTTAGAGTCGTGCGTGTGCGTGTGCGTGCACGTGTACGTGTGTGTGTGTGTGAGTGTGTGCGCGCGTGTGCGTGTGCGTGTGCGTGTGCAAATCTAGAGACATTTTTTTTATTTTCGTCATACAACGTAAATGAATATGTACCTACTATGATTTAATTTTTGGGAATTCCCATGACAGTTTGGTAAAATCCCGTGGTTTAAGTTTAACTGCCATATTTAATGATTTACGCGTGAGAATCCACGGATAAGGGCTAGTAAATCAATAAAGCAAAAATAAAGTTAAAACTAACTAGCCCGTCTGTCACTGATCGTCGTTCAAGCCCATTACCTTGAGAATGGAAATACCAAACCCAAAATCTCATTGAGCAAAATAACAACATTAAAAATAACAGTTATAATCCCTTTAAAGTACTTCCAAACAAAATGCAATACAACTTTTACTAAACGCCAAACAAAAAAAAATACAATAGTGGTAACTACCCAGAATATCAACAGGCAAACAATAGACTTAGGCGACTATATCGCCTCAAAATCACTTACTTGCGCTTTCTTTCCAATGTACATTAAAAAAAAAAACAAAATATTCCTACCTTCTTGAAATAGAACGGTCTTTCTCATTATTACCGATATTGTCAGAAATGGCTTTTTGTACAAGCGAAATAATAATAATTTGGAGTCTGTTCTATTATAAATATTCTCGGAATCTAGACAAGTATGCTCGTTTAATATCTACATATAAGTATTAAAAGTTTACGAAGATGTTTGTTACTAACTTGATTGCGGTAACCACAGCTACCAACTTTGTGCATCTCCAAATTGCTTGTGATAGCTCTGGCTACCAGGGGCAGTATAGGCGGTTTTCGATTTTTAATCTGTAAATGGTGGTACAGATACGCTATAAAATGTAGTCAAAATACAGACTACCAATATAACAACATTTTAAAAATGTTTCAGCCTAACTAAAATATTTTTTATTCAAGTTTCTTTGCAAGGTGTCTCGCAAGTGATTCCGTAAAAAGCTACAAGTGATTTTTAAAATTCCTTAAGCACTCAAATTTATATATTTATATTATTATTAGATATCAAACTACTCGGCGTTTATTGGTGTATTATACTAAATCTATATTTCTGTTTTAAATATTGATGAACAAAAAAAATTACTTTAAAACAAAACATCAGTAGTTTTTGACGTGTTTCGTATTTTGACGCCCTACATTTTCAAGATTATCAAATATTTCTTGACTTATTTAATCATCCAATAACGTTTGAACCAATTATTATGAAATTTGATATGGACATAGTTAAGTCCCAGGCAGGGAAGGACGTAGAATAGTGATAAACGCATTATTCGCAAACAAAGTCGCGGACTACCTATACCTATTTTAATATAATTTTAAGTTTGTGAGTAAATCCGGCCGCGATTAATTTTTATATAATTTCATTAATTAAGTAAGTACTAAGAATTTGATGCTTCAGATTTCATAGAAATTTGTCAAACAAAAAAAAATGGAAAAGGCGAAAAATTAAACTAGCTTTAGACTTGTCCCGTTTTTAGGTGCAAATTAAGAACGCTATGTCACCTCTGCTAACGACAAACTCTTTGGCATACCACAGGCTAACTGTACCAGACGTAGTGTCATGTCCAGGCCGTGATAAGCCCTCGATTAATGCAGCCGTGATAACTCTTGTCTTGTGCAGGGAACAACGGCGTGATAAGGAACTAAGGAACTAGTTCTGAGGGCTCGTAAGTCCCAATGTTTTGTTGTGACCTAGAAGGGAGACTGCGAGGTATACGTAAACGTTCGTTGGCTGTGTTCACCATAATGTTCACCGTCATCTGCGTGTTCTGTTCAGGTTGAATAACAAGGAACCATCTGTAAGTGTATATGGTCAAGCCGTAGTAGCCTAGTAGTTTGACTTATGGCCTCTCAAGTAAAGGGTTCTGGGTTTGAACCAGGGTACCTTTGAGTTTTTGAGTGCAAAATTACAATTTTAAATTTACAATGAGCTTTACAGTGATGAATCGAGATGAAATCTTGCATACATCTGCGTCGAAATTCAATGTTGTGTGTGAAGTTCCCAATCCGCACTAGGCAAACTGGAAAAGGAAATCCAAAGGGTATAACGGCCCAAACCTTCTCATTCTAAGGGGATGCCGTGTCCCACAGTGGGACGTATACAGGGTGACATCTAAGACTTAATACAAAATTATATTTTCTAGATCCACTCATGATTACGATCAACTTTTATTATGGGACCAACTTCGAAAACATAAACACAAAATCGACGTCTCCATACAAATCGCGAAACCAGTTGATTGCTTTTAGTATGGGAGGCTCAATTTTTTTCTACTGATTTTGATATTACTCCCATAATAAAATTTGATCGTTATCATGAGTGGATCCAGAAAATATAATTTTGTATTACGTCTTAGATGTCACCATGTATAGACTAGACATAAAGTAGACGGGAAAGTGATCATTCTGAAGCTGTTGTTATACTGGCTGTTGTGGTTCGACTATCTTCCGGTTCAATTTGCATTTGCATTGCGTTCACCGGACTCTCAGATTTCAAATTTGCAAGGTTTGGGATGCTTCAACTCTATCGCTTTTTCTGGGGGGCACGTTTTCAATTATGCCACACTTCATTCATTTTTACTACGTTCATTGTTATCGATGCCATTCATATTCAGCAACAATAGAACTTGTAAAATCCTGCTCGAAATGTTTGTTCGGCTTCTTTGTGTTACTCACGCTGTAAGTAGAAATTTTATTTTTTTAATTATTTTAACTATTTTGCTGTAAGTAGCAGTCTCGTGCAAAATTTATAAATTGAGATTTTCCTTTTAATTATTTCAATAAACTCTTGAGTGAATGAATGAAAAACAGTTGAAGCCTTTAGATTTTTCTAAGAGGCATTCTGTTACAAAAACCCAAAATTATGTCGGTGGAAGTTACTCAAAAAACTCTTGCGTCTAAACGAATGTGATGGCCTGTACACTTCAGCCTAGATGACATAAAATAACAGGAACTTTACAAGGTGGTGGGCTATGGGTAAAACTCGAGTATTATAGTAATTAGGAGAGAAAATCATGACCCAAAAGTCGTTCAGCGTCATACCGGCGTGTATCTGAAATATTTTCTTTAACTTATTTACACTCCATATTTAGTTTGGTGGCATTTATTTATACAGGGTATGTAATGATCCAACGGACACCCATCTATTTCTAGTCTAAATGTCTTTAGGAGCAAAAAGACAAGTTGGCAGACGCGCCAGAATATTCATACTATTTCTATTAATCTAGGAATGTCTGTTAGAAACACTAAATAAAATCTAATTTTAAATTAAACCTATTTTAGTTTTTCCAAGTAAGGTACGGTCATGTGCAAAAATATATATAAGTAAACAAGGTGTCAAAAATATCTATACAACTCTATGTCATTAACGATTTAAGGTTGATGTTTACATATTTTGACGCGATGAATGTATACATATTTATGCTTTCGATTGGATCTATTAACAACTTGTCGAAAAGTGTCTCAGCCATAAATCTCTTTTATAGTTCATTATTTACAAACAGTCATCAGAAACAACTGAGGAATTAATTGACATGTCAAACTCTTATCGATTAACCGATCACCCTTTGTACCCAATCAGTTGATGCAGAATCCAAATTGAATTGAATAATTTTGAATTTAATTTTTCCGTGGAAGTTTTGGCCAGTAAAAGTCTCCAAATTAGGAGCTCCTCTATCGCTAACAGTTAAAAAATCATTAAGCAAACACGATAGTAATCCATATCCATACTTCCATACTTTTAGTATTATAAATGTGGAGGTGTGTTTGTTTGTCCTTCTTTCACGTCGAAACTGAGCGACGGATTGCCGTGAGTTTTCGTATGGATATAGTTGAAGGACTGGAGAGTGACATAGGCTACTTTTTATCACGGGAAAATATCTCTTTCTCCCCGGAAAACAGTGGGTCAAAGTACCCTAACGTGTACGTTATTTGTTATGCTGTCTTTGTTTATCTTGATCGAATAAAATAGCCCTTATTCTCCTAACGTTTTGTCATACGGACCAAAATTCACAAAACACAAACGCACACCAGAGGCTTGTAAAGGAATAATTTAGATTTTGATTGTATTTGTTTGATTTTCAAGTACAGAACCTTTACTGCCGTTATCTATCAAAACAATTGGACACTATCAGTGCGAATCAAGTCAATCACCCGCTTCCCAACTTCATTATCAACCTGACCATTCTGCGGTTTGTTTTTACAAACAGTACCACAAGTTATTACTGTCCCGCCACTTTGTTTATGATGTGGCCCGAATTGAGACCATTGTGCTTCACGGTAAGTAATACTTGTCCTTCTTGTGGCTAGACGACCAAATTAGGGTATGGCGCGAGTATTTAAGGTAGTCGTAATAATCTCGATTTAGTAGCTGTTCATTCCTTTGTTTCTACGATCTCAGTTAAAATGGCCGTTCTAGCATCAACATAATCATTATCTTTCAGCCGTAATTACGTACACTGCCGGACACAGGCCTCTCTAATCGATTCCCAGTCATTTTCGTTGGAAGCGGCTTGCATCCGCCCCGTGAACCTGCGGCCTTCACCAAATCATCCGTCCATCTCGTTGGTGGATGTCCCACGTTACGCTTGTCAATCCGTGGTCTCCCTCCATTCGTGAACTCTTCGGCCCCAATGGCCATCTGTTTTGCGTGCTATATGGCCTGCCCATTGCCCTTTCAACGAGCTACATACTAGCATATGAATCGTCAATGTCAACAGCTTAATATACCAGCGGAGATTTTTACTGTATAAAGGTACGAGTTATAGTTGCTGCCGGGTGAGATATTATTTTCGCGATGCTAAGAAAATGGTAAGTACATAAATAGTATTAAGGAGTCCCGCTCCTCCAAAACAAAACAGTTGTTCTTCAACAATAACTACACACATTTGGCATGATAACATTAGTTTCCAACCGTAATCAGTAGATAAGATTTTCTTCCTTAGTGTTTATGCCCTCAACCTCATTAGCGATTCCATACGATTCATCTATTTCTGAACGATTATTAATTAATACAGCTCCCATACATTACCGGGCTTCAAAGGTACATAATTAATTAATTATCATTAAAACATTCACTCACTACCACGTTCCGTCTACTCGTATGTATACACCAACTTTCTATTGTTTTTTTTTGCAAACGTAGCGTGACACCTTGTAAGTAAATAGTACCTATATTGTTTACTCGAAGAAATAAGCGAATGAAGGAAGCAGAATTGACCAGCGAGAAAGCTAGCTATTATTTACTCGGAACTTATTTGAGGAATTTGAACTCTCTGGCCGTGTTGAGATGACTGCTGTTAATTTCGGCTAATTTCATTCTCGAGGTGTCAATCATTTCTATAAACAAGTGCGTGAAAGTAGATGACTTGCTTAAAACAAAGGTGTATCGATATCAAATGCACGTATTGTTGTCAAATAAGAGGTTGAGATAGTTAGAATTATATTAAGGTTCTACAAAATCCTATTTTTTTTTTTTTAATTTAGGTATGCTGCCAATTTGAGCTAAAACAGCAATGCCAGATGAAAAACTTGCGCTCTTCGGAAGGCCTGAGGAAAAAAACTCAGGGCAAAAATTACATATAACTTCCATTTTCCTAGTTTTTTAGTACTTTTAATAGCACATAATTAAGTTGAGCCGGTTTAACGGGCCTACATACTCGACCGTAATGTCGCTCGGTTCCATTCGGTCAGCGCGGCATTCCGTTCATTCGTTCCGTTTCATTCGTTCGCCAGTACTGGCTGATAAGCGTTTGGAGGCAGACGTCACGTCGCTCCCATTAAAAATCCCGCGTAAATACAGTATCGGTCGATATAAGTGTATTGTATAAACCTTAAGATTTTGTGTTGTGTTTTGTGATTTTATAGTGACAACTGAATGGTATTGTTTGTGTGCAACGTTACTTTTTGTGCGCAGCTTGGATTTTTCTCTTGCAGAGTTTTTGTGGTAAGTCGAGATCAGAGATCAACCCGTTGGAAGGTGACGAAATGTTTTTCTTAAACCAAATAATCGATTAGCACGTTAAATAAATACCGGTTACTGCAAACATGGAGTGTAACGATATCTTTAGCGTCTAACTACCCTACATTTTCTACCATAGTTAATTCAGGGACTTCGTAGAAATAACAGCAGGTTTAATAGAATGCTACTTCATGTATAATTTCAGAAGCAATTTCCTATTTGCATTATTCAGCAGCCAGATTCAAATCATGTTAATTCTGCCATAAATGATGGTTTATTATTTCAGGATTGATAAAATAAATGATATTATAATTGTTTGTATGGTTAACTACGTTATCGTTTACTCGCACGCACCTGAGTTATCAATTTTATCTAAATATTCTTTAGTTGACAGAAAAAAACATGCCGCTTTCTTGGCAGGATAGGTATGCAGACTTGAAGGTTAAGTAGGTAAGTACAAAAAATCCACGTTTTTGTACCTATAGCTATTATTTTTCTCGAGTTTCTCTCATAGGGTCAAAAAGTATTCGAGCGTTTCAATTTCAACCGCCTTCCGTGGTCATGTTTTCTAAGAATCGGCTGTAGATTTTGATGGCGTTTTCGGTTATATATTAGAGGACCAGAGGCCGTATTGTCTAACGCTTCTGTCGCTTGCCTTCGCTTTCACCGTCTCTTTCTGTCATCAACTTATACCGTTTGACAGAAAGAAATAGTGATTGCGAAGGCAAGCGTCAGAAGCGTTAGACAATAAGCCTGCTGTACTTCTATCACATAATTAAAAACTGTATCAGAATCTTTTGCCATTTCTACAAAAAAATGTCCTCGAAAGTGATTCGGACAAACACTCGAATCCCCCCATATTTAAAAGTAAACTTACCTAGTTCGACGATTTTAACGCATTCACTGCCAGGAACGCATAAATTCGTTTTTGTGAGTTTTGCATCTGTCATATTTTGGCAGTCATTTGAACGCACATGTGCGTTTGTGGCACCTGAAGAAGTCTAGAGTCTGACAGCCGGCAGCAAATGAGTTAACTATTCTTAACGCCTCCCCTGCCAGACTTATGCCAGAGATGTTCATACAAAACACATTCAGCCATGAAACATACATTCGACCATGAAATTCATTTACCACCCTAAGATTCAATGTCAATGGCACGGCTTAATAACTATAAAGACTATTTCACTTACAAGTCAAGTGACATTCAGCCTTAATGATTTTTTTTCTGACAGGAACTGACACAAAAAATTATAGAGTACTTACTTGGTCAAAAGTACATTTTTAACTTTTTATCGATTGTCGATCTTGTGTTGAAAAGCGTGTTGCGTATAAAGTTGCATTATTTACCTAATTGACGATTATAATTTGTGATTAAAATTATCACTAAAATATCTAATTAAATTAGCTACATTCCTTAACTAGGTCTTAATTCTGCGTGTTATTTGATTCATATTGCTAATATAATAAAACGTGTTTTTTTTAAAAAAAAAGGACGTCGCTTTTGGAATATCTGAGATCATCTATATGAGCTTGTGTGTCGTGATAGTTTTAATACAATTATGCAAAATTAAGATATCGTGGGTAGATAAAACTTATCATTTTATAAACGTGTAATGTTAATATTTGTGTAATATTTTAATAGGTATCATCATCATCACCCCAGCCTATATAGATACGTCCCACTGCAGGGCACAGGCCTCCTCTCAGAATGATAGGTACCTATACTTAGTGTTTAACTTAGGGATTTTTAAAAACCGGCTAAGTGCAAGTCGGACTCGCGCACCGAGGGTTTAAAAAATTCAAGTGTCTAGTGAACGCCATTTTAAAGCTCAAGTTTAAAACGCTGAAAGAAACACGTTTCTTTCATGACGACCCCCTTTAATTTTTAACTTTACTTTATTTTAGTATTTGTTGTTGTTCGTACCGTATTTGTCGTTGTATCTTTCATCATCACTATCATTTCAGCCGAAAGACGTCCACTGCTGGACATAGGCTTCCCCCAAGGCTCGCCAAACAAATCGGCTCTGCGCCGTCCGCATCTCGTTGGAGGCCTTTCTACACTGCGTCTTCCGGTCCGCGGACGCCACTCGAGAACCTTTCGGTCCCATCGGCCGTAAATTCTACCAGCGATGTGCCCTGCCCACTACCACTTACCTAAGTCTGGCGATTCTTCGAGCTATGTCCGTGACTTTAGTTCTTGCGCGGGTACTATAATATCGGTGTAGTTATCATCGTCATTAGTCTTTTTTTTCATAATGTCTGTCTGCCTCGACCGAAAAATCGAACCCGGGACCTCAAGCTTCAGTCAGCTATCTAACTTCTAAGCTATTCGGTCATCCCTTTATGGCGTACATAGTTTATCTTTCATCAACATCATTTCAGCCGAAAGACGTCCACTTCTTAACATAGCCCACCCCAAGGCTCGCCAAACAGATCGGTCCTGCGCCATCCGCATCCAACGCGTATATCTTTAACTAGAAAATTTTAATGTTGGCATTGAAGGCTCTTACTGCTCATAATATGTTCGTTTTATTATACAAGTGTTACATTAAATACATTTATTGATACGTAAAATCTGCATAAGATGCCGCAGAAAAGATAATTTCAATATTTTATTAACACTATTTATCAAGGATTTAGAAGCATCAATAGGTTACTGTTCATTATCATTATCACACTCTTATCACATATTCGCGAATTGATTCCTAAGTGTAAAATAAATACCTTTCTTCTACCGAGTTACACGAAAATCGATCATATCTTAATGACATACAGAATGTGACGAATGCTTTTAGCGGCGCTTATGTATACGTCAAAATGATAATAATGCAAGCTTATGAAACCGCTTACCTCTATAAATATGTAGCTACATACAATCGATCGAAAATTACACAGGATTAAAAGAGACTGGGTAAACTAATAACAATGAATTGTAGCTGGTTATAAATAATTCAGTAACTGATTAAGATAAGGAGCAATCCACGCAAGCGTTATTGTCTTTCTATACTTCATTTAATTTAGAATTGAAAACCACAACATCATTATATAGCGGCTCGTCAACTATTTCTTACCTAGCAGATAGTACAGTACAATAGTCTGGGAGTCGCAAAATAAAATTGTTTTAATGTCACTTTATTTGCGTGTCGTCAATTGTTACTGGAGTATAGAGCTTAAGTGTTTTTCTACTTCTATACTTTTCTGTTTTTTACATGGTCGCGAACAATTAAATAAGAACATAGATAATATGACTTCAGAAAAGTCTATATACTCACATGTGTCTTAATGTCGTTATTACGATACACCTTGCTGCCACAGATTATTAAATGTAGGTTATACTCAACACTAAAGCCCAGTTTAGACCTGCTTAGATGAGATGAGATGAGATTAAGGTTGCGGGAACGATGGCGCAGGACCGATCTATTTGGCGAGCATTGGGGGAGGCCTATGTTCAGCAGTGGACATCTTTCGGCTGAAATGATGAACGATGGTATGTAATGTGAAACGCATAGCTATCTCGCTCTACCTAGAATTCCCTTTCGGTCATCAGGCCACGAGACCTCAGACCCCACTGCAAACACTGGCACGTTTCATAATGTTTTTAATATTGATTATTAGTTAGATTAGTTACCTCATTATAGTTACCGGCTAACCCTTTGACCTCTCTCTCACGGCTAATCTCTCGTGTTGTCGGCTTTAAACTGATCCGTTGCACTGTCGGTTGGGTAATTTTTGATTGGACCAATCTTTCACAATATGTTAATCCTACTAATATAAAGGCGAAAGTTTATGTGAAATGTGTTGGTTGCTCTTTCACACTAAAAGGGCTGAACGATTTAGATAAATAAATAATAAATAAATAAATATCACAGGACAATTCACACCAATTGACCTAGTCCCAAAGTAAGCTAGGCAAAGCTTGTGTTATGGGTACTAGGCAACGGATAAACATACTTATATAGATTTATACATACTTAAATACATATTAAATACCCAAGACCCGATAACAAACATTCGTATTTTTCATAAAAATATCTGCCCCGACACGGGAATCGAACCCGGGACCTCAAGCTTCATAGTCAGGTTCTCTAACCAAATCACTAGGCCATCTGGTCGTCTAAAAATGAAAATTGCTCGCGAATAACACATGAGCTACTTTAATTCAGATATTTATGCAGATACAAGATGGACGCATGTAAAATCTCAAAATTTAAAATTTATTTGTCACGCACCAGTTGTAATGAATGAACCTGTAAGAAAGATGACACACCATGTGCACGCATCTAGTGCGCCATCTTTCTTACAGTTTCATTTATTACATCTGAGGCCTTATTCCGCAATCAATATCGGTTTCGGTATCCTATTATCTCGCCTCATTCGTTTTTCGTCCAATTCTTATTTCGTCTCATTCGGTATTCGTCTTCGTCTTGTTCACTATCCGTCACTATCTTTTTTGGTCAAATTCTGCAACTTGTCTATCTCTTAATACGTCTTATTCGCTTTTTGTCACGGTCTTCCTTGGACTCATTCGTCGGGAAGAATCCTTTATTCGCCAAAACTATTTTGATACGTTCGGTGCTGGTAATAGGTAATAGGTAATAGGTAATAACGGGCTAATTTCCGCAACTCGACGTCTTTTACGCGCCTATTTTGCGTAACTGGCTGTAGGCACTATTCATGCCAGCCCAACTCCATAAGGAAGCCTAGCAGACCCTTCACGTTGCCGACGACTTCCTGGAGCGACCTCGGTGTCCCGAGGTGTAGTGCCCTGTAGCTCGCCACACTAACACACTCCAGCAGGACGTGTGAGGCCGTTTCTTCCGCCTCCATGCACGCTCTGCATAGGGGGCTGTCTGTAACACCTAAATTGTGTAATTGTTTGTTAAGTAAGGCATGTCCAGTTAGAGCCCCAACCAATAGTCGGAGCTGAGTTCTTCCATAACCGCGAAGTTTGCGGGATAATCCGGGGTTGATCTTCGGAAGAGCTTCTCTGGTCTGCCTGCAGGTTACTAGGTTTGTCCAATATTCTTGGTGCATTACCTTGGTGTTGTGGCGCAACTGGCCGCGCAACCATCCGAAAGGCAGGGGCAGAATGGGTTCAGGTCCATAAACCCTCAACTCCGATCCCTCCCTCGCCAGTCGATCGGCCGCGTCGTTGCCTCGCGATCCACTGTGACCCTTTATCCATTGAAGGGTAATGGTGTTTGTCTCACTTACCTTCGTCAGAGCTCGATGGCACTCGTATATTAGCCCCGATGTCATAGTGTTGCTCTGCAGGGCTTGCAAGACCGATCTGCTATCAGACAGTATACGGATTGGAAAACCCTGTACCTCTCTGGAGTTAATCGCTGTTATTGCCATTATGATACCCATGCATTCCGCCTGAAAGACGGTATTATGGATCCCCAATGGCGATGAGATGTTGATATTCAGGTCCTCTGAATGTACTCCAGAGCCTGTACCTGTTGACGTTTTCGATCCATCCGTGAAGATCCTCAACTCCTTGAGGTTGAGGCCCTCCCCTGGGTCTTCGTGTAATTGTATCCTATATTTTTTGTCGAATACGTACTGTTTAGGTATCCTGTCGGTGACCGCTTCGATGAGCGGCTCCCTATTTACCAGTACACCCAGTATTCCTGTGTGTGTTACATTCACGTTCCTCCATAGGTTCAGCTTCCTGAGCCTTACCGCAGCCGCTCCCGCTTCCTGTTGGATAAACAGATGCAGCGGCGGCAAGTTCAGTAGGGCTTCCAGGGCCGCAGTCGGAGTAGTCCTCATGCAGCCCGTAGTCGCCATGCAAGCCAGCCTTTGAAGTCGTTGCAACTTTGCTTCAACGGTGATCAGCTTGGTTCTCGGCCACCACACCACTGCACCGTAGCTGATAATGGGCCTGATGACTGACTGGTACAGCCACAGAGTGATTTTCGGGGATAGTCCCCACCTTTTACCTATCATTCTGCGGCACTGCCAGAAGGCTATTGTAGCCTTGTCGATCTTGCTGTTGAGATGGTTGCTCCAGTTCAGTTTACTATCAAGAATGATTCCCAGATACTTTACCTCCGAGCTGAACTGTAGCTCCGTACCAAACAGTCTAGTGGGGTTGTAGCTGCCCAATAGACGTTTGTTAGTAAACATTACCTGTTCCGTCTTCCTGGGATTGACGGTCAGTTCGTTGTCTATGCACCAATTTTCCACAATTCGTAGCGCCTGCTGCGTAACATCGCACACGGTACTGCTGACTCTGCCGCTAATTAAAATAGCAATATCATCAGCATACCCGATCGTGAAGTAGTAGTGCTGGTTCAGTCTGGCTATGAGGTCATTAACTACTAAGTTCCACAGCAGTGGGGAAAGCACCCCTCCTTGCGGACATCCTCTGGCTACCAGTGCATGTTGTGTCTCAGATGACGCGAGTTTGACGACTCTTTTACTGAGCATGTTATCTATCCAGTCGACCAATACCGGATGCACTCCGTGTTTGACCAGGGCCGACGTGATGCTGGTGAAGTTGGTCTTGTCAAAAGCTCCTTCGATGTCAATGAAGGTGCCGAGACACATTGATTTGTTTTCAATGGCCTCTTCTATTTTGCTGACCACTGCATGTAGAGCTGACTCTGTTGATTTACCTTGACTGTACGCATGTTGGTGTGAGTGTAGGCGCACTGTAGCTAGGGCATTCTCTCTCAGATCCCGGTCACACAGCCTTTCTAGGGTCTTCAGCAGGAATGACGTGAGACTAATAGGTCTGTGAGATTTGGGTTCCGAGTAGTCACTTTTCCCCGGTTTGGGAATGAAAATTACCTTTACCTCCCTCCATCGCTTTGGTACATACCTGTGAGCCAAACAGGCCACAAAAACGGTGGTGAGCCTTTGGATCAGACGGTTACCTCCCCACTTTAAAAGTGCTGGGAAGACCCCGTCTAATCCTGGAGATTTGAAGGAGTTAAAGCTGTTGATAGCCCATACAACCTTTGATGGACTTACTACCTTGAGTGCATAATCCCAATGCTCCTCTGTTGTGTCTCCGTCCTCCTCGAGCCAATCAACCGATTGCATGATATGGCAGCCTGGGAAATGCGTTTGTACCAGGATGCACTCTGTTTCCTCCGGCGTGCTCGTGAAGGTGTTGTCTGGCTTTTTCAGGGAGCCCCCCAACTGGCTAGATTGGTTTGCTAAGACTTTCCTTACCCTGTTGGCCTGTACGCAGGTCTCTATGCTGCTGCAGAATTTGCGCCACGAATCGGTGCTTCTATACCTCAATCGCTTCTTGTATCTGGACTTAGCTTCCCTGTACCTGTCCCAGTCCAGATCGGCGCATGTATTCATTGCTCTGTTAAGAAGCCGCCTTACCTTTTTCCTGAGTCTTTCCAGTTCAGGCCCCCACCAGTTTATTTTACTTGTGTTGTCTGGTGGGGTTGATAAGGGACATGCAGTTTGGTAGGAATCTATAATCTTGTCAGTTAGCATACCTACCTGTTCTTCTATCTGTCCTGTTCCCACGAGTCTGTCTGGACATGTCTGCTCGCTGAGCAGCTGTTCCAGTCTCTCGGCATATTTCACGCGGTTGGTTTTGCGTGGATTACGCTTAGGGGTAACTGGGACTGTACTTACTTGCACATCGAAGCGTATCCATCTGTGATCTGAGCATGATGCCTCGTTGGATACATGCCAGTTGGAGATGGTTCCCGAGGCCGCTTCTGTGGCTAGTGTTAGGTCGATGATTGTTCTACTACGTCTGTTCACGAATGTAGGTTCAGAACCAACGTTCATGATCTGTAGATTAGTGGTCATCAGATATTCAACTAAGAGCTTACCTCTCTCGTTTGTTGTCTTCATTCCCCAAAGGATGTGATGTGCGTTAGAGTCCGTGCCAATAATAAGTTGCAGCCCGGCCTCTTCGCAGTATGTTATCAGCCGTGTCATGTCGTGTGGCGGAGGCGCGTCAGCTTCAGGCATGTAGGCCGACGCAATTACCATCTCCGGCAGGCTGTGGTCTTGCGCCCTGTGCAGCTTTATGGCGCACAGGTCTCTAGAACAGAAGCTCGTCAGAGTTTGCGCATGTATATTCCTGGAGATGTAAATACAGGCCCTAGAGTTTTCCGGGCCCGTATATGTAATAATCTTACCTCCAGCATTCCGGAGTCCGCATATGGTGCCATTCCTAACCCACGGCTCCTGGATCAGTGCAATTGCTGTTGTGTTGACCTCCAACCATTTCCGCGTCTGAGCCGTTGCGGTTACGCTGTGGTGGAGGTTTGCTTGGAGGACTTTACAAGACGGGTGAGTTGGGCAAGCCATCATCCGACAGCACCTCCATCTCCTCCGCCTCTATCCCCCCTATGGCCAGGTTGCCCAGGCCCGCTGCACAAGCCCCTTCCTCCGACTCCCGAAGCAGTTCCTCCTCGTCCACTGCTTCTACAGTCTGGGATTTAGGGCTTGACTGCATCACAGGGGTTGGCACAGGGATACCCGAGATTACTCCCGACTCCCCTCCCTCTGCCTGCCCTCCGTCATTGGCGTCCTCCACTCGGTCGTCATGCTCCGTTGGCAGGTGCTCGGTAAATTTACCTTTCGGACCCTGGAACTTCACGTACACCGACCCCAGCAAATAGCAGAGTCGGCGCCCACGATCAATCAGGGTCTGCACCACATCCTCAGGAGCGCTGAAGATCAGGAACGTGTTATCGTCCTGTCTATCGACCTTATGGAGGATCCAGCTATCCACCCTTGCCCACTTGTTCTGGAACCGCAGCGTACGTCCCACTATCCAGATATCCGGCTGTTTACCTGGCAGTAGGACGCCGCAGCGGACCAGCCTAACGAGGTCACACTGGCGTTTGACCATCAGTTCGGTACCCGCGGACAAGGTGAACTCCGAAACTATCCGTGTGAGGTATTCCACGGTTTCGTGGTTCTCACACCACAGTTTCAGAGCCCCGTTGGCGTATGTCGGTTTACCCTGAAATACAGGGTTCACTGGCACGTCATTGGTCGCATCTACGGCGTCACTGTGAAGACGCCTCTGTAGAAGGACCTGTATTTCATCAGCGGCCTGTGCAGTCAAGGGCTGTCCAGTCGCAGTTGTCACCGCAACCAGTAAGTCCGACCGCACTGCCTCTGCATACGGGACTTGGGTTCCGCCCACCAGCCTCGGCTTCTTGGGATCACCCCTAGGCGACTGAGTGTCGTCGAGGCGCACCCTTTTGGCCGGTGCTCGGGACGTACTTCCACCTCCCGCCTTACCCTTCGCCTGCGCCTTGCCGCGTTGGGTGCGACCAGCTGCCTGGTTACCCTGGCCACTTGCCGCCCCCTTCGCGAACTTGACGGACCCCTTAGGTTTGGGTTCATTGGCTTGGGCTGCCGCAGCGCGCTTGGCAGCTTCCGCCTCCATAGCACGCTTCTTTTGACGTTGGCGCTGCCTCTTGCTTTTACGCTTGGGCTCAGGTTCACCCCCTGGTTGGGAGGACCCCGCTCCACTAGCGCCTCCCGCCGACTTGCCGGGTTTCCCCTTGGCCCGTCGTCGGTCGACAAGAGTCCACGCCTCTTCAAAACGTTGGAGGGCAGCCACCTCTTCAGCCGTGCGGATTCCAGGTTGCCCCGGTATCCTGGCGACCTCGAGGATGGCACCCTCTGGCTTAGCGCCACCCTGAGGTGGCACTGAGCCTGTAGGGTATGCCGTCGACGTGGACGGCCTTGGTTCCTCCGGTTTCCCGGTTTCCCCTCGGCCACCCACGGACTTGCGCTTTGTGTGTGGTGGCGCCGCCCTAGCAGCACCACCCCCGTGTGTGTGTATGTTTGCTGAGGTCAAGGTCGACTTCGCTGCCTTGCCTCCGCTTGTGGAGGAGGGCGGTCCCACTTTCGTGGTACCACTCCCCCGCTGTGTTGGTTGAACCCGTAAGGGCTGCTTAGTAGACGGACCCGCTTTCGCGGTTCCGGCCACCAGTAAGGTACCGTCCGGTTTCCCTTCAGGTCCCTGTGGGGTCTGGGATCTATGTTTGTCCATATTTCCAGATTAAGTTTTCATCCACTGCGCTCCCTACCCTCCATGGAGCCCGCAACATTGGGGATGCCGTATCGACACCGGGGCTACGCAGTAGATATAGATGTGGCAGGTTGGGTTCCAAACGCGACATCGGGAACTACAGATGCCGGCTGGTGACCGCGATCCCACGGCCCCCAGTTGTTCCGAACACCCTTGCTCCGTCAGCATGGCCGGACCCCATGTCCTCCCAGAGGACCCTCCCCCATCTCGCCAGCGTAAAGCACCCAGCTCATCCGTGCAGTTACGCATGTCCATTTCCCCGCAGTGGCTAGCTACAGGGCTACCGTTTAGCCTGAAATCCGGACCAAAGAGGGCGTGTTGTCTCCCGGAGTTACAAACCCCGACCCCGTTTGACTCAACCCCCCAGGACTCCTTCATCCCTGCGTACGGCGATCAACTGCGCAGGACACACGCAGGTAGGCATTTGCGATAGAAATCCACCGGGTCACCCACTATACCCGGCAGATGGCCTGTCATACTTAGCTACAGCAGTCCGGGGTAGATGGTAGTATGCGGCGCCCGTTTTCGACCACAGTATTTCCAGGGTGTGCGACCCATTCCAAAAGAGATTAGACATCACTCGACCGCTGCACAAGACAACTTAGAGGGAGGGGTTGACTAAATTCCTTTTTTAGGGGGAAAGGGAGGGAAGTGGGAAGGGAGTGAGGGGGAGTTGATATTTACTGCGCAAGGCCACCATGCGCAATAAACATCAACCAGGGAGGGGAAGAGGTTGGCCAACTCTTATTTTTTTCCCTAAAAATCGCCCTGCGCAGCAGACGAATGACGCCCTATGAAATGGGTTCGCCCCCAAGCCCGTGCGTCGGCGAGCTGAGGGCGACGAGGACGCGTATGACAGACTTGACAGAGGCGAGCCAATAGCTTAACGCCGCACACTTAAGCGTACTCACCCCGCCCTACACCCCTCGGTGCTGGTAAATAAATGTTCGTAAGTAAATGAGACAAAAAACGAAAGGGAAGACGACGAATGAGTCCAAACAAGACCGTGACGAAAAACGAATAAGACTTATTAAGAGACATACAAGTTACAGAATTTGACCAAATAAGATAATGACGAACGACGAAGAAGAACGAGTGACGAATACAGAATAGGACGAAATAAGAATTAAACTAAAAACGAATGAGGTGAGATAATAGGATACCAAATTAAAGAGTTCGTTCTGTTACGCTGTATAGGATGAGGGTAGAATTAACTTAAGAGATGGCAAATGCGATCGCGAGCGCCGCCCCGTTAGACAATACCGAGGCCGGCGCTTGCCATCGCTATCACTGTCTCTTTCTATCATCATCTTATGCCGTTTGACAGAAAGAAATAGTAATAATAATGTTAAAACTTTATTCAAAATAGATTTTTACAGTATAAAATCCCAAGTTTAAACAAAGTAAATGTGAAGAATGACACGCTTGCCTGATCTGTGTTTCAGACAAAAAAAGGACTTGCATAACCTAACCTAACCTAACCTAACTATATGAAATAAATTTAATTTAATTTAAATTAAATTGTACAGAAAAAACCGCAATGTTTCCCTAGGTGAATCAACTTTTTTGTGTTGTCTCTGTCCTCGGTTGTCCAAGTGACACTTCATACTGTTCCATAGAAAAATGCTAAGATTGTCCAAGGGACAAAATTTGTGTAACCATAGCAATGGGGGGCACTAAAAACTTGATTCACCCACCTTAGTACCATGGTAAATTAGGAATACCTTAACATCTATGTAACTGGGAACTGGGTGCATGGAACATTACACGTGAATAAAGGTGTATTGAAAAAAACCATTTGCTCCGTTCTTGTGCAAATAAATTAAACCCTGAACGAACACAACCCCTCCGGAAGTGTAATCGACACGCGCGCGAACAGTTGGTGCTTTACCTACCCGTTCCCTCCGTTTGTTTACTCCATACAACACCAAAAACATTAATGAATAATCTATCTACTGAATGAACCATTTCTGGTAGTACGGTGGCTTAGAAACTGTGTGTAAAACGAAAATATCAATTTGTAAATTAGCAAAAATATCATTCTTCAACCTCTCACTATTTACAATCCACATTTTAAGCATTTACATTTAAAAACATGCACTCAGTAGGAGAAGTTAGTTTTATTTACTATTTAAGTCTTATCGAAAACGTGTTAACAATCTTCACCTTGACTACTTACCTAGGGCATTAAGTGGCTTTTTAAGATCATGATAATGGCTTGTAATAGGTGCCAGAGTATTCAATAAGAACTAAATATTAACACGATGGACCGAGATCTGGTAAAGGTTGCAGAAACTACTTGGATGCGAGCAGAGCAGACCGATCGTTGTGGAACTCTCGACTAATATGATGGTGATGATTATATATCGAGAGGTAGATGAAGGATGATCTAAAAATACAACAATGATAGCAAAATAGCTCGGCTAACAATGTATCAGTTATTATTTCTACGTTTGTTCAATAAACAATAACTATGTTTAATGATTAGACATTAGACATATTTACTACTAGCCCTGACGCTGGAAGATAGGTACGCCGAAATATCGGTATCTCGTTAAACAAAAGTAATCCCGACGTAAGTTCTCTAGCACTAGCAGGTGTCGTCGAATGAACGTCGTAAATAAAGCCGCCAAAAGTAATGATTTAATAAATCTCGATAGCAGAGGCCCTATGCGATATCAATGAGCTCAGATGCAAATTTACTTTCAGATATTTCGTGTAACACGAGGTGACAAAGCGATTATCCTCCAGTTATGCTAACCATTCCAAAATCGGTACGGTCAATCTCTAGAATAGCTTAAAACTTTTGCTTTGTTGTAAAAACCAAAAATACTTTGGCAGTTCGAAATCTATACCTATAAAAGAGTAACATGACTGACTGACGGATAGTCAATCCACATCCTAATACCCTGAATCTAGTATCTACTTGTTTGGCGACTATATTCCATGAAGTTCACAGAGGTGCACTAAGAAGGATTTTGTTCGAAGTTTTGACGTACAAGGACTAGCTTATTTTGAATTCTATCATGAGGACAAAACTCAGCGCTTGTAAGTGCTCCACATTTCTGGATACTCAGTATTAAAGTGTCCAACAGCGGTTGCGGCTAATTGTAACTGCTAGTATCAGCGGCAGAACGGTTGAACTGGACATGTAACTTGAGAGACACTGTTTGGAATGTTCCCTCGCATCTCTGGCTTGGGTTACACTTTCATTTAGTTACTTACATTAACAGTTAACACTTTGATACCTCATTAAATATATTGGTAAAAAACTGTTGGCCGCGATTTTTCCTGTGCATAATTCGTCATCATTTCAAATGGTAGACGTTCGTCCACTGCTAGATGTAGGCATTCTTCATGGATCTCCACGATAATCAGTTAAACTACCTTCAGTCAATGACTTTTCGAGATCTTGTGCAGAATTTATTTATCTATATTCCATTTGATTTGTCCGGGATTAAAATCAACCTATTTTTCTTTTCAATGCAAATTATCTTGTCATATTTCGCCAAAATCGGTACAGTGGCTTCGCTGTGAAGAGATAACAAACAGAGACAGTTACTATCGTATTTATAACAGGTATTAGTATGGATAAATACTGTTATTCTCCGATTTATAGTTGGTTTATCCAAAAGTTAAGTAATATATTATTATGTACATAGAATACATAGATGGAATTAACTACGTTTATATGTATTTTTTGACCCTAACAAAACAATAATATATAAGCAAGGTCAGCCAGTTACCTTCGATGAAACACAACACTTGATAGGTTAGGTAGTCAAATATAATTTTGATATATATATTTGACGTACTTATACTTATAAACCTAGTAAAGCGTAACGTTAATTACAATATCCTACTATTATTTTTTAAAAGTCTTAAGATAACACTATATTAGTTAACTTACCTAATGAGTTTAGATTTTTGAAAGACCAAGACCCAGACTCAGAGCATTAGACGCCATCATATAATTAGAATAACGACGGTAAGTAAATTAAGAGCCTCTCACTTTTAGATAGCTTTTACTTTTAACCAATTTGCATTTAGTTAGAACTTTACTTGCTAACATTAGTTAGCCAATGAGGCCGAAGCCATACGAGCAAATGACCCTTCATTCCACGCAAAAACGCCAAAACGTCGCCCATTAAAGCATCTCATTCACTACCGAACGCGTGAAGGCATCCATTCACTGCTTTAACTGTACGCAAGTTAGTATAAGATCGAGCAAGCCCATAAGTAGAAAGTATGCGACCTACAAATCGTCGAGTGACTTGTTATCGGCCGGGGTACTCGCTGATACGCGGCTGACTCGAGATATAAACTTTACTGGCAATGAAATTGACGGTGATGTTATGGTGTATTGACGGTCTTCTATTTAAGGGGTTCCGACTAGACTGCGCGATTGATGACGTCGTCAGTTTTGAAGGATGTTTTCCTACTTAAGAGGATACGATGCGCTCCATTTCTTCATACAAACGTAATCCCCTGTTTCCTCCCTGGATAATGGCTTTAGAGCCAATTTTTTTTTACTGTGTAATCTGTATCTACCACAGCTATGCCCCTAGGTTTCGTTTTTTTCCATATTTCAATTAATATAAGAAATATGAGCTTTCAAAAACTGAAAAAAGTGCCCAATTTCAACGTCATTTTCAGACACTCATCAGAAAAGAATCCCTCATATAAACAAAAAAAAGAAAACATAGGGGCATAGCTAAATCTATCCTCTAATTATATTTGAAAAAAATAATTTTATTGGTCCAGTTTTCGAGAAGAAAACAGGGGATTACGAAATGCTGTTTTGATCAATTTTACGCGCCTATTAACGGTCTGAGCTGCAGTTGTCCCGCTCTCGCTGTACTGACACGGAGGGGTTCGGGCGAGACAGTGACATTTCATTAAAATACCTATTTCTCAAAAGTCTCTCAGCCATCGTACCCTCTTAAACATCCTTACTGATAATAGTCCGTAAAATAAATATTTTCATGCTTAACTAACGTAACAGCGGGTGAATATTGAAGGGTTTTGATTGCTCGGCTTTACGTCATTACTATCCCAAAATTGTAACCACAGCGGAAACAAGTCGCAAGATCTTAGGTTAAACTAAATTTAGCATCGGTACTGTTTTTAGTTTTCATAAAAAGTTAACCCTGAGCGAGCATCTCTTTTAAAAATTTTTACTGAAACGTTAATGACGAAAAGAAAACTTAAAAACTCTGAATATTCGCCTCAGTACATATAACCTAGAACACTATAACAACAGTCCCAACCCGTCAACCGTCACAAAGGCCAAAACATGTATACGACGAAACTGGACCACTTTGACCGATGGATTTTGTGAGCCAATCTGATAGATGGATTTTTGTCGCTTCGCTGATGCAATGCCAATGCCATACCCATTACCTTCAATACGCTCTTCTCTTTGTGTATCTATTGAAATGATTCATCTTTTTGACTCAAGAGTCACCTTAGTGTTTACTTAACTTATTACATGCGTTCCTATTTCGCCTGATGATCTAATAACGTATGTCTTAACTATGTCGTTTTGTTGAAGGCTCATATTCATACTGAAGTAGGTGGCTAAAATAACAATAATGTGCAGCAGAATCATAGCAATGGGATTACGAATCTGCGTGCCACACGTATATTTCCAAAACATTATGGACTAACATTGAATCATTTACACACTGAGAAATGCCTTGGATGTGTAACAGCATACCGTTGGCCATCTCAAGTGAAAAGTCTGACATTAACATGCAGGAGGACAGATTTTTGATAAATCTGTGTGTTGTCTAAAAAGTTCAGCTCAAATTAAATTTTTAACTAGATCGGAAGATTAATTAATATGTACGTTTCTACTACTCTTCTCTTATTTTATAATCACCACAATTTTTCTATTGAAAATTCTTAGCTGATTTACAAACATTTCTCCATTGGAAAACTACAGTATCTCTTATGGCATAGGCTACTTTTTTCAAGGGAAAACGCAGTTCGTTTGTACTTGCACGGGTCAAAGCAAAATACTTTTTCGTTTTGATTTATGATTTTGGTAACATCTCGCTTGCTTATTTCGAAACTAGCTGTTGCCCGCGCCTGCGTCTGCAAATAATTTTGATTTCTTTACCTTACAGTTTTCTGGAATAAAAACTAGCCTCTATCCTTTCCAGGGTCTCAAATTACCTAAATACCAAATGTCATCCATCATGATCTGTTGAGTACTTTAAGCGTAATAGCCTAACAAACAAATTCATATTCACATTTATGGTATTATAGGTAGTTAGGATGTAGATGCGAGAGTATAAAATGTACATCGACAAGCAACTAGAGAGTCAGTGTGATAGAACAATTAAAATAACGAACCGGCAGTAAAGAGAACGTCCCAATTTTCCAAATATTTCACACACTACCGCGATCTCCCACGTAATGCATGGGAAACAATAAAGATGTGAAAATACTGGTTAAACGCAACCGGTTGATCGATCTTTGAACAACGAAATTCAATATCTTGCTTCTCGTTCAATCTTTAAGTTTTCGATATTTGAGAGAAAGGGACGAGGTTAACGAAGACACAGGTTCGATGCACGCCCTGCAATTTTTCAAGAACTGTCAATGTCAACAATTAACCGTGTACCGTTGTGACGGTTTTTATTTCAACTTCCTTTTAGTTTTGTACACCATAATGTTCGAAAGTTACCTCAGATGCACCAACTGGCAATAATTATAACTGATGAACCATGTACCAATATCTCTCTATTTAGTTCCTTCATTGAGTTGATTGATGGCGAAACAACCGTACAAATTTTCAAGTCTCTTTTCTACTCACTGATTAATATCTTAGTTTTTACATGGATTGCGTGGGAACAACGAGATAAATAGCAGCCTAAATTATGTTATTCCAGACCAGAGTACTCACAAACTTTTCTATTTATAATATTAGTAAGATTAAATAGAAACTTTTAATCTTTACTGTTAAATACTTTAATCATTAAACCAGTTATCTCGATGAGATTTTAATATATCAATCCCATTCGACATGTTCCTATTCGAAACAATAACAAACAATAATTTCACTTTGACACCGTTCCGTATTACGCTCAACAATTAACGTGGGCAATCCTAAGCCCCCAGCTCAATCAAAAAGCTCATAATTATTACTTGGTATTTCTTGAGTCCGGAAATCGGTACGAGCTAACAACTCTTTCTTTATTCCGAACGTTAAAGAGGTAACCTTGCAAGAACAGGTTGTAAACTGTCTTGATAATATACCGGGTGAAGTGAGGAAAATATTTTCGAAGAACTTAATTTGACGTCACTAGTAAACGTGATGGACCGACTTGACTCATTAATTGAGCTCATCATGTTACAGAACTTTACGCATCTAGCTTATATGTGTGATCCAGTACTGAGAAAGGTCTCTTCCTCCTACTCCTGATCTCCACATCTCTATCCAAAGCTATATAAGCTATATTTGGCCACTCGCTCCTTTTCGCGGCCTGCTCTGCTGTCGGTGCCAGTCGAGCGGTACCTACTTACCATGTGTGCGCCCATCTTTGTGGGTGCATCCAGGAGACATGCCCGGCCCAGTCCCATTTAAGCTTGGCGGTCGCTTTTCCAGCATCAGCCACTTGAGTTTTAAAGCACAATGTGGTGTGAACTTAACATAATTTGAAAATAAATACTTGAAAGAGAGAAATGACTTATTGCCACAAAAATATACATAATACAAGATTTTATGCAAAATTAGATTCCAGTACAATTCGTGACAATAAGTGTCGGAGTCAGTATAAGCTGCATGAGCTACTTACTTAGAAATGAAGAAATATTTTCGTTGAATGGTATTGTAGATAAACGGTTTAATTATAGACTTATTTATCTGCATTAGGTTACGGAATAATATACACCAACTTGATATACCAAGTCCCTATTGGAAAATTATCGTTGGTTTATAACATTCCATTCTCATTATATTAAGTGTAAATAACATCGTTATAAAATGCACGAAAATATGTTTAATTGTTTATAATTTATTCCTTCAACATGATTTCACATCGTCATTCCTGAAGATAGAAAACAAAATGCCACTAAAATATACAATTTATATCGTCGCAATAATGACCAAAGAAAAACAAACAGCATTCATGAGTTATGCTAAGTTATTCATTAATATGGGATACAAACATGCTGATATAATGAACTAGCGTATCGTATACATAATATACACATGTAATGGAGTGGATTAGTATTTACCAGGCACTGTGGTTTGATGCATTATTTACGACCGAATTCACTTTGTTAACTAACAACAAGGTATTTAGTTAAACATATTGTATTCATCTGCAACAGATTAGACTTCAATTCCAATAGATCCTACATTTAAAGGCATCGTTGTTTTATCTAATATATTAAAATCTCGTGTCACGGTGTTTGTTACTGAACTCCTCCTAAACGGCTAGAACGATTTTTATGGAATTTTTTCTCTGTGTTTGGTAGGTCTGAGAATAGGTCGTGGGCTATTTTTCAACCGACAAAAACAAAAGGAGGAGGTCTTCAAGTCGACGTGTATACATATATATTTTTTTATGTATGACCTATTCTTACTCTAAGGGTAGGAAAACAGAAAATGATTGATTGTTCAGTCACTGATTGTACTGTATGACCAGGCATAACTTTTTACAGAGTACTTAGTCTGATTTTCATAATTATTTTTTTATTGGATAGGGTATACCTTGAAGTTAGTATTATTTAAATTTGGAAAAAAAATACCCCGGGGGTGGAAAAAAAGTATAAAATAAAAACTTTTTAACAAAAAAATTAAACCGCCAAAAAAACTGAAAAGCGAAAAATACTTAATACCTTTTTTGTTTGACCTTATTCTAGGTACCAATTTGAAGTCAGTGCCTCAGCACTAGCCAGGAGGAGTGGACCTGTAGTTGCCTACCTGATGGGCTTCTATCACTCCTCCTGGCTCGTGCTGAGGCACCGACTTCAAATTGGTACCTAGATTAAGGTCAAACAAAAAAGGTATTATTTTTCGGTTTTCAGTTTTTTCGGCGGTTTAATTTTTTTGTTAAAAATTTTTATATCCCTATTCTTCGCAGACAGCACCGCCGGCAACAGCTAGTAACTTTATAAAAGCAATTACCCTTTACTCGCGGCTTTATGACAAACATTTACAATCATAGAGTTTGGCCTAAATGTTATGGTAACATTTTTAAGCTCGTACAACGCCATCTATGATTGCAGACAAAGTTTAGCGGTCATATTGAAAACCGAGGTATCTATCTTGACTTTCTAGGTCAGCGTCTTATACTTTTTGTTTTTAATATTATCCCGCGGGAACCCATTACTGGGATGCTGAGTATCCTGTCTCAATACAGATTTTTGTCAGTCTGTACACCAAGTTTCATCCAAAGCGCTCACTGACGGTATGGCACGGCATGGCATTTTATTACTATCAAGTTATTTTGAATCTTATTTCAATGAGTTTAGAATTCATGTTACTTTATTTCGATACCACGATGCCGCGACGTGCCGAGGGATGACGCAACGCATAACCAATAAAGTAACATGAATTCTAAACTCATTGAAATAAGATTCAAAATAACTTGACAGTAATAAAATGCCATGCCGTGCCATGCTGTCAGTGAGCGCCGGCCTTAACAAACATCCAAACATGTTTAAAGAACATTTTTTTTAAATGTACATGACTTTACAGTGAAATAAATAAATTAACGTCTTCATGAACTTTCTCGTTTAGAATATAATATTAGTATCACACGTGGTCAGGTCAGTTACGAGATTTTGCAAAATATTTATAAAAGAACATCAAATGATTTAAACTTATTACGAATATTGACAAACGTAGTTTGTTTGAAAGGCCTGACGATCCGATTGGCAAAAACGAATCGAAAAAAGCTTTGATTGTTATTGCAAATGGGATAGTCAAGAGGAGATCGGAATTCTCGTTGAATGTATCTCGGAGAACGATGGACATATATTTGCTAAGCATATCGTCGATTGAGAATACGACATGATTGTAGGTACTTAAAGTCAAATATTCGTGCCGTAATTCTTCAGTGTCATTATTACAACCAATAAATTGTATTTGCTGTAATTGAGTCAACTACATTCATCATTTAAGGATCTTGCCTTTTTTAAAACAACCCTCCGATGCTCTGAAACCTAAACTTTACCAAAACAGTAGTAGATAACTATTATTCCGATCTCGATCAAGCTTAAATTGGTGACTTAAATTTGTTAATAATACTTTTTTTTACTAGCCTGTAATAGTGTTCCACTGCTAAGCAAAAGCCTCCCCTCTGGCCTTTCATAGCTCCTGGGCTTGTAATACTTATTTATCCAATCAATATTTTAAATGAACTGCAACACTATCAAGCAGTGTAGCAAGGTAAAATAATGCTATCATATCGACCACAGCATAGACCGCCAGAGCACCGTCTGAATCAAACAATTGAACAAACAATATAGATCGGGGGCCTGTTGCATAACAAAGTACAACTTATATTACAAGCGGAGCTCCCTTTCTAGTTAATATAACTGAAGCGAGAGTTCCGCTTGTAATATTAGTTGTACTTTGTTATGCAATAGGCCCCAGGTTTATATAAATAACCAAGAAAATACATAAACAAACATGGAATTAAAATTACTGGTTTGTTGTATGACAAGTCCAATAGCAAATAGTGCATCAATATGAGCATGAGTAACCATTGACCTAGTCGATTTGCCAATGCATTTCTATTGTAGAAGACTTCGCAACAAAATGACCGTTGGCGATTTCTAAACAGATGGAGAATGCGTTTTTAATGTACTTTATGATGACATTGATGGACTAACTTAAGTAGTATGACAATATGCCTATAGTTTGTGCGGTATTGTATTGATACATTATGCCAAAAGTATTTCCATCAAAACGTGACAGCGTATTGTATTGTCTTTAGGTAATGCAATGTTGTATCTCGCAGCAATCGCAGCGAAGGCCAAAAGGTCAAAAAAAAGAATTATCCAAACACGCATTGAATTTTGAACATTCATAATATTATTGTAGAAGATTACTTAAAACCCATTAAAAAATTAAGCAATACAGGACCTTGATTTTATGATCCACCATTAGATTTTAGGATCCAATAGACTTTACATTTTTGAGTCACACGTTTTCCCAGTTGTAAACTAGGTTGATAAAAAACCAACACACACTGATAAAGAGAGATAAACGTTGCTTAGTGTAATCAGTATAAAGATGTTCCTTACGTAGATGAACATTTGGATTTTACAAAGTAGCTTAAATTGAACCTTATTCCATTTATTCTATGACGCTATCTGTTCAAAACGGAAATCCTATTTTCACAGCCGTAACTGGTATGAATATTTCACATAGTCGTTTCAGATATATTTATGCTCGGCCACGTCCGTTTTATTTCTGGGCTAGTTTAATTTCTGATGTATATTGTTCATGATCGACCTTTGTGAAATCAAAAAGTAAGCATAATGTTGAAAGAAATATGCTTGAGTCAAAAACTTTTCCAAGCGCCGTGAACTACCATCAAAAACAAATTTGAACATGTTAAAAACACGCTAGTTAGACTAACGAATGACATGTTGTAAAGATTTATAGCTAAATAACTATGTTCTGGACGCCGAAAAGGTTAGACAGTAGGTAAATCAGGTTTTAGGACCGCGCGACCGTACAGATTTTCACAAAGGAGAATGTCGAGAATCCGGGATAGAAATGCGACTGTAAGCTACCATTGAATAAAGCGAAGTTCCTAGTAAAGGACGCCGTTTAATATTAATCAGTTTTATAGCTCCGCTACGGCTCTGCCTCGTGTCTTTGGTCTTTACAAAGGCATTCGATTCGAGATAAAGATCTGCAGAATCGTTAGTTTAATCGACTTTTTCTGTTAACTATTGTTCAAAGGATTGCAATTGAAAACGATGGAGGCCGTGATAACAGTTCTCATTTAGATTTCCGAGAAATATAACGCACTTCTAAGTATCTATTCGTTGAAAATCAGATAGAAATTCTGCACTTAAGAGACGAAAACTTCATCGATCGATCGATAGTTCAACAATTCCGTGTTTAATCGTCATTAAAACCCTTCAGTATTGTTTATTTATTTATGATACCATTGTTAGCGAAACCCACGGTTCCTTATCGAAGTACTGGTAAGAGAATGTTTACTATTTCGTTTGGTAATTTAATGGCATCGCAACCATTTGTTTTACTTAGCAACGTACACCTGGTTTCCACTCGTTTTTTTCCAGGGACTGGCTTTATACGTTTTTATAAGCATACACACACATTTAAACTAGCAGTTGTAATTAATCATTCAAATTTTTAGTTATTCCTTTAATCTGTCTTTTTTATATCCATTACAACAACTACAACAAATTATCTTTAGCTCGAACTATACTTACTGAGAATAACCATAAAAGGTTAAATTTGTTAAGTTCCAAAGAAAATTACGTTTATTTTAACTTACTGATTCTCCGTGATATTGTGACGCTTTGTATGGTTTACTACCAATTTATAAATACAGTAGGTATTTCTACTTCTATCAATTTATTTTGTACTATAGCTAAACATTCTGTACAACAAATTTTGAACACAGGTTTTAATTTGACAGCTGCATTATTTCTTGAAATCAAACCAGTGGGTTTTCAATTGATATAGTTGCCTATATACGGTTCTACATCCACGTATGATTGATTTATCCATTAGATTAGATCTGTGCCATAATAAATGGGAGAGACCAAAACCATTTCTTGAACTTCCTTCTTGGCCATATTAGGAGGGTCGGCTCGTTATCAATATTTAAATTCGCGCCCATTAAAGGTTTGCTAAAACCAAGGCTAGTTATATAATGAACTGGTTTTATGGCAAGGCTGGTTACTGAGATATTCTTTAACATGATGTCTTTTTAACTATTTGTACGTGAAGAATTTCAGTAAGATAAATATCTAAGAATAAAACCCAAAATGATCAAACACTATTTGAGCTAGGCCTCTTTAATCGTGCCAATTTTAAAGGATAATGTAGCTTTGTATTAGGCAATAAGTACTTGTAGTATTAAACTTAAATTACTGACAAAACGTATTTCATCTTGAAAAAAGTACACCATTAAAATTGGTCTTCCTTTTTTTAAAAGATTGTCTGTCGTTATTCCTCTTCTAAACTTTCATTGTTATTCATGGTCATGGATAATTTAAATCTTGCTTGATGTCTCGGAGTTCGTCATTAAATAGTCTTTAGGATTTGATTCCGAAAACCCCGGTGCCCTAGCACGTTTGACGTTTTTGCATCTGACGTGCAGAGCAGGTGAGTGGCCTGCCTGACTACGTGATTGCGGCACGTGGCTTTGTGAGGCATCGAGAAACATGTTGAACACGCAAATTGATTTGAGGGCGTCAATAAGACCGGTACCGGCCTCTCAGCTGAGTAAAGGATGCATTATACCTACTCCATAACTTTTATCGTCATGTATTAATAAACTTCTTCTTCTTATGGCACCATCTCCTGCGAGAGCTCGGCTATCATTAGGACTATCTTAAATATCAGAAATCTAATGCTCAAATTAAACCACTTCCTATCATTTTTAAGCTATGAGATCTGCTTTTCCGGGTCTACCATTTCCTTGAGTCTTCCCTTAACAAACACAAAAAAATAATATGATGTGACTTCAAAAATGAAAGAAATTATAATTGCGAACTGATTAAAAAGTTGGAATTAATATCCTCAAAAAAAATCCAAATAGAATTTTAAATGATAGGTACGTAAGTCTGGAGGCAGGAAACATTGAAAACAAAGTCGGTTAAAATTACAACTGAATCGGGACTCTCCTCCTCCTTTTGAAGTCGGTTAAAAAGTTAAATTTAATTGTTGAATCCTCCTACCTACCTATTTTTCTAATCTTCTTTACATGAGTTGACCACATTTTTTTTAAAAAACTACGTTCATCCCAAAAGCAAATTGGCTGGGTTCAAATCTGATCTTTGTCTATTACATTGCGTAGATTTATTTATAAGTTCAAATTTACTACGCTCCTACTGACTCAGCAACTGTCAGTTAAATGTTCTGTCGGATCGCAAGTATCAACATTATGATAAACTTAATTCCTAGTATCCTTTTTAATATTAAACACTAAAACCACTGTGAAAACTTGTAGTTTTAGATTCATCGTTAATATTACTTAAGTTATAGTTGTATTTATCTAGGCGCCTGCCCAATGGCTTTAACTACTGTGTAGCAATTAAGAGAATGAAGGGCGATTGCCGATTTAGCATAGCGACTAGTCCGCCTACTACCAATCCGTTGACGAGTGGGACGGTAGAGCGGTGTCACCGGAGCAACCAGAACAAAATACCATTTCTCGATTGATACTCAATTCAATACGTCGTGATCTCGCAAAGCCGATGAAATAGGGCCTGAAATAGATAAATGTAAAGTTAATCTTACATTAGAATAGTACTAATGTATAAAAACTACAGCTAATTACTATGGGGAACGTATAAAGTTTGAACAGAATAATGGATAATATTGATATACTTGATTTTTCACCATCAAAATACATAATGAGCATTTGACAATATCAAATTATTCTTTTAGTTTTATTTTATAAGTTGATACGTACCCATGTCGTGACTTAAGGTCCTATGTCCCCTAGATGGGGCAGAGGGCGTCTACAGTGCATCGCCATCCCGTTCTGTCTTGAGCGTCTCGCTTGATTTCGCTCCAGGTTTTGCCAATGGCCTTCGCTTCGCCAATGATTGTCCGCCGCCAGGTTTGTTTTGGACGACCACGTTTGCGTTTTCCTTGGGGATTCCAGTCTAGGGCTTGCCTCGGGATGTGGTTGGGATCCCTTCGGAGGGTGTGGCCTATCCAGCTCCATTTGCGTCGTTTGATCTGCTGATCGATTGGGACTTCATCGCAGCGATCCCACAGGTGAGCGTTAGATATTCTCTCGGGCCAGAATATACCGAGTATATTGCGAAGGCATCGGTTCACGAAGACCTGAAGTTGATGCGAGATGTCCTTGGTGACCTTCCACGTTTCACACCCGTAAAGCAATACGGTCTTCACGTTGGACCGGAATATTTTGAGCTTGACTCTCCGTGTCAGTTTCCGTGATTGCCATACGGGTCGCAGCTGCGCAAAGGTTGCTCGTGCTTTGGCGATCCGCGAAGTGATGTCCTCTTCAGTTCCTCCAGTCTCTGACACGCAGCTACCGAGGTACGTAAATTTGTGGACGTGTTCCACTACCTCTGTGCCGATGACCAACGGCGAAGAACTCGTTGCCCCGCACCTCATTTCCTGGGTCTTCCTGGTGTTGATCTTGAGCCCCGTCTTCGCCGCCTCAAGACGTAGGTCGTTCAATTTAGCCTGCATGTCTGCGCGAGTGTGGCTTAAGAGGCATATGTCATCGGCATAATCCAAATCCTCTAGGATATTGGTTATGCCCCATTCTATGCCGCGGCGCTTGTTTTCTATGGTGCTATGCAGAATGCCATCAAGAACAACCAAGAAGAGGAGAGGCGAAAGGAGGCACCCCTGCCGTACGCCTGCGTGTACCGCTATATCCTCAGAGACGAGTCCGTTGTGCGTCACTTTGCAAGAATAATTCTTGTATAAGGCTCTTGTGATGTTAATGAGCTTCTCGGGGACACCAATCTTGCGTAGCCGGGACCAAATGCTGGCCCACCTCACCGTATCAAAGGCCTTTTCGAAGTCTACAAAGGTAAGATACACCTCCCTTTGCCATTCTGAAGCCTGTTCCAGTATGATACGAAGAGTGTTAATCTGGTCGGTACACGATCGATTGGGACGGAATCCTGCCTGCTCACTGCGAATTAGAGGGTCAACGGCCTTCGAAAGCCGATCCAAAATGACTTTGCAGAGCACCTTGGAAGGAATCGAAAGCAAAGTAATGCCTCTCCAGTTGCTGCATTGACTGAGATCTCCCTTTTTTGGCACGGTGATAAGAAGGCCCTTGTTCCAGTCGTCCGGTAGCTCTTCGTCTTGCCAGATGAGCTGCAGCAGGGGCGTCAGGACATTTGCTGCCGAAGCCACATCCGCCTTTAACATCTCAGCTGTTATGAGATCGACTCCTGGGGCCTTGCCAAGTTTGAGCGAGCGAATGGCATCGATTACTTCAGCTCCAGTCGGTGGGGAGCAGTCAATGTTTAAACATCGCAGAGGCAAACTGTCTTCGGGCATGGTGTTAGCGGGGTCGCCCGGAATGCGGAAGATCTCCTGGAAGTGTTCCTGCCAGCGTCGCAGTTGCCCTTCCGATGTCACAATAAACTGGCCCTCCTTGCTTTTCAAGGGTTTCTTCTTAGCGCTTCGTTTCCCTGAGAGAGTCTTCGTGGCCTTGTACATCTCCTTCAGATTACCGGTGTCTGCTGCACGCTGGGCTCCATCAGCAATACCATCAGCCCACACTCTTCTGTCCCGACGGGTACTGCGATAGATCCTCTTGCGGATCTGCCGGTATTGCAGTCTGAGATCATCCTGTACAGACTCCTCACTTGCGGCAATAAGTTTGAGATGAAGCTCTCGTCTTTGTCCAATGAGGTCCCAAGTTTCCTGCGACATCCACTCTTCTCTAGTGTGTGTTTTATGTCCTAGAACGATGGAGCTGGTTTCTGTATAGACCATTTTGATGCGATTCCACTCCGCGTCGACAGTTGTGGGGTTCGCATCGAGAACAGAAAAACGATTTCTAAGCTACAGTTTAAAAGTGTCTCCGATGTCCGGGTTTCTCAGCTTATCAACATCAAAACGTCGGCTTGTTTTTGCGGCCACGGTAGACGCACGAGATGCCGAAACTTTCAGTCGTACCTCTGCAACGACGAGGTGGTGGTCGCTATCAATATCAGCACCTCTGCGGTTACGCACATCAAGCAGTGATGCTCGCCATTTAGAGTTGATGGCCAGGTGGTCAATTTGGTTCTTGGTGACGCCATCGGGTGAGTTCCAAGTGTATTTGTGGTGGTCACGGTGTAAGAACAAAGTCCCTCCGATGGTTAAGTCATTGTTCTGGCAGAACTCCAAGAAACGTTCTCCGCTCTCGTTGCGTACTCCAAGCCCGTGTTTGCCCATATGTCTCTCACACCCAGCGTTGTATGTACCAACCTTAGCGTTCAAGTCGCCCATGACGATCACTATGTCCTGTTTGCGGATGTTACGAAGTGTGGCGTTTAGCGCGTTATAGAAATCGTCTTTGAGCTCCTCGCTCGCACTGTTTGTAGGCGCATAGCATTGTACAACGCTGATTTTCCGGGCCTTGGTGTAGAAACGGGCTGTGATAATTCGGTCTGAGATCGGTTTCCAGTCCAGAAGCCCTCGTTTCGCTACGTCAGAGAGCAGAAATCCCACGCCGTGCTCCCGGGTGTCCTCTTCATCCTCCTTTCCCGAGTAAAGTAGTGTGAGTCCTCTGGACGTTCTCAGTTCTCCGAATCCATTTTTGCGAACTTCACTGAGGCCGAGTATTTGTAGTATTTGTACCCATGTCGTAATGTGACTTAAATATCATGACAAACATAAATTAATTTCAAATGCTACGCGTAATGGCGTAGGTACAAAAATTCACTTTATAACTTCTCTTCTTCTAACCCGATGTAACCTCCTGAGTGACTTATTAAATATCTATGCCAATATTTGAACGTATGTTTAATGTTATTAACGCAAGCCATGTTGCTACGCCTACCGTGTTTATCAACATTAACTACACTTTTCACACCTCGGATTTCCGCTTTCAAACCCAAACAATGTATCAATGCTTCTGTGAATTACGACACAAAAGTTCTTAGAAAATTTGAGATTACGCAAAGAATGTCGGGTATGACGCCTTCGTTACCACTGGGAAACGTGTGATGTCACAAGTTGCGCCGGCTTTAAGCGCTTGCCCTGTTGTTATAACAAATAAAAAGCAGCAAATTACTAAAGTCAAGTCAGCGACAAATAGATAAGGCTAGAGAAAAGGGCCAAACTTGAGAAAAACACTATCTAATAGCTTATGTATCTCCGAGCAATGTCCAAACTTAGAGTCTTGAAACTAAAAGAAGCCCTCTCTAAGGCCTAGACAAAATGATTAGAGATGTATCGGTACAATTTGTAGTGGCACAAACGGTGAGAACGAAATGGAGTAAAGAAAGAAAATTGTGGCAAGCTAGCATATGCAAAAATAAGTTTACTCCACTCCACGGCTTTGTTCCGGTGAAAGAGTAAAAAATTGGTTACCTAGCTTTACTAATTTTGAAAGATAACTTCTAGGGCACCTATGTATAATCTTCAAGGAACATGTCTGTCAAATTTCTAGACTTTAGCTGCTTTGTCTGTCAGTCAGTCAGTCAAGTTTTTCTTTGTTTTGTATGGATATAGAACATACATGAGTAGTACAGTAGTACTTATTTAGGCAATTTATTTAATATTATTTGCTAAGTCATCAGTTTAGTTCAAGCATATTATGATGGGCTAAAGTAGGTAATAGTGAAAGCTCCGCTCGTACCCTAGAGACAAGTGGCGTTCGGCGAATGAATCGCGACGGACCGATCAGAGGGCAACGAACTAGCCATCTCATACCTACGAGTGGACCTTGCGAGAGCGAGTTTGGTTACGTAACTTAAAAAAATACATTAATAGGTAAAGAAAAACAACACCACACACTAACGTGACCATAAGTTCCTAATATTTAAAGTAAGTATTGTAAAGAAAGTCTTCTCATTCTGAGAGGAGGCCTGTGCCCTACAGTGTTACGTATAAAGGCTGAGATGATGATGATGATGATGATGATGATTGTAAAGAAAAAAATAAGGCGACTGTACTTTTTCTACATATATCAGTACCAAATTCAAGTGGTTGAATTTCGAGTTACACGATTCAAAGATAAGAACATTAAATTTTAAGTAAAAGCTTTTATTAATATAAAACGTTTTTACACAAAACTAAAGAAAAATAAATGAAATACTTATAACAAAAACAGAAAAAATTAAATCCAATTTCATCTACGTTGCTCTAAAAACTTGAAACTATTCCAATCTCCTACAATAATAGGTAGATAAGTTTTACTAGAAATACAAATTTAACAATAACATTTTTGTAAACTCATGCCAATTATGTGCTGTAGATGGATGATTTTACTACTGATAATGTATCGGTTTTTCAGAATATTTCTTTATGAGATGTTTAATTTAACAAAACAAACAACCTTGTGAATAATTGTATAACGTAAAAACTCATCGTTTTCAAAGTTGTCTAAATGGTTTTCTCAACTTTTATGCTTCATTATGCATGTCTCTACCTAGTTATCTTTTAATATCTTCCCATCTCTGTCAAGGAAAACTTGATAATATCACCACTTAGAAAAATGTAACTAAACACCTTGTAAAATTATGAAAACATACATGTTTTGTACAATAACAACCCAAACGAATGCATTGAGATGTATAATATTTCGAGTAGCACTAATTGTTTTGGCAGTTTGAGCGATAAAACCATTGACCCGAATACAAACCAATTTATTAAAAAAAAAAACCTAACGTCATTTTCGAACAGGATGATTCCTCGTGGTTCTTAGTAGGAATGCGTAGAAATAGACTTTGTTTTTTTTTTTACAATTTTTTCTTGTTGGCCTGTAAATTATGGTGTAACGCAGAAATGCAGTTCGTTATCCAACGCCGAAAATTAGCTATTCTTGTTAACGCTTCCGCGTCCAGTGCAACGCGCCATTTACCGGTAATTATAATAATTGCAGACGTTACTTCACTAAGTACCGAGAATCCTAGCTCGTCTTGTCAAGTTTTTACCGTCGTGGTTAAGAAACTGAATAAGTCTTGCCTTAAGAGGAGATAATTTGTTGCAATCAGCAATCGTAAATATATCTTGTTGATTAAAAATAAAAGAATTGCAGAATGCATATGTTTACAAATAGCAATATGCTGATGTTTGGTCATAACAATTTTTTGTCTTTGGTTTGGTCTGTGACAGTAAAAGTATAACTGGTTAGGATCTAAAAACATAATTTTAATAACCCAAGCGTGTGTACCTAATTATATCTTGGTATATGCATTAGTCCCATCAACAAGTATATTTTGTTTCTTCTGTCTGCGTTTCTTTTTATGTTCAGCTTGTATTTTTTTGAATAATAAATATTTGGTCCATATAAAAGTATAACTATGTGGTAGTATATCCAGGGCTGGGCAAAATACATGCTTTGCTTTAATTAAAATACAAATTACAAAATACTATCTCGCATGTATTTAAAATACGAAATACAAAATACTTTTAAGTCGAGTATTTGAAATATAAAATACAAAATACAGTATTTCAGGTATTTTTATTTAAAATACAAAATACAAATTACAAAATACTAAGTAGAATAAAAACGAATCCAACCCGGCATGGGCAAGCAGAGTAAAAGAAAATTACTCTCTTTAAACATGAAAGTACCGTGAGGTCGTGAGACTCACTCATAGTGAAACAATACAGATTATGGTCCGAGAGCTGGCACCAATTTTTGGGTAGGTGTTTGAGGCAAGCTGAAAACTTGTCACATACTTCTCCTATTATAACACAAAACTGCAGACCTGGCTGGTGAGTAGCGGGGCTAAATGAAACCATGACTTTTTAATTTTTTTTTTGGTTTCAAAAATATATTTAGGCAATATGCAATTTGTGTATGTTGTAGTTTAATGTTTAAAGAATAAAAAAATAATAAGCCAGATGATTTAGTCGGGGCTTTAATATTGCCAGGCGCGTGCAAACATATTTTTCAAAAAAATATAAAAAATGTATTTGATGCAACTTGAAATTTTAATAGTGTATATTATTTGTAACTAAAAAATAAGATTCTCAAAAAGACAGGTCATTTTGGTGGGACTTTCTACCTGCCAGGTGATTTAACAAATATACTCACTCGCACGGATATATTATTTGTTAGATCACCTGGCAGGTAGAAAGTCCCACCAAAATGACCTGTCTTTTTGAGAATCTTATTTTTTAGTTATAAATAATACCCTATTAAAATTTCAAGTTGCCTCAAATAAATTTTTTATATTTTTTTGAAAAATCAAAATATGTTTGCACGCGCCAGGCAATATTAAAGTCCCGACTAAATCGTCTGGCTTATTTTTTTTTTATTCTTTTAACATATAAAAATTGCATATTGCCTCAAATATATTTTAGGAACCAAAAAAAAAAATTAAAATTAAAAATTCATAGGTTCATTTAGCCCCGCTACTCACCAGCCAGGTCTGTAGTCTTGTGTTGGGGTATAATAGGAGAAGTATGTGACAAGTTTTCAGCTTGCCTCAAACACTTACCCAAAAATTGGTGCCAGCTCTCCTACTATTACTCACGTTTCAAAACGAGTCGAGTTTAACTCGACAGTTTCGGGCTAATACGTAACCCTTCCTCTCGGAAGAGCACGCTACGGCTGTGCCAAACGTGCACTCAAGTACGCTACGGCCTGAAATACCTATGTCGACTTAAACTAGTTTTGAGACGTGGGTAATCAGTATTATTTTACTAAAAATTACTCTCATTAAAGGAAACTAGGTACTTTTACTGATTAAAAGCTGAGTTTCCTTTCCTAAACACCAGACTTACCTAAGTGTTATCTGCCTGTCATAGGGGAATGAATAAAGTCATGTCTACACCGGTGCGTTTTCATGTTCAACTTGCGATCGCTAAATGAAATCTAAATGTATTTTGTTAAAATGTATTTTGAAGTCATAAGTATTTGAAATACTAACTACAAAATACCTTAGCATCAGGTATTTGAAATACGAATTACAAATTACATTTTCAGCGAGTAATTGAAATACAAATACCAAATACGTATTTGTATTTCAATTACGTATTTCAATTACAAGTAATTCAAATACTGCCCAGCCCTGAGTATATCCTACTGGTTCGTTTTGGAATGTTTTGGAGTTTTATTACTAACAATAAAACTGCACGCAGATTGATTGTTAAAAACTTTGTTAATTACGTCAGTGGCATCTATCCAACAAGAAATAAGATCGTCACGACGGACGACAACAGGTACTTACACAGAAAAAAGTACGTAGCTTAGGACCTTCAAGAAATTTAAATGAAGTTCCCTCCGTTTGAACATTTTGTTTGTTAAAGGAAAATTACTTTTAAACTCGAAATTATTCAGGCGCTGTTTGCAACAGTTCTAAGGCGATAACTTCTTCGTTTAAATACCACAATGAGAATCCAGGGCAAATAAAATAATAGAGCTTAAAACATGCTTGAGATTCTTCATTATTGTTGCCTCTGCGTATGATGGTAGGTACAGCTTTATGCCACGCAATCCTTTCATGTTTTAATTTTCATTAAATTTAGCTACGTTTTTGTAGCCATAGTAGCTTAGTCGTTTGAGCTATGGTCTCAAGCTGGGGGGTCGTGGGTATGAGCCCGGGTTCGCAACTCTGAGTTTTTTGGAATTTACATGCTAAATTACATTTGAAATTTACCATGAGCTTTACGGTAAAGGAAAATATCGTGAGGAAACCTGCACACCTACGAAGATAATCACGATGTGAGTTCCTAATTCGCACCGGGCCCGCGAGGGAACTACGGCCCAAGCCTTCTCGTTCTGGATGAAGAACTTTGCTCTGCAATGGGACGCGATGTTGATGATGTTGATTACTTTTTTTGGTCACATGCTCATAATATACCTACATACATACATACACGATGTTTTTTAATCGGTGATCAGAAACCAATTTTTCTAGATCAGTATGCGGTGTCGATCACGTTTATGTCGCACTTTCATGAAACAAAACGTCTACTTTTTTAAATATTGATTATTTGGAAAATCATTGTTTAATTAAAATCATTGTCACCCTACACATGGTTTAGCCTATGAGCCAAAAACCTCTTTGACAAGTCAGTTTCTTAAGCAAACTTCATTTGACATGATACCTGACAAATTTCCCGCCAAAGCGATGACACTTGACGAAACTACTTAACTTCAACAAATGTAGGATGACTATGCATTCGGTGGATGGAGGAAGTTTTAACAATAACTTTTAGTTTTAAATTAAACACAGACTTAATTTTATTGCTTGAAACCTCATCTATTAAATTCTATTTCGGGTAGGGATTCATATTTTTGAACTCCTAATCACCGATTAAAAATCATCGTGTATTATACATAACTGACGTTTGAATAACCTTTGATTATTGGAAGTGATTCCGCTTCTACCTAGGCTTAATTGTGATTGTAATTTAATTTTACAGATAAGTTTTATCTTTGACGAACATTCGAGAAACCAACAGTATTTACTCACAAAACAACAAAACCTGATTAGCTTAAAATACTGAACATAGATTAATCAACGTCATTATTGTCGTGTCGTGAGCCAAAAATCCACTGCTGGACATGCGTTTCCCCCGATGATTGCCACAATAACTGGTCCTGCGCCGCCTGTATCCTTCTAACTCGTGTGACCTTCACCAGGTCATTAGGCTTACCTACGCTGCATCTACCAGGCCACAACGGCTCTCTCACTGTCTTCGAGCAATGTACCGCGCACACAACATGTAACTTTGGCAACTTTTCGGGCTATATCGCTTATTTTGGTTCTTTTGCGGATATCTTCATCCCGATCCGATCTCGTAGAGAAACTCAGAGCATAGCCTTCTCCATTACTCTCAGAGTAACTTTGACCTCGCTTAAAAGAATCATAGTAAGTGACACGGATTGATAGAAGTATTTTAACAAGTAAACATCCAGTACCTTTGGAACATTATCACAATATATTATTAATGTAGTTTTGGTTTGTAGTTTTTCTGAGGCAGCACAATTCCCTTGAGAACGTAACGGAAGGCTTCTATAAAGAAAAACCTTCAATTCTCGTCTTCTCACCATTACACAGCGTTTTATACGCAATTAATGAACTCGATGGTATTTTTTTACAGACAATAGTTAAATATTGAGGTCTCGCTAATTATTATTTAAAAAGGTAAAATAATAATTTATCAGCATTTCTAATCAGTAATCACCATTGTTGACTGGATTTGGGTGTACCTACTTAAAGATGTCAGAAACGGAGATGGCGGGATGAATTGGAGAATTATATTACAAGCAAGGAAAGCTAAAGAAAAATAAATACCAGTTTGCAACTATTTACGGTTAACCACATTAGATATCAAACACGTTTTAATCTATTTCAGCGGGGGCAAGGCCGCGGGCATCAGCTAGTTATTTTATAAACAAAAGTATGAGAGAGGTAATGGTGGATGAACAATGACTTAGTTTTATTTCGCGTTGAAAATTTACTCGTAATAAGTAGCAACATAGAATTAACAGTTTCTTAAAGCCACTAGCGAAATATTTGACAACATCAAGGGCATCTGTTCGAGCAACACGTGTTCTACCGGCCAGCAACTATCGTGAGAAAAGGTTTCAACCTTGCTCGACCACAATAGAAAGGAATTGTTACACTTGTAATTATTAGTTGTTATGCCTTTTTAATCGCACTACTATATTCAGTGTTACGTAAAATCCAGAATCTTCCTTTGTTTTGTTATGAATTTAGATTAAGACAATATGGAAGACTGGAGTAAAATTATTATACGTAAAGCAAGATGTTTTGGCAATATAATCTAGTTACATGGATGTGTCTCTTCTTTCTTTGAATATTTCCTTATTCTTTGTCAGTATCCACAGAGGGATGTAAACAAATTTCAAAAATAAAGCTAAGCGTTTTTACGTGACATGATATAATAGAATAAATATTGCTACATCCTGTACCCCTAAAATATACATAATGTAAGTAGGCACGAGGGTAAGTTTTCTTAACTTTGCGTTTTCTGAATGCCAGATACAAATTTTACTACAGAAATAGGTATGAAATTACAAATACGAAAGTTTGTGTCCATGCGTGCGTGTGTGAATGTGTATACTAATCTTTATTCTTTCATGCTAAAATGAGTAGATCGATTTCTGGAATACTACCATAAGCTACAGAATAAACGTTTTGACCTTTATTTTGATTGGCTACTTCTTAATTCTTATCCGGATATTCCAGTGGAATATGAATAAAATCCCAAAAGTCAACTGCTAGGTTTCTAGACATGAAATTACACGGCACCTGTTTTTTTATCGAACGTTAATGATGTGATGTCCATCATGTAATTTTTGGGAATACCCTCGAGAATTTTTGTAAAATCTCAAGACCTCAAGTCACGTAGTCAGGTTCTCTCACAGCTTTGACTATGAAATTAAGATGTCTTGTCATTTGATATCAAATAAAGCTGCTTTTCAGTTGAAATCATACCTAATCAAACATCTACAACATCAATTTAAATCACATAGTTTAGATTTGTCGTGTTTGATTCTAGACACGCCTTTTGTTAAGATGTTTGTTTTAAAAGAGTTAGAATTGTAAGTCACCCAATAATACGGCAGAGTTCATTGTATCGCATCAAATAACCGCTGAATATCACAATTGGTGACATAAGGTTTTGTACATTCCATACAAGGGTTAGAAGTTGCATTATGTCATACTTAATGTTTATAATAGAACAATCAAACGCACTATCAGAATTATAGCCCGCAGAGACTACGTAATGTTACGGTACCCGAGGCATTTTACGTGTACATTGTGTGGTCGGTGCTAATAAAGAAATTCGGTTTGGTGCTAGTTCTTGTGGCCACTTTCACTTGTACTTTGACATGGTACTTGCGAGTACGTCGAGTACCGTTATGAACTGTAGAGGTTGGTACTGGAACCTTAGGTAAATGTAAATGTGTTTCGATTTAACTGTTATTTATACATGTCGCGTGTCGACTAGGTATTTTTAACGAATCGGGTGATTGTGACACAATATTTTTAGTTATTCGTTTGCAATTTTTAAGTTCGTTTTCCGGTCAGATAAGATTTGGGGCTGTTTTGATCACCTGTAACTCTCAAAATTCTTTTTCAAACAAATACTAATTTTCTTTTTAAAGGGTTTGTCTGTGTAATGATAGATATACCTAACAGCATTAGATTTAATTCGATTCATTCGTGAAATACACCTACTACGACTGTTTTATGAAATAATCCAAACCTAACCGAGCCTAATGCGTATCAAATAGAATTAATAATGATCCTGTAAAGTTTACTTCTTGAGCAAATCGCATTATGTACCATCATACCAAAGTATAGTCGGGGTAAGAAAAGGTTCGTCACTTTTCGACTCTATGTCAACGAGTTAAGGTCGAAAAGTGACGAACCTTTTCTTACCCCGACTATACATCAAATGTTGTTATATCTGGGGCCATCCATAAATTACGTCACACCAATTTCGATCAATTTAGACCCCTCCCCTCCCCCCTTGTCACACTTATTACTATGAAAATCGCCATTATTTTGTTCTAGTGTCACAGATCGCTTGACTCCCCCCCCCTCCCCCTAAATGTGTGACGTAATTTATGGAAGGCCCCTATCGAGCTGCACTCTTTTTTAACCGACTTAGCTTCAGCTTCTGCAGGGACTGTACCTACGTATAAATGAAGGAAAGATTTTCAATATCGAAATCTTATCTACCGTATCTTTACTACGTTTTTCCAGTGCCTTGTTTTTTCTAGAGCTGGCCTAATTTAAAAAAAAACTTTCAGAAAGCTTCGATGTGCTTTTTTTTACTGCGTTCGCGTTTTGAAACTTTGGAAATCAATCCAGAATTTCGGTCAAACTTTGTAAGCAAGAAATACTTCGAACTAAAACATCCGCGTCCGGCTTTCGAGCTCGGAACTTTAGCTTTCAAATTGCCCTGGTTTCACGATTTTATAGATTACAAGCTTAAGCCACAATGAAGGCCGGGTAGACAATTGTTAGGCCGCAAACACGTTAATTGTTTCTTTACTTTGTTTAGTGGCTACATAGTTTAAGGGCCTTTAAAAAGAAGAGTAGATACCCTTTAGGTAAACAATATTCCCAATTTTCCATACATTTTTTGTGTCAGTTTTGTGACTCATCATAATAATATAAACTGTATGACAAAAACAACACAAAACTGACACAAAAATTTGGGATTTTTTTATAAGAAAACCCCAAAATTTCTTCATTTAAAAAAAGCAATGGATACCTTTTTTTTGAAAATGCCCTTAAAGATTACAAATTTTGAATCACGAAAAGGATATTGTGTATGAAATAAAAACTTTTAATTTGTACATGGTAGATAAAATCAATGCAGAATATTTCAGAGGGCTGACCAAGTTTGACTGAATACATCTGTGAAAGTTTTTTAGGAATTTTTAATTGAAGCCGATGAATGTTTATACGCCATGCAAGTATGGACTCGCACGTTGGTCGATATGTTCGATTTGTACTGCGTCAAAGGCGTTACTATTATTTTGAATCAAAAATTTCGATTAAAAACGCTAACACGAGTAAGAACATGCTGACCATCCACCGAATTATTCCGGAACTCCGGATCAATTTTAGGACACATTGAATAGGCATCTTAAAGGGAAATAAGTTTTTTGTTGAAAATGTCCTTTTTAATGCCAGATTTTTCTTTGACTGTACTTACATTGTCATCCAACCTGTATGAGTTGGTATGCCAACTTTCAAGTCAATGTGATCAGATCACTGGTATGGGTTAAATTCGAATTTCAAGATTTGACCCAAACAAACAGGCAATGTAAATAAAAGCTTGCAAATAATAAAACAAACACCCTGTCGAAAACCATGACAATTTTATATTTCAGCACAGAACATTTTCCTTTTTAACCGCTGTAATTTGGACATCCTGTACTTATAGGTAATCTTGTAGGAAAAAAGTCTTCGTTGCATCACTCAGTACGAGGAAAAAAGCGTTTAATACTCTCGCGCAACCTGTGCACACACGATAAGGTGCTCTTGCGCCACTGTTTGTCCGCTCAAATATTTATGCGACGCGCAGCCGGTGCAGCGCAGGCGCATGCAGCTTTAACTTTAGGAAATAAGCAGGCTGGGATGATGATGATGACAGTTTACACTGAAGAAATGTCTAATGTATAATTTACCGTGTTTGACGACCGGATAGCCTAGTTGTTCGATTGTATGAAAAATATGAAGGCTTGTGCTTGAGTCTTGGATGTTTCATATGTATTTGAGTATGCATTTATCTATATACCTAAGTACATATGTTTATTCGTTGTCTAGTAGTCATAGTGCAAGCTTAGCTTATAAGTTTGGGACTAGGTCAATTATTTATTTTTAGGAATAAATCAAAAAACTATGACAATAATTATGTATGTATATTAATAAATGCAAAACCTTGAGTTTTGCCTACCCGGGGCAGCGTGCCTGCCAAGCATGCTTGCGGCGTTGCGGCACTCCCTCGCTGTACGGCTATGTTCAGCCTCTAGGCGAAAAAAGACCCGGCCCTGAGGTCGCCAGAGATGCTAATAAATTGATTTCAATCGTCCGTAATTTTATTGTTTACATTTGATTAATCATTTAAAATTGCACATTAGTATTATTTGACATGATAACTAACAAAAAACATCGTGAGTTGAGCGTTTTATTTATTTTTAAAGTGAATATAACTAAATATTCTGTGAATATTTCAAGCGTCTACCTGTTGCCGTTCTCAATATCGAGCAAAACGAGCAAAAAATTCAAGTTTGTTGTATGGGAGCCCCCTTAAATATTTTTTTTATTCTGTTTTTTAGTATTTGGTGTTATAGCGGCAACCGAAATACATCAGCTGTGAAAATTTCAACTGTCTAGCTATCACGGTTCCTGAGATACAGCCTGGGTTTTTACCCTTTGCGTACGGAACCCTAAAAATATTGGCTATTACCCTTAACTTTTTCCATGACCACAGAAGAGACGCGAACAAAAAAAAGTGTCTGACCCATATACGTTAACGACAGTGAATGTATTAATACCCTAGATACGGTAAGGTTACATAACTCTCAAATAGCTAGGAGATTGACCACAGCCTAATTAGGCTTAATCTCAGCGGTCGGACATATCGAATAGCTTCGAGACATAATTACTCACCTATTTGCCCACACGCGTATGTAGACGTTAACCCGATTATTGCGATCAAGACTTGGGCAACTAGTAAATACATGTTTATTGCTCGTTTATAAATTAAATCAAGTTTATAGAGGCGGTATGTTTAAAAGTACACGTACTTGCATTACACAGTTTTAGTGACACTTGATCGATCAACGAAAACTTAATGAATGTTAACATCTTTTGAAAACATGTGCCGTCCTTCCTACGGAACCTTAAAACAAATATGTCGTAAGGTGGAATTACTTATTATTGGATTGAAATTATAGCACATTACCATATGATTGGTTTTAGCTGATCGCCCACGTTTTTTATAAGAACCTTCTATATTTGGTGTTTATATGGCCGAAAGTTACCATCCATTGGGTCAAAATTGCTAATCATTATTGTTAACATACCTTTTAAATATTTATCACAAACCGTTTTTTTCTTAATCTATAAGGATATCTTCAATAATATATAAGAAACAATCTAGATTCACTTACAATGCGAGAACTACCTTACGTCACAAGAAAAATCATTAGAATGGGCGCGCCCCGCCGTTAACTGTCAGTTTTAAACACACCAAAAAGGCGGGACGGGCTCGACGCTGATTGGTAGGATTATTTAGTTCGAGAGGTTGGCAACTGGTGGCGCGGTCGTTCTTTGTGACGTTTCGTTTGACAGATGTCATCCCGGAAGCACCACAACGCTCGCAGATGGCGCTAGTTAGAAGATTGCCAACACGGCCATTCTGCATAGCGCATGCCCACAGGCGCTCCAAGATATTCACAGGGTACTGTCGACCTGGCACAGATTGATAAAACATGATTATTGTAAATGTACATGTACTTAAACGTTCGGCCTTTCGTGACCACACAATACTATGTACCTACATGTTTAAGTTCAAATTCGATTCCTTTAGTCTTAGGCAATCTTTGTAACATTAAACATGGGTGTTCCATTATCCAATACCAATTCTAAAATGCCCCTTTAGGCTTAGGGAACATTTTCTTAAAAGATTGTCGTAGTCATTTGCCTTTAGGCTTAGGCAAAACTTTGACGAATCTTTTGGCATTCAGATTACGGAAATACGAGGAAGCTAGTAATTGTCTTCAATTAGCTTATTATAATATTCGAAATTAGCTTTTAACAAAATCATAAATTATAACACGGTGAAACATTACCTTGTCAACACGAGCTTGAAGATCATTAATTACCGAAATCCCAGTCGTGGATTTTAATCCAGTGTTTCATATGTTCTGCTGACGCCGTCCCGGTATATCGCTTGTGGCTTTGCTCTTTTAGTTTTCCGAGTCACTTTGGACAATCTTCGAGGTAGCATGGGCGATGTCCTTGATCTACTTTGGTTCCAATCCCACTTCTGATGTTAACATACCTTTTAAATATTTATCACAAACCGTTTTTTCTTAATCTATAAGGATATCTTCAATAATATATAAGAAACAATCTAGATTCACTTACAATGCGAGAACTACCTTACGTCACAAGAAAAATCATTAGAATGGGCGCGCCCCGCCGTTAACTGTCAGTTTTAAACACACCAAAAAGGCGGGACGGGCTCGACGCTGATTGGTAGGATTATTTAGTTCGAGAGGTTGGCAACTGGTGGCGCGGCCGTTCTTTGTGACGTTTCGTTTGACAGATGTCATCCCGGAAGCACCACAACGCTCGCAGATGGCGCTAGTTAGAAGATTGCCAACATTATTCACATGACAGACACTCCTATTGTGAGAGTATTCCAATAGCCAAGTAATTTCTAAGGAGTAGCGAATGAAAACGAATTAAATTGGACTTTTATATATTGTCGAAATTAATTAAATTAATAGAGTTTTACAAAGGTTTTATGGCAGAAGCCTAGGTTCAAATTACAGACGTACGACTGCTTCGGCTGCCCAAAATGAATTGCCGCTCGCTTCGAGATATATGTATTTTCTATAATAGCAATTTAACTTTTAAAGAATAAGTGGGTCAATCGCGATTCGCCTTCTACCTAAACATACCTTCACATAATATTGAATTACTCTCAAGTAGACACTATAAATTATTCATATAAAGTCTTCAAGATAAACTTCCACAGCTTTTCATCGGTGTATTTATAAATTGTGTAGAAAACGTCAATTTACATGATTTTGCACGTGCAAGTAATAGCTCAATCTACGCAACTGACGGCCATTAGTCACGGTGACGCGTCTACGCATACATTTAATTAACAACTACCCTATCGGCAATTTATTTAGCGGCTTAGAAATTGATTGGCTATATATTGATGTAATAGCAAATGTTAGATAAGTTGTAATTAAATTTGTTGATAAACGAAGCTTTTATGGTTTTGTCACGTTTTTACTTGAAAAATGAGGTACCTAAGTTACCTAACTTTTTGAGAGTGACAAATTTTTTTAGCAAACCACATTCGAACTGAAATACGAATTAATTTAATAAGATCATGCAATATTATAATTTACTTTAGTTTTAGCCATCGAATTTATTTGTGAATATGTCAAGTTTTAATGTTAATCATTCATTAAATTAATTACCTAAGAACATTTTTCATGTAACTTTTACCATAAATAATGACATAATTAAATGCGTATTAGGGTACAAAAGCCTATACTTGCTTAGCATGTTGTACTTAAATACTTACGCTATACTTAATATATTTGAGATTTAAGATCAATAATCATGTGAATACAGCAATAATACTGTGGTTTTAGGTGTCCTGCGTTATATGTATTTATTTAATAGATAGGTACGCATACAGTGAACTTATCGCACTCAATACTACGATGCGAAACGTCGTAAGGAAAAAACTTGTTACGCGATTCGCATCGTAAATTGCAAATACCCAATCCATTTATAAATATCACGGGACAGTTTACACCAATAAAATGTATATAGTCCCAAAGTAAGCAAAGCTTGTGTTCTGAGTTATGAGTGCTAGGCAACATCCAAGACTCGAGAACAAACATTCATATTTTCCATACAAATATCTGCCCCGATCGTGGATCTCTAACCACTAGGCCATTTGGTCGTGAACAAATCCATGAGACGATTATAACATAACATACCTACACTACATACCATGTAGAACATTCTACTTTCCGTTTTGGTTTATGTTCTAGCATTGCAAGTTTTACTGCCATGTAAATAATTAAGTACTTAAATAAACAGAAATTGAGACACCTTGTTAGGTAACAGAAGATAATAAATAGCTGATTTCAAAACTTTAAGATTGGTGACTTAGGTAAATGGTCATTAAAATCACGAATAAACAACTAATCCACACTTAATTTTTATGGAAACTGTCTCATTAATCCACGAATTAAAATTGAATCATTAAACTTATCCTTGGATTAATCAAACAGCGGGATTAAAATACCAAAGGCGAAGTTTGTATTTGCAAATGCAGGATTAAATTCGAGGCTGCTGATTGGTCGAGGGGCCAATATGGCGTCACGGCCGCGTCGGCGCAGGTATTAAAAAATTACAAGATAACGCTATCTTACTTTTCTAACACGTAGAAGTTAGTCATAATAAGAGCGACTTACACTAATATAATAGTTAAAACTAGACAAAATTTTCACCTACTATAATATCGGTTTATACCTACCAATTATGTACGGTATGACCCTTGCACGGTCATAAAAACTTGCGCTTCACTCTTGCAATGTCAAATATCTAGAGAAGGGGACTTGTGACCGGGTTTTTTAGTCCGTGCAAGTCGGACACCGTCTGGGCCCTCCATTCCCAGTTCGTCCGAAGGGATTTTTCCCGAGCACAAGTCACCCTTCCAATCCTTAAAGTAAAAAACAGCAAAGAATTCGCGTCTTTGGCCCCTCTGGCGACTCATTCAAAAAAAAAAAAAAAACGTCAAATATCAAAAGTCTATGGCAAACCGTAAAACTGATAGCTAATGAACAATAAGGGCCTCCATAGACGGACTGCTTAGAGCAGTCAGTGCCAACAGCTTCAAGAGGTCGCTATCGGGTGTTCTGCAGTTACATACAAAATTCAGAGCATTCGGGTTGAACCCGACTCCTACAGCAACACGACTGCTCTTGTACCGTTGGTCTCGACTGATCTAAACAATCCGTATATGGACCTTCCAGTGTTGCAAAAGTTCCCGATTTATCGGGAGATCTACCGATTTCGGTTCTTCCCTCCCGATATCCCGATTTAGCGACCCCGTCTCCCGATTTTCTATATTTCGAAATAAAGTGACAATTAAAACAATATTTTTAAGAGGATAACGCCAAAGCTAAGGTATCATTAAAACAATGCACGGGGATTCCCCAAAACTTCACGCACGGCCTTTTAATAATGTAGTACCCACAAAATACATTAAATCTAAATGTCCTAAAATAGAGTTTATTATTGTTTGGTGGGTGTATGCGGGAAACTCCCTAAAAATCAGGCAGGCTACTTCGAAATACGAAATTTGAACTTCGCTTCATACTGAATATTTTCATCGATAAATTTAATGAAACGTATCGTAAAAAACATTCCACTGTATCAATTATAGAAAAGAAATGGTATGAACATGAATAATTAGTAATCAATCACTAAACCTACGTCTATATATATTTTTAAATAATTTAATAGTTTGTTTGTTGAAAGTGTATAAAATATACAATTGTTTAACTTTGACTAAAATCTCCCGAATTCTCCCGATTTTTAGCTGGACAATTTAACGATTTTTAAATTTTCACTTTTGCAACACTGGGACCTTCTTAAAATTAAGTCTTTCGTAAAGGTCCAAAACGAATTCTTAAAATTTCAATTGGTCGTTACACGTTAGTACTTCAAGCTCTCGTGAAATTCGCTCACTTTATCATACAAAGAACTAACCCTAAGGCCTCATTCGCACGGGAGCTTTTCAAATAGAACAAATGCATTTTCAAGTATATGTTCATACGACAGCGTTTTAACGACCGCTTTAGCCTAGTTGGTAGTGACCCTGCCTACGAAGCAATAGGTCCTGGGTTCAAATCCCGGTAAGGGCATTTATTTGTGTGATGAGCACGAATATTTGTTCCTGAGTTATGGATGTTTTCTATGTATTTAAGTATTTATTTATCTATATAAGTATGTTTATCGTCGTCTAGTAGGTACCCATAGTACAAGCTTTGCTTAGTTTGGGACTAGGTCGATTTGTGTTAGATTGTCCCCTAATATTTATTTATAAAAAAAAAAAAAAAAAACGCGACGTTTTTTATCGAGCAGTGTTGCATTTTGAACGCTGGGCGTTAGGCGTTAAAGGCCATTTTAGTATTTTGTTCTATTTGAACACTTTTTAGCGGGCGTTAAAAAAGCTGCCGTGTGATTGAGGCTTAATAACGCATGTATAGCGGAAAGCTGTACTATGCTTATTGCTCTCAAGTTGACTTTTAAGGTTTATTATACCTATGTTGTAAAAGAGTATCCTGTGTATTAAAGGATTTCATTTTATATGCTTGAGTCGTTTTGCAAGCAGTAAAGTTTTACTATTGACAAGTTTATTGTCATTGCTCAATAAGCTGATTCTGTTGACGTTAGCTTCAAGTCGAATTGCGTTTTAAAGTAGGCGTTAACGTCCAATAAACAATACTTAAGTGTTAAAGTTACAAAGACTAGTCAACAAGTAATAAGTATTTCCATTAGCAAATTTTGTGTGTTTGTGTGATCGTTTGAAGGAAAATCAAAAATCAAAATCAATTTTTTTTTATCTCCCTTTCAAATCTTCCAAAATTTAAATAAAGACTGGTAAGTACTGCGTACTCGTATTACACCATTGCTGGAGGGCGAATATTTTATAATCCATAGTAATATTATAAATCTGATAGTGTGTTTGTTTGTCTTTCTTTCACGTCGAAACTGAACGACGTATTGCCTTGTTTTTTGTATGGATGTAGTTAAATGGCTGGAGAGTGACATAGGCTACTTTTTATCACAGGAAAATATCTCAGTCCCACGGGAAAATACGTTTTAATCTACTTTTAGACGACCGGTTGTTAGAGAACCTGACTACGAAGCTTGAGGTCCCGGGTTCGATTCCCGGTCTGGGCAGTATGCTTAGTATAAGTTTTACTTCACCAAAATACTTCTCGATCGCGTTTACGTAAAAAAATCTATTACTATGGAAACATTGACAGCGCCTCCGCGCGCACGCGTCCATTACGCTTAGTATAAGTTTTACTTCACCAAAATACTTCTCGATCGCGTTTACGTAAAAAAATCAATTACTATGGAAACATGGGCAGCGTCTCCGCGCACGCGCGTCTATGTTTCCATAGAATTGTAATTTTTACGTAAACGCGATCGAGAAGTATTTTGGTGAAGTAAAACTTATACTAAGCGTACATGTTTCCATAGAATTGAAATTTTTACGTAAACGCGATCGAGAAGTATTTTGGTGAAGTAAAACTTATACTAAGCGTACAGACATTTGTGTGAATAATACGAATGTTTGTGCTCGAGTTTTGGATGTTTAATATTTATTTAAGTATGTATCTATCTATATAAGTATGTTTATCCGTTGTCTAGTACCCATAGTACAAGCTTTGCTTAGTTTGGGACTAGGTCAATTGGTGTGAATTGTCCCGTGATATTTATTTATTTATTTACTTCTTTCTGTCTTCTTTAGCCGAGGGCAACAACTAGTTATTCATACATAGAACACTTAATCAGGTAGGTACTGAAGATCTCTATAGAGTAAAAGAATTGGTGCAGCCATGCATGTAGATCTGGCTTGAATTTATTCAAATACAGATCACATGGGTCTCTAGGTAGCCTATCAATTATATTTTTAGGCGCACGAGCGAGCAAAGCGAGCGAGGGTGCTTATAGTTCGCGGGTGTAATTGATAATTTACACTCGAGTTGAACACTCTACTTTTCATCACAAATGCGAGGAAACAAAGAAAAACCGTTATGTTAAAAATGTATACGCAATTTGTAACAGAGCGGAAGAAAATTTATCGCGCCAAACCGTCTTTTGTTTTTTTTTTTAATGGCCTCGCGCTCTTTGGCTTTGGCACATTCAGCCAGCACTGGCCAGCAGCATTATGCCAGCATGGAGGTTTGGAGGTAAGTATTACGCATTACAATCTCCTTGTTTACCAGTTCGTTAATACAAAGGAGCTCCATTCGATTATTAAATTTACTTACATCCCTAAAGACGTAAATCGAATTTACAATACGGATTTCAAGTTAAATGCAACCTACTTTCAGAGCTTAAGTGCTGAAATTTTTTTCTTAATTATTCCAGAGTTTGTATAATTTGTCCTCTCGTTCGGTACTAGGTTATCGTTGGCTTGAGTTTTGTAACACTATATAGCGTAGGTAGGGAAATGTTAAAAAAAAAACCTTTTTTCAAGCATTTTTAAAACAGCCGAATATAATTTCGTAAAATTGAGGTAGCTCTTTGTCCTGTATTTAAACAAATCATTATGTAAAAATAACAGAAAAAAAGTCACACGGCCTACTAAATTGAAATAAAAACCCTTTTACTGTAAGTACCGCATGAAACTGACATTTTATCTCCGAAGCTTTCAAGCCTTCATTATACGGTCCTTTGCTAGTCCACCCACACATAAATCATTTCCCGGATTTGCCTGTTCCAACTTCTGGCAAATTTACGTGTCGAGATTCCATCTAAAGCCGTATTAGCATATCCGTACGATAAGTAAAACATAATTCATCTACTAATGCTTTGTTTCCGATTTTCAATTGTATGCTAATTCAAATAACCGCTGTAATCCTTTAATCTGTGTGGTGTTAAAGGATCATGACGTATTTGTTAATCGTTGGGTATTTCTGTCGATCTTTATTTTTACATATTGCTTATCATTATCATTCACATTCTTTCGTTCATTAACTCAATTCACGTGGTAGCGTGGAATTCACCAAATCTACTAAGAGGCTTTTCATAGTGGCGATTTGCGAACGTATTAAAAGCAAGGCGAACACGTACTTGCCGAGTACCTATGCCGCGAGTGCGCAGAGGGTTCGGCGCGTGCGAGTAAGGGCCTAAGCACACGGCGTTTTTTAAGCGCGCCTTCGACGCGCGTTGTGGAAACGCGCGTTTACAGCGCGTTTTTTTTCGATAGATCAGCCATATTACATGGATATAATAATAATAATAATAATAATAAATATCACGGGACAATTCACACCAATTGACCTAGTCCCAAAGTAAGCTTAGCAAAGCTTGTGTTATGGGTACTAGGCAACGGATAAACATACTTATATAGATAGATACATACTTAAATACATATTAAACACCCAAGACCCGAGAACAAACATTCGTATTTTTCATACAAATATCTGCCCCGACACGGGAATCGAACCCGGGACCTCAAGCTTCATAGTCAGGGTCTCTAACCACTAGGCCATCTGGTCGGAGGTCTGGTCTGGTGGGTGGATATAGAACATAGAACAGCCAGCCCGCGTGCGTATCGAGTTTGTATCGATACAAACGCGCGTCGACGGCGCGTTTAAAAAACAAAAAACGCCGTGTGCTTAGGCCCTAAGGGCTGTTTCAGACTAACGTTTTTCTCTGCGCGTAAACGATCGTTTTTGGCACACGCGCTTACACGCGCGCTACATTTTAATCGTAATCCCGTGTACGCGGGCCAATCAACTTTTAAACCGACGTTTTTGGCGTCTCCTGCGTTACCAAAATTGTCTCTGGCGTTACCAAAAAATCGTACTTCCAACAAGATATTTCACGGTTTAATAGGTTAAACTTACGTAGGATGGCATGTATTCATGCTATTCATCTATTAAATTACAGAAAAAACATGTTTACTTACAAAAATCTGCAATTGTTTGAAAAATGTCGCGGACAGATTAGTGTCGGTTTAAAAGTTGATTGGCCCTGCGCTCATTCGTACGTGTTCGCTCGAAACGTGAAATAAGGGCATGTTCTCGCTCGCGCTTATACGAGCTTGTAAGCGCGTCAACGCTCGAAGAAAACAAAACCGCACCAGTACGCTTAGTATAAGTTTTCCTTCACTTAATGTTTAATGTTTAATGTTTATTTGGGCAAAAAACGGCACAATATAATGAGTGAATACTTCTCGATCGCGTTTACGTAAAAATTTCAATTCTATGGAAACATGGGCGCGCGCGCGCGGAGACGCTGTCCACGTTTCCATAGTAATTGATTTTTTTACGTAAACGCGATCGAGAAGTATTTTGGTGAAGTAAAACTTATACTAAGCATACTGTGCGCGCGTACACGCGCTTTCAAAAACGGAGCTTGTACGCGCGTATAAAACGCTAGGTAGTCTGTACGCTTAGTATAAGTTTTACTTCACCAAAATACTTCTCGATCGCGTTTACGTAAAAATTACAATTCTATGGAAACATAGACGCGTGTGCGCGGAGACGCTGCCCATGTTTCCATAGTAATTGATTTTTTTACGTAAACGCGATCGAGAAGTATTTTGGTGGAGTAAAACTTATACTAAGCATACTGAAGCCGCCCCAACGATTTCGTCAAGAGCGCGCAGCGAGTTCGTTTCGCCTATAGGGTTAGGACGCCATGATGGTACAAAAACAGAAGTGGGTGAAATAGATGTTATAGTCCGATAAGCTCGTGCGCGAGTCTGCGCGACCCTCCGCGGAACCCTGTCGCAGTGAGTATTTGCCGCACTTATTAGAAACAATCTTGTTATACCTGGTTTACACTCGCGTACGAGTGGCGAGACGAACTGCGGGACGAGCCACGAGACGAGAGTGTGAACAGGCGCGCCTCGCGCCTCGTCTCGTGATTTGCCTTGATTTTGACGCTCGCGTCCGGAGCGAGACGACGAGGCGAGGCGCGAGGCGAGGTGACGAGGCAAGAGTGTAAATCAGGTATTAAGTAAGGACAGCAGAGGCTCCCTGCGACAGGGTTCCGCCGAGCGCCGCGTACGAGCTTGTCAAGGTATAGCTGACGTACTTGAGCGTACATCATAGCGTCCCAGCATATATACGTCCCACAGCAGAGCACAGGCCTCCTCTCAGAATGAGAGGGCTTGGAACGTAGTTCCCACACGACCCGGATGCGGTTTGGGAACTTCACACACACCATAAATTTCAAATGTAATTTCGCACAAAAATTCCGAAAAACTCAGAGGTGCGAGCCGGGATTTTAACCCACAACCCTCTGCTTGAGAGGCCTTAGGTCAAACAGCTAGGAGACCACGGCTTTTCACGTCCCATAGGCGTTCCAGCCCTACAGGCGCGACGAACTCGCTGGGCGTTCGCGACATAAACGTTACGCATTCGCGGCGAAATCGTTCTCCCTGCAGACTCTAAAACGCAGTAAGTGGGTTTTTACGTTTGTTGAATATTGAACTATAACAAGCACAGCGTTAGGAACATAATGGTCTAATCGCTTTTTTGCTCTTACTGCGTTTTAGGGTCCGCAGGGCAGCGTTGTGCGCACGCGCTGAAGTTGCTGCGCCCTCACCTCAATTTTAATACGTTCGGAAATCGCCAATGTGAAAAGGCTCTTAGTAGACTTGGTGTATTCCACGCTACCACGTGAATTGAGTTAATGAACGAAAGAATGTGAATGATAATGATAAGCAATAATGTTCAGCCGATTAAGAATAAAGATCACGCTATTAATACGTTTGCTAATCGCCAGTGTGATAAGGCTCTAAGTATAACCAATGTCAAATAACAACCGGAAATTTGAAGCTGGTTTAGGGCACAAGCGTCCTCTTAGAATAAGACGGCTTGGGCCGTTTTTCCGACGATTTTATCTTAGGTCTGCGTAGGTTTTCTCACGATGTTTTTCTTCACCGTAAACCTCATGATAAATTTAATGTAATTCCGCACATAAATTCCGAAAAACTTAGAGCTGCGAGCCCGAGCTCAAACCCAGAACCTTCTGCTTGAGAGATCATAGATCAAACCACGACTTCAGTAGTTTTAGTTTAAATAATTGCCGACTACAGTTTTTTTATTTTTTTATTAAGCCACAATTTACAAAAATATTAACAAAAAAATATTTTCGCCAAACTGCTAAGCAGTTTGTTGGCGAATACAGCACTATTTTTTTATAAACTAGTACTTAAAATAGGCTATAAAGCTTATACCTAAAACAAGATAAACATAAACACACAAACATACAATATTTGCGGGCCCTAACTTTCACTTTCTTTAATGAAGGTATCCATCAAACACGCCTTTACTTTAGATTTAAATATATTTTTCGTTTCACACTCGTTCTCCGATATGATTTTATTGTAAATGCGTGGTATCAGGTACCTTCTTGTTCTTTGTCCGTAGTAATTATTAAGTGATCTCGGTTCAACAAACATTTTACGTGACGATGTTTTTCTAAAATTACGGTTATAGATTTTACTTATCTTATATGTTGGGCATTTATACTGATCCACAGCCAATAAGTACCTACACTTAACATGTACAGGTAACAGGTATACCTACTGATTTTATAATTTCCTCGGCCATAATCTGATCTTAGGCGCAAGCCAAACAGAGGAGACGTGGGACGGGGGCGCGTTGCAGTCTCGGCACCCCTTTAATCCGTTTTCATACTAAATGTATAGAAGTGTTGCGATCCAAAGTAGACAGAAGAGACGGGGCGGAAACGCGGCCTGCGAACAAATGACGCGGACTGCGACGCGCCCCGTCCCACGTCTCTTCTGTATGGCTTGCGCCTTAGAAGCACCCCAACACAGCCCTGTAAAAGAATACTCTGGACCTACAGCGCTTCTAATTTTCCTCAAAAACCTCAGGTAACAAAACATCGGTGTTCCTAAAATTCCTTAATAATGATACATCATATCGAGCCCTCGGCATCTGCCGCACGATGTAAATGTGTAAATCAGCCGCTTTCCTAGAACGCGATAAACGGTTGGCGCCACTGAATTTGAAATTGTTACTTCAAAGAACTGCAACCGGATGCGTCACGAGACGTGCGCAGTCGCAGGTAGATGGAATAAGGATATACGTATTATTATTGTATACGTTAGTGTAGCTAATTATGCAGCCGATACTATAATGACGAGGTGACACGAGGAGGGAATTGTTATTAATAGATGTGCACGGTTAGGTAAAGCATTCAATAGACAAGAAATAAATGATGTAGTGATAATGTAAGAAGTTTTTGAATTGAACAAATCAGGCGATTGCACAAGTTATTCAGCCGACACTAAGTGAGTGTGAATTTTATGTTAAATCTGTGGTTAGGTAACAATAAGTATAGAAATTACACTTGTATTAGTTGTATTCCGTGTGTTAAATGTAATAGTGTCTCATGCCCGGAGTTTAAGATTTAAAATTCACGGCAGTAGGTATACATTCTCCACAAGTTTTATTCGCCACACTGGAACAAAGGTTTGAGCACTTTTCATACCAGGATTGACCAGGTGCTAGCGATCTTAGAAGACCGAGACAAGATGCTATTTATTAACTGCTTTTTATAGCTCAAGTAAAATCAATAATTATTGTTTTTTTTTTACACGACTACGGCAAAGCCAAAAGGAAGTGTAATGATTTTAGCAGTCTATGTATTTACTTAACTAACCTATCCTATCCTACTATCCTGATAAAAAGTGCAGATGAGGCCAAAAATGTAACTCACTGGTTCAATAACAGCCTATTCAATCTAGCCTTCAAGAACCTGGTTGTATCTATCTGTAAATACAGACAATGAGGGCGAATTCTACTCCTTAGCAGTTCGTATTAGGAAATATGAAGAAAACTGATTCTTGCCGGCCATAGGAATACTAACCACACAAGTGTGAAGACGTCCCCGCCTAGACGTCCGTTGGTAAAATGGAGATGAAGGGTTTCTCTAAACTGTGATGGTCTATTTTAATTTGTCTGCCTTCGCTTAATATTATCTTAGCCTCTGACTGCCGCTTCTTTTGTAAATGACGCTAAGCGATTTTCCGCCGCGATCCGCCATTCATCAGACAAAGACATATGCCGACAATACACGCATTGTGAAACTACATTTGCAATTCAAGCAGTCTTGACGATTTTTCGGCTATATTTTAATCAGAGCTACACAACCATTCTCCATGCTACCAGATGCATGTTAGTGTGGTGGTAGTGATAGATGGATATGTGTGATTTGCTGATTTGTGTGGAGATGCAGGAACTGCATGAACACACATTTTTTGCATAAACATAGCTATCATAAGGTCGTGGATGAGCAAAGTAATTGTTTCAGTTCATTTATTTTATTATTTAAACTAATATGTCTGACATTCAAGGCCCACGTGAGGTCGCCTTGGGTACGGGCCCCGTTTGCCCTTATGGAAAAGACTGCACAGTTTACCCGTGGTGTCCCTAGCGTGAAACATTAGGCATAGCTGTTGAGTCATAGGGTGGTAAAGGTATTTCTTGGTCAAGATAAATAAACATTTTCTGAAAACAACCATATACAATACGCATCATAAAACTATACAAAGTTTAAATGACTATATAAGTAAATATAAGTTCATGGACCTCCGGAAAGTAACACCTGAATCAATCAATTATTTATGTTATTACAAGCTTTTTATTAACTTCCAATGTATGTATCTATATATGTAAGTATGATGATGATGATCCGATCCGGCCATGAAGCACCCCAACCCATGATGGCCATGATGGTTTCGACCATGGCAACAGCTTCAACTCCGTTAATGTCGATCATGCGTTCCCAAGTGGCTCACGTATCCAACTTTATTAGACAGGATCCTCATGCAACGCGGGCAACATGTAAGTACGTGTCAAATCTTGCAAGTTAAATTTGACCCTCTTCATGATTTCTGATTGAGCTGAAATTTGAATGCATGTGTAAATCGGATGACAATGCATTATTATTATGTATTGGCCACCTGACCATACGAACTCTGTAATAAAACGACACGACCGCATCGAGTTTGGACTCGTTTGATTCGTCTTGACGAGAACTTTGTTAAACGGGGCCAAAAGTACAGTCCGTAAAAAAACTTGTATTTATAAATATAGTTTAGAATAAAATCTTATTATTATGCCTTATCAACTAACAGTAGCAACTTCCCTATCCTAACAGAGCTCTGTTTTGTTCCAGATGTCGTAGCGTAATGGAGGGCGAATGCTCGGAGGGCGCCGAGGGCTGGCTGCTGGTTCGCGTCCACGTGCCGGAGCTGAACGTGCAGAAGAGCCTCCAGTTCCCGCGCGACCAGCTCGTTTGGGACGTCAAGCAGCAGTGCCTAGCCGCTTTGCCGAAGGTCAGTGCACTATCAATCCAAGATTCCAAAGACAATCAATATGTCTCTTTGCATAAACATGGGTCTAAATAGGTGTTACATTTTGTTCAGTATTCTCTAGTGGCCTATCATCTTCACAGGTTAATGCTGGATAATATGCACCCATCCAAATCTATATTATGTTCAGGGATATTATGTATCCTTAGACAGTTTTTAAACATTTCAGTATAGGCATAGGGTAAAATACCCAGTATAGTCAGCCAGGCACCGGTAGTCGGCCTCTGTCAATCTTACGCAAGAGCGGGAAGAGCACGAGAAATCTTTCGTGCTCTTCGCACTGATATACGGCCGACTACCGGTGTCTGGAGCCGACTACTGGGTGCTTCACCCTGTTCCTCAAAAACATCAAATTTGTCTAGAGATAATGAGTAGGTATACCAAGACTCTTTTATATTTTGATTTTTTGTATAATGCACAAATTGGATTGATTAACATCAAAAGGGCATTTTTATACATTGTCTTAAAATGAATCTGAAATATTTTAGCAGATGATTTGACAAGTTTAACTGAACACTGTAATTTTTTTTCCGTTTTTTTTTATTGTGACGAACATTTTTATACATCGATTGTTGTGAGAAGAATACGGTGTCAGAGGCAGGGCTGCATCTTGAATCATAAAATCCTAGAAAACTTTACAGAGGTGTTCAGTTAATTCAACCATGTGCTGTGATATTCTGGATTAATTTGAAAATCTTGTACCTTGCCCTGGGACGGGGGTCGAAATAAATAGGATTGCGTAAAAAAATTCTACGAGACTAACAATAAGTAACTATGGAAGACCACGATTCCTTCGCAGACAGCTACTAGTTTTCCACTGCCCAGTAGGTCTCGAAAAGACCAAAATAAACGAGATCAGGAGCCGATAAACTTCTCAGAAATTTCTCTTGCAGTTAGTTTTTTGCGTAAAAGCAGAGAAATTTTATTTCACTTTTACACGCAAAGCAAACGCTCGAGTTTATTGAATTTCAAGTAAGGTAGTAATGCTATATGCATATCGTATTACATTTAGGACTCTGGTATTGCCTATGCTACTCTGAATTGCCTGCTTTGTTTGTGGCATAAGTATCATGAAAGTTTTTGGACTTACTTCGGAAACGCTCACGAAAGCTGGTAGCATATTTCTAATTCCATAGTCTTGTAAATTAGAAATTACTGACGATCACCATTTTGATTGGGTTTGATAGCTTGTGAGCGTACCAACTGGATTAGGAAAAGGCTACGTAGAAAAGCAAGTCCAAAGCAGTTCTATAGGTACATCCGTCATACGAAAAAAAGACACATTTGGGATGTTTTTCCCGAAATTGAGTCTGTGCTTTTTATACTGATTCCGAATAATTATGGGTTATGATGATACTGCCGCAACCATACCATTTGTAGTGGTTTTGTGTACTAAAGTTTTGTTTGACCCTGATCTTGTATATGTGAAATATAGTGGACAAATTTTAGAGGTCAAACCTCAATAATGGCTGCTCTCGTTTACTAAAACACCTACAGGTGTAAATAAAGATTATGATTCCAAAATACCTTGGAAACTTCTCCGACCGGTATTATCACGAACTTTCGCTTATTCAGATTAACCGTTGATTCATCGATTATTCAATGTTACGCTAAAATATTTCTCTCACCTTTTCATTTTAAAAGTAAATGGCTGATTTACATAACACTTAGCGAGTGTTATGTGAAACAACGTAATGTTCATGCTTTTTAAAAACAAAGTGGTGACTAAAGCTTTTGCAGCGCTCCAGTTTTGCTTTTGTTTTTTTTACTGTGACGAATTCATAAAAGTTTAAGAGACGATGACAGACATAAACATAAACATAGACAAAAATAAATCATAGTAGACTAAGTAGTTTTATAAATAGTGTTCTAAAATCCTATGAACCATCTATAAATTCATAAAATATGTTTGCGTTCGAATCAATCGAAAGCAAATCGTGTTCTAAATTCGTTGCAAAACGTCGTACTTAATCGGTAATCTGATTTTTTTCCTTTCGATTCTAGATAGAATCTATCTATCGCTATCGATGCAAATCACGAATGAAGCGCCCTTAAAAATGTTTGTCTATGGAATTTAATTTGAATTTGGAACGAATCTGAACTATTCCCAAGTAAAAAGTAATTTAAATTTCGAATTTCTTTAACATTGTTAGCGTCTTTAAATAGATTATGGCGAAGTTTCATTAAATTATTTTTTTGGTAACAACTTGTACTTAATTAAACTAAAAAAAAACTTGTTTCTTAAAAAAAAGCGTAACTTTTAACGAATGATTGAATAAATTAAGAAAACTTGTACCTAATTGAAATTAACGAAAGGTGTAACTTAATTACTAGTCTGAAACTCTTGATGTTTTTTTAGTTAGTCTCTTGATTCATTTTATAAAGGTTATTGACTTACATATTTTATAAGCACCTACATAAGGTACGGTTAGTCTAAACAAGAACGAATAGCATATTTCACACTCATGGTTTCGGTCAAATACTATATTAATTATTTGTACGAAAAAGCTTTGATTACTTTGCCTTTTTAATAACTAAATCAAATCAATAGCCATCAAAATTTGTCACATTATATTTCTACCCACTAACATACATTAACTTTCATTTTATTCATACGCTTATATATGAGTCTGTTACACCAAAGCGCATGTAGGCAGCAGTGGGCGGGCGGCCGGTCGTAAATTGCAATAAACTCGCTTAAAACATCGCGGGTTCGGACCCCGACGATAAACATGTCCTGGACCTTAATGCTCAGTCTTATAATACAATTAGAAATATTTTATCTGTGGACCCCTCTTTTTATTACGAGTTGAACGACGAGCTTTGTTTTTTTTTTCAAATTTACATTGCATTTGCTGTAAAGACATAGCTCCCTTTATCTTTTCGATAAAGAAAAATTAACAAAGCTGAAACATGTATCTTCTAAAAACTGTTGGCTGCCAGTAAAAATGAAAAAAAAAATGCTGGTCAAAACTGCTTAAATAAAAAAAAATGGCTTACAGGGTGTTGAAAAGCCAACGTTCGTTATCTTGCTAACGCACCTCGACACGTGTGCGATGTTTATGTTAACTTCATGCCCAAAGAACCGGTTTGCGTCCATTGAGAATTGTGCCAGTTACTGGTCTTTAGCTAAACTGATAATCATAGAAACTGCCGATAAGAAGTTTCCTTCAGTTTTTCGTTAAATAGTAACAGACGGGTGAAATGATGAATGACGGGGTTACTTGTGTGTAACGTCAATCAGTAATTTGTAAAAATATATAAGTAGGTACCTAGTTAAATGATTTTATTTTTTGTAATTTGTGATTAGGTGGTAAGGTAAATAACCCAGTGCTTGACATGCTAATGCCCAAGCCCAATAGACTTCCTGCTGACAACTACTGAACACTTTGAAGTCTACATTATCGTATCGTACACTAAAACAAGTTTGAACAAATAAGGATCATTAAACAATAGTAGGTCGATTTACTTGAACTGCTAACTATTTTACTACCATATATGTAATGCATTGAATTGATACGGTCCATCAAGCACATCGTAAACCACTGGATCTCAGAAAAATCGTTGGTCAACGTCGACAGACTCCGCACCGTGAACCTGTTCCCACCTACAGCTACCGTTATGTTGGAGTAATTTTTTAAACAGCGGTTACGTTAAACGAAACAAAAAGTATTACTTATTAGCTGACAAGGAAGAGTAGAAAACGAGAAGAGTAAGTAAAAAAATACTACAAAATTGAGGCCACATTACATCTGAAACCTGGCACGTTACATCTGAAATCTGACAGTTACAAAAAGTGTCTCCGTCGTTTAATTGTTTCTATTCTCTATTGTCGCACTTCTATTTTTTTTTAATTTCTGTTTCGAGAAATGAATAAACGCGGGATAGAGACGTGAGCGTTTTAAAATGTTAAGTTTAAAACGCTCAGGAAAAGTTTTTTTAATGGGTATCTAGGCAGCAGCCAGTTGTGCTTTTTATTTGAGACATCGACCGACAGCATATTTTTATGTTTTGAATTCAATCAATGTTGAATTCGAGATTCGAAAAGTATATATCCATGATGTTTTGTTGTTTATTTTGATTGAAGTTAAGAAATAGACAAAAAGCATTTTGAAAGTATCTCTTTCAATATTATACTGCTTTCTTTATCAAAACTTTATAGTAACTAAATATTTATTTATAAAATATTTATTTTATAAGTAGTTATTAACCTTATATTCCAAATGTTTTAGAACTTTTTAGTTTCGAATATAATATAATATGTATGTATATTGTTTTCGGTGGTGACTTCGGCGCTAAACCTCAGGTGGCCACTTGGTACAGGGTACGTGACAATTTTAATGCAACCCCCTATATATAGCCTGGGATAATCCTGCATGAATCAACTGTGATTCAGTGTTATTATAACGCCGGAAAACGGCAATGAGCATGACCATAAAGATTAATCATAGCATGCACCACCCTGATATGACTGGGATGTTGCCTGTCTCAATATTTAAAAAGAAAAATCTGCATAAACTGTGACCCACATCGATGTAGCGATAACGTTCTATTTTCAAAATGCAGCTTTGAAAATGGAACGTTTTCTTTTTAATTCTCGTGACGCGAGCTCTCGCTTGATCAGTCGCATCGCTGCGATGCATGCATGTCCTACTTGGGAACAGTGTGTTACTGGCTGGACACTTTCTGCTTTCTGCTCTGTGAACACATTGGGGTGCCATTGTCGCTGGCACAATTTAGTGGGACATCGGACAATAAAGAGGGTGCTCCAGTTTGGGAAGAATATGAGAATATTTTTAGTACTTATTTTGTATGTTTGAAGAAAAGGGGCACACCAGCTGGATGTTAAAGTTTACCTACTTCCATCCGGAGATTACTTTAGAATATGATAAGTAATTTTGCGTTATGTGTACGTGATTACGTACTTGAAATTTTATAAAATGCTTGTAATTTTAAAAGCACAGCTCTACTTTCTTCAGTTCGAAGTGACTCTAACTTTTGTTAATTGCATGACTAGTCATCGCCTCATGGTGTTCGATCGTCATCGAGTACTTGCTTAACGGTCCCTATTGTAAAAAAATAGCTGTGTTCCTTACGAATAGCCGCACTTACATTGGTAACTTTTCATTTAAATTTAATTTTATAAAGTTTGTAAAACTTTACTATCATTAAGTCTACAGGATATCTTAAATGCCATCGAATACTACGCGTTATGTTGAAACACATTCCAATAGGCTAGACGACTAAAAAAAACTGTTTAGTCCGTCAGTTAGATTATCACAAAATATTGTACACGTATTTTTTCTTTTGTTTGACAAACAAAAAATGAGGAGGATACAGTGCTTAGAAGTTTCGACGTGAGTACAATTTTTACCTAAGGGTGACGTCACAAGCCCCCACTCCGGAAGTTTGATGATCTATATCTTTGTCGATTTTTAATAATTTGATAAACCAAAAAATACGTGTCCCATATTTTCCCATAATCTAACTGACGGACTAATTAGAATGACAAATTTTTAACCCAGTCGTCATCCCTATTACCGAACTAACAGAGACATCATCATTAAAAATCTTCAAAATTTTCCCCAGCGATAAAATAAATAAAATACCTACATTAATAAACTGATTCATAAGTGGAAATAACATAGTCACAAAAATGTTGTTCATACATAACATAAGCATAATAATGAGAACAAATGTAATACATTATCTACTTAATTATTATCATTGTGATATCATAATACAAATACATATCATACATAATCTTAAATTGATTGATTCAGGCGTTACTTTCATCGACCATGATCATTGAAGAATTAAATTATTATATTGCTTCTCCGTTACTCCTTGGTAGTTTAATCGTATCTACTTTTACAAGGTTATTACTTAATATTCTCAGTGCAAGTCGTTATAAATATAGCATCTAGAACGACCGTAGGTAAATTACTGCCCAGAAACCTCAATTAATATCTAACTGTCATGTTATATTGCGTCTATCTATCTAGTAAAATGTACTAAGGTTGATTATTGGGACAATAACTTAATTAGTCTCGCAAGCGAGTCCTGGCACAATCCATGTAAAGTAATCCTCGTGGCAACTCTAAAAATTAATCCGACAAGCAGCAATGTAAATAAAAATGTATTATTATTTATTTATTTGTAAATGTAAAGCAGCTTATTCACATTCACGCGAATACGTGAACCAACAAGACATTTAGAATATCTTCTCTCCTTTATGACTTTTTGACTGACCATTGACTGACCAGTTGGTGCAGGCTGTGCACGAATTCGTAGGTTCGATCCCCACGTTATATTTGTACAATGTACGAATGCGCGCATGTGTGTGTCCCCTATTACAAACTTGTACTTAACACTTTTTTTTTATCTGTATGCTTAGTATAAGTTTTCCTTCACTTCAATAATTCTCGATCGCGTTTACGTAAAAATTTCAATTCTATGGAAACATAGACGCGCGCGCGCGGAGACGCTGTCTATGTTTCCCTAGTAATTGAATTTTTTACGTAAACGCGATCGAGAAGTATTTTGGTGAAGTAAAACTTATACTAAGCGTACTGTTCGATGTGTTAATCCATTTTTTTTTATTTGCTTCTACGTTATTGTAACAGGACTCGCATGCCACACTATTTATTAATTTTAATAAATATTTTCGTTTTCTGCAAGTAAAATCAAACCAGTTTGATATTATTTAGTTTGTTTGTTTTGTTTGTTTTATTTATTTAGTTTGTTATTTTTGGTTTGTTTGTTATTTTTCAAGCGACACTTTAACTGGCCAATGTGTTTCGGCCTTAACAGTTCCATTCTTGCAAGATTAAAGGCCTGGTCCAACTAGTTCGTCTGCCGGCCCAGCATGTACCACCGAGTGAGAATTACGACAGGCAGGCTGACCAAGAAACATACCTACTTAAAGTAGTCAGGGCCGACCGGCTCCGAAAACCACTTTTTTGTCGCTGATGGTATTCATAAAGCCTTTTAAGATTGTGTAAAAAATATACTCAAAGAGAAGTCCATTTTGCAAAATCACAATACAATGTAAGTTGAAGATCGATTAAAAATTAATTGCTATCATAAATGCGTGATACATTATAGTAAATCATTTCACACAAAATGTCAAATTACTGAGTGCAACGTGTCCAAGTTAAATAGTTCACCTTATAGCGATTACGCACCACGCACTGTTTGTTACGCGGCTATTTTACACCTTAAAATCAAAATAATAAGCTTTAAAGTACTATTTGCAGGCTACAGCTTTACGTTTGACAAGCTGAACGAAAGGCGTAACCGCCACCGCCACAACTTACCATAAGAGTGGGCGCTTACAACATCGCTTATATGGAAATGCCGCGAGTGACGTAACGACACGTATTTTTATACGTTCCAGACAACTGAATGTCACGACCTCTGTGATCAAGTTAGGCTACTCTACTTTTTGGCTCGCCTGCGGCTAACTTAATCAAGCAGCCTGTAGAAGACTGGAGTTCCAAACATTTTATTTTCTTGACGGCTTCTTCGTCTGAATCGATAAATTAAAGTTTGCGTGTTTAAAAAGAAAATCTATAGATAACTTTTTTCACACTATCTATGTAATAGAATATAGGTTTATTTTTCTAGAAATCAGTCCTGAATCTACAGCAGGATGGAAGAGCAGTTTGATACTGGTATTTACAATATCAGTTCTTTGTAGCCTAGTGGTTTTCCCTAAGGCCTCTCAGGCAGTGATCGTGGGTGGATAACTCTGATTTTTTTTTAATTCATTTATCAAATTACCTACAGTACCTGGGCGACCGAGCTCTGCTCGGGCAGAAACTCGGTACCATGCGTTTTCCCAGAGATAAGACCAAGCTAGATCAATTTTTCATCCCCGAAAACCCCCAAATACCAAATTTCATCGAAATCGTTGGAGCCGTTTCCGAGATCCTGATTATTATATGTGCGGGGGAGGGGGGGCGGAGGAAGGGGTTCGGGGGTTTCAAAGGGGGATGAAAATTTCATTAATTTTGCCGTAGGATGCACCGTTTTCAAGATATTTGACAAAAACACCGGAGGGGTGGGGGGTGAGAGGGGGGGATGCGGGGGAGGGAGCGCGGGGGCATTAAAGGGGGGGGGTGAAAATTTCATTGATTTTGCCGTAGGATGCACCGTTTTCAAGATATTTGACAAAAACACCGGAGGGGGTGGGGGGGGGGGGTGAGTCACGTTAAACTATCGTCCGTAAACCGACTTTACAGACAACCGGCTTTTCCTGTTCTGTGCTCCCAATAGGGAACGTGCACATAGACGGTGCTGCCAACTGGTGCCATAAGGGTGCCATCAATTTGAATGTTTTACCTTGATAAGTTTGTTTTACTGTCCGCATAGTGTCTCTTCTGTCGCATTAGTGCTGCCGCCTATATTTACTGCACGTTCCCGATAATACTTTTTCTCACAAAAAGTAACTTTTTCTCACAAAAGAAGAAACTTGACGTTAAAAATAGCCGGAAAACACGAGTAAAAGCGGTTTTCTGAAAATGAAACATAACTAGATCAGTTTTTCATCCCCAAAAACCCCCACATACTAAACTTCATCGAAATCGTTGGAGCCGTTTCCGAGATCCTGATTATATATATACATATATACAAGAATTGCTCGTTTAAAGGTATTAGATTTGAAATTTACCACGAGCTTTACGCTGTAGGAAAACGTCGTGAGGAAACTAACACACACCTGTAAAGCTTCTAATGGTGTGTGTGAAATTCTCAATCAGCACTGGCCCCGCGTGGGACCTACAGCCCAATTCCATTCGTTTTGAGGGGAGGTCTGTGCCCAGCTGTACGTATACATATAGCAACTAAAAATGAAACGATCAATGAACTGAAACAATTACTTTGCTCACCCGCGGCCTTATCTTAGCTCTAAAGAGCGCGTGGAGCGCGTGGTCGGGGGTGAGCAAAGTACCTAATTTTTTCAGTTCATTAATAAAGACCTCCGCAAAGTAACGCCTGATTCAATAAATTATTTGAAACGATCAACTCACTATATTTTTGTCGGTTATCATGTCAAATAATCTGATGTGCAGTTTTATACATTAAAGACATCTTTTCTACAGGATGTATACTGTTACCATATCAACTGATGATGATGATCTACAATTTCTGGACGTTGTACTCATCAGTGAAATACAGTCACTTCGTTGCTGAGACACCGCCAAGAATGCGTGCCAAGATATTCCTTTTTTAAATACCTTACAACCAATAACTTATAGATTTTAGTTCATGTTTACCCTCGTATGAAACAAGTTTAATGAGGCCGACTCAACCTCATTACTCGAACGACGTAAAAGACCGACGCCGACACGAAAACTGCGACATATACGTTATCCATCGCTGACTGTCTTCAACAAGCTTATGAATATTAAAGATCATAACGAGCAATGTATAATTTTAGAATAAATTTTTGCAAAGTACGGTCGCTTGGTATTTTTTGCAATTAGTAGGTGTATTAAGTCGCCAAGTTGGTAGACGACGTGGGCTGAATAACTAGACTGTGGACATGCTGCGAGGAGATGGAACATAATCTGTGTAAGATAATATTGCGAAAGTATGTCTTTTAGTACACGATTTACGACTTTTTTTAATTGTGTCTATCGCAAGTATTTAAATCACACATTTCTTATAGGTTTCATGTATTCCACAAATAAAAAACTAATTCAATAAAAAAATGAGTAAGTGGTGTCGAATATTAGGGTATTTTTATTACTAAAAACAGTAAAAACTGACCTGAAAAATTATAAAAAGGTCAAGTCTCCAGTTGCAGTAGTTTAGGCGTGCGATATCTGTCCGTCAGTCAGTTAGTCACGTTAGTTTTTTAAGTCATACAGATACCTATATGAGAATGAGTAGTCCATTTAACATAATAAAAAATTATGAGCATCATGTTGAAACTTGTCTCAAAAAAACAGATCCAAACTTTGCCTATAAAATATAATTAAAGTATAACAAGTGACAGCTTGCGGAACTTATCGACTCCGAAGCCACAAATCACTCACAGATATAATTACTGGCTATTTAATTTTAGATCATACAAGTCTGAACCTGCGGCTTCGCCTGCTTTAGAAATAACTTCTCCTGACATTTACAATCTGAGTGCTTGGCCTAGAGGTAAAATATGTTACGGTAATAATAAGAAATACCGAATCGAAACAGATGAAGGCAAGGCGTCTCAGTTTTGCCGTAAAGGTTCGTGTTTTCTCATAGAATACTTATATAAAATCCTAGAACTTAATCACATGAAATATCCAAACCTATTTAATGTACTTAATAACAAAACCTTAGCCTGAATATTGCACTTCCGATCTCTCTCGATGTATGTCAAGAATTGCCGAGTGCCAAAGTAGAAATAATCTTACTGTAAGCATAGTTGAAAGAATTAACCACTTAAATATGAACTTTTTACCCACCGAACTAAAGTAAGAGGATTGCATAGCCACATTTATAGTTAATTTCCCAACTCGGTCCATAACCTGTTCAAAAATTAGTTATATAGAAGAGATGGTAGTTCAAAAAGGATTACTTTGTATTAATGAGAACAGTAATTTACTAAAATCTATGATAACACAAACAACATGTAGTCATTGACAACGAGAGAGGCGTCAACATTTAAATATGTATATTCCTATTATTACTAGTCGTGCTTATACTGGTATGTCGTTTCGCTGCTTTCGCGTAACATGTGTAGTTATATTTTTGATTTATGACTACTTAGTCTAGAGATATACTCGTGTTTTCACCCTTTGTTTACCCTTTCTCAAATTTCCTCCGTTTATTACCTCAGAACTGCCTCAGAAGTTTTCTGTAGCTGCAACTGATTCCTCATTTTAATACGATCGTAAACTGCGAGATTATGCTTTTATTACATTGTTATCTCGTTTGTGATGTTGTCCGTTGATCATAAATTATATTTAACTACTTTGTTGTAGATAAATATTTACATGTTTAGATTACGCGAGCATGCAAGTTTTGTGTATGACATAATGGTGTAAGAATTCTTAAAAACGATTATCATCTATACATATAAAATCCTTTGTCCTGACTGACGGATCAACGCACAGCCTAAACCGCTGATCGTAGAGACCTGAAACTTGGAGGGTGTGTTCTTTGTATGACGTAGGCATCCGATAAGAAAGGATTTTTCGTAGTTCTACTCCGAAGGGGGTAAAAAGGGGGGGCAAAGTTTGTATGGGACAACGTGATTCCTTGGTCCAATCTACTTCAAATTTTGCATAAACATTCTTTAACAGAATTGATGGAAGACGTGTTTCGTATTTTATTGAAATTCATCACTTGACGGGGTTAAAAAGGAGTAGAAAGTTATTTTGGGGGTGATTTGCTTCGAAGTTGATATCAATACTCCTTAGTGCTTTTGATTTAAATTACATTTTATTTTGACACGTTTGAATACTCGATCCGAAGACACGGCTTCATAGGAACGTAGAGTTCGAAATTTGAAATGGTAAGGACTAGACATCTTGGTTAAGCCGCGTTTTCACTTAGTGTTCTGAACAAACATTTGTTTAGAGCAAATATGATTGCGGTTTTGCCGATGTTCGCTCAAAATAGCATCAATGTAGCGTATCTACTGTGTTAAAAAATAATAATTTTATTAAATACTTAAGATGTATGTAATTTAATAACAATGTAGATCTGATTGAAAAAAATATACCTTGTTGAGTTTCTTGCCGGTTTCTTCTCAACAGGGTTTTTTCCGAACAGCAGTGCTGTCAGTCAACTTATTTAGTCAACTTATTCTATAATTTAACCAGTTGATGACATTTATGCGTTGATTGAAGAATCGGCCCTCAGTGAAAACGCAGCTTTATAAAACATACAAATCATTCCATATTCAAAAAAAACAATATTTAAATCGGTTTAGAATTCGAAATTTCAATTTTATTTGTTCTTGGATATTTGAATGAAAAACTTACCTTATACCTAGATTTTCTTTAGAAAATTCCTTGGAAATCTCTTAGATTACCTACTTAGCGAATATTTGCGAATATATACACGAATTACCGACATTGTAAACGAAACGAAACTTCAAATTTTGCAAACCATTTTGTCTACGTTTGTCAACCACTTCCTGATCTGATCTCTGATAATAACTAATTATATGTACATATAAGTATTTGCATTTCACCAAGCTTTTGCTTTTACAAGCGCAGCGTGGGACGTCCACCAACAAGATGGACGGACGTTTTGGTGAAGGCCGCAGGTTCAGGGTGGATGCAAGTCGCTTCCAACCGTAATGATTGGGCGTAAATGAGGGAGGCCTATGTCCAAAAATTCAAAAATGCAAAATTCCCAAGGGATAGAAAAAAAATCAACTTCGGAGCTCATTTTAAAATGTCTTTCACCAATAGAAAAGATACACTGTCCTTGATTAACATAGGATGCTATTTTCCGGATAAATGCAAACTCCCGCGGTATAGAAAATAGTAAATTTAACTTCGGGGCTGAGTTTAAAAAAAATTACCAATAGAAAGCTACACTATCCTTCATTGGTATAGGCTAGGCTACCTACTATTTATTCGGTAAAATGCGAAATTCCCGTGGGATAGAAAGAAGTCAATAAGTATCACTTGAGGGCTGATTTGAAAATTTCTTTCACCAATAGGAAGCTACACCAACCATTATTTACATAGACTACTTTTCTCCGTGAAAAAGCAAAATTCCCACGGGAAAAAAATAAGAGAATTCAACTACGGGGCTGATTTTAAAACTTCTTTTACCGGTACAAAGCTACATCTTTAAGGACATAGGCTACTTTTTCTCGGGGAAAATGCAAAATTCCCGCGGGACAAAAATAAGCGAAAATTTGCATAGAATAAGGACAAATTTGTTGAAATTCCCACGGGATAGAGAATAAACGGGATTTATAATATTCACTAACTGATACTGATGATGATGAAATGATAATAATGATGGATCTTGCCGTTGCCGGATTTTTGTTTTATACAATGAAAGAGATGAAGAAGCTTTACCACAAATTGGAATTCTACGCGGACGAAGTCGCGGGCAAAAGCTAGTATTTTTATAAAAAGAAGATTTATCTAAAACTCGTGGATACTATTCATACTAACTATTAATACAAATTAATATTTTTGATTTGCCTTTTATCACAAGTTGTTTTTATAAATTTAAAGGCTGTATGTAATCCCCAGTTTTCAAATGTATAAGTCAAAAAAGTCAAAGTCAAAATTCTTTATTCAATTTAGGCATCAATTGATGCTCCTATGAACGTCGAAGAATCTACCACCGGTTCGGAAAAACCCTGTTGAGAAGAAACCAGCAAGAAACTCAACAAGGTATTTTTTTTTCAATCAGATCTACATTTGTTATTAAATTACATACATCTAAAGTATTTAATACAATTAAATTTTTTAACACATTTGAGACTAGGGATCGCCAATGCGGATCGGAATTATTTCCAACAACAACACAGGGAAACATCCCTGTCCATGATTATAGTCATTAATTTTATAGTACGCCTTAGATATTAATGTCTTCTTCACAATGGATTTGAATTTTGTATTAGTTTGGTCGGTTATCGATTTCGGAATTTTATTATAAAAACGTATGCATCTTCCCAGAAACGATTTTTTAGTTTTAGCCAGTCTGTAAGATGGAACTTTAAGCTTCCCTGTGTTTCTAGTAGCCTTTGGCTTATCGACGTTAGTGGGAAAATCACATATGTTTTTTCTTACATACAAGATTATTTCAAATATATACAACGACGGCAGGGTTAGGATACCTATTTCTTTAAAAAAAGATCTTAAATAATCGCGTGTCCTTAAGTTATATATCGCAGCGCTCTGATAGCCCTCTTTTGCAAAATAAAAATTGATTCCAAGTCTGCAGCAGATCCCCATAAAATAAGGCCTTATGAAATGGTGCTATTCAAGTAGGAAAAATACACCAACCGTGCCGTCGCCACATCGGTTAGCTGCCGTATCTTTCTGACTGCAAACGCAGCAGAGCTCAACTTATTCGCAATTGCTGTGGTGTGCGATCCCCACTGCAATTTAGAGTCCAGTGCACATATACATTTACACAATACATATACATTTTATAGTGCACATATTTTTTGAATATCTTTACTTTTTTTACTAGAATTTAAAGCTTTCAAAGGTTTAAAATCGACAGAGGCTCTAATGGAGTTTTTTTTTAACTCTTCAACATATCTGATGATAATGCTACTATTAATACTATTGAGATTTGAAACATAATAATGACTTCACATAATAAACAATTCTGAAAAAACCGGCCAAGTGTGAGTCGGACTCGTGCACTAAGGGTTCCGTAGCATTATCTATAAAAACTGCAAAAAAATCACGTTCGTTGTATGGGAGCCCCCTTAAATATTTGTTTAATTTTAATTTAATTATGTATTTTTAAAGTGAATATTATAACTAAATATTCTGTGAATATTTCAAGCGTCTACCTGTTGCCGTTATCAATATCGAGCAAAAACGAGCAAAAAATTCATGTTGGCTGTATGGGAGCCCCCTCAAATATTTGTTTTATTCTAATTTTTAGTGTTTGTTGTTATAGCGCCAACCGAAATACATCATCTGTGAAAATTTCAACTCTCTAGCTATCACGGTTCCTGAGATACAGCCTGGTGACAGACGGACGGACAGCGAAGTTTCAGTATTATGGTCGGTTTTTGTACTCTTTGGGTACGGAACCTTTGGCAACAGAAAGAAGAAACAGATTTAAGTAGGTGGTGCTATTCTATATATAAAGGTTAAATCTAATAGTTAAAGGCATATTTAGGAAGGCACGAAAAGTTGTTTATCTAGGTGAACTAGGTTAATCGTAATCGCATTTGGCACCGCAAATCCAATCAGTTTTATTGAGTGTCAGCCAAACCGAGGGACTCGGCTCGTAATCCGATCTGGACTGGACATACAGACCTACTAGGGCAGACTCAAACATATACAGTACGTTTACTTTTAGTTTATGGCTTGCCTTCATTTCATTTCCAACTTTAACACCATACAAATAAAGTAGCTATTACAAAATCTGCAAACGTGGGTAACAGTATTCTAAAATTGGCTTTATTTGTAGGTCGTTAAAGTTGAATATGAAATGAAGGCAAACCATCTGTCAGTGGTAAACTTTATGTAATTTTACTGTACTTAGCTCTCATAATCATCATCATCATCTCAATCTACATGTAATGCATGTATACGTCCCACGTCTCACTACAGGGTACAGGCCTTCTCTCAGTATGAGAGGGCTTCGGCCGTAGTTCCCACGCGGGCTCAGTGCGGATTGGAAATTTCTCAGATGTTCAGAGGCTTCTTTACGATGTTCCTTGGTAAGCTTATTGGTTAATTTCAGTTGTAATTTGGCACGTGAATTCCGTAAAATTAAGAGGTTCGAGCCCGTGCTCAAACTATGACCCTCTTCTGGAAAGACCATAGGTCAAACCACTAGGCCACCATAATTACATTTGTAATTTACCATGAGCTTTACGGTGAAGGAAAACATCGTGAGGAAACCTGCATACATCTGAGAAGAAATTCAATGGTGTATGTGAAGTTCCCAATCCGCACTGGGCCCGCGTGGGAACTACGGCCCAAGCCCTCTCATTCTGAGAGGAGGCCTGTGCCCTGCAGTGGGACGTATATAGGCTGGGATGATGATGATGATGAAGTCCGGCCGTCATTCGAGCCGCGTATGCGCTTGACACCCTCTTAAGTAAAACAATAGTCACTACTCTCGCAAATTACACTTAAGTTAGCTGTCCACAAGTATTATTTTTATCTGCTTACAGTTATCACACTTGGTAATGAAATCCAAATTGAGGATGTCTCACTTAAGTTTGGTGTCAACGACCCGATGAAGTGATACGGTAATGACTTAACAGAAAGACATTACGTTTTGACCAAATTTTACTCGAGTCGTCGTTAAACGGTGATAATACTAATTTTACCGTATGTGGACGGACGTTACAAAAAAAAAATATTTTTAAAATAAACTGAATAATGTTAAGTGGTATATAGGTATCCGGTATATTGTAATACTTGCAGCCCTATTTATTTGGCAGGCTCTGTTATCTAATCACCACCATCATCATCATCCCAGGCTATATACGTTCCACTGCATGACACAAGCCTAACAGAATGAGACGGCTTGGGCCATAGTTCCCACATCGCCCCAGTGTGGATTGCACACACCATTGCGTTTCTTCGCGAGTATCTACAGGTTTCCTCACGATGTTAGTCTACACCAGACTGCTCATGACAAATTTCAAATGAAATTTCTCACAAAAAAATCGAAAAACTCAGGGGCTCAAACCCGCGACCCTTTGCTTGAGATGTCATCGGTCAAACCTAGGCTACCTACCATCATTTCTAGTTTCTAGCTGTCTTCAGCTGTCTAGTTACCATCCCATCGCAATTCCCACTAACATTATTACCTAACGTAAATTTTATGAATGGATGGATACTATTTATTTATTTATATACATCCGAAAAGACAGAAAGACATGGCTAAACTATAAGCTTTCCGTTTTTGCCATTTTGACTGCGGAAGCCTAAAAATGGTTCAAGTATCAAACATAGTTTAATCAACCGTACCACCAAATAATGATGAGCCCACAAACGTAAAACAACGGGAACCGGTACAAAACGTGAAACAAAACCGGAGTTGAACTGCCGTCGACCGCAGCGGCACGACGGACAGATAACATCTGATTGGAGTAATCACGGTCCCGTTGCCGGAGTCAGGTGAATAGCGATCAATTGAGGAAATAGATAAAATAAAAATAGATTCGAGCGTTACTTCGCGGAGAATTGATATGAACATCATTACCAGCCAAGTGCATCTTCAAAAAAAAAATAGATTCAATATTTACTTTGCGGAGAATTGCTATGAATATCATTACCAGCCAAATACATCTTTAAAATAAAAACTGATTCGAGCGTTACTTTGCGGAGAATTGATATGAAGATCATTACCAGTCAAGTGCATCTTCAAAATAAAAATAGATTCGAGATTTACTTCGCGGAGAATTGCTATGAACATCATTACCAGCCAAATACATCTTCAAAATAAAAATAAATTCAAGAGTTCCTTCGCAGAGAAATGATATGAACATCATTTACCGGCCAAATGCATCTTCAAAAATAATATTGCGTTACGCGTCTGAGTTTGGGTCACAGAAAGTGTACCTAATTTCAGCTTAATTAGTTCAGAAGTTTTCGAACAAATTGGCTGAAGCAGACGAATGGACTAGACACTTACCCATATCGTCTAGGTCTTAAAAAAGTCAGGAATCAGGAGGTTGAAATCTACCTTCCTACTAACGTAAGTTCCGAAAATTTAACTTTGCTAATTAAAGAGTATCTATTATTAGCTTTTGTATTTGTTTTGGGAAAATCTAAATTTAAAAGGTAATGACAACGTTTATTGGATCCTTTGATCTTCTGTTGCGAATTGTTTTAATTAATTTTAAATTACGGAAATACTGTTTTAAAATAAAATAAGCTAAATAATTAAGTTGGTCTTAACAATTTATTTTTAGCTCTTTTGTGTAAAGATTGATGACTTTTTGTTAGTAAACTAGTTGTCGCCCGCCACTTTGTCTGCGTAACGTGAGAACTTAGCACGTTAACATAACTTTGTACAATTGAAACAATTTTTATAATCAGTGAAGTACCTAGTTTTGGAGTTTTTTCTTCAGAACACACATTCAAATCTTTTCTCTTTATAATGTTAATTAAGAAAAAAACTTAGCATACTTGGTGGGTACACCTTGGTTTCCCATAATTTAATAAGTCATAATCTTAGATTATTTATACACTAGATAGAGTGTCAGTAGCAAACACTGGCATACAAAACGTCGAAAAACCCATTTTACAGCTTCATATTAATATCACGTTACGTCATTCAGACGGAAGGGGGACAATTGACATAATAAGCCTACTGTTGTCTTATATTTTTCGGGACGTTTTCATGCCGCCTAAACTCTATCTATTTTATAAATAATCTAAGGTCATACATAATGTATTATTCTTTATAATCAACGTCATAAAGTGATTTATTTCTGAAACAGTATTTTTCAGGATTTTTTTAAATGTGATCTTATGGAATGCATTAGGTTAAGTTAGGTTTGTTTTATAACAAGTCTGAAGAAAATACTGTCTCAGAAATAATTCACTTTATGACTAACGTTGATTATGAAGAACGATACATAACATTATGACTTGTTAAATTATGTGAAACCGTAAAGCCACTAATATCGTCTTTCAATTTTGTGATAAAATTACGTTTTCCAAATTCGAAATACTCATTTATTCAAAGTTTTTGTATTCGAAAACAAACCAATGATCGCTTACTCACCATATGGACAAAACATCAAAATACTCAACGAACCGCATAAGGACACAATCACCTTTAATATAAATGGTCCCTGAAGCCATTAAGCATCGTAATAGCGTATTTCAATACTAATTACAATAGTTTATCGTATAAGGTACAGTCGGACTAAATTAAGTCCCAGTGGGCTCCCACGCCGGCAATTTATATCGGATAGCTGTTCGTGGCGAGCTTACTGCGACAGCGTATGAATATGCGATACAAAACTATGATTTAAGATCAGGATAGTGGTAGGCGACTTGTATAATTATCTGGCTTTAGCTGTATAATAGCAACCTATTAATAAGTAGGTGCTTATTTTGTCAACATGTATTACATGCTTCAAGCTTATTTATAAATAGCTGTTGCCGGTGATTCCGTCTGCGAAGAATTTATTTTGCGCCATCGCGTGGAACTGTATGTATACCAAATTTCATCTAAATCGGTTCAGCGATTAAAGTATAAAGTGCTAACACAGAGAGAGTTACTTAAACTTCCATGCTGATATTATAAATGCGAAAGTGTGTCTGTCTGTTACCTTCAGGCTTACACCGCTAAACCGATTTCGATGAAATTTGGTCGAGATAGTTTGAGTCCCGGGAAAGAACACAGCATAGCTTTTATCGCGGAAAATTACATAGTTCCGCGGGACAGTGGACGTGCAACAGCTAAGTAGTAAGTAAGGATATATTATTAAGGATAATAATAAATATCACGGGCCACTTGACCCAAAGTAACCAAAAACTTTTGTTATGGGCACTAGGCATCAGATAAACATACTTACAATTATAGTTAGATAAAAACTTTTTAAAAAATCTTAAATAATTAAAGATTTGTACTAAGTAATTTAAGCAAAACTTGTAACTCTTTTTTTTAATTTGCAATAAACAGATTTTTTTCGAAGGAAGGGGAGGTTTTTTTTGAAGGTTCTCGAGTGGCGTCCGCGGACCGGAAGACGCAGTGTAGGTAGGCCTCCAACAAGATGGAGCGACGACCTGGTGAAGGTAGCGGGAACGCATTGGTTGCGGATGGAGCAGGACCGATCTGTTTGGCGAGCCTTGGGTGGGGAGGCCTATGTTCAGCAGTGGACGTCTTTCGACTGAAATGATGATGATGATGATGAGATTTTTTTTAGGTACTTAAATTTATATTGAACACCCATGACTCGAGAAAAACATTCATATTCTGCCCCAACTGAGAATCGAACCCGGGGTCTTAAGGTTCATAGTCAGGTTCTCTAATCACTGAGTTTTCCGATCCTCGACACATATAAATATAAAGAGATACAATAGGAGTTTGTGTAAGCCAAAGTTTTATTAAATAATATCGTACAGAAAAGTTCAAAAAATGTATTCCGTAGGCTTGATAAATTTTTCCGAGATTATGGCTAAATAAACAATATAGACTAGCTAAAAATATATTCTCATTCATTAATTTTCATGAATGACGTCTATAAAGATTTATATTATATCCTGTGTCGCTCGAGCGCCATAAATAAGCTATATCCATACGCTTTTACGGCATTTCACGCCTAAAAGGCAGTTTTCTAGTTCCATGTAAACAGATTACTGCTTTGCCAAGTTTCACCAAGGTGCCAAAGAAATTATTGACATCAACTTCGCTTAAAAAAACCTTGTCATGCAACACTCACAGTGCTTAATTTTTTCAAGTGGTACATTACTGACTTTTTATAACTAATCACGGCTACGATCGAACGAATAGCCGTTCTGTTTTTGTTGAATTAAGGTTTATAATAGCGGAAACATTTGCGTCCGTAACTTTGTTATCACGCGTTTACAACACATGCTGTATAGAGATGCTATAGAAGCGGCGACGGCTCTATTGCAGTGTTGTAAGCGTCACTTTTAAGTGATAAATGTATGTTACGTTGGTTACGGTACCATTTCTGTTTGATTTGAACGTGGTGTTGCCGTTAGGGTAAACACTTAAGTTATTGAACCTAGAGGAATGTAGGTTTTTGTTTACTTTGTATGGATATGTTTTTACAAGTGTCAATGTTTTATTGCGATGGCGTTATTGTGATAACAGTTGCAATTGCATTGTTTTAACAAAAGAAGACTTATTAATATTATTAGTCGTCATGTCATATAATATTTTATTTTAGTATTTTTTTCACGGTTGTATGTTTTAAAACGATTATCAATAAATATGTATAATAATATTATTTATCAGCGGAATATTTTTAAACGTTTTGATGTTTTCAATTAAACCTCAGAGCGATTAAACAATAGGTACCTACTCGTAACTCAAATTTAAATCTGAATTTTATTCAATTACGCGCTATTACTAGATGATTTATTAAAACGTAGCAGGCTCCAATTAAATTTTATTTTGTAATTAGCAGCGATTAAACAATTATACTTAATTATGCATCTATTCTAAGAGTACATATAAAGTTTCGTGTACAAAATACAACGGTAATTTTTAAGCAAATTATCCGTGATGGCAATATTGATATTAGGGTAAATACACAGCACACAGATTAAGAAACGAACGTTGTTTCTTCTGTGGACATAAAATTAGTAACTCCGAGTCTTTGATCAATTATAACTGTAGATCCACAGTCGCGCGCCCGAAAATGTCCGAGCCAAATGAGCACCACTTTGATAAAAGTGGCCTTCTTTTTCTCAGTACGTTGCGTGAAATTGTCAAGTTTAGCTGTCAAGTGTCAACCGAAATTCGACTGTAATGAAGTAAAGACTAGGTTCAAATTTCTGTGTAGGTGATGATTTTAATTGTTATGCAAACAAATAAAAAAGTTCGGACACTTTTTGAAGGGGATTTTGTTCGGCAATGTGTATCTTCAGTTATAATTGATCAAAGCTCTGAGTCAGCAAACTTAAGTGTTGAAATGGGTCTAAAGTTGGCCAGGCGTCCACACGGCAATGTCGACTTGACTAAATTATTATCTCTAGTCTAGACCCTTAACTTTTGCCATGAGCTAAAAAAATGTGTATGACCCAGTTTCGTCTGGAAAGGCAATAATATATTACCTAAGTATATAATAGACTGTTTTTGGTATGCCAGTATCAATTTTACGGAAATTACTGAATCTAATTTTAACCACGGCCTTTGTACGGTCAAGTGCAAAAATAAGTATCGATTTAATCCTCCCGTCGTTATATACCTATACCTTAATTCGACGACATAAGAGCTATGGGACATATTTATGAGCAAGTTGTGTGCACCCATATTTTTACACTTGACTGTACTTTAACCCACAGGTCAACACAATTAATAATTATAATCTTTTCGCGATAAAGATTAAATTTTCTTATATCAGTATGAGGTAATGGTATTTTGGCATGAGGGATTAACACAATCTGATCCCTAACTTTCATTTATCATGGCAAATTTACACTTACATAATACGAGTATGTTATTGAATATCTACTGTCCTTCGAAATCGTACAAAATAATCTATGTAGAACTATGGCAGGACAGAAGATGCCAAATTAGTATTATGAAACCGCAATCAGAATGGGACTGTCAGAACTGTCATTTCACACATATTTTGACGTAAGCATATAGAATTACTGTCAACTCCAATCCCTTTCTAATCGCGGGCGAATAATAAGTACCGTGTCACTCATTGGTTTTGCTTTTTTTTTGTTTTCCGAACACAAATTGATACTGGCCATCAACAATTAATAATAATAATAATAATAATAAATAAATATTATAAATATGGGGACAATATTACACAAATCGACCTAGTCCCAAACTAAGCAAAGCTTGTACTATGGGTACTAGACGACGATAAACATACTTATATAGGTAAATAAATACTTAAATACATAGAAAACATCCATAACTCAGGAACAAATATTCGAGCTCATCACACAAATAAATGCCCTTACCGGGATTTGAACCCAGGACCTCTTGCTTCGTAGGCAGGGTCACTACCAACTAGGCTAAGCGGTCATTAATTGAAAGAAAAAGTTTCTCTTCATCTGTCATTTAAGATAATAACATGCCGTTTTATTTTAAAACAGTTAATTAATACCACGGGGATTTACTAAAATCTAACTCTTTTCTTGGAACTTTCTGACTTATTATAAAGCTATTTAATTAAACTAACGTGCGTACGTTTAAAGAGTTATCGTATTATGATAAAGATAAAGAAAGAATCCGACACTTAGACCAATTAATCATGTGAAGCAATTCCGATTATTAATCGATACATTATCATCTTGGCTGTCGATATCGGAATTATTGACCTTGTTTTAATTTCTTTTATTTTTTTCAAAAAGTATTATCTCATTTTGATAAAATATTCAAAATACACTTTATTTGCATAATCATAAGGTTAAATATCAAAATTTCACTGAGACTGTTTAAATGAGTCCTTTTAAAGTGATTCGTTTGCTTTAAGTAGTAATTCTTTCATATATAATAAAACTACTTACAATTATGTTTTTTTACTAACATAAATTTGCCTCTGAACAGCAAATTTTATATGTTATTACTAAATTTAGTTGTCAGTCATGCCACTTTGGGCTAGCTATCTTTTGTGGCCATCCTAGACCCTTCTTTTTTTGGACCGCTTAGCAAGGGATCTTCATCAAGAATGATCCCGTCCTAAAACTCAAGTATTGAGAAAAAATAACAATGAATAAAACTTAACTATAAACTAAACATCTAACTTAAAAACTAGGTACTAGATTAAGTCTAAAAAAGGCCCCCGTGGCATCGTACCTAAATAGCTGGCAGTATTTCCTCGTTGAATGGCGATGGAGATTCGTTGAAAGAGATAGTTGCCAGCCCCTTTGATCTCCAGTGGTGTCGACCAGACACTTTTGCACTTCTTTAATCAAGGAAACTCAAGTTAAATGTTGTTCATAAAGGTACAAACTAATCGATATTCGTAAATTGAATATGAGGTCATCGATAAGAACGGGAACATTAAATTCATTTATAAGACAATCTGATTAATGATCCAATCTAATTACATCACACGCATGGCCTTGATTATTTTAATTGTTCCAGTTTTCGTCAGATATTTAAATACTTAATTAATCCAAAATTAAAAGTGTATTTAGCAAATATACCGCATAAAAAAATTGTTGTATTGAATACTTTAGATGTATGTAATTTAATAAAATTGTACCTACCTAGATCTGTTTGAAAAAATATACCTTGTTCAGTTTCTTGCCGGATTATTTCAACAAGGTTTTCCCGAACCGTTGGTAGATTCTTCGACCTTCATAACTGCTTGCTTGGATGCCTAAATTGAATAAAAAACATTTTGACTTTGACTGCACTCGCTCTTTTTCTACCGGCCCTTTGGGAAAGGCTAACATTGGCAAATTTGGCAAGAAGAACGCGCCGCAAGAAAAATGGTAAAATATATTTTTTTCTTTAAAAACATGTTACAATTTTGATACTGCCACGAAACCACAAATGAAAATATGGATTATTTATTGATAGTACCTTCACTAAAAATCCATCCATCCTTTCCATCGTAGGCCTCATCTTCGCTTTCCATCAGGCGTGATTGTAAACTCTTTTCTGTTTGGTAAATAAAAGATAACCATTCATTCTTGAAATATCATTCATTAGTTCATTCATTGTTACATTTTAAATATTAATTTCGCTGTTTCTGTCGCAATTTGAAATTGAAAAACAGCTTTTAAAGAAGGATTAATCTTGCAGATAAGACGGACGTTAATGGCGATCCTTAAACCTTTCTAGACGTCAAATGTCGCAATAAAATTAACGTTGAACGTTTTCTGAATAAATGGACTATTTTTAATGGTTCCCAGTTCAAACGTTTTATGCCTCGAGCCGAGAACAGATTAAATTGTTTATGAGTTTTTATTAAGTAGTACAATGAATTTAATGATAAACCATTTATTTGTATCCATTTAAATCACGATCGACTGTAGTTAATAAACATTATAACCCAACATAGGTACTATAGCTTGTCTATTTCAAATTCTGTATGTCAAATGCGGTGGTGGGGCGCGTCATTTTAAATTAGACGAGCTCTACTAATAATATTCGAATCTATGACAGGAAGTCGTGGTGGCCTAGTGGTTTGACCTGCGGCCTCTCAAGCAGAGGGTCGTGGGTTCAAATATCGGCTCGCACCTCGGAGTTTTTTCGCAATTTATGTGCATTAAATTTGCAATTTGTCATGAGCTTTACGGTGAAGGAAAACACGTGAGGAAACTTGCATACACCTGCGAAGAAATTCAATGGTGTGTGTGAAGTTCCCAATCCGCACTGGGCCCGCGTGGGAACTACGGTCCAAGCCCTCTCATTCTGAGAGGAGGCCTGTGCCCTGCAGTGGGACGTATATAGGCTGGTATGATAATGACAATACGCCTTCTGTTAAAAATGTCCGCTCTTCTCTTTGATCAATTATAACTGTAGATCCACAGTCGCGCGCCCAAAAATGTCCGAGCCAAATGAGCGCCACTTTTATAAAAGTGGCCTTCTTTTTTCTCAGTACGTTGCGTGAAATTGTCAAGTTTAGCTGTCAAGTGTCAACCGAAATTCGACTGTAATGAAGTAAAGACTAGGTTCAAATTTCTGTGTAGGTAATGATTTTAATTGTTATGCAAACAAATAAAAAAGTTCGGACATTTTTTGAAGGGGATTTTGTTCGGCAATGTGTATCTTCAGTTATAATTGATCAAAGGCTCTTCTGTTAAAAAACCGCATTCAAATCCATTGCGTATAGTAGTTTATAACATATAAGCGTCCATAGTGAGGGATAAACCGCTGAAAGCAACTTTGTTTTATACTATGTAGAGACAATAGAAGCTAACTTAGTTATATAGCGGGGTAGGTAATCTCTGGAACTACTAACCTGATTTCAAAAATTAACTCGCTAATTAATTAATGCTACGCTATCTAAGGAAGCAAACGAAGCTAATACTTACTTGGATAGAGCTACCATTGACATTTCGGGATTTTATCTCGATCCCGTTGGAATACCGGGATAAGTAGCCTATATGTGTTATATATACCAGGCGGCCGGCTTTCTACGTACCGTGTAAGTATGAGTAAGTATGACTGTGATGGTCCAAAGTGCCTAAGGATATTTTTTAGAAAATTGCTTTGTCCACCCGTTTTAGCGTGGAGCAGTAAATACGCACGCACAACTCAACAAATATCGCATTTATAAAATTAGTAGAAGAATAACCGCTCGGCCCAGCAATGTAATGATACTCGCACAATTCTTCTCGCCTCCAAATGAAGCCTTAATGTATTAACAATGTCCATGTCTTGGCTACAAATTATGACAACCCAATCCGTCTGTCAAAACTTAAGCCAAGTTGGTGATAATAGCTTCAGATTACCATTTAGATATTTAATAGCCCTACCAATCATTCAACTAGACATAGGTATAATTATTAAATTTAAACTTTGCTAAGTCTAGACGTAGCATTTGTCCGCCTTTGGCTGAACCTCTATTCGTCCGTACTGACTTTGGCGCCTGGAATGCGTCCTCTGACCCAAATAATTAAATAGAACTCTGATTATTAACCCGTGGAGTGTCCGATGGACTATTTATCCCTCGACATTTTACAGACTTTTTGTGTTTAATTTAGTGGAGACTACCGGCACAAAAAGTTGAGGGACAAATGATGTCCATGCATCGGACACTCCACGGGTTCAAATAAGATACACGGGTCACTTTAATTGACTGAATCAATGCGTGATTCTTGCGGTAAAGCCGTGAAAGAAGCACAGATTGGTTCTAAACATCGGGCATACTTCGATTACTAATACGTGAATTGCCCTTGCATCTTATTTAAATAATTATGTCTGTGTTTGCACGGTAGTTTTTTTGGTATTGATATGTAATAAAAGAGGCTTATAAATCCGCTTATCCATTACAGGCAGCCTCGGGTCGAGCGGGGCTGGCTCGCTCCGAGGCCGCGCAAGTGGAGACGCTGCCAAAGACTTGAAGCAAAGGTTGAGGCAGCATCTCCACTAGCTCGTCCAGGGGTGTTGCGGGTATTCGCATCAGCAACAGCGGACCGTCCGCATTAAAGTCAACATCCGCATCTGCATAAAATCAATGTGGAGCTTATGCGGATGCGGATGTTGAAGAAGTCGGTACAGGAACGACTTAGCGACGGCGCATGCAGATCATGTGCTAGGTATTTTCGCCTTTAATCAATAGGAATTTCGTTGCGTTTTTGTGATTCGTCGATCGTAAGCTTATACCTGTGACATGAAGCGACAAGTTCATTTTGTTTTCATTTTAGTGTTGTAAATTGTAATATGCGATTGAAGAATGAAAGCAGAAAGTATAAATTGAACTCGTAAATGTGATTTTTCTTGCGGGTGTTTCGCTTCGAGGTAATAAAAACAATGGCAGCGCCGACGCAAAGCGTGATTTGGACATATTTTAAATCAGATGTACACGTTTGTGATAGAAGTAACTAAAAAGTAATATTTATGTTTTTATTATGCACAATAAATCTAACATCCCACACATCTAACATGTGAGCCTTGTAATATCCGCATCCGCGGAAAATTCTGCATCCGCAACATCCCTGGAGCGAGCCAGCCGCTCGACCCGAGGCTGCCTCTAGTGAATAAGCGGGTTATGTGTAACTTGTGTAAGTATATTCAGAGGCAAAATTGCGGGATACATAATTATTGCATTTATACGAGTCAATTATAAAACGAACGAATTACGACTAGAAATGTCACGAACCAAGGGTAATTAATAGATGATGATGGGATGTTTCCTAGGTAAAACAAATAATAATTCTTATTAGTCCGTATTTTACATTATCAAAAAATATTAGACACGTAATTTTTCTTTTGACAATTAAACAAAAAATGACGAAGATATGGCGCGTTGAAGTTCCGCGTGACGTCACTTGTTCCTAAAACGCTCATACAAAGTGTAGAAACAAGTGACGTCACGCGAAACTTCAACGCGCCAATCGTAATTCGTAATTTTTTGTTTAATTGACAAAATAAAAAATACGTGTCCAATATTTTTTGATAATCTAAAAGACTGACTAGTTAGGAAAGTAGCCTATTATGGCATAAGGAAGGTTCCTTCATTTTATTGACTGTACAAAATATTAAACAGCAATAAAAAGTTATGTTAAAAAGTTATGTACTTAAACAATGACAAACGGTAAAATAATATTGAAGTAAAATAATATTGAAGTAAAATCAAATGAACGTTTGGTATGTTTCCGTGTAAAACTGAATGCAATAACTTTACCGTGAAATCGATTTATTGCAAATTAGAAATACCTTACTCGTGGGTATTTTTCCATTGTTTGTTTGATATTACTAAATAACCTTGACTAGAGTCACAGCCATGTTTGAGTGCATGAGTGTTATGTTTCAAACTCAAATCCAAAATTAAAGCCATTATTATATGTACTTTTCTTAATCAATTATATTTTGATTATTAGGAGAAGCACAGCTAAGGAGTGGAATTCCCTGTCTGCAACTGTATTACCTGAACACTACAATATGCCCGCTTTCAAGTCTAGGGTAAATGAGCATTTACTAGGCAAGCGTGCTCCATCGTAGGCCTCATCTTCGCTTCCCATCAGGCGTGACTGTGGTCAAACGCAAGCCTATATTGTATAAAAAAAAAGTAGGTATGCAATAAACCTCCTTTTTGGCGGCAGTTGGGGATTTTTATAATTTTTAATTTAAAGTTATTTCTACTTAGATCTAAGATACATACTTACTTACTTACTGCGCTGGCTCAAGGGCCCAAAGAGGATCTTGGCCTCCGACACCAAAAGACGCCACTTAGCACGGTCCTGCACCACTTCACGCCGTCGGTTCTTCTTAAGATACATAAAACAACTAAATCTAATGTCAAAATAATGTAGCAACTTAACAAGCACGAACTTGCGTGGTCACTTTTACGTGAGCGTTTCTAATCTCTTTTAATTAAAGATTTAAAAAAATCTGTCTAAGCTTTGTTCCACACAGATCTAAGATACATAAAACAGCTAAGTGATCCACACTCGACCTCACTAACTAGCCCTTTCCCTATATCTCGGATCGTGATGCTCCGATACTGTCCCTCGCAATGCTTTGTTACACTTTGCAACATACTTGCACAATATTAACAGCTTTTATTGTCTCTACTTATATAAGCCGTAGTAGCCTAGTGGTTTGAGCTATGGCTTCCCAAGCAGAGGATCGTGGGTTCAGACCCGGACTCGCATCTCAGATTTTTTTCTGAACCCATATGAATACCAAGAGCTTTATAGTGAAGGAAAACCTGCACACGAGTAATGAAACAGTTCAATGAGGCCTAATGTTTTGACCTATGGCCTCTCAAGAAGAGGGTCGTGGGTTCTAATCCCGGCTGGCATCTCTTAGTTTTTCGGAATTTATATGCGAAATTACATTTGAAATTTACCATGAGTTTTACAGTGAAGGAAAACATAGTGAGGAATCCTGTAACATGCGAAGAAATTCAATGGTGTGTGTGAAGTGCCTAATCCGCACTTTGCCCGCGTGGGAATTACGGCCCAACCCTTCTGAGACCAATAACCATTCTGAGGTGAGGCCTGTGCCCTGCAGTGGGACGTATATAGGCTGCATGATGTGAAGTTTTCAATGTGCAGTGGGCCTTTTGCAGAACTATAGCCCAGGCCCACTCAATCTGTCAGGATGCCTGTGCAGGCAAGTGAGTGTGGGACGAGTATAGACCGGAGTTGCAGGGATTAAAACAAGTGAAATACTGTACGTTACTATGGTAGGTATTTTGTGTATAAGTAATCTATTTAGCATCCCACTGCTGGGCAAAGACCTCATCTTTCTCTGTCTTACATATAATAAGTATTTCATACATTATCTACCCTGAACGGGAATCTAATCCGGGATCTCAATCTTCGTAGTTTTGTAGGTCCAATCAATCAATCAAATAAATTTATTTACCTCAATCTGTCCTCTAGGCTCATCATCAAATTTAGTAAGCACTCTCGATCTACCCACGCCCAAAACATTTGCGTCATTGCGTCAAATTTTCATATACATTATTATTCAATTATTCAAAATTGTACGGTGATTTGGTCGTAGGTAAGGTGCGCGATGTGTGCCGCTGTAGTCCCTTTGATTTGGCCTGTTCTGAAAATAGCGCGATTCGGCGATATAATCTCTGAATTTCCATACAGGAAGGAACTTGCGCGCTTTGTGAGGCAGCAGATGAATAAATACCGGCGTTTCCTGTGTTATTTCGTTACTTTCCTCACATTTTTATTGTAAAGGAAAATACAATATTTTTCTTTCCTTTATTTAATTTGCCTTCGTTGAGGAAGGTCGGCTTCTTACGTATCACGTACCGGAATTCTTTTTATGTTCTGCTTTCCAGTAAGTGAAAAGTGACGTTCAAAAGAATTTAGATTGAAGGCATACATATTTTAAATTGAAGGTTAGGTTTAATAGATGGAAAAAAAAAACTTTATTTTTAATACACCTTTTTTCTTGACGGTAGGTATTCGATTATTGCAATGGCAACTTAGCTCTAAGAATGCACCAATTTTAATTCAACCGGATCAATGGACATTAGTTAGAATACAGTGGCAAGGTTTAGCTGTATTGTTAAAAAATTAGTTAGTTAGATACAACCGAAGCTAGTAAAAGGGTTTAAAAAATAAGCTTCGCCCCCGCTGAAGTACATACATTAAAACGTGTTTTCCCGTGGGAATGAGATATTTTCCCGTAGTAAAAATAGCCTATGTCACTCTCCAGCCCTTCAACTATGTCCATACAAAAAAACACGGCAATCTGTCGCTCAGTTTCGACGTGAAAGAAGAACAAACAAACAAACACACTTTCATATTTATTATATTATGGACTAGCTTTTGCCCGCGGCTTCGCTCGCGTGTACCATGAGTATTCCAAAGAACTAAGATATCAAGCAAGCAAGCATGCACGCAAGCAAGCAAGCGTGCAAGAAAGCGTGCAAGTAAGCGTGCAAGCAAGCGTGCAAGCAAGCCCGACTAAACTTCAGGTAGATACGGTCCTTTACAGTAATTCTTTATATACAATGTTTTTCACTAATTCGGAAGCGGGCACTCAAATAACCAGGCTTGTTAATAACATAAAACCTATTATTACTTTCCCCTGTCCTGTATTAGGTATAATTCAATGTTTTCTTACCTTCTACGGAAACTTGAGTAACTGGAAGCGCTGTGTACCTACTTAGCATTGATATTATACATATTATACTATTTTGTAAAGGTGTTGTGTGACCTAACCGCTAAGGAGTTATACCTTCCATCATCAGCTCATCTGAATAACCAGAAAGAATACAACCAATGATCTATACGTGCATATGATATTTAAAGAAACTTCCTATAACTCCTAACCGTTAAGGAGTTTAACCTTCCATCATCAGCTCACCTGGATAACCTGAAAGAATACAACAATCGGTCCATACGTACCTATAATATTTGAAAAATTATCCTCAACTCCTAACCGTTAAGGAGATTTACCTTCCATCATCAGCTCATCAACATGAGATGATGTCTACCAGACGCAAACACTTAAATAGCTTGAGAAAACATATGAAAAACGTAATGCGTGCCTACAAAATTTGATGGTTGCCCTCGATTTCCTTGAGATCCCGTCATCAGATCCTGATTTGGTGACAATGGGACCATTTCAGGAGTATATTGTATTCTTTCGAATAAAAAAATAATTTTTATAATCGGTCCACAATTGACCGAGAAATCGGTGAACATACCTACATAAAAAAATACATAAAGTGGAATGCATAACCTCCTTTTTTAAGTCGGTTAAAGAGCCCTTTGCGGCCTACTTACAGTATAAACTTATGAATTTTGAAATTTAACTTTCTACAACCAGTAAAACGCAAAATCCCGTTTTTTCCCGTTCCCGTAAGAATTTCGGGAAATGCTTCCTTAATGCTCCCCTACAATCCCCAAGAAACCCACTTGCCAAATTTCAGCTTTCTATGACCAGTAAAACGAAAAATCCCGTTTTTCCCGTTCCCGTGGGAATTTTGGAAAGTTCTCTCTCAATGCTTCTCTACACTCCCCAAGCAACCAACATGCCGAATTTCCGCTTTCTACGACCAGTAAAACGAAAAATCCTGTTTTTTCCCGTTCCCATAGGAATTTTGGAAAGTCCTCTTTTAATCCTCCTCTACAATCTCCATGCAACCTAGATGCCGAATTTCAGCTTTCTACGACCTATAAAATGAAAAATCCCGTTTTTTCCCGTTCCCGTGGGAATTTTGGAAAGTCCTCTCACAATCCTCTACACTTTCCAAGCAACCTAGATGCCGAATTTCAGCTTTCTACGACCAGTAAAACGAAAAATCCCGTTTTTTCCTGTTCCCGTGGGAATTTTGGAAAGTCCTCTCTCAATCCTCTACACTTTCCAAGCAACCTAGATGCCGAATTACAGCTTTCTTCAACCAGTAAAACGAAAAATCCCGTTTTTTCCTTATCCCGTGGGAATTTCCAAAAATCCTTAAAACTGTTTTTTACTATTATAATTACCTACTTTTATGCCAAATTTCAAGAGTCTAGTAATTATAGTTCATAGGATCCCGTTGAACTGAATATATAAATCCCGTTTTTTCCTTATCCCGTGGGAATTTTGAAAAATCCTGAAAATTATGTGTTAACTAATGTAATACCTACTTGTGTATCAAGTTTGAAGAGTCTAGTTATTATAGTTACCTACTGAGATAGGGTCACTCGGAATCGAATATATAAATCCCGTTTTTTCCCGTCCCCGTGGGAATTCCCAAAAATCCTGCCTTAGTGGATGCCTACATTGTATAAGGTATCTATGTGCAAAATTTCAAGTCTCTAGGTCTAGTGGTTTGAGCTGTGCGTTGATATATCAACAGTCATTTAGTTTAATTAGACATTTCAACCCCATCGCACCCCATCCAGGGAGATGGTATTTTACGTCCGCCACGTCAAATTTTAAAACCGTTGTTGTTTTCATAACCAGCGACCCGATAAACCATAGAAACAACACCCATGTTGATTTTCAGACTTTGTTACCCCTTTTCCCCCTTTTAGGGGTTGAATTCTCAAAAAACCTGAAACACGTGTTTACTCATTTATCATTAGGAGTACTTCTGTGAAGTTTCGAATAAAATAGTCGAACGAATCTTGTTTCCCCATACAAACTTTGGACCCCCGTTTCACCTCCTTAGGGAGTGAATTTTGAAAAATCCTTTCTTAGTGCACCCCTAGACCTTATAAGGAACCTACATGCCAAATTTGGAATCTCTAGGCCCAGTGGTTTGGGCTGTGCGTTGATATGTCAGTCAGTCAGTCAGTCAGTCAGTTTCTTCTTTTATATATATAGATTTAACTTGCAGTGTATGTTTATTCACTACTCCAAATGATCGAATTGACATGACAGACTGTAAACTAAAGTAACCAAAAAAAATTTTTTTTCAGCTTGTCAGTATCTCATTGTTTGACAAAGGCTTCTCCTCTTGACCTGCACTAGCCAAACCAATTTACGTAAAATTTCATGCTCTACGGACTAGTCTGAAAGCTTCCAGCTAGAGCAACAATGGTTGCCGGTCTGTCGATTGGTAACATGATATCCGCCAATTATTCTGCTGCAGTTAATTAACATTGTCTTTTGACTTTTTTCATAATAACAAGGGGTAACCTAATAATTTAACAACCATCGCTCGTAGATGACAGTACCATTAAATAATTGCACTAATCTTGTAGCGGGCGTGATGGGATAAATAAAAACCCAATATACTGCACCGTACATAGGAAAGTATATTATATAAAAATACAAATTTGCCCTGCTACACACAATGCGTGCAGACAAGGGAATCTTAGTATATAGAAGTGGGCAGCCGCCAGAATGACAGCTGTCAAATCAAAATGGCAAATTATTTTATGTATGTACCGTACATAAACTGCGGGCCAGGCCTAGGAATCAAATCCCATTTTATATGGAATGGCAGTTAATCTACTGACAATATGCTGAAGTAATACAAAAAAACAATTTTCCTTAAACTAAAGCTAAAGTATCATGCAAACCGAGTATAGTAACTAGTCTGCTTATAATATAAAGAATATAAAGAAAAAAAAGTAAAAGAAATACAATTGTTCAATCGTTAATAGGCAGTGGGCATACCTTCGTAACGCTAGTGCGCATAATGTGGCCACTAGGAGTTTTTACATCGATTGCCCGAACTTTATTATCATTTCCTGGGTATACATTAACGATTCTGGCCATTGGCCATTTTAAAGGAGACATATTATCTGCCTTTAACAAAACCAATGTTCCAATAGTAAGGTTGGGTTGATCGCCTTTCCATTTAGGTCGACTTTGCAGCATGTTTAAATATTGTTTAGACCACTGCTTGAAGAAGTTCTGTTGCATATGCGTGCATTGTTTCCAAAATGACAAACGATCAACCGGTGCCTCTGTTAAATCAGGTTCCGGATAACATGTCAATGATGCTCCTGTGAGAAAATGGCCGGGAGTCAAGTATGACATGTCATTTGGATCTGATGACATACATGTAAGTGGGCGTGAGTTTAATATGCCCTCGATTTGAATTAGGACGGTGTTAAATTCTTCGTAGGTCAGGAGAGTATTTCCTACGACCCTTTTTAAGTGGTATTTAATATTTTTTACCCCAGCCTCCCACAAACCCCCAAACACCGGGCTATATGCTGGCACAAATTTAAACTCTATACCCTGGTCAGCAGTATATCTGTCCACGGCAGTTATGTGGTCAGTGGAAGACTGAAGCTTGTACAATTCTAATAGCTGCGTATTTGCGCATCTAA